>CM057459.1:1367408750-1368657500 GCA_016271365.2 Neoceratodus forsteri
AGTACAATCCCACAGGGATAATTATATGAAAATGTTAATCTGCGATACAAAATCCACCAGAATTTTGTTACTGTGCTGGTGCCACTTTCGACCCATGAATAACATGTCCTGCTGTCACATGTCATGCCTTACTCCGGCTACAGAAAGTGAAGTTATCATTAGCCTGTGTGGTGACAAGTCACACTTCTGAGGGCCACAAGTGAAATGCACATTTAACCCTGACAGCACACCAAAGGTCCTCCTTGAACTGATACACCACAGAAATAGCCACCCCACACACAAAGATGAAACAACACAGATAGACACAGACACACAAACTCTCAAGGCCAGTTTCATTCAATGTTTACTACCACACACAAAGCAGTCCGACAGCAAGGGTCACAACTTCACTCGCTCAGGACTGTGTCGTGCACACCACTGCCCACCCCACCACCAACACCACACACACACACACCACTCATCATTCTAGTATACAAGCTGGTGAAACAGCCTTACAGTTACCTCACTACTGTTATGCAACAACCAGTGATATGAAAGGCAGTGATCACTGCACACTGTCTCCCTCTGTACAGAAATCAGACTACCCAAACAAAGATAGTCCATTACAACTAAAGAGGTGATACTGTATTGTAGAGGCAAACAGCTGACAGTCATGTGTTACAATGAAAAACACAACTCTGTGTCTTGTCTTGCCACCATGAAGAACAAAATAGACAACGAAGGTGACCAGTTGGTAACTGCAAAGTTTGTTCTGCATGACATGAAAGCTATCCTCCATTAACTATTGCACAGACAGAGGGCTGAGAACATCTACATCACTACTGGTGTGCAGTAATTGGTGTACCAGGCTGTCAGTATGCAGAAATATGTGCTGACAGTTAGTTACTGGTATAACACTGCTGGTGACCAAAGTGGTGATGACTGGATGGATAGTAATGTACTAAGAACGCCAGCAGAGTAGGCCCAATGGTCAGTCACATCTGCTCAAGAGTCAGTACCCTTAGAGGTCACCGCAACCTAGATCAATCTCACTATCCCCCTTCCTCAGTCAGGGTTCCCCTACCCCAGACAGGTGTCTCTCCTCATCATCTATGTCCTGTACCTGTCCAAGACCCTCTTGAACTATTCTACGGTGGACACCTACACCAGTTCCTCAGGCAGTGCATACCATGGATCCACCACCCTCTCAGTGAAGTATCTCCTTCTCATTCACCCCCCAAACAGTCCCTCCCAAGTATGCATACCTTATTTACCCCCTTCAAATACTTGAGACCTCATTCATATTCCACCTGTTTGTGCTCTGTTCAAGTGACTACAGCTCAAGCTTCACAACTGTGTCGTTTCACTCCTCTAACTCAACAGTGACCATCAGCTGGGAGGCTGCAGACCAGGCACTCTTCCCCAACACCTTATCCCTCCTGCCCCATCTGCCTCAAGTGGAGCCACGTCATCGCTCATTAACATAGATGACCCTTAGACTGAAGGCACCCCCTGCCCCTACAGCATCAGCACATACTGCCATGCTCTTGTGGTTCTTTACCTAAGCTCCCCCCACCACCGCCACGCTAGTGCCTACTTATCTTCTTCCTCTCCTCGAACTTCACATTTCTAGGTTATATGTGCAGTGCTGTGCACCAGCTGGGAATTGTTATGTTCAGCATCAGTTCCTCCTGCCTATGTCCCAGTATACACGACCTTCCCCCGCAACTTACACCTCCTGTACCTTGTTCTACCACAACTAAAAGCAGATTACGGTCCATTCCCTTTATGGCCATCCAGGGCCCCATCAATTACAGGTTTGCAGTCGACTCCCTGTCTGTCAAACCATTGCCCCCTCTCTGCGCCCTCACCATGGCCCAAGGAAGCAAACAAAATAGGGGGGTGGTGGTTGTACGTGATGAGCAACACCCAGTGTATTATATGACTAACAAAAGATCATGTCATGGCAGCTAAGTCACAAAACAAGTGGGGGTGGGGCCAAGTCTTGGGACAGGGAGGATGAACAACAACAGAAGGCAGAGCGTTATGACACATAGTGGGGGGTGGGGGTCAAAAGTGTGGGGAATGGACATGCACACATTCCATAAGCCACTTGGAAAACAGCTTGTATAATGGAAAGCTTAATTTTACAGGTTCAGTACTGCATGTTCAAATCCCCGCTCCTACAGTTAGCGCCATGCTACGTTCAAACACTGATATTTATCCATCCAACCAAACTTGATCAGAACTACGGAGAGACATGTCACCTAAAAGTGTGGAGAAAAACAGCATTTATATTATGGATTTCACACAGAACATTTTTAGTGCACAAACAAATTCCATAGTTCCCATGCCTAGCTAGAACAAAGGTGGCCTCTGCACTGCAATACAAATGTTAGCAATGTGCTATCATCACTCAGTAAATCAGCTGAAGGGTTTACACTTCGACAGGGCACAGCAACACAACCGAGAATGGACAAGTACGGACTACTGATTTGTTATGCTTGAACAGTAGCCACTGTCATCAGTACAGCACACACATTGGTTGATCCAGTCTCATAACGGTACCCTTCATGGGCCTTCAGCCATATATTTTTTAAAGAGAAGTGTCTCGCAATACTGTTGTAATACATATATTACTGCAGTGTGCATGTATTTCTATCTAGCACACTCTGATGTCTCATTATGGGGAACAGTGATTTACACAGGCTATTGAGGCTGACTACCACACATGCATCTATCGGCCGTAGCACCTTGAATGCACTATGTGCATCACGATGGCCCACAACAATACCAGGGGGAAAAGAAAGGTCACACTGAAAAACAGATGATAAAAACATCATGAAAGGACTCAGCATGGGTGGTAACACTTTACCATTCTTGATTTCCCAGGGCCGCACGCGCTGGTATGGAGGTGGACAGATACTATCACCATCCACATTGGCAGACTCGGATGATACGGAGCTTGCATCTGTTTTGTAAGGATCCTCCCTGTAAGGATCAAAAACATTCACTTCTTCAGGCAATGAAATGTCTGAGTCAGACTCTGCAGAGGAGCTACTGTTCCCACTATCGGACCGCTCAACCGAACACAAACTGATACCTTCCATGTTTGTTTACATCCCTGGAGCAGAACAGGAAGTTATGACCCCTCACTTCCCCTTGCATGACGTCTAAAGGACTGAGGTCAGCACTGAAAGAAAAAACTGGGTATGATTATGCAAATTAGGTACGCAGTTAAAAAAACATTTTTTTTCTCATTTACATGGAAATGTATGGCAATTTGTACAGATAGGATGCACATGGTATTCCAAGAAGGTAAGGAAACTGAAATGTGACCCCCAGGTTCCATGAATCACTTTAAACCTATGCCAGTCTCTGTACATATTTATAGAATGCTCTCAGTTCTCATACAGTAGCAGTATGGAATGCAATATTTAATAACATTTCAGCCCGTGACAGTCTCTGTACATATTTATATAATGCTCTCAGTTCTCATACTGTAGCTGTGTGGAATACATTATATGATAAGATTTCAGGCTGTGCCAGTCTCCGTACATATTTATAGTATATAATGCTTTCAGTTCTCATACTGCAGCTGTATGGAATACATTCTATTATAAGAGTTCAGTCTGTGCTAATCTCTGTACATATTTATATAATGTGGTCAGTTCTCATACTGTAGCTGTGTGAAATACATTATATGATAAGATTTCAGGCTGTGCCAGTCTCTGTATATATTTGTATAATGCTTTCAGTTCTTATACTGTAGCTGTGTGGAATACATTATATCATAAGAGTTCAGCCTGTGCCTATTTGTGTGTATAATTTTATAATGCTTTCAGTTCTCATACTGTAACTGTATGGAATGCATTCTATTATAAGAGTTCAGTCTGTGCTAATCTCTGTACATATTTATATAATGCTTTCAGTTCTCATACTGTAGCTGTGTGGAATACATTATATGATAATATTTCAGCCTGTGCCAGTCTCTGTACGTATTTATATAATGCTCTCAGTGCTCATACTGTAGCTGTATGGAATACATTATATGCTAGGATTTCAGACTCTGCCAGACTCTGTACATATTTATATAATGATTTCAGTTTTAACACAGTAGTTTCATGGAATACATTATATGATATGATTTCAACCTCCGCCAGTCTCTGTATATATTTTTATAATGCTTTCACTTCTCATACAGTAGCTGTATGGAATACATTATTTGATAACATTTCAGCCAGTGCCAGTCTCTGTAATATTTATATAATGCTTTCAGTTCTCATACAGTAGCTGTGTGGAATACATTATTTGATAACATTTCAGCCCGTGCCAGTCTCTGTACATATTTATAGAATGCTCTCAGTTCTCACACTGTAGCTGTGTGGAAACATAGAAACTCAGAAACATAGACTTTGACAGCAGATAAGGACCACTTGGCCCATCTAGTCTGCCCATTTCCCTACCTACAGGATAGGCCGCAGATCCTAGTTAACCAACAGCCTATTTCTTCCTACTACCCCCCACAAGAATTGCCTTATGTCTGTCCCATGCATTCTTGAATTCTCCCACAGTTTTAGACCCATCAACCTCCTCAGGAAGGCTGTTCCATGCATCCACTACCCTCTCCGTGAAATAATACTTCCTCACATTGCCCCTGAACCGCCCTCCTTCTATCTTTAAATTGTGTTCCCTTGTTCTTGCAAGTCTCTTTTTCTGAAAGATGCTACCCTCTTGGACTTTGTCGATTCCATTGAGGTACTTAAAAGTTTCTATCATGTCCCCCTCTCCCTTCTTTCCTCAAGGGTATACATATTAAGCTCCTTTAGTCTCTCCTCATACGACTTCTCTTGCAGATCCTGTACCATTTTAGTTGCCCTCCTCTGGACAACCTCTATCCTGTTTATGTCCTTGCAGAGATGGGGTCTCCAGAACTGGACACAGTACTCCAGATGGGGTCTCACCAACTGTCTGTACAGAGGGATAATAATTTCCTGTTTTCTGCTGCTGATGCCTCTCCTTATACATCCCAGTATACCCCCAGCCCTTCCTACTGCCTTCTCACATTGCTTGCTAATCTTAAGGTCATCTGATATGATTACCCCCAGGTCCCTTTCCTTTTTTGTTGTTGTTACTACCTCCCCACCCATTGTGTATTCTTCCCCTGGGTTCTTGTTTCCCAGGTGCATTATTTTGTACTTCTTTGCATTGAATCCTAGCCATACTTCGACCATTCCTCCAACCTTACCAAGTCCCTTTTCATCCTTTCCAAGCCTCTTGTGTATCAACCCTGTTGCAGATCTTTGTGTCATCTGCAAAAGGCATACTTTTCCTTCCAGTCCCTCTGCAATGTCACTGATGAAGACATTAAAAAGGACTGGACCCAATACTGAACCCTGCGGTACCCCACTAGTAACCCCTCTTTCTTCAGAGTGGACTCCATTTACAATTATCTTCTGTGTCCTGTTGTACAGCCAATGTTTTACCCAGGCTACCACCCTGGGACCCACTCCCAGGCTGGTTAATTTGACTATTAATCTTTTGTGTGGACTGTGTCAAATGCCTTGCTAAAGTCTAGGTAGGCCATGTCCACAGCCCTCTCTGGTCTACTACTTTGGTCACCCAGTCAAAGAAATCTATCAGATTCTGTCCTGACATGACCTTCCCGCTGAGAACCCATGCTGCTTTGGGTCCTGTGCTCCACTGGCCTCTAGGTACTCAACTATTCTTTCCTTCAGAAGTGACTCCATCACTTTCCTTACCACAGAGGTCAGACTGACAGGTCTGTAGTTTCCTGCCTCTTTCTTGGCCCCACTTTTGTGAAGGGGAATCACATCCGCCTTCCTCCAGTCCTCGGGTACCACACCATCCTCCCATGATTTATTAAAAGGAGTAGCCAGTGGTTTCACTAGTTCCCCCCTTAATTCTTTTAGAATTCTGGGGTGAATTCCATCAGGACTCATAGCTTTGTCCACCTTCAGTTTTAGGGTTTTTCAGAACCCTTTCTTCTGTGAAAGGACTGGGATCGACCCCTATCAAGGAGTGCTTCTGTTAATTGGATTAGGCACTTCCCCTCCTCTTTTGTGAATACTGAGCAGAAATATTCATTCAGTATCCCTGCTTTTTCACTGTCCCTCTGCCCACCCACTGCTCATTCTATTCAGCCTCACTATCCTCCTTTGTCTTTCTATGTCAGCTGGATGTACCTATAAAAGGTTTTATCCCTTCTAACTGAGTTGGCTATATTTTCTCAGTTTGGGCCTTTGCTATTCTGACTTCCTCCCTGCTTCTTTTTTCTGCCTTAACGTATCAGCTCTCTGTCCTGCTCTTCTGTGTTTCCTTATAGTTCTGAATGCTATATTTTTCTTCCTGACTTTCACAGCCACCTCTTTTGAGAACCATAGTGGCTTTTTCTTTTGTTTTGATTTGTTCATTTGCTTCACACAAAGGCTTGTTGCCTCTGTGATGGCAGTTTTGATGATTCCCCATTGTTGCTCTGCACCTCCTTCTAGCCTGTTTGCTAGTGCTTTTCTGAGGCACTCTTCCATCTTGCCAAAATCAGCCCTCCTAAAGTCCAGAACCGTCACTTTTGTATGGTTTGACTCTGTAGCTGAGTTTAACATGAACCACACTGTTTGATGGTCACTTGTCCCCAGATGGCAACCCACTTGTAGATCGGAGATCCTCTCACTGCCCCCATTTGAGAGTACGAGATCTAAGATTGCTCCCTCACGAGTGGGTTCGGAAACTAGCTGTCTAAGGCCTGCCACCTGTAGGGCAACAAGAATGGCCCTGCTCTTGGATGTGGCTGCAGTAAATGTGCTCCAGTTAACATCTGGCATATTCAGGTCTCCATCAACAGTATCTTCCCTTTCTCTGCCATTCTAAGAATGCCTTCTATCATATCCTTGTCCATTCCTCCCCTGACATGGAGGTCTATACACAACTCCCAAAGCGGATTGTGGTGCCCTTCCAGTCTCCAAGGTGACCCATAGTGCCTCCTCTCCTCCCTATTTACTCTTTTGTTCAGTTGCTTTTATCCCTTCCTTTACATAGAGAGCAACTCCTCCCTCTTATCCCCTGCCTGTCTCTCCTGTGGTTATGTACCTGGTATGTTAACATCCCAGTCATGGTTCTCTGTGTACCATGTTTCTGTGACTGCTACAATATCCAGGCATCCCTCTTCCATCAAGGCCACCAGCTCAGGGAGCTTGTTGCCCAGATTACGG
The DNA here is from genome assembly GCA_016271365.2 of Neoceratodus forsteri. NCBI lineage: Eukaryota > Metazoa > Chordata > Ceratodontiformes > Ceratodontidae > Neoceratodus > Neoceratodus forsteri. The sequence continues at coordinate 1,367,415,959 of CM057459.1, forward strand.
GCATTGGTACTTATTACCCTCCATTTCCTGATGTCCTTACTCCCTTTTTCCCCATCCCTGTCCTTCTTGCCTTTGTCACTTTCTCCATTTACCCCTGCCCTTCTCCCTATCGACACCTCTATGTTGGTGTTTGCCGCACTTACTACCATGATTATTTGGGGCTAGAGTTTCCCTCTCCTTTCCAGTGCCTCCCCTTGGCTAGTTTAAAGCTTGCCAATGAAGCATTTAAACCTATCACCTAGGATCCTGGTTCCCCTCCCGGACAGATGCAGCCCATCATGCCAGTATAGGCTTGCATCACTCCAGGTGGACCCCCAGTCCCCAATGAAGCCAAATCCCTGAGCTCCACACCAGTTTTTCAAGCACTGATTGAATCCCATGGTGCGGAACACCCTAGCCTCTCCTATGCCATAGATGGGCAGCACCTCCGAGAAGGTTACCGTGTGTGCTACTTGACTAAAGCCCTTTCCCAATTCCACAAACTCTTCCTGTACTTCTGTAATCCCTTTCTTAGCCAGGTCATTTGTCCCTAGGTGGACAATGACATCCAGCTCCTCCCAGTGCAGCTGCTCCAGCAATCCTGAGGATTGCCCCTGTCCTCCAAGCCATGGTGCCAGGCAGGCACCTTACCTCCCTCTCCCTTCCTCCCCAGTTCTACCTTCCTAACAATGGAGTCCCCACCAGGAGTTGTTTCCTTCCCTGCAGGGTCCCTACCACCCTCCTGTGTGTCTCCTTTGTGGAGGTTCCAACATCCTCCTTGGTCTCCCACTGTGAGGGTGCCTCCCAGAGGAAACCACACTTTGCCAGGAATGGCATAGGAATTGTGGAGGAGGCTAGCTGAGGGATGTGCCTCTGTTCCACCACCCTCACCCTCTCTGAGCCCACTGTGGTCCAACTGCTCCTCTTTCTTGGCAACCTCTGAGGCATCGGCAGTGGCACTGGTGGTCCTTGGATGGAAGAGGAGGTCCCACAAATCCTGGCCAACTCAGCCTGGAGATGAGCAACCTCCTCCCTCAGTCCAGAGAGGTGCCTGCAGATGGGACAACACCGCATCCTCCATAACGTCTCCCGGAAGACTGCTGCTCCACAGCCACTGCACTGCACCACTCCAATCATGTCTTATTTCTGGCCCCTTAACTGTTTGCAATCCTTACTCTTTCCTCTGTTTTTTTTCTCTCTCCCTTACTTTCTGCCTGTGTGCCCTTTAAACTCCTGATTGTCCTGTTCTGAGACAAGAATATTCTATATTTCTCAGTAGACCACTTACTTGCTCAGAGGCAGACCTCCAGCAGCTAGAGGGGGCTGGAGAGCTACTCTTGCCCTTCTAGGATGGTGGGTCTTTGGTGGTTCTGTGATCACTCACTTCCTGCTCCCCAACAGGAAGTTCCTGTTGTCAGTCAAATCCTGTGCCTATAAAAATAGAACTAGCTTTGGGTGGGGAAGGAGGGCAATATAGTCCCAGTAGAGAAGTTCAGTCACACAGCAGTCCTTTCTCTTGGTGTCTTCTGCCAAGCTATTAGCAGACTCTTTCTAAGGTAGTCTTTAAATGTAGCTTCCTTCTAGCTAAGCCACTCTCCCTACTTAATAGATCTTTCTACAAGTAATTTAAACCTCACAGCAGTTAAGTCCTTTCAATCACCTGAGATTTACACCTAGATAACTGTTCAGATACCCATTCAGTTCAGTTAACCCAGACAAACACACATTTTTTTTTTTGTTTGGTTTGTTAGTTTTTTTTTACCCTAAATTAAAGGTCCAAGTACAAAAGTTCTTCTTCTTTAGTCCCAGTAGAGAAGTTCAGTCACACAGCAGTCCTTTCTCCTGGTGTCTTCTGCCAAGCTATTCCAATACATTATTTGATAACATTTCAGCCTGTACCAGTCTCTGTACATATTTATATAATGCTTTCAGTTCTCATACTGTAGCTGTATGGAATACATTATTTGATAGCATTTCAGGCTGTGCCAGTCTCTGTACATATTTATATAATGCTCTCAGTTCTCATACTGTAGCTGTATGGAATACATTATATGGTAAGATTTCAGCCTCTGACAATCTCTATATATACCTTAAAAATGCTTTCAGTTCTCATGTTGTAGCTGTATGGAATACATTATATGGTAAGATTTAAGCCTCTGACAATCTCTGAGTATACTTTTAGAATGCTTTCCGTTCTCATACTGTAGCTGTATGGAATACATTATATGATAACATTTCAGCCAGTGCCAGTCTCTGTATATATTTATATAAAGCTTTCAGTTCTCATACTGTAGCTGTATGGAATACATTATATGGTAACATTTCAGCTTGTGACTGTCTCTGTATATATATTTATAATGTTTTCAATCCTCATGCTGTATCTGTCTGGAATACATCATAGGTTAAGTTTTCAGCTTGTGACCATCTCTGTATATATACTTTTATAATGTGTTCAGTTCAGGGATGTAGCCAGGAATTTTAAACTTGTACTCAAAACTGATGCACTATTGCCCCCCCCCATTATGTAAACATAAACCAAAATATGCATTGCCACACCACACCAACAATACTCTCCGCTTGCCATGTTTGAGTGTTTCTTCCTGTAATCCTCCTTCCTTTGTTTCTCTGCCTGTCTGGTAACTTGTTCTTGTTTGTGTAGTTGGCTGGTGGCATCAGTGCCCCATAGCGAACAACAAAGACAGAAGGGCTCAGCGCGACACAAACACAATGCTACTCACAATGTCCTTGCTTTCCTCTTTTTGTTGCCCCTCCCTTATTTGTTGCCCCTGCCTGATTTTTTTTACTGTACTCTGTGGAGAACAGTTTGTACGCCTGCCAATACCCCTGGTTCAGTTCTCATACTGTAGCTGTATGGAATACATTATATGATATAATTTCAGCCAGTGCCAGTCTCTCTATATACTTTTAGAATGATTTCTGTTCTCATATTGTAGCCTTATGGAATACATTATAAGAAAAAATGTCAGCCTGTGCCAAGTTCCCAGTGGCCATGATAAGGGCTTTAGCACTGGGGCTGTTCGCTGCATGGCAATGGCAGAACGGTGACTGTGCGAAGGGTGACTGGTGGATGCTGGTGGCAGTCCATTTGTAGCTCGGGCATGTGTATGAATGACCGAACGGTGACTGTCATTTAGGCCAATTACAGGATGGGCAACTGGCCAGTATGGTGCAATCTTTGATGGTGAAGGAGGAAAAAAAAGAAGGCACCACAATGGCTAGAAGGGCAGGGGCATGACGACGTGTATGCACAGTTCTACAGGGTGCAGGCTCCCACTGGCCTGCAGCCAGCACAGTGCTACAGGGTGCAGCCCCCCCACTTGTCCACAGCCAGCACAGTGCTACAGGGTGCAAACTCTTGCCCACCCAAAGCCAGCACAGCACTACAGGGTGCTGCCCCCACCCACCCACAGCCAGAACAGCACTACAGGGTGCAGCCCCCTGCCTGCCCACAGCCAGCACAGCGCTACATGGTGCAGCCCTCCACCCACCCACAGCCGGCTGCCCACTGGACACCCATACCCCATAGAGAGCAATGGAGATGCGGCAGCAACTGAACCACTGTAACAGCAATACCGTCCAACACTGCTCCAGCCATAGTAGGGAACTTGCCCACTGTTGGCTTGAATCCCATCCTCAGACACAGTCACAGCAGGGCACAACAAGACTCAAGACTCACCATGCCGCATCCACAGGTAGCCACTGTAGGCTGATCACCTCCACAGCTCCACCACCAAGGGAAGACAACGTAGGCTACCTACCACCACCAGTGGCACACAGGACTGACACACATGCAGTGCAGCCATACTAAGGTGACCGGAGCCTGCGAACAGTTTCTGTTATGCACCCCACCATGGGAGAGGGGGAGGTCCATGGATGCAGGTGGGTGGGCACACGCACTACACCTGCCTATGTAAGCACAGCAAGGCTGACAGACCAGCCTTCCACACTGAGGGTGAACTAGGACATGGCCGAGACCAGGCTAATAGTAAGCCATAATGGGAAGCCCCTCCGGTCCCATGGGGGATACCTATACCAGTGGGAAAAGGAGGTTAAGGAGAAAACATATTGGCATTGCATGCAGGCCCACTGTGCCAGCTGCCCTGCATGTGTACACACCATTGCATCTGCAGTGGCTTTCACAGGATGGCCACTCAACCATGCCCCTGATGCCAGGGAGGAGGGGGCTCAGGAGGTACTGACATGGGTCAGGAACTGGGCACAGATGAGCACCAAGAGCACTATGTGGCTCACAGTGCAGTGCACTGCTGGCGTGCCACCGGCCATGACGGGCAGGCTGCCAGCAGTGCCGCACCTGCAGTGCATGGTACAGTGTGTGCCAAGCTGCCAGGGGTGGCCATGCCACTCCTGCCACAGTGCTGGACCTCATCGTCCTCAATGAGTATGCCATCACAAGGGCAGGGGACCTATTTTTACAGCACGACAGTGGCCCCGATGAAGATCACACCTTGATTTTTGCCACACAGCGTGCACTGCAGTACCTAGCTGAAAGCGCAGACTAGTTCCTAGATGGAACATTACACTGCTCACCACCACTATTTGGGCAGCTATATATGGTGCACAGCATGCGGGACGATGTCGTTGCACCCGAGGTCTATGCCCGGACATACAGAGAGGGCATATGCACACATATTCGGCATGGGCAGTAGGTTCGTGGGTGGTGTGTGCCTGCAGATGGCACTGATGGATTTTAAGCCAGCTGCCTGGCATGCTTTCAGCACTGTATTCAAGGGGACGGTGCTATGCGGCTGTTTCTTCCACTTCTGTCAGTCCATGTGGTGAAAGATCCAGAAGCTCCATGAGCTGCACGCCCAGTATGCCAGCGATGCAGAGTTTGAGCTCAATATCCGCATGCTACTTGCCCTGGCATTAATGCCCAAGGATGCTGTGGAGAGGGCATATGGGGAGATTCTGGGTTGCCATTTTTCAGTGCCAAGGAGGAGCTGCTGTGCCCCTTCCTTGAGTATATGGAGGTGACATGGATCGGGCTTCCATTGGAGAGGACTGCACTCCGTCAGCCACTCTTCCCTGTTGCCACCTGGAATATGTATCAGGCGACACTGGGCAGCCATGCCAGTACAAATAATGTGGTCAAGGAGTGGCACAGGTGCTTTACCACATGTCTGGGTGCTGCTCACCCGACTGTGTGGCACTTTCTGGACTGCCTGCTGCAGGAGGAACGCTTGACCAGTGTCAGGTTGGAGCAGCTGCTCTCCAGTCCTGATCATGCATGTCTCAAATGGTGGTACAGAGATCTCACACAGTGGATAGAGACCATCATTGCTGCCTATGGGAGATGGCCCACACTCGACTACCTGCATGGACTTGCCTATAACTTCCAAATGCAGGTGTAGTCGGGTGTGCCATTGTCCATGGTGCCATCTGCACTCCACACCACATGCAATGCTTCTCTTGCCACCTCTGATGTTCCTCCCGTATCACCTCTCCACTGTTCCTCGCACCGGCGTCTCCCTCTGGCTGGTACCTATTGCCCCACTGCACCAGCGCCCCTCCTTCTGCCTACCCTGCCTCCTCTGGTGTCTGTGCCCCATGTCTGTGTGCTCATGCCCCTGCTCGTAGCTGACCGTGACCTTCACTGTGCCCCAGCCATGAAATCCACCCATCCCACAGCTGCTGCCACCTCCTGGATGTGTTCTGCAAACCTCCCACCCACGTCTTCCATCTCAGCAGTTGGTGGTGGTGGCAGTGTTTTTCTGTCCACCATAGTTGCTGTTCTGACACTCGCCATGGTGTCCCTTGGCAGCACAGGTGGCCCCCCTTGTGGCTGCGCTGTTCCCCCTGTGCACTGTGTCACCCTTCACCTGGTTGCATGCTCGCTTGCCCTGCGGCTTTCCATTCCTCCCATGGGTGCCCTTTCACCGGGTGCTGTAACGCTGTCGCCTTTATAACATAGAACCACTCTCTCTATATACTTTTAGAATGGTTACAGTTCTCATATTGCAGCTGTATGGAACACATTATATGATAACATTTCGGACTGTGCCAATCTCTGTATATGCTTTTAGAATGCTTCCAGTTCTCATATTGTAGCTCTGTGGAATACATTATATCATAAGTGTTCAGCCTGTACCAATCTGTGTATATAATTTTAGAATGCTTTCAGTTCTTATGCTATAGCTGTGTGGAATACATTATATCATAAGAGTTCAGCCTGTGCCAATCTGTGTATATAATTTTAGAATGCTTTCAGTTCTCATACTGTAACTGTATGGAATACATTCCATTATAAGAGTTCTGCCTGTGCCAATCTCTGTACATAATTATATAATGCTTTCAGTTCTCATACTGTAACTGTAGGGAACACATTATATGATAACATTTCAGCCTGTGCCAGTATGCACTGCTTGTAATGGACTAGTTTGACACATCACCATACGTCCGTTACAAGTGGCGTCCGGTACATCGTCAGAGCTCAGATCTCAGTCCTGTGCCCGGTCTCAGTGTATCCATCATTTGAACACAACAGGAGTGGGACGAGAGTGTGAGCAGGCATGGGTGAGGAATAAAGTATCCAGCTCTTTCTTGGCTGAATTCGCCGCAAGTCGCAAGCTGCACAGGGGTGTGAGTTGTGCACACCAAGGGAGAAACAGTAGCGCACCTAACTGGAATCATCACAGTAAGTGGAGATGAGCTGCCAGGAACTGTGAATCAGTGAGCTTTCAAGGGTTGCCTTTGTCGTGTAAAAGAGTATTCATTTTCTCTCTCTCTCTCTCTCTCTCTCTCTCCATGTCTCTAAAATGTGTGCCTGTACTTTGAACCCACAGTGACAGCTACCTAGCAGTGCAACGGGTGGTGAGAGAGGGCGAGCAGGCACAGGTAAGGAATAGCCACAAGTTGCAAGCTGCATCAGGACCAGACAGGCTCCCGATCCAGTGCCCAGTCTCCGTCACCGAAAGTGCGAGGAGGCAGGATTTAACCACAAGTCACAAGCTGCACAGGGGTGAAGAGTATAGAATGTTAGAAGCTCTTTAGGGTTTTGGGGTTTCAAATATGGTGCTACAGGTGTGACTGAAACTTATCACCTCTTTAAGCTGGCAGTGAAACAAGGTAATGTACTACTTGGCGGCCGCTACGTACAGGTCCGCTTAAAAGGGAACTTTTTCTATTGGGCAATATAGGAAATGGCATTTGGCATTGGTGAAATGTTCGTTAGAAGTGGTTGTCTGCTACAAGCCTGTACGGTTTATTTGGCACATACTGTATTTAAATAATGCTTTCAGTTCTCATAAGGTAGCTGTATGGTATATATTATATGATAAGATTACAGCATGGGCCAATCTCTGTATACACTTTTAGAATACTTTCAGTTCTTATACTGTAGCTGTATGGAATACATTCTCTGATAAGATTTCAGCCTTTGCCAGTCTCAGTATACATTGATATAATGCTTTCATTTCTCATACTGTAGCTCTGTGTGAAATATATGATAAGATTACAGCATGGGCCAATCTCTGTATATACTTTTAGATTGCTTTCATTTATCATATTGTAGCTGTATGGAATACATTATATGATAAGATTAAACCTGTGCCAGAATCTGTACTTATTTATATAATGTGTTCAGTTCTTATACTGTAGCTGTATGGAATACATTAAATGGTACTATTTCAGCCTCTGCCAGTCTCTGTACATATTGATTCAATGCGTTCAGTTCTTATACTGTAGCTGTATGGAATACATTACATGATAACATTTCAGCCTGTGCCAGTCTCTGTACATATTTATATAATGCTTTCAGTTCTAACACTGTAGCTGTGTGGAATACATTATTTGATAGCATTTCAGCCTGTGCCAGTCTCTGTATATATTTATATAATGCTTTCAGTTCTCATACTGTAGCTGTATGGAATACATTATATGATAACATTTCAGCCTGTGCCAGTCTCTGTATATATTTATATAATGCTTTCAGTTCTCATACTATAACTGTTGGGAATACATTGTATGGTAACATGTCAGCCTGTGCCAGTCTTTGTATATATTTACATAATGCTTTCAGTTCTCATACTGTAACTGTAGGGAATACATTAAATGATACTATTTCAGCCTGGACCAGTCTCTGTAAATATTTATATATTGCTTTCAGTTCACATACTGTAACTGTATGGAATAGATTATATGAAAAGATTTCAGCCTGTGCCAGTCTCTGTATATATTTATACAATGGTTTAAGTTCTCAAACTGTAGCTGTATGGCATACATTATGTGAGATGATTTCATCCTATGTCAGTCTCAGTATATATTTTTATAATGCTTTCAGTTCTCATACTGTAGCTGTATGGAATCCATTATATGATATGATTTCAGCCTGTGCCAGTCTCTGTATATATTTTTATAATGCTTTCAGTCCTCAAACTGTAGCAGTATGAAGTATATTATGCAATAAGATTTCAGCTAGTGCCAGTCTCTGTATACACTTTTAGAATGCTTTCAGTTCTCATATTATAGCTGTCTGGAAGACATTATATGATAAGATTAAACCTCTGCTAGTCTCTGTACACATTTATATAATGCTTTCAGTTCCTATACTGTATCTGTATGGAATACATTATATGACAAGATTTCAGGCTGCACCGGTCTCTGTATATATTTATATAACGCTTTAAGTTCCCATACCGTAGCTGTATGGACTACATTACATGATAAGATTAAACCTGTGCCAAAATCTGTACATATTTATATAATGTGTTCGGTTCTTGTACTGTAGCTGCATGGAATACATTAAATGATACCATTTCAGCCTGTGCCAGTCTCTGTACATATTTATTTAATGTGTTCAGTTCTTATACTGCAGTTGTATGGAATACATTACATGATAACATTTCAGCCTGTGCCACTCTCTGTACATATTTATATAATGCTTTCAGTTCTTATATTGTAGCTGTATGGAATACATTATGTGATAAGATTTCATCCTGTGCCAGTCTCTGTATGTATTTACAAATTGCTTTCAGTTCTCATACTTTATCTGTATGGAATAAATCATATGATAAGATTTCAGTTTGTGACTGCCTCTATATATATTCTTACAATGCTCTCAGTTCTCATACTGTAGCTTTATGGGATACATGATATAACAACATTTCAGCCTGTGCCAGTCTCTACACATATTTATATAATGCTTTCAGTTCTGATACTGTAGCTGTATGGAATACATTGTCTGATAACATTTCTGCCTGTGCCAGTCTCTGCACATATTTATATAATGCGTTCAGTTCTCATACTGTAGCTGTATGGAATCCATTATATGATATGATTTCAGCCTGTGCCAGTCTCTGTATATATTTTTATAATGCTTTCAGTTCTCAAACTGTAGCAGTATAAAGTATATTATGCAATAAGATTTCAGCCAGTGCCAATATCCGTATACACTTTTAGAATGCTTTCAGTTCTCATATTATAGCTGTCTGGAAGACATTAAATGATAAGATTAAACCTCTGCTAGTCTCTGTACACATTTATATAATGCTTTCAGTTCCTATACTGTATCTGTATGGAATACATTATATGACAAGAATTCAGGCTGCACCAGTCTCTGTATATATTTATATAACGCTTTAAGTTCCCATACCGTAGCTGTATGGAATACATTACATGATAAGATTAAACCTGTGCCAGAATCTGTACATATTTATATAATGTGTTCAGTTCTTATACTGCAGCTGTATGGAATACATTACATGATAACATTTCAGCCTGTGCCACTCTCTGTACATATTTATGTAATGCTTTCAGTTCTTACACTGTAGCTGTGTGGAATACATTATATGGTAACATGTCAGCCTGTGCCACTCTTTGTATATATTTACATAATGCTTTCAGTTCTCATACTGTAACTGTATGGAATACATTATATGAAAAGATTTCAGCCTGTGCCAGTCTCTGTATATATTTATACAATGGTTTAAGTTCTCAAACTGTAGCTGTATGGCAAACATTATGTGAGATGATTTCATCCTATGTCAGTCTCAGTATATATTTTTATAATGCTTTCAATTCTCATACTGTAGCTGTATGGAATCCATTATATGATATGATTTCAGCCTGTGCCAGTCTCTGTATATATTTTTATAATGCTTTCAGTTCTCAAACTGAAGCAGTATGAAGTATATTATGCAATAAGATTTCAGCTAGTGCCAATCTCCGTAAACACTTTTAGAATGCTTTCAGTTCTCATATTATAGCTGTCTGGAAGACATTATATGATAAGATTAAACCTCTGCTAGTCTCTGTACACATTTATATAATGCTTTCAGTTCCTATACTGTATCTGTATGGAATACATTATATGACAAGATTTCAGGCTGCACCAGTCTCTGTATATATTTATATAACGCTTTAAGTTCCCATACCATAGCTGTATGGACTACATTACATGATAAGATTAAACCTGTGCCAAAATCTGTACATATTTATATAATGTGTTCAGTTCTTGTACTGTAGCTGTATGGAATACATTAAATGATACCATTTCAGCCTGTGCCAGTCTCTGTACATATTCATTTAATGCGTTCAGTTCTTATACTGCAGTTGTATGGAATAGATTACATGATAACATTTCAGCCTGTGCCACTCTCTGTACATATTTATATAATGCTTTCAGTTCTTATATTGTAGCTGTATGGAATACATTATGTGATAAGATTTCATCCTGTGCCAGTCTCTGTATGTATTTACAAATTGCTTTCAGTTCTCATACTTTATCTGTATGGAATAAATCATATGATAAGATTTCAGTTTGTGACCGCCTCTATATATATTCTTACAATGCTCTCAGTTCTCATACTGTAGCTTTATGGGATACATGATATAACAACATTTCAGCCTGTGCCAGTCTCTACACATATTTATATAATGCTTTCAGTTCTGATACTGTATCTGTATGGAATACATTATCTGATAACATTTCTGCCTGTGCCAGTCTCTGCACATATTTATATAATGCGTTCAGTTCTCATACTGTAGCTGTATGGAATCCATTATATGATATGATTTCAGCCTGTGCCAGTCTCTGTATATATTTTTATAATGCTTTCAGTTCTCAAACTGTAGCAGTATAAAGTATATTATGCAATAAGATTTCAGCCAGTGTCAATCTCTGTATACACTTTTAGAATGCTTTCAGTTCTCATATTATAGCTGTCGGGAAGACATTATATGATAAGATTAAACCTCTGCTAGTCTCTGTACACATTTATATAATGCTTTCAGTTCCTATACTGTATCTGTATGGAATACATTATATGACAAGATTTCAGGCTGCACCAGTATCTGTATATATTTATATAATGCTTTAAGTTCCCATACCGTAGCTGTATGGAATATATTACATCATAAGATTAAACCTGTGCCAGAATCTGTACATATTTATATAATGTGTTCAGTTCTTATACTGTAGCTGTATGGAATACATTAAATTATACCATTTCAGCCTGTGCCAGTCTCTGTACATATTTATTTAATGCATTCAGTTCTTATACTGCAGCTGTATGGAATACATTACACGATAACATTTCAGCCTGTGCCACTCTCTGTACATATTTATATAATGCTTTCAGTTCTTACACTGTAGCTGTGTGGAATACATTATTTGATAGCATTTCAGCCTGTGCCAGTCTCTGTATATATTTATATAATGCTTTTAGTTCTCATACTGTAACTGTAGGGAATACATTAAATGATACTATTTCAGCCTGTGCCAGTCTCTGTAAATATTTATATATTGCTTTCAGTTGCCATACTGTAGCTGTATGGAATACATTACATGAAAAGATTTCAGCCTGTGCCAGTCTCTGTATATATTTATACAATGGTTTAAGTTCTCAAACTGTAGCTGTATGGCATACATTATGTGAGATGATTTCATCCTATGCCAGTCTCAATATATATTTTTATAATGCTTTCAGTTCTCAAACTGTAGCTGTACGAAGTATATTATGCAATAAGATTTCAGCCAGTGACAATCTCCGTATACACTTTTAGAATGCTTTCAGTTCTCATATTATAGCTGTATGGAATACATTATATGATAAGATTAAACCTGTGCCAGTCTCTGTACATATTTGTATAATGCTTTTAGTTCTTATACTGTATCTGTATGGAATACATTATATGATAACATTTCAGCCTGTGCCAGTCTCTGCACATATTCATATAATGCTTTCAGTTCTTATACTGTATCTGTATGGAATACATTATATGATAAGATTTCAGGCTGCACCAGTCTCTGTATATATTTATATAATGCTATCTGTTCTTATATTGTAGCTGTATGGAGTACCTTATATGATAAGAGTTCAGCCTTTGCCAGTCTCTGTAGATATTTTATAATGCTTTCAGTTCTTATATTGTAGCTGTATGGAATACATTACGTGATAAGATTTCATCCTGTGCCAGTCTCTGTATGTATTTACAAATTGCTTTCAGTTCTCATACTTTATCTGTATGGAATAAATCATATGATAAGATTTCAGTTTGTGACCGCCTCTATATATATTCTTACAATGCTCTCAGTTCTCATACTGTAGCTTTATTGAATACATGATATAACAACATTTCAGCCTGTGCCAGTCTCTGCACATATTTATATAATGCTTTCAGTTCTGATACTGTAGCTGTACGGAATACATTATCTGATAACATTTCTGCCTGTGCCAGTCTCTGCACATATTTATATAATGCTTTCAGTTCTCATACTGTAGCTGTATGGAATCCATTATATGATATGATTTCAGCCTGTGCCAGTCTCTGTATATATTTTTATAATGCTTTCAGTTCTCAAACTGTAGCTGTATGAAGTATATTATGCAATAAGATTTCAGCCAGTGCCAATCTCTGTATACACTTTTAGAATGCTTTCAGTTCTCATATTATAGCTGTCTGGAAGACATTATATGATAAGATTAAACCTGTCCTAGTCTCTGTACACATTTATATAATGCTTTCAGTTCCTGTGCTGTATCTGTATGGAATACATTATATGACAAGATTTCAGGCTGCTCCAGTCTCTGTATATATTTACATAACGCTTTAAGTTCCCATACCATAGCTGTATGGAATACATTACATGATAAGAATAAACTTGTGCCAGAATCTGTACATATTTATATAATGTGTTCAGTTCTTATACTGTAGCTATATGGAATACATTATATGAAAAGATTTCAGCCTGTGCCAGTCTCTGTACATATTTATTTAATGCGTTCAGTTCTTATACTGCAGCTGTATGGAATACATTACATGATAACATTTCAGCCTGTGCCACTCTCTGTACATATTTATATAATGCTTTCAGTTCTTACACTGTAGCTGTGTGGAATACATTATTTGATAGCATTTCAGCCTGTGCCAGTCTCTGTACATATTTATTTAATGCGTTCAGTTCTTATACTGCAGCTGTATGGAATACATTACATGATAACATTTCAGCCTGTGCCACTCTCTGTACATATTTATATAATGCTTTCATTTCTTACACTGTAGCTGTGTGGAATACATTATTTGATAGCATTTCAGCCTGTGCCAGTCTCTGTATATTTTATTTTATTTTTATTTTTATTTTATTTAGTTCATAAATCGGATTTACAACCTTTGAGTCACAGACTCATTTACAAAGGCACCTCGTCACAGGGAAGGGAAACAACAAATAGTGCGGTGAGACAGGGTGGAACAATACAGGTGCAGTACATACATTATACATAGCATAAGACATAGGTATTTTACCAAAGTATATTATACAGTATATATTTATATAATGCTTTCAGTTCTCATACTGTAACTGTAGGGAATACATTAAATGATACTATTTCAGCCTGTGCCAGTCTCTGTAAATATTTATATATTGCTTTCAGTTTTCATACTGTAGCTATATGGAATACATTATATGAAAAGATTTCAGCCTGTGCCAGTCTCTGTATATATTTATACAATGGTTTAAGTTCTCAGACTGTAGCTGTATGGCTTACATTATGTGAGATGATTTCATCCTATGCCAGTCTCAATATATATTTATATAATGCTTTCAGTTCTGAAACTGTTGCTGTATGGAATACATTATCTGATAACATTTCTGCCTGTGCCAGTCTCTGCACATATTTATATAATGCTTTCAGTTCTCATACTGTAGCTGTATGGAATCCATTATATGATATGATTTCAGCCTGTGCCAGTCTCTGTATATATTTTTATAATGCTTTCAGTTCTCAAACTGTAGCAGTATGAAGTATATTATGCAATAAGATTTCAGCCAGTGCCAATCTCCGTATACACTTTTAGAATGCTTTCAGTTCTCATATTATAGCTGTCTGGAAGACATTATATGATAAGATTAAACCTCTGCTAGTCTCTGTACACATTTATATAATGCTTTCAGTTCCTATACTGTATCTGTATGGAATACATTATATGACAAGATTTCAGGCTGCACCAGTCTCTGTATATATTTATATAATGCTTTAAGTTCCCATACCATAGCTGTATGGAATACATAACATGATAAGATTAAACTTGTGCCAGAATCTGTACATATTTATATAATGTGTTCAGTTCTTATACTGTAGCTTTATGGAATACATTAAATGATATCGTTTCAGCCTGTGCCAGTCTCTGTACATATTTATTTAATGCATTCAGTTCTTATACTGCAGCTGTATGGAATACATTACATGATAACATTTCAGCCTGTGCCACTCTCTGTACATATTTATATAATGCTTTCAGTTCTTACACTGTTGCTGTGTGGAATACATTATTTGATAGCATTTCAGCCTGTGCCAGTCTCTGTATATATTTATATAATGCTTTCAGTTCTCATACTGTAACTGTAGGGAATTTATTAAATGATACTATTTCAGCCTGTGCCAGTCTCTGTAAATATTTATATATTGCTTTCAGTTTTCATACTGTAACTGTATGGAATACATTATATGAAAAGATTTCAGCCTGTGCCAGTCTCTGTATATACTGTATTTATACAATGGTTTAAGTTCTCAGACTGTAGCTGTATGGCTTACATTATGTGAGATGATTTCATCCTATGCCAGTCTCAATATATATTTTTATAATGCTTTCAGTTCTCAAACTGTAGCAGTATGAAGTATATTATGCAATAAGATTTCAGCCAGTGACAATCTCCGTATACACTTTTAGAATGCTTTCAGTTCTCATATTATAGCTGTATGGAATACATTATATGATAAGATTAAACCTGTACCAGTCTCTGTACATATTTGTATAATGCTTTTAGTTCTTATACTGTATCTGTATGGAATACATTATATGATAACATTTCAGCCTGTGCCAGTCTCTGTACATATTCATATAATGCTTTCAGTTCTTATACTGTATCTGTATGGAATACATTATATGATAAGATTTCAGGCTGCACCAGTCTCTGTATATATTTATATAATGCTATCTGTTCTTTTATTGTAGCTGTATGGAGTACCTTATATGATAAGAGTTCAGCCTTTGCCAGTCTCTGTAGATATTTATATAATGCTTTCAGTTCTTATATTATAGCTGTATGGAATACATTATGTGATAACATTTCTGCCTGTGCCAGTCTCTGTATATATTTATATAATGCTTTCAGTTTTCATACTGTAACTGTATGGAATACATTATGTGATAACATTTCAGCCTGTGCCAGTCTCTGTACATACTTATATAATGCTTTCAGTTCTCATATAGTAGCTGTATGGAATATATTATATAATAAGATTACAACTTGGGCCATTCTCTGTATATACTTTCAGAATGCTTTCAGTTCTCATATTGAAGCTGTATGGAATACAGTATAAGATTAGATTTCAGCCCGTGCCAGTCTTGGTATACATTGATGTAATGCTTTCAGTTCCCATACTGTCGCTGTATGTAGTATATTATGCAATAAGATTTTAGCCAGTGCCAATCTCCGTATATACTTTTAGAATGCTTTCAGTTCTCATGTGATAGCTGGATGGAATACATTATATGACTAGATTAAACCTGTGCCAGTCTCTGTACATTTTCATATAATGCTTTCAGTTCTTATACTGTATCTGTATGGAATACACTATATGATAAAATTTCAGGCTGCACCGGTCTCTGTATATATTTATATAATGCTTTCTGTTCTTATTTTGTAGCTGTATGGAATAGCTTATATGATAAGAGTTCAGCCTCTGCCAGTCTCTGTGTATATTTACATAATGCTTTCAGTTCTCATACTTTATCTGTATGGAATAAATCATAAGATAAGATTTCAGTTTGTGACCGTCTCTATATACATTCTTATAATGCTCTCAGTTCTCATACTGTAGCTGTAGCTATATGGGATACATGATATAACAACATTTCAGCCTGTGCCAGTCTCTGCACATATTTATATAATGCTTTCAGTTCTGACACTGTAGCTGTAAGGAATATTTTATTTGATAACATTTCTGCCTGTGCCAGTCTGTACATATTTATATAATGCTTTCAGTTTTCATACGGTAGCTTTATGGAATATATTATATGAGAAGATTACAGCATGAGCCAATCGCTGTATGTACTTTTAAAATGCTTTCAGTTCTCATATTCTAGCTTAATGGAATACATTATATGATAATATTTCAGCCTTTGCCAGTCTCGGTAAATATTGATATAATGCTTTCAGTTCTCTTACTGTAGCTGTATGGAATATGTTATACAATAAAATTTCAGCCAGTGAGAATCTCTGTTTATACTTTTAGAATGCTTTCAGTTCTCATGTTGTAGCTGTATGTAATACATTATATGATAAGATTAAAACTGTGCCAGTCTCTGTACATATTCATATAATGCTTTCAGTTCTTATACTGTATCTGTATGGAATATATTATATCATAAGATTTCAGGCTGTGCCAGTCTCTGCATATATTTATATAATGCTTTCAGTTCTCATACTGCAGTTGTATGAAATATATTATATGATACAATTTCAGCCCATGCCAGTCTCTGTACATATTTATATAGTGCTTTCAGTTCTCATCCTGTAGCTGTATGGAATGTATTATATGATACAATTTCAGCCTGCACCCGTCTCTGTACATATTTGCATAATGCTTTCAGTTCTTATACTGCATCTGTATGGAATATATTATATGATAAGATACCAGCCTGTTCCATAAGATATCAGCCTGTGCCAGTCTCTGTATATATTTATATACTGTAATACTTTCAGTTCTCATACCATAGCTGTATGGAATCCATTACATGATAAGAGTTCAGCCTGTGTCAGTCTCTGTATATATTTTATAATACTTCCAGTTCTCACACTGAATCTGTATAGTATACGTTATATGGTAACATTTCTGCTTGTGCCAGTCTCTGTGTGTATGTATATAATGCTTTCAGTTCTTTAATTGTATCTGTATGGACTACATTATATGATAAGATTTCAGGCTGTGCCAGTCTCGGTATATATTTATGTAATGCTTTAGGTTCTCATACTGTATCTTTATGGAATATATTATGTGATACGATTTCAACATCTGCTAGTCTCTGTGTACATTTATATAATGCTTACAGCTCTCATACTGTAGCTCTATTGAAAAATTATATGATAAGATTTCAGCCTTTGGCAGTCTCTGTATATATTTGCATAATGCATTCAGTTCTCTTATGGTAGCTATATGTAGTATATTATATGATAAGATTACAGCATGGGCCAACCTCTCTATATACTTTTTGAATTCTTTCATTTCTCATATTGTAGCTGTATGGAATACATTATATGATAAGATTAAACCTGTGCAGTCTCCGTAGATATTTATATAATGCTTTCCGTTCTTATACTGTATCTGTTTAGAATACATTATATGATAACATTTCTGGCTGCGCCAGTCTCTGTATATATTTATATAACGCTTTAAGTTTCCATACTGTAGCTGTGTGGAATACATTATATGATACAATTTTAACATGTACCAGTCTCTGTATATATTTTATAATGCTTTCAGTTCTCATACTGTAGCTGTATGTAATACGTTATATGAAAAGATTAAACCCTGTGCCAGTCTCTATACATATTCATATAATACTTTTGGTTCTTATACTGTATCTGTATGGAATATATTATATGATAAGATTTCAGGCTGTGCCAGTCTTTGTATATATTTATATAATGCTTTCAGTTCTCATACTGCATCTGTATGGAATATATTATATGATAAGAGTTCAGCCTTTCCCAGTCTCTGTAGATATTGATATAATGCTTTCAGTTCTCTTACTGTAGCTGTATATAGTATGTTATACAATATGATTTCAGCCAGTGAGAATCTCTGTTTATACTTTTAGAATGCTTTCAGTTCTCATGTTGTAGCTGTATGTAATACATTATATGATAAGATTAAACCTGTGCCAGTCTCTGTACATATTCATATAATGCTTTCAGTTCTTATACTGTATCTTTTTGGAATATATTATATGATAAGTTTTCAGGCTGTGCCAGTCTCTGCATATATTTATATAATGCTTTCAGTTCTCATACTGTAGCTGTATGGAATATATTATATAATACAATTTCAGCCCATGCCAGTCTATGTACATATGTATATAATGCTTTCAGTTCTCATACTGTAGCTGTATGGAATATATTATATGATACAATTTCAGCCTGTGCCAGTCTCTGTACATATTTGCATAATGCTTTCAGTTTTTATTCTGCATCTGTATGGAATATATGATAACATACCAGCCTGTTCCATAAAATATCAGCCTGTGCCAATCTCTGTATATATTTATATACTGTAATACTTTCAGTTCTCATACCATAGCTGTATAGAATCCATTATATGATAAGATTTCAGCCTGTGTCAGTCTCTGTATATATTTTATAATACTTCTAGTTCTCACACTGAATCTGTATGGTATACGTTACAAGATAACATTTCTGCTTGTGCCAGTCTCTGTGTGCATGTATATAATGCTTTCATTTCTTAAATTGTATCTGTATGGACTACATTATATGATAAGATTTCAGCCTTTGCCAGTCTCTGTTGATATTTATATAATGCTTTAGGTTCTCATACTGTATCTTTATGGAATATATTATATGATAAGATTTCAACATCTGCTAGTCTCTGTGTACATTTATATAATGCTTACTGCTCTCATACTGTAGCTCTATTGAAAAATTATATGATAAGATTTCAGCCTTTGCCAGTCTCTATATATATATTTGCATAATGCTTTCAGTTCTCTTACGGTAGCTATATGTAATAAATTATATGATAAGATTACAGCATGGGCCAACCTCTCTATATACTTTTAGAAATCTTTAATTTCTCATATTGTAGCTGTACGGAATACATTATATGATAAGATTAAACCTGTGCAGTCTCCGTAGATATTTATATAGTGCTTTCAGTTCTTATACTGTATCTGTATAGAATACATTATATGATAACATTTCAGGCTGTGCCAGTCTCTGTATATATTTATATAACGCTTTAAGTTCCCATACTGTAGCTGCGTGGAATACATTATATGATACAATTTTAGCATGTACCAGTCTCTGTATATATTTTATAATGCTTTCAGTTCTCTTACTGTAGCTGTATGTAATATGTTATATGAAAAGATTAAACCCTGTGCCAGTCTCGGTACATATTCATATAATGCTTTTGGTTCTTATACTGTATCTGTTTGGAATATATCATATGATAAGATTTCAGGCTGTGCCAGTCTTTGTATATATTTATATAATGCTTTTAGTTCTCATACTGCATCTGTATGGAATATATTATATGATAAGATACCAGCCTGTGCCATAAGTTAACAGCTTGTGCCAATATCGGTATATATTTATATAACTCTCACAGTTCTTATACTGTAGCTGTATGGAATCCATCATATGATGAGATTTCAGCCTATGTCAGTCTCTGTATATATTTTATAATACTTTCAGTTCTCACACTGAATCTGTATGTTATATGTTATATGTTATATGATAACATTTCTGCTTGTGCCAGTCTCTGTATGTATGTATATAATGCTTTCAGTTCTTATATTGAATCTGTATGGAATACATTATATGATAAGATCTCAGCCTTTGCCAGTCTCTGTAGATATTTATATAATGCTTTAGGTTCTCACACTGTATCTGTATGGAATTTATTATATGATAAGATTTCAGCATCTGCTAGTATCTGTGTACATTTATATCATGGTTTTAGTTCTCATACTGTAGCTCTATGGAAGAATTATATGATCAGATTTCAGCCTTTGCCTGTCTCTGTATATATTTGCATAATGCTTTCAGTTTTCCTACGGTAGCTACAGTATACAGTATGTAATATATTATATGATAAGATTACAGCATGGGTCACCCTCTCTATATACTTTTAGAATTCTTTCAATTCTCATATTGTAGCAATATGGAATACATTATATGATAAGATTAAACCTGTGCAGTCTCTGTGCATATTTATATAATGCTTTCAGTTCTTATACTATATCTGTATAGAATACATTATATGATAAGATTTCAGGCTGCGCCAGTCTCTGTATATATTTTATAACCCACCCCCACCCCCCCTTAACAGAATACAGGCCACTGCTCCCACGAGGCATGAGGGCCCCACTTCGGAGGTCATGAGGGTCTCTGGATAACCCTCCCCACCCCGCCATAACAGAATACAGGCCTCTGCTCCCACGAGGCGCGAGGACCCACTTCAGAGGTCTTGAGGTCTCTGGATAACCCTCCCCACCCCCCATAACAGAATTCAGGTACGCTGGGATGAACTGTAGGCGTGCTGAGCTTCGTGCACTTTGGATTCCCAAGAGCTTGTGGAGGAACTTGAAGGCGCCATTTTTAAATTTTTTGTACTACACTTACCTGTCGGCACAGATGTGAAGACTGTTTATTTTTCCTTGTATGGTGCCGAAAACAGCTCTCTGCAGCAGCGAATTTGCTGCACCTTAATACAAATCAATATAAATTCACCAGAGTTTTGCTTTAACTGCAACTTTAAGACTGTTTTTCTGTTTTCCCTGTATAGTGCTGAGAATCATCCCCCTGCAACAGAGAATTTGCTGCACCTTAATTATAAATTAATGCAAATTCCCCAGACTCTTGCTTAACCGCAGCATTTTGTGACCAAGAGCTAGCCCACCGTATACCATAACTGCCTTAGTCTAAATTTACAAACCGGAATCCTAAGGTGTGCTGAAATGTGAACTGCAGCACTCTCAGGGAAGCCGAGAACTCTTAGGAGTGCTTGTACTTTACTTTAACTGCGTAGTGATTGTTTGCCGCATACCTTAACTGCATCTGTCTAAACTTACAAAGCGGAATTATTACAATGTAGAGCTTTGCAACTTGAGGTGAGTACATGCCACTTTCTCTCTCTGTACCCCCGGCCCCAAACCCACAAAAGTATTTAATCTGTTACCTCTCTCCTTTCTCCTCAGGCCACTACTCCTACGAGGTGCAAGGGACCCACTTCAGAGGTCATGAGGGTCTCTGGATAACCCTCCCCCCCATAACAGAATACAGGTATGCGGGGATGAACTGTAGGCGTGCTGAGCTCTGCGCACTTTGGATTCCCGAGAGCTTGTGGAGGCCCCACCAATGCAAGTGTTGGCTCCCCACCGTCCCCGCCACCACCCTTGGTGATCACTCCCTTTTATAGGCCTCAGTAACCAATCAGCCCATTTCTCCACCTGCAGCTTATACTGCTCAGCCACTAGGGGCATTTGCTGCATTCACCTCACCTACTGCAGGTTTCCTATGGCAATGATTCACGCTCTGGCTACCATGCTAACCCTACTCCTGATTAATGTCCAGATACTCATCAAGCAACTGCACCTACCACCTTCCAGGGCTACATACCACATATACTCCCTCTATTACTGCCTGGCTGGCAGTCACCTCTCAACTCAATCCTTGAGTCCTCCTCACAGGAATCCGCAGACACCTACTCCTCTTGTACTGGCAGCACTTCTCTTGCTGCACTACCTTCAGCTCTCCCCTTCCACTCTCAACACCCTACTAGGATCACCCTCTGCTACCCCCTCAGTCACCGTCAACCCTGCCACCCATGACCCCAACCTTTATCTTCTGTCCCCTCATCTTGTCCCCTACTACTGGCCACACCCTTACTTACCAGCCTCCCTATCCCCACATTCCCCACTCCTAAAGGGCCCCTGGGTGGTAGCTTACGACCCCACAAGACATCTAAATGGCACCCTATCTGCAGGATCTTTCTCCTCCTCCTCCTCCTCCTCCTGCTCACGTCAGGTAATGTGCACCCAAACCCTGGCCCTGCCACAACTACCGTACCTACCCTCCCCCCAACCAGCGGACTATGTATTGCCACCCTTAATGTCTGCAGCCTCTTAAAAAAATGGAACTCCTTCCAGGGCTGGGTCTACCAACACCAGCCAGATATTATTGCGCTCACTGAACCCTGTCTCTTCCCATCGACCCCCGACTCATCTTTAAATCTCACAGGGTACAACCTATATCGGGCAGATCGTAAAGGTAAACGTGGGGGGGGAGCTGCACCGTATATACTAAAGAGGTCTTACGTGGTCAGCTACTCCCCAACCTCCAACTGCATCCTGGTCCACAGGCCCTCACTATAAAAATCACTCTGGAAACAACCAAATCCCCCCCCCCCATCACCACAGTCTATATCCCTCCCAGGGAACAGAAGATGGCCTTCCACTCCATTCTGTCCTACGTGACCACTCTTCCGGCACAAGCTGAGAAAATCATACTAGGGGACTTCAATATTAACTGGCTGGACAAAGCTGCCACATCATTCTTAGACACCACTACTGCCCAGGACCTTACGCAGGTCATCACATCCCCCACCAGATTGAACCAGCACACCGGGTCCTCCTCCCTGCTGGACTTGGTGTTCACCAACCGCCCTACAAAAATTACCAGTACACCTGTACTCCCAAATGCCCTTAGTGACCACTCCCCAGTACTCTGACACTGGATGTGCAAATCCCCCAACCCCCCCCTCCAGATTAATCTATCAGTGCAAACTTGGCCCAGGAAAACTTGTGCAACTCAAAATCTATCTCAGGTCAATGGACTGGTCCATTGTCATGAAAACCACTGACACTGACCTAGCCCTAAACCTCTTCATCCTTGCCTTTAACACCATCTGTGACAAATTTGCCCCAATCACTAAAAGAGTGGCCAAAGGAAACCCAGCGCCGTGGGTCAGTGAACATCTCCAGGACCTCATGTGGACCAGAGACTCCCTATGGCACCTCTCTAACGAGACTGGCCTGCCAGCTGACAGACAGAATTATAGAGAAGCAAGGAAAAAATGTACATGGCCCCCTGCACAAAGCAAAAGCTGAGTACTACAAGACCTCCCTCACGAACTCTTGGGGCTCAGGACGAAAGTTCTGGAACAATATCAAAGACCTGTGTGGAAAAGCTCCCAACACCACCCCTAGCCAGATCAGGGTTGAAGGGTGCCTTACCTCCGATCCAGCCCATATGGCTGATGCCTTCAATGACGCCTTCACCAACCTCAGCCTGGTTCTCCCCCTAACTTCTTTGACCTCCCCAGTCACCCCCACCCTCCCACCAACCCCACCCTTTCGCCTCACATCATCTCTCCCAAGGGTGCCGAGCCTTATCTCAGGAGGGCACTAAGTCACTCCCGGTATAGCAGTGACACTTTAGACCTGAAACTACTTCAACTCTCTCTCACTGAGGTGCTCAACCCCCTCACCCATATACTAAAGAGCTCCTTATGCCAAGGGAAATTCTTCTCCCGCTGGAAATCTGCCCACATCATGCCGATATTTAAAAGTGGAGACCATGCCCTCACTAACAACTACCGACCTATCTCCATTCTCCCTCCCCTATCCAAGGCTCTTAAAAGGATAGTCTCTGACTAGCTAACAAACCACCTGAACAAATACAACCTGCTTAGCACTCAGAAACATGGATTCCGGAAGGGCCATAGTACCACCACTGCCCTCCTGGAACTCACCTCACACATCCACTCTGCTTTAGATAGAGGACAAATCACAGGGGCTGTCTTCATAGATCTCACCAAGGCGTTCGACACCGTCAACCACCCGCTCCTGCTATGTGCTCTGACCAGCTCAGGATGCCCTTGGTTGGTTCTCTGACTACCTGTCAAATCGCTCCCAGCAGGTCAAGATAGGAGACACCGTCTCTAGTAGGCTACCTGTCCTCTCAGGTGCCCCGCAAGGGTCCGTCCTCGGTCCGTTACTATTCAGCCTCTTTCTAAATTCCCTTCCCATGACCTGTTCTGGGAACCTTCTCCTCTATGCGGATGATGCCATACTCTATACGTCCAACACTGATCCTTTACAGCTCCACCTCTCCCTCCAGTCCTCCTTTAGTTCCGAAGAAAAATGGTTCGCCTCCCATCGTCTTGTCCTGAACCCTTCCAAGACTAAGGTTATGTACTTTTCCCACCCAATTAATACTAGAAAGGAACTTTGTCCACAACTGAGGACTGCCAACCTGACCCCCTTTGACCAGGTGGACCCCTTCAGATAGCTTGGCTTAACACTCGACCCTGCACTCACTTTCCACCAGCATATCCACCTCCTATCTACTGCCCACAATGTGCTGCTCGGGCTCCTGTATTGCCTCAAACACTGCTTTACCTCAAATGCATTGCGGCTAGCTGTCTCCTCCTCTGTCCTCTCCCTGCTAGATTATGGCCTAGTCATCTATGGGGCAGCTACCTCATCGGCCCTCAGCAGACTACGTGTCTCCCTAATTAAAGCCTGCCACCTCACCTTGGGCTGTGACTGGCTAACTCATACATGCACTCTGTACAATGATACCAACTGGGTGAACCTTGACAACAGGATTAGGTTCCACACATGCCTCATGACAAAACAAATGGCCCTTGGCCTCTGCCCATCAGGACTTGCTCCACTAATAAGACCGGCCCAGTCACTTAAGCACACTCGTAGCTGTGGTAAGCACCTCCTCTCTGTCCCCCATTGTCGTACATCCCTATACCAGCGGTTCTTCAGCTACAGAGCCACATCCTGGATGAACAGTCTGCCCACTCCACTTGCAAATGAGAACAGACTAGGATCATACAAAACTGCCCTCAGAGCCCACCTACAGTCTTCGAACCACTGTGATTGCGTCTGACCTATCCTATATCTAGTGACCGGCATAGACTGCAGCCGGCATCCCCCTCATATCCCTGCCACTAACTGCATCCCACTTATTTAGCTCTGCACTGATATGCCATTTGTTTTGCATGTTTGCTCTAACTTGCCCTAGTTTTCTCTCTGAGAGATCCACAAATGCCTCTGTAACTACTGATACTGTAACTACCTGACTATGTACTGATGTACTGTATGTAACCTCTCTTCTTGTTTGTAATATTTGTGACGTGGAACCTTTGTAAAGGAGCCTTTGACTGAAAGCTATTTCCGAATCTCCAATAAATAAATAAATAAAATAAGATTTCAGCCAGTGAAATCTCACACTGAATCTGTATGGTATACATTATATGATAACATTTCCTCCTGTGCAGTCTCTGTATGTATGTACAGTATATAATGCTTTCAGTTCTTATATTGTAGCTGTATGGAATAAATTATATGATAAGATTTCAGCCTTTGCCAGTCTCTGTAGATATTTATATATTGCTTTAAGTTCTCATACTGTATCTGTATGGAATATATTAAATGGTAAGATTTCAGCCTCTGCTAGTCTCTGTGTACATTTTGTATAATGCTTTCAGTTCTCATACTGTAGCTCTATGGAACAAGCATTTGTCAATGCCGAATGTTGCTTGCTTGTATGTGCTGTTTAGGTATTTAGAAGTGACAGTTTCATGCCTTCCTCCCAAGACATCCACTGTGTCTTTCCGTTCAGTATTCACAGAAGAGTGGGAGGGGCAAGGACCACAGCAGTACAGCAGTTGCCAAGGGGGTGAAGAGGTGGACAATAGTCCATTCAAAGGCAAAAGAGTCCTGCAGGAGCTCACTAAATTGAAGGTAGACAAAGCGATGGAACCAGATGGCATACGCCCAAGGATATTAACAGAACTGCGAAGGGAGATAGCAGTACCTCTGGCAGCCATATTCACTGAGTCATTCAACATGAGTGAATTGGAGGAGGGCACATGTGGTCCCTCTACAGAAGTCCGGCAGCAGGGAGGAGGCAGGGAACAATAGGCCATTCAGCCTCACCTCAGTAGTGGGGAAGATCATGGAGACATTGCTTAAAGAAAGGATAGTGGGGCATCTAGATGCCATCAGAACCCAGGACCATAGACAACATGGATTCACAGCGGGGACATCATGTCAGATAAATCTGGTTGATTTATTTGACTGGGTGACAAAGGAAGTGAATCAGGGTGGGGCAGTGGACAATGCTTACCTTGATTTCAGCAAAGCCTTTGACACCATCCCATATAGGAGGCTGATAAACTAGCTGGGTAGGCTGGACATGGGGGAAAGGGTGGTAAACTGGGTTAGAAACTGGCTAACAGACAGGAGGCAGAGAGTGGTGGTAAATGGTATGCAGTCTAGGGAGAGGGGGCGACCAGTGGGGTGCTGCAAGGATCGATTCTGGGGCCAGTTCTGTTCAATGTCTTCATTAGTAATATTGCAGAACATCTGAAGGGAATTTTTTCACCAAATTTTCAACATAGTCATTTTAAGACCTTTGCTCATGAACAGTGTCACTGTGATTTTCTTAATTTATCCGTACATTGATTTCGCGACAGCTGGCGCCATTACAATAGCTACATGGGCGAAACGTTTGGGTGAGATGTGAAAATGACAGCTGTACTACTTATAAGAAGGTGTGGCAAAATGGCAATGTTGGAAATCTGGAGTGAAAATACTGAAAATTAAGTGACCTTCTGACGTGCGTGGGAACTGAGCAACACTGCGCTCGTAAAACAGTCATTTTAAGAATTTTTCACCAAATTTTCAACATAGCCATTTTAAGACCTCTGCTCATGAACAGTGTCACTGTGATTTTCTTAATTTGTCCCTACATTGATCTCGTACACCACTGCGCCATTGTGTGCTACATGGGCAGAAACACGTTTTGGGTGAGATGTGAAAAATGGCAGCTGTACTACTCATAAGAAGGTGTGATAAAATGGCAATGTTGGAAATCTGGAGTGAAAATACTGAAAATTCGTGACCTTACGAGCGTGCATAGGAACTGAGCAGCACGCGCTAAGTAAAACAGTCATTTTTAAGAATTTTTTCACCAAATTTTCAACATAGCCATTTTAAGACCTCTGCTCATGAACAGTGTCACTGTGATTTTCTTAATTTGTCCCGTACATTGATTTCGCACACTGACTGCGCCATTGTGCGCTACATGGGTGGAAACACATTTTGGGTGAGATGTGAAAAGTGACAGCTGTACTACTCATAAGAAGGTGTGGTAAAATGGCAATGTTGAAAATCTGGAGTGAAAATATTGAAATTTCGAGACTTATGAGCCTGCGTAGGAACTGCGCAATGCGCGCTCGTAAAACAGTCATTTTTTGGAATTTTGGCACCAAATTTTCAACATGGGGTTTTTGGGACCCCTTCTCAGGAATGATGTCACTGTCGTGGTGTTATTCAGGCCCGAAGGGTGATTTGCACAGTGACTGCGCGGTGACTCATGAAATCACCCTTCGCCCAAATAACACCATGACAGTGACATCATTCATGAGAATGGGTCCCAAAAACCCCATGTTGAAAATTTGGTGCAAAATTCTCAAAAATGCCTGAGATATGCAACAAAGTTGAAACCCCCATTCTAGCCCATTATACAGCTTACCGGCATTTCTCAGTTCGCGGTCGGCTTTGAAGAGTGCAGGCGTGTTCCCGGTCCATCGAAGATCGCGGTCCGGAGTCCCGGAGGTAGTATGGGGTGGGGTGGGGAGGCTGGGTGCAGTGGGTGGGTGTGGGTTGTGGGATGGGGGTTGGGAGATGCTGCCAGGGACCGCTTTTGTTTTACAGGTATTTAAAAAAATTGACTACGTGGACGCTTGCCACGCTGGGGTGGCTTCCAGCATGGCACAAGGACATTGGGGGCGTTCAGCGGACGAGGATGGCACCCGTCGGCCATGGCATTGTTGCCACGCTGGGGTGGGCTCCCAGCATGGCACAGGAGACGGAGGGGCGTTCAGCCGACCGGGAGTTGGCACCCCGTCGGCAAAAATCGCTTGCCATGCTGGGGTGGGCTCCCAGCGTGGCACTTACTGCTGCTACTGGGGGCGCTAACTCAGCCGGACGGGATTGGGCACCCGTCGACTATACAGTGTGTGCGGGAGCGGGCGCCGCGACGCCTGTGGGTGTCTGTGGGAGCTGGCGGTGAGCAGCCGATATCTTATCGGTGCTCACTGAAGCGTAGCTCCCTCTTTCAACTGTATGCCACTGCATTTTGGAGCGTGTCATAGACAGCTCCGGAATGCATTGGCTTACAGGGGCCGCGCCTGCCAGCACACTGACTGAATTGGAGAAGGAGGTGACACACCTCCGAAATCTCCGATGATGGCACTATGTTTCTTGCACATGCGTGCAAGTAACATAATAATTGATATGATCAGATTTCAGCCTTTGCCAGTCTCTGTATATATATTTGCATAATGCTTTCAGTTCTCTTACGGTAGCTATATGTAATATATTATATAATAAGATTACAGCATGGGCCAACCTCTCTATATACTTTTAGAATTCTTTCAGTTCTCATACTGTAGCTGTATGGAATACATTATATGAAAAGATTAAACCTGTGCAGTTTCCATAGATATTTATATAATGCTTTCAGTTCTTATACTGTATCAGTATAGAATACATTATATGATAACATTTCAGCCTTTGCCAGTCTCGGTAAATATTGATATAATGCTTTCAGTTCTCATACTGTAGCTGTATGGAGTATGTTATACAATAAGATTTCAGCCAGTGCCAATCTCTGTTAATACTTTTAGAATGCTTTCAGTACTCATGTTGTAGCTGTATGGAATACATTATATGATGAGATTAAACCCCGTGCCAATCTCTGTACATATTCACATAATGCTTTCAGTTCTTATACTGTATCTGTATGGAATATATTATATGATAAGATTTCAGGCTGTGCCAGTCTCTGTATATATTTATATATTGCTTTCAGTTCTCATGCTGTAGCTGTATGGAATACATCGTATGATACAATTTCAGCCCATGCCAGTCTCTGTACATAATTATATAATGCTTTCGGTTCTCATACTGTAGCTGTATGGAATATATTATATGATAAGATGTCAACCTGTCCCATAAGATAACAGCCTGTGCCAATCTCTGTATATATTTATATAATGCTTTCAGTTCTCATACTGTAGCTGTATGGAATATATTATATGATAAGATGTCAACCTGTCCCATAAGATAACAGCCTGTGCCAATCTCTGTATATATTTATATAACTCTCACAGTTCTTATACTGTAGCTGTATGGAATCCATTATATGATACGATTTCAGCCTGTGTCAATCTCTGTATATATTTTACAATGTTTTCACTTCTCTCACTGAATATGTATGGTATATAATATATGATAACATTTCTGCCTGTGCCAGTCTTTGTATGTATGTTTAGAATGCTTTCAGTTCTTATATTGTAGTTGTATGGAATACATTATATGATAAGATTTCAGTCTTTGCCAGTCTCTGTAGATATTTATATATTGCTTTAAGTTCTCATACTGTATCTGTATGGAATATATTACATTATAAGATTTCAACCTCTGCTAGTCTCTGTGTACATTTATATAATGTTTTTAGTTCTCATACTGTAGCTCTATGGAATATATGATATGATTTCAGCCTTTGCCAGTCTCTGTATATATTTGCATAATGCTTTCAGTTCTCATACGGTAGCTGTATGTAATATATTACATATTAACATACATACTAAAAGCCTGCAGAATAGGCCTGATGGTGTTTCGTGTCTGCTCGGTAGCCAGCCCCTATCGGGCGCTTGCTCCTCCCCTCCCCCCTTGTCCCTGTGAGGGTCAATCTTGGCTTCAGTACCCCCATGAAGCTGTCCCATCCCCCTCTTGAAACCCTCCACAGTGCCTTGCTCGACTAGACTCCCGGGCAAAGCATTCCATGGTTCCACCACCCTCTCTGTGAAGTAATGCCTTCTACATTCTTCCCTATAGGTTCCTCCCTCCAGTTTCCATTCTTGCCCTCTGTTTGTGCCCCTTTGCTTTAGCCTGAACATTTCTTTGGCTCTACCCCTGTTAATCCCTTTCACATATTTGAAAATATTAATCATGTCCCCCCTATCTCTCCTCTCCTCCAGTGAATACAGCCCAAGGGCTTCCAGCCTATCCTCATAAGTCCTATCACCCATGCCCCGGATCATCCTGGTTGCCCTCCTCTGGACCCTCTCCAACAGTACTATGCCCGTCTTAGGGTGCTGCCTCCAGAACTGCATGCAGTACTCAAGGTGTGGCCTAACCAAGCATTGTACAGAGGTAGGATCACCTCACTCCTCCTGGATGTTATTCCCCGGGCTATGCAGCCCAGTATCTTGTTTGTCTTTGCCGCCGTTCTTCTGCAGTTCTCACTGTTGTTCATTTTGGTGTCTACCACCACCACAAGGTCCCTTTCACTTGAAGTGGCTTGCAGTGGGACCCCTCCCAAGGTATAAACATGCCCTGGGTTTCTGACCACCAGATGCAACACCCTACACTTCTCCAGATTAAACCTCAGCCCCCACCTCCTTGACCAACTCTCCAGGGTGTCCAGATCCCTCTGGACCCTTGCTTCCTCCCCATCAGCCAATGCTCCCAGTTTTGAGTCATCCGTGAAGAGGCTCATCCTACTCCTTACTCCTGTCCCTATATCAGAGACATAGGCATTGAACAGGAGTGGCCCCAGTATCGAACCCTGGGGCACCCCACTGATGACCTTCCTACGGGAGGAGACAATCCCTCTAACCACCACCCTCTGTGTTCTATCTGGAAGTCTGTTTTCCACCCATCTAAGCAACTGTCTTCCCACCCCCATCTCCCCCAACTTTGTCAATAACCCGAAGTAGGGTACCCAGTCAAACGCCTTACTAAAATCCAGATATGAGATGTCCACTGGTCTCTGTCTGTCCAGGGTCTCTGTCACCCAGTCGTAAAAATCTATGAAGTTGGTCTGGCACGATCTCCCTGGGATGAAACCATACTGTTTGTCATCCACATGCCCCAGCCTATCCAACTGACTCCCAAGCATCCCTTTGATGAAGTCCTCCATTAGTTTGTCTAACACTGTCGTTAATCTTAGAGGCCTGTAATTTCCCATCTCCTCCCTAGGCCCCCCTTTGTGGATGGGCACCACGTCAGCCACCCTCCAATCCTGGGGCAACCTTGCTGTCTGGAGAGAAGCGTTGAACAGCACAGCTATTGGAGCTGCTAGTTCGTCCGCCAGTTCCTTCAGTACCCTTGGATGCAGCCCATCTGGTCCTGGTGCCTTGTCAGTTTTCAGCACCTGTAGGGCCTCCCTCACACTGCCCTCTGTGATTTCTCCCTCCCTAGCCCTCTCCTTAGTAAAGGCCCCGTCCTCTTCTGGGCCTGACCTACTTGGTACCCCAGCCTCTTTTGATCCTCTCATCTTCAGTTGCCCTATTCTCTCAGCTCTCCCCCTCCGTTTTCTGGTTGAATGAAGCCCATGTCTCCCTCCCTAAAAACCAAGGCAAAATACTTGTTCAGTACCTCTGCCTGCTCCCCCGTATCCTGAGCCCATCCTTCCCCAGTCCTAATCCTGGAGATCTGTGCTTGCCCCTTCCTCTTTTCCCCTATGTATCTATAAAAATCCTTTCCCCCCCATGTATATCCTTATCTAGGTTGTGCTCCTTCCTCGCCTTCGATCTCCTCACCCCCTTGTGACCCTTCTAGCTGACAACTCACACTCCCCTCTCTCCCTTCCCCCCGGAGCACTTAAAATGTATGTAGGCAGCTTTCTTATTCCTTACTGCCTCTTGCACCTCCCTGGTCCACCAGCATGGCTTGCTGGCCCTGCCATTTTTACATAGATACATAGATACATGGACAGTGTCAGCAGATAAGCGCCTGTGGCCTACCCAGTCTGCCCATTTGAGCTTGTAAGTTCAGTTTATGTTTTCTTAGAAATCTGTTGCCCTTTACCCCTGACATCCAGAATTCCTTTATGTCTATCCCATGCATTTACGCCTTACATTGCACACCAGCTAGTAGCCTCCTGTACCCCTTTTTTAATGGCTTCCCACAATCTACCCACATCCATGTCTGGCCTGATCTGGCTCAAGCTCCCCCTCAGTATCCTGCCCATGCCCACGAAGTCTGCCCCCCTGAAATCCATTACCACTGTGTTTGAATGTTTGTCTTCCCCCCTAGGCACAGCATAAACCAGACCATGTTATGGTCTCCTCCTGCCAGCGGGCTACACACCTCCAGATCCCTTATCTGGTCGCTGTCTGCAAGGACAACATCCAGTATCCTCCCCTCCAGTAGGTTCCCCCACCTGTTGGACCAGAAAGGCATCTTGAAACACATCCATCAGCCTCTGCTTCCTGGTCACCGCTGATGATATGGTGTCCCAGTCTGCCCCCCGGCATATTTAGGTCCCTCATGGCCACCACCCTACCCTTTCCCCGGTCACAGTGCCCCTTGATGTTCTCAACCAGTTTTCCCTCCAGTTCCTCATCCATTGCGGGTGGTCTGTATACCACTCCTACTTTTAATCTTTTTCCTCCCCCCGATTGTAGGTTTACCCAAATTGCTTCCACTCCCCCCTCTGCCTCCTCCACTCCTCTCACCAATATTCCATCCTTGACTATCAGTGCTAGGCCCCCTCCTCTACCCACTTCTCTATCCCTCCTGAATATTTTGCAGCCCTCCAAATTTAGATCCCAATCATTCTTCTGGGTGGCCCATGTTTCCGTAATCGCTGCCACATCCGCTGATCCCTCTGTCAGCATTGCCTGTAGCTCGGGCATTTTGTTGCCCATACTCCTGGCATTGACCAGAACCATCCTCCACCCCACCCCCTCCCCTGCACAGCTGACTCAGCCCTGCGCACTCCCTATTTGACCTCTCCTGCACAGCTCTTGCATTGTGTCCATCGGAGTCCCCTGCCCTTATTTACCACCTTAGACCAGGGACCTCGGTTAGTCCTCCTGTCTCCAGTCCTGCACTAGTCCCTTCCCCCTTCACAAGTTTAAACCCCACTTCTCGTTAATGAATTCGTCGAGTTTCAGCTTAGTATCTCCTTCCCCTCTAGGTTAAGATGTAGCCTGTCCCTAGCATATAACCCCTTATCCCATGTGTCCCCCCAATCCCCCACCAGTCCAAACCCTTCCTCCCTGCACCACTCCCTGAGCCACTGGTTCACGCCTCTTAGTTTGTGCTTGGCCTCCCCAGATGCCCTAGGCACTGGCAGGATTTCTGAGAAAGAAATTGAACTCACAATAGAATGGCAGACCCTGGCTAGCTCCTGGAACCTCGCCTGAATTTCCAGATCGCTGTTCCCTTCCAAATTGTTTGTGCCCAGGTGTACTAGAAAATCAGAGGATCCCCACATTCCAAAGCTAAGGAATATAGCTGGAATTTGGCCTTGTGAACGGATAGTCCCGGAATACATTTAGCCCTGACCTGGCTGCTTGTACCCACCCCTTCCCTACTCCCTCCCAATTGATGCTCCTGGTCATGGAGTCCCTCAGCAGGATCACCTTTACCCCCTTACTGGCCCTTTTGACCCTTTTAGGCTATTCCTTCTATCTCGGCCCCCAGCTTACTCCTCACACCCTCATTTGTCCAGGGTTCACTAGTTCAGCGTGACCTCCACCGTACTCTTCCTTCTGCATGCAGTTCCCAGTTTACACTTCTTCCCCCCGGCCGGCACAACTGGCTCCCCCAATCCCGACAGACTCCTTTGGGCCAGAGTCCAGATCCCCTCCTGCCCCTTCTGCTGCTTTCCTCCTGCATCCACCCAGACCTTGTCTCTCCCTCCTTCTGGTATATTTCCCTCCCTCCTCCCTCCTCATCCCCCTTCCCACTCTCAGCAGATGTCCCCCCTACCCTCCTGGCCCCCCCAGAGTGCTCTCTACCACTCTCTCCCTCGGCT
This sequence comes from Neoceratodus forsteri, assembly GCA_016271365.2. NCBI lineage: Eukaryota > Metazoa > Chordata > Ceratodontiformes > Ceratodontidae > Neoceratodus > Neoceratodus forsteri. Next base: position 1,367,450,076 of record CM057459.1, read on the forward strand.
GTCTCCCCAGCCTGAGTACCTGCTCAGCCCCAGTTCCTCCCCTATCCCCCCGCCTCCCACTGCCTCTGGCTTACTGGTCCCACTCACTGCCTGCCTTCTCCCCTCCAGTGTCACTACCCCTCCTACTCCCACCTCCCCGGCAATCTAACCAAATGCTCTCTGCCCGCCTGCCCCCCCAACTTCCTCCTCTCCTGGGTAGAGCATGGTATATCTGTTGCTAAGAGTGATGCCTGCCCCCGGCATGTTGTTACCTGCCCCTCTGCCCTACCTCTCCGGAGTTGCTTGTAGTACGCCCTTCCCCTCCGGAGTCACCATAGAGCCCATGCCTACCTGCACCCTGGGGTATGCTGTAGTGGCCTCTCCACCCTCCATGGGACCGTTTCCCTCCCATCCCCCCTCATGGCTTCCATTTCTCTTCTGATCCCCTCAACCTCCCCCCAAGTCCTGCCAGCTGGGAACACACTGGGCACCCTCCGTTCTTCCATGCCCAATTTAGGATTATCGCTGCCCTGCACCCTGTACACCCAGTCACCCTACTGAAGATGCCCGCTCTGGCCAGCCCCGAATCCACCCTCATTTTGGTGTAAGCAGGCCTAACCACTTGCAGCCCAATAGTTCTTGCCCACCTCACGTTATCAACTATTCAATCAGCAGATATCACCTTTAGCAGCTTTCAAAACCCCACAGCACTATATAAATCAGAAGTTATCACAGCTCACATTTAAAGCAGCACTGTCTAAGAACAGCACTCTATCATCAGAAGTTATCACAGTTCACATCTATCACAGCCATATGTGTGACTAGCATGTGCTCAATGCTGCCCAAGCATACTCAGCATACGATTCTGCCTGCCCCCCAAAGTTTAGTAGCAGTAAACAGTACAGCCCAGAATCAGGTCCCATACATTATGCCTCTCAGCTGTATATACTAACATACTAAAATGCCAGCAGAATAGGCCTAATGGTCTTTCATGTCTGCTTGTTTGGTCAGCCCCTACCCTGGGAGCTGACCTTGCTGCCCCCCTCTCCCTCTCTGGCTTCTCCCTTCCCAGTCACGCATATTCTCGCTGCACTGGTTTTTGCTTCCAGAACCCTTCCCCTGTACCTGTCCCACCCCCTCTTGAACCCTTCCACCGTTTCTGCCTCCACCAGCCCCCTGGGCAGCACATTCCATGGCTCCACCACCCTCTCAGTGAAGTAGCACCTCCTCCTTTCTCCCCTGAATCCCCCCTCCAGCTTCCACCCATGCCCTCTAGTTGTCCCCCCCTTCCTTCGGAGCACCCTGACTGCTCCTCCCCTATTTACCCCCTTCATGTACCTGAAGACCTCTATCATGTCCCCCCGGTCCCTTCTCTCTTCCTATGTGTACATAATTAGCTCTTCGAGCCTCTCCCCATAGTTCCTATCCCCCAAACCCCAAATAATTTTGGTTGCCCTCCTCTGGTCCTTCTCCAGGAGTTCAATGTCCCTCTTTAAATGTGGCCTCCAAAACTGTACACAGTACTCGAGGAGCGGCCTCACCAGGTAGTTATACAGTGGGAGTATCACTTCCCTCCTTTTGGAAGTGAGCCCCCTAGTGATGCATCCAAGCATCCTGTTGGCCTTTGCCGCTGCCCTCCTACAAGTCTCTGAGTTGTTCATCTTGACATCCACCACCACCCCCAGGTCCCTCTCTGCCATCCAGACTTGTAGCATTCCCCCCCCCAGGGTGTACACTTACCCGGGTTTCTGGCTCCCAGGTGCAGTACCTTGCATTTCCCCGCATTGAATCTCAGCTTCCGCTTTCTAGACCACCTTTCCAGAGCCTCCAGATCCCCTGTAGGGTCACCCTCCCCTCATCCCCATCCACCACCACCCCCAAATTTGAGTCATCTGCAAAGAGACTCATCTCACTCCTGATACCCTTCTTTATGTCAGAGATGTAGACGTCGAACAGGAGAGGCCCAAGGACCAATCCCTGAGGGACTCCACTAATGACCCTCCTTGAGGATGAGACTATCCTGCCAACCACGACCCTCTGGGTCCGGTTCTGGAGCTAATTGCCTATCCATCTGATCATCTGGTTCCCCACCCCTATTTCTCCCAGATTATCCATCAGGTCCCCTTGAGGAACAGAGTCAAATGCCTTGCTGAAGTCAAGAAAGAGGACGTCCACTGGTCTACCCAGGTCCAAGACACTCGTAACCCAGTCATAGAACTCCACAAGGTTTGTCTGACATGATTCCCCGGGATAAATCCATGCTGTCTATCATTCAGGCACCCCAACTTTTCCGGGTCTCCCCCCCAGCCTCTCCTTGATAATGCCCTCCATCACCTTGCCCACCTTCGATGTCAGGCTGATGGGCCTGCAGTTCACTGCCACCTCCCTTGATCCCCCCTCTTGTGGATAGGCACTATATGTGCCACCTTCCAGTCCTGGGGCACCCACCTTGTCCTCAGAGAGATGCTGAAGAGGTCTGCCAAGGGTTTTGCCAGGACATCCGCCAGTTCCTTCAGCACTCTGGGATGTAATTTATCCAGCCCTGGTGCTTTCTCCGTCTTTAGAGACCTGAGGGCTTCCCTCACTCTCTCTGCCATGATTTCCACCTCTGCTACCTTGTCCCCTGGCTGCCTTCCCCCACCTGCCAGTGATACCCCCCAGACCCGCCGATCGGTAAGGATCCCGCCCTCCTCAGTTTCACTGTCTTCTCCCGTGTATGATGCAGCCCCCCCAATTTCCTTTGTGAAAACTGAGGTGAAGTACTCATCTAGTACCTCAGCCTGCTCCCCCGGGTCTTGTGCTCATCCCTCCCCTGTTTTAATCCTGCTAATCTGACCCTTCACTCTTTGTTTTTCCCCAATGTATCTAAAGAACCCCTTGTTCCCTCTCCTAATTTATGTGGCCAGGTTCTGCTCCTTCCTTGCCTTAGCTGCCCTCACCACCCTAGTGGCCCTTCTGGCCATCAGCTCGTACCCCCCTTGGTCCCTTTCACTCCTTGAGCACTTGAAGTGCCTATAGGCTGCCTTCTTTCCCCTCATCACCTCCTGAACCTCTCTGGTCCACCAGCAGGGTTTTCTGGTCCTACCACATTTTTGTCTTACTCTTGCGCAGGTGCTGGTAGCATTCTGCACCCCCCCTGATGATTTCCCACCTACTGTCAGCATCCATGTCTGGCCCAATCCCATCCAAGTGCTCCTTAAGGATCCTTCCATTTCCTTGAAATCCACCCCCTGAAGTCAGTTACCTCCGTCTTTGTGCAGCCTTCTTCCCCTCCTAGGTTCAGGCAGAACCAGACCGTGGCATGGTCACTCCCCACCAATGGGTCCCTTACCTCCAGAGCTCCAATCTGGTCACTGTCTGCCAGGACCACATCCAGTATCCGCTCCTCCCTGGTCGGTTCCCCCACCTGCTGAGTTAGGAATGCGTCCTGAAAGACATCCAACAACCTCTGTTCCCTGGCCACCGAGGATGTCATAGTCTCCCAGTCTGTTCCTGGCATGTTTAAGTCCCCCAACATCATCACCCTTCCCCTTCCCAATCTGCAGTGTCTCCCAACATCTGCCACCAGACTGTCCTCCAGCTCCTCCGCCAGTGCAGGGGGTCTATACACCACTTCTATTTTTACTGTATTGCCCCCCCTTGTTATCAAGGTGACCCAAATCACCTCCACAGTTCCCTCCGCCTCCTCCACTCCTCCTATGGCAATGTAGTTTTTGACTATTATTGCTACCCCTCCTCCCCTTCCTTCCCCCCTGTCCTTCCTGAACATGGTGTAACCCTCCAGGATCAGGTCTCAGTCGTGCCCTGCGGTGGCCCAGGTCTCAGTGACCCCTACCACATCCACCTCTCCCTCAGTTAGCATCGCCTGGAGCTCAGATATTTTATTGCCCAAGCTCCTGGCATTTAGCAGGACTACCTTCCACCCTTTCCCTATACTTCCATTTCCCCTGTTCATGTTCCTGTGGGGATTCTGTCTTCTCCTGGTCCGCACCTTACCAGTCGGCCTTTTCCTGCATTCCTCCAGCCCCCCAAGGGGGTGGAGACAGAGTTCCTCCTTTATCGGACTCCCCTCAACAGCCTTTTCTCCCATCCCTCTCCTACCTTTCACCAATGAACCCCTGTATTTTCAACTTAAGGATTTCCTTCCCCTCCGAATTGAGATGGAGCCTATCTCTAGCATACAGCCCCTGATCCTCCCAGATCTCCCCCCAATCCCCCATCAACCCACACCTTCTGGCCCCACACCACTCCCTGAGCCACTGGTTTATCACCCTAATCTTCCTGTTGTGTTCCCCACTAGCCCTTGGCACCAGCAGGATTTCCAAGAAGGAAATTGTGCATCCTATATCATGACAGACCCTGGCAAGCTCCCTGAACCTTGTCTGTATCTCTAGCTCACTATTTCCCTCAATGTCATTGGTACCCAGGTGGACCAGTATGTCCGGGGAATCTCCACAGTCCTTTGCCAGCTGATAAACCTCATGCTTGACCCTGTGCACCATTAGTCCAGGGAAGCATTTTGTTCTAACCAGGCAGGCTTCTCCCTCCCTATCCCATTTGATCCCCCTGATCATGGAATCACCCAACAGGAGCACTCTGGCCGCCCCTTTTCCTCCATTTCCCCCCCTTCCATGTCCCTCATCCTTTCTACCAGCCTCTCCCCCCAACCGGCTCCTTGCTCCTCCCCCTATCTGGGTGCCACCTGCCATTCTCTCCTTATTTACCCTGGCCACACCCTCCCCTCTTGTCTTATGTCTCTCATCCTCCTGAGTATCCTTCAGTACCTCACTACTCCCACCATTACTGCTCGCGACTGGTCCTTCCCCCCATCCACTAAACTAGCCTGGCTCATCCTCCCTTCCTTCCTGTCTCCGTTTAGTCCCTCCTTGCTTGTTGTGTTCCCCTGGCCTAAACCCTCAGCTCCCTTTACTGTATCCTCCTTGTACTTCTGGTCCCTCTCCTTGCCCTTTCCTCCCAACTGGTCCTTCTCCTTGCGCTTTCCTCCCTCTTCCCCCTGCCCCTCCTGCTCTGATTCACTGCTCCCCCATTTCCTGCATTCCAGGTTCCCCCCTGTTCCTCCTGCTATCCGGCCCCCGCCTCCTGCCCCCCACTCCTTTCCATCTCTAACCACCCCTGTCATGGCTACATCACCCCCCTCATCCTCAGGCAGAAGAAGAGAATTGAAGTGGTTACTGAGCTTAAGGTCCAATCCACCTCCCCCCATTGCTTCCTTCTGTCCAGCCCCAGCCATCTGCCTACTTTCCTGAGAATGTCCTCCCTTTGGCCCCGTCTGTGAGGGTCCTCAGTTACCTGCCTGCTTCCTTCGTAGTATCCTCCTTTTGGGCACCATCTGCCAGGGTCTCTATGCAACCCCAGAGTACTGTCCTGCACTCCTTTCCCTATGCCCCTGCCCCCTAGTGCTTGGTGCAACCCCGTGGGAGAGCCCCTGCCCTATTCCCCAACCATACCTCCTCCCTTTCCCCGGCCATCTCCTAATCCCCTCAACCTCCTCCCTAAGCTGTGCCAGCTGGTAGCACACTGTGCAACCACCGAACTTCCAAGCCCAGTCCAGTATCATGGCTGCCCCACACCCTGTGCACCCCACCACCCACCCAAAGATGCCGACCCTAATGACATGTGGCCCCATCCCCCTCCAAGTAGGTCTCCTTGGGTGAGCCACCAGGTTCCCCACTAGTCCAAGATTTTTAAACTTGCAACACTTGAGTGGCTGAACTTTTCCCCACCTGACTATTAGCCTTAAGAGTTTGCTCACAGGGGAAGTTTGCAACTCCCTAAACTCCTCCCTCCTAGCCTTTAAGCTCAACCCCCAGTGGCTCTTCTGTATTCCAGAAACTTCTTAAGGAGTTACGGCAATTTTAAAACACAACTTACAAACAATAACAGCTTACAGAAACTTATTTCCAGAACCTCACCACATTTTCAAACTTCAGCTGCTACCTCTGCCCCAGCAAGAAGACTTAAAATGCCTCTGTGAACATTTTAAACTGAGATTAACTAAAATGCACACAACCTTGATTGGTTGGCTGTGTTACAGGCCAAAGACCCTCCCCCACAAGAACAGTCTCCAGCTAGCACAGAAAGATTTAAGGAATTGTGTCCCTCTGTTCCAGAAACTTCTTAAGGAGTTAGGCCAATTTTAAGACACAACTTACAAACAATAACAACTTACAGAAACTTATGACAAAGTTAGCTTTCCCGAACCTCACCACATTTTCAAACTTCAGCTGTTACCTCTTCCCCAGCAAGAAGACTGAGATAAGATAACAGCATGGGCCAGTCTCTGTATATACTTTTAGAATGCTTTCAGTTCTCATATTGTAGCAGTATGGAATACAGTATATGATAAGATGAAATCTGTACCAGTCTCTGTACATATTTATATAATGCTTTCAGTTCTTATACTGTAGCTGTATGGAATGCATTATATGATAACATTTCAGCCTGTGCCAGTTTCGGCACATATTTGTATAATGCTTTTATTTCTCATACTGTAGCTATATAGAATACATTATATGTTAAGATTAAACCTGTGCCAGTCTCTGTACATATTTGTATAATGCTTTTAGTTCTCATACTGTAGCTGTATGGAATACATTATATGATACAATTTCAGCCTGTGCCAGTCTCTGTACATATTTGTATAATGCTTTCAGTTCTCATACTGCATCTGTATGGAATATGTTATATGCTAAGATATCGGCCTGTGCCATAAGATATCAGCCTGTGCCAATCTCTGTATAAATTTTATAATGCTTTCAGTTCTCACACTGAATCTGTATGGTATACATTATATGACAACATTTCTGCCTGTGCCAGTCTCTGTATGTATGTATATAATGCTTTCAGTTCTTATGTTATAGCTGTATGGAATAAATTATATGATAAGATTTCAGCCTTTGCCAGTCTCTGTATATATTTATATAATGCTTTAAGTTCTCATACTGTATCTGTATGGAATATATTACATGGTAAGATTTCAGCCTGTGCCAGTCTCTGCGTACATTTATATAATGCTTTCAGTTCTCATACTGTAGCTCCATGGAATAAATGATATGATAAGATTTCAGCCTTTGCCAATCTCTGTATATATTTGCATAATGCTTTCAGTTCTTATACAGAGACTGTATGTAATATATTATATGATTAGATTACAGCATGGGCCAACCTCTCTATATACTTTTAGAATGCTTTCAGTTCTCATATTGTAGCAATATGGAATACATTATATGATAAGATTAAACCTGTGCCAGTCTCTGTACATATTTATATAATGTTTTCAGTTCTTATACTGTATCTGTATAGAATATTTTATAAGATAAGATTTCAGGCTGTGCCAGTCTCTGTACATATTTATATAATGCTTTCAGTTCTTATACTGTATCTGTATAGAATATTTTATATGATAAGATTTCAGGGTGTGTCAGTCTCTGTAGATATTTATAAAACGCTTTCAGTTCTCATACTGTAGCTGTATGGAATACATTACATTATAAGATTACAGCCTGTGCCAGTTAGTGTATATAATTATATAATGCTTTCAGGTTTCATATGGTAGCTGTATGGAATACATTATATGATAAGATTTCAGCCTGTGCCAATCTCTATACAGCTTTCTATACCTTTGGGTGATTTTTTGAGCTTGTCTGTCATGGCATTCCAAAGGGGAGGAGACAGTGATCTTGTCTTTAGGGTAGGGACTGGGTAGTTAGAGTTGAAGGTTGGTGAGTGCCTGGTACATCTCCACTAGCTCCCACTGTCCTGAAAGTTTCTCAGCAGATCCTGGTGTAAAGAAAAAGTACTTATTTATGGGGACGGCTCTTCCACTAACCTTTTCCTTCCACAGCTCCGTCAGCCCTGCCACTTGTCAGTGGAGCCCTGGAGATTGCCTCAGGCTTTGAAGTCAACTGCCTACTTTTATTTTCTTGGTGTGAGGCCCCTTCCTGAGCAACTGTTCCATCCTTATACTCCTAGATGCAGGGTGGGTGACCATATAACATGATTTTAACCTTAGCCAGTTTCTGTATATGTTTTCATAATGCTTTAAAGAAGTCTTATAATGTTGCTGAATGGGATTCGTGATATCATTTTAGCCTGTGCCAATCTCAGTATATATTTTTATAATGCTGGAATTCTTACACTGTAGCTGTATGGAATTACATGATACATGAATTCAACCTGTGCCAGTCTCTGTACAGGATGTATTTTTATAATTCTTTCAGCTGCCATACTACTGCTGTATGTGATCACATTATATGACATACCTTATATATACATGATATGATATGATTTCAGCATGTGCCAGTTTCTGCATATATTTTTGTAATTCAGCAATTCTTTTGCTGTAGCTGTATGGGATTATGGGACATGGTGTAATTTCAGTCTGTGCCAATCTCCATATATATTTTTTAGTGCTTTCAGCTCCCATACTGCAGCTGTATGGGGCTATACTATCTGATATATATTATATATACTTACAATATACATTATATGATATGATTTCAGCCTGTGCCAATCTGTGTATATAGTTTTGCTAGTCTCTTCTATTTGAGTCATGTACCCCCTCTTCCTGGTCATACATGGAAATGAGTCTTGGCTCAGTCTGCCTCTCCTATTGACCAGTTTTGAGTAAATAAATTTATATTATACCATATGATGTGATTAAATATTATATTATTTATAATGCCCTAGCACAATTTTGGTCATAGACGAACTTGAAAATAGTGTCCAGTTCTGGTCCCCAAGTTACCTGAGGAAGAATAGCGAGAAGATTGGGAAGGCACAGTAAAAGAGACCAAGGTAGCAGAGGGCTTAGAAATATGGCATACAATGAGGATTGACTGGAAGATCCGGGACTGTCCACGGAAAACAAGGGACTGAGGGATGACATGATGATAGTATTTTATACTCTAAAAGAGACAATACTGTCAGACTGAATGCTGCTCTAACAAGCCTCTCTCCTCAGCTGGCTCAAAGCATATTACCAGATAATTTGTTTACACTGCTGTAAAATATTGTACAGTTCCCCACCAGACTGACCACACCACATGCAATGCTCATCAGGGAGCAGATGTGCACCACAGAGTACAGCAGGCATTCAGTACCAGGTGTGTAGTACCTTGTTTTGCAGCAGTTTGTTTCTTGAATCCTGGAGTGCTATGTGAGCAGCCTTCCAGCAGCATTTCCACTCATCCTATGATAGAGGTTCATTTAGAGAGACAGTTCATCTGTGCTTAGCATTAAGCAATTGATATGGGAAAATCAGTATCCAGGGAGTACTTGTATTGGAACCATCCTAGGAGTGGGGCTATAGTACTCCAGATCTGGAGGACTCTTGTCCATATTATATTTATGCTGGATGTTCAAGAAGGTATCAAGGGATAGGTGATCCGGCATGAGAAGATCTATTAGTAGGCGGGGGGCAGTCACTGCCCAAGAATGTCAGTTAACTGAAAGGTCTCCTATCTAGATTGCTGGAATGTTCCATAGTGGTGTTAGTGCTGGGTGAGCTAGGTCAGCTGCCAGATGAGCCTTGAGTTGGGACCAGATTTTTATAGGGTGGTTTATCATGGGATAGGGTCTCAGTTTCCTATACACTATGGTGAAGAGCCCTGCAGCAAGATTGGCCCCCTTGAGATGGTCTGTCTCCAGGGCTGCCTATAGTGGGAGTGTGACCTTCCTGCTTGGGAAGTATTGCAGAGTCTGTGCTGCAAGATAGGCTGAATAATAGCACTTGAACCAGGAGAGAATTCTGCCCCCCCCTTCCAGTGAGTATGTAATTTCAGTTGACTGTAGCAGAGTGGCTTCCCTTCCTCATTGCGTTTATTTGATAAAACCACTTCTAGGCTGTAGGTAGGGGTATGTATGAGAGAAGATGGGAAATGTTAGGGGAAGTAACTATCTTAACAGCTTCAGTCTTCTCCACCAAAGAAAGTTGAAGGGGCTTCTGCCAGTCACATTCAGTATGTAATTCCTGTAGGAGGGTAATGAAGTTGAGGACACATTTTCTTCAGTTTGGGAGAAAGTTGAACGACAAGATAGGCAATGTGGGCTGGTAGCCAATGATATTCCTCTTCTTGGGCATGTTAAATTGTGCAGGTTGAGTTTAGTGGGAAAACCTCAATTTGGGATAGGTTTATTTTAAGGCCTGAGACTTGGAAGAAATTATTAAGCAGGGAGACAAAACAGGGAAGGTATGTACTGGCTTGATCAATGGGGACTAACAGTTCATCTGTGTAGAAGCAGAGAAACATTGAAACACAGAAAACATAGAAACATAGAATTTGACAGCAGATAAGGACTGCTAGGCCCACCTAGTCTGCCCATTTCCCTACCTAATGGATAAGCTGCAGATCCTAGTTAACCAACAGCCTATTTCTTCCTGCCCCCACTATAATTGCCTTATGTCTGTCCCATGCATTTTTGAATTCCAATACTGTTTTTGAATCCACTACCTCCTCAGGAAGGTTGTGCCATGTATCCACAACCCTATCCATGAAAAAATACTTCCTTGCATTACCTCTGAGCCGCCCCCCCCCATCTTCAGATTGTGTCCCCTTGTTCTTGCACATCTCTTTTTTGAAAGATGCTACCTTCTTGGACTTTGTTGATTCCCTTGAGATACCTGAAAGTTTCTATCATGTCCCCCCTCTCCCTCCTTTCCTCAAGGGTATACATATTAAGCTCCTTTAGTTTATCCTCATATGGCTTCTCTTGCAGACCCTACACCATTTTAGTTGCCCTCCTCTGGACTGCCTCCATCCTGTCCATGTCCTTACAGAGATGGGGTCTCCAGAACCGCATGAAGTACTCTAGATGGGGTCTCATCAGCTGTCTGTACAGAAGGATAACAACTTCCTGTTTTCTACTGGTGATGCCTCTCCCTATGCATCCCAGTATCCCGCCAGCCCTCCTTACTGCCTTCTCACATTACCTGCCCAACTTAAGGTCATTTGATATGACTACTCCAGGTCCCTTTCCATTTCTGTTGTTAGTATCTCACCCCATTGTTTACTCTTCCCCTGGGTTTTTGTTTCTCAGGTGCATTACTTTGCACTTCTTTGCATTGAATCTAACCTGCCATACATTTGACCATTCCTCCAGCCTTGCCAAGTCCCTTCGCATCCTTTCCACCCCTTCTTCTCTATCAGCCCTGTTGCAGATCTTTGTGTTGTCTGCAAAGAGACATACTTTTCCTTCTAGTCCATCTGCAATGTCAATTATAAAGACATTAAAGAAGACCGGTCCCAGTACTGAACCCTGCAGTACCCTGCTAGTAACTCCCCTTTCCAAAGAGTGGAATCTGTTTACTATTACCCTCTGCGTCCTGTTGTCCAGCCAACTTTTTACTCAGGCTACCACCTTGGGGCCCACTCCAAGGCAGACTAACTTGTGTATTAGTCTTTTGTGTGGGACTGTATCAAATGCCTTGCTAAAGTCTAGGTAGGCCATGTAGACCCTCCCTGGTCTACTACTTTGGTCACCCAGTCAAAGAAATCTATTAGATTCATCTGACACAACCTTTCTGCTATGAATCCATGCTGCTGTGGGTCCTGTGCCTCACTGGCCTCTAGGAATTCAACAGTGCTTTTCTTCAGAAGTTATTCCATCATTTTCCCTACCATGGAGAACAAACTAACAGGTCTGTATTTTTCTGCCTGTCTTGCTCCCACTTTTGTGAAGGGGAATCACATCCACCCACCCTAGAGCTGGGTGATGTTCCTGCCCTATCTGGATCTTTGGGATGAGGGGTAATGCGGACAGCAGTTGCTAGAGGGTCACTTGCCAACATGAATAGGAGAGGGGATGGAGGCAACCTTTCCTTGTCCCTTTGGTCAGATGGAACTCCTGTCACAGGCAATTTTTTGCAAGTACTGTGGCTGTGGGTCAATATACATGGTTCAGAAAGCTTGGGCCAAAGTCAGTTTTGTGCAGGACCCTCTAGAGGTACCCCATCACACCAAGTCAAAAAGCTTTTCAAAGTCTATGGCTATAGCAGCAGTGGGAGTTGGGGCACCTATAGCAACATGTACAGTATAAGGTTCAACAGAATTCTCAGGTGGTCCAAGATAAGATGCTACTTAATGAAACCTACCTGGGAAAGAGGAATTAGAGAGGGAAGAAGCTCATCTAATCTTAGGGCCAGAGCTTTAGCATAAGTGTTGCTATCAGTCATAATAAGGGAAAAGGGCCTGTAGCTTGCTGGTGATGCATGGTCCTTCCCTTTCTTGGGCAAGACCGTGATTGTGGCTGTGTGCATTGAAGAAAGAAGCCATCCATTCTGCATTGCCTCCTTATAGAGTCTGCAGGGGACTGGACAAATAATGGGAGACAGGGTTTGCAGGAGGTCTAAAGGGAGAATATCCCCCCCAGCACCTTACAGGGTGTGAGGTCTTTAAGTGCAGCCACTGTCTTGACCAGTGTGAGCGGGGTTTCCAGAGCAGGTGCTCTTTCCTATGGCAGGGAAAGGAGAGGAAAAGATTACAAAAAGCTGTTGATTGTGGCACTTTCTGGTGGAGAGGGAGAACAATAGAGCTTGTTATAAGGAGTCAGTTGGAGACAATATAGAGCAGTGGGTTAAGGCTCTGAGCTGCAGATCTGGAGACCTGAATTTGAATCCCACAGCCACCTAACTGCATACTGTGTGATCCTGAGTAAGTCACTTAACTTCCTTGTGCTCCCAGGTCACATCTATAAACAAGCTTCGCTTTAGTGTGCTAATCCTGGTTAAACTCCTGGTTAAACAATGTTCCCTATAAGAACTGCTCATAGCTTCGCTAATGTGTTCAGCTGAGGACCCAAACTGGTCTTGAGAGTTAGTAAGACCAGCAATGTGTCTGTCCACCTACTGCTTCTTATGTTGGTATGCAAGGCTAGCCAGAAGTCTAGTCTCTGTATATATTTTTATAATGTTGTATGAGCAGCATACTGCAGAGAAATAAGTGAAGTCTGGAGCCCTTGGGTGGTGTGTACACCACATATTGTTAAGCCCCTGACCCATAAGCCAGAGAGTTACCATGTGGGTTGCTCTGACGTGTGGTTCAGCTGTATCTTGACTTCTGTCTATAGCTGAGTCCATGGTGAGGCTGAAGTCTCCCTCAAGCACTACTGGAGCGTTATTCATGCTAAATTGGAGTACTTTGCAAACATGTAAAAGAAGGCAGAGGAGTCAGAGTAGTGGTATGCAAGTTTCCTATAACTAAGGGAATAGTCCCAATACCCACCAACAGTCACAGTCTGTAACTGTGTTCACCAGTCTCAGTTTAAGGTTCGGTGAACAAGGACAGATCTCCTTAACTGTTACTGAGCTGCCAAGTTCAAAGACTACTCACTCCCCTTTACATTTCAGAGCTTTGGGGTAGAACAACTTCATTTCATGTAAGATGGTGACTTGAGATCATAGACTCTTTCAGTGGTTTAGCACCAGTTTGGGTTTCACGGGGGAGTTCAAAGCCCAGCCATTCCAGGTGTGCATTAGGAGAGAAGCCATAGTTCAGGTTAGGATTTACATGTGCTGTGGTCCAAACTGTCATCAGGAACACAAAGAGGCACAGAACAGTAGCTATGGGGGGGGGGGCTTCAGAGGCTAGAGGTTTGGTGGTACAAACTATGAAACATGAGTGTCCCCAGGTTAGTGGATGGGGTGTGTGGTCTTTAACAGATCATGTGCCACTGTTAATTAAAACACAAAATACCAGCAAAAAATCTTCAATAAAAGCAAAGCATGTGTATAAATATATACTGAGAAGGTTTCCTTAGGCACAACCATTGTAAAGTTGCGTTACAAAGGCAACCCCCCGACTCATAGTTATGTCTATGAGGCATGAGAAGTACAATTGAGGTTCAGTAAAACTTCAGGTTCCTGCCCCAGCCCTAATATCTGATACAGAAGACATTTTCCTGCTGATGGTATTGGGGCTGTTATGTAGGGCAATAACATAAAGGGATTAGTTATGTAAAGGGACATTCATTCCTCAGTCCCTCCTATGTTAGGTAGGGGTCTTGTGGCTAGTCAACAGACTTACGCGAAGCCCCAATGGAGGAAGTAGGTCTGCACTGCTAAACACTGTGATATGTGATGTGACGTCTAAGCCCAGAGGGTGCTTGTGGAGGTGGTCTTAGTATCCTGAGACTTCTGAGAACATGAAGTATGCCTGTAGCCATCACACTGGCACAGCTGTTAGATTTCCACTTGCGATGCCAGATCTGGGATTGGGAACAGACCTGGGAGTTGGAAGGCTGACCGGGGAGAAGGATCAAGCATCCTGGGGACTGCTGTCTTTCTACGGTGGGAGGGAGGGAAGAGCGTCTGATGCTTTATGGACCTCTGGTGGGGGCTGGGTTTATTGCTGTGACTGGCACCATCACATAAGGGGGTGAGGTGGATGTTGGATGTCTTTGCACATGCCTTCTCCCAGGGAACAAGCATCGGAAGAAAGCTGTCCCCCGGCATGATGACCCACTGTGCCGCCACTGACTCCACTGGTTCCATGTCATAACAGTGATCACAAAACAGCGATCGCTGTTACTTTGGCAATGTACACTTTTCAGCATCACCACATCTGACAAGCAAAACAAGCATTTATGCTGGAAGCTTCACCCCCCTGATTATTAGATTACTAACTCCGGGGTTGTGCATGTTGGGGGGGGGGGACAGTCCCAAAAAATAAAACAATATGAGTGCAAGCTATTAAAATATACCCCTCCCCTTCCCGGCCCTGAAATCTGTACCTGCTCCAGCAAAGCTAGCCACAACACCACCATGCCACAAGGCTAGCTCTGTGGCAGTATGCCGCACTGCCCTACACAAACCCTCTTCCATATCCCTCCCCTTCTGGAATCCATTCTACACTTACTGTAACCCCTCCCTCGTTCATCCCTACCCTTGCTGTACCTTTTCCTCGCTACCCTTACAGGAAAGTGTCACTGTTAATGCAGTCACTCATTTGTAGTTGCCAATATCACAGGACACTATCCATCTTCTAGGTCTACTGGGGGGGGGTCCCAATCCCGTGGCCCCAACCCGGGGGGGGGGTAAGCTGGGGCATGTGGGGACAGCAGGCAGAGCATGTCTGAGAATTGGGGGAATTGGAACAGGAAAAATAAAAATAAATAAAAACATGAGGTATGTCATATTACTATCGGGTCCCTGTACCTAACAACAACAACAACAACAACAAAAAGGCCCTATGAAACTATGTGACCATCAGCCGATTACAGAACCTTCTGTAACTATTTCTGGCTGTGCTAATGTACCTAAACTACTGTTAGCCATCTACTGAACAACTATGTAACCTCTTGAATGTTATTTGTAACTGTGCTGTAATTTCTGTTTTTCAAATGCTGTCACTGTACCTTTATGTATGATGTGGAACCTTTGTAAATGAGTCTCTGACTCAAAGGTCTTTTCTGAATACTTCAAATAAATAAAAAAAAATATATATATATATAGTCTATGCAAACAACTTTGTTAATGCATCAGTTAGGGTTCTTCTACAGTGAAAAAAGTGAGGAAATTCAATTTTAGGGTTCTCACCCTGCACCCCACCCCAGCCGCCCCCACCAACAGGCATCAGGTGTGCATTGGGGTCATCGGCCCTAACTCTCAACCCATCCCATGTGTAAACAAGCTGAGGTGATGCAGTGTAGGAGAATGGGGTGAGAGTTAGGTCCATGACCCTAACGTGACATTCCCCGCTGCCTGTTGGCGGGGAAGAGTTGGGGTGCAAGGGTGGGAACTCAAAATCGAATTTCCTCACTTTTTCACTGTAGAAGAACCCTAACTGATGCATTAACAAAGTATTTTGCATAGAATTTCCTTACTTTTTAAGAAGGAATAGAAAAGTAGAAAGTTGCACAAGTTGGTGCCCCACGCTCCCACCAGCTTGTAAGTGTAGGGCCACATTACACACCCAATGACTAAAAAGTATATTGACAACAGCAAGGCCAGCCACCAAACAAATATTAATCTAGTAGAGCAATAGAAAACGCTGTCCACAAAACGTAAACAGCGCCACACAATATCTCCATTAAAAATATATTGTCCGACACATAAACACTGCTATTGACATCTACAGGACATGCCGTCAACACCCTCCAAATTTCAAGTAAAAAGACCAAACCGTGTCCGAGATATAACATGTCAAAATTTGAAATTTTCATTCATCAGAGTGGCACAGTTCTGTACCTGTTGACATTTAACACACACAACAACTGAAAATTACATCCATGACACTAAGGCTAGGCACCCTATCAATTTCAAGCCACCAGCACAATCCGAAACACTGTCTGCAACATGTAAAGTGCATCATGCAATATCTCCACAAAAAAAAAGTCTCCAACACGTGAACACCAAAATTCACATGTACAAGACATGCCGTAAACATCCTTCAAATTTCAGGTAAAAAGACCAAACGGTTTCCGAGATATTCAATCTTAAAGATTGGTAAAATTTCCCTATCTATTCCATTATAAAAAGTCTGGCCATCTTGTCCCCCCCCTCGCTATCAAAGATGACGATCAAAGAATCTCAAGATCAAAGAATTTGCAGGCTCATGATCAAAGAATTTGCAGGGTCACGACCAAAGAATAAAAACTGTTCTAATTTAAAAAATTCAAAGAATTTGGGTAAATCACCACCGTGGTTCATCAGAACGAAGCCCCCTGAGTAAAGCTCACTCTTCCTAGGACACCCATGGGCTGAGAACATTTATTTTTTTATCTGGCCATCTCGTCCCTCGCTCGCGATGCATGATCACGATCAAAGAATTTGCAGGCTCATGAGCAAAGAAATTGCTCACTCGGGAACAAAGAGTGAGGGATGAGATGGTCAGATTTAAAATCTATTTTCTCAGCCCAGGAGTGCACTAGAAAGTTAAATGAGGGTGGGTTTTGCTCAGGGAACTTCGTTCTGCCTCATCTGAATAAAAAAAAATCATGTTTTCGATATCCCTGGTAGTCTAGCGGCCCCCCCCCCCGATCATGATAAAATACATAAAGATCTCTAATTTCCTGGCAGTCTAGTGGCCCCCTCAATGTGTATTTCATAAACATTGCTTTTTTATATCCCTGGTAGTCTAGTGGCCCCCCTGATCTGTATTAAATTATTATTATTGTTCATATCTCTGGGGTTCTTTAGTAGTACTTTTCCTTCTCTATTTTGTGCTTCCCATGACCCAAACAAATAACATCTCCCTTAAAGGGATTGTCTGATGATTTGCACATGCCCTTTTCACACAGTATGCCATTGCCACCCATTCTTCAGATGTTGAAGCTGCAATTTGTTTTGTAAAAAAAGCTGTCATAGTCATTTTATTGTTATGTTTCATAAGCGTTTTGTTTCTGGTTGCCTTCCAGTTTCTCTGTGTAGCCACACTCCTAGTTTGATGTCATACCAGGGAGCTGTCAATGTTTTACATACAGCAACATGGAATTCTAGGTAATTTATAATGTTGACTTAAATGTGCCTTACTCAGACATACAGTCCAGTATGTTGGTAGTGGTGAGCACCTAATATGTAAATGTAGATAGCAAGGCATTGTGGGTAGAATAAGATGCTGTTTTCCAGTTTCCTTACTGTGAGATGAAGTCTCAGATTTCTGTAGTGGTCTCAATGATATGAGCTTTTATATGTTTATTTTCAAAGCAAGGCATTGTGCATGCAATATCTAGCTACAAGACCTCAATACTGAGAGATGTAGTCTCCTATTTCTGCAGTGAGCACAGAAATATAATAGCCTGTATACTAATTTACATAGTGAGGCATTGTGGGTTTTCCCTGGTATGATGTCACAGCTAGGGCTTGCAGCACTGAGGAAAAAAGGAGTGGGTTATGCAAAAGAAGCAGAGCAAAGAAATAAAAACATTTTTTCATGGAAAACATCACTTTTTGGCAGTTTGAATGGTAGAGACTGATTCACAACTCCTACAGGTTACTATTCATGTTTGTTATGGCAAACATCAGATTATCACTTTAAGGGGTGGCTGGCTCCCTCTCCCTGAGCTAAGACACAGATATGGCACACTGATGAGTCCAAATGAGTACGAAACATGTGTATGTGTCTGCTGTTCTTAGCCTTTGCTGATTGTGCTGTGAGGCCCTCAGGCACTATGCAATTCTGCTTAAATTTGAACCAGTCCAAATTCCCTCATGGGGATTTGTATATGTTTCCCATGATACTTTGCATAATTGGGGTATCTGAAATTGTGTTTTCTCATAGTTAGATAGATACATTGTTTGCAGAAAACTACGTTATCGCAGACATTAGGGTGCGATACAAAGAAGGTAAATGAAAAACATTAGTGATTTGGGTCTCTGGACTATTGGAAAATCAGTGGTGTCAAACCTAATTCCCACCTCCCCAGCCCATAGCCTCCTGTCTGATGCACAAGATACAGCTCCAGATTAGTGCCTCATAATGATACAGTATAGTCAACACAATCTGTCTGAGATTTCTCCATGCAGGGCCCTATTGGCTCTGTCTGAAGACATCACATTTGTCCTCATCTGATTCAGGGTAGGGGAGGACATTAGGGTTGACAACCCCTAGTAAGACCCCACCACTGATTCGCCAATACTGCAGACACCCAAATCCCTAATGTTTTTTCATTTCCTGTCTTTGTACAGTTTGCGTTTTTACAACCCTAATGTCTGCATTAATCTAGTTTTTTGCAAAGAACCCCTTCTTTTTATAATAGTTGAACTGTATCCTCATTTGTGCATGTCCTGAAATGAGGTAAATACAAAATTGGGAACAGTAATGATGCAGTGCATAGGCACAGCAGACTCTGGCACACATCTCGATACCTTGCGGATGAGGTTCCCTGACTGATCACAGGGTGTGGCACCTGTGCCAAAACACTGGTCCATCCCTACCCAGGCCATGACTGGTGCTACATGCTGCAGCACCTGCCCCATCAGCCTTGTCCCAGTAAACCGGCTTACTCAGTTCACAAATGAACAGCTCACTGTCACAGGAAGGCAGTGTGTTCCCCAGAGGTGCAATGGACATCCCTGCATTCAATGTTACTTAATCAATTCTTTGTTTTTTAATATTTTGACCTCAAACTTTCAACATATTCTTCTGATGACCCCACCTCATAAACCCCATAGGTTAACATTCTCAGATCCATGCTAAAACATGCAACAGGTGCAAAAACACATTTTGGACAGATTGTGAAAAATGACAGCTCTACTGTTCATGAGGTGGTGTGAAAAAATGGGTATGTTGAAAATCTGGAGTCAGCATATTGTAAATTACCAAAGTTGTGTGCTGACATAGAAACTGCACAACACACACTCGTAACGCTGTCATTTTTCGTAATTGTTTCACTAAATTTTCAGCATGGGCTTTTAGGGACCCCACCTCATGAGCACTGGCATTGTCATTTTGTTAATCGGTCCCAAAAAATGATTCCATGCAGCGACTGCGAAATCACCTTCAGGGCCCAGTTAATGAAATAACAGTGACAGTGTTCATGAGGTAGGGTCCCAAAAAGGCCATGTAGAACATTTGGTGAAACAATTAAAAAAAATGGCAAATATATCACCATAAGTTCAAAACACCGTTGGAAATACATTATACAGCATTTACCTGTATTCCTCAGTTAGTGGTTTGGCTTTGAAGAGTACAGACGTGTCCCGGTCCACAGAAGATGAAATCATCCGACCTCTAGAGGTAAGTATAGGATAAAGGCTGGTGGAGTGGTGTGTGCTCAGTGGAAGGGTTGGGATAGGGGAAGGAGATGGTGGGGATGACGAGGGAAGGTTTTCTTCCTTTGCAGGTTCCCCCCAAAACAAAAAAGACATCAAGGAACTGTTTTCTTTTCTTTACTGGCAAGTATAAATTAAATCTGTATTGGGACACTGGGGGTGGGCTCCCCGGTATCCCATACTGCTGGGGAGGGACATACACTTAATTCTGACACTGGGATTGGGGTCTCCGATGTCAGTTACCAGATTAAACAAGGGACTGCAGGGGAGGGGGTCCTACACCAGGAGCGGGCATCCCTGTGTTGGATTATATAACAATTTATTAAACTATTTCTGGACACTGGGGGTGGGCTCCCCAAGTGTCCCACACTGCTGGGGGAGACTGAGATCTAATAAATGTAGACATGAGTATTCGGGTCCCTGTTGTTGGCAAAAATTTGTTAAACAACTGGAGGGGGTCCAGCACTGGAGGGCACCTGGTGGGGGAAGGGCATCAATGGAGGCAAGTTTCATAAGTTAAAGGGAGATGCTCCAATCAGAAGGGAGCAGCCTGAAGGTGCCAGATTTAAATCGGCCACCTAAATAGCTCCACACAGCTCCTGAACTATGGCAGTTACATCGGCACTGGAGGGCAACTAGTGGGGAGGGGGCAGGCACCAGAGGGCAAATTTTAAAAGTTAAAGGGAGACTCCTGAATCAGAAGGGAGTAGCCTGAAGGTGTCAGATTTAAATCAGCTGCTAAATAGCTCCACACAGCTCCTGAGCTCTGGCAGTTACAGCGGCAGCCTGCACTATACGACACAGGTGTCTCTAATAAATGACAGCTGTGTCATATAGTGCAAGTACTGTACAACACAGCTGTCATTTATTAAAGAGAGTTGTGTCATATGGTACTTGCACTATACGACACAGCTGTTGTTTATTAAAGACAGCTGTGTCATATGTGTCTTGGCCCCTGTAGGTAAGTATAGGGTAATGTGGGGTGGTGGGTGCTTAGTTGGAGGGTTGGGTAGGGGTCAGGGAGATGGCAAGGATGACGAGGGACCATTTTCTTTCTTCAAGTAAAAAAAAAAGACGTTGAGGGACAGTTTTTTCTTTTCAGGGAACTTGAACTTCTAAAGGAATAACAGAATTTTGAGACACTGGAGGTGGGCTCTCCAGTGTCTCACACTGCTGGGGGGTGTAAATGGTGACACAGAGATTAGGTCCCCTGATGTCGACATTGTTAATAAATCAAAGGTTTTATGGGGAGGAAGCATCAGACACCAGGGTAGGCATCGCGATGTCAGCTAAGAAAAAGAAAGAAAGAAAGAAAGAAAGAAAGAAAGAAAGAAAGAAAGAAAGAAAGAAAGAAAGAAAGAAAGAAAGAAAGAAAGAAAGAAAGAAAATTCACTGCCACTGGGGATTGGGGCCCCTGGTGTGTGGATAACAGTTTAATTACGCCATAGTTAGGGTGGCAGGGCTACAATGACAGTGGCCCCAAATTCCTGACCTTCGAGTGTCGAAAGCAGCAGGGTTTGCACTATATTACACAGCTATTATTAAAGACAGCTGTGTGGTATAGTGCAGCAGGCTGCTTTTGCAAAAATTCAGTTATGAATAGAATGTTGATTTTTTTGAACTGCGCTGTCACAGCGTGTGGGGAAAAAACTTCAGACGAGGCATCTTTACAGGTTTAAAACACACTGTGGTGTGATATTTATTTTTCAAAAGTTAGAAAAATTATAAATGAAAACAAAAAAAAATCCAAAGAAAATCACTACTTAACATCAGTAGTTTCTCCCATAATATAGTCCTGGGTCTTAATACTCCTAAGACCCTTCTCCTCTGAATTCAACAGCTTGTCTGCCTCTTCTCCTCTCTTAGGGCAGAGTCCCACTGGACTAAACTGAAGTGAACTTAGTGAAGAGATTTTTATATATTTTTGGTGGGGTCACCTGACTGAGCCCTTTTCTATTTACATGTCTGGACATGCTGTTTCATGTCTGAACCTATTGTTTCAAAACCAATGGGGGGAGGTTTGTTTCAGGGGATTTCCTGATTCAATTAAAGGTACAGTGTATACCTTCCCAGATACTGACTCTCTGTATCTCTGATCCACAAGGACTAAGCACTTTTATAAAGCATACCATTCAGCCTCACACATAAAATCTTATACAGTAATAGGTTTATAGTGTGAATTTATGGAAAATACCATAAGGATTTCTTATAACTGTACTAATCATTAAATTATTATTGTTTTACATGGCTTCTAAATCCTTTTTATTTAAAAAGGTTTTATTAACTGTATTTATTTCTATTTAAAATAGCCTTCATTTTTTTTGTACACAAAATGCACTTATGCACTTTACACGACACCTCTCTGGGTGTTTGGCATTATTTCTGGGACTGAATGGATGGAAATGGAAAAAGAATGAAAAGAGAGAACTAGTAGGAAGTTAAGTAGGGACAGTAAAGAGCTATACTAGGTGACCAACCCGGGGAGAAGAAGAAAAGCAAAGAGAAAAGCATTAACTGCTGCTAGGAAATAAGGAGATAGCAAAGTGGTCCATCAGTCACAACCGAGGATGTAGCCTAACTCCATCACATGCACATGCTCAGAAAAGGAACATTTTTAATAAATATTTTAAAAACTACTTAACTGCATGACCTAAAACCCACAAAAGCACACACCTGGGACCAACCTATATCAAAACTGAAAGTTTCAGGTTTCAAAGCCTCCTTTTAATGTTTGCTTGCGTGCACAGCGCACAAGAAACATTTTGAGGAGAGTAGATTAGTGCAGAGGTGTGGCAATGTTTGGCCAATCCAGTCAATGCTTTCAGGAGCTCATCCCTTGGCCACCAGTCAACAAGGAATCTGCCAATGATGGCAAATTCAGAGCGAGTGCTGGACTTGAAAGAAATCTGCCGCTCCAATCACGAACAGTTTCATCATTGCAGCAGCAGATCTCTTCCCCCTGAACTTACGAGCAACTTGTTTGCTTGGTGTGTCTTTCCTGTGGAATAAATGACAAATGAGCCCCACCATGCATAATTGGCGGCTCCTGTTGCCCACCACACTCTTCCCCCTAAAACCGACATTAGGGTGCCCAATCCCATTGTCAGAATGCCACCCAGACCCAAATATATATTTTGCTGACAACAGGGTGCCCAATCCCCTTTGTCAGCATTCCCTTCCCTCACTATTGTGGCACACTGGGAGCCCACCCCAGTGTGCCAAAGTACTTCTGTTTTTCCAACACCTGGCTGCTCACTCTCAGTGTTGGACACACCCCCATGGCCCCTTTTTGTCAGCCGACCTCAGGGTTCCCAATCCCCGGGTGGGCATCGATCCCTCCTCCTCCACTAGTCTGGCACACTGGGAACCCACCCCAGTGTGCTGAAATCTGTTGTTTTCACCTGTTACAAAAAAAAACAGTCCCACAATGTATTTTGTTTTAACCTGAAAAAAAGAAAACTTCCTCATCGTTCCCGCTGGCCCCATCCCCCAACCTGCACCCTGTCTCTGTGCACCCCACCTCCCTGAACCCCCTCACCCATACTTACCTCAAGAGGTCCAGCGCTGCAATCTTCTGTGGACCATGAACACGTCTGCGCTCTTCAAAAGTCGATCGCAAACTGAAGAAAATCACGGTAAGCCCTAAAATGGCAATCAATGGGGGATTTCAACTTAGGATGATATCTCAGCCATTATTTGGAGTTTTGACCCCAGATTTCCACATGGGGTTCTTGGAACCCCACCTTGTGACCACAGACACTGTTATTTTTTTCTTGGTCCAAAAAGATGATTTTGCTGTCGCTTTACGGAATCACCTTTCAGGACTGTTTAATGAAATAACTGTTCATGAGGTGGGGTCCCAAAAAGCATATGTTGCAAGTTTGGTGAAAAAAAATTAATGCGTTACAAGTGCACGTTGAGCAACTTGTACGTAAACTCATAACTTTGCCAATTTTTAATATTTACACTCCAAATTTCCAACATTGCCATTTTTTCACACCTCCTCATGAACAGTACAGTTATCATTTTTTGGCTCCTGCCTGAAATGTGTTTTCGAGCCTGTGGTGCAGAATTGTGCAGTCGCTGTGCAAAATCAACTTTTGGGACAGATTAATGAAATGACAGTGCCTCTGTTAATGAGGTGGGGTCCCAAAAAGCCTATGTTGCAAGTTTGGTGAAAAAAGTCCCCAAAATGTCTCCATTATGCGAGTGTGTTACGCAATTTCTACACATGCTCGTAACGTCATCACTTTTTCATATTTTCACTCCAGATTTTCAGTATTGCCATTTTTTCACACTTTCTCATGAACAGTACAGATGTCATTTTTCACATCCTTCCCAAAATATCTTTTTGTAGCTGTTGCACTGAATGGCGCATTCACTGTGGGAAAAACACCTTTCACGATTGAGTAACAAAATGATAGTGCCACTGTTAATGAGGTGGGGTTCCAAAAACCCCATGTTGAAAATTTGGAGTGAAAATACTAACAAACACCCAGAACATTAGGGTTTCCAACTGTAACACCCCACCCTGTACAGACAGACAGGCATCGGGGGTGTGGCTTGAGGTCGTTGGCTGAAATGCTCACACCTTTCCACCCCCACTCTGCAGCCACTGACAGGCATTGAGGTGTACCTTGGGGTCTTTGGTGCTAACATTCACCCCATTCTCCTATACTGCACCCATCTCAACTTATTTCCTTATGGAATGTGGTGAGTGCAAGGGCCAAAGCCCCCAAAGCACACCAAGACACCTGTCAGTGTCTGCAGGGTGGGGTGAGGTGGAATGGCATGAGCTTTATGGCCAATGACCCAAAGGCACACCACAATGCCTGTCAGTCTCTGCAGGGTGGGGGTGTGGGATGACATTAGTTTAGTACTTCACTGGCATTCTAATTATGCATTTCTCTAATTTATGCAGTACCAATGCCAATACCAGCAAGCAAACATACAGCATTGATAAATGTTTGCTTTTCAAGCTATTGGTTGGCAAAAAAAGTCTTAAAATTGTCAAAAACAGAGACTTTTGTATTTTTTTTGCACCTTTCTAACTTTGCATCCCCTACACCGATCTACATGAAAATCACAGGATCAAGAATTCCTGTCTCAGCAGCTGTGCTTTGCATATTTCATGTAAATTGATTGAATGGGGCAAAGTTATTAAGATGCATAAATTTGGGTTTAACATAGAACTGCTTATGCAGCCCTTATATGCAGGCATGACTACGCCTGTGTAATATATTATGAGTGGGTCCTATCTACTAATAAATTGACTGATCATAGACTGGACTCAGCCTGCCTAGCATAACATTGGGTATGCCCAAATCTGAGTTTCTGTAGCTTTTTTTTTTTTTAACTCAGCTTTATTCTGGAAATTCGTGGCATAGCATGTTCAATGACCATTTTATCCAGATTACAATAATACTGGTTCCTCTATACAATAGTTTTCCAGCTTGTACAGATCAGAGGTTGTAACTTGCAATGCTGTCAATTGATGTGACATCTGCACTAAAGAAATCATAATAACTTAAACTACATTTATTTATTTAAATTTTGGTAACCGGGTAGGCCCACTGGAACCTTGCGGTCCCTTTTTCAGTGGCAACCCAGGTTTAGTTGCACATACCTAGAGGGAGGGAAAAACAATGCTTTTGATATGTACAGTGTAGCAGGCTTACATTGAGTGAGAGAACAAACATTACAGTACAGAAACTGACACAACCAAAACTCCAGACGTTTGTTAGGTACAGGCCATTAACAATTATATACCTATTAAGTGAAAAGGAACAGTTCTACTCCCAGACTATCGAACCTTTTCGTCTAGATCCCTACATTCTTAGCAGAGATGGCACACTGTGTTTGGTCCCTTAGCGGTACCCTAAATGGGGCAGCAGCACTGTGGCCCCTTCCCAATGTGTGATTTTAGCCCCTTCTTGAAACTCTCAGGGGTGGGGTTGTCTTGCAACTCTCTAGAGAGCTCATTCCAGAGTTTGGAGAGGGTGACCCTGGATGACCATTGACCTAGGGATGATCTAACCTTGGGAATTTCTAGCATTGTCCGGTCAGTGGATCTGAGCTCCCGTCACCTCGTCTTGGGGATCAGCAGGTCCCACAGCCCGGGAGGAGCCCCGGGTTGCTGCAGCTTGAAGGTCATGCACAGGGAGGGATGTGCTAATCTTGCCTCCAGGGATGGCCATTGTAAGGCCTGGAGCACTTTGCAGTGGTGTTCCATGTTATCAGCCCTGGCAGTGAAATGGCTGACCTTGTGGTAGAGTGTGCTCAGTTTTTTTTTTTATATTTTTTTATTCAGATATTTCAGCATACACAGTATATAGCATTAGAGTGTTACAGATAGCCAAAATGTATGCTGGTAAAGAACATTAAGCATCACATAATCCAATATATCTTTCTAATATTAAACAATGCACATCACACATGTCTGGATAACAGTGTCCTATATCTTCTCGTCCACTCTAGGGCTGAGCTCTGAAATTACAAGTCTTTCCCATTTATCCAAAATCCCGCCCTGCATTCACAGGTCCTAAAGAGATGGCCCCATGATATCCAATGCAAACCCCCAACCATCAAGGGTGGACCTGCCAAACCCTACATTGTAATAAAAAGTAAAAGCCTCCAGAAAGAAGGAAGCAAAAAGGCTAACTAAGGAAATAATTTACCTATCCAACTATGAACAAGTCAGTTATCCTTCCTTATGCAGCTGAAATTACACCCTGAATACCCTATGTGGCCCCAATACCTTCTTTAAAGGTTTTATTAGGAGGTCAGTTAGGTGAGGGGAACGAGAGAAGCAGGGAACACAGCCGATTGGAGGGCATTGGGGGAGGAGTGGGGGGGCAGAACCACCTACTGTCCCAGATTAATATCCCTGAGCTATTGCCTGGGTGCCTGATGATTCAGGAAGCATAGAGGGGTTTAATCACAATCCAACATATCCTGGAGTATCAACCACCTTCTCCACCTATCATTCCACCCTTTTTGACCCCGTTATGTTTTGCTGCAATTCTCTCATTATTGGAGAATTCCTGAACCATTTTACGCCATTCCTGTATCGTAGGGACCTCGGCCTGACCTCATTTTCTGGTAATAGCTTTCATTGTAGGCGATAAAAATATTAATACCTTCTGAAGTTCGGACTTAGAAGGGGTCAGTTGGGTCACTGAGCAAAGGGTAGTGAAGAAATGTGGTTGTAGTCACTCCTCTTCACCACAGATTTTAACAATATCCCGTATTACTCTGCCCCAAAAATCTGCTAATTTTGGGCATAAGGTAAGTATGTGCGCTAAATTAGGACTCAAACTTCCACACTCTCTCCAGCAGAGAATTGGTTGAAGGTGTTGCCAGGTAGTCTTCTCTGGGGTCAGGAAGTAGTGAGCTATAACTTTCCAAGCAAATAAATGCCACCAAGGGGATTTACATACCATCGGGATAATGTCTAGGTTTGCCACCCATTGGTGTAATGGGAGCGGGAGTCCATATTCCCTTTCCCATTTAATTAACCATGGGAGTTTATCTAAATACTCTAAGTTATGAAGAAACCGATATAGCTCATGCACTGCAGGATTAGACTTCTGAACATACAGTTTCTCTCGCAGCCAGAGGACTATCTTTGGGGTCTCTTCTATATGAGAGTATTGGTGGTGAGTCATTCCACCAATAATTCGGCTGATAAGAACATATTCTCTATATGTATTCCCAGGGACACCATATAGTCCTTGGAGGTAAGAGAATCCCCCAAGTGATTATTCCCTATAGAACTGAAAAACCCATTTGAGCCCTAACCTCTCCCACAGCTTAAGAGCCTGTATCATTTGTCTATCCCCCGGGAGACCCAAACTCCTGAGAGTACGAAACTGGAAGATAGGCCAAGGGGGTATCAGGGAAGGGAGAAGCCTACGCCAGGCTTTCCAGATTATTTGGGTAGGTTCAGGAAGATGTTGAGGGGGAGGCATACCAGCCATTAAAACTGGATCAATGATGTCTCCCTAGGAGTGTGGATTCAGTCCCAAGCCAAATAGCATGGGTCTGGGCTGTAAACCAGAGGAGAGTTATACGAAGCATCACGGCCTTAACATAAGTCTCAAAATTGGGGAGATTAAGACCCCCTCTGTTTTTTGGAGCCTGCAACTGTTTTAAGGATACCCTAGGGGGACTGTCCAGCCAAATGAGTCTTCTGGTAAGTCTATTCCATGTCCAGATATAACATCTAGGTGGGGGTACAGCTAAGGTTTGGATTGGATAGAGCACCCGGGATAGTAATTGTTGATGAACCAGCAGAACTCTTTCTTGCTTGGGGACCGCCTTCAGCTTCCAGTTACCAATCAAATTTTCTAACTGGAGTGTGAGGTGCTCAAAATTATCCAGGTCCAGGTGTGAAGGAAATCTGATGAGGTGTATACCCAAGTATTTTAATTTAAGTTGGTACCATTTGAACGGGTAACTGGATTTTAAGTCCCTGGGAGGGGAATAATTGCACAGGAGTGTTTCTGTTTTATTGGAGTTCAGGGTATACCCCGAGAGTTCCCCAAACCTGGAAAGGAGGGCCCAAATTGCAGGGAGTGAAGCATACAGGTCAGACAAGGTAAGCAGTATATCATCTGCATACAAAGATATCTTCTGTGGAGCGCCATGGATAGTAACTCCCTTAACACCCTGATGTATCCGAATAGCTTGTGCTAATGGTTCAATATAGATGGCAAAAAGATAAGGTGAAAGGGGGCACACTTACTTTGTCCCTCGGCAGATTGGAATAGCCTGTGATATCCCTCCCATCACTTTACAGTATGTCTTTGAGGATTCATATATCAACCTAGGTTGATATATGAATTGATGCGGAAACCCCATAGTGTTCATGACATCCCATAGAAAAGCCCACTCTACTGCATCAAATGCTTGGTGGGCACCCAAGCTAAAAAATAGGTTGGGCACCAGAGAATGGACAGCCAGTTGCTGTACCAGCAAAGTCCGGCGGATAGCATCTGCCGCCTGTCGCTGCTTAGTAAATCCTACCTGGTCAGGGTGTATAATAAGGGGCATTATTTCATCTAACCTATGCACCAGTATTGCCATAAACAGCTTGTAATCCACGTTGGCCAATGTAATTGGGTGGTATGACTCCGGTTTAGTGTGATCCTTTCCAGGATTGGGGATAGGATTTAGCAGTGAGGTCTTCCAAGAGGGCGGTGGATCCCCCCACTTCCTGAACCAACACTAAAACTTGTAGTAGGTGGGGTGTAAGTTCCTCCTGAAAAACCTGATAGAACTCTATGGGGTAGCCATCAAAATCAGGTGCTTTTCTGTTTTTTCCTCTTTTAATAGCTTGGGATAACTCCTCTTTAATAATTGGAGAGAATAAGCTTGCTTGGCACTCCCTAGTTAAAGTCGAGAGGCCTAACCGACGGAGAAAGGTCAGCCTCGCCTCTTGATTGGCAATGTTAGAGGCCTGATAGAGCCGAGAGTAATATTCCTGAAAAACCACACATATCTGGGAAGGGAGGCTCACTAAGTTACCACGGGTAGCAGACCATAATTTGGGGATTCTGGGAAGAATTCTCTGCCCTCTGACTTTTCTAGCTATGGCGTCTCATAGAGTCGAGGCCACCCTGATGATTAAAACTATGGAGATAATAGAGTTGGGCTAGGAGTTTCTGGTCCTGTATCCCCTGAAGCTGGCTTTTGATGTGGAGAAGTCGCTGACGAAAAAATGGTTGCATATGCTTAGGGAGCTTCTGGAGATGGTCCAGTTCTTGCACCAGTTCCTTCTCTGTACACTCCCAGTCCTTCTTTATCCTAGTCTCCATTCAATTAATGCACCTCTCAACGTAGTTTTAGTCATATCCCATAATATTGCTGGGGTATGTCTCTGACCATAATGGTCAAGGATATCTTGAATTTGTTGCCGAATAAAGTAGCAAGCCTCAGGGGATGCAAGGTGCATAACATTTAGTCTCCATGGAGAACATTCTGAGCTGATACCCAAATCTACACTAGCCTGTAGTGGCCTATGGTCAGAAAGCAAGGTAGGGGTGGTTGTTACCACAGACACAGATCCTATAAGGTCCCTAGATACATAAGCATAGTCTAACCGGGCAGCAGACTGGGTGTTTTGGGGGTACCTCATATATTCTCTAGCACTGGGATATAGGGTTCTAAATATGTCATACAAGTCTCTTTTACACATCTCAGTTTTCCAGAGTTTCCTAAGGGGGGGTATATCTGCTTCTATTCAGGTATTCTGTATCTAGAGAAGGGTTAACCGTCAGATTCAGGTCCCCGGCAATAATAAGGGAGCCCTGGGTGTTCTGATCCAAAACCTTAAAAAATCTTTTCAATTCCACCGCCTGGGTCCCCAATGGTAAATACAAGGATACCAGTGTATAGGTTTGTCCTGCAAGTGTTCCCACCACCAGAATAAAACATCCCTTTGGGTCCTGGACCACCTTCAAAGTTGACAGTGTGATTCTGGAATGTACTAGGATCACCACCCCACATCTTCTACCCCTGTTATATGAGGATGCACCAACCAACTGGTATCCTCTTGTGTCCCCTAACTTAGCATGTTCAGCCTGGCTAAGGTGCGTCTCTTGGAGAAACACAAACATGGGGTTAGCCCTCCCTATATCCCTGAATAGCCCCTGTCTCTTAATGGGGGTGGCGATACCATTCACGTTCCAGGACCACAATGTTGTGCCCCTTCCCTGTCCCTCCCCAGTAACTCCTAATGGAGCCATAACCCCGGTTCCCCCCCTCAACCCCCACCAGGCTGCATTTCAATTGTAACCATGAAGCTGCATAATTACATGCTACGCAAAGTAACTGACACAACCGACAACAATCCAACATTAACCTAATAGATAAACTAAGAACTAGGATGAGTAAAACCCAACCAGAACGACTTCCATGTAGGGAGCAGTTTATTGCAATGCTCTGATTAGGAGTCCAGATCTAGGGGGCTCCCCCCTCTGGCTAACTGGGCACTCCCTGGACTCTCTTTCGAGAGCTCCAGTAAAGGGTAGAAAACAAACTGAGTCACCAAGTGGCGTCACATGTTCCCAGAGTATTAGGGTGGGGTTAAAAAGTAAATGCCTGCATCCCAGGGGTAATTATTTACCTCTTGGAAGGGATCCTAAATATGTATATGAAGTAAAAGTAAATGCCAATACTATAATAAGGGCTGGGTGTGAGGGTAATATTAAGAGGGGGAGGGGGAAAAAAGATAGAGGCATAATCGCCACTCTGTCTTGCATGGCAGCACACTGCCATCCCCAATCCTCCCTCGTCTTGTCAGCATGTCAACCCCCCCCCATAGTAACACCTTCTAAGAGGATAAAAATCTAATATACAGTGGATTTCCCTGTCTGGGGTAGAGACCATTCTAATTAATAGGGAAGATTGTATCCAACAATGCTAATCCACTTTGTTGAATTTAAAAAGGGAATAGGAAAATAAGAAGGAGGGAAAAAAAACAAAACACTGATTAGTATTGAGTGTGTCCACTTCAGTGGTGATCAAATGTAAATAATAAGGTAGAAGTAATATAGATATAGTCAATCCAAGGCGTAGGACCCTTCCACGAGCACAAAGGATAGTACATAATATAGTCACACAAAGGAGATGCGTGGAGAAACATTCGCCCAGGTACATGTTTCATCCTGCAACACGCTTTAACAGAAGAATAGTGGAGAAGAGTGGAGATTGTACCCAACGTAGCATGCCCTGTGTCAGGAGATCAGGAACTCAGTTCAAAGGTATCATAGATTGCCCTGGCAGTCAGCGCTGAGGAGCCTGGGTAATGTAGGCCCAGAAGGAAGGGTAGGCTAACTGCCCAGGCCGCGTGTGTAAAAAGGCCAGTGTCCTCCATCTCTCAGCCTCCTTTGGGATACTCAGCAGACAGCAAAAGGGAGAGTAATCCCTTCTCGAGCCTAGTCATCCTAGAAATTGGAGAAATCCATAAGTGCTGCTGACAAGCCAGGAAGATGCTGCTGTACAAGAAGGCTCTACACCTTAAATGTGGTGTCTCCACAATCCTGAGAGACCTGCGCTGCTGGCTTAGGTGAGCTATCAGGGTGGTATGCATATTCCTGGAGTATCGCCCTTATATCCCTCCGAGCCTCAGCTTGTTTACTGTGCTTGTGGGCAGGGGACAGAGAAGGTTTACTTGGCGACTGGTGAGTGTGTTTTTCCCTCGTAGTCTTTGAGTCCATGATCTCTTGCGCAGGGAGCAGGTTATTTTGTTGTAGGTATAGCTTCGCCTAGTCCGATGTATCAAAAACTTTTATAGAGTTCCCAAGCCATATTTTTAATTTAGCCAGAAAGATTATTGTAGCTTTTAGGTTATGTGCCTGCAGTTCCTTTTTGGTTGTATACATCGCTCTCCATTGCTGCACCACAGCTGGGGAAAAGTCATGGTCAAAAGTAATTCTATGGACACCATCCAGCAAGATTTTCTTAAGGCTCCATGCTTTTTTGAGGATCTCTTCCTTTTTAATAAAACTCTGCATGCACAAGACAATGGAGAGCGGTCTTGCTTGGGGGTCTTTGGAGGGGGTAAGAGCCCGATGTACACGCTCTATGTCGTAGGAGCGGAGATGTTATAGAGCTAAGACCTCATCAAAGAAGTGTTTAACATATGCTCTAAGGTCTCCTGCTTCCATTCCCTCAGGCACCCTGAAAATTCTAATGTTAGACTGCCTTGAGCGGGTTTCCAGGTCCTCAAGTTTCTCTCGCAGATCAATGTTGTCTCTGAGTAATTTAACAGAGACTTGGTGTAGTTTATGGATTTTCTGATCATGTTCCCCCATTTTACTTTCAAGTTTTGCTGCCTTCTGCTCCAAAGCTGACAAGGTATTTTTTAGAGCTTGATGGTCATCCCTATACTCGGTGCAACAGGTTTGAAACTCCGAGAGGTGCACCGACAGCGAGGCCTGTAGCTCACCAAGTGCGACCTGAGGCAGCTCCATTCTTTCGTCGCTAAAGCTGGTAGTAAACTGTAGAATCCCCGAGTCGTTCATGATCATTCAGCCATGGAATACGAAAGAGAAGGTGAGATGTTCAATCAGAAATAAGGGGGAGATTTTGAGGACCCCTCGTTATGGAATCTGGCAGATTTTACCCCTGGGAGTTTGCAGAGAGAAATTAATCAGCCGCCATTTGTTGTCTCGCCAAACTGGAAGTCCAGCGAGTTTCTGTAACTTTGTGGTTACAGGGGGAAATTTGCCAGCTTGTGTCATGCTTAGCAACTATGCCTAGATGTGCCTTTGGTGTAGCCACAGTCTCTTCTGGATGAGCTGCAGGAGCTGCTGAGACAGGATTGCCCTGGGGACCATTGAGGAACTAGATTCCCACCAGTGGGGCTCTATGTCTCAGCAGAGGTGAGGCAGTGGTGGCATATGAAGTTGCCTGGCTAGTCTGTGAATTAAAAGAATGTGGAACATAGAAACATTTTACGGCAGATAAGGACCACTTGGCCCACCCAGTCTGCCCATTTCCCTGCCTACTGTATAAGCTACTGATCCTAGTTAACCAACAGCTTACTTTCTCCTACCCCCCCCACTATAAATGTCTTATGTCTGTCCCATGCATTCTTGAATCCCCCCACTGTTTTTGACCATATGACCTTCTCAGGAAGTCCGTTCCACGCATCCACCACCCTCTCCATGAAAAAATACTTCCACACATTGTCCCTGAGCTGTCTCTCCTCTAGCTTCAGTCTGTGCCCCCTTGTTCTTGCACATCACTTTTCTGAAAGATGCTACACTCTTGGACTTTGTTAATTCCGTTAAGGTACTTGAAAGTTTCTATCATATCCCCCTCTCTCCCTCCTTTCCTCAAGGTTATACATATTAAGTTCCTTTAGTCTCTCTTTGTATGGTTTCTGGTGAAGACCCTGCACCATTTTAGTTGCCCTCCTCTTGACAGCCTCCATCTTGTGTATGTCCTTGTGGAGATGGGGGTCTCCAGAACTGCATACAGTACTCCATATGGGGTCCTCACCAACTGTCTGTACAGAGGGAAGACAACTACTGAAAAGTGCATTAGGGCAACCCACCTTCTGGTCCCACTGATAACTTCCCTCTCAAACCAAGCACTACTCAAGGGGAAGTGTGGTAGGGAACTGAATGATCCACACAGACCTCCCCTTTGCTTTAAATGTTTGTGCTTTGTTTGTTAGGGGCACAGGCATGCTTTTCCAAGGTGGGCTGATAAGCTTCAGATTAGAGGTGGTGGGATGGAAGATATAGAAGACCACAATAGGTAGCCTCAACTTGGAGAATAAAAGACTGAGTGCATGGAGTGCAGGCATTCCAAGTATCCACTGGGCATATGGTTGGAGATGACTGTGGGAAAATCATACAGGCTTACATTTGAGTTAAGTGCACCTGGATAAAGAGCTAGCAAGCATATGCAAAATCTGCAACATAGGGAACACAATTTGTTACATGAGCATATATTCTGTGCTAAGCATAACCAAGATAGGGAGTTTACAAGCCTACATGCACCCTGTATCATAAGAAACCTTGTTTTACCCTCCTTTCCCCATCCAGTGTGGTAGACTTGGTGCCATTAAGCAAAGGATATAAACATAAACTTCAGTCTATAGTCATGTGCTTAGTTGGAAATCCTGTTGAAGATGTTAAGAAACACTGCACTTCAACATGTGGTGTGCTGGATGGCAAGTAGGTGAGCCCCCAAATATGTTAGGAGGAGTTCGACAGCAAGGACCTTGTGCCATATCAGCATTTAATGTGTGGAGACAAGAGCTGGCCACTGGGAAACTAAGGCAAGAGATCATCAGTTACTATTTCTGTATAATGTTCTTAAGTTCTAGTACCTTTGTAACCAGCTGCTGCCTCTTATGATTCTGGATAGAGAAAAGACAAGGCAATATCTCATGGGAAGCATTCATGGTGGAGCACTAATCCTCTGCATAGCAGAGGGGAGGAGGTGCTGCAGAGGTGGTAGTTGCTGGGGGCCAGCAGGATATACAGAAGAAGCTGGGGCTGCTGTAAGTGCCCACTCAGCTATGATCGCTGCCCAAGTGGGAGTCGGTGATGGCTGGACCTGAGTGCTGTGTCTGTGCTAACATGTGTCTTTGTCTGGTTCTGATGGTCTTCAGATGGGCAGGCTGACTTGCATTGCACCATTTTTAGTTTGAGCTCACTATAGTTGCTGGTGTAGATGACAAGTGGCAGCTCCATGAGGCAGATGTTGCAGTCGACACTGCTGGAGCTATGGGGCCAGCTGCTGGATCAGCTGGGTACTGTTTTGACTCCAGAGAGGAGGATCTAAGCATGGCACATCTTTTGGGGGCTGCCAGATCAAGAAGATCATCCTTGTTATCTGTTGAGCCCCCATGCCTGCTGTTACTGTGGGAATGGACAGTGGGTAGAGTGCCTTCTTTTTTCCATTTCAGTTTATTGTGATTCCTCTGTTTAGGTTTTGGAGGGAGCCAGGCTTTATCCTCTGGGCCCTGAGGAGTGGTGGGACATGGGGCCTGCTGAGGTACTGGAAGGGTGGTGTCTATGAGTGCTCCATCACCATTGCAGAGTACTGCTGAGGGTCAGTTCTCTAGTGGTCCAAGGCAGGACAGATCAACTTTGCTTAATGCACTGTATAATGGGTTTTGGTAAGTTGAATGTGACTGACACCCCATTGTGATGGAGGTGAAGTTGTGCAGGGAACCAGAGCAAGAAAGTAAAACCGAGTTGGTGAAGGAATTGCATAAACTCTGAGTATGCCCTCTGTTTAGTAGTTAACTCCTTAGAAAAGGCCTAAAATATTATTTTATAGCCCTGCCATTCCAAAGTACCCAGTTCTCTTGATTGCCATAGAATATCCTCCTTCACTTGGAATCAAGAGGATTTTGCAAGTATTTGCCTTTCTTGAGCAGTACTACCAAAGAGCAATGAGCTCGCTCAGTGTTGAAATGGGGATTACCAAGAAGTTTTAGTAGGCTCAGCATGACAAGGCCCAAGATCCCAATAGTGTCCCAGCACCCAATATGTTCAGGGAAGCCCACAAATCTCAGACTGGTTTGATTACCCCTGTTTTCGAGATTGTCAACCATTTCTTATAACTGTTAGATAGATTTTGTCTGATCTTAGAGCTAGGCCTGTAGTTCATGGCAGTTGGGCTCATTTTATAACCTTCTGTGTTCTGTAAGGTCCAGTCAGTTCGAGACTTTGATTATGGCAACCAAAGTGATGTCCGATTTTGATTGGAGTATTTGTATTGCTTGCAGGAGCTGTTGGAACATTTGTTCCACCCCCATCAACTGAAAGCATGGCGGTGGCCATTGCTGAGGTGTATCATGTGGGCTGAGGCAATCCTGAGGAGTGCTGAGGAGAAACAAATTAACCATATGTAGCAGTCTGGCCAAAAATTATATCTATCTGTCCCCTATGACCTCAGCAGACAGGAGGTGCCCAGCACTTAGTGTTGTGACATGGAAAATTGATGGATGGCGTTAGATAAGGGTTACTGGGTGAGGTGGGAACAAATTAGGCAGCCACTTTTCCCATGGTCAAGCCATGCTCCCTCTGAACCAGGAACCTTTTGAAGTTATAAAGGGACACAGTGCAGGGCCACAGGCTGAAGTAAAAAGTAACTTTATAAGTAATTATGTCAAACCTCTGATATTCACACAGTATGAACTGTCTATATTGAACCTTACTGAACTTTTGCAACAAAAAGAAACAAGGTCGGAATTTCAGGGGGAAGGGACCAATTCTACAGAGCTGTCAGGTCTTGACATCATCACAGGCAAGTGGTTGCATCATCAACATATAAAGGCTCTCTACATACAAAGGTAGAGAAATGCCCAAGAATGTTACTGGAAGGACAGACCACAGGATATTGAGAGTTGCTAGCCAGTGTATCATCCTCAGAGTACTATGACCATTGTTTTGGTCATGCATGTGAAGTGTGGACCATAAACGTCAATGACATTTGTTATGACTATGCCATAATGTGAGCAGATGTCAGCAAAGCACTTTGTTCCCCTGGAGGAAAGCCTAAGAAATAAACACTTGGGAATCATGCCCAGCACAAACCAACCCAACCATCCATCCCCCAGCTACTACAAAGATGACCCCAGAATAAATTTCCACCTGAGCCAAGGGATAGCAGAAGCAAAATAAGCCTTAGACAAAGGCATGCACTGAGGCAGATGTGTCCACCTTGCTGGATCACCCAGGGTGATGGAGGCAACTGTGGGGATGCAAGATGTGAAACTCGATCAGCCCACCAAAGATTGTGTGGGGTCCAGAGGTGGTTTGGAGTGTCCTCCCTAGCCAATTCTGCACTGGAAGCAGAGCATGATAAGTTCACCAATGTGAGTGGGTTATGGTCAGAGGTGAGTCTGGTTGGCAATCTGGAGTGGCAAAACCACACACTGGGCCTAATGAAGCCCTCTGCTTTATGACCTCACGCAAGAGCACAGATGCCATTCCTGTGACTTGTAAAGATATTGGTCCCCAGTCAGCCCTACCAGAGCCTGAAAAGACAATGGATAGCAGCCAGGCTGTCAATGAAGAGCCAGACATGGTTTTGGAAGCTGAAGAAAGAGATGAGCAAAATAATGAAGCATTGTGTCAAATCCTCTGCTAGCAGCACGTACGCCCTTCCCCTCACCATTTCCAAGCACTACCACACCAGAGGCACCCAAACAAGAGCCTGTGATGAGTGTAGCATGTCACAAATGCACTCAGCAGGTCAGGCCCTCTGCTACCACAGTGCCAACCTCCGAGCGCAGTAATGTAAACAGGTAACAGACAGGGTAGCTCTCCTGTCTGCTTGTGGGTCTGAATCACCTTTAGTCTCAAGTTCTGTGGGGATCCACACTGTGAACCTTATGCTAGCATACTCAAATGTACAGGCTCAGATAATCTGCTCTTTGGTAGGATGCCAGATATCTTTCACCTAAGGGCACCTAACCAGGTAGCCAAAAATGAACCCTAAAACTCTATAAAAGACTTTAGGTACATTCTTACCTTTTCCCAGTTTGGCAACACCATCAAGCTCTGAATAGTTTTTGTCAGTCTTAACCCTCTATATGTCACATGCAAAAAGAACTTCGAAGACACACTCAGGTAATCTCTGAAATAAAAGGTTTACTTAAAAATTGATAAAATATGTAAAATGTAAATACAGAACAATATATCACAAAACATACAATCACTTAAAAGAAAAGCAAAGAAAACTACAAACTGCTACCAGAATACAATTAGTCTGTTTCTATCTAATGTATTACCTCAATGGTGCTTAAAGTTAGATGTTGTTTCTTAACAGCCCAAAAAGAAACGTCACACAGATCAGACATAGTATTCAGTTTAAAATGTGTCCTTCTCACACACACCTTCCATGATGTCATCTAGCTCCTCCTTTCAGAATATAAAAATTATACAAAACAGGATGTCCTATCAGTAGGTATATTAAATACTGTGACTTCAGCAAAAACTAATTTCAAAAATTATGACAGTCTTTAAATCAAGCCCTGTCCTTCGAACTGGAGGCTGGCTTCCTATTTTCCCAAGGACATCAATGGTTTTATACAACTCTGCCATATCTCACTTAGGTGCAATATAGCTTTTTAACACCAGTTGATATTAAATGTTCTTCCTCTTAAGACGTCATAAAAGTTTATGATCTCCATCCTCTGGCAGACTCATAAAGTCCCATTTCATTTCCACTTCTAAGAAGAAAAAGGTCTTAAAATAAGTATTTTAGTTTCTCAGCTTCAGAGGCAGGAGGTCATAAAAAAGCTATAAAATGCAACTTCTCAATGAAGTTAATGACATTACACAGACCTCCTGGTTTAGTATATCCTGTTATTTTCACTAAAACACTATGTGGGTGTCAGCCAGGAGCACAGGATGCCTCATGTGAGACACGTCACATACCACATTCTATATTACAAATATCATAGAACAATCATAACCAGCTGGCCAAGTGTCACAGTCCTCCCCACCTAGACTGAATTTGGAAGCTCTGTTCTCTGCATGGGATGAGCTTCCCAAATCAGTTCACTCCTCATACAGATGCGACAGGTCATCACTGTTCTGAATGGTCACTCCAGCCCTATGTAAGATTGTCATGGCATACCCTTGCAAGGCAAGAATCCATTTTAAGTCTACCATTAGTTTTTCCCATTTGGGTCAGCCAAACCAGGGGCTTATGGTCCATTTGTACCTCAAAATGCTGCCCATATAAGTATGGCTCTAACTTCTTTAGGGCCCACACTATGGCAAGACACTCTTTTTCCACAGTAGAGTATGCCTGGTCCCTGGGAAGTAACGTTTTACCTCAGGTACACTACAGGGTGATCTTTCCCTTGGTTGGATGTCTGACTAAGTACTTCCCCAATACCCATGTCTGAGGCATCAGTCTGAACTATAATGGGTCTGCTATAATAATGACTTGTCAATAGAGGAGCACTGCACAGTGCCTCCATCAGTCTGGTGAAGACTTTTTCACAGGCTGGTTCCCAGATAATTTTCTTGGGCATCCTTTTCTTTACCAGGTCAGATAGGGGAGCAGCCAGGGCACTGTAATTGGGTACAAATTTCCTATAATACCCTGCTGTACCTAGAAAACTCCTAACCTGCTCCTGTGTTTCTGGTCTGGGCCATGCCTTGATCACCTCTATTTTGACTTGGTTAGGACAGAGCTGTCCCCAGCCTACAACATGCCCAAGGTATGCCACTTCAGCCATGGCCACCTGGCACTTCTCAGCTTTGACAGTGAGCCCGGCCCTCTGTATCCTGTCCAGCACTTCCCTAAGATGGGACAGGTGTTCCTCCCAGCTGTCACT
This sequence comes from Neoceratodus forsteri, assembly GCA_016271365.2. Classification (NCBI taxonomy): domain Eukaryota; kingdom Metazoa; phylum Chordata; order Ceratodontiformes; family Ceratodontidae; genus Neoceratodus; species Neoceratodus forsteri. The sequence continues at coordinate 1,367,489,612 of CM057459.1, forward strand.
GAAGATGGCAATGTCATCCAGATATGCCAGGGCGTACTCCTCAGCACCATTGAACACCTGGTTCACTAACCTTGGGAAAGTGGCCAGGGCATTCTTCATTCTGAAAAGCATTACTTTAAACTCAAATAAGCCTATCAGAGTGATGAAGGCAGACCTCTCCCTAGCCCTGTCTGCTAACTTGACCTTCCAATACCCTTTGTCATGTCAATAGTCATAAGGTATGTCGCCCCTCTGAACTCATCCAGGAGTTCGTCCATCAGGGGCATCCGGTGGGCGTCTGACTTCATGACTGCATTGAGTCCATTATAGTCCACACAGAAATGAGTAGAGCCATCTGGCTTGGGCACAAGGACTACGGGTGAGGGTCAGGGGCTGTGGGATCTCTGGATTACTCCTAAATTCAGCATTTCCTCCACCTCCCTCCTAATGTCCTTTTGGGCAGCCTCTGACACCTGATATGCCATCCACTGTATGGGCGTCTGTGTCCCTGTCTCTACATCATGCATTGCTAAGGGGGTTAGTCCAGTCTTGGTGCTAAGCAGAGGGGCAAAGTCTGCTAAAACCTCCCTTACTTCCTGGATCTTGTCTGGGGCCAGCTGGGGAGACAATTTTACTGCCTCCACAGAGGGTTCTCACTTGCTTTCTTCCAGCAAGTCCAGAAGGGGGTCTCCTTCGTCTGTCCCCTCCCCAGGACTACATACTACAAACACCATGTCAGCCCTATTAGCATATGGCTTCATCATGTTGACATGGTACATTCTTTCTGTCTGTCTTCTGTCAGGTAACTCTATGATATAGTTCACATCATTTACCTTTCTAACTACTTTGCACGGTCCAACCCACTCAGCCTGCAGCTTGTGTTTCTGGACCAGAATAAGGACCATGACTTCCTGACCCACTGTGTATGAGTGAGCTCTGGCTCTGCAGTCATACCACAGGTTTTGTTTCTGTTGGGCAGCTGCCAGGTTGCTCTGGGCTGTCATAAACTCCTTCAGCCTTTCCCTAAACCTAAGGACATAATCTACTATGGGAGTTCCCTAGGTGGCGTGCTTGCCTTCCCAGTCCTCCCAGATCAAGTCTATGGGCCCACGTACCCGGCATCCATATAAGAGTTCGAAGGGGGAAAATCCTGTTGATACTTGGGGCACCTCCCTGTATGCGAACAACAGGTGGGAAAGGTATTTCTCCCAGTCCTTCCCATGCTCTTCAGCAAATGCTTGGAGCACTGACTTCAGAATACCATTAAATCTTTCCACAAGCCTATTGGCTTGTGGGTGATAAGGTGTCGTGCATCTCTGCACCACCCCACACTTCTCCCACAAACATTTCATCAGGTCCAACATGAAGGAACCCTCTCGATCGGTGACAACCTCCTACGAAAACCCAACAAGGGAGAAAATCCTAAGTAAGGCATCTGCTACTTTGTCTGCCCTCAGTGAGGATAGGGTGACTGCCTCTGGATACCAGGTGGCATAATCCACCACAGTCAGGATGAACCTCTTCCTGGAGGAGCTGGGGGTATTTAAAGGCCCCACAATATCCATTCCCACCCTCTGGAATGGCTCCTCCACTATGGGCAACAGAATTAAGGTGGCTTGGGTTTTCTTACCTGCCTTCCCTATTTCTTGGCACTGGTGACAAGACCTGCAATATTTCTTCACCTGCTGGGTGAAGTTGGTCCAACAGAAATTCTGAGCCAACCACTGCATAGTGCGCATGATTCCTGGATGATCAGACAAGGGAATATCATGTGCAATCTCGAGCAACTGCTCACGATAACCCTGGGGAATGACAAGCTGCCTGCCTATCACCCCTCCCTCTGTCTTCACAGCCTGAGTATACATCAGTCCATTTTCCCAATAGACTTCATATTTACCGTCACCTCCTTGTGCTCCATCAGAGTCTGCCCAAGCCCTCAGCTTCTCTTGACTAGGGTCATTTTTCTGAGCAACTGCAAACTCCTTACACATTCCCAAGACATGGGACAGGTCCCCTTCAGTCTCTAAACTAGGGTCTCTAGCACTAGAGTCAGGGCACTCAGGATCACTGTCATCCCTAACACACTGACAATGGGTTAACCCTCCTCCTTCTTTGGAGTAACCCTCCGTAGCTGTGTGGTTAACTGCTAATGCAGAAATATCTACCCCCTTTTTATTAGTTTCCCTATCAGGAGATACAGACTGGGGAATCAGCCTCTCAGGGATTTCCATACTGGCTTCTTTGGGGTCCAGGGAACTACAATTTACCCTTCCTTCTTGGCTACGGGTAACTGCACACACCATCCCCTGTTTCAGATTGTTGCTAAGGATGATGTCCACTGCTAAAGTTTTGGCTACAGCCACCTGTTGCACAGTTCCCCCTGTTTCACCCCAGTCCAGGAGAACACTAGTGAGGGGCAATGTGGTCTCCTCAAAAGTGAACCCTTGCACAGTTACAAATTCATTGGGGATAAGTTGACCAGGCTCTATCGGATCCCTTTTTACCACTGTCAGGGATGCCCCTGTGTCTCTTAACCCTTGTGTCTGTACACCATTCACCGTGACTGGGTGCATGTGTTCCTTCCTGTTCACAGGCATGCTTCCAGGGACACACAAACAACCCACTTCTTTCCTAGTCAAAAAATTGCATATTGCTCACCCTTTTTGGACACTGTCTGGCAATATGCCCAGTTTCTTTACAAACCCAACATTCATTTCTTTTCTCAGAGAAATCTTTTCTCTGAAACCTGGTGCTAACTGGTTTCGGTGGAGGCAGTGAGGGTTTTAGCTGCCCTGAAGGTGTGCTTTTCCCTTTCGGTGCTGCCACACCCGTCCTATTCACTTTCAGAGCTGGTCTGTTCTTGGCATAGCGGTCTGAGAGTTCAGCAGCCTCTTGTACTGTTTTGGGATCTCGGTCCTCCAGCCAGTTTTTCAGCTCTGCTGGGCATGCCCCAAAAAACTGTTCTAACAAAATAGCATTTTCAATTTTATCTACAGAGTTTGCTTCAATTCCTTCCCACCAACGTTTTAAAAACTGATGTTGTTTCATGGCTAGCTCCTCGTAGCTCATATCAGGGCTTCTCCTGAGCTTACGGAATTTAGCTCTGTATGCTTCAGCAGTTAAATCAAACTTTTTAAAAAGTGCAGCTTTAAGTTTGCTGTAATCATTACTGTCCTCATTGTCCATTTGACCCAATGCATCCTGAGCTTTCCTGGTAAGTAGTGGGGATAGCTGGAAGCTCCAGGACCCTCTAGGAATTTTAGCCTGAATACAACTTTTTCAAAGGAATTTAAAAAAGCATCCATATCCTCCCCCTCTTTAAATTCGACTATCAATTTGGAATTCAATTTCTAACCCAGTCGTGTAGTTCTAGTTAAACCCAAGCCACTTTCCTGCTCTGGTACTGGTGGTTGGAGTCGTAACTTCTCCAGTTCATGTCACCTGTGACTCTCATGCTTCTCATGTTCAGCTTCTCACTGTTCTCGCTCCCTCTTCTCCTCTGCAGCTTGCTGGTGCTCACACTCTTTACAGTCAGCCTCGGGTTGTTCACGGTCAGCCTCTCGCTGTTCACGCTCCTGCTTCTCCGCTGCAGCTCGTCTCTCTTGCTCTGCTTCTCTCTGTTCTTGCTCCCTCTTCTCCTCTGCAGCTTGCTGGTGCTCACGCTCTTCACAGTCAGCCTCCTGTTGTTCCTGGTCAGCCTCTCATGGTTCATGCTCCCGCTTCTCCACTGCAGCTCATTTCTCTTGTTCAGCATCTCTCTGGAACTTCAGCTCCATTCTGCACAACTCAATGTGCAGCCTGAGTGCTTCTGGCTCCAGAATGCAGGTGACCTTCCCCTTCTGCTGTGGCCTTTCGCTCGCACTGGCCTTGCTGCCCTCCTCAACAGATCTGGACACTGCACTGGCCACTGGCCCCTCCACGCTCAAGGTTTGGTTCCTTACAGTAACAGTCAGTGACTCAATGCGCTGGGCATCTGCTGCCATCAGGGCATCCAAGAGGTTCTGCTTGGTGGCTCTCCCCTCATACAGGACTCCTCTGTCCTGGTGCAACTGCCTCAAGTAGTCTTCAGTGTGCCTGCTATAGTTGGAAGCCATCTTCTTCCCTAACTATGGCTACTCTAACTTGCACTTTAAAAAAAAAATAAAACATGAACTCAACTGTAAGCAAAATGATATATTTCTGTTTCCTTTTTAAAAATAAATCACTGCCTTTTTTTGCAAGTGAGCTGTACAGTATTAAGCTGACACACTGAACAGTTAAAGCTTGTGTTACCAAATTTATCTGCACTGCTGCCAACCAATCTGTCACAAACACACTCAGCAGGTCAGACCCTCTGCTCCCACAGTGCCAGCCTCCGAGCACAGTAATGTGAACAGGTAACAGACAGGGTAACCCTCCTGTCTGCTTGTGGGTCCAAATCACCTTTAGTCTCAAGTTCTTGGGGGAATCAAACTGTGAACCTTATGCTAGCGTACCCAAATGTACAGGCTCAGATAATCTGCTCTTTGGGATGATGTAAAATATCTTTCGCCTAAGGGCACCTAATTAGGTAGCCAAAAATTAACCCTAAAACTCTATAAAAGATCTTAGGTATATTCTTACCTTTTCCCAGTTTGGTAACACCATCAAGCTCTGAACAGTTTTTGTCAGTCTTAACCCTCTATATGTCACATGCAAAAAGAACTTCGAAGACACACCCAGGCAGTCTTTGGAATATAATTTTTACTTAAAAATGGAAACAAATATGTAAAATGTAAATACAGAACAATGTATCACAAGGCATACACTCACTTAAAAGAAAAGCAAAGAAACTACAGACACATTCCCACCACAATACAATTAGACCTTTTCTATCTAATGTATTACCTCTATAGTGTTTATAGTTAGATGTAGTTTCTTAAGATCCCAAAAAGAAACGACACAGATCAGACACAGTATTCAGTTTAAACTGTGTCTTTCTCACACACCCCTTCCATGATATCATCTAGCTCCTCCTTTTAGAATATAACAAATATACAAAACAGGATGTCCTATCATGAGGTATATTAAATACTGTGACTTCAGCAAAACTAATTCCCAAATTATGACAGTTTTTAAATGAAGCCCTTTCCTTTGAACTGGAGGCTGGCTTCCTATTTTCCCAAGACATCAAAGGTTTTATACAACTCTGCCATATCTCACTTAGGTACAATATAGCTTTTTAACACCAGTTGATATTAAATGTTCTTCCTCTTAAGATGTCATAAAAGTTTATGATCTCCATCCTCTGGCAGACTCATAAAGTCCCATTTCATTTTCACTTCAAAGAAGCAGCAGGTCATAAAATGTATATTTTAGTTTCTCAGCTTCAGAGGCAGGAGGTCATAAAAAAGCTATAAATTGCAAATTCTCAAGGATGCTAATGACATTACAGAGACCTGGTTTAATATATCATGTTATTCTCACTAAAACCTGGGGGGAAGGTTGTCACCCAGGAGCACAGGATGTCTCATGTGATACACCTCACATACCACATTCTATATTACAAATATCATAGAACAATCATAACCAGCTGGCCAAGCGTCACATAGCAAATATGCCCCCAGAGTCCCTGCTGGGACAAAAGACTGGGGAACAATTAACCTTAGAAGATGAAATGAGAAAGTGGAACCATGGACCTTGGCTGCCACCAGGCAGTGGAGATATCCACAAACTAAGAAAAATGTGTCAAGCTGGCAGAGCCATCAAAAAATGGGTAGAAACAAAATATGGGTACTGCTTTCCATACCTACCTGCCCAGGTCTGGGAAACTGTGGAAGCTCACCATGAAAAATCTGGATCACAGTAGCCAAGAAGACTTTGTTTGAGAAGACTGTATGTATTATTTTGTCCACAAAGATCTGATAGATAGAATTGCTAGTGCCAAAGTTTCCATATGGGACACTGGAAGGAGCATCTATATGCACAAGGTCATCTATTCTGATATGGATGAACAACAAGCTATTTATTTTGTGTAGGTAGTCAGATCTGATGGAGAAAGAGTCTGAAAGCCTTGTACATTCCACTGAGTGTGAACAAAGTGTTGGACTTTTTGTGAATAAGAGCCACTGTTTATCTGCAACTCAGCAAACGTTGGAAGGATACTAACTGTGATCGAGAAGCACCCACATTTCTAAGACTTTACAAGCTAATTCTTTTAGCTTCTTCCTACAATAAAAAAAGGAACTCTGCCACTGCTCTCTGGGAGGTGTGTGTGGCCTTTCATTCCAGGGGGCAATGCGTTGTCAGGTGCACCCATAAAAAGACAATGCAGTAGAAAGTAACTTTGAACCACCTCTTGTGACTTCTTTTAAAGCACTTCTTGATCTCTTGTGGGAAATCTGCAGCAAGTGAGTTGCTGCACTCACAGAAACTGTGCTCAGTAATGGCCGTTTTCCTTGTTTTGCTAATTTATAGCCGAAAGTTTAATATTTTCGAAAATAAGGAAAAGTATTGTGTGTGTTTCCTTCTGTTTTCTTGCAGGTGTAGCTGGGCCTCACCATCGTATCCCTGGAAGAAACAGAAGAAATAAAGAAAGACAGGCAGGAAGAAGAGAGGCTGAAGACGTCATGAAAGTGAAGACTGCTGCTGGGCACCTGGATGTGTTTCAGCCCTGAGGCACTTACTTGCTGGAGTTAAGTGCGCTGTTATTGTGCTAATGTTGTACATTTAGTAAAGCCATAGGTGTTAGGAGGTTTGTAGTTAGTATATGCCACCCTCTCATACAGTTAGGACATCTTGTATGTAGGCTTGCATGGTGCACTTTCAAGGCCTCTTGAGTGTTCTGGACTGCACTGGCCAAAGGTAGAGAGAGATATCTAGTGCACAATCCCCTCCTTGGGGCATTAGGAGGGCTGTACCACTTGGAAAAGGAGATAGCACCAGTTTTTGGAGATTCTTGAGGGGATGCAAGAATTTTTTGGCAGGGGAGGGTGTAACCAGCCTCTTCTCAGTTGGCTCGAGGCAGGTTACCAGAGAGCACTCACAGGGTTAACCTAGACTCTGAGAGCTGTTCTCTGGTGGGAAAGTTGCCCAGAGACAGGATGTCTGGATCTTCATGCTTGAGTGGCCTGACTTACCTAAGAGTGGGGAACTGAGACGTGAATATTCATAGTTCTGTCTTTCCCCTGAACATCTATAAAGGAGAAGGCAGTTAGGCATTGCCGTGGCCAGCCAAGGTTTTAGAGCCTGGAAAGTAGTCTTCCAGCCTCTCTGGCTGTGATTAAACCTTTGGGGACTACAACCGCAGGGATTGTGACAGGGTTCCTGGGTTCTGCTGGCACTTTTCCTCTTGTGCCTGGTCTCCAGAGCAGGCTACCATCAGAAGCAGCTGGAGGGAGGTACCAGGATTCACATCAAGACTCATGAGAACAAAATCCCTGAGAAGGAGGATATCATAGTCCTGATACACTGTACTTGTTCTCCTACTGGGCACAGTGAGACAAGTGCATGTCACAGCTTGCCCCTCTGAGAAGTGTTCATCCTACCTGAGGAGGTGCCACCACACAAACTATCTTGTAAGTGCCAGGGCTTAAGGGACCCTGTAAGGAACCATAAGTTATGGGAGGGCTGAAAGAGACCCAGTAAGGGTGTATGAGTAATGAATAGTAGTTCCTGGATACCATAAATAATAGGCTAAGCATTACTCAGGAAGACAAATTAATAATCAGTGCTATTTGGGGCTATTCAGTGTTTTGCTATTTGCTGGGTGTTCAAGATCTCCCGAGACTTCCTATCCAATCAGAGGCCATTTTGGAAACCCACTGGAGGTAGCCCATTTGATCTATCACTTGCAGAAGCTGCAGACAAGAGAGATAGACATCTGAGCTGCTATGTAAGGGCAATAGCTTTTGACAGCTTAAGGGAGTAAGGAAGTAAAGGAGATTTTGAAGTGGTTTATTTAGTGAATAGAAGGATTTTTTGTAAGTTCATTGGACTTGTCTGAAACAAAGAATAAGACACACTAAAAATTTAGATTTATAGCAGTCTAATTGGAGTGCAGTTAAGTGCACAGCTGACCTGAATAAATAAATTTATTATATTTTTGGTGAAGGTCAGGCTCGGCTGACTCCCACTACCGCTGCCTCTGAGTGACTAGCATTTTGTCCTGTGCTTGTGTGCAGTAGTGTGTACTGTACACACCTGTGCTCTTGGCTTGTTTGTGTCTTATGAACATATGAACATATGAATCTTTCTGCAGAAATAGGCCTCATGGCCGGTCAAGTCTGCTCAAATGTGCAGCTAGCATCCTTACATTGCATAGAAACATAGAACATAGACTTTGACGGCAGATAAGGTCCGCTTGGCCCATCTAGTCTGCCCTTTTCCCTACCTACAGGATAGGCCGCAGATCCTAGTAAAACCAACAGCCTATTTCTTCCTACCCCCCACAAGAATTGCCTTATGTCTATCCCATGCATTCTTGAATTCTCCCACAGTTTTAGACCCCACAACCTCCTCAGGAAGGCTGTTCCATGCATCCACTACCCTCTCTGTGAAATAATATTTCCTCACATTGCCCCTGAACCACCCCTCCTTCTATCTTTAAATTGTGTCCCCTTGTTCTTGCACATCTCTTTTTATGAAAGATACTACCCTCTTGGACTTTGTTGATTCCACTGAGGTACTTAAAAGTTTCTATCATGCCCCCCTCCCTTCTTTCCTCAAGGGTATACATATTAAGCTCCTTTAGTCTCTCCTCATACAGCTTCTCTTGCAGACCCTGCACCATTTTAGTTGCCCTCCTCTGGACTGCCTCTATCCTGTCTATGTCCTTGTGGAGATGGGGTCTCCAGAACTGGATGCAGTACTCCAGATGGGGTCTCACCAACTGTCTGTACAGAGGGATAACAACGTCCTGTTTTCTGCTGCTGATGCCTCTCCCTATACATCCCAGTATACCCCCAGCCCTCCCTACTGCCTTTTCACATTGCTTGCTAACCTTAAGGTCATCTGATATGATTATCCCCAGGACCCTTTCCTTTTTTGTTGTTGTTACTACCTCCCCACCCATTGTGTATTCTTCCCCTGTGTTCTTGATTCTCAGGTGCATTATTTTGTGCTTCTTTGCACTGAATCCTAGCTGCCATACTTCTGACCATTCCTCCAACCTTGTCAAGTCCCTTTTCATCCTTTCCACACCTCCTTGTGTATCAACCCCATTGCAGATCTTTGTGTCATCTGCAAAAAGGCATACTTTTCCTTCCAGTCCCTCTGCAATGTCACTGATGAAGACATTAAAAAGGACTGGACCCAATACTGAACCCTGCGGTACCCCACTAGTAACCCTCTTTCTTCAGAGTGGACTCCATTTACAATTACCTTCTGTGTCCTGTTGTGCAGCCAATGTTTTACCCAGGCTACCACCCTGGGACCCACTCTCAGGCTGGTTAATTTGACTATTAATCTTTTGTGTGGGACTGTGTCAAATGCATTACTAAAGTCTAGGTAGGCCATGTCCACAGCCCCTTCCTGGTCTACTACTTTGGTCACCTAGTCAAAGAAATCTATTAGATTCATCTGACATGACCTTCCCGCTGTGAACCCATGCTGCCTTGGGTCCTGTGCCCCACTGGCCTCTAGGTACTCAACTATTCTTTCCTTCAGAAGTGACTCCATCACTTTCCCTACCACAGAGGTCAGACTGACAGGTCTGTAGTTGTCTACCTCTGTCTTGGTCCCACTTTTGTGAAAGGGAATCACATCCGTCTTCCTCCAGTCCTCGGGTACCACACCATCCTGACATGATTTATTAAAAAGAGTAGCCAGTGGTTTCACTAGTTTCTCCCTTAATTCTTTTAGAATTCTGTGGTGAATTCCATCAGGACCCATTGCTTTGTCCACCTTCAGTTTTAGGAGTTCTTGCAGAACCCTTTCTTCTGTGAAAGGACTGGGCTCGACCCCTCTATCAAGAGTGCTTCTGTTAATTGGATTAGGCACTTCCCCCTCTTCTTTTGTGAATACTGGGCAGAAATATTCATTCAGTATCCCTGCTTTTCACTTTTCCTCTGCCCACCCACTGTTCATTCTATTTAGCCTCACTATCCCTTCCTTTGTCTTTCTATGCTCGCTGATGTACCTATAAAGGTTTTATCCCCTTCTTAACTGAGGTTGGCTATCTTTTCCTCAGTTTGGGCCTTTGCTATTCTGACTTCCTCCTGCTTCCTTCTGCTTTAACTGGTACAGCTCTCTGTCCTGCTCCTTCTGTGTTTCCTTATACTTCCGGAATGCTATCTTTTCTTCCTGACTTTCAGCCACCTCTTTTGAGAACCATAGTGGCTTTTCTTTCATTTGATTTGTTTATTTGCTTCACACAAAGGCTTGTTGCCTCTGTGATGGCAGTTTTGATGATTCCCCATTGTTGCTCCACACCTCCTACTAGCCTGTTTGCTAGTGCTTTTCTGAGGCACTCTCCCATCTTGCCAAAGTCAGCCCTCCTAAAGTCCAGTACCCTCACTTTTGTATGGCTTGACTCTGTAGCTGAGTTTAACGTGAACCATACTGTTTGATGGTCACTTGTCCCCAGATGGCAACCCACTTCTAGATCTGAGATCCTCTCACTGCCCCCGTATGAGAGTATGAGGTCTAAGATTGCTCCCTCACGAGTGGGTTGTGAAACTAGCTGTCTGAGGCCTGCCACCTGTAGGGCATCAAGAATGGCCCTGCTCTTGGATGTGGCTGCAGCAAATGTGCTCCAGTTAACATCTGGCATATTCAGGTCTCCATCAACAGTGTCTCCCTTTTTCTGCCATTCTAAGAATGCCTTCCATCATATCCTTGTCCATTTCTTCCCCTGACATGGGGGTCTGTACACAACCCCTGTGCAGATTGTGGTGCCCTTTCCAGTCTCCAAGATGACCCACATTGCCTCCTCTCCTCTCTGTTTACTCTTTTGTTCAGTTGCTTTCATCCCTTCCTTTACATAGAGAGCTACTCCTCCCCCTCTTCTCCCCTGCCTGTCTCTCCTGTAGGTTATGTACCCTGGTATGTTAACATCCCAGTCATGGTTCTCTGTTTACCATGTTTCTGTGACAGCTGCAATATCCAGGCATCCATCTTCCATCAAGGCCACCAGCTCAGGGAGTTTGTTGCCCAGACTAACGGCATTGGTACTCATTACCCTCCATTTCCTGATGGCCTTACTCCCTTTTGCCCCATCCCTGTTCTTCTTGCCTTTGTCACTTTCTCCATTTACCCCTGCCCTTCTCCCTATTGACACCTCTATGTTGGTGTTTGTCGCACTTACTACCATGATTTTTTTGGGGGGCTAGGATTTCCATGCTCCTTTCTGGTGCCTCCCCCCTTGGCTAGTTTAAATGCTTGCCAATGAAGCATTTAAACCTATCACCTAGGATTCTGGTTCCCCTCCTGGACAGATGCAGCCCATCATGCCAGTATAGGCTTGCGTCACTCCAGGTGGACCCCCAGTCCCCAATGAAGCCAAATCCCTGAGCTCCACACCAGTTTTTCAACCACTGATTGAATCCCATGGTGCAGAACACCCTAATATCTCCTATGCCATAGATGGGCAGCACCTCTGAGAAGGTTATCGTGCGTGCTACTTGACTAAGGCCCCTCCCCAATTTCACAAACTCTTCCTGCACTTCTCTAATCCCTTTCTTAGCCAGGTCATTTGTCCCTAGGTGGATAATGACATCCAGCTCCCTCCCCTGTGCAGCTGCTCCGGCAATCCTGAGGATTCGCTCCCCGTCCCTCCAAACCATGGCGCCAGGCAGGCACCTTACCTCCCTCTACCCTTCCTCCCCCAGTTCTACCTTCCTAACAATGGAGTCCCCCACCAGGAGTTGTTTCCTTCCCCTGCAGGGTCCTCTGCCACCCTCCTGTGGGTCTCCTTTGTGGAGGTTCCCAGCATCATCCTTGGTCTCCACTGCGGGTACCTCCATAGAGGAACCACACTTTGCCAGAATGGCATAGGAATTGTGGAGAGGTACAACTGGAGGGATGCATTTCTGTTCCACCACCCTCACCCTCCCTGAGCCCACTGTGGTCCAACCACTCCTCTTTCTTGGCAACCCCTGAGTCAACGGCAGTGGCACTGGTGGTCCCTGGATGGAAGAGGAGGTCCCACAAATCCTGGCCAACTCAGCCTGGAGATAAGCAACCTCCTCCCTCAACCCAGAGAGGTGCCTGCAGATGGGACAACACCGCATCCTCCAGAACGTCTCCCGGAAGACTGCTGCTCCACAGCCACTGCACTGCACCACTCCAATCATGTCTTATTTCTGGCCCTTTAACTGTTTGCAATCCTTACTCTTTCCTCTGTTTTTTTTCTCTCTCTCTCCTTACTTTCTGCCTGTGTGCCCTTTAAACTCCTGATTGTCCTGTTCTAAGACAAGAATATCCTGTATTTCTTAGTAGACCCCTTACTTGCTCAGAGGCAGACCTCCCACAGCTAGAGGGGGCCGGAGAGCTACTCTTGCCCTTCTAGGATGGTGAGTCTTTGGTGGCTCTGTGATCACTCACTTCCTGCTCCCCAACAGGCATACCTCTCAACTGTCACACATTACGAGGTACGTCACTCATTTTACCTCTCAGAAATCCTTTATTTCACATGGCACAGGTGATATTCCACATTGCCCACTAAAACTTCAATGCAGAAATTCATAATAATCTATGATACTCAGTTATCAGCAAACATGAATAACATAAGTGCACAGATTTAGACTGTGTTCTGAGCTTGCAATGTCATTTTTGATGATGTGTCACACATTTTGCCCATTTGTCACACATACTGTCACACATTTAAGTGATGAAAGGTTGAGAGGTATGCCAACAGGTTCCTGTTGTCAGTCAAATGCTGTGCCTATAAAAATAGAACTAGCTTTGGGTGGGGGGTGGAGGGGAGGGAAGGAGGGCAATATAGTCCCAGTAGAGAAGTCCAGTCACCCAGCAGTCCTTCCTCCTGGTGTCTTCTGCCAAGCTATTAGCAGAATATTTCTAAGGCAGTCTTCAAATGTAGCTTCCTTCTAGCTAAGCCACTCCCCTGGTTACTAGATCTTTCTACAAAGTTGCAGCTGCCCCACCCTCCCATCCCCCTCTTACAATTACCCCCAACCCTGTCCCTTTCCTTTTTAAAACTGTCCACCATCTTAAAGGATACCACTTCCTTGGGAAGGGTGTTTCATTTAGCCACTACCCTATCTTTGAAAAAATGTCTCCTCATCTCCTATGTCTGACCTCTCCAATTTGAGACTATGCCCTCTTGTGTCCCTCCTCCTCAACTTAATTGCCCCTTCTGTACCTGTCTTGTTTATCCCCAACATGTATTTAAAGGTCTCAGTCACATCCTCCTGGTTCCTCCTGTCTTTCAGGGAATACCTATTTAACTAGTTAAGCCTTTCCTCGTACGGTTTGTCCCCTAATCCCTGGATCATCTGCATTGCTCTTTGCTGTACCCCTTGCAGTAACATGACACCCTTCTTCAGATACGGGTGCCAGTACTACATGCAATACTCCATGAAAGGCCTGACTAGTGACCTGTACAGAGGCAGGATTGCCTCCCTACTTCTGGGGAAGATTCCCCTTACAGTACACCCCAGCATCTTGTTGGCTTTAGCTGCCACCTTTCTGCACTGGGATGAGTTGTTCATAGTCCCCATTGATACACACAAGTGCATATTTGGGCTCCAGCCCACTAATATGCACTTGTAATGTTCTATATATTGACTGATGTCAAACACCTGTACCATACTGTTTTGCATGTGATGTGATGAAGACTGTTTTACATGTGAAGTGATGTATACTGCAAAATTGTTCTCGTCTGTAATCTCCTGGGTCATTCCTGAAAATAGGCACTTGGCTGTCTAGTGTGCTTACGTGGTAAACAAAAGCAAATAAATAAGTAAATAAATTATAACCACCCCAAAATCCTTTTCCTCATTGGTGGTGCCTAACTGAACCCTTCCCAAATGATAGTTCCTCCCTGGGTCCCCTGGTCCGAAATGCAGTACCTTGTATTCCTTAGCTTTGAACCCCAACTGTTATGTTTCCACTTCATGCCAAGGAAGAAATTTTAAAAAATAAATTGTTTTAAGCCAGCTTGACTGTTAGTGAGGGAGGCTTGTCAGCTCACTGGCATTGTCCCTCTGAGTGACTATATTCCATAAGAATGTAATTTAAATGTAATATCAGACATTTTCCCGTTAGGAATCCAGGGTCAGGTCCCTCCACTGGCACTTGTGCAACTGCAAGTGCACTTCTGTATATAGCTGTTAGCTGGTAGGTGGGACTAGTCAGCTGACTCCAACCACTTCTGGGCAGCAAGTTGCCATTTGGTTCTATGTGTGTGCTGTGTGCACTCAAGAAAGACATTGTTGTGACTGTGTGCCTTTGTGCCAAAGAAGAAATTTAAAAGATAAATGTTTTTTCTTCTGATAATGTACTAGTCAGGCTTGACTATAATGACTGAGACTTGTTAGCTCAGCATTGTTGCAATGACTTGAGTGTATATTTCATAATACTATGATTTAAATGTAATATCAGATATCTTCCTGATAGGACTACAATTATGGCAGACCTAGGACATACCAGAAAATGCAGTTGGTCCAACAGCACCAGCAAAGCTGAAGTAGGTGAAGAACTGCAGAGCGATTCTCAGGATACATTTGTTACACAAAATTATATTTTACCCCATCAAAGTCTGTAGTCTCCACCAGCATCAGTATGGCATCATCTGACACCAGCGAAACAATTACCATTCAAACTGCTAAGAGTGTTGCTAGCAGGATGTTGTCATTGACTGCCACAGATACTACTGTACCAATGTGAATGTGTCCTCTTCATCCCTTGCCACAGCATCCAGTACCACCATCACATGATCCTTAGTAACCACAACTGCTCTGATCCACCACCTATCCACTATGACTACTAGCATCCAAACTTCTGCTGCAACAGTGGCCCTGCCAGCCAGTCCTGCCACTGAGACCCATACCAATCCTGTCACTGTGAATGAAACCACTCCTGCCACTGTGACTGAGACCATGCCTGCCACTGTGACTGAGACCACTCCTGCCACTGTGACTGAGACCATGCCTGCCACTATGAATGATACCACTCCTGCCACTGTGACTGAGACCATGCCTACCACTGTGACTGAGACCACTCCTGCCACTGTGACTGAGACCATGCCTACCACTGTGACTGAGACCATGCCTGCCATTGTGACTGAGACCACTCCTGCCACTGTGACTGAGACCATGCCTGCCACTGTGACTGAGACCGCTCCTGCCACTGTGACTGAGACCACTCCTTCCACTGTGACTGAGACCATGCCTGCCACTGTGAATGAGACCACTCCTGCCACTGTGACTCAGACCAGGTCTACCACCATAACCCTGACAACCACCAGAACTACTATGGTCACACTTGCCACTACAACCACTGTGGCCCCAGTCAGTTGCACAACTATTGCAGCACTGTGTCCACCCCTACTGTGGCATCTCTTGTTTTCTGGTCTGCCTCCAGTACTGTAGAACTTGTCAGTGCAGATGAGGAGGAGGAGGAGGAGGAGGAGCACTCATCCAAGTCTGAGTACTTTCCACCAAGAGATTTGCCCACTGACACATTATCTGAGGAGGCTAACCTAAGCAGCTGTGATGATGAGGCAGAGGATGGAGAGTTCCTTGAGAGCCATAAAGTAAGAACATTGTGTGGCCAAAAAACTCAACCTCTTGAGGCAGTAAAAGGAAGGACATGGCTCCACCCCCTCCAAAAAAAAAAATAAACAAGCTATTGTTCAGCACTTTGTTCAGCAGGCCCCATCCAGCCTAAACAGCCATATAGTGCAGGTACAGGGGGCAACACTGGTGCTAGGGGGAAATCCATGGATGCAGATCTAAACAAGAAAGGCTAACTGGGGCCAGAAGAGTGGTGGTAGTGGTGGTACTGGTGACACTAGCTGCTTGAGTGGTGTCAAGAGAAGTAATAGCATAGTATTGCTGCATTTTATGTTACTAAAAGAAAATAACATTAAGGCAGTGTGCACACAGTGCGGTACAACTATCAGTAGGGGGAATCTCTGCTAAATTAATAAACAACTTCTTAATGACCCACCTAAAGTAAATCATCTCCAGGTTTTTAAAGCATCAGGGTATGTGCCTGTGGTTCCATCAGACCATCCTGTGGTGATAATTAGTGGTGGGCCAAGTGGCCATAATTTGCTCCACAAATGATGTGTGGAGTAACGTGGAATCTGTGGAGTAATCCGTAATGCAAAGCAGAGTACTTTACGACATAATGAGGAGCGTGAAGTCCATTGAAAACCATGACTCTGCTTTACTCCGCCTTTCCCCCACTTCTCCAGCAATTTTAACGTGAAGTGCATAGAGATCAATGTGTTTCGCATCACTTCGCCTTGTTATTGAGCTCCAAGGCAAATTTTGCAGTGGTTCATGGGATTGCAGGTCACATGGGCTCTAGATTATTCTGCACAGCCTCAGTCCTGGGTAGTGTGTGTAGGTAGCTGAAGGAGATAGTTTGCTTTCAGAGCTCTCTGCGATTCAAACTCTCTAAAAGCTGTTAAAAAAGCCTTTTTGAGTTTTTTGTTTGGCTCAAACTTTAGTGCATCAATTGTAGGAAACCCTCCTGTGCTCATATCATCGAGTGTTTATTGTTTGTGTGTGGATTTTGAATGTTAATTTAGAACATTCAGTCTGTGTGCTGACAGACACTGAAAGTGTGCTTTGGGGGAGGGGTGTATCTGTGGTGTGGGTAGATTAATTTGGAGAAAAAGGCAGTCTTTCTCTTTTGGTTATATTTTTCTTGGATAACTGTATTAATGTACACACAGTGATATTTTCAGTAATTGTTGACTTTTTTTGCTGATTGTTGTGGAGCAACAGTGCATAATTTCAGTTTGTTTAAAATAACTGTTTATATTATTGAAGTTTTCAATTTGCTGTACATTACTTGTAGTGTGTGTGATGCAAGCCATCAACTCAGACACCTTTCATTGTGCCACAGTGTAATTGCAGCAGTGTGGACCTGCTGTCCACTGCACCTGCATGATTTTGTACTGCTTTGTGGTATCTTGGTTTTGCACTGTTACTGCAGTCACAGTGCTTGCCCCCCTCAAATGGCAAAAGGTATTCTTTTCCAGATTTGATTGTGACTTGTGAGCACTGGTTAGTTAAGGTGTTGTTGTGACTTTACTTCTGCATCTCTTTTTGAAGCCACAGTTAGGCTTTTTTGTCTTCACATCCAGTGGCCCAGACTGAAAGTTCCAAAATCTAAATTTGTTTAGAATTTTCTTGGTGATCCCCCAAAATGCCTGCAAAGAGATGTGCAAGCAAAGCTGTTTCTGGCCATGACACTGCTGCCAGTGGTAAGATTGTCTGTTGGCACGGTGGTACGCAAAGTACATTGCTGATGTGAGGAAAGGGATTTCTCCTTCAGTGTTTTTTTACAGCAGAATCAGTAGCTTCACTCATAGTTGGAGGAGATGATGTTGTCCCAGCTGGTTGTTTAGTGCAGTTTGCTGGTAGTATGAGTATTGCTTCCTCAAGTTCCACTTCTGACCAGTTGACTGTGTCCAAAAATGTAGTTGAGTCTAAAGCAGTGAGTGACAGTGTAGATGATGTCATACTCCCCAGTAACATCGCCATGGTAACTGAATATGATTCTGATCATCATGGCAACGATAATGTACA
Source organism: Neoceratodus forsteri (assembly GCA_016271365.2). Lineage (NCBI taxonomy): Eukaryota > Metazoa > Chordata > Ceratodontiformes > Ceratodontidae > Neoceratodus > Neoceratodus forsteri. The sequence continues at coordinate 1,367,507,275 of CM057459.1, forward strand.
ATGTCACATTTCTTCCAGCACTGTTGAGGTCATGCCTTTGCCATGCAATGATTCACAGTGTGGTGCAAAAATATCGGGTGATGGTGATGATGATGATGATGAATCTGATGATGATGATGTTGCTGTGGTTGCATCAAGCAGTCCACATGCCAGCATCCAAGCAGAAGATGTGGATGTGAATGATGTTGATGAATATGATAATGATGTCAGTGACCCCAGTTGGGAACCAGAGGAAAAGAAATTCGAGGTGGCTGTGTCTGGGTCTGTTTGCATTAATCCCCCCCCCATAAAAAACTTGTGATTTACCAGTTTCAGTTGATGATGATGATGATGATGATGATGGCCCAGTAATAATGATAGGTAGCCGTGGTGGTCAGTTGCAGTCAAGTGTGTCCTGCCTGAAAAATCATGTAGCCCCCATTTCACGGCTTAAAAAACGGAGTCCATTAAGCAGCATCAGGGACATGTTAAAAGTAGGGGATCACAATCCCTTGTTTGGGACTTTTTTGTGCAAGATGCAAATGATGAGTCTGTTGCAATCTGCCAACTTTGCCATGCACGTGTGAGTCGAGGTAAAAAGGGGAGCCATCTGATCACAGGGGGACAGCATACACATCTTAAGAACAGGCACATGGCACTGTGGACCCAGCACAAGATGGCAGCTAATACCAGAGTGGGGCGTTCACCCTCGTCATCAACCATAATGAGCATGTTATCCCCTTCCATGACTGTAAGATCATGTAGGAAATTAAATGTGTGCAGTAGTGATGAAATAACAGCAGAGGATTACTACAGGCATGATGAGGTGGAGGAGCAGAATGATTTTGAAATCTTGTCCAGTGGTGGTGAGAGTAACAGTTTTGGTGGTGGTGGAGGTGGTGGTGATCAATGCAGTATGTCTAGTGCATGTGGTACATCAACCTCTGTTCGTAAATCTGGGAAAATAACTTCATTTGTGGATTTTTCATCACCTGTGCAGCCATCTTCATCACATGTCCACATTCCATCCCTGGCCATTTGCAGAGCAGAGCCATTTGTCATCACACCCCGTACAAAATGTTTAAGTCAGTCAACATTGCAGTGTATTTTTGCCCATAATCTGAAGTACCCACCCAATCATACAGTGTCACGTGAACTTAATGCTGCTGTAGATGAAATGCTGGCAATTGATCTGTTGCCCTTCTCTTGCGTGGAGAATTCTGGATTCCAGCGGTTTGTGGTATGTGCCTGTCCAAAATGGAAAGTCCCTTCCAGGACATACTTTTTGACCCATGCTGTCCCCGAGTTGTACCGTACTGTGTCCAACTCTGTAAGACATGCCCTTCAACATTCCTCCTCTCCATTCATCCATTTCAGTATGGATATGTGGACAAGTGGCAAAACAGCGGGGGATTCATATTTATGTATATCTGCACATTGGGCGCAGGTGCCAGGTATTGTTTTTTGCTGTTGGTAGTGTGAATAATCAGTGTAATAAGGTGGAATGTCGTGATAGCAATCTTCCAGGAATTCTACAGCATGCAATGATTACTATGCACAATGTGACCTGTTCACACACAGGTGAAAACATGCTGGACTTGGTACTGACTGAAATTGACAAGTGGCCGAACCCCTGTCCCTGAGATCTGGGTTCATAGCAAGTGACAATGGGTCAAATGTGGTTAAATGCATCACGAATGGTGGCTTTGTTTGGGTTCCATGCATGGCCCACTGTTTAAATCTTGTGGTGCAGGAGTTTCTGCTGCACCCTTACATAAAGGAAATGCTGACAGTTGCACGCCATATCTGTTCTCACTTTTGACACTCTGCAAAGGCCCGTGACCAGATTCGGCAGTTGCAGATCCAAAACAGCCTCCCGCAGCACCGCCTGAAGCTGGAAGTTGTCACCCAATGGAACTTCACTTTATACATGGCAGAGAGGTTGCATGAACAATACAAAGCCATCTCAGAATATCTTGTCATGCACACTAGCCATGACACTTCCAGGGCCTCCATGTCTATGACAACTAAACAGTGGCACCTCATGGACTCTGTAATAACAATTTTGAGGCCTTTTGAACATGCCGCACAGGCAGTGAGTGGAGAGTCTGCCTCCATTAGCCAATCAAAATCACTGTTGCGAGTGCTGAGTTTGACATTGGTGAATGTACAGCATAGCCTTGATGTTGTCAAAGACTGTGCTAGCAGTGTGTTGCTGAAATACATGCTGACTGTATTTGACCAGAATTGTCACATCTTGAGTATTCAGCGTAGTGACAACTTTGCAATAGCAACAATGCTGGACCCATGATACAAACGTGGAATTGCCTCAATACTGGAGGGTGGGCCTAAACAGGTAAAAAATGTCGTTGGGGAACTGGTGCGCTTGGTTCATGGGGCAGGGAAGTCACGTGCCAAGGTCAGCAAACCTCAGCAGCATAGTCAGGCTGAAGGTGCACCTGGAGGAGTATCAAACATATCAAATATATAAAAGGGGGGTTAGCAGTGGGGTACCACAGGGTTCAGTATTAGGACCGGTCCTCTTCAATGTCTTTATAAGCGACATTGCAGAGGGACTGGAAGGAAAAGTATGTCTCTTTGCAGATGACAAAGATCTGCAACAGAGTTGATGCACAAGGTGGGGTGGAAAGGATGAGAAGGGACTTGGCAAGGTTAGAGGAATGGTCAAATGTATGGCAGCTTAGATTCAATGCTAAGAAGTGCAGGTAATGCACCTGGGAAACAAAACCCAGGGGAAGAGTTCACAATGGGGGTGAGATACTAACAACAACAAACATGGAAAGGGACCTGGGGTAGTCATATCAGATGACCTAAATGTGGGCAAGCAATGGAGAGGGCAGCAAGGAGGGTTGGGGGATACTGGGATGCATAGAGAGAGGCATCACCAGTAGAAAACAAGATTATTATCCTCTGTACAGACAGCTGGTGAGACCACATCTGGAGTACTGCGTGCAGTTCTGGAGACCCAGTCTCTGCAAAGACATAGACAGGATGGAAGCTGTCAGGAGGAGGCAACTTAAAATGGTGCAGGGTCTGCACCAGAAGACATATGAAGAGAGACTTAAGGAGCTTAATATGTATAGCCTCGAGGAAAGGAGGAGAGGGGGACATGATAGAAACTTTCAAGTACCTCAAGGGAATCAACAAAGTCCAAGAGGGTAGCATCTTTCAAAAAGAGGTGTGCAAGAACAAGGGGGCACAATTTGAAGATAGAAGGGGGCGGCTCAGAGGTAATTTAAGGAAGTATTTTTTCACAGAGAGGGTTGTGGATGTATGGAACAGCCTTCCAGAGGAGGTTGTAGAGTCAAAAACAGTGGTGGAATTCAAGCATGCATGGGACAGTCATAAGGCAATTCTAGGGGGTTGGGGTAGGAAGAAGTAGGCTGCTGGTTAACTAGGATCTGCAGCTTATCCATCAGGTAGGGAAATGGGCAGACTGGGTGGGCCAAGCGGTCCTTATCTGCCATCAAATTCTATGTTTCTATGTTTCTATCCTGTAAGGGGAAGGGGACTGCAGTTCCAGGTGGTCTTTCATCCAAACCGGTTGGCATTAACCCACTTTAGGGTGCTTTGTCCCAAGTGGGGATTTGTGACACAAATGATTCCGGAGAACAAGATGATGCATCAGCCACTGGACTTAGAGCAGCACAGCGAATGGTTGACTCATATTTGGCTGAAAACAGGCATCTGTCAATAACTGATGATCCTCTTTTGTACTGGAGTGGAAAGGTCAGTGGATGGCCCGAGTTGACCGCAGTGGCACTGAAGTATCTGACATGCCCACCCTCCAGTGTAATTGTTGAGAAGATTTTCAGCTCAGCTGGTGTACTAGTTTGGGATCATCGCACAAACCTTTCTCCTGAAAATGTCAGTTTGCTGACATTCTTAAAAATGAATGAGAAGCACATACCAACTTAGACTGCAACCTCAGTATTCGTACCCCAGCATAGTCATAGTTTTGCTGATGTTGTAGAAATGGCCCATCCCGGTGGCACTGGCAGCATGAAACGACATACCACTGAGGTAGATAATGACACAATGGAGAAAGAATTTCCCAGTGGGCAGAATTCAGACATTGATGACTGCAAGGGCAGCTTTCTGTATGAGGATTAGGTTAATGTTGGTAGGTTTTAAGTGAAGTGATTAAAAGGCTGTCACATTTTTTGTATGATTAATATTTTGTTTTTCATAAAGTTGAATCAGTGTCCCACTCAGAGTGATTCAAATTCCATATGTCACATTTGTAACACAGTGCACAATATATCCTGCCCCCTGGACCACCACCATAAAACCGCTGTTAGCCACTGCCACCAGATGCAGGAAGATATGAGAGGGAATATCACTGTGTGCCCCCGGACCACCACCATAAAACAACTGTTAGCCATTGCCACCAGATGCAGGAAGATGTGAAAGGGAATGTCATTGTGTGCCTATGACCACCACCCACCACTACCATTCTGATGATGTTTTCCATTACATGTCCTGCCCATGCCAGGGCAGAGGGAGTCGAACAGGAGACCACTTCCATCAGCCACAGGCACAAGGCTTCTTACTATCAATACTTTAAAGTGAACAAGTGTACTAATGTTTTTCATGTAATTCAACTTCTTTTAGCTGTGCTTTGTCTCCTGTTGCTTTTCTGAGCTGCAGTGATCAAACACATACGGTCAACTTATTTTGTTTTTCACAAATTAACTAATGACTTTCCTTCACTGAAGGTCTGTATGGTACAGCATTACTGTCTACAGCAACCTACAGGATATTGATTTCCATACTGGTAAGTAGATCAGTTTTATTTCATCTGTTCCTTTTTTGTTGTTCATTTTTTCATTAGAGTGCAAATCTGACTGATGGTTCATAAAGTAGGTGACATGTACGTCACATAATATCTGTCCAACACATCACACACTGTATTGCTATTTACAGCTGCAGCCATGCCAGTATTGAAAAAAAGTTTGACCCAGGTAGTGTGACTTGACAAGATGTGGTTTTAAAATGTAACTTAAGACACAGGGACACTGACACAGTGTATTGGTTACAGCCTGGTACTAAATTTATTTATGATGTGATGATTTGGTCTTCATGTGGCTTCAGTGGGACAGCTTGCTGTCTGATAATCAGCATATATGATGGGGTGGAACAGCCACGGTTTAAACATAATGTGTTACTGCAGCAATCAAGTTGTAATAAGTCCTTCATTTATTTTTGTAGGAAACTTCCTGATGCTTTGCGGTGTCATAGTTACCTTATCAAAATAACTTGTTCAACATGGCAAACATGCAACAAATAGTATGAATAGATGATGACCGTGACCATCATTACTGGACTGGAGAAGGATGCAGATAAAATCTGTGAAGAATTAACCAAACAATAAACCATTAATGAGACCTACTTGCCAATGGTAATCTCCCCCCCCCCAAAAAAAAATAGTTACCTTTATTGGCTTGAGAGTATTTCAATTCCAATGCCACAATTTCTCATCAAGCATAGGAATGTGCATATCAACAGTATGTGCCCTGTGACACAAAACAATACAAAGAGTACATGTATATATATGTTGACCCCAACCAAAAAAATACATATATATACATATATATTATATATATATATGTATATATATTATATATATATATATATATATAGACACACACACACACATACATACACACACATATTTATAAATATATGTCAACTCACCAAGGGCACTATTAGTGAACACACAAAGGGCATCCTTCCTGTTGAGGTGACTGCGGCACACTTTGGGCAACTAACAGTTCTCAATGTCATCATTTGAGATGGTAAACTCAATGGTCATGTTATCCCTCCTTTCTATGGTTTGGCAAGACACTGTGCATCATCACATCATCATCACAGTAAGGTCGATCAATGGCAGAATTACATGTAATTGCAACAGCAAAAACATTTCTTGTTATGCTCCTTTTCACTTCATCAGCACTGGGGAATTTTCTGGACACAAGACAGTTGCATTTTGGGGATGCACATTAATTCTGGTGACTGTGTGTGAGCACTGCGCACATGACTGAGTGTGTCATTAATTCTGGGAGACTGCATTTCTTGTTATGCTCCCATTTCACTTCGTCAGCACTGGGGAAGTTTCTGGACACAAAACAGTTGCATTTTGGGGATGCACATTAATTCTGGTGACTGTGTGTGAGCACTGCACACATGACCAAGTGTGCCATTAATTCTGGAAAACTTTGCATTTCTTGTTACACTCCCATTTCACTTTGTCAGCACTGGGGAATTTTCTGGGTGCAAGATAGTTGCATTTTAGGGATGCACATTAATTCTGGTGATTGTGTGTTGTGAGCAGATAATGTCATAATGTCTATTTCCAAAAATAAATATTTTTGGAGCCTCAGCAATGTTTACTTCCTGTCATGCTATTGTGAAGTGTTTGTCAAAAAGCAGGATGGATCAGTGCAATTATATTGTGTTAAACTGTATGTGTGCAGTCAGTGTTCTTTCCTGTGTGCACAGACACTGTCCAGCTTCTTGCAAACATATATATGATGACTTGTTGCAGTATGTATGGTATAAAGAATAAAGATAAGAATATATAAAGTATATTTTATTTGTACCATCAGCAGCAACAGACAAAGTGACATGATATGTTTACAGAGGTCTTCAGCCAGTGTGCACCTCAGTCACTCACAGTGCACACATGACTTTGTGGAGATAATAGCAGAAAAAAATCATGATTTCAACAAACCATACCTAACAGACATAAAATATTGTTGAGGCATCCAAAATATTTTATAGTGTACAGACATTTTAAAGTTGGAATATATAACAGGTCCTGCAGTCCACTGCTGCCACACTGTGCTACCACTGGCACTGTGCCGTGTTATGGTGTACATCAACTTGCTGCAAAACTGACACTGTCAGTCTAAACTAGAAAGGCATCACTTATTCCACAACAAATAATGAAAAGAAGGAATGTGGTAGTATAGTGTGGTGGCAGTGAACTGGACCTTATATATTTCTGACTGTATAATGTCTGTACACCGTGAAATATTTTGGGTGAATCAGCAATATTTCATGTCTGTTGGGTACAGTTTGTTGAAAAGCAGGATTTTTGGGTGCTATGATCTCCTAAAAGTCATGTGTGCACTGTGTGACTGAGGTGCATTCAGGCCCGAGACTGCTAAAAATAATATCATATCACTTAGTCCACTGCTGCTGATGGTACAAATAAAATATACGTTATATATTCTTATCTTTATTCTTTATACCATAAACACGGCAACAAGTCAGCATATATATGTTTGCAAGAAGCTGGACAGTGTCTGCAGTCCACAAACAGGACACAACACTGACTGCACACATCCAATTTAGCACAGTATACTTGCACTGCTCAGTCCTGCTTTTCCACAAACACTCCAAGACAGAAAGTTAACATTACTGAGGCACCAAAAATATGTCAGGGTAAATATTCTTAACTTGGATTATAACAGGGCAATAAGGAGCACATTGCATTATGTGGACGACTGCTGGTGCACAATACCTGGCTCCTAAAGTGCAAGGCAAGCACACAAAGCCACCAGTCCATATGAATACATGCCACTGGATAACTTTCAATGATACTGCAACTTTGTTGATGGCAAAACAAAGCGCACACAAATGACCACTGTGATTTGCCACTTAAGCCTTCATTAGGTACGCCACTTACTGAAGGCCTAACCAGCAACAAATACAGCTGCAATACCAGTGAAACTTTTTTGGTGGTATCTGCTCATGTGGAGTTCAGTTATGGCTTTCTGGTTTTGTTAAAGGAGTAGTCAACACAGAATTTGAAAAATACATATGTTATGCAGAGCACTTCTAATTTGTATGTAAAGTCCTATTGCATCCTTCCCTCTGTCTGCTATTAGGAATTTTTACTAAATTCGCCTGCTACCTTTATGGTAGTTTTATGAGCCCTGTGGATCTTCTTCATGTAAAATCAGTTTATTGCTTTCATCGCCCTGACATTGCACCCTGTGTCATGTGACAGTGATGTAGCATGGCCCATAGATTTACCATATGCACAACAGCAGAGCTGGGTAACTCTTCTTATGCACTGACACCAAGTGGCAACTGTTACAGTTTATCATGCACCTCAGAGCTCAGATCTTGATGAGTGGGGTTTCTGTAAGAAAACTACTAGTCAGTTACACAGCTCTGCTGTTGTGATTGTGAACTGTACATTTGGTAAATCAATGGACTATGCTACATTACTGTATGTCACATGACACAGGGTGCATTGTCGGAGTGATAAAGGCAATGAAGTGATTTAATATGAAGACACAATTTACTAATTTAGTAGAAACTAATAGCAGACAGATGGGAGGACACACTAGGGGAAGGACTTTACATGCACATCAAAGCTCTCTACATAACATATGCTGTTTCAAAATTGGGTTGGACTACTCCTTTAGGTTGAAATAATGATGGCAGGGGCAAACCATTTTAACTTAAAACTAGGAAAACCAAAACAGCACACACACACTTAACAGAAGGGGGGGGGAGGATACAAAGTGTCACACATACAGAAGACAACAAAAAAGGGCATAATAACATACAGAGGATGGTGGGGGAATACATTTTATAAGACAGCAGGGAGGGTGGGAGGCACATGGTGGGAGGAGAAAAAAACTAATGTGAGATCCCTTGTTGGTCGAGCAGCAGTTAGAGCATGGACACAATCTCCAATTGATGTCCCTCTATCCGGTCCAACCACTGTTGGACAGCACTCACCCTCTCATTTGTCTCATCAACAGCACTCCACAGAACTGTGATGTCTGCCTAACTTACAGGCAGTTATCTGGGGTCCACAGGTGTTCCAGCTACTGGCGGAGCAGTAGGTGCTGCTGGGGCCCTCCTCCTATTAAGGCCATGCACAGCCACACCCTCTGCCACAGAAGGGCCAGCAGGTGCAGGCCTGACCCATTTTGTGGCAGCCTGCCACTCCACCTGGTAGTGGTTTATAATGTGGGTGCACTGGCCCCAGTCCCCACGTGAGTCTCCCGGGGCCATGGTGCACCTTCACCCTACAAATCTGGCACCAGACCAGGCTGCTGTCCCCCCAACACAATCACAAAACTCCCAAACCAGGGAGGTGCATGGAGGACCAGACACAAGCAGGGGAGGGCCAGATGCACTGGCAGCCTGGTCACAGTGCTCAGGCTCCCCACATGGGCCTGGGGGCATAGGCACATCCTGCTCCAGATGAGCTGGAGCTGGAGCTGGTGCTGGAGGTGGTGGTGGTGGTACAACTGCCTGAGGAGGTGCTGGTCCTGCTTCTGGGGGAAGGACCCAAGATTTTTGTACAGTCCAACATGAACCGGCCATGCCCCCTACGCATGTGCACTCCTCCCTTGCCATGCCTTTGATGTGGTCCCAGAACTGCCCCCATCTCAGACATTCCCTGACCCTGGTACATCTCTGCTCCAACCACTCAACTCAGTCAACTGCCTTCCCTCCATCACAGCAATGACACAAAACACTCACACACAAGACACACACAACACAGGCACACACACAGTCAGACAGACACAGACAAACAACAACTTATAAAAGTAAGAAAAAAAGAAATTTGCAGCAAGAACAAATTAAGTACAAAAAGAGTCTACACAAAACACAAAAAAATGTAGCTTTTAAAAAAGCTGTTGGGTCTCAGTCACTAGATCTCCTCCTAACTGCTCTAGTCTCACACACTCTCACTGCCTCCTCTCTCTCCCTCTGCACAGGAGAAAGTGAAACTATCTCCTTGCATAAGACACTTCTTTCCTGCCTGGCTAAAGCATGTGACTTACAGTGCTGTAAGCCATGTGATCCGTGGGGGGGCTGGTAAATCTGGAATGAGAAGTGGATTACTTCACGTCATAATGAGGAATGTGAAGTCTATTGAAAATGACTTTGCGTTACTTAGCGTTGTCCCTCAATGCAAAGTACATTGAGATCAATGTACTTTGCATCACTTCACCTTGTTATTGAGCTCCAAGATGATTTTTGCAGTGGTTCATGGGATTGCAGGTCACATGAGCTCTCTAGATTGTTCTGCACAGCCTCAGTTCTAGCTTGGGGGTAGTGTGTGTGTAGGTAGCTGTAGGAGACAGATTGCTCTCGGAGCTCTCTGTGATTCAAACCCTCTAAAAACTGTTAAAAAAGTCTTTTTGAGTCTTTCTATTGGCTGAAAATTTAGTGCATTGATTGTAGAAAACACTCCTGTGTTCATATCATTGAGTGTTTATTGTTTGTGTGTGGATTTTGAATGTTAATTTAAAATGTTCAGTCTGTGTACTGAAGTGTGCTTTGAGGGAGGGGCATATCTGTGGTATAGTTAGATTAACTGGGACTTGGAGAAAAAGGCAATCTTTCCGTTTTGGTTATATTTTTCTTGTATAACTGTGTTAGACTGTTAATGTACACACAGTAATATTTTAATTAATTTTTTACATTTTTTTGCTGATTTTTGTGGTGCAGCAGTGCATTTTTTCAGTGTGTTTAAAATACTTGGTTATATTAAGAACGTTTTCAATTTGCTGAGTGCTTGTTACTTGTAGTTTGTGTGTGTGTGTGCATTTGTGTGTGTGATGTGTGTCATCAAGTCAGACACATTTTATTGTGCCACACAGTAATTGCAGTAGTGTGAACCTGCTGTAGCCACTGCAGCTGCGTGATTTGTTTGTATTGCTCTGTTGTGGTATATTTACTGGTAGTGGACTGGACTGTTACAGCAGTGCACTGCCCCCCAGTCACATCATGAATCAGGATTCACATTTATTTATTTAGCTTTTGTTGACTGGGTAAGTGCACTAGACAAATCCTGCCTATTTTCAGGTACTACCCGGGGGAGGGGGATACAAATCAGTGCCAACTGACCTTAAACCAGATTAAGCTGTTGGTGGTATTTTTAGTGAATGAGGGAAATTTGGCCAGGACACCAGGGAAATTCCCCTACACTGACTGTAGGGGTGCTGCCACTGTGGAGGAAGGTGTACTGGAGAATCATTCTGCTGGTGTACCTGTGGGTGAAAAGGTCTCCCAGCCCACAGATCCAGCTCAGGAGACCACACTAGAGAACATGGAAGTATTGAATTCAGCGAGTATGAATCAATTTGCTACATCTCAGATACAAGAACAAGTACGACTTGGACTTTTTGATTCGGATGACAGTTGGTTAGATAATATTCTGCAGCAAAATAAGAAACTGCATTGTGCTGCTACCAAAAGCGCAATAATGAATACCGCAATGCCTGACACTCCTAATGGGCAGGACTTTGATGTTTCCAATGAAGTTTTGCAAGAAGCAGCAAAGTTAATCTTGCAGCAAAGAAAAGCTGTGAAAGACACAGTTCAGGGCGGTATGTCTAACCCAAGCAATGTCATCACTCTACGTTCATTTCAGACACCTGAGTCACCTTCTGTAAATGCTCCTCAGTTAGAGCAGCAAAATCCCCTGACAGGAGCAACAAATTCAGATTTGCTTTTTCAAACTACGCCTTCGGTAAGTACAACTATCAGTCTTCCCAAACAGTCAACTAGTGCTATTGTTTCCTCACTGGGGTTACGGAAAGGCAGGGAGGTTGGTATGACAGCACAACCTGCTTGGGGATCCTCCCCATCATCTTTGGAACTCTCCCTGCTTGCTGCAGGTTGGAAGCGGGGTGCTGCAGGGATTTGGATCCTGGATCTGGCCCATGACCTGATCCCAGTGGACTCTTCTCCTCCCAGTACAGTTGGGTCTGTATCTGATAATGCTGCAGCAGTTGCCCAGGGATTAGCACAGAAGTGTACTTCCAATCGGGAAAGTTTGTCCCAGTCTGTTTTAAGCGCCAAGAAAGTTACAGAGTCCTCAGTTTCAGAAGACAAAGTAGTAGCATCGATTCACTGGGCTGAGTCAGGGGATGGGGGCAAGAGGCTCCCAGAACTACTCCTAATTTTCAAGAGTGTGCAAAAACTGCTTGGGAGTCTTTTTGGAGGAAAGACCCCTTTACAGGATCCCCCCCTTTGCAGAGATGCAATGCAGTTCGCCTGGAATACCTTGGGGGTTGGAAGTGGCTCCTGATCGCTTGTATATTGGTCATGAATTATTGAAGGGGTCTTTTAGGTTTTTTTCAACAGAAATCCATGCTTTGATTCATGTTTCAGGCTCTGCACTTTATGATATAAGTTTTACTTCCCCACAGAGTCTTGACCGATTTTGGACCAAATGTAATGCTTTCAAGTACACTGAACTATGGTTGCCATTTAAAGCAATACCACTGACAAAACCTTCTATAAAAAAGTCACTGTTTTATTTCGTAATGAAGCTGTTTCCATCCATGACATTGTTTACTGGTTGCAGAAACGTTGTGATGTGTTAGGAAATCCTAGACCTATATTTGATGAGGAATGTCTTTGGAACGCGGGGTGGGTTATACAGGTTCGTTTAAGTCACAATACTCTAGGCCCGGTACCTCTTCCTAACAGTTTATTTTTGGGTAATGAGAGAGGCCATTGTTTTTACCCTGGCCAACCAAATTTGCTTTAGGTGCGGGGCATATACCCATTTGGAATCAGCATGTGACAGAATCAAATGTAATTTATGTTTAGCATTTGGTCACCATAGCTCTGATTGCACTGAGGATTTACGCGGTAATTTATGTGAGGATGTGGGGCATGCTTTTAGAACCTGCCCTTGGGCTACTCACAATGGAAATGATTGTGTTAGTCAAGATTTTATTTTGCAAGAATCTGAGAAAAAAGAGATAGAGAAAAAAAAACCCCAGAAAACTAGTCAGGCCCCTCTGAAGCATACAAACCCTACACCTCCACCTCCACCCCTTTCGGGCCCTTCTAACGCTGAAGCTCAAAATTTGATTGTGGAAGTAATTCCTACCCCCCCATAGTTCCTCCTCAGAGTACTGATTCTGTATTTTCTTCTGCAGTTTCTGAATCACCTCTTGAGACCAAGGACATGGAAATCCAAATGCCCCCCCCCCGGCTAATAGTAGCGCGAAAAAAAGGGGTATGAAGCAAACACGGTCCAAGTCTAAAGTTGCAAAAGTTAGCATCCCAGGGAATGAAGGTATTATTTTATCAAATAAGTTTGCTGTTCTTAGGCCCTCTACAGTAGATTTTGAACAAGGAGGGGACTCGGAGGCTTCCTCCCTTGCTCCTTTCTCCTCTGAATCAGATGGGGAACGAATCGAAGAGGGAGTTGATGGGGACCAGACTCCTAGGATTCATACCAGAATTCATAGAAGTTCTAGATTAAGGAAACCACCTTAAAGTATCCTGCATCCTGGGCCATTAGCCTTTCCCTGTTCAGGGATAGCGTCCATTAATGTGAATAGTGTTCAGAATCCTAAACGTAGGTTGGTAACACTGTCCATGTTAAAAGATCTGAACTGTGATATATGTTTATTAAAGGATACTAGGTTAAACACACTTTCTTTAGTTCGTTCAGCCACCCAACAATTGTGGTGTTGGGGCCCCTCCTTTTTTTCATTTGGTACAGGGGTTTGTGAGGGAGTGGGTATATTGTTTAAAGGGGATGGGTTTTGGGTGTCATGTCTTGTAGACATATCAGAGGGTAGAGCTCTTCTCTTAGATTTTAGCTTCAAGGGATTCAGGTGGAGACTGATTAATATCTATGCCCCTCTCACAAACATGGAAGGTATTGATCTGTATCAAAAAATCAGCCCTTATTTATACACAACAAAAATAGTGGTATGGGGGGGATTTCAACTGTGTACTGGATAGGGGAGCAAATACAACTAAAATGTATTGTTATTCCAACTGTCTTACTTCACTTATTCACAAGATTAGTCTGCAAGATTCTTTTCGATGTGTACATAAAGCCGGGGGTCATACTTACTATAGAGGTGCACTTTCTATAAGAATTGACTTTATAGTTACAAAAAAGAATATTAGTATCTCAAAGGCAGACATTATTCCTTTGGAGAATTCAGACCATGCAGTCCTTCAGATTGTACTGGGAGGTGATATTGGGCCAAGATATGGTCAAGGATACTGGAAACTAAACACTATACTCTTGAAGGAACCGAAAGTAAAACACAAGATTATTGAATATCTTAAGGCACGAATGTCTGTTGCATGTTTAGTGGGTAACCTTAGTACATGGTCGGAGGAAACAAAAAGAGGTTTAAAAATAGTGTTCCAGACATATTCTTCCAAGAGTAGGTTGAGTCAGTATAAAGATTATCTTAAACTCCGGTTTCAACTTAATAAACTCTACTCCGTTATTAATATCCAACATATTGGGATGACACCACAGATCCTTAATCTAAAAAAAGAGATGTTGTCCTTACACTATTCGAGAGCTACAGCTATGCTAAATGAGCATAGGATTTGCTCACCAGGGAAAACTGGGTTTAGTGAGGCATTTAAAATCTGCTCACACAGGACCACTGAGAGACTTTTGGACTCTGTTAGGTTACGGGATGGGACTAGTGTATCGAATGGGCCAGCAATATTACAGGCTGTCTCGCAATATTTATCAGAAATGTATAGAATGACCCCAATTGATATTTCACAAGTAACTTCATTTTTGTCATCTGTTCAGGTTTCAAATATACCCGAGGACCTTTTAAGGAATCTTACTGTACCTATTTCTAAAGCCGAGATTGGAGAGGTTATTAAACATTTGAAAAAATCCACAACCCCAGGCATTGATGGCCTTTCTTCTGAATTTTATGTAGAATTCACTGATATATTACAGACTATATTAATGACAGTATTTAATTCAGTGCTGGATACACTGCAGGTTGATATGCATTTTTGTGTAGCAATACAGATCTTGATTTATAAGAAAGGTGATAGAAGAATTTTGGACAATTGGAAGTCTTTGAGTTTGTTGAATACTGACTATAAAATTTTATTGAAAATTTTACATAATCGCCTACTTAATATAGCTTCATTGCTTATTATATCAACTCAAATGTGTTCTGTTTTGGGACGCTCAATCAAGCACAATTTATTATTACTTTGGGAGATCATAGAAAGTGGTAAATGTGGTCAAACTCAGGGATTTGTTATGTCCCTAGATCAGGAAAAAGCCTTTGATCGTGTTCCACATCATCACATTTCCTTCATATTAACACATTATGGGATTCCTGCTAGTTTTGTGAACTGGATCTCGTTACTGTATAAGAATGCTAGGGTAGTGCCCTTTGTCAATGATCATCTGGGTACTTATATTGATATATCAAGGGGGGTAAGACAGGGATGTCCACTCAGTCTTTTACTCTATGTACTGTGCCTGGACCCGCTGCTCCGTCTTATTCAACAGGACTCAAGTATTGCTGGGATCCCTACACCAGGGGGTGACATGGACATTAAGTTGACTGCGTATGCAGATGATTTATGAGTTCTAGTAGCTGATTACACTTCAGGTATTCAGGTTCTTAATTGTACTGAAGTATTTTCTAGATCATCTGGAGCTAGTCTGAATATTGAGAAAAGTATTATTTATATATTAAATAATTCTAGTATTTATCCTATGTCTTGGAAAGGTATCCAGGTATCTACTGACCCTTTTCAGTATTTGGGAATTTGGTTTGGATGGGAGGATAACAGTGTATACAATTGGACAAAGAAACTAGAACTTGCAAAAACTAAGGTGGAAGTATGGAAAAAATGGAACCAGACAAAAAAGGAAAAGGTGGTGGTAATTAAAATCTTTTTTCTCCCAATATTTATTTTTCTTAGTTTTGTTTATCCTTTACCTAAATCTTTGGAAACTACACTATTAGGACTTGTAGTCCAGATAATATGGGACAGCCGCTGGAACCCTATTAAACATGAAATAACATATTTACCGGTAGCAGAAGGTGGTTTAAATTTAATCAATTCAATACTTTTTTTCTTTTGCCATTTTTTTCAAGCTAATTTCACTGAGTTGACTAAACCGAGTCTCGCTGTATGGTCTATATTTGCTAGTGAATGGTTAAAGCCTCTTTATAATGTTTGGGAAGAACAAGGTGTCTTGAAAGCACAGGTTAAAACGGGCTGTGTTTTTTTCAGGCCTGCACATAGTAAATTAAAAACCTGGAAGTTACAATTTAGCATATTGTCCAAATTTACCACTAAAACACTTTATTCCACAATCCTTAAGTCTATCAATTCACCATTTCTCTCTTTTAGGCAGACAGACCCTAGATATACCAATCTTATATTGGATTCCTTGAAGAACCCCTATATTCCACCAAGAATATGGGATATTTGTTGGTTAAGTGCACATGGTCATCTCTTTGTGAAAGGTAATGCTAAACATAAAAGAATGGAGGAACAGATGTGCCCAAGGTTATCTTGTATTACACAAGAGGAATCAATAGTACATTTTTTTGTTGAATGTCCATATGTTAAAGCTATATTGGGTATAATAGTCACTAGGTGGAACAATAGATACTGGAATAATATCTCATATGTAGAAATTGTTGGTGGCTTTAATTTCCAAAACTTGGGTATACGTAAGGGAACAATACTAATCATTCTTGCCTTTATAAAGTTTGTTTTATGGCAAACAAGATGTAAGTTTGTTTTACAGCAATTGTATCAAGAACCCAAACAAACTATTATTATTGTGGAAAATGAAATCTTGAAACAATGTATGTTCGAAAAACAACATATGCCTTCAGATTGTTGGGTCCTACGTTGGACAGAGGTACCATTCCTTAAGGATAAAATAGGATAGTTTTATTAGACCTTTTTTTGAGGGATTTCTTGTTTCTGTTTTCTAAGTATTATGTTTCTTTGGAATGTAATGTACAGTTTCTCCTAAATAAAAATTTCCCCTACTCTTTCCGATAAGTGCCATGGGATCTTTGACATCCACCTGAACTACCACCAATCCAGGCAGATGGGACCTCGGTTTAACATCTCATCCAAAAGAGCACCTCAGAAGTGCAGCACACCTCTCATGCTGCACTACAGTGTCAGTACTGGGATATTAACCCAAGTGCCAGATGTGAGAACTGAACCCACAGCCCTCTGATCTCCTGGCCTCAGAGGCGAGTGTGCTACCTACTGAGCCACTGACACTGCCAATATCATGGTATCAATCACAAAACTAAGTTTTTTTTCTGTTTAGTTGCATGTAAGCCTGTTTTGTAGTATCTCTTGAGGCTTCACCACTGACTGTAGTCATTGATAAGAGTTTTTAAATTGGAGAGTTTTGTGTGATTCAGGTCATCGGGGAAGTACAGCTTCAGGCATTCGTGTTCCCATACAGCTTAATATAATTGGTTATCTCACACCAGACACTCATCACACTCCAACTCCGACAAAAATAAATTCATGTTCATCATCATCACGGTTACGAATGTGGTCACAATTCATGACCATTCAAGTCACGAATCACAAAATAAATTTGTTTACTATTTAGTTGCATATAAGCCTGCTTTGTAGTATCTCTTGAGGCTTCACCACTGTAGTCATTGATATGAGTCTTTAAATTGGGTAGTTTGTGATACAGCTCATCAGGGAAGTACAGCCATAGGCATTTGTGTTCCCGTACAGCTATGACTTAAAGTACTGTAAGCCATGATGTGTGGGCGCCCGGGGGCTGCCAATATTGTTATCACTCCACCTTAATTCACATTAAGGTGGAACTTCAAAATGAAGTGATACTTACAAGGCAAAGTGAGCCTTCCATGTTGACCATGCCACATTGCAGACACTTCGCCGGCGGAATTTAAATTTGCTGCATCTCTAACTGCACGCATGACTGAGTGTGCCATTAATTTTGGGAGATTTTGCATTTCTTGTTGTGCTCTCATTTTACTTCATCAGCACTGGAGAATTTTCTGGACACAAGACAGTATCATTTTGGGGTATGCACATTAATTCTGGTGACAATGTGTGACCACTGCACACATGACTGAGTGTGCCATTAATTCTGGGAGACTTTGCATTCTTGTTATGCTCTCATTTCACTTTGTCAGCACTGGGGAATTTTCTGGACACAAGACAGTAGCATTTTGGGGATGCACATTAATTCTGGTGACTGTAGGGGGCTGCCAATATTGTTGTCACTTTGCCTTACTTTGCATTAAGGTGGAATGACAATGCAAAGTAATAATTACAAGGCAAAATGAGCCTTTCCTATTGGCCCTCCATGTAGCAGAATGACAACGTGAAGTGCCCACTTCACAGGCACTTAGCCAACGAAATTTAAATTCACTGCATCTCTAGTGATAATCCAGGTAGTGATTTAGTTTAGTTTATTATATTCAGAAAACCTATGAGCTAAAAGAAACCTTTTTCAAAGGTGCCCCTGTCATTTACACATATGGTGCTGGTGCATGCTGGTAGCAATGTCACAGACTGTACTCCCCTTGAAAAAAATGCTGCTGCTACCTCTCCTTCCCCCTCAAAACCAAAGAGTTCATGTACTCCCAGCACAACTGCCAGACACCAGTTCCCTGCTACTTCCACACCTTCTGGCAAGCATGACCAATGAGCGTGTACTATGCACAGTACAGTTCAGTCAGCAGCTGGACGTGGTGGTGTGCATAGGGCTGAGCCCTTCACCAGCCTGGTGGGTTTGGGGGGAACAGTGTGGGGTGCTACTACACTATGGAAATACCAGCAATGTGTGCATATGTTTATGGACATCGGGGACCGGGGCTGGCAGGAGGGTACATTTGGGCTTCAGGTGGGGATCAGGGCAGGTGGGGGGTATAGATAGTTATACAAATGGGGTCAGGGATGGGGGTATGTACTTTTATATAAATGGGCCTATGATGGAAGGGTCTCACACTATGGAAACGGGTTAGGGAGGGCATTTTTCTATGACTGGGGATAGGGAATGGGAGGGGGATACCACTGAACTGCCAGGGCTGGCAGGGTGACAGGCTTTGCCATTGATGATTGGGGCTGGGAGGGGGCTGGTTTGGTGCATTCAGCCCAAGGCAGCCATGCTAATGTGCCCATAATGGGCATGCATGTGAGGACCCTTTGTGCCATTCATGCCCACTGGGTTCATGAGCATAGTGTGGCTGAATATCACCCATGGGGCTAGCACATCCAGGTATGCACTGTCCATTCCCCCACCGGCTGTGTTCAGCATCAACCCCTCGATGCCCTGCCCACACATAGTGGCCACCAGCTTTGTGCCTTGCATCCAGGGTCCCATATTCACACAGATGCCAAGAAATGCAAAGCTATGCATACTGGAGCCAAGAATCCCAGGACAGAGTACTAACTGGGTGGAGTCCGAGTATCTGCATCAGAGGAGGAAAAGGACCTGGGAGTGATGATCACTAGTGACCTGAAGCACTCCACGCAGTGCAAGAAGGCAGCAGCAAAGGCAAACAAGATACTGGGATGCATATCCAGGGGGATCAGTAGTCGGAGAGAGGAGCTTATACTACCCTTGTACAGGTCACTGGTAAGGCCGCATCTAGGGTATGGAGTTCAGTACTGGTGCCCACACCTCAAAAAGGACATTAACCTGCTGGAGAAGGTCCAGAGGAGGGCTACAGAGATGCTGGATGCCGGTAAGCAGGGTAAGGCATATGAGGAGAGACTGAGGGCACTGAACATGTACTCCCTGGAAGACAGGAGAGAGAGAGAGAGAGAGAGAGAGGGATGTGATTGGGACCTTCAGGTACTTGAAAGGCATAAATAAGGTTGATAAGGAGAGTTTCCTTAAGCTGTGTGGCAATCATAACAATGAGGGGGTACAGTCTTAAACTGGAGGATGGGAGGTTTAGGAGTGAGGTCAGGAAGCACTTCCTCTCAGAGAGGGTGGTGGGACACTTGGAATACACAGCTGGAAGAGGTCATCTCATTGAAGGCAGTGGTAAGCTTTAAGAGAGGCTAGGATAGACATAGGGGGAAGGTAAGGATCATGGGTAGGGAGGACAGGAGGAGTGGGGAGGGAGGGCAAGGACATTAGCTCAAGCTGTGGACCCTGCAATATGAGCAAACTTGGTAGACCAAATGGCCTTCTTCTGCTGGCTTCTTCATATGTTCATATATATGTAGATTGTGTGATCTGTGCTGTTTGCACATTCTGGGTGAATATGGCACCAGAGCGAGCTAGCACATCTTTTGTTGCATGCTGCATTGTTATGCAGGTGCAACTGAATATGTCCCTCCTAGAAGAGAAGTGCACACTTCATGGAGCGTGACACTGCGGTAGTCCTAGGCTGCCATGAATGGTCACTGATCGATGCAATGGTAAGAGCACTTGGATCACTAGAGAGGAGCACCTATGATCTAATTGTGTCCACTTCCACTCTGAGTCAAGTGATCTCAGCAGTGCATGTCCTGAACACATCCACGGAGAGATATGTAGAGGAAAACAAGGAGATTCCTCATGGGGCAGCTGTGCTCATTGAGCAGCTGCCAGCTGAACTGGATGCTAGGTTGGCCAAAGTGCTAAATAGCAGCAGCCACAGTTTTGCAGCCATGATGGACCCCAATGTTAACATGTGAGATCCTTCACATGGTTATAGATAGACACACATAGTTATTCACTTTCATCATGAGTTGTGTGATGAAGTGACTGGTTGCATGTGAGGACTGGTGCAGAAAATGGCTGGAAAAGAAGGTCATAATAGAGAGGGAATGCTGTCTGGCAGGTCTAGTTCCACTGTTGGAAATGGGGAAGAAGTACCTGTTACTCACAGCAGCAATGATGGGAGTGAGTGGGTACTGCTCAGCATGTCCTTATATCAAGAACAACAGAACAGGACACAGTCACAGCCTTTTTCTGTGAAAAATATCTTGAATGGCTATCTTGTGGAGTGTCTTGAGCCATTTTAGGTTGATCCATTAGGCTACTGGGCACAGAAGATGCCTTCATCCCTTAAAGGGACACTGTCAGCTTTTCCCCTTGGTTATCGTTTATTTTATAGTAGTGGCTCTCTAGGCACATATCTGTGTAAATGATTTTGTAGAATGCCCCTGCATAAAAGAAAACACAATCTTTGTACCTGTTTTTTATAAATTGACATCCTTTCCATTACATTCAGTCTGCATTTAAATTCCCTGTCCACCGGAAACAGATTAGTGGCAATAACGCACCGAGAACACACGTCTACCAGGAGCACTGTGCCGATGTGCACATTTTAACATCCCCATCTCAACAACCATGTAATCCAGTGCATCAAGTTATTTTAAGGTGCTACTGGTATTTGTAACAAAAAAACGAGCACGCGTTCAGGTACAAAATAGTATTGAAATCTGGTGCCGAAATGCCGCGCATGTGCAATAGTGGCCCATTCTCATGCATCCATGGGGATCTTTCCTTCGGGTGCTATTGTACCCTCAAATCAGACAGGGTTATACCCTGCCCTGTAATCAGACATGGGATATGATATACCCTGTTCAGGATCTATGAGTCATCACTGAGACTGCAGGGAGGTTTTCTTCAGTCTAGTCCATTCTCCGACACAGTACTTGCCCAGCTCTGCTCCGGAAACTAGCTCATTGGTGCAGTCACACAACCAAAACAATTTGCTCTCCTAGGAAATCAGGGATCCTTGCAAAGAGACTAACATGGGGCTTTATAAAAAATGTTCTGTGAGGCCTTGCCCTTGGGCTGTCTTTGAAAATGAAGTGAAAGGATATAAAAACAGCAATAGAAGCAGGCAGCCATTTTTAATTGTGTGATAAACATGGTGGTGACTACGCCATCTACCTACACAATTCTGTTCAGTACTGCACCCTCCCTCCTGCTCACCTCGAACATGATGCCCAAGCCCTTAACATACACATGACTGTTACTAAAGCTTTAGTCCCACTGCTGGTCACCATAGTCTGCATACTGCCTAGGAACCAAAAATCTGCCTTCCTTGTCACCCTTACCTATATCTCTCAGTTGCCCCCTAAATCTGAGTGCCTAGCACTTGGTGACTTAAGTGGCACTCCCTCTCAGCTACCCCACTTAAGGATACCATTGCTGCGATGGACTTCACCCAAGTCGTCCCCACCACCACCAGACAAAACCCTAAAACTGGCACTGCCACCCTGCTCGATTTAATACTATCCAACCACCCCTCCAGAATCTCAGGAGTAGTGGTGCATCCCAATGCCCTGAGTGATCACTCCTCAGTGACCTGTACCTAGTCTTGTAAGACACCAAAACCTCCCCCCAAACTCATTTTCCAGTGGCTGCTCAAGCCAGGCATGCTCCCATGCCTCACAATGCACCTGAATACCAGAAACTGGTCTTCCATCTATGATGCATCTGATGTCAACCTGGCTTTAGATAACTTTATACATATTTTCACCTCCGCCTGTAACACATTTGTTCCCTTCATGAAAAGTGTCATTAAGGGTCACACTGGGAGGTGTGGCCAGCAGCCAAGCTGAGAACAGCCTTTTTTGGCAGCTCTCCATTCAGATGAAGAAAAAACTGATTAAAATGTGCACTTTAACTTGAAGAACAGTCTTATAACTAATACTAGATTGTAGAACAACTTACAAGCTCTCGAACAATATCAGATTTGCACCCATTGGACACCAGAAGTTTGCAGAAATGGTTCAGGGAAAAAAGCCAGCATGAACATGGAAGGGTCCTGACCAAAAGAAACCAAATTGGGCAGCAGTAAAGATCCCCAACAAGGCCCTGAGGAGCAACCGAGATGGCAGCTGACAAACGCAGCTTTACTGAAGGGCATACAGAGTTTAGATAAAAAAATAGAGGAGTATAACATGGAGCTGCTGCATGTTAACTTAAAAGTCAGAGCTTTAGCTGATAAAATGTGGGGGGTGAGGAAACATGCCGATAAGGCCCTTGCGCTGGCCTTGGTACTCACTAAGGAGAATGGCCTACTATGGAGGAGCCTGGAGAACATGGAAAATTCTGTTTGTGCTAATAATGTCTGAGTGCTGGGCCTCCCAGAGCATGCTGAAGGGAAACATCTCCTAACTTTTCTAATGGAATAACTAAAAGAACTGTTGCAGCTGGAAACTGACTTTCTGATACTGAAGGCATATAGGATCACACCTCGTGGCAGTCGTCCAATGGCAGCAACTGGAGATCAGGTGCCAAGCACAGTAATGGTGGAGTTGAGAACCTTTATGGAACAGAAAATTATTTTACAGCAGGTGAAATTGCTTTCCCTGATTACCTGGCAGAACCACAGAGTACACTGCTTTCCGGACCTGAGCTATGTCACAAGGATGAGGTGTAAGAGCTTTGATGGGGTGTGGGTGCACCTCCAGAACCTGGGGGTGCACCATGTACTTCTTATGCTGGCCAGCCTCAGAACTGTATATGAGGGTAAGACTTATCAATTTTCTGATGTGTTGGAAGCTGCCAAACATTTGGAGAAAAGTGAAAAACAATTTGTTGCTCAAGAAGCAACCTCTGACTCTGGAGGGTACTGAAATGCTCTGTTAAGCCCTTGCACAAACATAAGGTTTGTGGGTTAGACATGGTAATTAAAAGGAAAGGCTTTCAATGTTTGGACTTACTTTAATCATACCTCAGAAAGTGCATGTTGGATTAACATATTTGTCTAAATCTTAGAATAAAACAAGGGATGAGAAAACGGTGCTATGTGGCACATACGGTAATAGCCTTTCCTGCCAGCTCTGCCTTTCCCCTTGGGGCTTTATAGTTCCATCACAACTTATTTGTTTAAATAAGTACTATATGTTTGAGAGAAATCTGTTCATATATTTTACAAACTAACTACCTAATGTGCATGGTTAAGGTTTGAATATTAACATAAGTCTATGTTTTGTTCTATCGTCTGATCGGGGGCTGTGTGGGAGGATGTACAGTGATTAAAGCACTAACCGATGTTTTGAGGATGGGATGCTTGACCCTGTATGAGGTTGCATAGTTTGTTTTGACCATGGCAGCAATGGCTAATAAGGAATTCATTAAACTTTTGGAAACATTTTATAAATAACTTGAGTTTTGTAAAGTCTGCCACTAAACAATAACCCCCAAGAGTTGTACCAAAAAACAAGGGGGGTCCTTACTCCAGTACTACTGTAACAATGTTGCTGTAATCTACTTAATAGTGGACATTAAAGGTATCTGCCTGCCTGTTGGGACTAATGCATTGTAGGTACAAAACCCTTGATGGAAAAAATGATTTTATTTTTATTATCAAGAATAGATTTTTTAATTATTATTATTATTATTATTATTATTATTTTATGTGATTTTTATATGGGACTAACTTCTGGTTAAGATTATTGTTTGCATAAGTTCCTAAGAAAAAACAAAAATTGTTAGTTAATTAAACCTTAAGACAAGGTATCTGGCTTTAATGCTTAAAAGGAGAATATCTTTGTTCCCTAATCATCCCTTTGCCGTATGGTAAATGAGGTCTGAGGAAATGAAGATGAGACTCCATTTTGTTTTTTAAATGATTATATTAGTGAACTCTTTCCAAGCTAAGTCTGTAGAGTGATGTTGTCCTTAGGGACCTAGCCACATTCCAGAAATACTTCAGCCAAAGTTAGCTGGTACCAAAGAAGCATCCCTGTGATGTTATTAAGTTATAGCCGTGTATTTGAATCCAGGCTAGAGTGGACATTTCAGAGCTAGGTATCCATGACTACAATCAGATAGGAAGTCATGTGACTGGCACAGACTTATAGAAGGAAAAAATAACTGCTCCTCTGTTTAAACTTTGAATATTATGGTGCCACCAAGAAAATTGGACAGTTACTGGATGTTAGTATGATAAATAAGCTTACCAAGTTTCATGATTGCAGGACAAATAATTTAGGAGTTATAATTAAAACTTATTTGATATAATATTTCCTTATTAGAAAACTAAGCAAATCTAGTATCTCATGATAGCTCACATCTTAGGAAGTCTAAGAGTAAGACTCTTAAGTCTGTATGATTTTGCTATAGAGAGAAATACCATTTAAAAGACTATCTGTGGCAGCTAAGATTTATATCTTTAAGTAATAATAATAATGTAATAATAATAATAATAATCTTTATTTATATTGTGCCTTTCAAATACCAAGGCACATTCCAAAAAGATTAAGTACAAACAAAGCATACATACAATAATATAAAAACCGTTAAAAACAAATGCAAAACATTAGTCAAAGACACCGTAGGCCCTATTCCATAAAAAGGATTTAAGAGCCTGTTTAAAGCTCCCCACGGTCGTTCACTCCCTATACAACAAAGAACCCATGTATTTCTACAAAAAAGTAATGCTTTAAAGACTTTAAGAATGGATTTTTCTTACAAATCTTATCTCATTCTGTAGCTTAGAATACTTACAGCAAGACTATCATTTTATTTTAAGAAATGCTATTAAAATTATGAAGTTATAACCTAAATAGTGAAACTTAGGAAATATAAATATTACAAATATCTAAATCATACCAATATGTTCCCCTTGAGGAGAAATGCCTCATTATGTAAGTTTAATGTTTAAATCAGATTAAATAAAAATGTTATTAAGGAAAATAATTTTGAACTGAAAACAAGTCTGAGGAAAAAAGGGGATGTCTTAAAAGGCATGCCTGTATATCATCATTTATCATCTAAAAAATCCTACCTTTTTAGTGACTCAGGCCAATCAAAATCTGGTGATGACATTACATGGGAAGTTTTATATTAGTGAATTTGTCTGATCATATCTCAGTCGGGACCAAAATATTGATGCAAAAGGACCTATGTTAGTTTAACTAAGAATTCTAATGGCTTTATACTGTAGCTAGGCCAAAGAGCTTTGGGCCACACCTGTGTGAAAGTCAGGGACCAGCCTAAGGATAGCCAAAAGTTTATGCAGTGTTGCCAGAAGATCCAGGTGCAAAAACCAGATGCAAGGATGTTCTCATTGTGTATGAAGCAAGGTCTGTGTTTTAGTTGCTGAGCATTTTGACTGAAGTAATGTTGCCTGCTGATGACTAGACACATACTCATCTTTAAAACTCACACAAGCTGTACAGTGTGCTGAGCAAAAAGAGGTCTAAGGTTAATAGCAGATGTACAACATGAAATATAAGCTACATTTATGCCTGAATGTTACATTTTTTTCAGAGCTGTCTCACCTGTGTCAGGAGTTCTTCAAGGCAGTACTTTCTGAAGATCAAAAAAGTACTTGCGAATTATGCAAAAGAATACCAATAAAAACCAATGCAGGGTTTTAAATAATTGATTAGCAGTTTTTTCTTGGGACAATACTAACTGTGCAGAAAGCATTTATATAGGTTTTCTAGAAGTGTTATGTTTGCTAAACACAGTGAGGCAAGTGCTATGCATTTTCACAATGTTTTAAAACTTTTATGAGCAAAACCCTAATCAATTTTTAGCGTTAAATAAAACCCTGCAATGAATACTAGCTGAATACTTTCAATGGTACTAAATTAGTATTAGTCTGGTATTCATATAAGGCCCTACAAACTATAGTACATGCTGAATATACATGACATGTATGTGACAGTGCATTGCAAAGCTATGCTCAGTACCCTAGCTGTGGGTAGTGCTTCACTGCAGCCAGTGGGGGGAGTACATAAGTTTGGGGCTTGACTACATGCCATGCATGGTGGTGCATAGTGCCTCATCAGGGTGGCACAGACTATGCCTGCAGGTACCCTGCCATAGCTGTTAGGCACACCCTCCGATCTGTAGATGGTATCCCAATGGAGCATATAACCACCCCATCCTATAACCTCTAGCCCTTCTGATGTGCAGTGAGGGGTGGGGCCACTGGATAGCACCATCCCATAGTGCATTGGCACCTTAAGATACCACAGTACACTGGTACCCACTGTCCACTGCTCCACACAGAGTAGAGGATTTGGTCTAATGGCAGGACAGGCCCTTTACTGGATTCCTGCTGGTGCCTTATGCACTGGCCACATCCTGCCTCCAGTCCCCATGATGCTGCTACACACATGTGGAGAGAGGCCATGGGCTGGCTGACAGGGATAGTGAACAGCACATGGTGCATGCCTGTTTGGGCATGTGGGCTGACATGTACTGGGTAGGTGCTTTTAGGCTACACTATTCATTGCCCGCAGAATAGGAATCATGTGTGATTATTAGTTTAGTACATAAAAACTGAGTCAATATAAATTAATCACAATGGTGCCCATGTCTAGAGCTGACTGTGTATGCTGTGCAGACAGTGGTGCTGCATGGCAAAGCAAACTTTATTTATATTAATCACCTTTCCATATACCAAGGCACTTGTACAGGCCAACATAAACACATACAAACAATACAATTAAATAGTGCAAATAGTGCACGACTGGCCCTGTGCAGTGTTCAGACAGTTAGCATGCTCTGAAGGAGTGTGGGAACTGTCTGAACATGGGACTGTTCCAGCACAGCAAGTGGCTGAATATGGCCCACTGGGGAGCCCACTGGAAACAGCACTGCCCAAATGGGATAGCATTAGGGCACCCTAGTATGCTAATTAGTCCACTGGATATGCAAGGCAGTAAGGGGCAATTAGCATGCCCTATATGCACTCATTTGCATTTCATGCAGCCCCACAGGGCACGGGGTCAAAACATCGCACAGCACAATGCCATGCGACTTAATCATGGTGTGCAATATCTTTAAATCATTTGTTCTGTGGGAGGATCCACCCTCACCCCCCAGACGCACTCCACTTAGGATTTTAACTCTGGGGGGGTCCAACAGGAGAGCGCACAGGTCCGGGGTTCGCGAATAATGTCGTACGCTATTAAGTGTACGACATTATGACTCGGTACAGCCCCATAGCACCCATACTGGGCTTTTGAAACATGCATGCCCTGGTATCTATTGGACCCCATATGAAGAGATATGTAGGTCATGAAGTGCCGGGTTAGTCCATGAACTCAGCACTTTATAATTTATGGGAAATCTGCAGTAGTTAAAATATTTTGAACCTGCTTTGAAGAGCTTTTGAAGTGTTCCTTGTTTGCAGCAGAAGCAAGAACAGAGGTTGTAAGATCCACATGAATCAAATCCAATTCAGGATGAAAGATTTTGAAAGCCGTATAACTTGATAATGCCACTGGACTGCTAAAGTGCTGAACCGCTGAACTGTTTTCCACACATTCATTTGTGTTTAAAGTTTTGTCGCTTCACTGCTTCCAACTGCTCTTAGAACTGATGCAAATTTTGCTCTAAACTGCACTTTCCCATTCAACTAATGCACTTTGTATTTCTGCACTAGTTCAGCATTTTGAATAGAGTCCAGACACTGCGAAGCATGAAGAAATCAAAAAATAAAATATCTGTGTCTGATAAACTATGACTTGTTCCACGTTTTTCTTGGGAAGAAGTGTCGATTGATCCCCCCACCAACTGCACATGCTAGGCTTGTGCAACAGTTATTCCCTGGCATCTAAAGGCCCCCCAACCACTGATTACTTATTCCCCATTGAAAAGTGCAACCCCACTGCCCCATGGTAGTCTAATGGAGCCTCCCAGTCCCTGAATGGTTGCTGAACCTCCCCCTCGATCCACCAACTCAGGACCCATGACCCTACATCCCACACACCCAGGACAGCCCTCCACTCACTTCCTTGGCTGACAGGCATCTGACTGTCAGTGAGTAATTGTGAGATTGTACTCCTTGATCACGCACTGACAGTCAGATGGAGGCTAACCCAGGAGGTGAACGCAAGCCGTGCCAGTTGTCATTGATGCTGTACAGACCCTGGGGTGGTGGGGGATAGTATGTCCTGAGCAGGTGAGTTGGGTTAAGGTTCAGCAACAATTTGTTGGGTTCTGTAGACTACCAGGTGGATTGCATTTTTCACTCAGGAATGTGTAATTGAGGGATGGGGGACCACTAGATAGCAGGGAATACTGTAATGTTGCACAAGCTCAGCATGGGTGATCGGGGAGACAACTAGACACCAGGGCATGCATGCTAAGCCCAGGAAAGGTTATTGGAGGTGACTATTAGATGCCAGGGACTACATGTTTCAAAAGGCCAGCATCAGCAACTGGAGGAGAAAAACTAGACACCAGGGCACATTTCAGAAGTCAAGTATGGGTGATGGGGGGAATCCCAGACACCAGGGCATGTTTTTAAAAGCCCAGCATGGGTGATCAGGAGGGCACATTCAGTATACAATATTAAAGGCTGTTTCGTTGTCAAAAATAAACAGTGCTGATGGGTTTGTGCTGCAAACTGGAAGCCTTTTAATATGGGCAATGACATCTGGTGCTATTCATAGTTAGCATTGTGCTAACCCCATTAGTGCCATGCAAACCACTTGAATATGGGCAACCACAAATTGTCCAGGGCACCTGCCATAAGACTAGACAGCCACATAGTAAATTTTCATCTGTCAGAAAGTCTGTTCTGATAAGAATCTTGGCTTCCCCTCCAGGAAATGCCAGCTAGTCTCTGTTAGCCGCTACATTCTCTGACTCTCATACAGAAAGAATTGAATAAAATAAGAATAATGATACAGTGACTGGTATACTATGGCACTACCACAGTGGATGGGAAGGGTGGGAGAAGGGGGAGAGGAGTTGACAGACCAAAGGATCATGGGGAGTAGGGTAATTGAGGGACTGAGGGCATTAAGGGTAGACAAGGCACCAGGTCCAGATGGCATCCACCCTAGGGTGCTGAGGGAGATGGCAGAGGTGTTGGCCAAACCACTGGCAGATCTATTCAGCACCTCCCTGGACATGGGCTGTGTATCTCAGGATTGGAGGGTGGCCCATGTGCTGCCCATACACAAGAGTGGGCCTAGAGATGAGCCAGGAAATTATCTGCCTGTCAGCCTCACTTCCATAGTGGGGAAACTGATGGAGACGATATTAAAGGAGAGACTGGTGTCATTCCTAGAGGAAAATGGCCTCCAGGATAGGTGGCAGCATGGGTTCATTTCAGGGAGGTCTTGCCAGAAGAACCTAATAGAATATTAGGACTGGGTGACAAGAGAGCTGGATGGGGGCCGAGCAGTCGATGTCTTGTACCTGGACTTAAACAAGGCCTTCGATTCAGTGCCTCATGGGAGACTGGGGGGAAGCTGATGGCATTGGTGGTGGAGAAGAAGCTGACAAACTGGAGAGAGAACTGGCTGGAGGGGAGGCTGCAATGGGTAGTTGAGGTGGAGGGCTCTCAACACCCAGAAAAGTGACAAGTGGCATATCACAGGGTTTGGTGCTGGGACTGGTGCTATTGGGCTTTTTATCTCAGATACTGCAAATGGAGTTGGGAGCAGGGTTAGTCTGTTCACAGATAACACCAAACTGGGGGTGGTGGTGGATGAGGAGGAGGGATGGAAGCAATTACAAGGGGCCCTAACTAAACTGGAGGGATGGTCAGAGAAGTGGCAGCTGGGATTCAATGCAAAAAAGTGCAAGGCTATGCACTTCAGGGCAAAAAACCCAAGGAGGGAATACTGGCTGGGGAGGGGGGGTGATGCTGGGGATCACAGAGGAGAAGGACCTAGGGGTGTTAGTAACAGGGAGTATGAATAACTCTGTACAATGCAAGAAAGCAGCAGCTAAGGCTAGCAGGATGCTGGGCTGTATCACAAGGGATTTCTCATCCAGGCATAGGGAAGTGATCTTGCCCCTTACAGATCGTTGGTCAGGCTGCACTTGGAATACTGTGTGAAGTGCTGGTGGCCATATCTTAAAAGGGATATTAACTTACTGGAGGGAGTGCAAAGGAGGGCAACAAAAATGTTACATGTTACTAGGGGTGGAAGGAAAGGCCTATGAAGACAGGTTGCGGGAGCTGAACATGTATACACTGGAGGAGAGGAGGGATGGGGGGATATGCTTGAGATGTTCAAATATTTAAGGGGGGAAAACAAAGCCAACACTGAAGGGGTGTTTAAATGAAGATTGAAGGACACAGGGGAACAGTCTAAGACTGGAGGGGGGAAGATTTAGCAGGGAGAAGAGGAGGCACTATTTCACTGAAAGGGTGGTGACTAAATGGACTGCTCTACTGGAGGGGGTGTTTTCATGTAAGACAGTGGGAAGTTTCAAGCAGGGATGGGACAAAGCAAGGGGGAGGGTCTGAGTGGCGGGGGCAGAGGCAGTCAAAGGAGGAATGGAGTTGGAGGGGGTTGGGGCAGCTGCAAACTAGGGTGCTAGCTGCACACTTGGGCAGACATAGATAGACCGGGTGGTCTGTTTCTGCTGGCAAATTCATATGTTCATATATTTTAACCTGCATGTAACTGTTCCTGTTGGACAATGCAACCTGCTGGCTACTGCTGTCTTATACATAGAAACATAGAAATTGTTGGCATATAAGGACCGTTAGGGCCATCTAGTCTGCCCCTCAGCCCTGTACTTGATTACAACTTCTGATCCTCCTCCTCCAATCCCATAAAATGAGATGCTGCATTAATTGGAAACTCCATTACCTGCATGATCATACAGTAAGTGTCAGTGTACAAGCAAACAGTTCAGGAAGGAGGGTCAGACATTTTATTTCACACAGAGGGTGATGAGGCATGGAACAGTCTGCCAGAGTGGGTGTCAAATTCAAAATAAGTTGAGATCATTAAGAGGAATCTGGATAAATTTTTTTTTTGTATTTTTGTCTGTTAGTGTTTGAGACTGGTTCCTGTGATTTGAATTAACCATTCATGTTGGACTGTCATTTCTGTGTCATGCTGCATTTTGTGTATTCTGTAACTTGTACATCTTGTCGGTATTTATTGCTTGGGGTTCACTCTCACAACCATGGTACAGCAGTCGCATCTGGACCCGTATCTTGTCCTGTACTTACTGCCCAGTTTTTGAATGTATTGTTTTATCGAATGGCTTCTTGTCCTGTATCAGACCCTTTTAACACTGTTAAAGAAGAGGTTGGTAGAGTATCTTGAATTAAATGGCTATAAAACTATAGACAACATGGATTTACAGAGGGAGAGGTCATATCAGTCAAGTCTGATTGAATTCTTTAAATAGTTGACCAGAGAATTTGATCAGAGGAGGACAGTGGACATGCCCGTTTGGACTTTAACAAGACCTGTGACCCTGTCACACACAGGAGACTGGTAAAGAAATTGAGCAGTTTAGGGGTGGGATCCAGACTCGTGAATTGGGTCTGAAACTGGTTAATGGATAGGAAACAGTGGGATGTGACTAACGGCACTCGCTCTTATGATGGGAGAGTGACCAGTGGGGTGCAGCAGGGTTCAATAGTAGGATTGTTTTTTTCAATGTCGTCATAAAAGACATTGCAGAATAACTAAAAGGGAAGGCATGTCTTACTGCAGATGACAGCAAACTCTGTGAAAGGGTGGATATCAAAGAGAGGCAGAGAAAATGTGTGGGGCTCTTGATAAATCTGAGAAATGGTCAAGATCATGGCAGTTGGGGTTCAGTGCCAAAAAATAAAAAAAATTATGCACATGGGGCACAGGAACCCAGGAGCTGAGTATAAGATGGGGGGCGGTGCTGACAGTCACTAAGCAGGAAAGATGCCTTAGGGTTATCATATCAGATGGTCTCAGAGTAGCAGGAGAGTGTGGCACAGCAATAGGTAAGGCCAGTGTGATGTTGGGATGCATTGGGAGAGGTATGTCCTGCATGAGGAGGGAGGAGGTTGCCAACGTATCACTCGTTGGTGAGACCCTACCTAGAATATGCTGCCCAGTCTGTAAGTTACACCTCAGAAAGGACATAAAGAAGGTGGAAGCCGTCCAGAGGATGGTTTACCTATGCCGACATGACAACATTGTTGTCGAAGTTCGGCATAAGGACATCCCCGAAGTCAACAGGCAAAATTTCACCTGTCACACATCAGTCTGTTTTCTATCAGGGGGGCTGTGCCCCCCTTCTACAGATTGTTAACTCCCACTGGAGTTAATGCAAAGGGAGGTGAAAGTTGGCCAAAGGGTGAAATTTTGCTGACAGGTCCCCCACAGCGACATTTTTGAACCTTGTCGAAAATGTTGCTGTGGGGGATTTTGCTGACAGGGTTTCGCCCTTCTGTCAGCATATCCCAGAGGACAGCAATTTAAATGGTGCAGGGGTTGCATCAAATGCCCTATTAGGAGAGATAAAGGGATCTCAACATGTACACCCTGGAACAAGGGGGCATAATATGAAATTGGAAAGGGGTATATTAAGAAGTAATGTGAGGAAATTTTTCTTCACAGAAAGGGTAGTCAACACTTGGAATCGTCTGCCACTGGAGGTAGTGGGGGCAAACACAGTGGAGGGGTTTAAGCATGCCTGGGACAGGCATAATGGAAGCTTGAGAGGGGAGGGATTGATGACAAGTCATTAATTACATATAGTCAGGGGCCACATTCAATGTATAGGGCCTACGGGCAGACTGGTTGGGCCTAGTGGTCCTTATCTGCTGACAATTCCTATGTTTCTATGGAAGAGGGAAGAGCGAGAGAGGACCTGATAGAGATCTAGAAGCATCTCACAGGGGTTAAAAGGGTGCAGGAGCAGAGTCTGTTTCAAATAAGATAGACTCAAACCATGTTTCCTGGAAGAGAAGTCAAGGATGAACTGTATTAAACTCTCCTGTGGCAAACCTTTTGTGGAATAATGCCAACTTGCTTGACAAATGGAATATCATTTTAACATGTTTCAACAGGGAAGAAAGTTCATCTGGAGCTGCCAATCTCTGACCATTTTGTCCTCTCCGTTTTTGGTCTAAAGAAGCCCCATGGAGAAATAGACTTTGAACTAACTAAGTCTCTGTCCTTTTTTACCAACTTCCTCCCAATTCCCTTAGGAGTTAGAGGGGTAATTAACGCAACAAGACTTGACTAGAATGGGGCACAGGTGGGTGTGCTGCTCAAGTCCAGAATGATCGCAGACAGAGTCCTTGACAAATGTAATGTTATGGACTCCATGGGTATCTACGTGAAAGAGAGTAACATACTTGTTTCCTCTTGGATCCCTGAGTAGTCTCTTACTGGGGTACAGGGATCCACTGCCTGTAACTTCTCCTTGATAGACAGGGCTCCAGATTTTGGCTGGCTATCAGTGACTAATGCCCCAGCCTCTAAATGCACCACTCTGCTCTAGTTCTTTCACTTCCCTATCTGATATTGAACTAAACCACTTGTTGCCATGGAACACCGCAGGGTTATCATCAAAAAGGGCTGATAATGACTGGTTAGACTTATTCAATAATATGTTTCCAAGAAAATTGGCAGTTGAATGACTCAGACATTCATGTGAATCATTTCTTAGTATTTCAAATAATTCCAGCAAAAAAAGATAATACACTGGGGAGGGCTTCCGGGAGACTTGCCTGCTTTATTAAAATGGATAAGAGAAAATCTGCTCAGCTTATAATGACTGCCGATTTTTATATGGCACTTTTTATTAACACATATGGCCTTGAATTTCTATTGGCAAATGCATGTGTGTGTGTGTGTGTGTGTGTGTGTGTGTGTATCCCTCCTGCCTTCTCCAAATCTGCAATTGAGGCTCCTTGGGATGCCTTAGGACTTCTTGTTGAAGATCTTTACCAGTCATTCCCGAACACCCCTGTTCTAATGGTTGATGATTTCAGTGCTTGCATAGGCCTTTTTGATGGTCTCTTAGAAAGCTTGGCCTTAGGGCCTTTACGTGTCCTGGGGTCCCTTCCCTCTATAATGTCTATGGACCAGAAGATCAATACTACGTTAGAAAGTTATCAATTTCATGAAGCAATATAATTTTTTCCCTCTCAATGGCAGGCTAACTGGTGATAAAACTGGCCATAACTCCTTTCTTTCCTTGCTCGGGGCATCTGTTATCAATTTTGCAATATGGGATGGCCTGGTTGAAGTTTGGATCTCTTTAAGAATTGTTAATAGCTAGAGAGTGATCATCTTGCTTTGGACATAGGGTGGCTCTCCAGTGCCTCCATAACCTCACCTCACCTGTGTCCTCAGCTGCATACTTCCCTCCAACTAGAGATAAGGAACAGGAAGAGAGTCCACCAGCCTACGGATGTCTCAAGGGATATTTGTCCTCTTGTTCTCCTTTTCTTGGATGCTTGTGTAACTTCTCATACCTACCTACACCCCTGCTTCAGATACTGATGACTCCTTACCATTACCCATTGTGTGCCATCTTAATGGCTCAGGTCATGCCTGATAATAGCTACTGGGACCAGTATACGCACTTGGTAAGTAAATAAATAATTGAATACATGCATACATACGTATGTAAATAAATAACTACAATGGCAGAAGGAGCACTGCAAGGTTACTGCTGCTAAGAAGTATGTCTTCTTACATTTTTAAATCCTAATATAGACTCTAATATAGATGGAGGAATACCAAGGGATGTACTTGCTAGTTAGTTACTTAGTTAGTTAGTTAGTTAGTTAGTTAGTTAGTTAGTTAGTTAAAGAAGTTTACCAGGAAAAACCCACTGAGCTGATAACTCATTGCCAGAGGTGGGCGTACAGTATGTACAATGAGCAGCAGCAGATTATTATACAAGTCCATGTGAATGAGGCAGAAGTCAAATAAATACTACTGGTAAGATAAGGAAAGGACAGAGTTATGTGTACCTCTCTGAGGTACCAAAACAGGAAGGAGACCACGCTGAAGGAGGAAGGAGATTATGCTGTGTTGTAAGTGTGTTTGCTTTCATAAAATATTTTCTAAAAGGCTACTTTCTTTCATTTGCAGTTGCTAAAGTCATTGGGCACCACGCACGATTGGGGAGGTGGTATGCGAAAAAGCCACGTATCCCGCCTGCGTAGCTGCACACCTGGGCACAGGTGTGCACATGCCGATATTCCCAACTGGTGCCCACCTGTCTGTTGCACCATCCCCCCAGTGTGCAGGACTCTGCATGGCAGACGAGGGTGGAGTCGTGATCCTGGGTGCGCATCCAATGGGATGTCCATCCCTGGAACCACAGTGGATCCCTAGCACAGCGGGTCCAGGGTAGTGCATGCCAACTGTGGGCACCCAAACCCATGTGGCATGTCCTCTATGGCAAGTCTGCCCACTGGCCAAGCCCTTGGCTCCCAGCACGCCCCAGCACACTGATGGACCCCAGCGTGTGGACCCTGCCCCCAGCCCACTACTCCAGAACACCAGCTGTGCCCCACCCCTCTGTGGCTGCATCCTCGAGCCCCCATAGGAGGGCTATGTCACAGTCCAGCACCCCCCCACCCGGCAACATAATTTTCTGGTTCCACCACTCTGGTGCTGTGTCAGGCCCTCACCCATCCCACCGCCCCTGCCCTCTCCATCTGCCTACTGGGCAAGGGCAGTACAGAGGACCCTGTCTTGGTCCCCCCATGTTCAGCAGGTGCTGACCATGGGGTGCACAGTGGATTATGTTAGGGTCTTCCCTGTCAGTGCCTGCACCCTACTGTACCCCTCGGCACATCGTGACTTCGTACATGTTGCATAGTGCTGGCATGCCCCCAGCATGCCCCCCTCCCCCGGCACATCACTGTCTGCTGCCAGCAGAGTGGGTGCATAACTGCTGTGTGCCCCCTTTGTGAATGCTGCATGGGTACCCCTCCATGGCATGACACATACGATGCCAGTGCACCCTGGAAGTCACTGTGCAGTTGGAAGGTAGGGGAAAAGCAGTCTTCCCGGGGGGGGGGTCTCTGCTGCTTACTTTAGTTTAACTTTCTAACTGCTTCCTTTATATTATGCAAGCCATTGGCTATTAATAAGCAGTCTTTCAGGATGGAGGGGCTGTTTAGTTGGTTGACATTTGCATTTGTTTTCTTTTTGTCTATGTGTGCGTAGGTGTTTGTGCTCTGCACCTTTTCATATCAATGTTAGGATGTGGGGGCTGGTTACATGAGTGGCTGTTGTCATGTGGCTGCATTTTGTTTATATAGTTATGTTATGGGTTGTAACTGTTACATAGTGATCCCCAGGGGTTACATAGTTATGTTATGGGTTGTAACTGTTACATAGTGATCCCCAGGGGTTATATAGTTATGTTATGGGTTGTAACTGTTACATAGTGATCCCCAGGGGTTATATAGTTATGTTATGGGTTGTAATGGTTACATAGTGATCCCCAGGGGTTACATAGTTATGTTATGGGTTGTAACTGTTACATAGTGATCCCCAGGGGTTACATAGTTATGTTATGGGTTGTAACTGTTACATAGTGATCCCCAGGGGTTACATAGTTATGTTATGGGTTGTAACTGTTACATAGTGATCCCAGGGTTACATAGTTATGTTATGGGTTGTAACTGTTACATGTGATCCCAGGGGTTACATAGTTATGTTATGGGTTGTAACTGTTACATAGTGATCCCCAGGGGTTACATAGTTATGTTATGGGTTGTAACTGTTACATAGTGATCCCCAGGGGTTACATAGTTATGTTATGGGTTGTAACTGTTACATAGTGATCCCCAGGGGTTATATAGTTATGTTATGGGTTGTAACTGTTACATAGTGATCCCCAGGGGTTACATAATTATGTTATGGGTTGTAACTGTTACATAGTGATCCCCAGGGGTTATATAGTTATGTTATGGGTTGTAACTGTTATATAGTGATCCCCAGGGGTTACATAGTTATGTTATGGGTTGTAATGGTTACATAGTGATCCCAGGGTTATAGTTATGTTATGGGTTGTAACTGTTACATAGTGATCCCCAGGGGTTATATAGTTATGTTATGGGTTGTAACTGTTACATAGTGATCCCCAGGGGTTATATAGTTATGTTATGGGTTGTAATGGTTACATAGTGATCCCCAGGGGTTACATAGTTATGTTATGGGTTGTAACTGTTACATAGTGATCCCCAGGGGTTACATAGTTATGTTATGGGTTGTAATGGTTACATAGTGATCCCCAAGGGTTACATAGTTATGTTATGGGTTGTAACTGTTACATAGTGATCCCCAGGGGTTACATAGTTATGTTATGGGTTGTAACTGTTACATAGTGATCCCCAGGGGTTACATAGTTATGTTATGGGTTGTAATGGTTACATAGTGATCCCCAGGGGTTACGTCGTGTCCTTTATCACAAGGTATGGATTTATTTATTGGTAATTTTGACCAGGAAAGGCACACGAAGCTGTGATAACTTGCTTCCAAGTGTGTCCTAGGCGGTACTAGGTTTTATGGACCTGTTATACTAACGGAGAAGTGTTGGCCATGCTACCAGAGACACTTCTCTACTCTTCTCTGATAAGTGCAAGGGGTGTTAAAGGAGAACTTAGGAGGCAGAGTAAGTACATATGGGGAAGCTGTCACAGTACAAAAGAACCCCAGAGTAAATGCACTGAGGCAAGGGTTACCCTGGAGGGTATTGGCCATACAGCCAAATGTTAAAGAAAACCCAAACTGCACATACCCTAACAATGCAAAGCATCATGGTTAAGCACATGCAAATCCCCATGAAATTATTTGGATTGGCTCAACTTTAAGAAGAATTGTATGGTGCCAGAAGGCCTCATGTTGCAATCAACAAAGGCTGAGAACAGCAGACACGTGTTTCATCCTCATTTGGATTCATCAGTGTGCCATATCTGTATGTCAGCCCAGGGTGAGGGAGCCAGCCACCCTTAAGGGGATCGTACTTGTTTGGGTCATGAGGAGCCCAATGTAGAGAGAGAAGAGAACTACAAAAGAACCCCAGAGGAAATGCACTGAGGCAAGGGTTACCCTGGAGGGTATTGGCCATACAGCCACATATTAAAGAAAACAACGTAACCTGTATAAGATGACTGAGTGGGAAATGGAATGGGGAATCATGTTTAACCCTTGCTGTGACATAGACTGAGATATCTGTCCAAATTTCCTACACATTCTAATTCAGTTGCCTGTCAGCTGTTAACTGTGACAATCGCAAAGTGATGCACCTGGGAAGAAACAGCAGAAAGTGTAACTATAAATGGTACAAAATTAGGGGAAACTGAGAATGAGAAAGATCTGGGAATTTACAAAGTTAATAATATAAGTAACAAAAAAACAATAGTAATATCCAGTAAAACTAGTCACATTTTAAACACCTTCAGTAGACACTTAAGTCACAGAGAACAGAGTGTATTGCTGCCACTGTGTAGAAACTATGTGTGACCAATTATTGATTATGGGTCACAAGTGTGGGGAGAATGGAGTAAGTAAGGCTAGGGAGATGTTGGGGTGTATTAGTAGGGGTATCACAAGTTGAAAGAGGGAAGTAATAATCCCTCTCTACAAGACACCGGTTAGGCCCCATCTTGAGTACTGCATGCAGTACTGGAGGCCACACCTTCACAAGGACATTAACCAAATTGAGGCAGTCCAGAGAAGGGCAACCAAAATGGTGCAGAGACTGCATCAGAAAACATATGAGGACAGATTAACTGAACTCAATATGTATACCCTAGAGCAAAGGAGGGAGAGAGGTGATATGATTGAAACATTCAAACACCTTAAGGGCATTAACAAGGTGAAAGAGTCTAACATGTTTCAATATAAGAAAAATAGCAGGACACAAGAACACAGCATGAGATTAGAGGGAAGCCAATTAAGGGGTAATGAAAGGAAGTTCTTTTTCACAGAAAGGGTGGTGGATGAATGGAACGGTCTACCTCAGGAAATGGTGGATATGAATACAGTGCAGGGCTTCAAACAGGCATGGGATAGGCATAAGGGAGCAATACAGATGAGTATGAATAGATAGGCCATTGACAGAGTAAAGGCCAATGGCACATTTATAAGGTAGAAAAAGAAATGGGCAGACTGGATGGACCTTGTGGTCCTTATCTGCCATCAACTTCTATGTTTCTATATGTTTCTATGGACAACTGGGGATATATAACAAAATGTAGCAAAAGCCAATACAGCTGCAAAATAACAGCATTGTGAGCATGATAAATGTATAAACTAGCAATTTTTGCACTAACCACTGAGCCAACTTAACTGCACTTTCTAAAAGGGAGGTAGAGAGGATTACACAAAATTACCAACCAATTAGCTTGACATCAGTCCCAGGGAAACTGTTAGAAGCCATAATAAAGGAAGAAATAACTCTTATTTTGAAAGAAGTGGTTGTCACAACCCCACTCAGCAGGTCAGCCCTCTGCTTCCACAGTGCCAACCTCTAAGCGCAGTCTTGAGAACAGTTAACAGAACAGGGTAACCCTCCTATCTGTTTTGTGGGTTTGAATCAAACTTTGGTCTCAAGTTCTGGTGGGGTTCAAGCTGTGAACCTCTTGCTGGCATACCCAATGTACAGGCTCAGATAATTCTGCTTTTCGGGTGGGGGGGCAGACAACGTTGGCCTACTGGCTCCTAAACAGGTTACAAAATGAACCCTTAAAACTCTATGAAAGACCTCAGAATCAACTCTTACCTTTTCCCAGTTTGGTATTACCAATAGCTTTGCACTGTGTCAACTTTAACCATATATGCTTCACTTGTCAAATAAAGAATTTCAAAGGCCCACCAAGTAGTCTCTAAAGTGAGATGTTTACTTAAAAATGTATAAAAATGTAAAATGTAAACACAGAACCATATATCACAGAAATATACAACCACTTAAAATAATAAGGTTTTAAATACAAACAAAATCTCCTGTGACTCCAGCAAGACTCATTTTCCAAATGATGACACTCTTAATTAAGACTGTAATTTCTCAGTCCCTTTGATCCATGAGCAGTTCCCTTTCTCAAACACATCAAAGGACTTTTTATGACACCAGGTGCAATGAACTGACTTTCCTGAGGAGGTCATAAAATGGATAATTTAGTTCCTGGCTTCAAAGCAAACTGACAAGTTAATTGCATTCAGAGATCTGCTGTTTAACATATATCCTGTCTTTTGAACTGATACCTGGGGGGGGGGGGTTGTCATCCCAGGCACAGGATTTTTCATGACAGACACTCACACTACATTTTTATATTACAAAAATCATAGAGCAATCCAAGTGTCATAATCTTCCCCAACTAGACTGACTTTGGGGGCTCTATCCCCTGCATGGAATGAGCTTCCCAAATCAGTTCATGCCTCATAGACATGAGACAGCCCATCTGAGTTCTGATTGGTTGCTCCAGCCCTATGTAGACTGGTCATGTCATACCCTTGCAAAGCAAGACTCCATCTTAGCAATCTACTATTGTTTTTTTCCCATCTGCGTCAGCCAAACCAGGGGGTTGTGGTCAGTCTGCACCACAAAATGCTGCCCATACAAGTATGGCTCCAACTTCTTCCCACACTATGGCAAGACACTCCTTTTCCACAGTGGAGTATGCCTGCTCCCTGGGAAGTAACTGTTTACTCAGATATGCTACAGGGTGATATTTCCCTTGGCTGGATGTCTGACTCAGTACTGCCCCAATACCCACATCTGAGGTGTCAGTCTGAACTATAAAGGGTCTGCTATAGTCAGGACTTGTCAAAACAGGAGTACTGCACAGTGCCTCCTTCAATCTGGTAAAGGCTTCTTCACAGGCTGGTCCCCAGTTAATTTTCTTTGGCATCCTTTTCTTTACCAGGTCAGATAGGGGAGCAGCCAGAGCACTGTAATTGAGTACACATTTTCTATAGTACCCTGCTATCCCAAGAAAACTCCTAACCTGCT
This sequence comes from Neoceratodus forsteri, assembly GCA_016271365.2. Taxonomy (NCBI): domain Eukaryota; kingdom Metazoa; phylum Chordata; order Ceratodontiformes; family Ceratodontidae; genus Neoceratodus; species Neoceratodus forsteri. The sequence goes on from CM057459.1 coordinate 1,367,548,694, forward strand.
CCTGCATTTCTGGTCTGGGCCATGCTTGGATTACCTCTATTTTTATTTGGTTAGGACAGAGCAGTCCTCAGCCTACCACATACCTGAGGTATGCCACTTCTCCAATGGTCACCTGGCACTTCCCGGCTTTGACAGTGAGCCCGGTCCTCTGTATCCTGCCCAGCACTTCCCTATGGTGGGATAGATGTTCCTCCCAGCTGGTACTAAAGATGGCAATGTCATCCAAGTATGCCACGGTGTACTCCTCAGCACCATTTAACACCTGGTTCACCAACCTTTGGAAAGTGGCTGGGGCATTCTTCATTTCGAAAGGCATTACTTTAAATTCAAATAAGCCTATCAGAGTGATGAAGGCTGACCTCTCCCTTGTTCTGTCTGTCAACCTTACTTGCCAATACCCCTTGGTCAGGTCAATGGTCGTAAGGTAGGTCACCCCCCCAACTTGTCCGGGAGTTCATCAGTCCAGGGCATCAGGTGGGCATCTGACTTTGTGACTGCATTCAGTCCATGATAGTCCACATAGAAATGAGTAGAGCCTTCTGGCTTGGGCACAAGGACTATGGATGAGGCCCTGGGGCTGTGGAATCTCTGGATTACCCCTAAATCCAACATCTCCTCCACTTCCCTCCTAATGTCCTTTTGGACAGCCTCTGAGACCCGATATGCTGTCCGCCGTATGGCGTCTGTGTCCCTGTCTCTACATTGTGAGTCACTAAGGGGGTTAGCCAGGCTTGGCACTAAACAATGGGGCAAAGTCTGTTAAAACTTCCCTTACTCTCTGGATCTGGTCCAGGGTCAACTGGGGAGACAATTTAACTGCCTTCACAGAGGACTCCTGCTTACTTTCTTCCAGCATGTCCAGAAGGGGGTCTCCTTCATCTGTTCCCTCCCCAGGACTACACACTGCAAACATCACGTCAGCCCTATTTGCATATGGCTTCATCATGTTGACATGGTACATCCATTCTTTTTGTCTTCTGTCAGGCAACTCTATAAAATGGTTTGTTATTTACCTTCCTAACCACTTTGTATGGTCCTGCCCACTTAGCCTACAGCTTGTCTTTCTGGACCGGAATAAGGACCATGCCTTCCTGACCCATCATGTATGAGCAAGCTCTGGCTCTGCCGTCATACCACACTTTTTGTTTCTGTTGGGCAGCTGCCAGGTTGCTCTGGGCTGTCCCCATAAGCTCTTTCAGCCTTTCCCTAAATCTAAGGATGTAATCCACAATGGGAGTTCCCTGGGTGGTGTGCTTGCCTTCCCAGTCCTCCCGGATCAAGTCTAGGGGCCCACGTTTCCCATGACTATATAAGAGTTCGAAGGGGGAAAATCCTGTTGATGCTTGGGGCACCTTCCTGTATGCAAACAACAGGTGGGGAAGGTCTGACATGAAGGAACCCCCTCGATCAGTGATAACCTCCTGCAGAAACCCAACACAGGAGAAAATCCCAAGTAAGGCATCTGCCACTTTGTCCTCAGTGAGGATAGGGTGATTGCCTCTGGGTACCGGGTGGCCTAATCCACCACAGTCAGGATGAATCTCTTCCCTGAGGAGCTAGAGGTATTTAAAGGCCACAAAATATCCATTCCCACACTGTGGAATGGCTCCTCCACTATGGGCAATGAAATCAGGGTGGCTTGGGTTTTCTTGCCCACCTTCCCTATTTCTTGGCACCGGTGACAAGACCTGCAATACTCCTTCACCTGCTGGGTGAAGTTAGGTCAATAGAAATTCTGGGCCAACCACTGCATAGTGTGCATGATCCCCAGATGGCCAGACAAGGGAATATCATGTGCAATCTTGAGCAACTGCTCACAATTCCCCTGGGGAATGATAAGCTGCCTGCCTAACACCCCTCCCTCTGTCTGCAAAGCCTGAGTATACATAAGTCCATTTTCCCAATAAACCTTATGTCTGCTGTCACCTCCCTGTGCTCCATCAGAGTCTGCTCAAGCCCTCAGCTTCTCTAGACTAGGGTCACTTCTCTGAGCTGCTGCAAACCCCTCACACATTCCCAAGGCATGGGACAGATCCCCTTCAGTCACCAAACTAAGGTCCCTAACACTGGCATCAAGGCAGTCAGGATCACTGTCAATCCCAACCCTCTGACAATGAATCACCCCTCCCTCTTCGGAGTAACCCTCCGTAGCTGTGTGGTTAACTGCTACCTGGGAAATTTCTATCCCCTTTTCATTAATCTCCCCATCTCAAGACACAGGCTGGGGAACCAGCCTCTCAGTGGTTTCCATAATGGCATCTATGGGGTTCAGGGAACTACAAATTTCCCTTTGCCACTTGGCTATGGGCAACTGCACACACCATCTCTTGTTTGGGATTGTTGCCCAGGATCACATCCCCTGCTAAGGTTTGCGATACAGCCACCTGTTGCCCAGTTCCCCCTCTTTCACCCCAGTCTAGGAGAACACTGGTGAGTGGCAATGTTTTCTCATCACCAGTAAAATCCTGTTCAGTGACATATTTATTGGGTATAAGCTGACCAGGCTGTACCAGATCCCTCTTTACCAAGGTCAAGGATGCCCCTGTGTCCCTTAACCCTTGCATCAGTACACCATTCACCATGACTGGGTGCATGTGCTCCCTCATGTTCACAGACATGCTTCCAGAGACTCACAAACAACCCGCTTCTTTCCTAGCACAACCGTATGTATTATTGCTCGTCTGTTTGGGACACTGTCTGGCAATATACCCAGTTTCTTTACACAACCAATATTCATTTCTTTTCTCAGAGAAATCTTTTCTCTGAAACCTGGGGCTAATTGGTTTTGGTGGAGGCAGTGAGGGTTTTAGCTGCCCTGAAGGCGTGCTTTTCCCTTTCTGTGCTGCCATGCCCACCCCATTCACTCTCAGAGCTGATCTGCTCTTGGCATAGCGGTCCGAGAATTCAGCAGCCTCTTGCACTGTTTTGGGATCTCGGTCCTCCAGCCAGGTTTTCAGCTCTGCTGGGCATGCCCAGAAAAACTGTTCTAACAGAATCACATTTTCAATTTTATCAACAGAGTTTGCTTCAATTCCTTCCCACCAACATTTTAAAAACTGACGTTTCATGGCTAGCTCCTCTTAGCTCATGTCAGGGCTTCTCCTGAGCTTACGGAATTTAGCTCTGTATGATTCAGCTGTTAATTCAAATTTCTTTAACAGTGCAGCTTTAAGTTTGCTGTCATCATTACTGTCCTCATTGTTCATTTGACCCAATGCTTCCTGAGCTTTACGGTAAGTAGCAGGGATAGCTGGAAGCTCCAGGACTCCCAATGAATTTTAGCCTGAATACAGACTTTTTCAAAAGAATTTAAAAAGGCAACCATATCCTTCCCCTCTTTAAATTCGGCTATCTATTTGGAATTCAATTTGTAATTCAGTCCTGTAGTCCCAGTTAAATCCAAGCCACTTACCTGCTCTGGTGCCACTGGTTGGAGTCGTAGCTTCTCCAATTCATGTTGCCTCTGATGCTCATGCTCCTCACGGTCAGTGTCTCATTGTTCACGCTCTGCCTCTCGGCGTTCTTGCTCTGCCTCCCTCTGTTCTTGGTCCCTCTTCTCCTCTGCAGCTCACTGGCACTCTTGCTCCTCACACACAGCCTCCTGCTGTTCCCCCTCTGCCTCTCATCTCTCTCGTTCTCTCTTCTCCTGGAACTCCAGCTCAATTTGGCGCAACTCAATTTGCAGCCTGGGTACTTCTGGATCCAGGATACTGGTGACCTCTCCCTGCTGCTGTGGCTCTTCACTGGCACTGGCCCTGTTGCCCTCCTCATTGGATCTGGACACTGCACTGGCTGCTAGCCCTGCCACACTCAAGGGTCGGTCCTTTTCAGTCACTGTCTCTGACTCGATGCTCTGGGTATCTGCTACCACCAGGGCATCCACGAAGTTCTGTTTGGTGGCTTTCACCTCAAACAGGACTCCTCTGTCCCCGCACAACTGCTTTAAGTAGTCTACAGTGTGCCTGCTGTAGTTGGAAGCCATCTTCTTCCCCTAACTACAGCTACTCTGACTTGCACTTTAGAAAAAAAAATTAAACAGGTAGGAACTTAACTGTATGCCAAGTGATATAGTTCTGTCTCTTTTTTAAAACTAAATCACTGCCTTTTTTTTTCTTTGCAAGTAAACTGACAGTCTCAAGCTGACACACTGAGCAATAAAAGCTTGTAATACCAAAATTATTGCACCACTGCCAACCAATCTGTCACAACCCCACTCAGCAGGTCAGCCCTCTGCTTCCACAGTGCCAACCTCTGAGCACAGTCTTGAGAACAGTTAACAGAACAGGGTAACCCTCCTGTCTGTTTTGTGGGTTTGAATCAAACTTTGGTCTCAAGTTCTGGAGGGATTCAAACTGTGAACCTCTTTCTAGCATACGCAATGTGCAAGTGAACTGATGGTCTCAAGCTGACACACTGAGCAATAAAAGCTTGTAATACCAAAATTATTGCACCACTGCCAACCAATCTGTCACAACCCCACTCAGCAGGTCAGCCCTCTGCTTCCACAGTGCCAACCTCTGAGCACAGTCTTGAGAACAGTTAACAGAACAGGGTAACCCTCCTGTCTGTTTTGTGGGTTTGAATCAAACTTTGGTCTCAAGTTCTGGAGGGATTCAAACTGTGAACCTCTTTCTAGCATACCCAATGTGCAAGTGAACTGATGGTCTCAAGCTGACACACTGAGCAATAAAAGCTTGTAATACCAAAATTATTGCACCACTGCCAACCAATCTGTCACAACCCCACTCAGCAGGTCAGCCCTCTGCTTCCACAGTGCCAACCTCTGAGTGCAGTCTTGAGAACAGTTAACAGAACAGGGTAACCCTCCTGTCTGTTTTGTGGGTTCGAATCAAACTTTGGTCTCAGGTTCTGGAGGGATTCAAACTGTGAACCTCTTTCTAGCATACCCAATGTACAGGCTCAGATAATTCTGCTTTTCAGGGGGGCCAGACATCTTTCACCTACGGGCACCTAACTAGGTGTACAAAATGAACCCTTAAAACTCTATGAAAAACCTCAGAATAAACTCTTACCTTTTCCCAGTTTGGTAAACCAGTAAACTGTGCCCAGTGTCAGCTTTAACCATATATGCTTCACTTGTCAAAGAAAGAATTTCAAAGCCACACCAAGTAGTCTCTAAAAATGAGATGTTTACTCAAAAATAGACAACAATTTTAAATGTAAATATAGAACCATGTATCACAAAAACATACAATCTCTTAAAATGATAAGGTTTTAAATACAAACAAAATCTCCCACCACAGTACCCTTAGAATTCTCTTTCTCAATTATACCTTCTAACAGTGCCTGATGTTGCTTTTTCGGAGTCCAAACATGTGTTTGTCTTAATGGAATACAGAATTCAGTTTAAACATGCTGTGTTTCAACCCTCTTCATGATGTCATCATCTAGCTCCTCCCTTTCAGGATACATATATATATATATATATATATATATATATATACACAGAACAGGAAGTCCCATCAAGGTATTGAATTCTGTGACTCCAGTTAGACTCCTTTTCCAAATGATGACACTCTTAATTAAGACTGTAATTTCTCAGTCCCTTTGATCCATGAGTAGTTTCCTTTCTCAAACACATCAACAAACTTTTTATGACGCCAGGTGTAATTAACTGACTTTCCTGAGGACATCATAAAATGGATAATTTAGTTCCTGGCTTCAAAGCAAACTGACAAGTTAATTGCATTCAGAGATCTGCTGTTTAACATATATCCTGTCTTTTGAACTGATACCTGGGGTGGTAGGATTTGTCATCCCAGACACAGGATTTTTCATGACAGAGAATCCCACTACATTTTTATATTATAAAAAATCATAAAGAGTGATCAGAACCAGCTGTCCGAGTGTCACAGTGGCCAGTCTGATCATGAGCAGCGTGGCTTTCAGGCAGGGAGGTCATGTATTAAAACCTGTTACATTTTATGAAAAAACATCTTCTACACTGGGCAATGGGAGACCAGTGGATTGTATATATCTGGACTTTACAAAGGCCTTTTTTAAAAATACCCCACTGTGAAATCATCGGTAGCTTAATACATATAGGACTAGACATAGGAATAATGGGATGGGTTAATGCATGGTTGACAGACAGAACTCAGAGGGCATGCATAAATGGTTACCCCCCCCCAGTGCTGGTGAAGAGTGGGATGCCACAGTGATCAGTTTGGGGCCTGGTATTGTTCAGGGTTTTCATATCTAGTATGGGGAAGGACACAACAAACTGGCTTAGTAAATATGCAGATAACACTAAACTAGCTGGGATTGCACTAGATACAAGTGGTGTAGTTTCCATACAGAATGATCTAGATAAAATATATAATTAGGACGCCACAAAGAGTATGAGTTTTAATACCATCAAATGCTGTGTTATAGACTTAGACAAACACAATAAAATAAGTTCAAGTTCAAGTTCAAGTTTATTGTAGGAAAGCTCCGTTGAGCAAGCTCATTAACAAGGAGGTCCTGAGGTATACATACATTACAATGAAGTTCTGTGGCAGACTTACAGACAAATAGTTAAGTGCTTGCATCATATGAACAGAGTTCATAGTAATAAGAGCTAGCATCATCATACACAATAGGCAAAATGATAAAGAGCACCCAAGATGCTCTCGGCTCACGAAGAGCAATTTGTACTATTTGTCAAGACAAAACATTACATTCATTAGAAAATAACAGTAAATCCATAACAATTCAACAAAGATTCCACCTAAAACACTGAACGTGGTACGAAATAGAGTTAAAGAAGAGTAGGAATGTAACCTGGGAGGTCAAGGGATCACTGGTTTAATTCCTTAGTAAGGGCAATTCATTAAAGGCAGTTGCAAGTGACTTTTAATTTAGCCAAAACTAACCTTTTAAAGAAGTTAACAGGGACAGTACTGGGTAATTTCAAAAATGATTGTAGTCGATTCCAAATAGTTGGCAATGAGCACGAAATATACGTTTCCCCAAAGTGCGAGTCCTTAGTAAATCCAAAGCAGGAGAAACTTGGACGTCCTAGTGAATAGGCACTGCGCCGCTTATAAGTATTAAGGAGGATAGGTATTGTGGTAGTTTATTCTGAAGAAGTTTTAAAGTCCATGTACCTGCGTGGACTGTCCATCTAACGGAGAGCGAGGGCCAACCGACTAAGGCATAAAGATCACAATGGTGGGTTAGAGGGGGGGAGTTTGTTATGAATTGTATGGCGCAGTGATAGAGAACATCTAGTTTTTGGAGATTAGTAGAAGCTGAGGAGTTATAGATTACATCGCCATAATCAAGGAGTGGGAGAAAAGTGGCCTGAACCAATCTAGTTCTAATATCAGCAGGAAAGAAAGCTCTATTATGAAAAAGAAGCCCAACCTGATTTTTGAGCCTTTGGCCAAATCATCAATATGATCACTAAAAGAAAGCCTGCTATCTAACCAGAAACCGAGATATTTTAATTTTGTAACTATTTCCAGCTGCTCACCTAGGGCAGTATTTATGAAATCTTTGGGCAAGGCAGGGGCACTAGTATGTGATGCGCATGGGCGTAGGATCATAGCTTTTGTTTTTTTGACATTAAGGAGTAGCTTTGCATTGATTATGTTTTTTTCTAATTGTAAGAAATCTGCTTGAAGGATGTCCCTAGTTGCTTCTAGCGATGGCCCAGAGGTATACAGGATGGTGTCATCTGCAGAGAAATGCAACTGGGACTTTGTAATCTGATGGTTAAGGTTGTTTATATATAAAGAGAAGAGGACGGACCTAGGATAGATCCTCAGGACTCCTCACAGTGGGCAGAGAGGAAGAACAAATTTCTGATTTGACTTTCTGAGTCCTGACCGATAGATAATTCTTGAACCATAGGGTAGTAGATGGAGTAAAGCCAAGATTGGTAAGGCTGCAAACTAGTAAGTTATGATCTACTGTATCGAAAGCTTTACTTAGACCCAAGAAGACCACACCAGTAGTTTTCTTGGAGTCCAATGCAGATAACCAGTCGTTAGTGACTTTGGTTAGAGCTGTAATGGTACTATGGTTTGGGCAAAAGCCAGATTGAAGAGGGTTGAGAATCTGTTGCGTAGCTATGTGGTTTTTCAATTGGTTGTAGATCAATTTTTCAAACGCTTTTGATAGGATTGGTAGTATTGAAATAGGTCTATAGTTATTAAGATCACAAGGGTCTCCTGACTTGAATAGGGGGAGAATATGGGTGGATTTCCAACATGACGGAACTGTGGCAGTTGAGATGGAGAGATTGAAAATATGGAGTATTGGGGCAGTAAGAAAGAGGTATCCAAGTTTTAGAAATAATGGATCTATATTATCCTCTCCAGTGCTTTTTTTGATATCCAAATTAATAAGTGACTCTTCTACTTCTTTATAGCTAAGGGGGACCAACTGGAATGGGTAGGCTGGTGTGTTCATTGCTGAGTACGTGGTATCAATATTCCTAATTTGGGAGGCATGTGAGGAAGTATCAAATGCTAGGCTGGCTGCTATGAAGTGGGAATTAAGTTCTTCTAATATTTGTTGAGAACTTTCAATAGATGTACCGTTAATGAGAATCTTTGCTGGAACGGGTGGTGCAGCTGTACGACCCTCAATAAACTTAAGAGTCTTCCAAATTTTGAAGGAATTCCCATTAGCCTGCTCAAGGGCAGATACGTAGTAACTAGATTTAGTATCACGAATGCATTTGACACATGCGTTCCTGGCTGCTCGTAAGGCCTGCCAGTCTGTGGGACTCTTAGAACGTCTTGCCTGGGCCCATAGTTTGTCACGGTTAGACAGTGCAGCTTTGAGTTCTGGCGTGAACCAAGGGTGAGAATTTTTGCGCATACGAACCTTAATTTTAGGAGCATGTCTGTTAACTAAGGCAATCATGTTGCAATTAAGGACACTAACAGCCTCATCTACTGATTTAGCAAGAAAAAGGTCTTGCCATTTGATGTTGCTTAGATCAGCCAAGTAATTGTCAATATTGAACTTGTGGAACGACCGTTTGGTTATGAATTTAGGGGGAAGGATAACTTTGGGATGTGACCTAGTGCAGACAACAATATTATGGTCACTCATATCATTGTGAAACACTGCTGTTTGTAGAATTTTGTGCAGGTGTGTAGTTAGGATAACGTCTAACAGAGAACTGTTGGCTGTATTTTGGGCATTAATCCTGGTTGGCTCGTTAATAAGTTGGGATAATTCAAGGTCGTCGAAAAGTGACTTTAGGTCGGTGGATTTTAATGATAGCCAATCCATATTAAAATCACCAAGGATTAATGTTTCTGTATTATCTTTAGTGATTAAGGTTTTGAGGGCACTAAGGATAGCAGTGCCGGCAGTAGGTGGCCTATATCCACCTATAATGGTGATATTATCAGATGAGGGGAGATGAAGCTTTAATGAGACAATTTCATATTCCTTAGGTTTGGACATAGTAATAATGTTATTGATCATATATTTTGATTTGGCATAGACAACTACTCCGCCCCCTCTTAAACCCCTGCCCACCCTAAAAGGAAAAAAATCCACTATGTTAATTTGCTGATCAGTTATATTATTGTTGAGCCAGGATTCGGTGACCATGATGATATCAGGCTCGGTATGTGCAGCCCAGGCTTGTAGCTGAGATAATTTTTTGATTAGATTCCGTATATTAACCATCATTATTTTTAGACCAGAAGCTTCTGCAAATTCTAATGGGGGAGGATATCAATGTGGGAGGACCTGGATTTAACTCGACATTGCCTGAGCAGAGAAGAAGGAGAAGAAGCACTTTCCTTATGGAGAAGAACTGCAACCTAGTGTCTTTTTCCTTTCAGACTGCTAGTGTTTGTTCTGGAAGGAGAAAACTAGGCGTTAGTTGAGCAAAGGCTACGTTGCAGTTCGGGACTAAAGAGGAAGTGCTTTGAGGGACAGTGGGGATGAGAGGAGGGAGAGAGCAAAAGAAAAGGGTGCTAAGTGGATAAAGGGAGTGGGGCATGAGGAATAAAGAAGGGTGAAGTGGCCGGGAGCAAGGTAAGTATCGTTTTTCGTCGCACTATCTCCCTGTTTAGAATATTAGTCTGATATAAACCGAGAGTGCGGTAGTAGGTAGACTAAGGAGGAGAATGCCATGACTCACTGTACTCCACCTGAGTAGATAAAGGAGAGGTTAATTTTCAGCCAACTGGGATGACCTATAGGAAGGCTAAGTGGTACTTAGGGACATGGCCTCAGTGTATTTAAAGGAGGCCTGGGAGGGGGTGGAGGGTGGGTAGACAAAACAGACAGAAAAGAGCCTCGGGGGACTGCCTGCACTGTGGCGAGGACTGGACCAATCGGTGTCTTAGTTGCAAAGGTGCCTGGATTCTGATTGGTTGGCTTAGGATGCCATACCTTTTCTTGGCTGGATCCGCTTGGCATGCGGCTGCCGTCGGCTGCAAGGTCGCCAGAGGGCCGGTGGCCGTGGATCCTGGGGCTCACCCTGACAAGGGGCTGCAAAATAAAGGAAAAAGAGCCTGTAATTTATAGGGAACCCACACAAGAGCAGGACAAGGAGCCAGAGATCAGAGGGAGAGCTGAACAATAGGCAGCTTGCAAAAGGCGCCAAGGGCAGTGGGGGGTAACGGGATTCTGTCTGACAAGGCGTAAAAGACTTGTAATCACTTTACAAACTCCAAAATACAGTGTCTCTGTAGTTTCTAACAGACAGACTTAAAAAGTATGACTGAACATTTGTATTTCTGACAAAAACCAGACAGAAAAGAGCCTCGGGGGACAGCCTGCACTGTGGCGAGGACTGGACCAATCGGCGTCTTAGTTGCAAAGGCGCCTGGATTCCGATTGGTTGGCTTAGGATGCCGTACCTTCTCTTGGCTGGATCCGCTTGGTGTGCGGCTGCCATCAACTGCAAGGTCGCCGGAGGGCCGGTGGCCATGGATCCTGGGGCTTGCCCTGACAAGGGGCTTCTCTTGGCTGGATCTGCTTGGCGTACGGCTGCCGTCGGCTGCAAGGTCGCCGGAGGGCCAGTGGCCGTGGATCCTGGGGCTCGCCCTGACAAGGGGCTTCTCTGGGCTGGAACATAGAATTTGATGGCAGAGAAGGACCGCTTGGCCCACCCAGTCTGCCCATTTCCCCACCTAATGGATAAGCTGCAGATCCTAGCTAACCAACAGCCTACTTCTTCCAACCTCCATGCCCTAGAATTGCCTTATGTCTATCCCATGCATTCTTGAATTCCACCACTGTTTTTGACTCCACAACAGCTCAGGAAGGCTGTTCCATAGAAACATAGAAACATAGAATTTGACAGCAGATAAGGACTGATTGGCCCACCCAGTCTGCCCATTTCCCTGCCTACTGGATAAGCTGCAGATCCTAGTTAACCAACAGCCTACTTCTTCCTACCCCCAGCACCTAGAATTGCCTTATGACTGTCCCATGCATGCTTGAATTCCACCAGTTTTTGACTCCACGACCTCCTCCGGAAGGCCGTTCCATGCATCCATAACCCTCTCTGTGAAAAAATACTTCCTTAAATTACCTCTGAGCCGCCCCCTCTATCTTCAAATTGTGCCCGCTTGTTCTCTTGCACACCTCTTTTTGAAAGATGCTACCCTCTTGGACTTTGTTGATTCCTTTGAGGTACTTGAAAGTTTCTATCATGTCCCCCTCCTCCTTTCCTCGAGGCTATACATATTAAGCTCCTTAAGTCTCTCTTCATATGTCTTCTGGTGCAGACTCTGCACCATTTTAGTTGCCCTCCTCTGGACAGCTTCCAACCTGTCTATGTCTTTGCGAAGACTGGGTCTCCAGAACTGCATGCAGTACTTCAGATGGGGTCTGACCAGCTGTCTGTACAGAGGATAACAACTTCCTGTTTTCTACTGGTGATGCTCTCCTATGCATCCCAGTATCCTGCAACCCTCCTTGCTGCCCTCTCACATTGCTTGCCCACCTTTAGGTCATCTGATATGACTACCCCAGGTCCTTTCCATTTGTTGTTGTTAGTATCTCGCCCCCCTTGTGTACTCTTCCCTGGGTTTTGTTTCCCAGGTGCATTACTTGCACTTCTTAGCATTGAATCTAAGCTGCCATACATTTGACCATTCCTCTAACCTTGCCAGTCCTTTTCATCCTTTCCACCCCACCTTGTGCATCAACTCTGTTGCAGATCTTTGTGTAATCTGCAAAGAGACATATTTTCCTTCCAGTCCTCTGCAATGTCACTTATAAAGACATTGAGAGGACCAGTCTTGATACTGAACCCTCGTACCCCACTAGTAACCCCCTTTCTTCAGAGTGGACTCCATTTACTATTACTCTCTGTGTCCTATTCTCTAGCCAATTTTTTACCCAGGCTGTCATCTTGGGACACACTCCCAGGCTGGCTAACTTGTATATTAATCTTTTGTGTGGGACTGTGTCAAATGCCTTGCTAAAGTCTAGGTAGGCCATGTCCACAGACCCTCCCTGATCTACTACTTTGGTCACCCAGTCAAAGAAATCTATCAGATTTGTCTGGCATGACCTTCCTGATGTGAATCCACGCTGCCTTTGATCCTGTGCCCCTCTGGCTTCTAGATACTCGACAATTCTTTCCTTCAGAAGTGATTCCATCATTTTCCCTGCCACTGAGGTTAAACTAACAGGTCTGTAGTTTCCTGCTTCTGCCTTGCTCCCACTTTTGTGAAGGGGAATCACATCTGCCCTCCTCCAGTCCTTGGGTGCCACCCCATTCTCCCATGATTTGTTAAACAGGGTAGTCAGTGGTGTCACTAATTCTACCCTTAGTTCTTTTAGAATTCTGGGATGAATCCCATCAGGCCCCATTGCTTTGTCCACCTTCAGTTTTAAGAGTTCTTTCAAAACCATTTCTTCTGTAAATGGGCTGGTATCAACTTCTGTATCCAGAGTGTTTCTACTGTTTGTTTTAGGTACCTCCCCTCTTCCTTTGTAAATACTGAGCAAAATATTTGTTTAGTATCTCTGCCTTTTCACAGTCACCCTCTGCCCACCCTCCCCCATTAAGCCTCACTATCCCTCCCTTGTCTTCCTTGACTCCCTGATGTACCTATAAAGGTTTTATCCCCTTCTTAACTGAGTTGGCTATCTTTTCCTCGGTTTGGGCCTTTGCTGTTCTGACTACCTTCCCAGCTTCCTTTGCTTTAACTGATACAGTTCTCTGTACTGCTCCTTCTGTGATTCCTTGTACTTCCTGAAGCTTTCTTTTCTCTTGAACCTTCACTGCCACTTCCTTTGAGAACCATAGTGGTTTCTTACATCATTTAGTTTTGTTTATTTGCTTCACACAAAGGCTTGTTACCTCTGTGATGGCAGTTTTTATTATTCCCCATTGTTCTTCCACCCCTCCTTCCTGCCCATTTGCTAGTTCATTCTTTAGGCACTCACCCATTTTGGCAAAGTCAGCCCTCCTAAAGTCCAGTACCTTTGCCTTTGTGTGGCTTGACTCTATTGCTGTGTTTATTGTGAACCATACTGTTCGATGGTCGCTAGTTCCCAGATGGCTACCCACTTCTACATCTGTGATCCTCTCTTCATCTCCATTTGAGAGAAGCAGGTCTAAGATTGCTCCCTCTCGAGTCGGCTCCAATACTAGTTGTCTAAGGCATGCCCCCTCTAGGGCATCTAGAAAAACCCCATTCTTCGAAGTGGCTGCTGCAACTGCACTCCAGTTAACATCTGGCATATTCAGATCACCCATCAGCAATATCTCCCCTTTTTCTGCCATACTAAGTATACTTTCTATCATTTCCTTGTCCATTTCCTCCCCCTGAGAAGGGGGTCTGTATCTAACCCTATGCGGATTGTGGTGCCATTGCGGTCTCCAAATTTACCCACAGTGCTTCTTCTCCTCCCTGTTTTCCCTTTTGTTCTGTTGCTTTGATTCCTTCCCTTATGCAAAAGCTACTCCTCCTCCTCTTTACCCTCTCTGTCCCTCCTGTAGATAGTGTATCCTGGTATGTTTACGTCCCAGTCATGGTTTGTGTGAACCATGTTTCTGTGACTGCCACAATATCCAGATGTTCCTCCTCCATCAAGGCCACTAATTCAGGAAGCTTGTTACTCAGACTACGGGCATTGGTACTCATTGCTTTCCATTTTTTGATGGCTTTACCTTCTGTTGCAGCATCCCCCACTGACTTTTCTACCTCGGTCTTTTTCTCATTTAGTACCCTGTTTTGTAGGGAGAGGCTGGGATTTTCCTGCTGCTTATCAGTGCTTCCCCCCTTGACTAGTTTAAAAGCTTGCCAATGAAGCATATAAACCGATTGCTCAAAAGGCTTGTTCCCTTCCTGGACAGATGCAGACCATCCTGCCAGTATAGGCTGGCATCCCTCCAGGTGGAACCCCAGTCCCCAATGAAGCCAAACCCCTGTGCTCCACACCATTTTTTCAACCATTCATTAAACTGCATGGTGCAAAGTACCCTTGCCTCACTTATGCCATTGACAGGCAGCACCTCTGAGAAGGATACTGTGTGTGCTACTTGTCTTAGGCCCCTCCCCAGTTCTACAAAGTCCTTCTGCACTGCTCTAATCTCATGTTGAGCCAAGTCATTTGTTCCTAGGTGGACAATGACGTCCAGCTCAGACTCCCATGCATCCACAACCCTCTCCATGAAAAAATACTTCCTCACATTACCTCTCAGCCATCCCCCCCATAGTTTCAAATTGTGACCCCTTGTTCTTGCGCACCTCTTTTCTGAAAGATGCTACCCTCTTGGACTTTGTTGATTCCCTTGAGGTATTTGAAAGTTTCAATCATGTCCCCCTTCTCCCTCCTCTCCTCGAGGCTATGCATATTAAGATCCTTAAATCTCTATTGATATGTCTTCTGGTGCATACCCTGCACCATTTTAGTTGCCCTCCTCTGGACTGCCTTCATCCCATCTATGTCTTTGCGGAGAGTTGGTCTCAAGAACTGAACGCAGCACTCCAGATGGGGTCTCACCAGCTGTCTATACAGAGTGATAACAACTTCCTGTTTTCTACTGGTGATACCTCTCCCTATACATCCCAGTATCCCACCTGCCTTACTTACTGCCCTCTCACATTGCTTGCTCACCTTTAGGTCATCTGATATGACTAACCCCAGGTCCCTTTCCATTTTTGTTGTTGTTAGTATCTCACCCCCCATTGTGTACTCTACCTCTGAGTTTTTGTTTCCCAGGTGCATTACTCTGCACTTCTTAGCACTGAATCTAAGCTGCCATATATTTGACCATTCCTCCAACCTTGCCAAGTCCCTTCTCATTCTTTCCACCCCACCCTGTGTACCAACCCTGTTGCAGATCTTTGTGTTATCTGCAAAGAGACATACTTTTCCTTCCAGTCCCTCTGCAATGTCACTTATAAAAACATTAAAGAGGACCGGTCCTAGTACTAAACACTGAGGTACCGCACTAGCAACCCCCCTTTCTTCAAAGTGGACTCTGTTTACTATTACCTTTTGCTTCCTGTTCTCCAGCCAATTTTTTAGCCAGGCTACTATCTTGGGACCCACTCTCAAGCTGGCCAACTTGTATATTAATCTTTTGTGTGGGACTGTGTCAAATGTCTTGCTAAAGTCTAGGTAGACCATGTCTACAGCCCCTCCCTGATCTGCTACCTTGGTCACCCAGTCAAAGAATTCTATTAGAGTCATCTGACATGACCTTCCCACTGTGAATCCATGCTGCCTTGGGTACTGCGCTCCTCTGGCCTCTAGGTACTCAACAATTCTTTCCTTCAGAAGTGATTCCATCATTTTCCCAATCACTGAGGTTAAACTAACAGGTCTGTAGTTTCCTGCTTCTGCCCTGTTCCCACTTTTGTGAAGTGGAATAACATCTGCCCTCCTCTGGTCTTCAGGTATAGTGGTAGCCACAGACATTGCCAGCTATTTCCAGATATTTTGTGAAATTTCTGAAGAGTTTCTCTCTGCTGCCCCTACTGTTTAAATGCCAAAAGCATCAGATATTTCTGGAAATATCACAGAAATTTGGGGAAATAGCTGGCAGTGTCTGTGGCAACTACTGTACCACCCCATCCTCCCATGATTTATTAAAGAGGGTAGTCAGTGGTGTCATTAGTTCTACCCTTAGTTCTTTTAGAATTCTGGGATGAATCCCATCAGGCCCCATTGCTTTGCCCACCTTCAGTTTTAAGAGTTCTTTGAGAACCCTTTCTTCTGTGAAAGGGTTGGTATCAACCCCCTTATCCAGCTGATGATGGATTATTCCCTAAATGGACAAACCTTAAGGCAGTCAGTTAAGGTGAAAGACCTGGGTATAACTATAGATAATAAGCTAACATGTAAGGCCCAGTGTACTAACAAAATAGCTAAAGTAAACAAATTATTATGGGCTATAAAAAGAAATTTCAGAAGAAGAAGCCGGGTGGTGATTATGCCTCTCTATAGAGCATACATGAGGCCATTACTGGATTATGGTAGTCCTTAATGGGGTCCAGTATCAAAAGGTGGTGTGGACAGGCTGGAGAAGGTATACTGACAGGCTGCAAAAATTGTATATGAATTAAGGGAAAAATTGTGAGAGTTGAGACTCCTCAACTTAAACCTTATGACCTTGGAGACAAAGAGAATCTGGGGAGACCATTTGATGTGTTATGACATCATGCAAGATGCCTATCTGTTAAATGAATTACAGTTAGAATTAAAAAATGATGCGGTATGTACCAGGGGACACCCACTGCAACTTCAACCCAGAAAGTTCAACTCCAATAGGAGAAAGGCCTTCTTCACACACAGAGTGGTGTCACCCAGGAATGGGCTACCCATAGAATTTATCACAAGTAATAGTAAACTCCAGTTTAAACAGAGACCAAATAAATACAAATACTGAATGGCAACACCACACAGTATTATGGGTGAGTGAACAGGAACGTTAATGGGCTTACCACCCCCTTGGCTCCTAAAGGCCTTAGTAGTAATTGTTGTGATACACAAACACTGACTGATACATATACACATATATGCATATATATTCCAGTATAACATAGCAGTGCACTGTCTACACACAGAGAGCATTGCCACACACACACTAATACACATACACTACCTTACATGGCATTTATTTACTTAATGTAAAAACAAAAACAAGGCACTGCATCAGCATGTGGTCTGAAACAAAACAATATGGTTATATTAAATGTACACTGAAAATAGAGTTAAAAATCTACATTTTGACCATAGGTCTTCTTCAGAAAATATCTAAAACAGAAAAAAGCAAAATAAAGTTAGTGTAGAGGGGTTGTAAAATAAGGGATATATATATATATATATATATATACACACATATGTGTGTGTATATATATATATATATATATATATATAAAGAAACAAAAACTCCATTTAATGCATCAGTTAGGGTTGTTCCACAGTTGACAAAAGTGAGAAATTTGGTGCTAGGGTTGAAAACTCTCCTTGCACCCCCTCAGCCTGCCCTCCCAACTGGCATCGGGGTGTGCATTGGGGTCATCAGCCCTAGCTTTCACCCATCACATGCGTGAACAAGCTGAGGCATAGGAGAATGGGGTGAGAGTTAGGACCGATGACCCCAACGCACACCCTGATGCTGGTTGGGGGGCTGGCTGAGGGGGTGCAAGGGGGAATTTTAACCCTAACACCAAATTTCCTCACTTTTGTCACTGTGAAACAACCCTAACTGATGCATTAAACAGAGTTTTTTGCCTCTAATATATAGATATGTGTGTGTGTGTGTGTGTGTGTGTGTGAAGGGAAAGAAAAAAGGGGAAGGCTCGTGGAGAAGAAAAAGTGATAAAAGGCAAGATTAGGAGAGAATCTGTGAAACAAAAAGGTGATGATGGGAAAGAAAAAACATTAACAGGGCCTAGTAAGAAGGCTGAAAGGTGGCAAATGTGGGGCAAGGAGACAGAGAGGGAGACGTGATGAAAACGAAAAGAAATTAAATGTGTACTGATACAAACAGACTTTAGGGAAAATAAGGGGTGGCTGAAAGATGTTAGTAGAAAATAAGTTTATCATTTAAACCAGAGGGCTACTGGTATCTAAGGCAGATGATCAGCTTGGTTTCCATGTTTTTTCTATGGTCAGAATCCCAGAAGCCCTGTTAAAGGTCACAAACAGAAAAGTCATTGACACTGTGGTCCCTGGAAAGAAAGTGGGATACAATGGGCTTAGCAGTGTCTCCATTCCTGACTGCTCTGTAATGTTCCCTGAAATGGTCAACAAGGCATCTACCAGTCTCTCCAAAGTAAATAGCTGTACACTTCCTGCAAATAATACAATATACCACATTAGTGAAGGTGCATGAGAACTCCTTGATGATGTGAAAAACACCTGTAGGCCACCAAATTTCAGTCTCACTAGAAACAAATTTGCAGGTGTAGCAGCAAGGCCTGTTACAAGGTTTGGTACCTGGTAGATAGGAACTGTTAGGAGTAGATAGGCTGCTTTTAACCAGGAGATTCCACAGGTTGGGTGGCTGGTGGTAGGAGGCAATAGGTGGTTCTGTAAAGGAAGCACCAATGTTGGGGTCACTGCAAAATGGGAAAGTGACTGGTGATGATCCTGTGAAAAGAAGGTGTACTCTGATGGAAATGAAGCACTAGTGGAATTCACAGCTGTTCTTGAGTGACAGTATCCTTCCTGTGGGGGTCAAGGTTACGGGGCATGTTACTGACCTGGGGCAGTGCTGTGTTAACTGTGCTTTTAGGGTATCCCCTGTTGATGAAAAAACTATGCATGATTTGGATCTGCTCAGCAAAATCCTCCTCCTCACTGCATAACCTGTGAAACCTAAGAAACTGTGAATAAGGCAGGCCATTCTTGACATGTTTAGGATGGAATGAGCTGTGGAGCAGGAAACTGTGAGAGTCAGTTGGTCCTGATGTCTTCAGACCAGTGTTCTGTACTGACAGTTGGATATCCAGAAAAGGCAGTGTAGAGGAGGATACTTCAACAGTGTATTGAAGGGAGGGATGGGCCATGGTAACTTATCGAGGAAGACTTGGAGGGTCTCCCTGGAGAAGGAGGTGGCCCCTACACAGTCATCTATGTAGCATTTGTAGAATTCAGGCACAGTCCCTGTGAATGAGAGAAAAAAGTGTTCCTTCACCCAACCCACAAACAAATTAACAAAGCTGGGACCCATCTTGGTACCCACGCCAACTCCACTGACTTGCTGAAAAAAAAACTGTTATTAAAAGAAAAAGCATTGAGTATGAGAACAAGTTCTGCCAGATGAGTTAGTGGGTGTGGGTGGCTGCTGGACTTCACGCTTATTCAGGAAATGCTGCAAAGCTGGCAGATCATCATCATGGGGGATCACTGTGTAAAGAGAGTTGATGTCCATGGTGAAGATGAGCTGATGAGAGCCACTGAATCTGAACCTGTCAAATAACTGGAGAGCATGGTTAATGTCTTTAACATAGGAGGGCAGGGACTTAACAAGGGGTTTCATGAGGCTGTCCAAAAATGCAGAGATGTGGGATGTGGGGCAGGAGCAGGCAGACACAATAGGATGACCAGGGTTATCTATTTTGTGGATTTTGGTAAGGAGATAGAACCTGGATGTCCACGGATGCTGAACTATAAGTCTCTTAGCAGAAGCAAGGGGGCTGTCTGTTTTCAATAGCAGAGGTGGTGGTGGTGGTGACCTCAGTCTGATAGTCAGCAGTAGGGTCCATGGAAGAGAAGAATAAAACTTGATGTCGGAGAATTACTGTGTGGCTTCAATGATGTATAACTCCTTTTGCCAGACCACAATAGCACCTCCCTTATTAACTGGTTTAATAACAATGTCATTCCTACATTGCAGAGATCTGAGGGCTGCACGTTCTCCCGGTGTCAGATTAGAGTGACTGTGCTTTCAATGAAAATTAAAGTTAGTGATGTTTTCCATGCATTGGTTAACAAAATAATCAACAGCAGCAAAACACCCTGGAGGGGGTGTCCATGCACTTCGCTGGGGACTGATATCATTGATTGTTCTGGTGACAATGTCACCATCTGTGGGAAGAGGAGTCTTATTAGAAAAATGAGCTGTAAGGCATACTTTACAATAGAAGCACTGCCGATCAACTTGAACCTGGGGTGCATCAAGATATCAGGATGTAGGCACAAAAGAGAGACCTTTGCTAAGGAGAGATTGCTCATCTTGTGACAGGGGGAGGTCTGGAAGAATACAAAATACCAAATTGCTAGGTTGTGTTTGACTCAAGGGCTCATGTTAGTTGCCGATCTGCTGGGTGAGAGACTGGAGTCTTGCAGATTTGGTGTCCCTGAGGAACTGAATGAGAGTGGAATTAAGGTGTTGGATGCAATGCTTAACAAAAGGAAGGTTATGTGGAGCTGTATGCTGCAGGAAATCCTTTTGCCTTTGAATGGTTTTGTCCACAGAGATTAGTTGTTTCTTAATGGAGAGGATGGCGATTGTAATAAGTTTCCTAGAGAAAGTTTTCAAAAGTTTATTAGTGGAGGAAACATGTATCTCAGACCCAAATGAACAAGGATGGAAACCTTTAGTAATAATACCCAGGTGGCATCATTTGGAAAGAAACTATAAGTGACTGCAGAGTTTAGTCTTAAAGCAAATAGCATAATATAATTCAAGAGAAGACTTAGAAATACGAGAAGGGAGTGCAGGCACAGATGAAATGAAGGAGCATCATAGAGAATTCAGAAGAAATTTCACATTAGGCATAATGGGTTGCGGCAAATGTAGCACACAAAATGTAAGAACAAAAACAAGGTGCATCAGCATGTGGTCTAAAAGCAAAGCAAAATGGTCATATTAAATGCACACTGAAAATAGAAAATAGAGTTAAAAATCTACGTTTTGACCTTAGGTCTTCCTCAGGAAATATCTAAAAGAGAAAAAAAAAACAAAGTTAGTGTACAGGGGAGGTAAAATTAGGGATGTATATATGTGGGGAAATAAAAAAGGGGATACTCATGGAGAAGTGATAAACGTATACATCTAACTCTAACTTTTACTGTATTTACTATATTTAGGATAAGTACTGTGTTTTGCACTAACTCATTGTATTAATCTATGGCATGACTGGGTAAGTAAGGTAGTGGACCAGGAAGGTGTGGTGCATGTGTCCCATCTGGACTTCAGAAAGGCCTTCAACATCGTCCCCCACAGAAAGCTGATTAACAAACTGTGTAGCCTGGGGTGGATCTTAAAGTAGTTTTTTGGGTCGAGAACTGGCTGAACAGTAGGAGTGAGAGGGTTGTGGTAAACAGAGAGTACTCTGAAGAGGGAGAGGTGGCAAGGTATCCATTACCCCATTTCGACAAAAATTATGTTGCCCAACATCACAGCGATGGATTTATGTTGACCACAAATTGAGGTAAGCATAAATCCGACAAGTAAACCATCTTTATTTTGGGAGGAATTTGCCCCCAACCCCCAATGCAGGAGGGTTTGCCCCCATGCCCCCTGTCCTTTAAGATTATCAACTCCGGGTCAGAGCTGATTCAGGGTGGGTGCAATGCCTATTCAAAGCAGTGCTGGGGGCCTATGGGTGCATTATAGTGGTAACAGTGAATTGTCACTGTAATGTCATTCGCTGTGCAAATGTCACCATTCAGATGGCATACCAGTGACAAACAAGGAGCCACAGGGGTTGGTTTTGGGGCTGCTCCTCTTTAAAGTTTTTATTGGGGACATTGCAGAGGGACTGGAGGTGAAGTTATTCCTTTTTTGCAGATGCTACAAAAGTATGCAATAGGGTGCACAAGCCAGGGGTTATTGTAAGAGTGAGGTAAGACCTGAAAAAAAAAACTGGAGAAATAGTCTGAAAAATGGCAGCTAGGATTCAATGCAAAGAAGTGCAGAATCATGCACATAATGCACAAAAAACCAGAGTCAAAGTTCAAACTAGGTGGGGATATACAGACAGCTGCAATGCAGGAAAGGGATCTGGGAGTTATCGTCTTGAAGGACTTAAGAGAAACTAGGCAGTGAGGTAAGGTAGCTGGAAAGGTTAGCCAGATGCTTGGATGCACAGAGAGGGGTATCAGGAGTATAAAGAGGAAGGACATTTTGCCCCTGTATAAGACATTCATGAGAGACCACACCTAGAAAACTGCATCCAGTTCTGGAGGCTCCATCTGAGAAAGAACATAGACATGGTGGAAGTGATGCAGTGGAGGGCAACTAAAATGGTGCAGGGCATTTCAGGATAAGACCTATGAGGAAAGACTAAAGGAATTAAATATGTATTCATGGAGGAAAGGGGGGAGCATGACTGAGACATATCAGTACATCACCGGTATAAACAGAGCACAGGAAGGAACCCCACCCTGAGGAGGGGGGCCCACCAGATAGTATCACTGCACGCAATTGGCCTCCAGGCCAATGCCTGCCACCCCCACCCAAGAGTTTGCTACTGCTGGATGAATGGAGGAACCTATGGTCCCTTTAAGATGAAAGAATTCATTTTGTGGACAATTGTGTGGTCATTAGCAAGTTTTAACAAAATGTTTTAGTGATTTTGCAGTGGCCATATTGATATTTAGGAGTATAATTTAATATATGTTTATACACACAGATTGTTTGAAAAAATGTTCAAAGAATGCAAATAAAGAGGTGCATACATTGAGAAACTATTAAGGTACTATGGAAACTATTCCATTTCATATCACAGTTGAGGCCGGCAGTATAGCCTAGAGCAATAGTTCTTAGACTTTGTCACAGTGAGCCTCCCCAAATCCATGGAAAAGATTTTGAGCCTCCCCCAAATTTAAAATAATCGTGGGCTTCCACAAAGAAAAATAACGTACTGTACTTTAT
The DNA here is from genome assembly GCA_016271365.2 of Neoceratodus forsteri. NCBI lineage: Eukaryota > Metazoa > Chordata > Ceratodontiformes > Ceratodontidae > Neoceratodus > Neoceratodus forsteri. Next base: position 1,367,571,480 of record CM057459.1, read on the forward strand.
GCAGTACACCATGAATAAATTGAAACCCCTTTGAGTACTTGACTCACATTCAGTTCTTTGTCTTATACTGACTTAAAACGTTTGAAAAAGAGCTCCTGTGCTCAAAGGTGTTATTGGAATAACAAATAAATAAAAGAAACAAATATTATTATTCAGCTTATTGTAACACCTCCCCTCCCTCCCCCCCACACACACACAGGCCAACCTACTTGCTCTGCTGTTTTCATTCTTGAACCCTTGTTGCAGTACCTTCGTGGGTCAGACTACTTCCTCTGTTTCCTCTCCATATGAAATAACTTTCCTACAGACTTTGCCTCTCCCCCTTCTTCTCTGCTCCTAAGCAACATCTCAGGAATTACTTTGCTCCTTCCTGCTATTGCTCTTAGCACTTCTATGCTCAACCCTTGTATTTGGGCTGTTCTGCTATCAGTTTACAAATTGATCAATTACCACCACTCATTATTAATTTATTGTCCATATTTATTTGCACTATGGCTCATTGTATATTTCTTGATTGTTTTGCAGTTAGTTTTTGAAATGATTCATTCCCTATCCTTCCACTGGTACACCTTGACTCATTCACCTTCCTTTGTCACCTATTAGTAAATACATTCACCTACTATTATTTCCTCTTTAAGTTTGCTTCATCTCTTCACACAAAATATATAAAACCCAAAATTTAAATACAGTACTGTTTCAGACTTGCTTGAGCCTCACCTGGAACAGCTTAGGGCATCCCCAGGGAGGCTGGCCTCACCATTTGAGAACCCCTGACCTAGAGGTTGATGAGCTACGAATAAGCTTGGTATATCCAGCAGACCTGGGTTTGATTCACACAGCCTCCACCTGCATACTGTGTGACTCTAAGCAAGTCACTTAACCACTCCAGTGCTCCCAGGTTGCTCTTGAAAACAGGCACTTGTACCTAGTGGGCCTTCCCCAGTTACTAAAAAAATTAAAAAAAAAATGATTCTCTTAATTATTCTGTGAAGTATGTTACCAGCAAAAAATTGCATACTAATTTTATGATTATTATGTGAATTTCAGCCAGTTCCCTGATGAAGATGTTTTTATGATCCTGAAATGTTGCCTGGTTTTGAATAAAGAATATTTGCTGATGAAAAATAAAACTATGAACTTCATGTGAAAGTAGCTCTCTGGTCTGATTTCTCATTTATGCTTCAGTTTTTGTCTGGCCTCTGCTGGACAATTTTAAAAGAACTTTAAGATGGAAACTGGATTTATTTTACCTTTTTGTATTGCTTCAGGCAAAGGTAAGTCAGAAACATGTTTATTCAGAAGTTGCACTTTTTTCTATGTCAGAGGCTTTCCCCATAGCATCTGAAATCTGAAACCTCCTTGCTCACTCTCATTTACTGTTTATGCCTCAGAAAGGCTGACTGAGTTGACATGTTTATGAGCTATGAAACATTCTTGAAAGTTTCTTAGGCAGCACAGATTTGCATCAGGAAGGTCTTGTCAAATGAGTCTGATAGACTGACTGACTAGGGAAGTGAATCAGGTGAGGGGCTATAGATGTCTCTTACCTGGATTTCAGCAAAGCCTTCAATACTGTCCCACACAGAAGGCTGGTTAACAAGATGAGTAGTCTGGTCAAGGGGCATAAGGTGATACAGTGGGTTAGAAACTGGCTGACAGACAGAAGGCAGAGGGTGGTGGCAAATGGGATCCAATCCAGGGAAAGAGGAGTGACCAGCAGAATGCCGCAAGGATCAGTATTGGGACCAGTCCTGTTCAATGTCTTCATTAGTGACATAGTAGAGGGTCTGAAAGGAAAGATCTGCCTATTTGCAGATGACACCAAGATCTGCAATAGGATGGATACTCCAGAAGGGGTGCAGAAAATGAAGAGGGACCTGGAGAAGCTTGAAAGATGGTCAGAGGTGTGACAACTGAGGTTGAATGTGAAAACGTGCAAGATAATGCACCTGGGCAGGGAGATTCCTGGGGACCACTACAGGATGGGGGGTGCTGACCATTCGTGAAAGAGGAGAGGGACCTAGGGGTCATCATGTCTGATGACCTTAAGGTATCAAAGTAGTGTGAAAGGCTGCAGGGAGGCCAGTGGCATGCTGGGGTGCATAGGCAGAGGTATTACTAGTAGGAGGCAGGAAGTGCTGATGCCATTGTACAAAACACTGGTAAGGCCTCACCTGGATTAATGTGTGAACTAGTGGAGACCACACATGCATAAGGACATAAAGAAGGTGGAGGCTGTCCTGAGAAGGGTGACAAAGATGGTAAATGGTTTGCACCACAAAACATATAAGGAGAAACAAAGAGACCTCAATATGCACTCACTGGAGGAGCAGAGAAGAAGGGTTGACATGATAGAAACTTTTAAGTACCTCAGGGGCATGAACAAGGTACAGGTGGGAGATCTTTCCAATGTAGAAAAGATATTAGAACAAGGGGACATAATATGAAATTGGAGATGGGGTAAGAGGTAACATGAGGAAGTTTTTCTACACAGAGAGGGTGGTGAACGCTTGGAATAGTCTGCCACAAGAGGTGGTAGGGGCAAGCAGAGTGGAGGGGTTTAAACATGCCTGGGACAAGCACAGGGGAAACCTTGGAGGGGAGGGAGTGATGAAAAGCCATTGACCACTTAGGGTGAGTGGATGCATACATGTATGGGGCCTATGGGCAGATTGGATGGGCCTAGCGGTCCTTATCTGCTGACAATTTCTATGTTTTCTATGTTTCTGTGAAAGAAAATTCTACCAAGATTGAAGCTTAGCACTCAAAATAGTGCATTGCAGCACTGCTCAGCTGCTTTGAACTAATTATTTAGCAGAGTGATAGCACAAAACCTCCAGTTTTATGTAGTCCATAAGGAATGTGGAGAGCTCCCTTATTATGCTGTAATAGCAAAACGTCTGCAGGGCTCTGCCCACTGCAGCCGTAAAAGGCTACAGCATAAAGCCGCTAAAATGATAAAGGGCATGGAAACCAAAAACTATGAAAATAGGTTGATTGACTTTGGACTGCAAACATTAGAACAAAGGTGCAAGAGGGATGATTTATTACTGATACATAACATACTTTAGGATGAAGAATTAATGAATGAACTAAATCTCTTTGGGAGCCAGGAGACATACACACTAAGACACAATAAGCAAATTAGAGCAGGGCACTTCAGGGCAAACACAAGGAAGATGTTCTTTAAACAGAGGGTTGCTAAACTGTGGAACAACTTACCAGTTGAACTGGCAAACAGTAAGAATAAAGAATCATTCAGAAAAGGGACTAGACAGCTGGATGGATAACCAACAGTTCCTTGGATTTACAATACGATTATAATATGCAAAGAATGGACAAATATGCCTAATTCTATCTCATGTCCTATTAAATTTAAACTTGAAGTAAAAAATATAACAACTGCTCCCAGGAGCAGGGGGCATGGCTTCATGGTGGGTACATGCCTTCAGTGGCACAGAACCATGACACTAACCTGTGGCCCAAAAGGCCAGGTTTCCAGAGTCCCAAAGGGGGCAACTTAGCTCCCAAAGCACATGATGGCAGCAGCATTTCCAACAGCCCTTCACAAATACTCCTTAGGCTTCACGCTCACTACAGGACTCCACTTTCTCATGTTCCTTACACTGCAGATGCTGGTTAATCCTGGGTCCTCACACTGCCTTGCTCATTCCTACTGCAAATTAGGGCCTCAGGGACCCAGCAGGCTATCTGGCAGGCACAACGACCACACTTTATAGTCCTCCGCAGCCCATCAAACTCCCAGACAGAGTGCCACACAGTAAAGGGGAAGTGGGCTGCCACTGTCACACTCCCCACCATGCAGACTGCCATCACTAAGCTGTCCCCATTGCCCGACTCATTCCTGCTGGATCCAGGCATCCTCACCCCAGTGCCACAGTGCACAAAGATGGGCCACACATTCTTTCTAGGCCACAGCTTCCAAAAGTGGCCCTGCTCCAGCCTACAGCAACAGCACCCTACCTCTACCAATCACAAGCTCTCCCCGAGTAGACATCCCACTGTCAGCCAATGATACCCAGACCAGACTTGGGAAAATGTCACCACTGGCCCAACTTCAGCTCCCCAACAGTCCACTCCACTGACCTCTCCCCAAACACACACCCAAACCAGCCTTAAATCCCTGGTGGGGCACAGGCTCCAGCCAGCAGCGGAGGGTCAGGCACCAGACCCCCGAAAAAGGAAGAAAAGTTGGGGAAGGGTTTCTTCAGTGAGCATCCCCAACAGGGGGTGCTTAAATAGTATATTATCCAAAGCAGCATCTAACTACAAGCAATATTTACAAATTATCCAAAGCACTTTCTAACCACAAGCAATATTTATAAATTATCCAAAGTAACTTCTAACTGCAAGCAATATTTATAAATTATCCAATGTAGCTTCTAACTGCAAGCAATATTTACAAATTATCCAAAGCAGCTTCTAACTACAAGCAATGTTTACAAATTATCCAAAATAGCTTCTAACTGCAAGCAACATTTACAAATTATCCAAAGCAGCCTCTAACTACAATCAATGGCTTGAATATTCAAACTGCGCCAGGCTGTGGTACAAGCCTGGGCACAGCTCAGCTTTGTTGCACAGGGGTGTGGCCCAGGCGATATTCAATGGAGCTGCACTCTGGCACAGCAGCTTTGGATATCGCACCCTGGCCACCCCAACTGTGCATGGCGCAGTGGCACTGCGCCAGCGCAAGTGGCCAGAGCGGAGCATGGAGATGCGGTGGCGCACGTGCCATTGCGCCATGCACAGCACCTGCGATATTCAAACGGGGACATGCAAATGGGGCCATAAGTTATGCAAGGCGCACAGGGGGCCATTTGCATCCCATTACGGCCATTTGCATGCCATTGGCATGCAGGTGCGCCGATCCCTGATGACTTGCACCTGGCACCCTGCCAGGCAGCAGCCGTCAGGGACCAACGCCCCTGCAGCCCAATTGGGAATTCCTGTAAGAGAAAAAAAAGTCAGATATCCCTGGTGGTCCAGTGGACTCTATGTGCCAATCGCGAAGGCAATAGTGATCCCCAAGTCCAATATCCTGGTGGTCCAGTGGCGCACTGACCCCAATTGTGGGCATCATTAAGCACCCCCACCAAGTCAATATCCCTGGTGGTCCAGTGGACCGCACTGAGCCAGATCGCGGGCATCATTAGCACCCCGCCCCAAGTCCAATATCCCTGGTGGTCTTGTGTACCCCACCCACCTGCCCGCTGAGCCCCACTACTCTGCTCCCCTGCCAGCGGTGAGGCAGCACCACCTGCCTGCCGCCCCCACCGCCCACCGACTGACAGATCGGTAGGGCTGCGCTTCATTGTTCAGCATGAGCCAATGGGCATGCAGTTTATAACAGATTATTCAGTCCAGATATGTGACTTCATTCACATATCTGTACTGAGTAGTACAGTGTGGCTGCATGCCCATTGGCTCATGCTGTGAACCAATGGGTGCGCAGCCCTACCAAGCTGTCAGTCGGCGGGTGGTGGCAGGTGGGTAGGTGCTGCCACCCACCGCTGACAGGGGGAGCAGGGCGGTGGGGCCCAGTGGGCAGGTGGGTGGGGGCACACTAGACCACCAGGGATATTGGACTTGGGGGTGTATGTTAATGATGCCCACGATCGGGCTTAGTGCGTCCACTGACCACCAGAAATATTGGATTTGGGGATCATGCAGATGCCCCCGAGCGGCATGGGGGCACCACCAGGTGTGGCAGCTACTCGGGTGGCCACCCACAGGTGGCAGCTGCTGTGTTGCACCTAGTTGTGGCCTGCAATGCAGCAGCTCACCTGTGGGTGGCCATCACTTGTTCCTTTTTTGGGGGGCGTAACGTTGTGCAGGCACAGGTAGGGGTTGCGCATGCATGACTCTGCACAGCCTGGGCTGAATATTGGGCTGTGCAGGCTATGCACACCCCCCCCACCTGTGCCTGCATACATTATTGATGCACTCCGGCGCATTGGGATTTGTGTGGCGCACTTTTCCCTTTTAAATATCGCACCGGGGCAAATCAGTGGGTTGTGCATGGCACAACACTGTTGCGCCGAGCACAACCCTTTTGAATATCTGGGCCCATATTTACAAATTATCCAAAGTAGGTTCTAACTACAAGCAATATTTACAAATTATTCACAGTAGGACCTAACTACAAGCAATATTTATATTTTATACAAAGTAGCCCCTAACTACAGGCAATATTTACAAATTATCAAAAGTAGCACCTAACTACATTCAATGACCCAGATATTCAAACTGTGCCCAAAAAGTGTTCAACAGCAGGAGCAAGCGCAAGTCCACTGCGCCCATGTGCAAGAAGTGTGATATTCCAAAACTGCACAGGCCAAGATGTGCCTACGGCCAATGACTGAATATCGCACCACCTGCGCCATAGCACAACTAGGGAGGTGAAGCTGAGCAGATCTGATGTGCCATAGTGCAACAAGGGATGTTCAGCTGAGCAGTCCAGATGCACCATAGTGCAACCAGGGATGCCCCCCAGCAGCAGGGCAGCAATGTAACAGCACAATCAGGGATGCAGGGGCCCACCACCCATGCCACAGATGGGCAGAGGAACACACAGCAGAACAGATTGTTCCCCCACACCCTATGCACTGCACAACTGAGGGACAGCTGGAATAACCACTGGCCCATGGATACCAGCAACCAACACACAGCCGGGCCATGGTGCCCCATCACACCCCCTGGCAAGCTGTGACCAGCACACAAGGATGGCCGACCACCCCGTACCACACCATCCCACCAATGCAGAGCACATCCTGCACCATGATCCCCATACACCCTGCCCAGGAGTAGCACCCAACAGTGCAGGACACCCCATGCATGCCACCACCCCCACTGTGACAATGCAACCCTGTGCACCATGGAGCCATGCAAGGCAGTCCCACCATGAGCACCCTGCAGTGGGCGGCAGCAGACAGTGATGCAACAGATGCATACACAGTGCCACCCTGCACATCCCCCGAGGTACAGCTGAGAGACCGACCATGCGTCAGCACACGAGGTACCCCACATGCGACAGGGCATGCCCCGGACCCCACCTCCAGTGGTACAGCACCCTGCACACCCTCCCAAGGACACATCCCGTCCCAGCACTGGCCACAACAGCCACCACTGACACACCAGCAGACCGTGCATATCACAGAAATGCAAGGGTGTCAGCTGCACAGGCCATGGACAGTCTGACAGGGGTGCCCCATGGACCACTGCACACAGGCATCCAGTGCACAGAGTATAACACACAAACCACAGACAGTGACTTATCCCCCTGCCCACACCATAGATGGTTCACCTCAGCACACACACACACACACACACCCCCATGCATGAACCACCCCTGATGCCATGCACACCACTGCAGCTGAGCACCTGTAGCCCACTGCAAATCAGAGACCACCACAGCTGTCATAACAAAATGCTTATATTTAAAAGAAGTAGCAAAACATATATACAAATATTTACAAGGGGGAAGGGACACTTAACAGGTGGGGGCGGGCAAGGGACAGGGGTGAACATATGGGACAGGGAAGAAGGGGTGTGAGGGTGGGTCAAAGGGGGGAAGGTGGTAGTAGGGACATGGAGTGCTCAGTGTGTGCCCCGGTCCTCCTCCACGTGGCACCTATGTCTGCCTCTCCTCCTCCTCCTCACCCCATGGCGGTGAATACACTCTAACAGCTCCAGTGTTGCCCTCACCACCTGGAGCAGCTCCCTCATATTCCTCTCCAGCGCCTGGAGTTGACGTCCACCTAGGATGAGGGAGCAGAGTCAATAAGTGTGACTGTCCAGCCCCCTGCAGCCCACCCATTGTGCATGGCATACAGCCATGTGCCACACCCCTGTGATGGTGTGCAACCACGCACAGTGACCGTGTACACAAGAACTGCTTACCCAGACAGCCACAGCCATGTGGACCACTGCACACACCCACCACCCATTTCCTGGACACAACACCATGGCCGTACAGTGACTTGGCTATGCGGTGTGAAGGCAGTGCCACAGCAGTGTGCCTGGTGCATGCATGGACCACCATTGATGCACTCCTGGACATGCAGTGCCACTGGACAGTGATGACTGTAACAAGTTGCATGCATGGCAGTGGTGTCAATGGATGGTGGCCATGCCCCACTGCCCGCTCAGTTATAGAGCATGCAATAGTAATCATGGATGTAAGGCACTCACCATCATCGGGGGGGTCCATGCGCTGCTGACCACCATCACCCCTCCTGGCTTGCTGCTCCTCCAGGCGGCACTCCGGTCTCTGTCCTGCTGGCATTCTGCGGGCCCTAAGGTGCAAAACATGGAGAGAGGAACATCAGTACAATCCTGTAGCAATTTCCCCCTGCCCCCATGTGTGTGCAATCCCACACAGCCAGACCCACCCACCCCACACCCCGATACCACCACCACGGCCAACACTGGATGGCCCCCCCATGTGCCGGACACATGCAACCGTGATACCGTGATAGATGATAAAAGTGTATGGATGTTGCACCTACCTGGCCATGGCACCATGCCCCTCCTGGCACGTGCCTGCAGGTGGGCAAGCAGGTCCGGGTCCCTGTGCCTCAGGTCCCCATATCTGTGGTGGCACTGCTCTGCAGTCCACCCCATGCCGGTGGCCTCCTCCAGAGCGTCGGCCACCTTCTGCCACACCTGACTCCTGGCCCTGTCCGGGGGTGCCTCCCCAAACAAAGGCCCAATGTGTGGCTTCACTATGGCCACAAGGTTTGCCAGCTCAACCTGGCTCCACTGCACAGCACGCCTCCTTGCCATCTCTGCTGCTCAGTTCAGTCAAAATGGTGCTCTGCAGCACGGTCCTGCCACGTGCAGATGCTGCGTGGTACAGCACTGCCATTCCCTATCATGCTGTCACTGAACAGCATGATAGTGGTGCACCCATGCCTGATGCATGGTGCCTAGGGGGCAAAGCTCAGGCTCAGGGTCAAGGTTCTCTGGCGCATGGACAGAGACAGTGCGATTGGAACCTAATGCATGTAGCACAATTGGGTGCTTGTGTGCCACCTCCTGTAGCGGCCTACCACACTGTTGCCCCAGTGTGCCTACGACGCCCCAGTGCCACAGCACCATATAGGTGAACAGCACTGTAGTGCCACTGGCACAATGGTGGCAGTGCCCTGCATTGCCTCCCATGCACAGCACGTCAGCAGTGCAGCAGGTGCCTGCGTCATCAACCCGGGCATGCACAGTTAGGTGTGTACTGCGCATGTCACAGAACTGCACCCTTGGCTCAGCACGTTCAACACAATTGCTCAAAGTGCAACAGCACGATTTTCAGCCGGCATATGCAAATCAGCTAATCAGCCATTCAATGATGCAGTCACTGCATTTGCATCCACTTAAAGATGTGCCTCGCCTCATTTGCATGGGTTGCGCTATAAAAGTGAGACATTGGGCTGCACTGGCCATAGTCGGTTACTGCAGTCTATTGCGGTGAGTTGCATGCTGTTTGGGAGTGTGGACTGTGGATTTTGGGACATGCATGTGACTGCACAGTCACAGGTAACACCTGTCATTCTCACAGGCTGAATCATGACTGAGCGTGTTGTGGAGGAAGAGGAACAGAGTCATGGGAGGAAGAGGAGGCTGAATTTCACTAAGGCTGAGACAGATGCCCTGTTCGAGGCCTACCTAGACCAGGAGCCACTTCTCAGCGGACAGCAGAGAACACCACAGGCCCATGCTGCTGCATGAAAGGAGGTGGCACGTGCTGTAAACCTGCATGGCAGCCACCAGCTCTCCATGAAGGAGTGCAAGAAGAAGATGGGCACAGACAGGTGGAGGATTAAGGAGAAGGTGGCTGCCATCAGGGCAGCATGGTCTGCGACAGATGGGGGACAGCTGGAGGTGCTACTCCTGACCCCACAGGAGGAGTGGGTTGCTGGCAGCATGCAGCATTGCGCCATTGAGGGTGTTCCGGGTGGTGGATTCCAGACGGGTGGTAGCCCGTCACTGCATGGTAGGTCATGGTCTGTCTATTGGGCGGGGTGACAGGGTAGATCACATGCAGTAACACGACTTTGTTTTCCCTTACAGCTCCTGAGTGTCTTCATGGGTCAGTGGTGGTGGGCTTCTCCACTGAGAGCAGTCAGATGGAGATGGAGGAGGGCCCATCCACCTCCACAGGTATACGTGGCTCAGTGTGACAGTGGGCCCGCCTGGACATCCAGACTGATGTTAGTGGAGCATGTGCAGAGGAGGCCCTGCCCATGTCCCAGCATGCCAGTGTCCATGGATGCCAGCATGCTGAGACTCAGGCTGGTGCTGGATCCATCACTGATATTGATGTTGCTAACGTCATGGGCAGTGACACGTGAGTGCCACAGGATGGCCACACAGGAGGTTACATCACGGCCATGGCTGTGGGTGGTGCCACCTTGGAGGCCAGCGTGTCATCACAGTCCCAGCCTCTGCCTGTCAGCACCGGTGGGGCACCACTGGTGTGTGTGCAGGACAGTGGGACTATTGCGGCCACTGCGGTGGCACCATTGAGCCCTGGGCAGTGGCAGCCGGAGGGGCAGCATCAGCAGTCGGCCAATGGGCATGGGGGTACAGTGTCAGGGGGTGGCATCAGAGCACCACCTGTGGACATGCCCAGGCCTGGCCCTGGTGTGCAGCACCCACCCTCAAGGGGTGATGAGCATCAGGACCCCGAACACCCTGAGGGACAGCATGCCGATCAGGCAGATGACCTCTTGGATGAGCACACCCGCATACTGCAAGCATCAGTCAATCAGCAGATGCGGCTTGTGACGGTGGTGGATGCACTGAGTGTGGCTCTGCGCCAGGCAGAGGAGCGTCACAGCAGAGACACCGCTCTGCTCCAGGCAGGGATGGACCGGTTGTGGGAGGATGTTACCGATGCCATTGACAGGCAGACACAGGCATTCACTGCTGTCATGGCCACAATGGGCACAAAGTTATTTGCCCATGTGTCGCAGACAACACGCAGTGCACTGTCCACCCCACGTTCCTGGCATCGTGTGACACCATCCTTGTCGACACTGGGTTCAGCTGTGGGCATCCCAAGCATGTCTGGCGCAGGCATGTTCAGTGTGCTGCAGAACCCTGCACGAGCACGGTCACATTCATGCAGTGGAAACCCTGGGGGACCATTGGTGCCACCCCATGAGGCCACTGGTCAGCCTGTCACTGCTGGCAGGTTTCAGCGGGGCCGCCCACGCATCTGTGGTGGCCATGGCACTGTGGCACGTGACTGACCTGTCTCCCAGCATGGCTACTGTCTGATGCTGCCCTGTGTGCATTTTGTCATTCAGTGGGCAATGCATGGGAGGGTACCTGTCCCTGCATGCACACACACAGTCCATCTGCACACCCTTCCGGCTGCTGTCCACAGTTGTGTGTGCATGATGATGCCTGCATTGTGTGGTACACCACTGTTCAATGGTGCCCAGCGTCTGACACATGCACAATGACAGGCAGTGGGCGTGGTGGTCTGAGGACATGTGTGTGGCTAGGGGTGGCGTTCTGGGTCGGCGTGCCTCCTACCCTTTGTGCATGTCTGGTGAGTTGTGTGTGTGTGTGTGTGTGTCTGACCGCATGCCATGTTAGACCTCGCCCATCCCTGGCAGTGTGTGTGGTTCTATGCCCGGCCACTTCCCTTGATGGCATGCACCCCGGTGTGTGTCCATGCGTATTTGTGGGTTGTGCCTTTGCCACTGGTGGTTGCACATGGCCCCATGACTTACCTGGGTTGGCTGAAGTGCTCCTCTGTGATGGTGTCACGGTGCAGCTGCACTAGCCGGAGCAGTTGGGGGTCCTGTCGCCCAAGGGGGGGCTGCCCATCACCATCGTCACCGGCATCCTCATCGTCCCCATTGCTGTCCCCCTCTTCAACCTGTACGGATATACCACATTCATTGGCCATGTTGTGCAGGATGCAACAGGCCAGGAATAGCCCACAGGCCTTTGAGGGGCTGTACTGTAGGGCACCGCCGGAGGTGTCCAGGCAATGGAACGTGCCTTCAGCATACCGAATACCCACTCGATGACATTACATGCAGTGGCATGTGCCTCATTGTAGTGTTGCTGCGATGGGGTCGCGGGCCGCCAGTATGGTGTGAACAGCCAGGGACAGAGTGGGTATCCACTGTCACCTGTGTGTAGAGGGTGGAGGTTAGTTTGGTGATCCACATCGCCCTGCCCCGGGCCATGTAGGCCACTACCCATGTCACCTCTGACCATGCCCCTCCCAAGCCCTATGTTTGTGCATGTGGTTTGCATACTAACCCACTAAGTGGCCAGTGGGGATGTCCCCACTCTCAAATCTGTGGCACAGTGTTGACTAGTGCCAGATGAAGGCATCGTGTGCTCCCCCAGGGTGCGTGGCACAGACATTGACTATGCGCCCCCTGGCATCGCACACCACCTGGCAGTTGATGCTAGCATAGCACTTCCAATTAATATATGCGGCCCCCTCGGGGCCAGGTGGTGTGCGGATGGCCACATGGGTGCAGTCTATTGCCCCTAGCACGCCAGGCATATGTGCTACCCTGTAGAACTCCTGAATATTTGCTGTGCGCTCCGCCGGTGTGCTGGGGAAATGGATGTACTCTGCAGCATGTGGCAGCAGTGTGCTGAGGAACTGGGTGAGGTGGCATGACGCGGCCGACTGGTTTATGCCTGTGGTGTCCCCTGTTTGTCTCTGGAAGGTACCCGTGGTGAGCAAGCACATGCAAGCTGTCACTTTAGTCTCCACTGACAGAGCATGGCTCCATCATGTGGGTGCCTGCATCACATCACTGCACAGCTCACAGAGCCACCTCAGAATTGCCTGATTCTGGTGGTACCAGCCCACGATCTCAGTATCGCTGTACAGCTCGAAGCTGGTGCAGGCTCGGTACTGCCTGTTAGGGGCATACCACTGAAGGGCCCTTCCACGGCCATGCCCCCCCTGCTACCTGCCTTCTCACCCCCCTCATTACTGCCTCCATCTGGATGGTGGCACTGGTCACGTCCCTGGCTTGTGTTTACCCCCCAGCAGCTGTTTCTGTATTCCCCGCTGTCCTAGCTGCTACTTCCCTGCACCGGGAACACCTAATCATGTTGGCCTCTGTGCTGTGTGGCACTTCCCCCTTCTACACTGGCTGTGTCTCCCCACACCTTCCCTGTGCCTCTCTGTTCAGGGTGTCCTTTCCCTGGCCTGCCCTGTGTGTCCCTCCTGCCCAGTTTGACTTGCTATGGTTCATCCTCATGTGCCTTCCCTGTAGCGTTCTTGCACCTCTCCCTTGTTCCTTTTTATTTTGGCTCATTTCCGCTATCACGCAACTTCCGCTTGCTCCCCTATTGCACATGGCACATGTTGTTGAATATTGCACTGCGCCATTTATGCATGGTTCCTCCCCCTTCAGTTGTGCATACATTCATTATCATTGTGCTATTGCTCAGCGTGATTTGGGGGGTGCATCTGCCTCCCACTGAATATCGCAGAATGGCGCATTTTCTGACTTGTGCTGGAGCAACCCTATTGAGCATGGCGCAACCTTTTTGAATATCTGGGTCAATATTTACAAATTATTCAAAGTAGAATCTAACTACAAGCAATATTTACACATTATCCAAAGTAGTGTCTAACTACAAGTAATATTTATAAATTATCCAAAGTAGCATCTACCTACAAGCAATACTTACACATTATCCAAAGTAGCAAATAACTACAAGCAATATTTACAAATTATCCAAAGTAGCTTCTAACTACAGCAATATTTATGACTCCAAGAAGTATTGGATCCAGATCAACGAGATACTGGGGAGCACCAGGCATCCGGCTCCCAAAGATATGCTAAATAATGATAACCATACTATAGCCAATGCTTTCAACTCACTTTTTAATGAGGCTCCAAATATCTCCCCTTCAGCATCCTGTGGTTACCCCCCTCTTCAGCTCCTCCTCCACTTATCTTCTCTAATATAGCATGGTCAGAGGTTCTCAGGGTGCTTCAGTCCATCCCCCTTGAGGTAGCCCAGGGCCTGATGATATCAAACCAAGTAAAAATAGACTTCTTACACACCTCCTCGCTACACCTATCACCAGGTTGTTTAACTTGTCTATCTGCACCTCTACGGTGCCTATAGCTTGGAAAGCTGCCAAGATTATCCCTGTATTTAAGAAAGCTGACCCTAAAGTCCTAGCCAATTATCGGCCCATAGCCTTACTACCAACCCTCACTAAGATTTTAGGGAAACTTATTCATTGCCAGATCTCTATGCACCTACTGAATTTTAATATTCTATCACCTGCTCAACATGGCTTTAGGGCAGGACATAGCACCACCACCACCACCACCACCCTCACTCTTCTCACCAGTGAGATTAAGTCTAATATGGACAATGCTCTTCTCACCGGTGCTATCTTTATCGACCTCACCAAAGAGTTTGACATGGTTAATCATCCGCTGCTCCTGAACAAACTTTACTTACTAGGGGCCTCTGTATCTACCCTGTTCTGGTTCAGCAGCTGCCTCTCCAACCAATCCCAATCCATCTTCTTTGGGAAACTTCTTTTATCCCCTGCCGCTATCACCTGTGGTATCCCTCAAGGCTCCATTCTAGGACCTTTACTCTTCTCCATCTTTACTAATGACATTCCCTCCTCTCTTCCACACTGTCACTCCATCATGTATGCTGATGACTTGGTACTCTATGTTGTCTCCCATTCTGTTCTGTAAATTAACACTCACCTATCCTCCTCATTCCAACTGATCAAAACTGGCTCTCCTCCAACTCACTCATTCTCAATTTGCCAAAGACTAAGGCCATGCTCTTTGGATCTGCCAGAAAAGTCCGTGCAGATCCACCAAGCTTTGTGTGCTTAGCTATGATGGGAGGGTAGTCACGTCTACTGATGCCTTCAAATACCTTGAAGTGACCCTTGATCCTGTACTTGATTTCTCTGCACATATAAATGAGGTACCTAGATCTGTAAATGCCAAGTTAGGCACAGCCTACCGCATGTGACACTCCCTTACCCCTGCTTCCAGAATCTCTGTGGTGTGAGGGGTACTGCTTCCTAGGCTACTATACACTCTCCCCACTCTATCTCAAGCCAACATGGGTATCCTTCATAAATGGGACACCTCCTATAACAACATCTGTAGATTTGACCTCTCTGCCCCCGCCTTACCCACCACTGTCTCCTATACTCCACATTGCTTTGGCTGTCCACCAAATCACAGCGCTCCTTCTCTCTGGGTTGTTTTATTGACTCCATGAATAGAGCCCCTTGCCCTGACAGTACTGCAGCCATGCTCACTCCCATGATCCATTCCTGAGCATTGAGGTCCTCTAATTCACCTCTGCTGTCTGTCCCTCTCTGCCTGACAAAAATGAGGGAGCTTGCTTTCACCCATTTCACCCCCAAATTCTGGAACTCCCTACCTGCCTACTTAAAGAGCTTCCCATCTCACTCAGTCTTTAAATCTGCACTTTTTTCCCACCTTCATGCACTTGATTCCTGTGTCTGTACCTAATTCTTCCATGAACCCTGGGTCCTGCTTACTGGTTTCTCTTAACCATACTGTGATTGTTCTCTTGACTGTTTTCTAGCTCTAGCATCATTGTTATAATATTATACCCTCAGCGGGGGGGGGGGTCAACACTGTTATACCCATGATTAACTTAATATCTCTGTGATTTCCTGTAAGACTGGACTCGCCCTGTATTTTGGAAAACTGCAATTGTGAACAGCATGTATGCACCTGTTTGAGATGATTTCATAGTTTGTAAACTGTACTCTCCCGGGTCATGCTTGAAAATAGGCAGGATTGTTGCCTAATGCACTTACCCAGTTAACAAAAGCTAATAAATAAATAAAGTAGTATCTAACTACAAGCAATATTTACAAATTATCCCAAGTAGCACCTAACTACAGGCAATATTTACAAATTACCCAAAGTAGCAGCTAAATACAAGCAATATTTATAAATGTATCCAAAGAACACCTAACTACAAGCAATATTTACAAATTATCCAAAGAAGCTTCTAACTACAAGCAATATTTACAAATTATTGAAAACAACATCTAACTACAAGCAATATTTACAAATTATCCAAAGTAGCACCTAACTACAAGCAATATATACAAATTATCCAAAGTAGCACCTAACTACAGGCAATATTTACAAATTATTCAAAATAGCATCTAACTACAAGCAATATTTACAAATTATCCAAAGTAGCAGCTAACTACAGGCAATATTTACAAATTACCCAAGGTAGCAGCTAAATATAAGAAATATTTATAAATGCATCCAAAGAACACTTAACTACAGGCAATATTTACAAATTATCCAAAGTAGCAGCTAACTACTGGCAATATTTACAAATTATCCAAAGAAGCTTCTAACTACAAGCAATATTTACAAATTATTCAAAATAGCACCTAACTACAAGTAATATTTACAAATTATCCAAAGTAACTCCTAACTATAGGCAATATTTACAAATTATCAAAAGTAGCACCTAACTACAGGCAATATTTACAAATTATCCAAAGCAGCATATAACTACAACCAATATCTACAAATTATCCAAAGTAGCACCAAACTGCAGGCAATATTTATAAATTATCAAAATTAGCTCCTAATTATAGGCAATATTTACAAATGATCAAAGTAGCAACTAAATGCAGGCAATATTTATAAATTATCCAAAGTACAGCTAACTACAAGCAATATTTATAAATTATCTAAAGTAGCACCTAGTTACAACCAAAATTTACAAATTATCCAAAGTAGCTTCTAACTATAAGCAATATTAACAAATTATTCAAAGCAACTTCTAACCACAAGCAATATTTACAAATTATCCAAAGTAGCACCTAACTACTAGCAATATTTACAAATTATCAAAAGTAACACCTAACTACAGGGAATATTTACAGAGTATCCAAAGTAGTGTCTAACTACAAGCAATATTTACAAATTATCCAAAGATGCATCTAACTACAGAAACATTTTACAAATGATCAAAAGTAGCACCTAACTACAGGAAATATTTACAAAATATCCAAAGTAGCATCTAAGTACAAGCAATATTTATAAATTATTCAAAGAAGTATCTAACTACAGGCAATATTTATAAACTAACCAAAGTAGCATCTAACTACAAGCAATATTTACAAATTAACAAAAGTAGCACCCAACTACAAGCAATATTTATAAATTATCCAAATTAGCACCTAACTACAAGCAGTATTTCCAAATTATCCAAAGTAGCACCTATTTCAATGCCTGGGTCGACGATGAACTCTCGCCATTTGGTCAAAATCTCCTCCAATTAATGGATTCATTGGGCCTGTCATGAGTAATTACCTCTGCAACCCATGAGGGGGGCATACATTGGACTTGGTTTTCCATCTGGGGATGGAGATATCTGATGTGGAGGTGGAGCCAGTCGGATGGTCTGACCATCACGCTCTGAGGTTTAGATTTGCGGCCCCCCGGAATAGGCCTGCCTCAGGAGTTAGTACAGTTCCGTCCTTTAAGAGGGATTACCTCAGAGGGCCTAATAACAGAGCTGGACTTCTCGGATTTTCCAAGGGATAGTATGGATCCAGGGCCACTGGTCTTGGCCTATAATAGGGTTGTGACTGAGGCCCTGGATGCCATAGCTCCAATTCATGTTCGTCCCCGTACTCTTCACCTAGGGGCTCCCTGGTTTGACGGGGAGGTCCGGTGAGTGTGAAGAGGAAGGGACTAAGATTAGAAAGATGTTGGCAGAAACTCAACTGGAGGTGGATAGACTTGAATTGTTATAACATTATAAATTCTACAAATCAGCAATCTCCCATAAGAAGGCAGAGTTCCTGTCCAGGGAAATTGCTGCAGCAAGAATAGACCATCCCAGCTCTTCCGGACTGTGGACAGATTGCAATCCAGTCTGTCTCCAGACTGGTAGAGCATTATCACAGGTACAGTGTGAGGAGTTTGCGAAATTCTTTGCTGACAAGGTATCCACCATCAGGGATGAGATCGGCCAGTGTCTTTCTATTGAGCATTGTACTTATCAATCGGGCGGTACTAATGCTCAGTTGTACTGGTCTACCTTTAGACTACCAGCAGTAATAGATATTGTGAGGATTATCCAGACTCTGTGACCTACCTATTGTAAGTTGGACCAAGGCCCTACTCACCTGGTGGTGGGGTGTGTAGATGTTATCGGCCCAGTCCTGGCTGGGATAGTGGTGGTATCGTTATAGAGAGGGATCTTTCCGATCCCTTAAAGGAGGCGTGTAATATACCCCTTTGAAAAGCCCTCTGACCCCGACTGCCCAGCAAATTATAGACAGTCTCTAACCTCCCTTTTGTAGGGAAGGTTATTGAGAAGGTGGTCGCTCTGCAACTGGAGGATCATTTGTCCATCCACAATATCTATGACCCTCTCCAATCTGGCTTCAGGAAGAGGCACAGTACAGAGACGGCTCTTGTTCAGGTATTGAATGATCTCCTGATGGCAAGAGATCAGAGGACCCGTTCCATCTTGGTTCTCCTGGATCTCTTAGCAGCATTTGACACCGTGGATCATGGGGTATTGCTCGACCGCCTCAGGGTTTCTCTGTGGTCTGAGGGGAGCAGTCCACAGTTGGTTTCGATCTTTTGGAGGGCAGATCTCAGAGAGTGGTATCGGGAGTTAACACCTCGGCCCCTCACTGTCTGCCCTGTGGGGTACCGCAGGGGTTGGTGCTGTCCCCTATGTTATTCACGGTGTATATGCTTCCACTGAGGGACATTATAAGACGGTATGGGCTGAGTTTTCATTGTTATGCTGATGATTCTCAGCTCTACCTGTCTTTTATGCCTGATCAGGAGTCGGATTCCATCACTATGTTTAATAACTGCCTCCTGGAGATTCAGGATTGGATGAGTGCTGGTTGGCTTAGGTTGAATCCAGGGAAAACTGAGGTGTTGGTTGTGGACCCTGGAGGGAGGATAACAGGGGCTTGGACGGGGAAACCCTCGGGTTTATATCTTGGGGGGGCCCAGCTTCTAGCCTCTGGCCAAGTACGTAACCTGGGAGTAATTTTTGACGAAAGCCTGACTATGAAGATGCAGGTGTCGGCCGTAGTCAAATCTGCCTTTTTTCATCTGAGGAATATTGCCCGGGGGAAACACTTGGTTACACGGGAAGATCTTCCCATTTTGGTCCACGCCTTTGTTACCAGCCGTTTTGATTACTGCAATGCGCTTTATCTAGGGCTGCCGGGGGTGGATATCCGCCGCTTGCAGCTTGTGCAGAACGCGACAGCCAGGTTGTTGATGGGAGTTTCACGATCTAGCCATATAACACCTGTGCTGCGTGATTTGCACTGGCTGCCAGTACAGTGGCGGATCACCTTCAAGGTCGATTATTGACCTTTTAAGGCCCTACATGATTTGGGACCCACTACCTGAAAGAGCTCTTGGTGCCTTACTGTCCTGCCGTCTCTTGCTCCTCTGATGAGGGATTGCTAGAGATTCCCAGGGTACATCTAAAGATGTCTGGAGGTAGATCTTTTGCCTATATGGCACTAACTCCTGTGGAATTCTCTACCTTGTCAGATACGAGAATGCCTAACTGTTGAAAGTTTTAAAAAACAACTAAAAACTTTCCTTTTTGCCTTAGCATTTGTTGGTACATAATGAGTAAGTGTATTGTATGGTTGTTTGATTTATTGTTTGAAATGTGATTTCACTTGTTTTATTGTAAAAGTGCCCTGAGCTTGGGAAGGGCGCTTAATATAAATAAAATTTTACTTACTTACTTACTTATTTACTAACTACAGGCAATATTTACAAATTATCCAAAGTAGCCCCTAAGTGCAAGCAATATTTACAAATGATCCTAAGTAGCACCTAACTACTAGCAATATTTACAAATTATCAAAAGTAACACCTAACTACAGGCAGTATTTACAAATTATCCAAAGTAGCATCTAATTTTTTTTTGTGTGTGGAATCAAAAACAGTGGTGGAATTCAAGCATGCATGGGACAGTCATAAGGCAATTCTAGGGGGTGGGGGTAGGAAGAAGTAGGCTGCTGGTTAACTAGGATCTGCAGCTTATCCATTAGGTAGGGAAATGGGCAGACTGGGTGGGCCAAGCGGTCCTTATCTGCTGTCAAATTCTATGTTTCTATCAAACGTAGCGCCTAACTACAGGCAATATTTACAAATTATCCAAAGCAGCATCTAACTTCAAGCAATATTAACAAATTATCCAAAGTAGCTTCTAAGTACAAGAAATATTTACAAATTATCCAAAGCAGCCCCTAAGTGCAAGCGATATTTACAAATGATCCTAAGTAGCACCTAACTACTAGCAATATTTACAAATTATCAAAAGTAACACCTAACTACAGGCAATATTTACAAATTATCCAAGGTAGCATCTAACTACAACCAATATTAACAAATTAACCAAAGTAGCTACAGGCCCAGATATTCAAAGGGGTTGCACCTGGTGCAACTAATTTGCTCTGGCGTAACCCCGGATTGTGCCCTGGTAGGATATTCAAATGGCTGCCAGATGTAGTGCAAGTTCCGATGCACTAGGGCCCAATGTTATCCTAAGCAGTGCAGATGCAGGGGTGTGCCCATGCATATGCTGCACATCCTGTTATTCAGTCCTCGATGTGTGGCGCATATGCTAGCACAACACTGCACTGCATCACACAGGGGGGCTCAAAGTTGAGCCCCGGAAAAGTAGAAGCAAGTCCCAGCCACCCACAGGTGGGCTGCTGAATTGCACGGCACAACACAGCAGTCACCAGCTGTGGCTGGCCACCTGCCCACCCAGAGCCCTGTTGCCAGGCACACATACCCCCTTGGCAGTCCAGTGGATCGCCCCACCCTGTTGCCCAATCATGGGATATTGTAAAAAATAGAATATCCCTGGTGGTCCAAGCAGTAACTCCTACTCCCTTCGATCATGGGCTGCTGTGAAAAGAAAGAGTTACCTGGTGGTCCAGTGGTGCCCCCCTCACTCACCCACAGAGGTCCCACACCACCCAGCACACCTTGTCTTTACGTGATGGCAGCACCAAACAGCATGCCACCCGGCCATCTGCCAAATGACAGCATACAGTATGATTTGTACACCTATTGTTCACTCATGGAATTGAGCATGCAGACCATACTGTACTACACAGGCTCGCAAGTGATTGAACACGCCTTCACATATTGACTTATGTAGTACAGTATGGTCTGCATGCCCATTAGTCCACACAGTAAACCAATAAGCGTCAGATCATACTGTACGCCATCATTCAGCGGGTGGCTGGGCAGCATGAAGGAGGGGTGCTGCCACCTGCCAATGATGGGGGGTGCTGGGTGGTGGGGGACCTCTGTGAATGGATGGATGAGGAGGGGTGTACCACTGGACCACCAGGTAACTCTTTCTTTTTACAGCAGCCTGCAGTTGGGCAAAGGGGGTGGTTATAGCTAGGCCACCAGGGATTCTCTATTATTACAACATTATGTGATTGGGTGAAGGGGGGTTACCGCTAGACCACCAGGGTGTGGTTTGTCAGTTGCAGCTGCCCATTGATTGGATATACAGGAGCATGGGGGCTGCATTAGCACAACAGGGTGTCGATCCCTGATGACTGCAGCTTGGAAAGGCGCCAGGTACAATTCACTGGGGATCAGTGCATCACATGCAAATGGGGCCATAATGACATGCAAATAGCCCCATTTGTGCCTTGCATGCATTATGGCTTCATTTGTATGCCCCAGGCTGAATATTGCAGGTGATGTACCTAGCGCAACTGCAGTTGCGCTGGTGCACCCCCCTGCTCCGTTACTGTGTCTTGCACCGGTGCAGTGCCACTGTGCCATGCACAGCATGTGCACCCTCCATGCCATATTCAATGGTGCTGGGCCATGGCGCAGCACCATTGGATTTTGCCTGGACCATGCCCTGGCAGAGTCCTATTGCGCTGTGCCCTGGCTTGTGCCACTGCCCAGTGTAGTCTGAATATCCAGGCCCCTAACTACAAGCAATACATACAAATTATCCAGAGTAGCACCTAACTACATGCACTATTTACAAATTATCAAAAGTAGCATCTACCTACAAGCAGTATTTACACATTATCCAAAGTAGCTTCTAACTACAAGCAATATTTACAAATTATTCACAGTAGGACCTAACTACAAGCAATATTTATATTTTATGCAAAGTAGCCCCTAACTACAGGCAATATTTACAAATTATCCAAATTAGCATCTAACTACAAGCAATATTTACAAATTATCCAAAGTAGCATCTAACTACAAGCAATATTTACACATTATCCAAAGTAGCATCTAACTACAGTACAGACAATATTTCCAAATTATCCAAAGAAGCATTCAGCTACAAGCAATATATATAAATTAACAGAAGTAGCATCTAAATACAAGCAATATTACAAATGATCCAAAGTAGCATCTAACTACAGGCAATATTTAAAAAATATCCAAAGTTAGTATTTACAAATGATCAAAAGTAGCATCTAATGACCATCATTTTTTTAATTATCCAAAGTAACATCTAACTACAGGCAAAATTGCAAATTATCCAATGTAGCACCTAACTACAGGCAATATTTACAAATTCTCCAAATTAGCATCTAACTACAAGCAATATTTACAAATTATCCAAGTGCCATCTAACTACAAGCAATATTTACAAATTATCCAATGTACCATCTAACTACAAGCAATATTAAACAATTATTCTAAGTAGCATCTAACTACAGTACAGACAATATTTACAAATTATCCAAAGTAGTATCCAATTACAAGTAATATTTACAAATGATCCAAAGTAGCATCTAACTATACAGTAGACAATATTTACAAATTATCCAATGTACCATCTAACAACAAGCAATGTTAAACAATTATCTAATGTATCATCTAACTACAAGCAATATTAAGCAATTATCCAAAGTAGCATCTAACTACAAGCAATATTTAAAAAAATATCCAAAGTACCACCTAACTACAGGCCATATTTACAAATTATCCAAAGTAGCATCTAACTACCGGCAATATTTAGAAATGATCCAAAGTAGCATCTAACTACAAGCATTATTTACAAAATATCTATAGCAGCATCTACTTACAAGCAATATTTACAAATTATCCAATGTATCATTGTGACAGGGTAAACACAACACCAGGGAACAAGGGTTAACCTCTCAGATGAGACTGAGGAAATGTAGAGATTGCAACAGGTGAGGGGGGGGGTTGCTGCCTCAGGTGCAGCCAATTAGAAAGAGTTTGCTAAAAAGCAGAGGAATCCAGCAAGAAGGGAGTGAGAGGCTGAAAACTGCTGTCCTGTGAGAGAGGAACCAGAGCTGAAAATCAAAAGAGAACATTTAAGTAAGGCAAAGAGCCTTTGGGGAAAATAAAACTGAAGCCTGCTATTGAAAATCAAACATTTTCTGGAGTAGAGGGTCCTGAGGTAAAAGACTAGTTTAGCCAGCTGGGTCAAAAGCAATGAGTGGAGTATACTGTTGAGAACCATACCTCTCAACCTCCTGCCTCATAAATCAGGGACAAGGCTTAAAAAATTCAGGGACAAAGGACCAAAATCAGGGACATATCTTCAAAATTGGAGATATCAATTCAGGAAGCTGGTAGAATAAGGGGCTTAATGTAAAATGCATTTTATAAGGAAGAACACATCTGTAACTTTAAGGTTTGACATTATTTTGTGCTTACAACTCCCACTGTTTGGTCATGAAAACACAATTTTTAGGAGGGACAGAGTAAATTTTTGAGGCAAAATCAGGGACATCTCTGAAAATCAGGGACAGTTGAGAGGTATGTTGAGAACTGCTTGCAGAGAAGGCTAAAGGGGAGACTGTGCTTCATTTAAGACTGTGTCTTAAACAAACTTCTGGCCCACATAGGGGGTTCAAACATTTCTTTTTCAAGTCAGCCTGAAAGAACTGTTTTGGTGTTAACCTTTATGTTACCTGACCAGGCTGGAGAAGTTGAACTGATTGTGATTTTCTGGAGTAACAACTTGCATTTGAAGCAATAAAGGTACATTTTGTTTTGTGAACTTTAAACACAGTGTGTTACCTTTCCATCCACCAAAGGCCAGCCTGTCACAACCATCTAACTACAAGGAATATTAAACAATTATTCAAAGTAACATCTAACTACAGGCAGTATTTACAAAATATCCAAAACAGCATCTAATTATAGGCAATATTTACAAAGTATCCAAAGCAGCGTTTAACTACAGTACAGACAATATTTACAGATTATCCAAAGTAGTATCTAACTACAAGTAATATTTACAAATGATCTAAAGTAGCATCTAACTACAATAAAGACCATAGGCCAGATATTCAAACTGCGCTATTTTGTGGTGCAAGCCCTTGCACTGCACAAAATAGTTGCGCAGGGGTGTGGCCGGAGCGATATTCAAAGGAGTTGCGCTATTGAGCAACTCCTTTGAATATCACCCCCCAGCCACAGCAACTGTGCATGGCGCAGTGGAACTTGCGCCACCGCAAGTGGTCCAAGTGGAACATTCAACTTGCGGTGGCGCAAGTACCATTGCGCCATGTGCAAATTTCTGATATTCAAAAGGTGACATGCAAATGGGGCCATAATTCATGCAAGGCATGGGGGCATTTGCATCTGTTTATGGCTCCATTTGCATGCCATTAGCATGCAGGTGTGCTGATCCCCGAGGACTTGTGCCTGGCGCCCTGCCAGGCAGCAGCCATCGGGGACCAATGCCCCTGCAGCCCAATCGCCGCAAATGTGTCAGAAGCCTCTCCCCGACTGGTCCAATCGCTGGCATAAGCTTACATCCCCCACCAGCCCGATCGCGGGTAGCAAAGTGTCCCCCAACATATCCCTGGTGGTCCAGTGGACCGATAAGCCTGATCGCGGGCTGAAGAGTGTTAAACCCTCCATTGAACATATCCCTGGTGGTCCAGTGGAACAATAAGCCCGATCGCTGGGCTGCATATATGTGTGAACCCCTCCTGCCCCCAAGACCATATCCCTGGTGATCTAGTGTCCCCATTCTACCACTCCATGGGCCACTACCATTTTCCTTTCATTGCGGTTAGCGGCAGCATCCCACTGCCAGTTACTTTCATCGACCGATCGCCAGTGGGTTGCATCGCCTATTGGTGTAGCAAGAGCTACCGGCCGCAGTTTATCATTATTGGGCAGCAAACTAGATATGAAATGAATGACTTTCATTCACATATCTGGACTGCCTTAGGACAGTATACGTACCTATTGGCTCTTGCTCTGCACCAATGGACGTGCAGCCCACCAGGCAGTCAGTCGGTGGGTGGGAGGCGGTGGATGTTGCCGTTCACGCCGCGGGGAGTAGGGTGGTGGGGTCAGGGGTGGGGGACACTAGATCACCAGGGATATGGTCTGGGGGTGGGGGTTTCACCACATTATGCAGCCCGCGATCGGGCTTATCAGTCCACTGACCACCAGGAATACGCCTGGGGGTTTTAGTAACTCTTCAGCCCATGATCGGCTTATCGGGTCCACTGGACCACCAGGGATATGTTTGGGGAACACTTTGCTGCCGGCGATCGGGCTGTGGGGGGGATGTGTTTATGCCCGCTATAGGGTCAGTCGGGGAAGGGGGACTTTTCTGCTTTTGCCAGCAATGGGGCCAATCGGGGTGGGGGATGTTTTATACTTTGCCCACGATCGCCCGCGGGGGGGCACAGGGAGTAGGTTGAGGGCCAGCCACAGGTGGTAGCTGCTGTTGTGCCCTGCAATGTGGCAGCTCACCTGTGGTGTGTCCCTCGACTTGATCCTCTTTTTTGTTCAAAGTTGTGCAGGCATAGGTTGGGTTTGCACCTGCAATAACTCTGCACAGCCTGGCTGAATATCGGGCTGTGCAGTTTATACATGGTTCCTCCCCCTCCAGTTCAGCATGCATTCATTCGCATTGCGCTGTTGCTCAGCATGTTTTCAGTGGCACAACTGCCTCCTGCTGAATATCACAGAATGGCGCAATTTTGGACTTGCGCTGGCGCAACCCTATTGTGCAAGGCATAACCCTTTTGAATATCTGGGCCCATGTTTACAAATTATCCAAAGTAGTATCTAAATACAGTACAGACAGTATTTACAAATGATCTAATATACCTTCTAACTACAAGTAATGTAAACAATTATCCAAATTAGCATCTGTGACGTAGACAGCCAGTTCTGAGTGCTGTATCATTTCTTTTTAATATAAAATGTATTAATGACTGTCTCTGCTGAAAATTCAAATGCTCTAGGAATGACCTTACTCGTTCCCCCCCCCCCCCAGATTTCAGCTGACAGATGCAGGCCAAGAGAAATGCTGGCAGCATGTATCACACACACTCAGGTTTTAGAGACAATGGGCTTGATATTCAAAAGGGTTGCGCCATGCGCAATAGGGTTGCGCCTGCACAAGTCCAAAATTGCACCATTCTGCCATATTCAGCAGGAGGCAGTTGTGCCCCCAAGTCAAGCTGAGCAACAGCGCAATGCTAATGAAGGCTTGCTCAACTGGAGGGGGAGGAACCATGCATAAACTGCACAGCCCGATATTCAGCAAGCTGTGAAGAGTTGTGCAGGCCCAACCCCCAACCTGCGCCTGCACAACTTTGAGCAAGAAAAAAAGGAGTAAGTCGAGGGCCACCCACAGGTGAGCTGCTGCATTGCAGGGCACAACACAGCAGCTGCCACCTGTGGGTGGCCTTCGACTTACTCCCCTGTGCCCCTCTGCAGCCCAATCGCAGGCATAATAGTAACTCCTCCCCGACTGGTCTGATCGCATGTGCATGCAACCTCCGACCGGCCCGACTCGCAGGCATAAGTGTAGCAACCCTCCACCGACTGCGTCCGATCGGGGCATTGGTGTGGTAACTCTCCCCCCGACTGGCCCAATCCACGGGCATAACTGTAGTAAACCCCTCCCCTGATGGCGCGGGCATAAGTGTAATGTTACACTCTCCCGACTGGCCCGATCACGGGCATAACTGTAGTAAACCCCCTCCCCCATTAGCCTGATGGCAGGCAAAACCGTGAGTCTTCTCTCCCCACAAGCCCAATCGCTGGCAGGAACAGAGTTCAACCCCCAAGAACATATCCCTGGTGGTCCAGTGGACCGCGGGCTTGATCGCAGGCATTAGAGTTCATCTCAAGCGTCCCATACCCTGGTGACTGGTACTTTCACCCACTCACTTCCATGGAGCCTCACCACCCGCTCTCTCCATCAGCCTGCGGGTGGCAGCACCTCTACACCTGCTTCCAGCCGGGCCACCACTCACTCAACTGACTGCTCAGTAGGGCTGCACGCGCCGATTGGTTCAGAGTTGCGGAGCCACGGGCATGTGCCTATAGCAGATCAGGCAGCAGTCCAGATGGAATGAATTCATTCACATCTGACCGCCTTGTACGGGTATGGACTGCATGCCCATTGGCTCTTGCTCTGAACCACGGGCATGCAGCCCTACAGAGCAGCCAGTCGGCGGGCGGTAAGTGTGGCTAGGCGGGTGGGGTACTGTTGCCTGCCGGCTGACGGGGAACAGGGTGGTGGGGCTCCGGTGGGTGGGGTGGGGGCTACTTAGATCTCCAAGGTATGTGGG
Organism: Neoceratodus forsteri; assembly: GCA_016271365.2. Lineage (NCBI taxonomy): Eukaryota > Metazoa > Chordata > Ceratodontiformes > Ceratodontidae > Neoceratodus > Neoceratodus forsteri. Next base: position 1,367,599,141 of record CM057459.1, read on the forward strand.
ACCTTTGGGGGTGGGACTCTAATGCCCACACTGGCTTCGTGGTCCACTGGACCACCAGGGATATGTTCTGGGGGACTTGAACTCTGTTTTGCCTGCATTGGGCTAGTGGGGGAGGGGTTTATTATGGTTTTGCCTGTGATCGGGCTAGTGGGGGAGGGGTTATTACAGTTATGCCCGCGATCGGCCAGTCGGGGGGAAGGGGGATTACTACATTTATGCCCACGATCGGGCTGCAGGGGGCATTGGTCCCCAACGGCTGCTGCGTGGCAGGGAGCCAGGCGCAAGTCGTTGGGGATCAGTGCACTTGCATGCTAATGGCATGCAAATGGGGCCATAAATAGATGCAAATGGCCCCCCCTGCACCTTGCATGAATTATGGCCCCATTTGCATGTCATCTTTTGAATATCGAAAATTTGCGCATGGCGCAATGGAACTTGTGCCACCGCCTCTTGAATGCTCCACTCTGACCACTTGCGGTGGTGCAAGTTCCACTGCGCCATGCACAGTGGCTGTGGCTGGGGGGTGATATTCAAAGGAGTTGCTCAATAGCGCAACTCCATTGAATATCACCCAGGCCACACCCCAGCGCAACTATTTTCAGCAGCGCAAGGGCTTGCACCACAGAATGGCGCAGTTTGAATATCCAGCCCAATGTGCTACATGGAATACTTTAATCAAGGATCCTGTTTCTCTGAGTTAATTACAGAGTTGTTTAAGTTAACTTTGTTAAGAAGGAAATCATAAAAATGGTTTATGATGTTGAAGAGAAAACAAGAGTTATTCTGTTTCACTACAGACACACTTTTATCTGACACTGACCAAGAAAACATCTGAGCACTGAAAACAGTTATTTAGAAAGCTAGACAAATCTAAATATTGTTGTAGGAATTGCACTGTTTTAAACTTTGTTTTGTTTAAAGATATGTATATCTTGTGATATAAGAGTGCTGCATTGTATGTTTGATGTATTATTATATACTTTAGTAAAAACTCTTAACTTTAGAGCATACCTGGTCTGTCTTTGAATTGCTTTCTTTTGCTAAGAAATATTTATGTTTATAGCAGACAGCAAACATAAGCTTGTATGGTGGTAAAAAACTGGAAAGAGAAACGTTTTAAATCTGAGGGTCTTTATTAAAGTTTTAAAGAGTTTATTTCTACATACTTGGTTAGGTGCCTGTAGGCAAAGATATCTGGCCCCCTGAAGACAGATATATCTGAGCCTGTGCATTGGGTATGCTAGCAAGAGGTTACAGTTTGAATCCCTCCAGAACTGAGACCAATGGTTTATCTGAACTCACAAAAACAGACAAGAGGGTTACCTTGTCTGTTACACTGTTCACAAGACTGCACTCAGAGATTGGCTCTTTAGGAGTAGAGGGCCTGACCTGCTGAGTGGGTTTGTGACAGATTGGTTGGCTGCGGTGGCATAATTTTGGTATCACAAGCTTTATTGTTTTGTGTCAGCTTAGACCGTGACCTCTCTTACAAAGAAAGTAAAAAGACAGAGTTTTATTTTAAAAAGGAAACAGAACTATATATCACTTGGCGTAGAGTTGAGTTCCTACCCATTTTATTTTTTTTCTCTAAAGTGCAGTCAGAGTAGCTGTAGTCAGGGAAGAAGAAGATGGCTTCCGACTACAGCAGACACACTGTAGATTACTTGAAGCAGCTGTGCAGGGACAGGGGAGTCCCGTTCGAGGTGACAGCCAAAAAGCAGAACCTCATAGAGGCCCTGATGGTAGTAGATACCCAGAGCAGCGAGTCACCGACAATGACTGAAGAGGACAGCAGGGCCACTGTCAGTGGAGGGCCACAGCAGCAGGGAATGGCCACCAGTATCCTGTATCCAGAGGTACTCAAACTGCAAATTGAGTTGTGCAGGATGGAGTTGAAGTCCCAGGAGAGGAGAGAGCAAGAGTAGTGAGAGGTGAACTGTGAGTCAGAGCAAGAACACAGAGAGGCAGAGTGACAACAGAGGGAGGCAGACCATGAGGAGTGTGAGCATCAGTTAGCTGCAGAGAAGAAGAGAGAGGAGAGAGGAGAGCCAGAGGCAACACAAGCTGGAGAAGATGTGACTCTGACCAGCGGCACCAGAGCAGGTAAGTGGCTTGGGTTTAACTGGGACTGCAGGACTGGGTTACAAATTGAACTCCAAATTAATAGCTGAGTTTAAGGAAAGGGAGGACATGGATGCATTTTTTAATTCTTTTGAAAAACTTTGTATTCAGGCTAAAATTCCTAGAGAGTGCTGGAGCTTCCAGCTATCCCTACTACTTACCGGAAAAGCTTGAGATGCATTGGGTCAAATGGACAATGAAGACAGCAATGATTACTGCAAGCTAAAAGCTGCACTGTTAAAAAAGTTTGAATTAGGCTCTTCCAATGATGCACCGTGCCACGTAGCAGCTTCTCTACAGAGCTCCAGCCACCTGCTCTATTAAAACTGCTTAACTCACTAAGCTACGCTATTTTGACAGTGCAAATTGCGGTAATACACATTGGAAAGGTGCGGGTACACGTGGAGATGCATTACACTATACAGAATGGAGGTAGACATGAAGAAGAATCTACCAAAGAGCACACTGCTGGTGATGCCTGAAAAGGCCCCGAAGAAACCTCGGGCCTCCAGTTTCAGCCTGGGCATGGACACCAGTACCAGCATCAGTTCTTCCTCCATGGATAGTGAACCTCTTACTTTACAGCAGTTCTTAGAGGAGTTTAAACCTTTTAAGGACGATCTCCATACCTTAACAACAGGCTTCAGCTCCCTTACTCTGAAGTTGGATGAGGTTGCGCAAGGAGTCATCGACAACTCAGCGCGAATCTTTTCGCTAGAAAAGTGGCAGGATAAACTGGATCCTGAACTTGCTACCTTCAGACAACGCCTTACCAAGCTTGAGCTAAAAGTGGAGGATCTCGAGGGGCGCAGTAGGAAGAACAATGTTGTTATTACAGATCTCCCTGAAGGAGAAGAGGGGCATGACCTGATCAAGTTCATCCAAAAGTTTGTGGAGATGTTAGCTGGTCCCTCTCCCTTCGGTGCAAATTATATTATCGAAAGGGCGCACAGAGCTCTATGCCCCAAGCCATCCCCAGAGTCCCCTCCACATACGGTCATCTTTCAATTCCTCAACTTCATGGAAAAACAATATTTCCTTAACAAGATCAAAGAGCTCCAAGACATCATTTGGGAAGGAAAACGTCTGAGAGTTGCCCAGGATCTCCCAGTTTCGGTCTGCCAGAAAAGAACGGCCTTCCACCTATGGTTGTTAAATTAATAGCTGCCGGCATCAAGTTTCGGATGGCATACCCAGCTAAATTAAAGGTTCTCATTGCTGGTGCCTGGGCGTCCATTGACGACCCTGAATCCGCTTTGGGGCAACTTAAAACTGCTTTCCCCAACTTATTCAAGAATCCCTGAAAGGCAACGAGGGATGCGGGTGGAAAATGATTTTCTTTTATTGCAAGCTGAAGGAGAGATCTATATTCCTGACTGCAGTCATTAAGCCTGAAATTTAAAAGGTTTGGAACTTAAGAGGCAGGGCACTGGTATTTGGTGTCCGATTGTATGCCGTAGATGTTTTAATTATGAGGATACCCTCCTCCTCTCGTGGGATCAGTCATTACCTCTACACTTACAACAAGGAGATGGGAAGATGATCGAAGCTACGCTGCGTTGCTTAATGCCAGTGAGGCATTGCTGCTGTCATCACTGCCTTTGTGAGGCATTTTTCCTCACTGACACTCCCATGCCATTACCACTAGAGGAGGCTCTTCCCTTATAGATGCCATTGATCTTAATGCAGCGCAACTAAATCAGTTAGCCATTTCAATGCCGCAGGGCTTATGTGGACCTCCCAGTTTAGTAACTGCTCCAGAGACTGTCTGTTCTGTTTACTAAGACGAATTACCAATTATGCTATACATAGGCGTTTGTTAGTTTTAAAATAGGAGGGGAAAAGAGAGGAGAAGAGACAAAGAAAAATGCCTCTTCTCTCTGAAAGAAGCCCGAGTTAATGGGGGTCCCGAGAGAGTATGTACTCTTATGATATCACGTGCAGGCTGACCTTGGTCCCTCTCCCCCATGTTTCCTTATCTTTTCTTCGGGTCTTCTCTTTCCAAAGGCAGTAATGTATGGAAATTTGATGACCCAATGGTTTTCCTGCATGTCCTATAATTTGCATAGTTACCTATTGCGATAGAGTAATAGTTTAGATCATGTCCTGGTCAATTTTTCACAGACCAGCTTTTGTACTCATTTAATATTTACGTGTTAGTGTATACTAATGGTCACAGTATCACAGTGACCTTGTTTTGAGTATTGTTGCTGATCTGCGTTTAGCGTCTCAGATTGGAGAGTTAATTTTCAGTACATGGTCTCATAGTTTCAGCCACTCCAATACAGCAAATACCTTAGTTTAGCATTTTATTATTGGATCCTAGATAGTGATACTTGTTATTATCACTGCTTTATATATTTAGGTTTTGGTAGGTGGCTGGAGCGAAGGGGAAAAGTTTAGGGCATGATGCAGGCAAAACGAGAATGGGGTGGCAGGGTGGGTTGGGGTAGGACTTTAATGTCTGTACTGTTGAGTGTTTATGCGGGTAGATTACAGGGGACTGGAGGGGGGAGGTTGGAGGGTAAGTTCACACAGTGATTTGTGGCACAGTACGCTGTTTGTTATTTGCCTCATAGCTCAATCAGTATCTTGCTCGACATGGCTGGGACAACGAGGATAATCTCTTGGAATGTGCGGTGGGCCAGGCACAAAATTAAACAATATCAAATTCTTAAACACCTAAATCTTCTGGCTGCAGACACTGCGTTTTTGCAGGAGTCTCATTTACTGAATTCTGAGGCCATGCAGCTCCGCAGGCAGCAGATGGGCCAATGCTTCATGGCAGAAGATAGCACCCAAAGCCATGGAGTTTTGATCCTATTGAGCAGGTCCTTACTGTTTGCTCCCACCCAAATTATAGCAGACCCTGAAGGACGTTATGTGTTTATGAAAGACAAACTCCATACCAAAGAAATTATCTTGGGCAGTGTCTATGGTCCCAATATTGATGCTCCCAGTTCCTTTATACACATTCTCAACATCCTTTCCCCAATTTTGCAAATCCCGTTAATAATTGGGGGTGATTTCAATCTCGTTTTTGACCCCCAAATGGATTTCTCAGGTAAACTCTGCAAAGGGCTTTCCACAGCACAATGGGCACTCTGAGATTGGATAGACGGAGCAGGGTTGGCAGATATTTGGCATATTCTTCACCCATCTGATAGAGAGTTCACCTTTATATCCTCGGTACACCATTCGTCTTCCCGCATTGATTACATATTGGTTTCCCAGTCCTTAATCCCCGCAGCTGTAGACTCAGATATACTCTCAAGTCTGCTTTCTGACCTTTCACCAGTTTCCTGTTTGATTTCTTTATCTTCATTGCCCATAAGAGGCAGGCGATGGAAGATCAATAATCAACTGTTAAAGATTCCAGATTACAAAACATACATATCCGAACATATTTCCACCTTTATGGAAATTAATGTCAGCTCTACCGGAAGACCAGACATTGAATGGTGCTCCCTGAAAGCCTATCTTAGAGGCTTGCTGATCGGTTTAGCAACCAAAAGGGAAAGAACCCAGGATGAGCGTCTTAAATACTTCTGTCTCAGATCCAGGCCATAGAGCATGATTTATCCCCCAATCCTCAGATCAAGTCAGGGAAACCCTAGTGAAAGTCAAGGACTCATATTTGAATCTCCTAAGAGAAAAGGCTGAGTTTATTATTCTGAAAAATCAGTCTTTTCATGTAGATCAAGGGGACAAAGCAGGGCATTTTTTGGCCCTCAAGTTTAAACAGCTAGAATCTTACAGACTGATTGCTGCAGTTCGCTCGCAAGAGAATGATACCCTTATGACCTTCCCATCAGATATAACTTTGGAATTTAGGAGTTATTAAGCAAAGCTGTATAGCCCATAGAAAAAAACCCATCTTTATCACAATTAGGCTCTTATTTTATACGGACCTCCTTACCTGTACTTTCAGACCTACAGAAGTCTTCCCTAGTCGCTCCCATTACTTTAGAGGAGATACTTAGGGTTATTTAGGATTTGCCTTCGGATAAGACACCTGGTCCGGATGGCTTCTCTTCTAATTTTTATAAAGCCTTCACACCACAACTAGCACCTTTCCTTCTTTCATTATTTCAGCATGTTCTTTCTGGCCAGGTATTGGATGAGTCTTTATTTGAAGCCTTAATTACTCTAATACTGAAGGAAGGTAAACCTCCTGAGAGAGTCCAGAGTTATAGACCATTCTCCCTCCTTAACCAGGACCTTAAGATTCTAACAAAACTCCTGGCAGACTGTTTGAGCCTTGTCATGCAAGATATTATAGGCCCGGAACAAGTAGGTTTCATGAAGGATAGATCCTCGATTGATCATTTTAGAACCCTCTCGCATGTCTTCTCGGCCTCCAGGGATACCAATTTTCCCACTGTTCTTATCTCCCTGGATACCGAGAAGGCATTTGATAGGGTCGACTGGAATTTTTTGTTTCAATCACTCACAGCATTTGGGTTCCCCTCTCTCTTTATAAAGTGGATAGGGGTCTTGTATAAATCCCCCATGGCACGGGTAGTGTGCAATGGAATATTGTCCGACTCCTTTACATTGCATGCTGGTACTAGGCAGGGTTGCCCTTTATCCCCCCTGCTGTTCAATATTTATTTGGAACCACTTATCCAGAGGATTATGGCAAATACAGAAATTCAGGGTAAAAGTATCCAGCAACAAACAGTTAAAGTATTGGCCTACGCGGATGACCTACTCCTTCAAATATCTCAACCCGACGTATCTATACCTGCCCTACTTACCACCCTGAGAGAATTCAGTTCCATGTCCAATTATAAATTAAATAAAGACAAGACGGTGGTTTTCCCCTTGAATCACAAAGCGTTAGAGCTAGCGGCATCCTCCGTGGGTTTCTCTTGGCAGCCCAACTCATTGAAATATCTGGGTTTGAACTTGTCCAGGGAACTGACCAGGTTTACAAAATTAAATCTAGACCCATTAGTATCCACTATTAGACAAGATCTCAAGATATGGGCGTTACTTCCTCTATCTCTCTGGGGTAAAATCAATATTATCAAAATGAATGTTTTCCCGCTGCTTTTCTACCCATTAAACCTTTTGAACATCTGGTTACCGTTGACGTGGTTTAAAAAATACATCAGATGTTCTCAGCCTTCATTTGGTCTGAAAAGAAACCCCGGTTAGCCTATGACAAGCTTTCAGCACCGAAATTGAAGGGGGGAATTGTGTCTACCACATTTAGATCTTTACTACTGGGCCAGTCATGTGAATAAGTACCTGCAATGGCTAAGGGGGGGACCATCTCCAATCACAGCAGTCTTTCACACCTATATGGCTGAAAATAGAGATGAGCTTAATACAAACCCATGGGCTACCTTCTGCACTTAAAAATACTCCCATTGCATTATCTATTCGTATCCACTCCCAGCTCTGCTCGTTCCTAAAATATAAGCATACTATGGACCCATCTCAACCTTGTTGAGGTAACTCCAACCTTATAATTGATGGCAGGCCACTTCAGCTGAGATAGATCCCCCAGATAGGGGACTGCCCTCTCTCTTGCTTTTGGAAGACTGGTGGCCTGTGTTTAACTTCACCTGAAATTCTTAATAAATTCCAAGCTCCGAATTCTGAGATTTTTAAAATATTTCAATTACGTCACTTAATAAAATTCCTTGGCAATGTACCACCAATACTCCCAAATCCATCTTTGTCATGTTTAACTCCCCAGGTGGGCCTCTCTCACGCTGTGTCTAGACTGTATGAGATAATCCATAACTGGGAATGGCCCGACTGCCTGAGGTCAACTTCTTACTGGTCCCCACTTTTTCCCAAACAAGATTTGCATTGGCACTCTTTATGGAAGACCTGTCATAAGTTTGTAACACAAGACAGGTTTCAATTATTACAATTTAAAATTCTGCATAATCTTTATTATTCGCCCTAGAAGATGGCTAAATTGGGAATGCTCCCTTCACCCACATGTACCAGGTGCCTGCAGAGTGAGAGTAACCTCCTGCATATCTTTTGGGAATGCCCCAAGATAGTCCCCCTCTGGACTGTCATTAAACAGAAGGCTGACCCCCTCTTGGGCTTATCAGATTTATTTACAGCTGAAATTTGTGTTTTGGGAGACCTTTCCTCGGTTACTGTTATCAACCGAAAATATCATATAACCCTCATTGCTATGTTGGTTAAAAGACTGGTTTTGCAGCACTGGAAAGATACAACTGAAATTTTTTACAGTGAATGGTTACAGGAGTTGTTGGCCAATCTTCGCCTGGAGAAGACAATTGCTAGTTTACATAATCAATCACAGAAATTCCTCAAGAAAAGGGGTCCTCTCGTTACTCTGTATTCTCTTCAGAAGTCATAAAAGCCTTGTATCTTGTAACAGACAGCCTTACACAGATAGATTTGCTCTGTGGGGGTTAGGGTGGGTGGGGGAGAGTTGATCTATTCCCAAGTTATGCTGTATTATTGTATAGTTGATGAGTAAATGTAACAGATCTTCTCTCTGTAATTGTGTAATGATGAATAAACTTTGAATTGAAAACAATGTTTGAATCAACTCTCCCTCCACTCACTCCTAACCCCACCCCACACAGAGCAAATCTATCTGGTGTAAGGCTGTCTGTTACAAGATACAAGGCTTTTATGACTTCTGAAGAGAATACAGAGTATGGTGCAGGGCCTGCACCAGAAGACATATGAAGAGAGAGACTTAAGAAGCTGAATATGTATAGCCTCGAGGAAAGGAGGGAGAGGGGGGACATGATAGAAACTTTCAAGTACCTCAAGGAAATCAACAAAGTCCAAGAGGGTAGCATCTTTCAAAAAAAGAGGTGTGCAAGAACAAGGGGGCACAATTTGAAGATAGAAGGGGGGCAGCTCAGAGGTAATTTAAGGAAGTATTTTTTCACAGAGAGGGTTGTGGATGCATGGAACAGCCTTTCAGAGGAGGTTGTGGAGTCAAAAACAGTGGTGGAATTCAAACATGCATGGGACAGTCATAAGGCAATTCTAGGGGGTTGGGGTAGGAAGAAGTAGGCTGCTGGTTAACTAGGATCTGCAGCTTATCCATTAGGTAGGGAAATGGGCAGACTGGGTGGGCCAAGTGGTCCTCATCTGCCATCAAAATCTATGTTTCTATGTAACTGCTGAATCATACAGAGCTAAATTCCGTAAGCTCAAGAGAAGCCCTGATATGAGCTATGAGGAGCTAGCCATGAAACAATGTCAGTTTTTAAAATGTTAGTGAGAAGGAAAATTCTGTTGATAAAATTGAAAATGTGATTTTATTAGAACAGTTTATTGGGCATGCCCAACAGAGCTAAAAACCTGGCTAGAGGACCGAGATCCAAAAACAGTGCAAGAGGCTGCTGAACTCTTGGACCAATATGCCAAGAGCAGACCTGCTCTGAGAATGAATGGGGCGGGCGTGGCAGCACAGAAAGGGAAAAGCGTGCCTTCAGGGCAGCTAAAACCCTCACTGCCTCCACCAAAACCAGTAAGCCCCAGGTTTCAAAGAAAAGATTTCCCTGAAGTAAGAAATGCCTGTTGGTTGTGTAAAGAAACTTGGCAAATTGCCAGACAGTGCCCGAAAAAGGCGAGCCAAAATACACAACAGAGTGCTAGAAAAGAAGTGGGTTGTTTGTGTGTCCCTGAGAGCATGCCAGTGAACATGAGGGAACACATGCACCCAGTCATGGTGAATGGGGTACAGAGGCAGGGGTTAAGGGACACAGGGGCATCCCTGACATTGGTAATGGGGGATCTGGTACAGCCTGGTCAGCTTATACCCAATAAATACGTAACTGTACAAGGGTTTACTGGTGAAGAGAAAACATTGCCACTCGCTAGTGTTCTCCTGGACTGGGGTGAAACAGGGGGAACTGTGCAGCAGGTGGCTGTAGCCAACACATTAGCAGTGGATGTGATCCTGGGCAACAATCTCCATTAAGGGGTGGTATGTGCAGTTACCCATAGCCAAGCGGCAAGGGGAAATAATAGTTCCCTGAACCCCACAGAAACCAGTGTGAAAACTGCTGAGAGGCTGGTTCCCCAGCCTGGGTCTCCAGATGAGGAGACTGATAAAAAGGGGGTAGAAATTTCCCCAATAGCAAGTAACCACACAGCTACAGCAGGTTACTCTAAAGAGGGAGGGGTGACCCCATGTCAGAGGGACCCTAGTTTAGTGACTGAAGGGAACCTGTCCCATGCCTTGGGAATGTGTGAAAGGTTTGCAGCTGCTCAGAGGAGTGACCCTAGTTCAGAGAAGCTGAGGACTTGGGCAGACTCAGAGGCACACAGGGAGGTGATGGCAAACATAAGGTTTATTGGGAAAATGGACTGATGTATACATAGGCAGTACAAACAGAGGGAGGGATGCTAGGCAGGCAGCTTGTTGTTCCCCAGGGGTCGTGAGCAGTTGCTCAAGATTGCACATGATATTCCCTTGTCTGGTCATCTAGGAATCGCATGCACAATGCAGTGGTTGGCCCAGAATTTCTGCTGGCCTAACTTCATCCAGAAGGTGAAGGAGTATTGCAGGTCTTGTCACCGGTGCCAAGAAATAAGGAAGACGGGCAAGAAAACCTAAGCCGCCCGACTTCCATTGCCCATAGTGGAGGAGCATTCCAGAGGGTGAGAATGGATATTGTGGGGCCTTTAAATACTCCCAGCTCCTCAGGGAAGAGATTCATCCTGACTGTGATGGATTATGCCACCCAGTACCCAGAGGCAGTTGCCCTATCCTCTCTGAGGACAGACAAAGTGGAAGATGCCTTACTTGGGATTTTCTCCTATGTTGGGCTTCTGCAGGAGGTAATCACCAGTCGAGGGTCTTCCTTCATGTTGGACCTGATGAAATGTTTATGGGAGAAGTGTGGGGTGGTGCAGAGATGCACGACACCATCTCACCCACAAGCCAATAGGCTTGTGGAACAATTCAATGGTACCCTGAAGTCAATGCTCCGGGCATTTGCTGAACAGCATGGGAGGAACTGGGAGAAATACCTTCCCCACCTGTTGTCTGCATACAGGGAGGTGCCCCAAGAGTTGACAGGATTTTTCTCCTTCGAACTCTTATATGGACACCAGGTACATGGGCCCCTAGACTTGATCCAGGAGGACTGGGAAGGCAAGCAAGCCACCCAGGGAACTCCCATTGTCGATTATGTCCTTAGGTTTAGGAAAAGGCTGAAGGAGCTTATGGGGACAGCCCAGAGCAACCTGGCAGCTGCCCAACAGAAACAAAAAATGTGGTATGACTGCAAAGCCAGAGCTCGCTCATACATGGTGGGTCAGGAAGTCATGGTCCTTATTCCGGTCTGGAAAGACAAGCTGCAAGCTGAGTGGACAAGACCATACAAAGTGGTTAGGAAGGTAAATGACGTAAACTACATTGTGGAGTTATCTGACCATAAACAGACTGAAAGGATGTACCATGTCAACATGATGAAGCCATATGCAAATAGGGCTGACATGGTGTTTGCTGTGTGTAGTCATGGGGAGGGGACGGATGAAGGAGACCCCCTGCTGGAGGAAAGTAAACAGAAGCCCTCTGTGAAGGCAGTAAAATTGTCTCCCCAGCTGAACCCGGACCAGGTCCAGAAAGTAAGGGAAGTTTTAGCAGACTTTGCCCCCTTGTTTAGCACCAAGCCTGGACTAACCCCCTTAGCAACACACAATGTGGAGACAGGGACACAGATGCACATACGGCAGACAGCATATTGGGTGTCAGAGGCTATCCACAAGGACATTAGGAGGGAAGTGGAGGAGATACTGGATTTAGGGGTAATCCAGAGATCCCACAGCCCCTGGGCCTCACCCGTAGTCCTTGTGCCCAAGCCAGATGGCTCAACTTATTTCTGTGTAGACTATCATGGACTGAATGCAGTCATGAAGTCCGACGCCCACCCAATGCCCCGGATGGACGAACTCCTGGACAAGTTGGGAGGGGGCGACCTACCTTACAACTATTGACCTGACCAAGGTATATTGGCAGATAGAATTGACAGACAGAGCTAGGGAGAGGTTGGCCTTCATCACTCCGATAGGCTTATTTGAGTTTAAAGTAATGCCTTTCAGAATGAAGAACACACCGGCCACTTTCCAAAGGTTGATGAACCAGGTGTTAAATGGTGCTGAGGAGTACGCCGTGGTGTACCTGTATGACATTGCCATCTTTAGTACCAGCTAGGAGGAACACCTTTCACACCTTAGGGAAGTGCTGGGCAGGATACAGAGGACCGGGCTCACTGTCAAAGCCGAGAAGTGCCAGGTGGCCATAGGAGAAGTGGCATACCTCAGGCATGTGGTAGGCCGGGGACAGCTCTGTCCTAACCAAATAAAGATAGAGGTGATTCAGGCATGGCCCAGACCAGAAGCCCAGAAGCAGGTCAGGAGCTTTCTATGAACAGCAGGGTACTACATGAAATTTGTATCCAATTACAGTGCCCTGGCTGCTCCCCTATCTGACCTGACAAAGAAAAAGATGCCAAAGAAAATTACCTGGGGCCTAGCCTGTGAGGAAGCCTTTACCAGAGTGAAGGAGGCACTGTGCAGTGCTCCTGTTTTGACAAGTCTGGACTATAGCAAAACCTTTATAGTTCAGATGGATGCCTCAGATGTGGGTATTGGGGCAGTACTTAGCCAGATGTCTAGCCAAGGGGCAGATCACCCGGTAGTGTACCTGAGCTGGAAGCTACTTCCCAAGGAGCAAGTGTACTCCACGGTGGAAAAGGAGTGTCTTGCCATGGTGTAGGACCTGAAGAAATTAGAGCCATACTTGTATGGGCAGCGTTTTGTGGTGCAGACTGACCACAGCCCCCAGGTTTGGCTGACACAGATGGGGAAAAACAATGGGAGATTGCTAAGACGGAGTCTTGCTTTGCAAGGATATGATCTGACAATCATACATAGGGCAGGCATTAAGAACAAGAACTCAGATGGGCTGTCTAAGTTCTGTGAGGAGGGAACTGATTTGGGAAGCTCATCCCATGAAGGGGCTAGATCCTCCAAATTCAGTCTAGGTGGGGAGGAGTGTGACGTAGACAGCCAGTTCTGAGTGCTGTATCATTTCTTTTTAATATGAAATGTATTACTGAATGTCTCGGCTGAAAAATCAAATGCTCTAGGAATGACCTCACTATCCCCCCCAAGATTTCAGCTGACAGATGCAAGCTAAGAGAAATGCTGATAGCATGCATTACACACACTCAGCTTTTAGAGATAATGTGTTACATGAAATACTTTAATCAAGGATCCTGTTTCTCTGAGTTAATTACACAGTTGTTTAAGTTAACTTTGTTGAGAGGGAAATCATGAAAAAGTTTTATGACGTTGAAGAGAAAACACAGGTTATTGCACAGAGGTGAGAGGTTGTAAATGCGCATATGAAGCCTGTGTGAGGAGGATGCAGCATGAATCAAAAGAGGTGTCATTGAAATTGAGTTATGCTAAGGTTGCAGAATTAATACTTTGAAATTACATCCTGTGGCTGTGTAGAAATATATATTTTTTAGATATTTTGACAGCGAGGAGCTAGATGACCTCATGCAAAAGACAGGGTTTTAAATAATTGATTAGCAGTTTTTTTTCTTGGGACAATGCTAACTGTACTGAATGTATTTATATAGGTTTTCTAGAAGTGTTATGTTTGTTAAACACAGTGAGGCAAGTGCTATGCATTTTCACAATGTTTTAGCACTTTTATGAGCAAAACGCTAATCAGTTTTTAGAGTTAAATAAAACCCTGAAAGATGTGGGCAAAACCAGCTTTTAAAGATTATTCTGTTTCACTACAGACACACTTTTTTATCTGACACTTACCAAGAAAACATCTGAGCACTGAAAACAGGTATTTAGAAAGCTAGGCAAATTTAAATATTGTTGTAGTAATTGCACTGTTTCAAACCTTGTTTTATTTAAAGATATGTAGGTCTTGTGATATGAGTTCTGTATTGTATGTTTGACGTATTATATATTTTAGTAAAAACTCTAATTTTAGAGCATACTTGGTCTGTCTTTGAATTGCTTTCTTTTACTAAGAAATATTTATGGTTATAGCAGACAGCAGACATAAGCTTGTATGGTGGTATCAAACTGGAAAGAGAAGCATTTTAAATCTGAGGTCTTTATTAAAGCTTTAAAGGGTTAATTTCTGCATACCTGGTTAGGTGCCTGTAGGCAAAGATATGTGGCCCCCTGAAGACAGATATATCTGTGCCTGTGCATTGGGTATGCTAGCAAGAGGTTAACAGTTTGAATCTCTCCAGAACGTGAGACCAAAAGTTGATCTGAACTCACAAAAACAGATAAGAGGGTTACCTTGTCTGTTACACTATTCACAGGACTGCGCTCAGAGGTTGGCACTTTGGGAGTAGAGGGTCTGACCTGCTGAGTGGGTTTGTGACAGCATCTAACTACAGGCAATATTTAAAAAATATCCAAAGTAATACCTAACTACAGGCAATATTTACAAATAATCCAAAGTAGCGTCAAACTACCGGCAACATTTAGAAATTTTCCAAAGTAGCATCTAACTACAGGTAATATTTACAAATGATCCAAAGTAGCATCTATCTACAAGCAATATTTAGAAATTATCCAAAGTAGCGTCTAACTACAGTACAGACAATATTTACAAATTATCCAGCGTACCTTCTAACTACAAGCAATATTAAACAATTATCCAATGTAGCATCTAACTACAGTACAGACAATATTTACAAATTATCCAAAGTAGTATCCAATTACAAGTAATATTTACAAATGATCCAAAGTAGCATCTAACTACAGTAGAGACAGTATTTAAAAATTATCCAATGTACCATCTAACTGCAAGCAATGTTAAACTATTATCCAATGTACCATCTAACTACAAGCAATATTAAACAATTATCCAATGTACCATCTAAGTACAAGCAATGTTAAACTATTATCCAATGTACCATCTAACTACAAGCAATATTAAACAATTATCCAATGTACCATCTAAGTACAAGCAATGTTAAACTATTATCCAATGTACCATCTAACTGCAAGCAATGTTAAACTATTATCCAATGTAGCATCTAAGTACAAGCAATGTTAAACAATTATCCAACGTAGCATCTAAGTACAAGCAATGTTAAACAATTATCCAACGTACCATCTAAGTACAGGCAATGTTAAGCAATTATCCAACGTAGCATCTAAGTACAAGCAATGTTAAACAATTATCCAACGTAGCATCTAAGTACAAGCAATGTTAAACAATTATCCAACGTAGCATCTAAGTACAAGCAACGTTAAACTATTATCCAACGTAGCATCTAAGTACAAGCAACGTTAAACTATTATCCAATGTAGCATCTAAGTACAAGCAACGTTAAACTATTATCCAATGTAGCATCTAAGTACAAGCAACATTAAACTATTATCCAATGTAGCATCTAAGTACAAGCAATGTTAAACAATTATCCAATGTAGCATCTACAGTAAGTACAAGCAATGTTAAGCAATTATCCAATGTACCATCTAAGTACAAGCAATGGCCCCAATATTCAGAATTGTGCCCGGTAATGGCACATGTGGTGACACAGTGCAACTTTGTTGCGCTGCTGTCACCACAGGGATATATTCATAGGCGATGAGCAATGACGCATCTCCACTGAATATATCAGAAATGCACACTGTGTGACCTGGAGTCCCTTGTGCATCCCCCACAGACAGGGTTGCCTACCTGGAGTGGGAACTGTGCCAGTGCACCAGGTCTATGCTGTGCACAACATCCCGATATTCAGCTGGCCATATGCAAATGGGCCATAATGTGTGCAAGGCACAATCATTTGCATGTCATCATGGCCCCATTTGCATTTGTTGTGCAGGGTAGGCCAGTGAAATGTGCCTGGTGCCATTCACAACATGCGGTTCCCCCTGAGGACATCCAGTAGCACCCCCCCATAGCCCGATCATCATGCCAATCATGTGGATTATGCCGTGGTAGTCTTGTGGTCCCCCCAACCTGCCCATAGCCCCAATCACTGAAATAACTGTATAAATCATCCTGGTAGTCTAGTGGCACCCACTCCTCTCTCCCATAGCTGCGATCGCCCATATAATAATCCCCAAATCATTCCCTGGCATTCTAGTGGTAACCCCCACATTGTCTGTATCCTTGATTGCTCATTACTGTGATGTCTACTGTTCCCTGGTGATTCAGTGGCACCCCCACCCATCCACCTACACAGGACCCCTGCCCACACAGCTCCCCCCCATCATTGGTGGGCAGCAGCAACCCACCTGCATACCTCCATGACTGGCAGCCGAATGACAGCTTACAGTATCAGCTGTAAGCCCATTGATGCACAATGTGGACCAATGGGCCTGCAGGGCATACTGTACTAGACAGTCACAAATAGGTGAATGAAGTCAATCATTCACAAATTTGTGACTGACCAGTACAGTATGCCCTGCAAGCCCAGATACTGTAAGCTGTCATTCAATGGGCAGCCACAGAGATATGTGGGTGGCTGCCACCGCCTGCCAATGATGGGGGGAGATTGGTGGGCGGGGGGTCCTGTGTGAACTGGTGGGGGGGTGCCACTCGATCACCTGGGAATGGTAGACATCACACTAACGGGTGATCGGGGATACAGGCAGGGTGGGGGTACCACTAGACTACCAGGGAATGATTTGGGGATTATTATATGGGTGACTTCTTCTACGGGAGGGGTTGGGGTGCCACTAGATTACCAGGTTGATTTCTATAGCTATTACATGGCAATCAGGGCTATGGGAATGTAAGGGGTGCCACTAGGCTATTAGGGACTATTTCATGGGGTCTGTCCTAGTGCTCACTGCTACAGGGAGGGAGGGGGAACCACTGGATCACCATGGACATCATGGGTGCTTTTGCATGATGTGCTGGAGGGGTTGGTAGCCACCCATGGCAGGAGGCTGCTGTGTTGCACTTTGCAGTATAGAAGCTTGCCTGTGGGTGGCCACCATTTGAGCCTATTTACAAATTATCCAAAGTTGCACCTAACTACAAGCAATATTTACGAATTATCCAAAGTAGCACCTAACTACAGACAATATTTACAAATTATCCAAAGTAGTACCTAACTACAGGCATTATTTACAAATTATCCAAAGTAGCACCTAACTACAAGCAATATTTACAAATTATCCAAAGTAGCATATAACTACAAGCAATATGTACAAATTATTCAAAGTAGCGTCTAACTACAAGCAATATTAACAAGTTATCCAAAGTAGCACCTAACTGCAAGCAATATTTATACATTATCCAAAGTAGCTTCTAACTACAAGCAATTTTTGTGGAGGCAGTATAGTGCAGTGGTTTAGGGCTCTGAGTTGCAAATCTGGAGACCTGGGTTTGAGTCCAACAGCCCTCATCTGCATACTGTGTGGCCCTGAGCAAGTCACTTAACTTACTTGTGCTACCATGTTGCCCCTGGAAACAAGATTCAGCTTAGTGTGTCTTTCCTGGTTTGAAAAAAAAATTACATATATCTATCCTAAGTAGCATCTAACTAGAGTACAGGCAATATTTACAGAAACTATGTAACAGAGTGTTTTGGTGTGTGTATGTAGTCCTAGTGTCCTTTCCATGCTGCTGTTTTATGGCCCTTGGGGCTCTCCATGCCTGTTTCTTTTATTGCCTTTCCTTTTCCACTATGCCTCCTGTCCCCTGTGACAATGACACATTCAAGACCATTGATTTAGTGAGTGCTGGTTTACTGCAGCAGCACTGTACTGTTAATAGTCTGTTGTTCTTGCCACAAATAGATAACTCTTTTTAATCTGATTTTTTTATTTTTCTAGGTGTGTGTCTTGGTATAGTCAGCAGGAATGAATATATTGCTTTCCAAGGCTTTTATTTTTATCAAACTGCAAATGGCCATTAAAAGGCACACAAATCGCCACAGGTTACCATTTCTATAATTAGAAAGGCTAGTGGTTTCCTTTATTTTTTTATTTAGTTTTTGTTGACTAGGTAAGTGCACTAGACATATTCTGCCCATTTTCAGGCACGACCCGGGGGAGGGGGATACAGATGAATGCCAGCTGACCTTGAACCAGATGAAACTGTTAACTCCTTAAAGAGTAGCCCACTCAGTTATCTCTCATGTGGTTGCCAGACTTTGAATGAAGCCTTTTGTGTGCACATTGGATAAAGGAGGCACTGTAGCAGACAGGACAGTAACCCAACACTCACCAAATCATTAGTCTCTGATACACCGCTGTCACGTGGGACAGCAGGCATTGTGGGAAAAGGAAACACTGCAACAGAAACGGGTATGGAGATCCCCATGCACCATTAAACACGTAGATAAACACAGGAAAAAAAATCCTAATGATTTATGTGATAACGGCGAGTACTTTTACTCACTGACCACAAAGCCTAACAACAAAACTGCCCCACTTCAAAAGGGTGACTAATATTACAGTGGCCGTCGCTATTTCCAGTAAAACAAAGTAGCCACAATATGTATTTTTATGTGGGGAGCTATGCCCCTCACACTTCCCTTTGTGAGGAGGAAAGCCTCTCCATGCCCCAAAAACTAAATATAATCAACTCCACGGGGGGAGTGGACTTAGGGGCTAGGAGCAACAATAAAAAGAAACATAAAATGTTGTTTCCTAGTGCTAGGCCCAAACCCGGATCTGCTGGCTCCAGGGGTGGTAACTTACATCCCTACACTAAACGGCCAGCTCAGCAGAGCTCAGCCAAACAACATCCCATAACCTGCTTTAGTGAGTGTAGATCTGTGCTACACTCAGTCTGCTGGATATAGCACTATATTTCACCACTCACTGTAAGCTGTATCATTGAGTCACTCATATTGAGCCACTCAATAATACTCATATCACATGATACCAAATTGTAACAGCAAACAAAGGAAAGGACAAACTAGGACTACACACACACAAATAAAAAAATCTCACATACTAACATACTAAGAAGCCAGAAGAGTAGACCCTCTAGGCTATGAGTCTGCTTGGTGATCAGTGCCTGTATAGTGCACTGAGAGGGGCTCCCCTCCTATCCCAGAGTCCCCCACTTCCATGCCACGGGGGTACTGAGATGCATTCTCCCTCTATACCTATGCCACCCTTTCTTGAACCTCTCCAGAGGTTCCAACCACCACCAGTTCTGTTGGCTGCTCATTCCAGGGATCCATCACCCTCTCAGTGAGATAACATCTCTTTGTATCCCCCTTAGTCTCCCCCCGACCAGCCTCATTGAGTATCCCCTGGTGGTTCCCTCTTTCCTCAGCTGAAACATCCCTTCTCGGCTTATCCTATTTATCCCCTTGAGATATTTAAAGACCTCAATCATGTCTCCTCTGTCCCTCCTCTCTTCCAGGGAGTACATGTCAAGCTCCCCAAGTCTCGTCCCATATGGCTTGCCCCCTATTTCCTATATCATCTTAGTTGCCCACCTCTGGATCCTCTCTAAGAGAGAAATGTCTCACTTTAAGGAAGGATGCCAAAACTGCACACAGTACTCAAGGTGTGGTCAAATCAGGCAATTGTAAAGTGAAAGGAGTACTTCCCGGTTCCTTGAGGTAGTCCCCCTGGCTATGCACCCATGATTTTATTTGCCTGTGCTGCTGCCCTCCTACACTGATCTGAGTTCTTCATTTTGGCATCCACCATCACCCCGGGGTCCTTCTCCCCCTCCCTTGAGACCTGCAGTATCTCACCACTCAAGGTATATACATGAGCTGTATTTCTGGACCCCAGGTGCAGGACCCTGCACTTCCCAGTATTGAATTTCAATTTCCAGGCACATGACCACCCCTCCAGAGTCTCTAGGTCCCCCTGGAGGGCCAACCCCCTTCATCCCTATTCACCATTGCCCCCAGCTTTAAGTCATCAGCAGATAGGCTTATCTCACTCCTGATACCCCTTCTAATGTCAGAGATAAAAAAATTGAACATTAGTGGGCCCAGCACCAAGCCATGTAGGACCCCACTAATAATTCCTCTGGGGGGGCAAGACCTCACCCTGAACCATCACCCTCTGAAAATGACCTGCTAGCCAGTTTCCTATCCACCTGGCCATCCATACCCCCATCCCCATCTCCCCCCAGCTTCTCCAACAGCCTGGAATCTGGCACCGAGCCAAATGCCCTGCTGAAGTCCAGAAAGAGAACATCCACTGGCCTGCTCAAATCCAGTATCTTCGTCACCCAATCATAGAACTCCTCCAGGTTGGTCTAACATGATCTGCTCTTAACAAAGCCATGCTGTCAATCATCTAGGTAGCCCCATGCCCTCAGAAACCCCTCCAGCCTCTCTTGTAAGATGCCCTCCATTACATTGCCCACCACTGACGTCAGGCTTACTGGCCTGTAATTTCCTGGCTCCTCTCCTGATCCACCCTTATGTATTGGCACACTGTGGTCCATCCTCCAGTCCTATGGCACCAAGCCAGACTGGAGAGAGGAGTTGAAGAGGTCCAACAGGGGTGCGGCCAGGGTATCAGCCATCTCCTTAAACACCCTGGGATGAATACTGTGTGGTCCCGGTGCCTTCCCTGCTCTTAGGGCCTTGAGGGCTTCCCTCACCATCCCAATGAGGATCTCAATGTCCATGCTCCCCATCTGTCAGTACCACACACCCGCATGCAGCACCGCCCCACCATCCCCCCTAGCTAAGACCGAGGCAAAAAAGTAATTTCGTACCTCAGCATGCTTCACTGCTTCTTCAGCCCACCTGCTCCCTTACCTCAGTCTCCACATCTGTCCCTTACCATTTTTTATTTCTCTGATATACCTGAAGAACCCTTCCCTCCTTCTAATCCATGAGCCAATCGGTGCTCAGCCCCCGACCTTAGCTGACCTCGCCACCCTGGTGACCTTCCTGGCTATTAAATCATATTCTTCCTTGTCTACAACCCCATGTATGTACTTGCTATAGGCAGCCTTCCTTTCCCTTACCACTTCCTGGACCTCCCTAGTCCACCAGCTTGGCCTCCTGCCTCTGCTCCACTTCCTTCTGTCCCTCATGCATGCCTTGGTAGCCTCCAGGAGTCCCTTTTTAATAACCTCCCATCAGCTCTCAGTGTCCATACCTGTACTGATCCCATCTAGGTAACCCCTGAGGAACTGCTCCACACCCTCGAAGTCTGCACCTCTAAAGTGAACTACCTTCATTTTTAAGCAATGTCCCCTGCCCCCCCCCAGGACCAGGGAAAACTTAACCATGGCATGACCATTCCCTGACAGTGGGTCCCCAACCTCAAGGTCCCTGATAAGCAGCCCATCTGACAGGACCACATCTAGGACGTGATCCTGCCTCATTGGGTCAGTTACCAGCTAGGTAAGAAACACATCCTGGAAGACATCCAGCAGCCACTGCTCTCTGGCTGAGGAGGATGCCACAGTATCCCAGTCTGCTCCTGGCATATTTAGGTTCCCTCAGCATTATGATATTACCCTCCCTGACAACAGTGGTCCCTAAGGTTCTCCAATAAGTCCTCCTCCAGGTCTTCCTCCTGTCCAGGTGGCTTATATACCACTCCCAACTTCACCCTCCTGCCACCTGGAGCCTGCAGGGTAACTCATAGAGCCTTCACCCACCCCCCACTTCCTCAACCTTGCATACCCCATGCCATCCTTGATGAAAAAGGCCACCCCCTCTCCACTATCTTGTCTGAGCATGGTATATCCTACCAGGTTTTTGTCCCAGTCATGCCTTGGGACTGCCCAGGTTTCAGTGACTGCCACCATGTCCACAACCCCCTCCAGCAGCAGCGCCTGAAGCTTGGGCATCTTGTTACCCATGCTCCTGGTGTTATTTAGGGCCACCATCTAACTCATCCCCCTACCCCCCATTTCCTGCTCTGAGTGCCCCCAGTTTGCAGCCTTGGAGGTTCCCCTCTTGCCCTGTCAGGTGCACCTAATCTGTACACCCTCCCACTATGGGGAGATGGCCAGCGCTAGCCTTGTTGGGCCTACCAGGAGGCCCCCTCCCCCCTTTGGAAGTTTAAACCCCACCTAGAGTGAATGAATCCTTCTAATCTATGCTTCTAGACCTCTTTCCCCTCTCATGCTGAGGTGGAGCCTGTCCCTCGATTCAGATCCTTATCCTCCCAAGTTGTACACCAGTCTCCCACCCACCCATACCTCCTGACATCACACCATTCCCCCAGCTATATGATCACCTCCCTGACCTTCTGCTTGTTCTCCACACTGGCCCTTGGTACTCGTATGATCTCCAAGAAGGAGACTAAGTACCCAACGTCCTGACACACCCTGGCCAACTCACAGAACCTAACCTGAATCTCCATCACACTGTTCTCCTCTATATTATTAGTACCCAGATGCACTAATATATTAGGGGTTCCCCCCACACTCTTTTGCCAGAGCATAGACCAAATGCTTGGCCTTGTGCACCATCATGCCTGATAAACTCTTGTTCATAACACCACTGGTCATCTACTCCCCCCCACTCTCCCCACCTGATCCCCCTCTAACCATGGAATCTCCCAAGAGGAGCACTCTTACCACCTTCTTTCCGGGGCCCCCCATCCTAGCTGTTCCCCATCCCCTACCCATTAGTTTTTCCATCTCCCTCACCCGCATGCCTATTTCCATTGTGTCTCTCCTTAACAGTTCTTTCTTCTCAATGATCTGGCACCCTAAGTCACTATCCCCGTGACTCCCTGGTCCAGCTTAGTACTACCCCATGATAAGGGGCCCTATCCCTAGGCCTGCAGTAACCCCTCCCATACCTCACCCTCTCTCTCTCCCCATATTACCACATCCACCCATTCCCTCTTAATACCCCGTCCTTCCCGAGCCCACCCCCTCGAGTCTCTCCTAGTTTTCCATCCACGACTCCTGCCTCACCCCGGAGGCCTGACTTCCCACCCCCAGACCTTACAGTACTCTCATATCCCCTTTTCCCAACTACTCCCACTGAGTTCCCTTGCATTGGAGTATCTCCGCTGCTCTTATCTGCTGAGTCTCCTGCCACTTCCAGTTTACCTGTCCTCTCTGGAGCCTCCGCTGTCCCAGAAAATAACTCCTCCTCCTCCTCCTCCTCCTCCTCATCTGACTGTACCAGGGGTGCAAATCTATTGCCATGCTCCACACCCAATATCCTGACCTCAGCAGCCAGTCTCCCCCTCCTATCAGTCTCCCTTTTCTTATACCTCTGTCCTGGTCCCCCAAACACCTTCCAGGTCCCCTGGTCTTTTGTTTGCCCCCCCCTTGCCCACTGGTGTTCCCCACCATCCCAGGGGGTCAGCCATCAGTGATACTTCTCCTATCTGCTTGTTATTATTGGTATTATATTTGTGATAACTGTATGTTTTTTTTTATTTCTGCTTGGAAAATATGGCAGTCAGCACAAGGCATTCTGGGACCTTGGATTTTCAAAAACCAAAACTGCTCTCCCTCCAGGTAGAAATCTAATTAAGAGCTTCCTTTAGATACCAGGCTGTAATAGGCTGTAAACCAGCCACTTGTATAAAGTATTGCATTTTATGACCTATTAGGAGGAAAGCAACTTCTGATAGATACCTGTTACAGTTATCACCACTAGGAGAAACAGTTGTCAGGAAGTTCCCTTGAAGATCAAAGGAGTAATTCTGACCTGCGATAAAGTAGGTTCACCAATAAAAAATATATATATATATATATATATATATTTGTATGTGTGTATATATATATATATATATATATATATATATATTTTATAGTAGAGTAGCCCTTTTAAGGTTAAATGGTGAAACTTTGCACCTAATAACTTTGCCACCGTTCAACAGATCTGCCTGAAATTTGGCAGACATGGGGCGTAGCCATAGATCTTGGGATCTGCCAACCTTAGTACCAGTCGGATATACAGCTGCAGAGGTATTAAGTGACAGTCGTGTGTGCAATTACTTTTTTGTGCATTCTTTGCTCACGCATTACAGGTCACACGGTTTGCATGACAGGTCTAACAACTTTGGGGAAGGAGTGGCTAGAGTCCCCGATGTGCCTTTTGAAGATTTTGTGAAAAAATATTGAACGATTTTTATTCAAAAAACAAGTTCCCATTATAAGTCAATGGGAAAAGTTAACAAAAAGTTCAACACTTTCGAAAATGCAGTTTTTAGTGTCACAAATGACCCTAGTAATGTTGCAAATCTGTCATTTGTTTTTTCAGTTACTGATCAAAAAAATGCTTGGCATTTAAATTGGGACCCTCTAGGAACACAATTCTTTTTGTGTTCACCTAGTCAGACTCTCAGAATGCTAGCCATGTCTTTATTTTGGGGTTAAACACCACAGAAATATGTTTTACACAATTTTGGAAAAAGTAATGTCACAAAGAAGTGTCGCACTTGTGACACTTTCACAACATTTTGCGAAAGCTTTGGCAAATCACGACACTAGTTTTCTAGACTATGGCCAAAATGACAGGAATTCTTTGTCACCCTGCTGCAAAAGAACGGTTTGGTCTTTTGGGCTGAAATTTAGAGGGAAGGCAGCTAACATCTCCCAGAGGTGCCTTTTGGTAGTTTGGTGGTTTGGTGACAAAATATTGCACAGATGCAAAGTTACGGTACTCCAAAGTTGACATTTTTTCCCATAGACTAACATGGTGGTGTCAGCCTCACCTTTTGGGGCTCATATCTCAAAAAGGTACAAGATACAGAATTTTCATTGATGACAATCCACAGCCTCTCTGGGGATATGCATTTAGTGAAAATGTAGTTAAGAAAGTCATGAATAATCAGAAATTAAAAATTTGTTTCTACGTCATTCGGTTCCTGAGATATAAGCAATTTAGTATTCTGAGTGGTCGTTTTCTGCTCCGAGTCCCATTATTATGCATACATTCTTTGTACTCATGGGCCCAGATATTCAAAAGGGTTGCGCCATGCACAATAGGGTTGCACATGCGCAAGTCCGAACTTGTGCCATTCTGCGATATTCAGCAGGAGGCAGTTGCGCCACTGAAAACAGGCTGAGCAACAGTGCAATGCAAATGAAGGCATGCGCAACCGAAGGGGGTGGACCCATGCATAAAGAGCGCAATGTGATATTCAAAGACCTGCGCAATGCGCAACAGCGGATGAGCTGGAAGGTGCGCCACGCCGGAAATGAGCCAAAATAAAAAGGCTCAAGGAAGAGGCACAAGAACGCTACAGGGAAGCCACATGAGGCAGGGAGAAAGAGAGTGCGACAGTGGCAAAGAGTGCAGGCCAGGGAGTGCACAGGAGAGAAGAGGGACAAGGGAGGGTGTGTTGGGCCACAGACTGCAGAGGCCAGTAGGTGTACCCGGTGCAGTGGAGGTAGCAGTCAGGACAGCGGGGGTAACACAGCAAGAACAGCCAGGGGGGAACACAAGTCAGGGACATGGACAGTGCCAGCTTCCTCATGGAAGCTGTAATGAGGGATGTGAGAAGGCATGCTGCAGAGGGACGTGGCCCTGGAAGGGACCGTCGGTGGTACGCCCCCAACAGGCAGTACCGTGCCCGCATCAGCTTTGAGCTGTACACTAATGTAGAGATCATGGGCCTGTACCACCTGAACAGGGCAATACTGAGGCGGCTCTGTGAGCTGTGCAGTGATGTGATGCAGGCACCCTCACGACGGAGTCACGCTCTGTCAGTGGAGACAAAGGTAACAGCCTGCATGTGCCTGCTCACCATGGGTACCTTCCAGAAGCCAACAGGGGACACCACAGGCATAACACAGTCGGCCACGTCACGCATCCTCACCCAATTCCTCAGCGCACTGCTGCCACATGCTGCGGAGTACATCCATTTCCCCAGCACCGCAGCAGAGCATACAGCAAACATGCAGGAGTTCCACAGGGTAGCAAGTATGCCTGGAGTGCTAGGGGCAATAGACTGCACCCATGTGGCTATTCACATGCCACCTGGCCCCGATGGGGCCACATACATAAACAGGAAGGGTTTTTCGAGTGTCAACTGCCAGGTGGTGTGTGATGCCAGTGGGCGCATAATCAGTGTCTGTGCCACACACCCTGGTGGAGCACATGATGCCTTCATATGGTATCAGTCCACACTGTGCCGTCGATTCGAGAGTGGGGACATCCCCACAGGCCAACTAGTGGGTGAGTACGCATGTAGGAAGTGCAAACTTGGGGCAAGGGTGGGAATGCCACAGGTGCCATGGTAGTGGCACACAGGGATATGGGCATTATGGACCTGAACATGATACTTATCTCCACGATCTCCACACAGGTGACAGCGGATACCCACTCTATCCCTGGCTGCTCACACTGTACCGGCGCCCCATGACCCCATCGCAGCAACGCTATAATGAGGCACATGCCGCCACACGCAACATCATCGAGCGGGTGTTTGGGATGCTTAAGGCACGCTTTACGATGCCTAGACACCTCCGGCGGTGCTCTACAGTACAGCCCCTCAAAGGCCTGTGGGATATTCCTGGCCTGTTGTATCCTTCACAACATGGCCAAAGACCATGGGATAGCCATACAGGTCGAGGAGGGGGACAGCGATGGGGACGCCAGTGGCGCCGGTGATGATGGTGATGAGCAGCCTCCCCTTGGATGGTGGGACCCCCGACTGATCCGGCAGGCCCAGCTGCACCGGGACACCATCACGGAGGAGCATTTTGCATGACACAGGTAAGTCAAGGGGCCATGTGCAACCAACACTGTCTAGGCGCAACCCACAGGCACACAGGGTAACACACCAGGGGTGCATGATGGCAAGGGGAGTTGAAGGGTCCAGGCACACGAACACACCATCAGGGAGGGTTGAACAGTCATCTGACACACACACACACACACACACACACACACACACACACACACCAGGCACAAAGCATACACGGGCAGATGCACAGCAGAGCAGGAACAGACATGGCAAACACACAGATCAACGGACCACCCCCACCACCTGTACTGTCCAAGTACGTGTGTCAGATGCTGGGCACCCTTGCACCTTGGTGTACAGTACAATGCAGGCATCATCATGCACACACACCTGTGGACAGCAGTTGGGTGGGTGTGCAGGTGGTCCGTGTGTCGGCGTGTTGGGCAGGGCACCCACCAGTGCACTGCCCACCATGACAGACATTGCACACAGGGCAGCATCAGACAGGGCCCGCACTGGGACGCAGGTCACTCAGGTGGCACTGTGCCACAGCCACCTCGGATACGTGAGCAGCCCCGCCGTGATCCAGCAGCACTGGCAGGCTGATCATGGGCCACATGGGGTTGGCACAGATGGACCACCAGGGGTCCCATTGCGCGATCGCGACCGTGTCTGCACAGGGGTGTGCAGCATGCCGAACGTACCTGCACCAGGTGTTCTCGGGATGCCCACAGCAGAACCCGGCGTTGACAGGCTGGGTGTCGCACGACGCTGGGAACGGGGAGTGGAGCGCAAGCTGTGTGGGGTGTGCGGTACGGGGCACCTGACTGTGTGCCCAATGCAGCCATGACAGCGACCAATGCCTGGGTCTGCCTGTCAATGGCGGCGGTCACATCCATCCGCATTTGGACCATCTCTGCAAGGATCATTGCATTGTCCCTGCTGTGCGGCTCCACAGCCATGCACAGTGCCTCCACAGATGTTGCAACCCACATCTGCTGCTGTACTGATGCCTGCAGCAGGTGGGTGTGCTCGTCAAACGGGATGTCTGCCACATTGGAAATCTGTCCCCCAGGGTATTGAAGGTCCTGATGCTCAACACCCCTTTAGGGTGGGCACTGTTCACCAGGACCAGGTATGGGCATGTCAACAGGCGGTGTGCATGTGCCACCGCTGGACCCTGTAACCCCAGACCTGGTGGATGACTGCTGCTGCTGCCCCTCCAACTGCTGTGCCCCAGGGACCACTTGTTCCACTGCTGTGGCCGCAACAGTGCCAGAGACCTGCACAGCCACCGGTGCTGCCCCACCGGTGCTGACAGGCACAGCCTGGGACTGTGCTGACGTGCTGGCACACACGTTGGAACCAGCTAGGTCCAGGGGCACGTGCTGGCCTGCAGTGTGTCCGTTATGGGACACACACATGCCACTGCCCATTGCAGTCCTTGCATCATCAATGGTGCAGGTACGTGCAACAGCCACAGTCACAGCGTGCTGGCATGCTTGCATGCCAGACTGATGAGACACAGGCTGTGCGCACCCCACACCTGACTCACTGAGAACAGAGGTGGCAGCCAGGCATGCATACTGGTGCAGTGCAAGCCGGCTGGTGACAGAGGTGGATGGACCCTCCTCCAACTCTGGCAGGTCTTCATCACTGCATGGTCCTACCACCACCGTTCCCTGCAGATGAACAGGATCTGTAACAGAAAGTGAGGACATGTTAGTGCATGTGATCAACCCCCCCCCCAACACCACCACCATGTCATATCGTGCAGTGATGGGCTTCCACCTGTCTGGAATCCACCTCCTGGTATGCCCTCTAGCACTCCGCTGCATTGATGCAGCCAGTCAGTCCTCAGCCGGGTCAGCTCCACCACCGCTGGCTGGCCCCGCCTGTGCTAGCGCTGCGTCGCCTGAGGGCTGCCACCTTCTCTTTCACTCTTCTGTGGTCTGTCCCTACCTTCTTTTTGCATTCCTGCACGGAGCGCTGGTGGCTTCCGTGCAGGTTCACCACCCGAGCTACCCCCTCCCATGCAGCCGCACGGGCATGAGGAGTGCCACGCCATCCACTCAGTAGTGGCTCCTCTTCCAGGTAGGCCTGGAAGAGTGCCTCTGTCTCCGCCTTGGTGAAGTTGGGCCTCCTCCTTCGCCCACCATCCTCACCCTCACCTTGGCTCTGCTTGGTCATGTCAGTCTGTATGGGTGGAAGTGGACACCTGTCACTGTGCAGTCTACAGTGTTATCCCATGACCATTGCCCGGAACATCACACAGCTTGCAACTCACCTCTCACCTGCAGTACCCAACTCTGGCCAGCGCAGTCCACTGTCGCATATTTATAGCGCAATGCATGCAAATTAGGAGTGGAGCAACTGTAATGACATGCAAATCGCGCCACTGCGCTGTTGAATGGCTGATCAGATGATTTGCATGTGTCGGATGAATGTCGCGCCATTGCGTTTTGTGCAATACGGTTGAGCCGGCTGAGCCAATGGCGCATTTCTGTGACTGTGTAGTACACCGCATTGCACATGCCCAGGTAGCTTACGCAGGCATCTGCCGCACTGATGACATGCTGTGCGCGATCAGCAATTCAGGACACGGCCACCATTGTGCCAGTGGCGCTACAGCGCTGGGCACCAAATAGCGCTCTGGCACAACTGCGCAATAGTCCACTGTGGCACTGGCACGCAGGTGACCATTCGCGCAGGACATGTAGACATCCGATGGCACTGTGCGTGGCCTTGCACCACTGACCCCTGACCTTGTGCCTGACCTTTGCCTCCTGGCGCTGTACATCTGGCATGTGTACGGCTCTATCGCGCTGTTCGGTGACAGCACAATAGGGAATGGCAGCGCTGTACCGACAGCACGATAGGGAATGGCAGCAATGTACCACGCAGCACTTCCACGTGGGGTTGCCACGCTACGGAGCGCCATATTGTCTGCTATAGCATTAGAGACGGCATGCAGGAGAGCCCCTTAGTGGGATGCCCTTGAGCTGGCCAACCTTGTGGCCGCTGTGGAGCCACACTATGGCCCACTGTTTGGTGAGGTGCCACTGGACAGGGGAAGAACCCAGGTCTGGGAAGAGGTGGCCACTGACCTGGAGACGGCCACTGGCCACAGGAGAATGGCCAAACAGTGCAGGCACCGGTATGGGGACCTGAGACGGAGGGAGCTGGAGCTACTGGCACGTCTGCAGTCGCGTGCCAGGAGGGGTGTGGTGCCTCGTCCAGGTGGGTGATACGTCTACACACTTGTATGGTCCATATGGGTAACACTGTCTCATGTGTCCAGCACATAGGGGAGGGATGGTCTAGGGTTGGCTGTGGCGGTGTTTACAGGGTATGGGATGGGTGGGTCTGGCTGGGTGGGTGGGCACACACATATTGGGGCAGGGGGAATATGCTTTGGGTTTGTACCAATGTGTTTCTCTCCTTTTGTCTCCCACAGGCGTGGCTGAGTGGAGGAGGAATTTGGAGCAGCAGCAGAGGGTGGGGGACGCTGCACGGGGGCATGTCGGGGACCAACCCCAACGCCAGCAACATCCCGATGAGGGTGAGTGCCATGACACCATGACTGCTATTGCAGGCTGCATGACAGGGTGGGAGGCAGGGCATGGCTGCCATCCATAGACACCACTGCCATGCACGCGACATGTGACAGTCAGCACTGTCCAGTGGCACTGCATGTCTGGGAGTGCGTCAATGGTGGTCCATGTGTGCGCTGGGCACATGGCTGTGGCACTGCCTGCTCACCGCGTAGCCATGTTACTGTACGGCTTTGGTTGTGCTGTGCTGGACATGGGCGGTGGGTGTGTGCAGTGGTACACATGGCTGTTGCTGCCTGGTTGGGCATGTCTTGTGGACACGGTCACTGTGGGTGGGTGCACACCATCACAGGAGCGTGGCACATGGCTGTCTGCCATGCATAATGGGTGGGCTGCAGGGGGATGGACAGTCACACCCATTGACTCTGATCCCTTGTCCTAGGTGTGCGGATACTCCTGCGTATTCAGCAGTCCATCCAGGATCTTCTGCGGGTGGCGCAAGAGTCCCTTGCCATCCTGCGGGATCTGCAGCAGCATGGCGTGAGGAGGAGGAGGCGACCCAGACAACAGCCCCAGGCAGCAGAGGACCAGGCTGGCTGCCAGTGAAGAGAGACAACCTCCCCCCTTTGACCAACCCTCACACCCCGCCTTCCCTCTCCCATATGTTCATCCCTACCCTTACCTACCCCCACCTTGTTCCTGTCCCTCCACCCCATGTTTGTACATAATTGTAAATAGTTGTTGTTGTTATATTTTTTGAATACAGTTATTTTGATATGAATACTGTGGTGGTCTCTGATTTGCAGCTGGCTATTGGTGCTCAGTTGCAGTGGTGTGCATGGCATCTGGGGTGGTTCAGTCATGGGTATGTGTGTGTGTGCATGGGGAAGTGTCTCTGGTGTGGGAGTGGCTATCAGTCGGTATTTGTGGTGTCTGTGTGTTGTTCTCTGTGCATTGCATTACTGTGTGCAGTGGTCCATGGTGCCTGCTCTGTGTCCATAATGCCCCTGTCAACCCATCCTTGGCCTGTGCAGCTGACACCCTTGCATGTCTGTGGCCTGTGAGGTCTGCTGCCTTGTCAGTGGTGGCTGTCCCTGCAGGTCATCCACTGTGACCGTCACAATGCTGGGTTGCCTCCTGTCAATGGTGTGGTGCATGTTTGCCTCAGGTGACACTATGGCCTCCGCAGTTGCTGTCCCACCTCCATGCTGTGGCTTGTGTGTATTGCAGGGGCTGTGCACCACTGTCTGTGACTCGTGATCCAGGCATATGCTGGTGGCATACAGGGCCACAGTTCATGCACAGGGTGGGTGTCACCCCTGTGCCATGAGGGGACTGCAGGCTGTGTGTGCACAGTTTTCATGGGCCCACACT
Source organism: Neoceratodus forsteri (assembly GCA_016271365.2). Lineage (NCBI taxonomy): Eukaryota > Metazoa > Chordata > Ceratodontiformes > Ceratodontidae > Neoceratodus > Neoceratodus forsteri. The sequence continues at coordinate 1,367,630,778 of CM057459.1, forward strand.
GGGGGCTTGGTTGCCACACTACTGCGTCCCTGTATTAGTGTCCCCGTGGGTATGAGTGTGTGTTTGCCCCTGCACTGTGTTGCATCCGGTGAGCTGCATGCTTCCACACACCACTGTGGGTGTCTGTGCTGGCTGCTGTGGCTCATGGTGGGTCTGGCTTGTATGGTTCTGTGGTACACGAGGTTGCAGTGTGGCAGTGGGGGGGTGGTGGTATGCATGGGGATTCCCGCAGTGATGGTCACTACTCATGGGGGGTGTCTTGGGGTCACAGTGCAGGGTGTGCTGTGCACGGGGGGGGCTGCTGTGCCATGGGGTGGTCCGCCCTCCTTGTGTGGCAGTCTCAGCTTGCCAGTGGGTGTGCTGGGGCACCATGGCCCAGCTGTGCTTTGTTTGCTTGTTCCCATGGTCCGGTGGCTGTTCCATCCCTCCCCCAGTTATGCTGTACTTGGGGTGTGGGGGTACATTGTTGGTTCTGCAGTGTGTCCCTGTGCCCATCTGTGGCATGGGTGGTGGGCCCCTGCCTACCTCCCTGGTTGTGCAGTTCCATTGCTTTGCTGCTGGGGGGCTTCCTGCTTGTGCTATGGCACCTCTGGGCTGCTCAGCTGGGCAGCCCTTGTTGCGCCATAGCGTATCGTCTCTGCTCAGCTTCCCCTTCCTGGTTGCGCTATAGTGCAGGTTGTGCGATATTCAGACGCTGGCTTGTTGCACAATTTGGCTTGCTCCATGTTTGAATATCACGTCTATTGCGCACGTGCGCAATTGACTTGTGCTTGCTCTTGCTGTTGTGCACTTTTTGGGCGCAGTTTGAATATCCGGCCCACTATGTTTTTCTATCCAGCAGTTGGTCAAAAACAGGGTTGGTGCTTCCATTACTGTTACAGTTAGCATTCTGACTTGCATTTCCATACCCATTTGTGTTTGCATTCCCGTGTATGCCACCATGTGCGTTACCCTTTGTGTTTCGTTATTGTTATCATTTGCATCTCCACTACTGTTTCTGTTTGCGTTTTGCTTTGCATTATAGTGCACATTGCCATTTGCATTTCCGGCAGCCCTTTCATTTGCGTTTTCATTTCTCTTTCGTTTTACGTCTTCTTTGCTGCTACTGTTACCATTTGCATTTTTGATTGAGCTACTGTGCCCATGCGCATTACGGTTTGTGTTTCTGTATGCAATTGCATTTCTCTTTACTTTAGCATTACTGTTACTGTTAGCAATTGCATTTACAATTGCATTAAGTCACCGTGCTTGTTATGGTTTGAGTTTCTGTATGCGCTTGCATTCACATTTCCGTTTCTGTTCCCTTTGGCATTATTGGTGCTGTTACCATTACCATTTGCATTAAGAATTGTGGTACCATGATTGTGCACGTTACAGTTTCATTTCTGTTAGTGATTGTGGTCGCGTTTCCGTTTCTGTTTCCTTTGGTGTTATTTTTGCTGTTACCGCCGCCATTTAACATAGAAACATAGACTTTGACGGCAGATAAGGACCGCTAGGCCCATCTAGTCTGCCCATTTCCCTACCTACAGGATAGGCCGCAGATCCTAGTTAACCAACAGCCTATATCTTCCTGCCACCCACAAGAATTGCCTTATGTCTGTCCCATGCATTCTTGAATTCTCCCACAGTTTTAGACCCACAACTCCTCAGGAAGGCTGTTCCATGCATCCACTCACGCCTCTGTGAAATAATACTTCCTCACATTGCCTCTGAACCGCCCTCCTTCTATCTTTAAATTGTGTCCCCTTGTTCTTGCAAGTCTCTTTTTCTGAAAGATGCTACCCTCTTGGACTTTGTTGATTCCCTTGAGGTACTTGAAAGTTTCTATCATGTCCCCTCCCTTCTTTCCTCAAGGGTATACATATTAAGCTCCTTTAGTCTCTCCTCATACGGCTTCTCTTGCAGACCCTGCACCATTTTAGTTGCCCTCCTCTGGACTGCCTCTATCCTGTCTATGTCCTTGCGGAGATGGGGTCTCCAGAACTGGACACAGTATTCCAGATGGGGTCTCACCAACTGTCTGTACAGAGGAATAACAACTTCCTGTTTTCTGCTGCTTATGCCTCTCCCTATACATCCCAGTATACCCCCGGCCCTCCCTACTGCCTTCTCACATTGCTTGCTAACCTTAAGGTCATCTGATATGATTACCCCCAGGTCCCTTTCCTGTTTTGTTGTTGTTACTACCGCCACACCCATTGTGTATTCTTCTCCTGGGTTCTTGTTTCCCAGGTGCATTATTTTGCACTTTTTTGCATTGAATCCTAGCTGCCATATGTCTGACCATTCCTCCAACCTTGCCAAGTCCCTTTTCATCCTTTCCACGCCTCCTTGTGTATCAACCCTGTTGCAGATCTTTGTGTCATCTGAAAAAAGGCATATTTTTCCTTCCAGTCCCTCTGCAATGTCACTGATGAAGACATTAAAAAGGACTGGACCTAATATTGAACCCCGCGGTACCCCACTGGTAACCTCCTTCTTCAGAGTGGACTCCATTTACAATTACCTTCTGTGTCCTGTTGTCCAGCCAATGTTTTACCTAGGCTACCATCCTGGGACCCACTCCCAGGCTGGTTAGTTTGACTAATAATCTTTTGTGTGGGAATGTGTCAAATGCCTTGCTAAAGTCTAGGTAGGCCATGTCCACAGCCCCTCCCTGGTCTACTACTTTGGTCACCCAGTCAAAGAAATCTATTAGATTCGTCTGACATGACCTTCCCGCTGTGAACTTATGCTGCCTTGGATCCTGTGCTCCACTGACCTCTAGGTACTCAATTATTCTTTCCTTCAGAAGTGACTCCATCACTTTCCCTACCACAGAGGTCAGACTGACAGGTCTGTAGTTTGCTGCCTCTGTCTTGGTCCCACTTTTGTGAAGGGGAATCACATCTGCCTTCCTCCAGTCCTTGGGTACCACACCATCCTCCCATGAGTTATTAAAAGAGTAGCCAGTGGTTTCACTAGTTTCTTCCTTAATTCTTTTAGAATTCTGGGTGAATTCCATCAGGACCCATTGCTTTGTCCACCTTCAGTTTTAGGAGTTCTTGCAGAACCCTTTCTTCTGTGAAAGGACTGGGATCGACCCCTATCAAGAGTGCTTCTTTAATTGGATTAGGCACTTCTCCTCTTTTGAATACTGAGCAGAAATATTCGTTCAGTATTCCTGCTTTTTCACTGTCCCCCTCTGCCCACCCACCGTTCATTCTATTCAGCCTCACTATCCCTCCCTTTGTCTTTCTACGCTCGCTGATGTACCTACAAAAGGTTTTATCCCCCTTCTTAACTGAGTTGGCTATCTTTTCCTCAGTTTGGGCCTTTGCTATTCTGACTTCCCTCCCTGCTTCTTTCTGCCTTAACTGGTACAGCTCTCTGTCCTGCTCCTTCTGTGTTTCCTTATACTTCCGGAATGCTATCTTTTTCTTTCTGACTTTCACAGCCACCTCTTTGAGAACCATAGTGGCTTTTTCTTTCATTTTGATTTGTTTATTTGCTTCACACAAAGGCTTGTTGCCTCTGTGATGGCAGTTTTGATAATTCCCCATTGTTGCTCCACACCTCCTTCTAGCCTGTTTGCTAGTGCTTTTCTGAGGCACTCTCCCATCTTTCCAAAGTCAGCCCTCCTAAAGTCCAGTACCTCACTTTTGTATGGCTTGACTCTGTAGCTGAGTTTAACGTGAACCACACTGTTTGGTCACTTGTCCCCAGATGGCAACCCACTTCTAGATCTGAGATCCTCTCACTGCCCCGTTTGAGAGTACGAGGTCTAAGATTGCTCCCTCACGAGTGGGTTCCGAAACTAGCTGTCTAATGCCTGCCACCTGTAGGGCATCAAGAATGGCCCTGCTCTTGGATGTGGCTGCAGCAAATGTGCTCCATTTGCATTTCCAATTGCAGTGACGTGACCATGCCCATTATGATTTGCGTTTCCTTACATGCTTGCGTTCGCGTTTCCATTTTGCATCTTTGTTGCTGTTATGGTTACCATTTAAGTTTTCGATTGCATTACTGTGCCCATGCGCATTACTGTTTGCGTTTCTGTATGCAATTCCATTCTTGTTTGCATTTCTCTTTACTTTGGCATTACTGTTGCTGATATCATTACCATTTGCATATACAATTGCGGCACCGTGACAGTGCGCATTACAGTTTGCATTTCCGTATGTGCTTGTGGTTGCGTTTCCATTCCTGTTTCCTTTGACATTACTGTTGCTGTTACCGTTAGCATTTGCATGTACAGTTGTGGTACCATCAGCGTCTGCCTTATGGTTTGCATTTCCGTATGCACCTGCATTTACAATTCCATTTCTGTTTCCTTTGACATTATTTTTGCTGTTATCATCACTACCCATTAGCGTTACCATTCTTGTGTACCCTGCCGTCTGTATCACTGTTCGCGTTTCCATTTGCGCTTCTGTTTGCTTTAATCACATTCCATTCACTGCTTATAGTCCTCATTCTTAAAAAGAATGGAAATCGGAGGCAAAAACTCCATTTAATGCATCAGTAAGGGTTGTTCCACAGAAATAAAACTGAGTAAATTTGGTGTTAAGGTTGAACCCCCCCTTGCACCCTTTCAGCCTGCCCCCTCAAATGGCATCAGGGTGTGCGTTGGGATCATTGGTCCTAACTCTCACCCCGTTCTCCTTTGCCTCAGCTTCTTCACACATGTCATGGGGTGAGAGTTAGGGCTGACAACCCATGCACACCCTGATGCTGGTTGGGGGGTGGGCTGAGAGGATGCAAGGGAGGTTTTCAACCCTAACACCAAATTTACTTACTTTTGTCACTGTGGAACAACCCTAACTGATGCATTAAACATAGTTTTTTGCCTTTAAGATTTATATATACATATATATATATATATATGACAAAGAACCTCTGGGCGCAAACACTGAGGCAAGGGTTACCCCAAAGGGCATTTGGCTGGGAAGCCAAGTTTCAAGAAAATACAAAATCGCACATGCACACACAATGCAAAGCATCATGGGCTGCATATGCAAATCACCACAGAATGTTATGCTGGTCCAACTTTAAGCAGAATTGCATGGTGCCGAAAGGCCTCTCACACAGTTTGCAAAGGGTGTTAACAGAAGACATAGACACGTGTTTCGTCCTACCAGGACTCATCAGTATGCCTCGTTTGTTTGACACCCCAGTGGAATGGACCAGCTACCCTAAGATAGTGTGTCTTGGATATGTTGTGGTGAACCCATTAAAATAAAAAACTATTTAAAAGACAAAGAACTTCTGTGCACAAACACTGAGGCAAGGGTTACCCCAAAGGGCATTTGGCTGGGAAGCTAAGTTTCAAGAAAATACAAAATCGCACATGCCCACACAATGCAAAGCATCATGAGCTGCATATGCAAATCACCACAGAATGTTATGCTGGTCCAACTTTAAGCAGAATTGCATGGTGCTGAAAGGTCTCTCACACAGTTTGCAAAGGGTGTTAACAGAAGACATAGACACGTGTTTCGTCCTACCAGGACTCATCAGTATGCCTCGTCTGAAACTTGACTTCCCAGCCAAATGCCCTTTGGGGTAACCCTTGCCTCAGTGTTTGCGCACAGAGGTTCTTTGTCTTTTAAATAGTTTTTTATTTTAATGAGTTCACCACAACATATCCAAGACACACTGTCTTAGGGTAGCTAGTCCATTCCACTGGGGTGTCAAACAGACGAGGCATACTGATGAGTCCTGGTAGGACGAAACACGTGTCTATGTCTTCTGTTAACACCCTTTGCAAACTGTGTGAGAGGCTTTTCAGCACCATGCAATTCTGCTTAAAGTTGGACCAGCATAACATTCTGTGGTGATTTGCATATGCAGCCCATGATGCTTTGCATTGTGTGGGCATGTGCGATTTTGAATTTTCTTGAAACTTGGCTTCCCAGCCAAATGCCCTTTGGGGTAACCCTTGCCTCAGTGTTTGCGCATAGAGGTTCTTTGTCTTTTAAATAGTTTTTTATTTTAATGAGTTCACCACAACATATCCAAGACACACTGTCTTAGGGTAGCTAGTCCATTCCACTGGGGTGTCAAACAGACGAGGCATACTGATGAGTCCTGGTAGGATGAAACACGTGTCTATGTCTTCTGTTAACACCCTTTGCAAACTGTGTGAGAGGCCTTTCGGCACCATGCAATTCTGCTTAAAGTTGGACCAGCATAACATTCTGTGGTGATTTGCATATGCAGCCCATGATGCTTTGCATTGTGTGGGCATGTGCGATTTTATATAAATATATATATATATATATTTCTATATCTGTATCTATATCTATATCTATATATATATATATCAATCATAGTTATGGTTAAGTAGTCCTTTTAAGGTTAATGGTGAAACTTTGCATCTTAATAACTTTGCCACTGTTCAACAGATCTGTTTGAAATTTAGCAGGCTTAGGATGAAACCATAGATCTTGGGATGTGGCAACTTTAATATGAGTCAGATATATGGCTGCAGAGTTATGAAGCGACATCCGTGTGCGCAATTAGGTTTTTTGCGCATTCGTTGCTCAAGCCTACAGGTCACACGGTTTGCATGACCGATCTGAAATCTTCAGGGAACATGTGGTCAGGATCCCTGATCTGCCTTTTGAAGATTTTTTGAAAAAATATTGAACGGTTCAAAAGTTATCAAAAAACAAGTTCCCATTATGAGTCAATGGGAAAAGTTATCAAAAAGTTTGACACTTTCGCAAATGCAGTTTTTAGTGTCACAAATGGTCCTAGTAATGTTGCAAATCTGCCATTTTATTTTCAGTTATTGATCACAGAAATGCTTGGCATTTAAAATTGGGACAATCTGGGGACACAATTCTTTTTGTGTTCACCTAGTCAGACCCTAAGGATGCTAGCCATGTCTTTATTTTTGGGGTTAAACACCCCAGAAATATGTTTTCCACATTTTTGGAAAAAGTAGTGTCACAAAGTAGTGCACTTTTTGCAAATTTTTGCGAAAGCTTTCTTAAGTCACAATACTACTTTTCTAGACTATGGCCAAAATGACAGGAATTCTTTGCCACCCTGCTGCAAAAGAACGGTTTGGTCTTTTGGGCTGAAATTTAGAGGAAAGGCAGCCAACATCTCACAGATGTGCCTTTTCATGGTTTGGTGACAAAATATTGAACAGATACAAAGTTAAGGTACACTGAAGTTTACGTTTTTTCCCATATACTAACATGGTGGCGTCCACCGCTCCTTTCAAGGCTCGCATCTCGAAAATGATGTGAGACATGGAATTTTCATCAACAACAATGCATTTAGTCATGACTCATCAGAAATATACATGCTTTTTCTACATAGTTCGGTTCCTGAGATATAAGCAATTTAGTATTCCAAGAGGTAATTTTCTGCTCCTAGGTCCATTATTATGCACACATTCTTTGTACTCACTGGCCTAGATATTAAAACTGCGCCAGGCTGTGGCACAAGCCTGGGCACAGCGCAACTTGGCTGCACAGGGGCGTGGACTGGGTGATATTGAACGGAGCTTCGCCATGGCACAGCATCATTGCATATCGCACTCTGGCCACCCGCAGTGTGCATGGCGCAGTGGCACTGCGCCAGCACAAGTGGCCAGAGTGGAGCAGGGGGATGTGCTAGTGCAAGTCCCATTGCACTGTGTGCAGCAACTACGATATTCAAAAGTGCACATGCAAATGGGGCCATAATGTATGCAAGGTGCACATGGGGCCATTTACATGTCATTATGGCCCCATTTGCATGCAGGTGCGCCGATCCCCAATGACTTGTGCCTGGCACCCTGCCAGGCAGCCACCATCAGGGACCGATGCCCCCTGTAGTGTGGCAATGTTCCCCACAGCCCGATCACAGGCTGAATCCAAATAAAATAAACCTCTATCCCTGATGGTCCAGTGGATCTGACTGCCCGATCGCTGGGCTGTATTTTTTTTTTTTTGTAACTTATTTTTTTATTTAAAAGATCATAGGCATGGTACATAGCCTATTAGGTACAGGTAGGTATAGCTTACATTCATAAGGCAGTACAAAAGTGAAGTTTAAAATCCTCCTTATAATCATTACAGTCTTCTTATATCTTTTCCAGGTCATATTAATTTATTTACCTCCTTCCCATCTAAATCACTTCTGACTTAATTCGATTTTATCCTTAGAGTTCAGGGATCTATTGCTATCCACTTTCACCTATTATCTTATCTCTCTGTTTTTCATTATCTAATCTCCTCTTTCTGTCTTTCCACTCCACCTCCAGATCTCTAGGAAATTATTTTTTCCTCCTTGTACCATGTCCATACATCTCATATTCTAACATAGGTATATACTGTAAGTACAAACCATTTTGATTAATACTCTTTTGTTTACTTTATAACTTTATAACCTTCAGCAGGATATGCCCACAAGCAATTCTCCCTTCTCCAATCAACTTTCCGAATACCCCCTGTCTTTTTGACCCCCACCATTTACATCTTACTCTCCTTCTTTCTATTTTATTATCTTATTTCCTCCCATCACTACCTCTCTTCCCCTCTTTTCCCCTTCTACATTATGTATTGGTCTAATATCGGAGTTTGTGTCTTTTCCTGGATGTATTTGTAATAGGGTAGCCATCTAGCACTGAACCTCTCTATCTTTAATTGAACTTTAGCTACTATGCTTTCTAACTGCTTTATTCTTTCCACATTATGTTCCCAGATCCCTACTGAGCGTGTAGTCCGTGTAAGCCACTTCTGTGTAACTGCTTTTGTTGCCGCCGTCACACAGATATAAAATAAGTACCTGTGATCTTTCCTTATCAGATCTACTGGGGGGAGGCCTAAGACCAGATTTTCAAACTGAGGAAGAATGTGCAACTCAAACATTTTCATTACAGTTTTTTTCAGGTTGGCCCAATATTTAGTTAAGATTGGACATCCCAAAAAAATATGGAAGTGCGAGCCCACTCCCCCACAACCTCTCCAACATTTACCTGTATGGTGTCCACTGTAGTGCTTGGTAATAGTTGGGACCTTAAAGAACCTGATGTTAACTTCCCATCTGAATTCTCTCCAATTCTGTAAACTAGTGGTCTTCTGTATACCCTCCCAGATCCCTCCCCATCTTGCCTGGTTGAATGTTATACCCCATCTCCTTTTCCCATTTTACTTGTATATTTTCTCTATAAATCCTGCCTTCTCCTTAGCACAAAACAGCATACATTTGTGCTACTATCCCCTTTGTACCTTTTAACCTTGTTCTACTGTGTATCATAACTACCTCATCCGTTAGGGGGCGAGCCACTTCTGCCACTCCTATCTCCCCCACTATTATATTTCTACTCTGGAAAAATCTAAATAATTCCTTCTGTTGCAACTGGAATTCTTTTTGTAAGTTCAAGAAAGATTTAACCACTTCCCCTTCCACCAAATGGGTGGGCGTTAATTCCCCCTTCCTAACCTATCCTTCCAGGGAAACCAAACCCTTCTTGCCTATTATAGATGGTACATATTCTAGCAGAATTTTCTGCCATATCATTACTGGCATTTCCCACTTTTGCCTGATCTGGAGCCATACCCCAAGGGTTTGCTTCATCCAGTAGTTCCTAACCTCAATCAGGTTTACCTTCATTATAGTCCACGGGAGAACCTGCACTGGTAGATTTATGTGTGCCCTCTTTTCCATCTCCACCCAGTCTCGAGGTTCATCCTGTATTAAAAATTTCAAGAGCAGCATCATTTGAGCTGCATAAAAGTATGTCCGCAGGTGTGGCATACCCCTCCCCACTCTTTTTTAGGTATCGGCAACAGTTGTTGCCTAATCCGGGTATATTTTCCCTTCCCAGATGAAACTAGCTAACTCCTTCTCTAAGTCTTTCCAATCCTTACTAGGTATATCTATCGGGAGGGTGCCAAAGAGGAACAACCAGCGAGGCAGGATGTTCATCCTGATAGTGTCTATTTTCTGAGTGAACCCAAACGGTATTAGTTTCCACCTATCTAGATCTTTCCTAATCTGTGCTTTTAAAACACTATGATTTAATTTATACAAATCTTTCATATCATATGGGATTTTAATTCCTTCTTATTGGCTTTTTAGTGTACTTGAAGGGTGAAATTTTTTTTAGATCCTGATCCCACTCTCCTGAGATTAATTGCATTTCTGTTTTCTCTTGGTTTATTTTATATCCTGACATTTTGCCAAATTTTTGTATCAGGGTCAGAAGATGGAGTAAGACATGCTTTGGGTTAGACACATAGACTAATGTGTCATCTGCATAGAGTGATATTTTATTTACCACCCCTTCTACTATTATACCAATAATCTTAGGATGTCTCCTTGTGGCTTGAGCCAAGAGCTCAATGCTGATTGCGAACAGTAATGGAGACAGGGGACAACCCTGTCTTGTCCCTCTTTGTATCTGGATCTGCATAGATATTACCCCATTTACTTTCACCCTTGCTGTAAGGTCTAATTTATAGTATCTTTATCTAGTTCAGGAATTCATTCCCCAGAGCCTTCTCCCTCAAAACTACAATCAGAAACTACCAGTTCAGGCAGTTAAATGCATTTTTGGCATCTAAAAAGACAGCTAGTCCCTGGTCTTTAGATTCTCTCACCCCTGCAATGACATTCAACAATCTCCAGATATTATCTGCTAGATGGTATTCCAGAATGAATCCCATTTGATCCGTATGAAATAGTTTAGTTATTACTTTTTGCAACCTATTAGCCAGAATCTTGGTCAGGATTTTACAGTCCTGATTCAGGAGGGAGATGGGTCTATAGGAGGCACACCTATCCTTTGATTTCCCTTCTTTCAGTATAACCATTATAATTGCTGAGTTCCAAGTTGGGGAAGAGCCTGTTCCTCTAAGCAGTTATTGAAGACTTCAGTCAGGATGGGGGCAACTGTTCCACAACATTTCACTACTGAACCCATCTGGTCCGGGTGCTTTCCCCTGTTTCAGTTCTCTAATTACCTGGACTACTTCTTTCTGTGTAATTTTAGCTCCTAATCCTATCCTGTCTTCTCTACTTAGTTTTTGCAACTCAAGGTCTTTTAGAAAGTGATGTATCTCTTCCTCTATCTGCTCTGGAACTATCGACTCTGTATATAATAACTGGTAGAAATTTCTAAAGGCCTGTACAATATCCTCCGGTTTACTTTGTCACTCTCTTGTTTTCTCATCTATTGTTATGTCCTTGATCATACGATTTGCTTCCTGTTGTTTCAGCCTAAATGCCAGTGTATGAGCTGCCCTATGACTCACCTCTGTATATTTATATCCCAGCCATCTTTTCCATCTCTGTGCCTGGTTCTCCTCATATTCATTTAATTTCTTTCTAGCTAAATCCAGTTGTTTTAATCTTTCCCCATCAGTTGGATCCTGTTTATGTTCCGATTCCCTTTGTTGAATCTCTCATAAAAGTCTTTCCTGAGTAAGATTAGCCAGTTTTTTATTCCTAGAAGCAATACTTATCAGTTTTCCCCAACTACTGCTTTTGCTGTATCCCATCTGATTATAGGTTGGCAACCATCATTCTCGTTTGCGTAGAAAATTTCTTTGAATCTATCCTCCATCCTTCTAATTGTGGATTTATCTGTCAGAAGGTAAACATTCAGTCTCCAAATGGGGTGTTTCTGCTCTTATTCCACCATCAGGACCATCTGAACCGGAGCATGGTCTGAGTTAGTGATCGAGTGTATTCAAGATCCAGAAGCCATATATAAATATGCCTTTTGAAGGAGAAATAAATTGATCTGAGAATATGATCTCTGAACCATTGAATAGTAAGTATAATCCTGTGTACTGGGGCGATGTGCTCGCCACACATCCACAAAGTCTAGACTTCTTATCAGGCACTTAAGCCATTTAGCCGCTTCCCTGTTTGTCTGTATACAACCTGACGATCTACTCAAAAATGGAGATGGCACACAATTAAAATCCCCCCTACCAATATCCTTCCTTGAGGCAGTCTTATCAATTTGTCTTAGATTTCTTTAAAAAAACTACCCCCTTTAACATTTGGAGCATAGAGATTGGAAACATGGAAAGGGACATCCAAAACTGTACCAGATATTCTGACAAATCTCCCCTCTTTATCTGTGTCTGTCTGGTTAACCATAAGGGGGCATCCCCTTTTCACCAAAATTTCCACTCCCACCTTCCTCCCATCTCTACTCGGAGAGGCATATACTTCTCCCACCCATGACAGTCTTAATTTCAAACCCTCTGTTTCCCTTAAGTGTGTTTCTTGATTAAGAGCCACATCGCATCCCATTCATTTCAATTCAGCTAAGATTTTCGTTCGCTTGACAGGAGCATGTAATCCCTTTACATTGTATGTGATTATTTTAATATTAACCATTGCCTTGATTTATCCCTTTCCATCTTCCCAACCTCCTCTGTAAATCTCTCATGGTACCCCATCCTGCCTTTATAAGTAAACTTACTAACCCATTAAATAAACATCATTTAACATATTTCAACTCAGTAGAACTTTTTAACATTGTGGCAGATGCTTCTCCGAGCTTGCCTCCCGTCTTAAATCAATCCCCCTTCTTATGCTTCCTAGGTGCTACTGAGCATTTGAGGTACTGTTATTAGTTTCCCAGTAGCTTGTATGGGTAGGCTCGCTAGGCCACTGCCCCGCCTTTCCCTTAATTGGGATTCACTCTAGTTGTTCTACAGAACGGCAGCAGTCCCCCAGAATTAACACTCCCAGCCAAAACTAGTTTTCAGCCAGGAATGAGCTAGCAGCAACCCAGCCTTAGTGCCCCCCCCCAGCTGGATTTGCCTTCTAGCCAACATTTACCTCATACTATAATTGAGTCCATCACTCAAAAGTCTGAAGTCTCATATGCAGAAACCTTTATTCCACCCAAAAGTCCCTCCTCAGTCCAGTCCTTTCGCTTCCCCCAGCTTCTACTTTAGTCTCTGAATCCTCTTGAATCTCTTCTCCTTACACAGATGTCCTTCCTCACCCCTCCATTTGTTTTTCTGATTCCTGGCTGTCCACCGCATTGAGCATCCTTGTAAGATCAGGCATTAAATATTTAGGCCACGACGAAGCAGGGCTTCTCTTCTTCCCATGATTCACCAGACTCCATGCCCCTTCAATCAGTTTTTGCTCCAAAAGATCACAATCCAGATTCGGGATCACAATTTGTTTCTCTTTCAAGAATGGGACTGCATCCACCAGGGTTGGGTATACTTTGAATGGGGAGCCAGTGTATATTTTCAGTTTTGCTGGATAGTTTATTTGTGCTTTTATTTGGTGTTTGTCTTTTAATTCCTTTATGACTGCTCTGACTTGGTTCTGACGATACTGCCGCTCCGTCGAGAAATCTTGGTCCAAAAACACTTGTTCCCCTGCAAATGTGAGGTTTTTAACTCGCCAAGCTGCTTTTAGTATGTAATCTTTTCCTTGAAAATTCAGCATTCTCACTACCCAGGATCGGGGTCTGATATTCTTGTCTGTCAGCTTAGGCCCCAGAGCTCTATGGGCCTTCTCAATTGTGAGGGAGAAGTCCGAGGGTATGGTTAGTAATGACCCTAGCACATTTTGGATAAAGTCTGCTGTAGTAGGATAACCCTCCTCCTCCTCCTCCCTCCTAGATACCATATATTCTAAAATTGTTTTGTCTTGCTATATTTTCTGAATCTTCCAATCGAGTATGCATTTGCCTTTTCCTGTGCAAGAGATGTATTATCAGTCTGTTCGTTGCGTCTTGTCTCTCTGAAGTCTGAGTTACTCGCTTTTCCACTCCCTCGACTTTCTTGTTTATATTTTTGATTTCCATCTTAAGATCTGCAATTGATGTTTCAATTTTCTGCACCAACTTGAGGATTTTAGCCACTGCTATTTCCATTGGTACCTCAGGCTGGGAGTCTTCCTTGTTGAAGTCAATCAAAGATAGGACCGTACTCTTGACATAGTTGCTAAGCCTTATATGCCTTTGTGGAGAGTGAGCTGCTTTAGTTTGCTTCTTTTTTGGTCTTGCCTCGATCTTTTCGGTTTAATTTGTTTAGCTGACATTAAAGCAGCCCCCAATTGTCGACTTCAGTACTTTCCTTATCAAATGAGGTAGAAAATTAGTTTAATACTTCTGGGGGGTCCAGAACTCATTCCTCTAGGCTGCTACCATCTGGGTGACATCAGCAGAAGTTCCACTGGGCTGTATTAAAAATAAAAAAAGCGCTAGCCCTGGTGGTCCAGTGGACCTGACTGCCCGATCACTGGGCTGTATTAAAAATAAATAACGTTCTATCCCTGGTGGTCCAGTGGACCGCTGCCCACCCGACTGCAGGCTGAAGGAGAATGAGAGTTAATTCCAATATCCCTGGTGGTCCAGTGAACCACTGCCCGCCCGATCACGGGCTGTACTAGAATGAAAGTTAATTCCAATATCCCTGGTAGTCCAGTGGATTGCTGTCCGCCCGATCACAGGCTGTAGTAGAATTAACAGAAATCCATCATCCCTGGTGGTTCAGTGGACCCCCATCCCCCGCCCACTGATCCCACTGCCCCACTTCCTCCCCTCGGTCAGTGGCGAGTGGCAGCACCCACCCACCAGCCGCCCTTCCACCTGCCAAATGACACACCATCTGTAGGGCTGAATGCCCATTGGTCCACAGCAGTGAGCCAATGGGCATGCAGCCCATACTGTACTACACATACCAGATATGTGATTGGGCAGTCAGGTCCACTGGACCACTAGAGATATTGGAATTAATTTTCATTCTACTACAGCCAGCAATCAGGTGGGCAGCAGGCCACTGGACCACCAAGGATATTGGAATCAATTCTTTTTATTAATACTTAAGCCCGTGATTGGGCAGACAGCGATCCACTGGACCACCAGGGATATCGGGGTTCTTTTATTGTACAAATGCCCACGATCGGGCATGGAGGAACCACCAACAGGTGCAGCCAGAGCTCGGGTAGCCACCCACACGTGGCAGCTGCCGTGTTGTGCCCTGCAATGCAGCAGCTCACCTGTGGGTGGCCATCCGTTCCTTTTTTATTTTGGATCAACGTTCTGCGGGTGCAGGTAGGGGTTGTGAATGTATGGCTCCTCACATCCCAGGCTGAATATCGGGCTGTGCAGAGTATGCATGGGCACGTGCCCCTCCCACCTGCACCTGCATACATTACTGATGCACTCCGGCACATCGGGATTTGTGCCATGCACTTTTCCCTTTCGAATATCATGCTGGAGCGCATCAGTGGGTTGTGCATGGTGCAATACTGTTGCGCCATGCACAACCCTTTTGAATATCTGGACACTATGTTTTTCAATCCAGCTGCTGGCCAAAAACAGGGTGTGCACTTCCATTACCGTTACAGTTAGCATTCCAGCTTGTGTTTCCATACCCGTTTGTGTTAACCTTCCCATGTACACCTCCATGTGTGTTACCCTTTCCATTTTCATTTGCACTTGTGATTGCATTAGTGTTACCATTTGCATCTCCATTACTCTTTGTTTTTGCATTTTGCTTTACGTTATAGTGTGCATTGCCATTTGTGGTTCCGGTAGCCCTTTCATTTGCATTTTCATTTGCGTTTCTCTTTTGTTTTGCGTCTTCGTTGCTGTTACGGTTACTATTTGCATTTTTGATTGCGTTACTGTGCCCATGCACATTATGGTTTACATTTCCATATGTGCTTTTGCTCGCGTTTGCGTTTCACTTTACTTTGGCATTACTGTTGCTGTTACTGTTAGCATTTGCATTTACAATTGCGCTATGTTCAGTGTGTGCATTATAGTTTGCATTTCCGTAAACGCTTTCATTCATGTTTCCATTTCTGTTCCCTTTGGCATTATTGTTGCTCTTACCCTTTGCATTTACAATTGCTGTACTATGACAGTGAGCATTACAGTTTGCATTTCCATACGTGCTTGTGGCCGCATTTCCATTTCTGTTTCCTTTGGCATTATTTTTGCTGTTACCATCACCATTTGCATTTCCAATTGTAGTACCGTGACCATGTACATTGCAATTTGGGTTTCCGTACATGCTTGCATTTGTGTTTCTGTTTCCTTTGGCATTACTGTTGCTGTTACCGTTAGCATTTGTGTTTACAATTGTGGCACCATCAGTGTCCGCCTTACGCTTAGCATTTCATATGTGCTTTCATCCATGTTTCTGTTTCTGTTTCCTTTGGCATTATTTTTGCTGTTACCATCACTACCCATTTGCGTTACCGTTCCTGTGTACGTGCGTCACTGTTTGCGTTTCCGTTTGAACTTGCATTTGCATTAATCGCATTCCATTCACTTTTTATAGTACTCATTCTCAAAAAGAAGGGAAATTAGAGGCAAAAAAATCCATTTAATGCATCGATTAGGGTTGTTACACAGCAACAAAAGAGAGGAAATTTGGTGTTAGGGTTGAAAGCCCTTTGCCCCAACCCGCCCCCAACCAGCATCAGGGTGTGCTTTGGGGTCATTGCTAACTCTCACCCCATTACATGTGTAAACAAGCTGAGGAATAGGAGAATGGGATGAGAGTTAGGACTAACAACAACACACACCTGGTGCTGGTTATGAAGTGAGCTGGGGAAATACAGAGTGGCTTTCAACCCAAACACAAATTTACTCATTTCCACTGTGGAACAACCCTAACTAATGCATTAAATGGAGTTGTTTGCCATCAAAAAATATATATATATTATGTGTACATATATATATATATATATAATAGAGGCAAAAACTCTGTTTAATACATTAGTTAGGGTTATGCACATATTGAAGGAAACTATTTAGATTTAACCACTAGTACCCCTACCAACTAACCGGCATTGGGGTGGCTGGGATCGTCAGCCTAACTCTCACCCCATGACATGTGTAAACCAGCAGAAGTATAGGAGAATGGGGTGAGAGTTAGGACCGATGACCCCAATGCGCACCCCAATGCCGGTTGGGGGTGGGCAGGGGTCCAAGGGGGGTTTTCAACCCTAACACCGAATTTCCTCACTTTTGTCGCTGTGGAACAACCCTAACTAATGCATTAAACAGAGTTTTTTGCCTCTAATTTCCCTTCGTTTTGAGAATGATAACGAGAAATAGTGAATATAATGCAGCGGCGGGAGTGCGGGGCCCTCTGGGCCCCGCGCTCCCGCCGCATAATGCGGCAGCGCTCCTGCCACATGATGTCTTGTGGCATACTAACAGGAACAGCAACGCAAACAGAAGTGCTAACAGTGGCGCACATGGTAACACAAGCGCGAATGAGAACAGAAAGGATAGCACACATGGTGGCATAGACAGGAACGGTCTGCCACGTGATGTGTTGTCACATAGTAACATGGTGCCTGCAAACGGAAATGTCAATGGGCATGGTGACGCAAAGTGAAACAGAAAGATAAACAGTACTGTAGACAGAAATGGCAAAAAATAACAGAAATGCAAGCGCAAATGAAAACGCAAAGGATAACGCACATGGT
The DNA here is from genome assembly GCA_016271365.2 of Neoceratodus forsteri. Taxonomy (NCBI): domain Eukaryota; kingdom Metazoa; phylum Chordata; order Ceratodontiformes; family Ceratodontidae; genus Neoceratodus; species Neoceratodus forsteri. Next base: position 1,367,648,199 of record CM057459.1, read on the forward strand.
GGCGCAGACGTCAACGGTAAGTGAAACCGGTACGGAACCACAAGCGGAAAAGGCAACAGTAACAGTAATGTAAGCGCATATGCTGGTTTCCCCAAAATCTGCATCGAGAAAGACAGTGAGTACAAATAATGTATACATAATAATGAGTATCGGAGCAGAAAATAAGAACTTGGAATACTAAATACGTTATATCTCAGGAACTGTACGACGTAGAAAAAAAATTTAAAAGTCATATGATTTACAACTGTCCTGGCTAATTTTGGGGGCTAAGCATTTTTCTGATGAAAAGTCCGTATCTCGCACCGTTTCTGAGATAAGGGCCCTGAAAGGCGAGGCTAACGCCGTAATGTTATCCTATGAGGAAAAAAGAGAAGTTCGGAGTGCCATAACTTTGCCTCCCACTAATATTTTTTCACCAAACCACTGAAAGGCACATCTGTGGGCTGTTGGCTGTCTTCCCTCCAAATTTCAGGGAAAAAAGACCAAACCATTATTTTGCAGCAGGGATCCAAAGGATTTCTATAATGCGTCGGGCGCCGTAATGTTATCCTATGGGAACAATCGTCAAATTTGGAGTGCTGTAACTTTGCCACCGTGTAACATTTTTTCAATACAACACTGAAAGGCACATTTGTGAGATGTCAGCTTTGTTTCCTCCAAATTTCAGCCCAAAACTCCAAACGGTTCTTTTGCAGCGCAGTGCCAAAGAATCGTTGTCACGTCCCCACAGATGGAAAACTACTGTTGCAATTTGCGAAAGCTTTCACAAAAAAGTTCGACACTTTCGTGAGCACGAAAGTAATTTGTGAAAGATACATTGGGGAAAAACGAAGGGTGAAGGGCCAGATTAGCAGGATTAAATCAGGGGAGAGATGGGCACAAGACCCGGGAGCAGGCTGAGGTACTAAATGAGTACTTCACCTCAGTTTTCACCAAGGAAAATGGGGGTGCTGCATCATACATGGGAGGAGACAGAGATACTGAGGAGGTGTGACCTTACCAATCGGCGGGTCTGGGGAGGGGAGGCATCACTGGCAGGATGGGGAGGGCTAAGCAGGAGAAGAGGTACCGGTGGAAATCACAGAGAGAGAGTGAGGAAGCCTCAGCTCCCTTAAGATGGAGAAAGCACCGGGGCTGGATAAATTACATCCCAGAGTGCTGAAGGAACTTGCGGATGTCCTGGCGAAACCCCTGGTGGAGCTTTTCACCATCTCTCTGTGGACAGGGTGGGTGCCCCAGGACTGGAAGGTGGCGCATATAGTGCCTATCCACAAGGGGGGATCAAGGGAGGTGGCAGGGAACTACAGGCCTGCCAGCCTGACATTGGTGGTGATGGAGGGCATTGTCAAGGAGAGGCTAGGGGGGGACCTAGATAAGTCAGGGTGCCTGGACAATAGACAGCATGGATTCATCCTGGGGAAATCATATCAGACAAACCTGGTGGAGTTCTATGACTGGGTGACGAGTGCCTTGGACCTGGGGAGACCAGTGGACGTCCTCTTTCTAGACTTCAGCAAGGCATTTGACTCTGTTCCTTATGCGGGCCTGTTGGATAAGCTGTGAGAAATGGGGGTTGGGAACCAGATGATCAGATGGATAGGCAATTGGCTCCAGAACCAGACCCAGAGGGTCATAGTTGGTGGTATAGTCTCATCCCCAAGGAGGGTCATTAGTGGGGTCCCACAGGGATCAGTCCTTGGGCCCCTTCTGTTCAACGCCTACGTCTCTGACATAAGGATACGAATCAGCAGTGAGATGAGTCTCTTTGCAGATGACTCAAAACTGGGGGCAGTGGTGGATGGGGAGGAGGGGAGGGTGACCCTACAGGGGGACCTGGAGGCTCTGTAAAGATGGTCTAGAAAGTGGAAGCTGAGGTTCAATGCAGGGAAATGCAAGGTACTCCACCTGTGGGCCAGAAACCCGGGCCAAGTGTACACCCTGGGGGCAAATGCTACAAGTCTCGATGGCTGACAGGGACCTGGGGGTGGTGGTGGATATCAAGATGAACAACTCTGAGACTTGTAGGAGGGCAGCAGCCAAGGCCAACAGGATGCTGGGATGCATCGCTAGGGGGATCACCTCCAGAAGGAGGGAAGTGATACTCCCTCTGTATAACTGCTTGGTGAGGCTGCACCTTGAGTACTGCGTGCAGTTTTGGAGGCCACACTAAAGAGGGACATTAACCTCCTGGAGAGGGTCCAGAGGAGGGCAACCAAAATGATTTGGGGCTTGGGGGACAGGACCTATGAGGAGAGGCTCAAAGAGCTAAATATGTACACATTGGAAGAGAGAAGGGACCGGTGTGACATGATAGAGGTCTTCAGGTACATGAAAAGGGTAAATAGGGGAGGAACAGTCAGGGTGCTTCGAAGAAAGGAGGAGGGGGCCACTAGAGGGCATGGGTGGAAGCTGGAGGGGGGAAGATTCAGGGGAGAAAGGAGGAGGTGCTACTTCACTGAGAGGGTGGTGGAGCCATGGAATGCGCTGCCTAGGGGGCTGGTGGAGGCAGAGACAGTGGAGGGGTTCAAGAGGGGGTGGGACAGGTACAGGGGAAGGGTTCTGGAAGCAAAATCCAATGCAGCAAGAATATCCGGAACTGGGAAGGGAGAAGCCAGAGAAGGCGAGGGGCAGCAAGGTCAGCACCCAGGGTGGGGGCTGACCAAACGAGCAGACACGAAAGACCATTAGGCCTATTCTGCTGGCATTTTAGTATGTTAGTATGAAGTACTTTTTCCAGAAATTTGAAAACATATTTCTGGGGTGTTTTACCACAAAATAAAGACATGGCAAGCATCCCCAGGGTCCGACTAGGTGAATACAAAAAGAATTAGGTTGCTAGAGGGTCCCAAATTTAAATGCCAACCATTTTTCTGATAACCAACTGAAAACAAAATGGCTGATTTGCGAAAGTAACAGGCCCATTTGCAAAAGTAAAAATGCATTTGCGACACTGTCGAACTTTTTCTTAACTTTTCCCATTGACTTATAATGGAAATTGTTTTGAATAACTTTTGAACCGTTTAATATTTTTCACCAAATCTTTGAAAGACACATTGGGGACTCTGGCGCTACATTCCCTGAAGATTTCGGGCCAGTCAGCAAACCGATGCATCTGTCCACCTACCGTGAGAATTCCAGAAAAGCTTAAACGCTGCCGCTAAATTCATAAAGCATAACTCCCAAAGAGCTGTGTATCCACTAGTACGAAACTTGGCAGATGCCAAGGCCTATGGTTCTTTATCGTGTTTTCCTAATTTAAGCCAAATCTGTCATATGGTTGCAAAGTTATTAAGGTGCAAAGTTTTGGGGTTTAACATAGAAATGGCTCTCAACCCTAACTATGGTAGCACTACCGTGCTACCATAATATATATATAAATATATATATATATATAATATAGTGACACGGTAGTGCCATTATAGTTAGGGTTGAGTGCCCTATTTGAGGTTAAATCTAAAATGTTGCACCTTAATAACTTTGCTACCATACAGTGGATTTGTCTGAACTTTGGTATGCACGGTCTGGTACCATAAGTCTCTGGACCTGCCAAGTTTTGTTACAGTTGGATGTACAATTGCGGAGCTACAGAGTGCCAAAAATGCATAAATGACGTGTTTTTATGCATTTCTTTGCTCATGTCTACAGCCTGCATGGTTTGCTCAATTGGTCGTTAAACTTCAGAGAAGATGCAGCCCGAGGGGCCTGATGTGCCTTTCAAAACGTTCTTGAAAAAATATTAATCAGCTCAAAAGTTATTCAAAAAACTTTGAATCCCATTATAATCTATGGGAAAAGTTAAACTATGCGAAAGTGTCATAAATGCAGTTTCTAGTGTCGCAAATTACCCTTTTACTTTCATGAGTCAGCCATTTTTATGTTTGCTTGCACGCATGTGCAAGAAACATAGTGAAATCATCTGAGTTTTTCAGAGGTGTGTCAGCATCTTCCAATTCAGTCAGTATGTTTGCAGGCGTGGTCACAGTTCTCCAATCATTGCTGGAGCTGTCTATGACAGCAGTTGAAAATGCAGTGGCATACAGTTGAAAGAGGGAGCTACACTTCAGTGAGCAGCTCCCCCCCACACACACACACAGATCAACTGTGTTGGTTACCTGATAGATTGCTGTAGTCTTGTCTAGCTTAGAGAGACAAGCCACACATCATTACTTTAATAAACTGTTCCCTGCCACAGCAGGACCACCAAAATGTGTGGGTGCCTAACAGTCCTTACACACGCCAGCTCTATAAAGCACACCTTCATGGACTCCATGGGTTCTAATCCTCCAGAAAAAAAATACCTCAGCATTTGATTTAAAAACTCAGACTTCGTTGTATGTGTAATTCCAAGTGTTTTCTCTTACTAGACTCTGTCAATGTGAACTCCCCACTGCTAAAACCTATGCAAACGAACTTGAGCGTACTGTACTACCTGCAGCTGAAGCAAAGAACAGCCAGAATGCACAAAGGAGAACATACTGCTATGCATTTCAGCAGCAGCCAGTGGGGGAGGTTTTCATGACTGAAGCACTTTAATGCGCCTTTTAGTGCTGTCATATACACACCCCTGTGTGGTAATTCACTAAACTGCACACTTAGTCTGGTAATGCAGCTTCAAAATATTTTTTTTTCTCTGAATTGCCGTGAGCTGGCATGTAGATAGAATCACACAGCTCTTTCTCAAATCAGATGCTCAATGAAGTCACATCACCTTGTGATCCTAAATATCTTAGGGTTGGACATGTGCCCTAACAAAATAGCGAAAACTAGGCATAGAAAAAGAAAACACAAATTCAACCATAGCTCACAATTGAATCCACCCTTTCCTCCGGCGAATCTGAAGCCACCTAACAGCCCACCCCTGGGTGCTCATGCACGCCCTCCACCCGCACAACATATGGCCAACGGGGGTGCTGTTGCATTTTATTTCATAATTTCCTGATCCCGTTTCTGCCACCATACTGATACAGTAATTCTTTGTATGGCTTGAAAACTGCTTGATATTAGCTGAATTATAAATGGCATCCCTGTTTGACACTGTGGTGTGGAATATGGTGGTGCTCAAATTTTAAGCCAAGTATTACATGCAGATATGTTGTTATTGACTCATGTCACTTACCATTTATACAGCTATTGATTTTTTCAATTCACTTTTGCTGACAAATGTTGATCGCAGGGATTCTGGTGTCACAATTCAGTTCAGCGACATGTAACATCGTAGTCCAGATGCTAAGTAACTGTTTTAAAATGCCGAAAAAGTTAACAGCCATGAAAATGCATGAACTTCTTTCTTCAGTGTCTGGAGCTGTAGTGGTGTTACTGGCAAGTGCATGTCCCTTTGCTCCAGATCTATCAGTGAGATGTCTATTCTGTGCAATGGACAGTGGCTGAATGTTATCAGCTGACAGTTTTCATTTCATTACCAACAGATAAATATTCAGGGCTTTGCAAATGCAACTTTGCTGGTAGCACAGTTTCATGCCCCCAAGTGTCTGTCATCAGTTAGTGGTTATATCTTAACCGATGATCACAAAAAGTATGAAAAAGATTTGCTGTTGAGTAATGTAAATGCCAATCCACCTAAGCACCTTTAGGCTGCAAACAGAATTTGAATGTATAGGGATTCTGGACCAGTGTATCACCCCGTAGCACAGCAACGGTTAATAAGTTTAAGCACATTCTCAGGACAATGTTTCACTTGCCCCCTCTCCCCACTACGATCCTGGTCACCTGAAATAAACCTGACATTTTAGTATGTGTTTTACATCTTGGCTCAGTTAGGCAATCAACACTGTAAGAACATAAACGGACATATAAACGGGGACTATAAGAACATGCCGTGGGTGCTTGTGCCTTAGTCCAGCTGTGCAACATCAGTCTGAAGCTCAGGTAGGGCTTACTGTCTACCACTTTGTTCACCCCCCATGTACCTGTATCATCTCACATCCTCCCTTGCCTTAGTCCAGCTGTGCTACATCAGCCTGAAGCTCTGGTAGGGCTTACTGTCTACCAGTTTGTTCACCCCCCACCATGTATCGCTGTGCTACATCAGCCTGAAGCTCTGGTAGGGCTTACTGTCTACCACTTTGTTCACCCCCCCGGTGTACCTACACCATTTCACATCCTCCCTTGATCTACAGTGAGGGGATCCCTCATTCATACGTCACATATGCACGCACAAAAAAAAAAAAAAACCCAGTCTTCAAAAATTAAGATACATTTATTATGTTTGTTATGTTTGCTTGCATGCATGTGCAAGAAACATAGTGCCATCATCCGAGATTTCGGAGGTGTGTCACCCCCTCTTCCAATTCAGTCAGTGTGTTGGCAGGCACGGCCCCTGTAAGCCAATGCATGCTGGAGCTGTCTATGACAATCTCCAAAATGCAGTGGCATACAGTTCAAAGGGGGAGCTATGCTTCAGTGAGCAGCGATAAGATATCGCTTGCTCATGTGCAGCCCCCTCCACACACACACATGCACGCGTGCACACACCCCCGCATGCACGCACACACTGTATAGCCGACGGGGTGCCCAATCCCGCCAGCTGTGCTGCGCCCCTGCCCCCAAAGTTTCCAAATGCCACACTGGGTGCCCACCCCAGCGTGGCAACTCATGATATAGCTGACGGGGTGCCCAATCCCCATTGGCTCCACTGTCCTCACCCCGAGTACTGGGTGCCAGCTGGGAGCCCACCCCAGTGTGGCAATCGATGCTTGGCCAATGGGGTGCCCAATCCCCATCAGCTGAACGCCCCCAACCATCCTCTGAGCACGCTGGGAGCCCACCCCAGCATGGCAAATGTCCCGTGTCATCATTGGAAACAAAAAGAACACCTGTAAAGAACGTAGTCTCCCTGGCCCCCCTCCCACAACCCGCACCCACCACTGCGCACCTTGCCTCCCCACACACCCCCTCACCCCATACTTACCTCCGGACCTCGGCTCAATGATCTTCGGTGGATCGGGAACACATCTGCACTCTTCAAAGCCGACCGCGAACTGAGGAAATGCCGGTAAGCTGAATAATGGGCTAGATAGGGGGATTTTCAACTTTGTTGCATATCTCAGGCATTTTTTGGAATTTTGGCACCAAATTTTCAACATGGGGTATTTGGGACCCCTTCTCATGAATGATGTCACTATCATGACTTTATTTGTAGCCCTAAGGGTGATTTCGCAGTCACTACGCGGAAATCACCTTCGGACCGAAAATAAAATGACACTGCTATGTTCATAAGGTGGGCTCTCAAGAAGCCTATTCTGAAAATTTGGTGGAAAATTTCAAAACGACTGTTTTATGAGCGCAGTGTTGCAGTTCCTACGCACGCTCGTAAGTTCGCAAATTTTTATATTTTCACTCCAGATTTTCAACATTGCCATTTTACTACACCTTCTATGAGCAGTACAGCTGTCATTGTTCACATCTCACCCAAAATGTGTTTCCCGCCTACGTAGCGCCTAAGGCACAGTCGGTGCGAAACCAATGACGGACAAATTCAGAAAACCACAGTGACACTGTTCATGAGCAGAGGTCTTAAAATGGCTATGTTGAAAATTTGGTGAAAATTCCTAACAATGACTTTACTAGCCGCATGGCGCAGTTCCTATGCACGCCAGAAGCCATAATTTTCAATATTTACACTCCATATTTTCAACATTGCTATTTTTCCACACCTCCTTATGAGCAGTACAGCTGTCATTTTCACATCTTGCCCAAAATGTGCTTCACCCATGTAGCGCACAATGGCGCAGTCGATGTGCGAAATCAATGTATGGGACACATTAAGAAAATCACAGTGACACTGTTCATGAGCAGAGGTCTTAAAATGGCTAATTTGAAAATTTGGTGAAAAAATTCCTAAAAATGACTGTTTTACGAGCGTGCATTACACAGTTCCTATGCATGCTCATATGTTTGCAAATTTAATATTTTCACTCCAGATTTTCAACATTGCCATTTTATTACACTTCCTTATGAACAGTACAGCTACCATTTTTCACATGCTGCCCAAAATGTGTTTTCGCACATGTAGAGCACAATGGTGCTGTTGGTGTGTTGGTGTGTGAAAGCAATGTTTGGGACAGATTGAGAAAATCACAGTTACACTGTTCATGAGCAGAGGTCTAAAATGGCTATGTTGAAAATTTGGTGACAAAAGTCCATAAAATGACTGTTACGAGTGAGCATTGCACAGTTTCCACGCACCCTCGTAAGTTCATGACTTTGTAATATTTTAAGTCCAGATTTTCACCAGTGGCATTTTCCACACTGCCTTATTTAGAGTACAGCTGTCATTTACAACATGGTCAAGGTGTTTCACACTTTCAGCGCAGAGATGGGTCGCTGTGGGAAATTATTGTTCGACAGATAAAGAAAATCACAGTGACACTGTTCATGATCGGAGGCACCAAAATGCCTGAGTTGACAATCTGCTGTAAAAAATCCCCAACCTAATTATGTTACGGGTGTGCATTGCACAGTTTCTATTCGCTGTCAGACTTCACCATTTTTAAATATTTTACTGCAGATTTGCAACATTGCCATTTTACACTCCCCATGAACAGTACAGCTGTCATTTTACATCCTGTTTGGAATGCTTTTGCACCTGTGGTGCTAAATGCCGTAGTCGCTGTGCATAAGCAGCTTTCTGCTAACAAACTGATATTCCCCCTGTTCATGAGGTGGGGTCGCAAAAAAACCATGTTGGACATTTGGAGTGAAAATACCAATGAACGCCTGAGGTATTAGGGTTTCCAATCATAACGCCCAACCCTGTAGAGAATGACAGGCATCAGGGTGTGACTGGGATTCTTGCCTGTAATGCTCATACCATTCCACACCCTGCAGCCAGTGAGAAGCAGCCGGTATGCCTTGGACTCTTAGGCCATGAGGTTCGCCCATTCTCTATGTCGCCATCTATCTCACTGTATTTCCTAATGGAATGGGGTGTGCATAAGGACCAAAGACCCCAAGGAACACCGTGACACTTGTCAGTGTCTGCAGAGTGGGGTGTACTGAAATGGTGTGGCCGTTATGCCTGATGGCCCAAAGGCACACCCCAATGCCTGTCACTCTCTGCAGGGTGGTGGTGGCGGGGTTGGCTTCAGTTCAATACTTCACTGCCATTACTATTACGCAGCTCTGTAACTTCTACACTACCACTGCCAATGCCAGCAAGCAAACATTCGGCATTGACAAATGCTTGTTTTTTTAGTTGGTGGTCAGAAAAATGCTTGGCATTTAAATTTGGGACCCTCTAGTTACACAATTCTTTTTGTGTTCACCTAGTCGAGCCCTGAGGATGTTAACCATGTCTTTGTTGGGGGGTAAAACACCCCAGAAATATGTTTTTTAAATTTTTGTAAAAATAATAATAGCAATAAAATATATTTGATTAAGCGCCTTTCAAGTTTTCAAGGTGCTGTACAGTTCATAAAACCAGGCAATAAATACAATAAAACAGAACAGCAGTTTCAACAAATAAAACCAGTTACAATATGGGTGGAAATGCCTTATTCCATAACAAGGTCTTTAAAACCCTTTTAAAAATATCCACTGTTGTACTCTCTCGAAGCGGATGGGGTAGAGATTTCCAAAGGGATGGAGCCACAAAGCCAAAAGCATGGGCTCCAGAAGACTTCAAATTAACCCTTGGAATCTCCAGCAACCCCTCGTCAGCAGAGCGAAGGTGTCTCAAAGGGGTGTAAGGCACCAAAAGCTCTTTCAAGTTGTCAGGACCATACCAATGTAGGGCTTTGTAGATCCAAAGACCTACTTTAAAGGTGATCCACCACTGTATAGGCAGCCAGTGCAGAGACCGCAACACAGGGGTAGTATGAGATCTTCTTGAAGCCCCAGACAACAAACGTGCTGCTGCATTCTGTACTAGCTGCAAGCGGCAGATATCAACCCCAGCAAGCCCTAGGTACAGGGAGTTACAGTAGTCCAAGCGAGATATCACAAAGGCGTGGACCAAAACCGACAAATCACCAGGAGGAACCAGGTGCCTAATCCTGGAGATGTTTCTCAGATGAAAAAATGCAGTCCTGACAACAGAGGACACCTGATAACGAAGGGTCAACTCTGTGTCAAGCTCTACACCCAGGTTACGCACCCGTTCAGAAATGGGGATCTGGACGCCCCCTAGAACTATTCCGGAGGGGGAACCCACCCCCAAAACCCCAACTCTGCGGCCGGGGTCCACAACCATAACCTCAGTCTTTCCCGGATTCAACTTTAAACCGCTGGAATTCATCCAGTCTTGGATATCTTCAAGGCACTTATTCAACACTGAGACAGCACTAACCTGGTCAGGTGCAAAAGACAGGTAGAGCTGGGTATCATCAGCATTGCAGTGAAACCTCAGTTCACGCCATCTTACAATGTCTCCGAGGGGTAGCATATATACTGCGAATAACATGGAGGAAAGCACTGAACCCTGTGGAACCCCGAAGCGCAGAGAGAGAGTAGTGTCACAAAGTACTTTCGCGAATTCAGCACTTTCATGTTTTTGGGGTTTTTTTTGGTGAAAGTGTCATGATTTGCAAAAGTAATTTACAACACTATGCCCAAAACAGCAGGAAATCTTTGCCATTCTGCTGCAAAACAACATTTTGGTCTTTTGGGCTGACATTTGCAGGGAAGAAAGCCAACATCCCAGAGATGTGCCTTTTGGTGGTTTGGTGCCAAAATATTACTGGGTTGCAAAGTTATGACACTCCAAAGTTGACAATTTTTCCCATAGCATAACATTACGGCATTCGCTGCACCATTCGGGTCCCGTATCTTGAAAATGGTTTGAGATATGGACTTTTCATCACAAACATTCTTAGTCCTCCACTGGCGGGGGGGCGGGGGTAAGTACAAAACTAGCCTGTAACGTCGTAAACAATATGAGATTTAAATTTTTTTTCTGTGTCGTATGGCTCCTGAGATATGAGCAATTTAGTATTCCAAGTGCTCCATTTCTGGTCAGAGGGCCATCATTATGCCCACATTCTTTGTATTCACTGTGCTTCTGAATGTACCTTTTTGGGACACAAATCATGTGCATTTGCATTACTGTTACTATTAACATTTCCTTTTATGTTTCCCCTTGCTTTACCGTTATTGTTTGCATTACTATTTCCAGTTGCGTCAACGTATGCATTACCATTTGCAGCTGCATTTGTGGTTCTGTTTTTGTTTGCATTACTGTTTCCTTTTGCATCCCCACTGGCGTTATGATTATCACTTGCATTTGTGTTTGCGTTTCTGTTACTGTTTCTGTTACCGTTACCATCTGCGTTTATGTTACCATTTGTGTTACCATTTGTGTTTGCATTTTTGTTACTGTTAGTGTTTGTGTTTGTGCTTGCATTTCCTTTATCATGTGCATTACTGTTTTCTCCTACGTCACCATTGGCGTTACTGACACCATTTGCATTTGCATTCCCATTTACATTTTCATTAACGTTTGTGTTACCATTTGTGTTTCTGTTTGTGTTTGCACTTGTGTTTGTGTTACAATTTGTGTTACTATTTCCTTTTTCATCACAGTTGGTGTTACCATTACCATTTGCATTCCCATTTGCGTTACTGTAACCATTTGTGTTGGCGTTTACATTTGCGCTTGTGTTTACGTAACCGGTTGCATAACCATTTTCATTTGCACTTGTGTTTCTATTATTGTTTGTGTTAGCATTTCATTTTGCATCACCATTGGCACTACCGTTTATGTTTCTGTTACCATTTGCCTTTCCATTACTATTTGCATTGCTGTTTGAGCTAGCATTTCCATTAATGCTTGTCTTACTGTTTCCGCTTCTGTCACCATTACCATTACCGTTTGCATTACTGTTTCCGCTTGTGTCACCATTACCATTACCGTTTGCATTACTGTTTGCGTTTGTGCTTCTGTTTGCATTATCATTAATGTTTGCTTTTTTGTTACCATTTTCATTTATGTTTACACTTGCGTTTCTGTTAACATTTGCGTTATTGTTTCCGCTTGCGTCACCATTGGCGTTGCTTTTTGCATTTGCGCTTAAACGTCACATTCTTTGTGTGATTATAACTTTACAATTGTTGAATGAATTTGTTTGACATTTGTAATACTTGGTCTACCATGGCACTTCTGTGCATTTACCAATTTTAATTTGACATCTACATACATTTTTTGCACAGTGAAATGGCAAAAATGTATTTTTCACCACTCGGGTGAAGTTTCATGCTTGTGCTGCTCTGCAACCATTGAAGAAATTTGGATAAGATTTGGTATACATGGAGTGGAATGGTACATTGATTTATTTACCAATATCTATTTCACTGGTACATACGGTTTGTGTGCTGTGAAGTGCAAAAAATGCAGTTTTTGCTATTTTTTTGCAGTCTTGCGTGATGCACTGCACAGCCACTGTGTGGTTTATTGGTCTGAAGCTGAACACTAGGAAAGCCATTTATTCATGGAAGATGCCTGTTTTTGGTTGGTGAAAAAATGTTTTTCCACTCCAGAGTTATAAGTGTCTGAAGTGGCCCCCCTTGGTGTGACTGTTTGCATTTGCGCTTAAACGTCACATTCTTTGTGTGATTACAACTTTACAACTGCTGACCGTATTTGTGTGACACTTGTAATACTTGGTCTACTATGGTTCTTCTGTGCATTTACCAATTTTAATTTGACATCTGCATACCTTTTTTGCACAGTGAAGCACCAAAAATGTATTTTTCGCCACTCATGCGCAGTTTTACGTTCATGCTGCTCTGCAACCATTGAAGAGATTTGGATAAGATGTGGTATATATTGAGTGGAATGGCACATCTATTTTTTTACCAATTTCTATTGCACTCGTATATACGTTTTTTGAACAGTGAAGTGCAAAAAATGCAGTTGTTGTTATTTTTTGTACTGTCTTGCATGACACATAGTGCAGCCACTGTGTGGTTTATTGATCTGAAAGTTGGCACATGGAAAGACCTTTGTTCAAGGAAGATGCCACTGGCTGCCTGTACAGTAGCGGATCACCTTCAAGGTCGGGTTACTGACCTATAAAGCCCTACATGAACAGGGACCCCAGAATCTGCAAGAACTCCTTACTCCCTACTGCCCCTCTCGCTCACTCTAATCTGCCGAACCTGGATTGCTAGAGACTCCCAGGGTTATGTTAAAAACATTGGGCGCACTTGCTTTTTCTTACGCTGCCCCTACCCTGTGGAATTCTTTACCTTCTTAGTTAAGGGAAAGCCTGACCATCTTAAGTTTTAAATCAGAGCTCAAAACATATTTATTTTATCAGGCTTTCCAAGAGGGTTCTTAAATATTTGTTTATGGATATTACTAACTGTTTTAATTGTCTATTTCTGTTCTTGTACAGCACCCTGGTATTTGAAAAGGCACTTTAGAAATAAAGTTTTATTTTACTTTACTTACTTTTGTTTAGTGAAAAAATGTTGTTCCGTTCCAGAATTATAAGCATTTGAAGTTGACCCCCCTTTATGATCATAAATTTTTCAGCCATGAGTTCCGCCATTTTACCGCATTTTCGGCTGCCATTTTGTGGTGGAAGACTTCTTAAAGGCGCACACACTTTAAAATTGAATATCTCTGGAATGGTTTGGTCTTTTAAATTGAAATTTGGAGGGTGTTGAGTGGATATCCTGGAGATGTGAATTATGCTGTTTACATGTTGGAAAAGTAATCTGCTGCAAAGATACTGCGTGATGCATTTACTGTTTTGCGCATATCATTATGCATGATGCTAGTGGCTTGAAATGTATAGCGTAGGTAACCCTAATGTTACGAAGGTGCTTTGCAGTGCTTTGGTGTGTAAAACTTCAAAAAGTGCAGAATTATGCCACTCTGATGAATGAAAATTTGGTTCATTCTGCTTCAATAACATTTGAACCATGTATTCGATTTGCCTGGCATTTGGAGTGTAGAAAGATTAATAATAGATCTTTGACTGCGACAAATTGTGGGCCACTGGCACTCCTGAGCAGTTTTCCCAGTGTGATGCTGTGCAATTGCTGAACAGATTCAGATAACATTTGTTATACTGTACATGTTCTGGTATGGTACATGTCATTTACCAATTTTCATTTCAGTCGGACATACAGTTTTTGCGCAACGAAGTGACAAAAATTCTGTTTTTGCTAATTTTGCACAAAATGTTGCCTGTGGTGCTGCACAGGCATATAGAGACCTTTCTTCAAGGAACATGACACTTTTTGTTTGGTGAATAAATCTTGTTCCGTTCCAGAGTTATTGCCATTTGAAGTTGCTCCCCCTCGTGGTTAAAGATTTTTTGGCCACCAGGTCTGGCATTTTAGTACATTCCCAGCCATGAGTTCAGCCATTTGTGGTGGAAGACTTCTTAAAGGTGCACAAACTTTAAAATGAAATATCTCTGGAATGGTTTGGTCTTTTAACATGAAATTTGGAGGGTGCTTGAGCGGATGTCCTGGAGATGTGAAATCTGCTGTTTACATATTGGCATGACAATTTGCAGCAGAGATACTGCACGACGCAGTTAACGTTTTGTGCATAGCATTATGCATGGTGCTAGTGGCTTGAAATTTATAGCATAGATAGCTCTAGTGGTATGGGGGTGCCTTTCAGTGGTTTGATTCACATTAACCTTTGTGACACTATCTCGGAAATGAAGCGAGATACAGACTTTTCGCTACTGTTGGCTCAGATCACCTTTGTGCTGCCCTCTGCAGATGCTACTCCATGCAGATGATGCAGTAATCTTCTCAAACTGCCCAGATCCAGAGAATCTTGAGCGCAAGCTGCAACATAGCTTCGGGATTGTTGAGAAATGGTTCCAGGACCACAAACTTATCCTAAACAGTAAAAAAAACAAAATTATGATGTTCTTCAGCACTCGAAGCAAGCATAAGTCATACACTCTCAACATTAGCACACATTCTGGAACTCTGCTTGAACATGCCCAGTACTTTAAATATCTTGGGGTCACACTTGACAGCAGCCTGGCCTACAACCAGCACATTAGCAATGTGGCCAGGACTGTCAAGTACAAAATCGGTCTCCTCCAGAGGCACAAGCACTGTCTCACCTCAGACACTCTTAGACTAGTGATCAACAGCTCCATCCTCTCAGTCACAGACTATGGTTTGGTCGTCTATGGTGCTGCTAGCCCCACTGCCCTCTGCAGAATATCGGTAGCACTGAACAAGGCCTGCAGGCTGCTTACAGGAGCTGAGTGTCTCACCCATACCTGTGACCTCTATGCACAAATGGGCTGGCTCCAACTTAGTAGGAGAGGGTACGGCACAAACCTGCCTGCTGGCTAAAAAGGCGCTACTTGGAATTCTCCCCCATGGCACAGCAAACCTACTACAGCCTCACAGCAGCAACACACAATAAACAAGAAGTGCAAGTGCTCACCACTATCATGTTCCTTGGCCTCGAAGGATGCAGGGTCAGCACTCTTTTGCCTACAAAGCACCCCTCTGTATAATGCCTTCAGCCAAGACATCTCAGCTCAACCTGCTCTGGGCCCCTTCAAGAGACTACTACACCAGCAGCTTTCCACATCCAGCACCTGTGACTGTTACCACTAGTCCCTCTGCCACAGGGCTCTGACCCACCTATATGCAGCTCACACCATGACATGCCCAGGCCATCTTTACCACCCCTACACCCCTTCCCCTACCTCCACTTGGTGGCTCAAAACTCTGCTTGGCCACTTGTCTTATGCATTGACTCATCAAACCTCTCTTGACAAGGTCCATGACTGCAGAAACTCCACTTCCCTCTCTATTCCTCCTCCCATCATCTCTTAGCCCCCCTTCCTGACTGCCTACTTCCTCTCTCCACTAATCAACTACCTCATCGAACTGACTCCAACGTCCTTCTACCTGCAACTATCCTCTCCTATAACCTACTGTAAATGAAACCATATGGGTGTCTTATCCTCTATAGTCTCTTTTTGTAAATATTAACCAGCTTGAACAATCCATTGTAATTATTGTAATTACTGTACATGTGTTATACTCTGTGATGCTTAAACCCTTGTAACACTGTTTTCCCTCCTATTGATGTGGAACCTTTGTAAAAGAGCTCTCAGCTCAAAGGTATTAATCCTAGATCCTAATAAATAAATAAATAAAATGAAGTGAGATACAGACGTTTCACTACTGTTGGATCACATCACCTTTGTGCATTATCTTAGAAATGAAGCGAGATACAGACTTTTCGCTACTGTTGGCTCCCATCACCTTTCCACCGTTATCTCAGAAATGAAGCAAGATACAGACTTTTTTGTTACTGTTGCCTTACATCAGCTTACTCTTACCATTTCTATTTGCATTACTGTTTGCGTTTACATTTGTGTTTCCCTTACCGTTTGTGTTACGGTTTGCACTTGCATTTCCATTATGATTTGTGTTTCTATTTATGTTTGGGTCACTGTTACTGTTACTGTTAGCGTTTGCGGTTACATTACTGTTACCATTACCATTGTGTTTTGCATTTTCATTTGCGTCACTGTTACCGTTTGCGATACCATTTGCATTACCACTTGCATTTGCATTTCCGTTTGCATTACTGTAACAGTGACTGCTTGTGTTTGCATTGACATTTATGTTGGTGCTACAGAGCTCCCACTACCACATTCCATTCAGTATTTATATTGCACATTCTAAAAAAGAAGGGACATTCATGGCAAAAAAACTCCATTTAATGCACTTCATGCAGTTAGGGTTGTTCCACAGTGATAAAAGTGAGGAAATTCAGTGTTAGAGTTTCCGCATTCCTCCCCACACCCAGCACCACACACACATACACACACACACACACACACACACATATGCAAGTAAGGGGGAGACCAAGGCAACACAACCAAAGACAACCAGTATCAGGTAACAGAAATAACATACAACTGTTTAAATCTACTACAAGACACATCCATCATCATGGTTCACCAACTGTAGGACTTCTGCTGCCATCTGAGTGCCTTGAGGGTATACAGGTATACTGGCCATCAATTGTTGGTGGACCACATTAAACATTTTTGTATTACTAATACATTTGTTATCTCTTCTGAATGAGAATGTGTGGGTAATGCATCACTCTAACAACATGACTGTGCCTTTCAGTGGTTTGGTTCACATTAGCCTTTGTGTCATTATCTTGGAAACGAAGCAAGATACTGACTTTTTGCTACTGTTGGCTCGGATCACCTTTGTGCTGTTATCTCGGAAACGAAGTGAGATACAGACTTTTCACTACTGTTGGATCACATCGCCTTTGTGCTGCTATAGAATTTGTTGCAAAATTTAAGTACCTGGGAGTTTGGTTTGACAACAGGCTTTCCTTTACAGAACATATGGAGGAAGTGCTAAAAAAACTATGCCAGAGGCTTGGTCTTTACGTTAGGATCAGCCACTTTCTTACAAGTGATGCTAGGTTAAGGTTGGTCCAGGCAATGTTTCTTTCTGTGACTGACTATGCAAATTTCCTATACATCAATACTAAAACACCTCCTACCTTGCAAAATTGGATACACTCCACCATAGAGCCTTGAGGTTTATTATAGGATTTTCATTTACCACACATCATTGCTCCCTGTACGCAGCAGTGGGATGGACTTCACTTCAGTTTAGGAGGGACAGAAATGCTGCCATATGGACATTCAGAGTGATATCCAATCAATTACTGCAATATGTCTCAGACTGTCTCCAGCAAAACATAATAAGTAGGTATGCTGTAAGAAGCTACTCTTACATCCTGTTGAAAGTGCCCAAAGTTAATTCTCGCTTTGGAAGGACTGCCATTAGCTTCATGCTGCCCTCCTTGTGGAACAGACTGCAAAAAACAATGAAACTGAGCATACCGATTACCATTACTTCCTTTAAGTCCCTTTATTCACACCTTATCAAAGAACACTGCAAATGCTTCTCACATCATTAGCTTGATTATATATCCACTGTACCACCATCATGCCTGACTAGTATCTTCAGTCCAGATGTGTAACTCTGCAACTCTCCTCCTGCTATTCTCTTATCCCTTCTCCATGGGAATTTTCTATGTGTTCCCCAACCCTGCTCTTAAAATTAGTCTAGATGTCTCCTTACCCTGATGGTTAGCAATATTCTCATTGCCCTTTATTTCTACTCCTTACATAGCACTTACCATCTCACCCTCTTGTCCCCTTATTCCATTTCTCCCCCCCAAAATAGTTGTTCCCTCTCTTATAGCTCTCCCTCCTCAGACCTGCCCACACCTACCTGACATTCCCTTCCCATTCCCTATGGATAATATCCATAAGGAATGGAAAGGACTACACAATGAGTAGTTAATCTCACCCACCCCTTAAACTTTTCCCCACATCTGAAGCTACTGTACAATCCCACTTTGTTGCTATGGATATATATATATATATAGGCAATTTTGTAAACAAGCTAGGGTTTATCCTCTCATGTATTTTGTTGTGATACCATGAATGATGCTGTAATACCTTGTCTGTTTCCATGTATACTTTGTATTATCCATTGAATATGTAAATGAATATATTTATTTCCGTGTGTACTTTGTGTTGTCCATTGAATATGTAAATGAATATGTTTATTTCCGTGTGTACTTTGTGTTGTCCATTGAATATGTAAATGAATGTGTTTATTTCCGTGTGTGCTTTGCATTGTCCATTGAATGTGTAAATGAACGTGTTTATTTCTGTGTGTGCTTTGTATTGTCCACTGAATGTGTAAATGAACGTGTTTATTTCCATGTGTGCTTTGTATTGTCCATTGAATGTGTAAATGAACATGTTTATTTCTGTGTGTACTTTGTATTGTCCATTGAATGTGTAAATGAACATGTTTATTTCCATGTGTACTTTGTATTGTCCATTGAATGTGTAAATTAACATGTTTATTTCAGTGTGTACTTTGTATTGT
Source organism: Neoceratodus forsteri (assembly GCA_016271365.2). NCBI lineage: Eukaryota > Metazoa > Chordata > Ceratodontiformes > Ceratodontidae > Neoceratodus > Neoceratodus forsteri. Next base: position 1,367,667,099 of record CM057459.1, read on the forward strand.
CCATTGAATATGTGAATAACCTTGTCCTGCCCAGGTCCATCTTGCAAATGAGCACTGCTCAATGATGTTCACCTAGATAAATAAAGATTTTGATTGATTGATTGATGACAATGTCAGGCAGTGGTTTTGGAGCCCTTTGTTGACTATTAATGTCTCCTGATGTTACCCCGGTATCAGCCAATGGTGTATCAGTACGCTATTATGTGCACAGTCCTGCTGCACCATTATCTTACATTGTACAGCTGAAAATCTCTGTGGGAGTCTCAGACCCAAAAAGTCACATGCTCACACTACACTATACCTGAATTCTGGAGTTTTCCATTTGAAACAGGTAAGTGTGTTTCTCTACTAATTGATATGTTGCTGCTGGCATGCTGATCAAAGGGCCACATGCTCACATATCTGTGTTTATGACCATGTAGTATCAGACAGCATTTTCAACACCCTTTCATGTGTGCAAATGCCTCCTGATCTTACTCTGACATAAGGAAATTACGGATCAGTACAGTACTATGTGCAGAGGCCTTCTGCACTGTTCTCTGAAGTTGTACAGCAGCAGCACAGCTGTATGGGACTGTGTGACCCAAAGGGTCCCATGGGACCACTTCACTCTCTTTACCTTGGTGACAGTTTCTTGGGGCAAACACATGTTTTTGTTTCTATACAAATTCCTACATTGGTGGTAGTGGGGGAGGGGGGGCAAAGACCCCATGCTACCACGTTTGTAGCTGTGAATGGATAGTATCAGACAACATTTTCACTGACCTTTCATGTGTTAATGGTTGCTAATGCTATAGTGACATTCATAAATGACGTATCAGAACAATATTATAAACAGAGTGCTGCTGCACTGTCATCTTATCCTGTACCCTTGGGCAGCTATGTGGTACCACAGGACACAAAGTGTGTAATATCATCATGGGCCATGGCTGACATTATCATACAAATCATTTCAGATATTAACAAGAACAATGACCGTTATTCTGGGCTGATAATATCATGCTGCATTCATACCACTGTTAGTTCTGCGGTAATGGTACATAATAATAACCAAACAGTGCTTCTGCATAGTATAATGAACAAAAAACTGCAGAGCTGTCATAAAACTCTTGAACACTGCATGTGTGCATTCATTTGTGACCAGAACTTGTTGTCAATAGTACATGTGTGTCTTTATGTACACATGCCCATCTTGGTTTGAACATGGGTACATTGGTTACTGCATGTGACCCAAAGGGTGCCATGCTGTCACTTCTGTGCTTATGACTACATAATATTACACACCTTTATTACCATGCTTTCTTCTGTGTTAATACCTCATGATATTTTCCCAGCATAACCAAATCATGTATATCTTAAGTACTGTGTGGAGAGTACTCCTGTTCTGGTATCTTACCATGTGCAACTGGCCAACATGCCTGTGTACCCCATGGCTGCAGAACTCCTACAGTTGGTGGGCCATGATGATGGATGTGCCTTGTAGTATGTTTAGACAGTTGTATGTTATTTCTGTTACCTACTGCTGGTTGTCTGTGATTGGTTGTGTTGCCTTGGTCATCTCCCTACTTGCACATGCATGTGTGTGTGAGTGTGTGTGGTGCTGGGGGTTGGGGGAATGCAGAAACCCTAACACCAAATTTCTTCACTTTTGTCACTGTGGAACAACCCTAACTGATGCATTAAATGGAGTTTTTTCGCCATAAATATAATATATATATATATATATATATATAGATATACATACATTTATTTTTTTTTGGAGGGATGTGATGCTTAGCAATATGCAAATGCCTGAGACTAATTTGATATACAGGAAATGTGAGTGACCTCACTGCCAGCATCACCACTGAGTTGTGACCTCACAAGCTGGGTGGGACCCTTGTTCTCTATGGAGGGTCAAAGCTAAGAGAAAATAGTGTTTTTCATTTCTAGACTCCAGACAGTATACATTGTCTAGAAGCACTTCTACCAAAGATGTAATTCAAGCACCACTATTTGCTAATTGAAACTAGGGTAGGATTAAATAATAATAAGGTGGTTTTGTTTAAATTGTCCATTTAATTTGTATGACTGTATCCTAAATGTTATAGTATGTTCTGGGTTTTGTATTTCATTTACTATTTTTAATCTTAGTAAGCTTGTTTTCCTTTAAATCCTGCTGGAGCTTTTTCCTCATTTCGAATGTAAATGCTGGGACAGTGTTGATAATTCTGACAGAACTGCTATGCGCTTACAGTGTGTAACCATATGCACCAAGGTAAGAAAAGTACCTAGGTCTCAACTGAGTCAAAAAGGGGGACTGTGAACCAGGTTGGATGCCTGCTGGGTTAAGTATTCCATTGCATTTCCCTGAAAAGGGTATGATATTTGAACCTGTTAACTAGGGGTGCTAGTGAAAAAAGGTTCATATTTGACCCCAGAACTTGAGACTGGTAGTTGTTTGGACCAAAAACAAACAGGAGGTTTACCCTGTTTGTCTCCTGTTCATATATTGCACTTCAAAGTTTGGCACTGTGGGAGCAAAGGGCTTGACCCCCGGAGTGGGTTTGTGACAGATTTGGTTGACAGCAGTGCGATTTAAAAGATTTGGTTTGCAGTGCTGCAATCAAAAAGACTTGTTTGCATACTGTGAAATTACTTGGTGACACAAGCATTAACAGTCCAGTGTGTCAGATTGATAAACTGTAACAGTTCACACACAGAGTAAGGCAGTGATTTAAAAATAAAGAAATATATCATTGTGGTTACAGTCAAAAGTTCCCTACCTGTTTTATTTCATTTTTTTCAGGTGCAAGCTAGTATAGCCGTAGATTAGGGAAGAAGGTGACTTACACCTACAGTGAGTATACTGCAGAATATCTAAGTCAGTTGTACCAGGAGAGAGGAGTCCATGGTTAGGGGCCAAACAAGCAACACCTCATGGAGGATCTTGTGGCAGCTGATGCCCAAGACTTCGAGTCACAGTCAGTGACTGAAAGGGACCAGACCTTGGGCATGGGGGGCCAGGGGCCATCACAGTGTCCCAGAGCCAGGGAGGAGGACAGTGGGACCGTGTGAACTGAGAGCCACCACAGCAGGGGAAGGCCACCACCATTCTGGAGCCAGAAGGAATCATGCTGCAGATAGAGTTGCATAGAATGGAGCTCGAATTCAAACAAAAAAGGTATGAAGCCCAACAACAAAAGGAGCTTGACCAGAGGAATCTGGAGATGGAGAAAGAGGAGAAGTGAGAGCAGCAAAAGGCTGAGTGAGAGGAAAAAGAAAACCAGCTTTGAAGAGAGACAGATGAAAGACAGCTACAGCTTCTGAGAGAGGCCGAGTGAGAGGAGAGTGTCAGAGGAAATTTGAACTGGCAAAGCTACAACTTCAAAGACCAGCACCAGAGCAGGTAAATGGCATGGGTGAACTCAGGACTCCAGGACTGAGTTACAAATTAAATTCTAAATTGATAGCTGAATTTAAAGAGAAGGAAGATATGGATGCATTTTTAAATCCATTTGAAAAAGAATGCATTTAGGCAAAAATTCCCAGAGAGTCCTGGAGCTTCCAGCTATCCCCACTGCTTACCAGGAAAGCTTGTGATGCATTGGGTGAAATGGACAATCAGGACAGCAATGATTACGGCAAACTTAAAGTTGCATTGTTAAAAAAGTATGACTTGACAGCTGAAGCATACAGATTAAGTTCCATAAGCTCAGAAGAAGCCCTGGCATGAGCTATGAGGAGCTAGCTACCAAACAACATCAGTTTTTAAAACGTTGGTGCGAAGGGATACAAGCACACTCTGTAGAGAAAATTGAGAATGTTGCACTTTTGGAGCAGTTCTTGTGGGCTTGCCCAGCAGAGCTGATAACCTGGCTAGAAGACCGAGATCAAAAACAGTACAGGAAGCTTCTGAGCTCTCAGACCGCTATGCCAGGAGCAGACCTACTCTAAGAGGGAGTGGGGTGGGTGTGGCAGCACAGAAAGAGAAAAGCACTCCTTCAGGACAGCTAAAACCCTTGCTGCCTCCCCAGAAAGTGGGCAGGCCCAGGTTACAAAGAAAAGATTTACCTGATAAAAGAAATAAATGTTGGGCTTGCAAACGACCTGGACATCTTGCAAAACAGCATCCTAAAAAGGCAGAGTACACAAAGTGGTGCTGGGAAAGAAGTGTTTTTTTTTTGTGTATCCCTGAAAGAATGCCAGTAAACATAAGGGAGCACATACATCCAGTTACTGTTACTGGAGTGTAAACCCAGGGTTTAAGGGACATGGGGGCATCCCTTACTTTGGTAAAAGGGGGATTTGATTGAGTCTGAACAGTTTATGCTCAATCAATTTGTTACAGTACCGGGATTCACTGGGGAGGAGAAAACTCTGCCACTTGCTAGTGTTCTCCTGGACTGTGGTGAGACAGGAGAGACTATGCAAAAAGTTGCAGTGTCAGAAAATCCTGCCCTGGATGTGATTATAGGGAACAATCTCCAAATGGGGATGGCACATGCAGTTACCCACAGTCAAGCAGCAAAGGCAAAATGTAATTCCCTGGACCCTATAGAAGCCCCTGTGGAAAACACTGAGAGGCTGGTTCCCCAGCCTGTATCTCCTGATATGGAAAATAGCAAAAGGGGGGCAGAAATCCCCAGTTAACAGAACAGCTACAGAAGGTTACTCTGAGGAAGGAGGTGTAGCCAGTTGTGAGAGGTTTAGGGATGGCAGTGACCCTGAATGCCCTGACGCTAGTGCTAGAAACCCTAGTTTAGGAACTGGAGGGGACCTGTCCCATGCCTTGGGAATGTGTAAAGATGCTGCAGCTGCTCAGAAGAATGACCCTAGTTTAGAGAGTCTGAGGGCTTGGGCAGGCTCTGACAGAGTACAGGGAGGTGACAGGAAACACAGTTTACTGGGACAATGGACTGCTGTATATGCAGTCAAAAAGGGAGACTGTGAACTAGGTTGGGTGCCTGTGGGGTTAAGTATTGCACTGCATTTCCCCGAAGAGGGTGTGATATCGGAACATGTTAACTTGGTGTGCTAGCGAAAAAGGGTTCATATTTGACCCAAGGACTCAAGACTGGTAGTTGTTTAGACCCAAAACAGACAGGAGGGTTACCCTGTTTGTCTTCTGTTCACATATTGCATTCAAGGTTTGGCACTGTAGGAGCAGAGAGCCTGACTCCCAGAGTGCATTTGTGACACCCAGCACTCCCCCTATTGGTAGCATATTCCCTTGTGCCCATACCATTTCTCTCCAGGCAGCTTCTTCCCCATTTGGGTACCGGCCCTGAGCCTGCTACACCCACACCATTTATCCCCAGCCTACCCCCACAGTAGGGTCACCATCCATTTCAACCCCCACCATCCCCAATGCCCACCTTAACCACTTGACCTTCTCCTTGAACTGTGCCAGTCATTGGCACACAATGCAACCCCCCATCCTCCATGCCCTACACACCCCACCACTCTTTCTAAGATACCAGCCTTCATGATCTGTGGGCCTTACCCTCTACTAGTCCCCCCCATATCACTTTTCATTCCTGGTCAGTTGCCCCATCCCTATTCCTAGTAAATGCCCATGTCATGCCAGAGCACCTTTTGGCCCCCAACCAATGCCCACTTTGCCAGATACCTAAAATAAGAATTCCCTTCTCAAGTTGTGTTATGAACTCCACTTAACATAGACAGTACAAAACAGAGTAGCCCCCCTCAACACAAGCTGTACCAAAGCTGTATTAAACAAGGATACCCCTCCCAAGTATGTTAAGAACACCACTTAACATAGGTAGTACCAAACAGAGCACCCCACCTCAACACAAGCTTTACCAAAGCAGCAACCCCACCCTGAGTCCAGGCCACCATTTTCTCCCTGAGTCAAAGCCACTGTCCCTTAGCTGGCTCCACCCCATGCCCATTTAATTGAGGTCAGTGCAGGGGAGGGTGGATGGGTGGGATGCAAATCCTCTGCAAGTCACTGCAGCTTCTTTCTTGCCTTGGTGCAGCTGATCTTAGGCTCCTCTGTTTTAAAAATCCTGAGCCATTGCCTGACTGGCCCACCTTCCTTCTTGCTCTCTCAGATCCTCTGGGTGCTGCTTCCTCTGACCCTGGCCCACTTTCTAACAGGCAGGAAGGACCCACTGCTCGCTGCTCCCTCTAACTCTTCTGGACACCGCTTCCACTGACCCTGGCCCACTTCCTAGAGGGCAGGAAGGACCCGCTGCTTGCTGCTCCCAAGCAGCAGGGAGAATCACCCTTACGGTCCTGATGTCTGCCACTGCTCAGATTATTTGTTTGTACATTTGGACTGTAGTTCTCAGAGATGGTCAGAAGAGACTTTCCTATAACACCTCATCTGAAGGACAGCACCTCAACTCTGCAGCACCTGCAGTGCATTGCACTGCTGTGTCAGTTTCAATATGTACATTACCCAAAGTATCTGGTGTGGGGCTAGAATCCAGGATGTTCTGTTGTTCTGGGCCCAGACATGATCATGCCATGAACAGAGTAATTGGCACAGATCTTTGTGCCATTACAATGGAGAGTAAACACAGGCCTGTGTGATGGTGTCTAGACTATTAAGACCTCAGAAATAGTCAGACCACATGTGATGAATTTTATTAATCTTGTTGCTCTTGATCTAATGTGTTTTACCAGGAAACTGTAAACTGGGTTGATACTATGTCCCATTTTCAGCTGCACTTATGAATAATTTCTCTTATACTGAATACATTATTACCAGTCTACAGCTGTATAACTGTTCTAAGATGATAAATAATCAATGCATTCATGATTTTTGAACCACTGCACTGACCATGATTAATGTTACAGTGCTTCTGGCTGCAATAAACAATTTATATATGTTAGTATATTATTTAAAAAGATACAGTGTTTTGTTTCTCAAGTTAGACATAGTTTTATCTGCTGCTGTATGTGCCATCTATCTCTTGTGTCATGACTGAAAGTAGGATAACAAAATAACTAACTATATAAATACAATTCATCAGCAAGACATGGTATAAAATAAACATATCACACAGTATATTAAAGCAGCAGTACAGTGAACAATGTTTAAATATATACATATAATTCACCAGCAAGACATGATATAACAAGCATTTGTCAGTGTGGAATGTTTGCTTGATGATATTAGCAGTGGACGTGCAGGAGTTAGACAGATGCAGAATAGGAGTGGAAGTGAGGTATTGAACTCACGCCAACCCCACCTCCACCCTGCAGAGATGGACAGGCATTGGGGTGTGCCTGTGGGTCGTTGCCCATAATGCTCACGGTATCTCACCTCACCCTGTCCTGTAGACACCGACAAGTGTTGAGGTGTGCCTTGGGATGTTCGGCTTCACAGTCACCCCATTTCATAAGGATATATGCTGAAATGGGTGCAGTACAGGAGAATGGGGTGAAGTCTAGGGCTGAAGAGTGCAAGGCACACCTCGATGCCTGTCACTGGCTTCAGAATGGGGGTTGGATGGCATGAGCATTACAGCCGGTGATCCAAAGTTACACCTCTGATGCCTGTCAGTCTGTGCAGGGTGGGATGTTATGGTTAGAAACCCTAACGCCCCAGGCGTGTGTTGGTATTTGCACTACAAATTTTCAACAAGGCCTTTTTGTGACCCCCACCTCATGAAAGCATTTGGGACCTCTTCTCATGAACAGTGGCAGTGCGATTTTGTTAATGTGTCCCAAACTTCGAGTTCCCACAGTGACTGTGCCATTCTGTGCCAGATGTACGAAAACACAGATCAGGCAGGATGCGAAGAATGGCAGCTGTACCATCCATAGAGAGGTGTGAAGAGATGGCACTGTTCAAAATCTGTAGTGAAAATATTAAAAATGCTCGAAGTTCTAAGCATACATGGAAACTGCACAACACATGCTTATACCGCAGTCATTTAGTGGAAATATTTCACCAAATTTTCAACATAGGCATTTTGTGACCTCTGCTCATGAACACTGTCACTATGATTTTCTTAATCTGTCAGAAACATTAATTTCCCACAGCGACCACACCATTGTGCACCAGATGTGCAAATGCATATTTTGGGCAGGATATGAAAAATGACAGCTGTACTGTTCATAAGGAGGAGTGGCAAAATGCCAATGTTGAAAATCTGGAGTGAAAATATTACAAATTTGCACACTTCCAAGCATACATGGAAACTGTGCAACACACGCTTGTAACACAGTCATTTTATGGACTTTTGTCATCAAATTTTCAATATAGGCATTTTAGGTCCTCTGCTCATGAACAGTGTCACAATGCTTTTCTTACTGTCTCCTGAACACTGATTTCCCACAGCGACTGCGCTATTCTGTGCCGGAAGTGCAAAAACACATTTTGGCCAGGATGTGAAAAATGACAGCTGTACTGTTCATAAGGAGGTGTGGAAAAATGCCAATGTTGAAAATCTGGAGTGAAAATATTACAAATTCGCGAAGTTATGAGCATGCATGGAAACTAAGCAATGCATGCTCATAACACAGTCATTTTATGGACTTTTGTCACCAAATTTTCAACATAGGCACTTTCGGACCTCTGCTCGTGAACAGTGTCACTGTAATTTTCTTAATGTGTCCCAAACATTGATTTCCCACAGTGACCGTGCTATTCTGCACCGGAAGTGTGAAAACACATTTCGGTCAGGATGTGAAAAATGATAGCTGTACTGTTCATAAGGAGGTGTGGAAAAATGCCAGTGTTGACAATCTGGAGTGAAAATATCACAAATTCACAAAGGTACGAGCATGTGTGGAAACTGCACAATGTACACTCTTAAAACAGTCATTTGTTTGATTTTTTCCACCAAATTTGCAACATAGGCTTTTTGAGAGCCCCCCTCATGAACACTGCCACTATCATTTCATTACTTGATCATGAAAGGTGATTCTGTGCAGTGACTGCAAAATCACTTTTCGGGACTGAATAACGCCATGACAGTGGCTGAATTCAAGAGGAGAGGTCCCAATAACCCCATGTTAAAAATTTGGTGCCAAAATTCCCAAAAATGCCTGAGATATGCAACAAAGTTGAAAAAAAACCTATTTATGCCATTATACAGCTTACCGGCATTTCTTCAGTTCGCAGTCGGCTTTGAAGAGTGCAGACATGTTCCGGGTCCACCGAAGATCACCACGCTGGGCTCCGGAGGTAAGTGTGGGGTGAGGGTGTGGGAGTGGGGAGGCGGGGTGCACAGAGGGTGGGCATGGGTTGGGGGCAAGAGAGTCAATGAGGGATCATTTTCTTTTTATAGGTTTAAAAAAAAAAACATTGTGGGACTTTTTTTTTTACAGAACACTTGGCATGTTGGGATGGGCTCCCAGCGTGCCATCTGAGTGATTTCTTGGGGGGGGCTGTAGCCAACAGGGGATTGGGCACCCCAGTCGGCACACAACAAATTGGGGGGGTTACGGTATGCCGACGAGGAGTGGGCTCCCCCATCAGCAAATTGAACTGGGAAGGGGTGACTGAAGCTGACGGGGATTGGGCCCCCCCATCTGCAAACAAAGACTGTTGGGGGGCGCATGATGCTGAGGGGGATTGGGCACCCCAGTCGGCACACAACAAATTGGGGGCGGTTACGGTATGCCGACGAGGAGTGGGCTCCCCCATCAGCAAATTGAACTGGGAAGGGGTGACTGAAGCTGACGGGATTGGGCCCCCCCATCTGCAAACAAAGACTGTTGGGGGGTGCATGATGGTGAGGGGGATTGGGCACCCCCTCAGCACACAACAAATGGAGAAGAGGGTTACGGTATGCCGATGGGGATTGGGTTACCCCGTCGGCAAATGAAGTGGGTCATGGAATGCAAGGTACCGCCTGCAATGATAGATCACTCCCTCATTGCAGTGGCGGATTCCTTTCAAGGTGGTGGCACGCTGGCTGAACTGGTGTCAGCAGCAGTGTACCACCGCATTGGGGAAAGCGGGCCAAGCCTCAAAAGGCACTGGGGCCATTGGCCCCCACAGTGCCGCCCCTCCAAAACCCTGCTTCTCTCCTAAGCTGTGACGAAATGTTTCTTGCACATGCACAGAAGCAAACATAAAAATGGAAAGGAACCTGGGGGTAATCATATCAGATGACCTTAAGGTTGGCAAGCAATGTGAAAAGGCAGTAGGGAGGGCTGGGGGGATACTGGGATGTATAGGCAGAGGCATCACCAGCAGAAATCAAGAAGTTGTTATCCCTCTGTACAGACAGTTGGTGAGATCCATCTGGAGTACTGCATCCTGTTCTGGAGACCCCATCTCTGCAAGGACATAGACAGGATGGAGGCAGTCCAGGGAGGGCAACTAAAATGGTGCAGGGTCTGCAAGAGAAGCCATACGAGGAGAGACTAAAGGATCTTACTATGTATACCCTTGAGGAAAGGAGGGAGAAGGGGACATGACAGAAACTTTTAAGTACCTGAGTGGAATCAACGAAGTCCAAGAGGGTAGCATCTTTCAGAAAAAGAGATGTGCAAGAACAAGGGGACACAATTTGAAGATAGAGGGGGGACGGCTCATAGGTAATGTGAGGAAGTGTTTTTTTCACTGAGAGGGTGGTAGATGCATGAAACTGCCTTCATGAGGAGGTTATGGGGTCTAAAACTGTGGGAGCATTCAAGAATGCATGGGACAGACATGAGGCAATTCTTGTGGGGGGTAGGAAGAAATAGGCTGTTAGTTAACTAGATTATCCAGTAGATAGGGAAAAGAGCAGACTAGGTGGGCCAAGCGATCCTTATCTGCAGTCAAAGTCTATGTTTCTGTGTTTCTGTGTTTCTGTGTAGACTGCATCAGAAGTGGCAATCTGGACCAAGTAAGATGGCAGCCATGCTGGGCTAGTCGTCGCATCACTGCTTGCTGTACCATTTGTTTCGCTTTCCGTTTTATCGCTGCTGTTTACTGTTTGCCGTTTTAATTGTATTTTTCTTTACAGTTTTAGAATATTTTGTTTGCGCTCTTGCTGTTTTGTTTTGAGTGCGCCCGCTTGTTGGGACTAAGTGTGCGGACAGGGGAAAGCTGTGGAGTATGCAAGCGAAGCCTTGGTGACATCCAAATTTCTAAGTTTTTTGCTGTTCATTCTAACTTCGCTGTGCCTGGATTGTGATTTGGACTTCTCGGTCTGGATTCCTCACCCTGTTTGGTGTCTAGTCGGGCGCCAAGTGGATTGGTGTTGGGACTGTTATGGAGACTGAGTGGCCCAGTGCCCAGCGGTCGTTGCTCAGTGTGGGGACTCGGCTGGTGTTTGTGTTCCCCTGAGCATGATTTTCAAGACTCCAGGAGGATTAATTTGGGCCATTAATTTGATTGTAATGATCAAGGGTTCATTGGGATAAAGGCTAAGAAGAATTTACTGCCTTTTTGGAGTGCTGGACTATATTTTGTGTATCTGTGACCGGGTTGAACTTGGGCCTGGACCTTATAGCTGGGGCTTGCGGGGTTCCTGAGGTGCCTTAGGGTTAGTGTCGCACTTAGGGGTTGGGAGTAGGGCAGGTTGGAGGGCCGGCCCAGTGTTCCTTTTCCCCTAGACTCCTAGGGTAGACAGCTGGGGGGCTGACTTAACTTAGAGTCGAGGTAGTGGGCCACTAGTATAGCTTGGTGTAATTACCTCTTGAATTGCTGGAAGGAACCTGCGGCCTGGTGATGGTCTTTTTGGGACCTGGGTTGGAATCCTGAGACTGGAAGACTGGGCATTGTTTTGCTTACTGGACATTTCTGATGATACTGGGGCTGGTATTTTAGAACTCTGCAACTTGAGCGTGTAAAAGGTCGCCTGTCCAATGAGTTTACAGCTGGGCTGGACTTCTTCTGATTGCAAGTACTTTGCGATTTTATGTGAACTTTTTTGGGAAATTTTGTTGGCAGTGGGAGTGCTTGGTAACAGCTGAGAATCTACCTATCTCAGATATATATGAGAGATATTGTCGGGAGGGTGGTTCTCTACAACATTTCCTCAAATCCCCTTTTTTTAGCTTATTACTTTTAAGTTTATTATTTTGATGTTCATTTATTTGTTCTTTAATAAGCAGTGAGAGTGCTTAGATTAAGTAGGGCACCAGGTAGTGAGAGGATCTGTATGCTAAATAACTGTTTTATGGTTGTATTTAGTTAAATCAGTTAGTTTAAGTTTGGTAGGGCCCCAGGTAGTGAGAGGACCTGTGGGCTAAATAAATACATGTTTTAAGGGATGTTTATGTTAGGTGGTTTAATTTTTTAATTTAGTTGTTTGTTATTTTCATTTTGAGTGGGAATGGATGATTAATTTGTGGGGAAAGTGAGTGGGGAATTTTAGGATGGGGTAAGATTTGTGGGGTTTTATATTATTTACCGTTGTTGTAAATTTATGTTTATCAGCTAGATCTGCACTGTATTGCATTTCCCCGTCCCATGTCTTGGGCCCGGGACATATGTCATCGTTCTACCCCCCCCCAGGTCATGCACTATTCAACCTCCGTTCTTCATGCCCTCCACCCCTTTTTCCCCCCATCGTTGTCTTTTCCACGTATCAACACTGTCAGGCTTTGGGTATTGCTACGCGGGAGGGTGGGGTGGGGTGTGAACAGTGGAGGCTGGAAGAGCGGGGCACTCTCATCAGGGTTGTTAAGCCCAGAAGACACCCTGGGGCGAAGTGGAGTCTAGAACGTCGGCCATCTTGTCTAGTCTCCATACCCAAGGGCACCACCATTTGTGGCGGGCAGGAGGTCGGGGCAGCCCAGGAGCTCTGTCCAACTCGGGCAGTGTTATGCAATGCCAGACCTGTTAAAAACAAGACTGCAATTATTGTGGATCTTGTCGGGTCAGTGGATCTGGTGTGCATCACCGAAATCTGGCTGGATGGTAATGCGGGCCCCATATTTGAGGCTGCAATTCCGGCTGGGTATTCGGTGATACACTGCCCGAGATTGGACCGTGGGGGGGGGGGCTTGTGGTCTGTTTCAAGACTGAATTGGATCTCACTAGTGTACCAGTTGAGGAGGCCAGATCATTTGAATGTGCTGTGGTAGCAGGTGTGGGCTATAGGATTGCTCTCATCTACCGTCCACCTGGAGATGGGAAACAATTCCTTAAGGAAGTGGTGGACTTCATGGTCGACCTGGCATTTGAGTCATCCAGGATGATGGTCCTGGGTGACTTCAATGCCTGGATCGATGATGAACTCTCGCAATTTGGACAACACTTCCTCCAGTTGATGAATTCACTGGGCCTCACACAGGTGGTTACCACTGCTACCCATAAATTAGGACATTCTCTTGACCTGGTTTTCCTCCTGGGGATCAAAGCCTCTGATGTAGGGGTGGAACCTGTCCGATGGTCTGATCACTACACTGTGTGATTCAATTTCTGCACCCCTCCTCGTAGACCAACCCCTGTGGAGATGGTCAAGTACCGCCCTTTATGGGATGTGACCCTGATGGTCTAGCTGCGGTGCTTGATCTATCACAATTTCCTGTGGCTAGCAAAGATCCGGAGGTTTTGGTTCTGGCCTATAATAAGGACATTACCTCAGTGCTGGATTCCATTGCTCCATTCCGTGTACGTGCTCTCTCCCTTCGCCCTCGGTCTCCATGGTTTGATGGGGCCTTGAGGGAGTTGCGGCGACCAGGACAAAGGTTAGAGCGATGTTGGCGGAATCCAGCTTAGATGCCGACCATCTTAGACTGCTAGAGCATTATCAACTCTATTAGTAAGAAATTTCCCATAAGAAGGCAGAGTTCCTGTCCGGGGAAATTGCTGCAACTCAGAACCAACCAGCTCAGCTCTTCCAAACTGTGGACAGGCTGTGCAACCCCGCCGGTCTGCAAGTCCGAAGAGCATTTTCATAATTGCAGTGTGAAAAGCCTACTCGGTTTATTGCTGATAAGGCGGCCGACATCAGGTTGGAGACTCGTGCGGCATACTCTATGCGAGTTGTTGATGATCGATGCTTGGTCACTATCCCTCCTTTTTCCTGGAGTTCCTTCGACCGGCTGGGAATTGTGGATGTTATGCGGATTGTCCAAGGGATGCACCCTACATGCTGTAGTTTAGATCCAGGCCCTACATCCCTGATAATGGGTTGTGGTGATGCTATCATCCCAGTTCTGGCGCAGATAGCCTGGTGCTCCCTTGACTCTGGTGAGTATCCCTGATCTTTGAAAGAGGCAGTGGTGACACCTTTGTTGAAGAAGGTTTCATTGGACCCAGACTCTCTCACAAACTACAGGCCTAACTCTAACCTTCCCTTTTTGGGGAAGGTGATTGAGAAAGTAGTGGCTACACAGCTGGAGAACCATTTAACCATCCATAACATCTACAAACCTCTCCAATCCAGTTTCTGAAAGAGGCACAGTACCGAGACTGCACTGATTTGGGTGCTCAATGATCTCCTGATGGAGAGAGACCAGAAAAAATGGTCCATTTTGGTACTTCCAAAGTATCTGGTGTGGGACTAGAATCCAGGATGTTCTGGGCCCAGAGGTGATCATGTCATGAACAGAGTAATTGGCATGGATCTTTGTGCCATTACAACGGAGAGTAAACACAGGTCTGTGTGATGGTGTCTAGACTATTAAGACCTCAGAAATAGTCAGACCACATGTGATGAATTCTATTAATCTTGTTGCTCTTGATCTAATGTGTTTTACCGGGAAACTGTAAACTGGGTTGATACTATGTCCCATTTTCAGCTGCACTTGTGAATAATTTCTCTTATACTGAATACATTATTACCAGTCTACAGCTGTATAACTGTTCTAAGATGATACATAATTAATGCATTCATGATCTTTGAACCACTGCACTGACCATGTTTAATGTTACAGTGCTTCTGGCTGCAAGAAACAATTTATATATGTTAGTATATTATTTAAAAAGATACAGTGTTTTGTTTCACAAGTTAGACATAGTTTTATCTGCTGCTGCATGTGCCATCTGTCTTGTGTCATGACTGAAAGTAGGATAACAAAAAAACTAACTATATAAATACAATTCATCAGTAAGACTTGGTATAAAATAAACATATCACACAGTATATTAAAGCAGCGGTACAGTGAGAAATGTTATACTATAGAGGATTATGTATGAGCAGTCATACATAACAAGGATATTCTTGTATTGAGAGGTTTCCTTGGTAACAGATGACCTCGAGAGCACAGCTCGAGAGGTACTCTGTTACCAAGGGAACCTCAAGATACCAGAATTTCTTTGTTTGTGTATGACTGGTCATACATAATCTTTCATAGTGTATGGGCAGTCACAGCATAGAATATCACACAAAACCTGCTGGAGAAGACAACAGAAAATAGAAATTTTAACATTTTCTTTTTTTTTACTGACACAGTGTGCTGCAGATGTTTCTGCAAGTTCAAGTTTAAAAAAAACTCAGCAACTTCCAGCTTAACTGGATTGAGGAAAGCAACTATGTGGCAGCATTCCAAGTTGTTATGCTGCAGTAATGACATAGCTAGTGCAGCATAACAGCTGTGATAACATAGCTACTGCAGCATAACAACTCCATTCTAGTTATGGATTTCTATCCATAACAGCATTCTACCATACTCTATACATAAATGCAATTCATCAGCAAGACATGGTATAAAATAAACATATCACACAGTATATTAAAGCAGCGGTACAGTGAACAATGTTTAAATATATAAACACAATTCTCCAGCAAGACATGATATAACAAGCATTTGTCAATGCCGAATGTTTGCTTGCTGATTTTAGCATTGGACGTGCAGGAGTTAGACAGATGCAGAATAGGAATGGCAGTGACATACTGAAGTCACACCAACCCCACCTCCACCCTGCAGAGATGGACAGGCACTGGGGTGTGCCTGTGGGTCGTTGCACATAATGCTCACGGCATTTCACTTCACCCTGTCCTGTAGACACCGAGAAGTGTTGTGGTGTGCCTTGGGGTGTTTGGCTTCACAGTCACCCCATTTCATGAGGACGTACACTGAAATGGGTGCAGTACAGCAGAATGGGGTGAAGTCTGGGGCTGAAGAGTGCAATGCACACCTCGATGCCTGTCACTGGCTTCAGGGTGGGGGTGGGATGGCATGAGCATTACAGCCGGTGATCCAAAGTCACACCTCTGATGCCTGTCAGTCTGCACAGGGTGGGACGTTATGGTGAGAAACCCTAACACCCTGGCCGTGTGTTGGTATTTGCACTACAGATTTTTAACAAGGCCTTTTTGTGACCCCACACCTCATGAAAGCATTTGGGACCTCTTCTCATGAACAGTGGCAGTGTGATTTTGTTAATGTGTCCCAAACTTTGAGTTCCCATAGCGACCGTGCCATTCTGCGCCAGATGTGCGAAAACACAGATCAGGCAGGATGCAAAGAAAGGCAGCTGTACTATCCATAGAGAGGTGTGAAAAGATGGCAATGTTGAAAATCTGTAGTGAAAATATTAAAAATGCTCGAAGTTCTGAGTGTACGTCAAAACTGCACAATACATGCTTGTACCGCAGTCATTTAGTGGAAATATTTCACCAAATTTTAGGCATTTTGTGACCTCTGCTCATGAACACTGTCACTATGATTTTTTTAATCTGTCTGAAACATTAATTTCCTATGGCGACCATGCCATCGTGCACCAGATGTGCAAATGCATATTTCAGGCAGGATATGAAAAATGACAGCTGTACTGTTCATGAGGTGTGGCAAAATGCCAATGTTGAAAATCTGGAGTGAAAATATTACAAATTTGCACACATCCAAGCATACATGGAAACTGTGCAACACAAGCTTGTGCCACATTCATTTTATGGACTTTTGTCATCAAATTTTCAACATAGGCATTTTAGGTCCTCTGCTGATGAACAGTGTCACAATGATTTTCTTACTGTGCCCCAAACACTGATTTCCCACAGTGACTGCACTGTTCTGTGCCGGAAGTGCGAAAACACATTTTGGTCAGGATGTGAAAAATGATAGTTGTACTGTTCATAAGGAGGTGTGGAAAAATGCCAGTGTTGACAATCTGGAGTGAAAATATTACAACTTTGCAAAGGTATGAGCATGTGTGTAAACTGAGCAATGCGTGCTCGTAACACAATCATTTTAAGGACTTTCGTCACCAAATTTTCAACATAGGCACTTTAAGACCTCTGCTCATGAACAGTGTCACTGTGATTTTCTTAATGTGTCCCAAACACTGATTTCCCACAGTGACTGCACTGTTCTGTGCCGGAAGTGCGAAAACACATTTTGGTCAGGATGTGAAAAATGATAGTTGTACTGTTCATAAGGAGGTGTGGAAAAATGCCAGTGTTGACAATCTGGAGTGAAAATATTACAACTTTGCAAAGGTATGAGCATGTGTGGAAACTGTGCAATGCATGCTCATAAAACTGGAAGGCAGTATAGTGCAGTGGTCTAAGGCTCTGAGCTGCAAATCTGGTGACATCCAGCAGACCAGACCTGGATTTGAATCCCACAGCTTCCACTTGCATACTGTGTGACCCTGAGCAAGTCACTTAACCTCTTTGTGCTCCCAGGTCGCTCCTGTAAAAAAGCTTTCAGCTTAGTGTGCTATACCTGGTTAAATAACTAACTAACTAAAAAAAAAAAAAACAGTCATTTTTTGGATTTTTTCCACCAAATTTGCAACATAGGCTTTTTGAGAGCCCTCCTCATGAACACTGGCACTGTAATTACATTACCTGATCCTGAAAGGTGATTCTGTGCAGTGACTGCCAAATTACCTTTCGGGACCGAATAACGCAATGACAGTGGTTGAATTCATGAGGAGAGGTCCCAATAACCCCATGTTAAAAATGTGGTGCCAAAATTCCCAAAAATGTCTGAGATATGCACCAAAGTTGAAAAAAAAACTATTTATGCCATTATACAGCTTACCGCATTTCTTCAGTTCGCAGTTGGCTTTGAAGAGTACAGATGTGTTCCTGATCCACCGAAGATCACTGCTCTGGGCTCCGGAGGTAAGTATGGGATGAGGGTGTGGGTGTGAGGAGGTGGGGTGTGCAGAGGATGGGCACGGGTTGGGCGCAAGAGAGTCAACGAGGGACCATTTTCTTTTTACTGGTTTAAAAACAAAAAAAAATTGCAGGACTTTTTTTTTTCAGGGTCACTTGGCATGTTGGGTGGGCTCCCAGCGTGCTACCTGAGTGTTTTGGGGGGGTGTAGCTGACGGGGGATTGGGCACCCCAGGTGGGCACACACAACAAATTGGGATGTTCTGGTTTACCCGATGGGAGTGGACTCCCCATCAGCAAATGAACTGGGAAGGGGATTTAAACCCGATCGGGGGATTGGGCCCCAATTGGCAAAGAAAGACTGTTGGGGGGTGCATAATACTGAGGGGGATTGGGCACCCCTTCTGTACACAGCAAATGGAGAAGGGGGTTACAGTATGCTAACAGGGAGTAGGCTCCCCCGTCGGCAAATGAAGTGGGTCGTGGAATGCAAGGTACCACCCTGCAATGATGGGTCACTCCCTCATTGCAGCGATGGATTCCTTTTAAGGTGGTGGCACGCTGGCTGAACTAGTGTCAGCATCAGCGTGCCACCTCATTGGGAAAAGCAGGCCAAGCCTCAAAAGGCACTGGGGCCATTGGCCACCACAATGCTGCACCTCCAAAACCCCGCTTCTCTCCTAAGCTGTGACGAAATGTTTCTTGAGCATGCACACAAGCAAACATAACAAGCTTTTGTCAATGCCGAATGTTTGCTTGCTGGCATTGGTATTGGTAGTATAGAAGTTACAGAGCTGCATAATAGGAATGGCAGTGAAGTATTGAACTAAAGCCAACCCCACCACCACCCTGCAGAGAGTGACAGGCATTGGGGTGTGCCTGTGGATCATCAGGCATAATGACCACGCCATTTCACCACACCCTACCCTGCAGACACTGACAAGTGTCACTGTGCCTTGGGGTCTTTGTCCCTTATGCACACCCCATTCCATCAAGAAATATTGTGAGATGGGTGTGGTATAGGTGAACTTTAGGGCCGAAGAGTCCGAGGCACACCTTGATGCCTCTCACTGGCTGCAGGGTGTGGGTGGGGGTGGAATGGTATGAGCATTTCAGGCAAGAATCACAAGTCACACCCCTGATGCCTGTCATTCTCTACAGGGTGGGGCATTATGGTCGGAAACCCTAACACCTCAGGCATTCGTTGGTATTTTCACTCCAAATTTTCAACATGGTTTTTTTGTGACCCCCACCTCATGAACAGTGGCAATATCAGTTTGTTAGCCAAAAACTGCTTTTGCACAGCGACTATGGCATTTGGCACCACAGGTGCAAAAACACATTCCGAACAGGATGTGAAAAATGACAGCGGTACTGTTCATGGGGAGGTGTAAAAAATGAATGTTGAAAATCTGCTAATGAAATCTTAAAAAACCTGGTGAAGTCACGAGCGTGCGTAGAAACTATGCAACGCACACCTGTAATGTAACTAGTTTGGGGATTTTTTTTACAGCAGATTGCTAACACAGGCATTTTGGGACCTCCAATCATGAACAGTGTCAGTGTGATTTTCTTTATCTGTCCTGAACAATGATTTCCCACAGCGACCATGCATTTATTTATTTATTTATTTAGGGATTCGGGTCATACCTTTGAGCTCAGAGCTCTTTTACAAAGGTTCCATGTCAAACAGTGACAATGACAGCAATAACAAACAGTTTACATACAATACTCGAATAGTAGGTAGCTAGTATACAGTAAGGATACAATGTCATTCATAGTACCAATGGTGATAGTACAGCATCAAGAGCATTTAACTAGGGTAAAGGACAGTGTTTATATGTAGCGAAGGAGATAAACAGGTGTGACACCTAGTGTGAGAGTCCAAGGAGGAGTCAAGGTGAGGGGGAGGGCAGACAGAGGGGGAGTGGGCAGCCAGAAGAAGTGGCTTTGTCTAGGAGGTTGGGGAGGTAGTGGTAGTATGTTGGTTTTAAGGTTGATCCAGTGGGAGAAAAGGCACGGGGGGGGAGAGGAAGACAGAGGGATAGGGCAATAGGGAAGAGTGGGGTGTAAAAGGAAGGGGAAGGAGAGTGTGGGTGAGTGGGCATTATGGGTGTTAGAGTCCTAGTGGCAGCCACAAACTGTCCTGTAAGAAGGTGTTGCCTTAGGCCATTTTTGAATTGCGAGATGCATTGGGAGTTTAGAATGTGCACTGGGATTTCATTGAGCCATTGGGGGGCCCTAAAGCTGAAAGCACGCTGTCCCTGCACAGTTCAATGGAAAGGTGTTGATAGGGCCTCCCTCATCCTGCCTCTGGTGGTATAGCTGGTAGCACTTGGTGTTAGGATGCTAGAAATGCATGGGGCGGTTTTACCCATTAGTGCCTTTTTTCCATGGAGACATGTTTGGAATATAATCCTGTTCTTTAGTGGCAGCCAATTGGTCTGCTCATATAAGAAGCAGGTTTGGGTATTTCGATCTGCAGCCATTGTGAGCCTACATGCCATGTTGAGGGCAATGTGAATCCTTTTTAGTGCAGTGTCTGTTGCTGCGCCATAGACCACCAATCCATAGTCGATGGTAGAAAGGATGGAGCTGGAGACTAAGAGATGGAGGGCCTCTGGAGTGAGATACTTTTTATGCCTATATAGTACACCCATCTTGGTGTTCGCTGCCTTTACCACTGTGCTGATGTGTTGGGTGAAGGTGAGGCAGTCATCAACGGTGACCCCCAGGTACTTGAAGGTCTGAACTTGTTCCAGCAGCTCACTGACTTTATTGGAGATGGTGAGGGGAGGGAGCTTCTTTTTGTGCTGTGGGCTAGCTGCGAGCATCACCTTGGTTTTTTTGTAGTTTAATAGAAGTTTATGGCTACAGAACCAGTCTTCCAGCTTGTAGAAGGATGCCTGCAGCTGGGAGTGGAGGGCAACTATTGATGAACTGCTGGTGAGAAGCACAGCGTCATCTGCATAAAGTATCAGTTTAGAGTCACAGGCTTCAGGAAGATTATTTAGGAAGAGGCTGAATAGTAAGGGCCCCAGTATTGACCCCTGTGGGACCCCTAAAGATACCTCGTTGGAGCTAGATACTGTGTGCCCAATTTTTACATGTTGGCTTCTGTGTGTTAGGTAGTCCTTGAACCAGCAGACAGTATTGGTTGCAATCCTGAGGTTCTGTAGTTGAGTCAGGAGGAGAGAGTGATTGACAGTGTCGAAGGCTTTGGTGAGGTCTATGAAGACTGACCCCACCAGCTTTCCTTCATCTAGTGCCTTGTGCAAGTAGTCAGTGTAGTCCAGAAAAGCTGTTGAGGTACTATGATTCTGCCTGAAGCCATGTTGGTTTGGACATAGCAGGTTGTATTTGTTGAGGTAATCTGTGAGTTGGGTGGCCACAATCTTTTACAGGGCTTTAGATAAGGGAGAGAGGATGGATATCGGCCTGTAATTGGCGGTACATGTCATATCACCATTCTTGTGCACCGGCGTCACGAGAGCCTGTTTCCAGATCCCGGGGAACTGTGCAAGAGCCAGCGATTTGTTAAATAGTTTTGTAACTGGCACGATGATGACATCCAGTGTTAGGGATAGGAGTTTCATATCGATTCCATCACTCCCCATTCTGGTCTTGCCTAGTATTTTTTTTATGTATTTGTAAGCCTCCTTCACTGACACTTTTTTGAAGTAGAAGACAGGGATTGAGCCCTCTTGAGGTGTGCAGTTGGTTTGTTCCCCAGCAGGATTCAGGTAGTCAGGGGGTAGCACTCCAGTCAGGTCAGTAAACGCTGTGTTGAGAGAATCTGCGATGTGCTGAGGGTCAGTAATCGTGATGTTGTCAATGTTGAGCGAGTGGGGGAACTTCTTTGCATCCTTCCCAAGAAGGTGTTGGATGTTATCCCAAAAATTCTTCCCATTGCCCCAAGTTTTTTTAAGCTGCTCCTTGTGGAAGTTGGCCTTTGCTTGGTGGATAAGTTGGTGCAGTGGGTTCTTGCAGCTCTGTAGCATTGGAAGTTGTGTTTGCTGTGAGAGGACCTGGGTTTTTCCCAGAGATTGTCCCTTTCCTTCATCTGGGTGAGGAGATCCCCTGTGATCCAACCATTAACTTGACCCTGAATTTTTCTTTTCCTCAGTGGTGCAAAGATATCACAAATCTTGCTGAAGCCCTCTATAAAGAAACTTAGGGCCTGGTCAATATTAGGCGCATGATCAATTGGGGACCAGTCATACTGGGAGAGGGCAGAGGAGAGGGACCCAAGCTTACCCTTCCCCAAGACCCTACTATTAATTATGATAGGCGGGGGCTTGCTCAATTTGTTTGACCATGTGAAAGTGACCAGGGAGTGATCACTTAAGGTGTCAGGCAGGACCTTAAGTTCAGAGATCCGAGAAGGGTAAGTCGAGAGGATCCAATCGAGGAAGGTGTCTCTTCCTGTTTTGTGGTTCCACCTTGTTGGGCTGTCTACAAGTTGGGTCAAATTGGAAGTAGTGACCATGTCCTTGAAAGGCATGGATTCCCTGCCCTCCCAGTTGATGTTAAAGTCACCTGTTATGAGAAGCTCTGTGCCCTGAGAAAGGGTAGCAATTGCATCCAGTAATTTTGGGAGGTCATCCCTGGCTTTAGTGGGTGGAAGATAAACCGATTCTAAGATTAGAGATTTGCCGTGCCGTCCGACCTGTGCTTTTATTGCTAGTAGTTCATGATCATCTTCGACCCTGGTAACAGGGAGGACCGAACAGCATAGGTAATCCCTGGCATAGATAAGGACTCCTCCACCTCTCTTGCCACACCTGTCTTTCCTGAATGTTTGATATCCTGGAAGCATCATTTCATTGTCTTTTATCCTGCTTGACAGCCAGGTCTCTGTCAGACACAGAATGTCAGGTACATGGTCGGACATCCACGCTTGGAGTAGGTCAAACTTTGCTGTGAGGCTGCAGATGTTCAGTGCAGCTACTTTCAGGCCTTTACTCGTGTTTCCCCCTGCGCTTGATACTGGTGGTGGGCCAGGATTGGCATGGACATTACCCGATAGAAGAAGAAGCATGAATATTATTTTCTTGGCTGAGAGATTTATGCAAATGGTGGAGCGTAACTTGCGCCTCCTGCTCTTGCAGTGGGGGAGGCGAGCGTTCACCAGGGTGATCTTGATGGGCATGAAAATGGTAATGTTGATAACCGTGGCAGGTGTTGGGTGCCCCAGGCTAGCAGGTGGGATGCAGGTGGTGGAAAGCTGGAGCTCCCTCAGCACAGTTGGCATTTCTGCGCTGAAAGTGTGAAAACACATTTCAGCCATGTTGTGGAAAATGACAGCTGTACTGTTCCTAAGGAGGTGTGGAAAAATGCCACTGGTGAAAATCTGGACTGAAAATATTACAAATTCATGAACTTACGAGGGTGCGTAGAAACATAGAAACATAGAATCTGATGGCAGATAAGGACCGCTTGGCCCACCTAGTTTGTCCATTTTCCTACCTAACAGATAAGCTGCAGATCCTAGTTAACCAACAGCTTACTTCCTCTGACCCCCCCACTAGGACTGCCTTATGCCTGTCCCATGCATTCTTGAAGTCCCCCACTGTTCTTGACTCCACGACCTCCTCAGGGAGGCTGTTCCATGCATTCACAACCCTCTCAGTGAAAAAATACTTCCTCATATTACCTCTGAGCGTCCCTCCCTATCTTCAAATTGTGCCCTCTTGTTCTTGCACATCTCTTTTCTGGAAGATGCTACCCTCTTGGACTTTGTTAATTCCCTTGAGGTACTTGAAAGTTTCTATCATGTCCCTCTCTCCTTCTTTCCTCAAGGGTATACATATTGAACTCCTTAGTCTTTCTTAGTATGTCTTCTGGTGCAGACCCTGCACCATTTTGGTTGCCCTCCTCTGGACAGCCTCTACTCTGTCTATGTCTTTGCGGAGATGGGGTTTCCAGAACTGCACACAGTACTCCAGATGGGGTCTCGCCAACTGTCTGTACAGAGGGATAACAACTTCCTGTTTTCAACTATTGATGCCTCTTCCTATGCATCCCAGTATCCCCCCAGCCTTCCTTACTGCCTTCTCACATTGCTTGCCCACCTTTAGGTCATCTGATATAATTACCCCAGGTACCTTTCTATTTTTACTGCTGTCATTATCTCACCCCCCATTGTGTACGCTTCCCCTGGGTTTTTGTTTCCCTTGCACTTCTTTGCATTGAATCTCAGCTGCCGTACATTTGACCATTCCTCCAACCTTGCCAAGTCCCTTCTCATCCTTTCCACTCCATCTTGTGTATCAACCCTGTTGCAGATCTTTGTGTCATCTGCAAAGAGACATACTTTTCCTTCCAGTTCCTCTGCAATGTCACTTATAAAGACATTAAAAAGGACTGGTCCCAGTACTGAACCCTGCGGTACCCCACTAGTAACCCTCCTTTCTTCACTGTGTACTCCATTTACTACTACCCTTTGCGTCCTGTTATCTAGCCAATTTTTTATCCAGGCTACCACCTTGGGACCCACTCCAAGGCTGGCTATCTTGTGTATTAATCTTTTGTGTGGGACTGTATCAAATGCCTTGCTAAAATCTAGGTAGGCCATGTCCACAGCCCCTCCCTGGTCTACTACTTTGGTCACCCAGTCAAAGAAATCTATTAGATTCGTCTGACATGACCTTCCCATCGTGAATCCATGCTGCCTTGGGTCCTGTGCCCCACTGGCCTCTAGGAACTCAACAATTCTTTCCTTCAGAAGAGATTCCATCATTTTCCCTACCACTGAGGCCAAACTAACTGGTCTGTAGTTTCCTGCCTCTGTCCTGCTCCCACTTTTGTGAAGAGGAATCACATCTGCCCTCCTCCAGTCCTCAGGTACCACCCCATCCTCCCATGATGTGTTAAAGAGAGTTGTCAGCAGTGTCACTAGTTCTACCCTTAGTTCTTTTAGAATTCTTGGGTGAATCCCATCAGGCCCCATTGCTTTGTCCACCTTCAATTTTATTAGTTCTTTCTGCACAATGCCCACTCGTAACACAGTCATTTTATGGAGTTTTGTCACCAAATTTTCAACATAGCCATTTTAAGACCTCTGCTCCTGTCCAGTGTCACTGTGATTTTCTTAATCTGTCCCAAACATTGTTTTCACACACCGACTGTACCATTGTGCGCTACATGTGCGGAAGCACATTTGAGGCTAGATGTGAAAAATGGTAGCTGTACTGCTCATAAAGAAGTGCAGTAAAATGGCACTGTTGAAAATCTGGTGTGCAAATATTACAAATTCGCAAACTTGCCAGCGTGCGTAAGAACTGCGCAACTTGTGCTCCTAAACAGTCATTTGGGAATTTTTTCACAAATTTTCAACATAACCATTTAACACCCTGCTCATGACCAGTGTCTCTGTGATTTTCTTAATATGTCCCATACATTGATTTCAGACACCGACCGCGCCCATTGTGCGCTACATGGGTGGAAACACGCTGTGGGTGAGGTGTGAAAATGACAGCTGTACCATTCATAAGGAGGTGTGGTAAAATGGTAATGTTGAAAATCTGGAGTGAAAATATTGAAAATTCGAACTTACGGTGCATAGGAACTGCATAGCATACGCTTGTAAAACAGTCATTTTAGGAATTTTTCACTGAATTTTCAACATAGCCATTTAAGACCTCTACTCATGAACAGTGTCACTGTGATTTTCTTAATGTGTCCCGTACATTGATTTCGCACCGACTGCGCCATTGTGCACTACATGGGCGGAACACGCTTTGGGTGAAATGTGAAAATGACAGCTGAACTGCTCATAAGGAGGTGTGGTAAAATAGCAATGTTAAAATCTGGAGTGAAAATATTGAAAATTGAGAACTTACAAGCGTGCATAGTAACTGCATAATGATGTCAGAAATGTCATTTTGTAGGATTTCACTCAAATTTTCAACATAGGCTTTTTCAGAGCCCACCTTATGAACACTGGCAGTGTCATTTTGTTAATTGGTCCTGAAAGGTGATTTCACGCAGTGACTGCGAAATCACCCTTTGGGCCCGATTAATGCCAAGACAGTGCAAGAATTCATGAAGAAGGGTCCCAAAAAACCCATGTTGAAAATTTGGGCCCAAAATTCCCCAAAATGCCTGAGATATGCAACAAAGTTGAAAAAACCCTATTTATTCCATTATACAGCTTACCGGCATTTCCTCAGTTCACGGTCGGCTTTGAAGAGCGATAATGTTCCCAGTTCGACCATGATCGCCGCATGAGCTCCGAGGCATGGGGGTGGGGGGGTGTGGGAGGCAGGGTGCGAGTGGGTGGGTGCGGTTGTGGGGGCGGGGAGACTGTGAGGGAAAAATTTTCTTCTTTACAGGTTTTTAGAGGACACGGGACATTTGCCATGCTGGGGTGAGCTCCCAGCGTGGCAGCTGGAAAGGCTGTTTGGGGGGCTGGAGCCAACGGGGGATTGGGCACCCCCATCGGCCATAGCATGCTTTGCCATGCTGGGGTGGGCTCCCAGCGTGGCACATGGAAAGCTTTATTTGGGGGAAGGTGAGCAGCCATGGAGCCGATGGGGGATTGGGCACCCCCATTGGCTATGACAGTTCTTGCCACTCTGGGGTGGACTCCCAGCGTGGCACCTGGACAGCTATTGTTGGGGGGAGCATGGAGCCGATGGGGATTGAGCACCCCGTCGGCCACACAGTGTGTGCATGGGGGGGAAGGAGCGCATCAGCACGCAATATGCGTGCTTGCGTGTGTGTGTGGGGGGGCTCTGCACACTGAAGCGGGGCTCTCCCTTTCAACTGTATCCCACTGCATCTTCCTGCTGTCATAGACAGCTGCAGCAGTGATTGGCACACTGCGACAGCACCTGCAAACACACTGACTGAATTAGAAGATGCTGACACACCTCTAGAAAACTTGTATGATAGCTCTATGTTTCTTGCACATGCATGCAAACAAACATAAAAATGGAAAGGGACCTGGGGATAATCATATCAGATGACCTTAAGGTTGAAAAGCAATGTGAGAAGGCAGTAGGGAGGGCTGGGGGGGTACTGGGATGTACTGTATAGGGAGCGGCATCACCAGCAGAAAACAGGAAGTTGTTATCCCTCTGTACAGACAGTTGGTTAGACCCATCTGGAGTACTGTGTCCTGTTCTGGAGACCCCATCTCTGCAAGAACATAGACAGGATGGAGGCAGTCCAGAGGAGGGCAACTAAAATGGTGCAGGGTCTGCAAGAGAAGCCAAACGAGGAGAGACTAAAGGATCTTACTATGTATACCCTTGAGGAAAGGAGGGAGAAGGGGACATGACAGAAACTTTCAAGTACCTCAGTGGAATCAACGAAGTCCAAAAGGGTAGCATCTTTCAGAAAAAGAGATGTGCGGGAGATCACATGATGCAGAGTGCTGAGTAGATGTTCCTCCGCTAAGCTCCTGCCTCCCGAATAAAAACTCATCATTTAATATCATTAAACTTTAACTAGTTCCTCTGTCTGTGAGTTTTTCATGTCACTAAACAAAGTGTGCTCCTGTTTTGGGTTCATCTGCAGTAAATGGAGGCTTACATGAAGAAAGCCCTGCAGAAACATACCCCCCCCCCGCCACTCCTGAGAAGGCCTCGAAAAAATTCAGAGCCTTGAGTGGCCCAGACAAACCTTCCTGTCAAGTTGGGGACCAAGAACCCCTAACACTTAACAGATTCTTGGAAGAATTTAAACCATTCCGGGAAGAAATGAAAGATATGGCAATTGATCTGAAATCCCTCTCCAGAAAGTTAAAGGAAATCTCCATGACAGTATCGGACAACACTGCCCATATAATTTTGATTGAGAGAAAATTGGAAAGTCTGGATCCTGAGCTCTTACTAACGAAACAAAAGCTGTCTCGTCTAGAAGCAAAACTCAAAGATTTGGAAGGCCGTAGTTGGAGAAATAATGGGGTAATTCTCGGGCTCCCCAAGGGGGAAGAAGGCCAGAATGTCGTAGTCTTCACCTGGAAGCTGGTTGAAAGGGTCGCTGGTCCCTCTCCCTTTGGCCCAACATATATAATAGAATGGGTCCACCAACCTCTGCGACCAAAACTGCCACCTGATGCACCTCCTTGCCCCATCAATTGCCACTTCCTAAATACATAGATACATAGATAGTGTCGGCAGATAAGGGCCTATGGCCCACCCAGTCTGCCCATTTGAGCTTGTAAGTTCAGTTTGTTTTCCTAGAAGTCTGTTTCCCCTTACCCCTGACCTCCAGAATTCCTTTATGTCTATCCCATGCATTCTTAAATCCCGTGATTGTTTCAGCCCCCACCACTTCCTCTGGCAGGGTGTTCCACTTGTCCACCACCCGTTCTGTGAAAAATTCTTTCTCATGTTTCCTCTGAATCGTCCTCCTCCAACTTCATCCCATGCCCTCTAGTCCTGGAACATCTTTTCACTTAAAAATAGTGTTTTCCTGCACCCTGTTCCTCCCTGTAAGATACTTGTATGTCTCTATCATATCCCCTCTCTCCCTCCTCTCCTCCAGGGAGTACATGTTCAGTTCCTTCAACCTGTCTTCATAGGACTTGTGATGCAATCCATGCACCATCTTTGTTGCCCTCCTCTGAACCTTCTCTACCCTGTCTATGTCCTTACGTAGGTATGGTCTCCAGAACTGTACACTGTACTCCAGGTGGGGCCTCACTAGTGTCTTGTATAGCGGAATTATGACCTCCCTTTTCCTGTTGGTGATGCCCCTGCCTATACATCCCAGCATCCTATTTGCTTTACCTGATGCCTTGTCACACTGTTTCCCTACCTTGAGGTCATCAGAGATGACATCCCTTTCCTGCTTGGTGCATGCTATATCCTCACCCCCCAACTGATATATTGTGCCAGGGTTTTTGTGCCCCATATGCATTATCTTGCACTTCTTTGCATTGAATTTCAACTGCCAAACCCCTGACCATTCTTCAAGTTTCTGCAGGTCCCTTCTCATTCTGTCTACACCCTCTGGTGTGTCTACTCTGTTACAGAGCTTTTTGTCATCAGCGAACAGTGAAATTCTGCCTTCTAGATCCTGCGCAATGTCACTGATGAAGATGTTGAATAGGACCGGTCCCAGCACTGATCCCTGTGGTACCCCACTGGTCACTCTTCCCTCTGTGGAGTGACAGCCATTTACCACCACCCTCTGTGTCCTGCCACCCAGCCAGTTACCTACCCACCACACTACTGTCCTGCCCACACCCATATTCCCCAATTTGTGTAATAGTCTTCTATGTGGCACAGTGTCAAAGGCCTTGCTGAAGCCAGATAGGCCATGTCCACTGCCCTCCTGATCCACCTCCCTAGTCACCCAGTCAAAAATTCAATGAGGTTGGTCTGACATGACCTCCCCTGGTGAAACCATGCTGCCTTGGGTCCTGTAGTCCATTGACAACCAGATGTTCCACCAATCTCTCCTTCAGTAGTGCTTCCATGATCTTCTCCACTACCGAGGTGAGGCTGACTGGTCTGTAGTTCCTGCTTCCTCTTTGTTCCCACTTTTGTATAAGGGGACTATATCTGCTGTCCTCCAGTCTTTGGGTACCTCCCTGTTTCTAGTGATTGGCTAAACAGGATAGCCAGAGGTTCAGCCACCACCTCTCTTAGTTCTTTAAGGACCTGGGGTGCACCCCATCTGGCCCCATTGCTTTATCAACTCTTATTACTTCCAGTTCCTTCAGGACCCTTTCTCGTGTAAAGGACTTGTGTCCATTCTGCACCATTACACCCTTGTACTCCCTTCAGACCCATTACCCTCCTCTTCCTCAGTAAAGACTGAGCAGAAATACCTGTTCAATATATCAGCTTTACTGTTGCATCCCCACGCAGTTTCCCATCCTCCCCCTTCAGTCTCACTATCCCTCCCTTTGTCTTTCTTTTTTCACTTATGTACCTGTAAAAGGTTTTGTCCCCTTTACCCACTGATTTTGCAATGTGTTCTTCTGTCTGAGCTTTGGCTTCCCTTACTGACTTCCCTGCCTCCCTTTGTTTCTCCTGGTACTTCTCCCTATCCCCTTCTGCCCCCTTCTAAACTACTTAGAAAGGCAGCATTTTCTAAAGAAAGTCAAAGCCCTTCAAGAAGTCAGATGGGAGAAGGTGAAGCTGAGAATTGCTCAAGATATCCCTGGTTCGGTCCGGTTGAAACGGAAAGCCTTCCACCCGATCGTATCTAAGATTATAGCGGCGAGATTAAAGTTCAGGATGGGGTACCCTGCGAAGTTACAAGTCTCAGTAAATGGCTCAGTTTTGAGGATCCTGAAGCTGCGCTTCTAAGCCTTAAGTCAGCATTCCCAGATTTGTTCCGGATGACCTGAGAGGGCCTCCTGATCTTCAGGATTTGCCATGAACTTCAGAATGAACTGTTGCTTGTTTTTTGTGTGGACACTGCTCTTTCTAAAGACAGATTTCATTCGAGTTTATGCCCTCTAACAGAACTGGGTGACTAGTAGAGGCCTGACTGTACTTGTAACAGGCCCTGGCCTGTTGGTGGGAATAGTGTTTCAGGGAGAGTCCTGGGGGTGGGGGGCTCCCGGAGATTTTGTTTTGGACTGCATCCGAAATAATATTGCTTGTTTAGTTTCCAGTGGGAGTACACAGGGCAAGGTTTTGGGTTACGCCTTCTGTTTAAACTTTATATGATGGGATGTCAGATTCCTGAGTGATTCCGGGCTTTCAGGGTACCTCTGACTAGTGGGCTGGATCCGGTTATGACCACATGAGGGCACGGTTCACCCATTTAACACAGGTTCGGTCATTCTGTCTTGATAGGGACCACTTTTGTTTAGTAAGTCGTTCTGGTTTTGCAGAGGGGCTTCTCGGAATTAGGGGTCTGCATCCTCTAGGTAATTACTCCCATGGTTTTCCCATCTCTGGATCTTGTTTCTCTTTTCATCCAGTTTCGTTTTCTCATGTTCTCATCTCGATGATGGGCTCACCCCTCCATGTTAATTTTCTCTCTGGCTCTGGTTCACGACGCAGTTCCCTGTGGGGAACAAACATGTTTCAATTCCCTCTCAAGACACTCATGACGATTTGTCATATTCACATTTAGGACATCCGGTTCTATTTTCCTCTCTCGATTACTAGTGGATTCATCAACAGAGGCTTGCAGGCCCTGGAAGCCCGAGACTGCTCTTTTGACATTAAATCCTTATTAATGCAGTTTATTGATTGCTTTATATTATACGGTACAGGGCGATTATTAGCAGGGGATATGTTCGGGGGCGGGAGGGGAGGATAGGTACCAGTGCTGTGCTAAGCATTGCTTGTGACAGTGTGGGGGCTGGGGGAGGGTTATGTGTTCTTGTTGGGGGTGGGGGTTTATGGGAGGGTTTAATTGTGGGCTTCTCGTGGGGGGTTGGAGTGGTGGAAGGGCCTTACAACAGCAATGGGGGGGTAGATTATTTGTGTTATACATCTGGAGTGCAGGGCCGAATATAGCATCCTTAGAAGTCTTTAGTAGATGGCCAAGGAGGTGATTTTTGCAACGTGGAATGTCAAGGGGATAAGGAAAAAATCTAAACAATACCAGGTTCTCAAACACTTAAGTCTTTTATGCACTCAGGTTATTTTTTTACAAGAATTGCACCTATTAGAAACAGAAGCCTTATAAGTGAGGAGGCAACAAGTGGGGATGGTATATGAGGCGCAAGGCTCCTCAAACAGCTGTGGGGTTATGAGCATTACTAACAGGGCATTCCCTTTGTCTCAACTCATACTATCAGGGATCCCGAGGGCAGGTTCGTTTTAGTTATAGGTACTCTCTGGTCAATACCTCTGCTATTGGGCAGCATATATGGTCCTAATGCTGATGACCCTGCTTATTTCATGAGACTTATAAGTTTAATCCTGCCTTTCCTTCCCATAAGGATAATCCTAGGGGGCGACTTTAATCAAGTTGTAGATTCAAACCTTGACAGGTCAGGTGGTGCATCAGGGGGGTCTCCCCAGGTCAGAGGGCTTTTAGAGAACTACTGGATCAATGCGGGCTCTGTGATGTCTGGCGTGTTCTTAACCCTGATTTCAAGGAGTTCACATTCAGGTCTTTGGTTCATGGCTCACAGTCCCGTATTGACTGCATACTCATTTCTCAGACTCTCTTGCCTGGAGTTAGGTCCTCGTCGATACAGCCTGGCTCTATCTCTGACCACTCTTTGGTGCTGTGTGACCTGACAATTCAGGAGGTGTTAAATAGAGAAACAAGATGGAGCTTAATGATCAATTGCTTAAAGACTCTAATTATTGCAATACCATAAAGGAGCATATTGAGGCCTTTTTTCTGTCTAACCCTTTAAACAATGCAAAACCAGATATTATATGGGGGGCTTTCAAGGCTTACATGAGAGGCGTCCTTATTAGCCTCTCGGCAGCCAATAAAAGAGTTAGGGAGAGATAATTTCTGTCCTTGTTATCCCAAATTCGTGTTCTCGAATCCAATGTCTCGGTTAACTCCTCAGATGAGGACAAGGCGAGGCTCCTAGGGTTGAGAGACAAATATTTAGAACTACTTCACGAAAAGGAGGAGTTAGCTATCATACACACTAACGCTAGTTATACTGACCAAGGTAAGAAGGCAGGGCACCTTTTGGCACTTCGTATTAAACAACAAGAATCAGTGAGATTCATCCCTTCTATCAAGGCTTCTGTTGATGGGTCTCTAAAAACATCTCCCACTGAGATAGTTCAAGAGTTCGCAGCATATTACAAATCTCTTTACGGGGACATGGAGCACCCCCTCAGTGTAGTAAGCGTGGAGAATTACCTGATAGATTCACATCTACACTCCCTCCCAGTCCAGTAAGTGTGGAAAATTTCCTGACAGATTCACATCTACCCTCCCTCCCAGTCCAGTAAGCGTGGAGAATTACCTGATAGATTCACATCTACCCTCCCTCTCAGTACATTACATAGATTCTCTGGTCTCTCCTATAACTCTGGAGGAAATCGACGAGGTTATCAGTGGTTTGCCCTCGGATAAAACTCCTGGGCCTGATGGATTTTCTTCTCTTTTCTATAAAACATTTCAAGAACTTTTATTGCCAATACTTAATAGTTTATTTCAGCATATTCTATCTGGGGCAGAGGTCGATTGCTATCTCTTTGAAGCCTTGATAGTGCTTCTTCCCAAGTCAGACAAGGACCCTGAGCTCGTTCAGAGCTATAGGCCTATATCCCTCCTAAATCAGAATATCAAGATTCTCTCAAAGATTTTAGCTAACAAGTTATCCGTGGTGCTCCCTGAGTTAATAGGTATGAATCAGGTAGGTTTCATGAAGGGACGCTCTTCGGCGGATCATATGCATATGTCTTCTCGGCTTCCAGAGATGCTGACTTTCCTGCAGGTTTGGTCTCTTTGGACGCCTAGAAGGCGTTTGACCGGGTGAATTGGAGTTTTCTTTTCAAGGCATTGAGTGCCTTTAAATTTCCTCCAGTATTCATTTCCTGGGTTGCCGCATTATATAAATCCCCCATAGCAAGAATCTCAGCTAATGGGGCCTTCTCAAACTACTTCCCACTTCATTCAGGTACTAGGCAGGGTTGCCCCCTATCACCTCTTTTGTTTAACTTATACCTGGAACCTCTCATTCAAAACATTCTCCAAAATATCTCTATACAAGGTACCAGAGTTGGGCGTCATGAGATTAAACTCACTGAGTACGCAGATGATTTGCTGATAAATCTCTCCCATCCGGTTTCTTCAATACCACCCTTACTAAACGAAATAGCCAAGTTCAGTGTGCTATCCAACTACAAGTTGAATGCTAGTAAATCCTTATTTTTCCCATTAAACCACAAAGTATTTAAGGATGATATTTATCCCCTAGGTTTAGGTTGGACTCCTAGAGCAATTAAATACTTGGGCATAAAGTTATCCCGTAACCCCTTAGTGTGGGTCAAAGATAACCTGGATTC
This sequence comes from Neoceratodus forsteri, assembly GCA_016271365.2. Taxonomy (NCBI): domain Eukaryota; kingdom Metazoa; phylum Chordata; order Ceratodontiformes; family Ceratodontidae; genus Neoceratodus; species Neoceratodus forsteri. Next base: position 1,367,700,925 of record CM057459.1, read on the forward strand.
TCTCTCTCACAGGTTATTAGTCACGACCTTGACAGATGGTCTAAACTTCCAATATCATTATGGGGCAGGATTAACATTATTGAGATGAATGTATTTCCTAGAATTTATTACCCTTTATCCCTTCTCAACTCTTTTATTCCCATACACTGGTTTAAGAAATTGCATGGTATATTTACCAGATTTATCTGGGCTGATAAATATCCCCGTTTGGTCTATTACAAACTAGCTGCCCCAAAACCTGAGGGGGGGGCTGAGGATTCCCCATATGGCATTATACTACTGGGCCAGTCATCTAGTAAAATGTCTGAGACGGATATCCCCAGGCCCTGAAATGGCTCAACCAGTATGGCTTAAGATTGAGTTAGACACAATTAAAACTAAATGCCTGGATCCCTTAAACTTATTTTACCTCAAGCTGTCCTATGTAAAGATGGCCGACTGCACCACAATAAGCATCTCCTTAAGAGTTTATACACAATTATGTTTATTTCATTATTCCCCATAGACTGATTTAGCTCAGTCTATTTGGAATTCCTCATCTTTTACTCTTAATGGAAAGTGGATTCCTTGTAACTGGTTGCCTCAATTAGGCGATGGAAAACTGCTTTCCCTGGTAGATAGAGAAGGGCACTGGTTGTCCCCACATGGAATTATTGACAAGTTCCTTATTCCAGTCTCATCTCACTTTAAAGTTATGCAGTTAAGACACCTCCTCACTGTAGCTCTGGGAAATTCTCCCCCCTCCCAGAAGGTATCAGCTCTGATTCCTGAAATCTCACTATTGTCCGGATCTTCAGGCATAGTATCTAAGCTATACAGGGTGTTGTATTATAAAAAATATGGGGACACCTTTGGACCTACTAGTTTCTGGAACTCACTCCTCCCTCAATACCAGGTGGACTGGGAATCCCTATGGAGATCCTGTCATAAGTATGTTTCCCAAGATAGATTGCGTCTCATGCAATACTACATTTTACATAAAATGTATTGTACCCCTATTAAATTAAAAAAATTGGGCTTCTCAAACTCTAGTACATGTACCAAGTGCTTGCAAGAAGAGGGTACCCTCCTGCATATGTTCTGGTCCTGTCCCAAAGTTTCCTTCTTATGGAATTCAATTAAGATGTCTCTTGATCCCCTACTGGGCCTACAGGAGTATTTTATTCCAGAAGTGTGCCTTCTAGGGGATATGTCCCTGGTCAGTGTTAGAATTAGGAAATACCAAATTTCTATGGTTGCGCTCTCAGTTAAGAAACTTATACTACATCATTGGAAGGAACAATTGGCTCCTTCCTTCCAGGAATGGTTACATGAAATCATTGCTAATCTCCGAACAGAGAAGGCAATTGCAAGTCTTCATAATAGATTAGCAGCATATAGTAAGATATGGGATCCCCTTCACTCCGTACTCTTGTTACCTCACTGAGGATAAATCACATTCTGGTTCTACCCATACGTTCAACAGAATCATGCACTGCATGTTAAGGCGATTATGTTTTGTTGCTGCTGTTAGGAAGGGGTGGGATGAGAGGGGTGGGATGGGCAGTTCTCACTGTTCAAGTGTTACGTTACACCCTGACTTGCTGTAACTGCCCTTTATTATGGAAATGTATTAATAAAGTTTAAATTATTAAAAAAAAACAAAAGAAAAAGAGATGTGCAAGAACAAGGGGACACAATTTGAAGATAGAGGGGAGACGGCTCAGAGGTAATGTGAGGACGTGTTTTTTCACTGAGAGGGTGGTAGATGCATGAAACTGGCTTCCTGAGGAGGTTCTGGGGTCTAAAACTGTGGGAGCATTCAAGAATGCATGGGACAGACATAAGGCAATTCTTGTGGGGGGGTAGGAAGAAATAGGCTGTTGGTTAACTAGCTTATCCAGTAGATAGGGAAAAGAGCAGACTAGGTGGGCCATGCAGTCCTTATCTGCAATCAAAGTCTATGTTTCTATGTTTCTATATTTCTACATATACTGCATCAGAAGTGACAATCTGGACCAAGTAAGATGGCGGCCATGCTGGGCTAGTCGTCGCATCACTGCTTGCTGTACCGTTTGTTGCGCTATCCGTTTTATCATTGCTGTTTAATGTTTGCCGTTTTAATTGTATTTTTCTTTACGGTTTTAGAATATTTTGTTTGCGCTCTTTCTGTTTTGTTTTCAGTGTGCCCACTTGTTGGGACTAAGTGTGCGGACAGGGGAAAGCTGTGGAGTATGCAAGTGAAGCCTCGGTGACATCCAAATTTCTAAGTTTTTTGCTGTTCATTCTAACTTCGCTGTGCCTGGATTGTGATTTGGACTTCTCGGTCTGGATTCCTCGCCCTGTTTGGTGCCTAGTTGGGCACCGAGTGAATCGGTGTTGGGACTGTTACAGTGACAGAGTGGCCCAGTGCCCAGCAGTCATTGCTCAGTGTGGGGACTTGGCTGGTGTTTGTGTTCCCCTGAGCATGATTTTCAAGGCTCCAGGAGAAGTAATTTGGGCCACTAATTTTATTGGAATGATCAAGGGTTCGTTGGGATAAAAGCTAAGAAGAATTTGCTGCCGTTTTGGAGTGCTGGACTATATTTTGTGTATCTGTGACCAGGTTAAACTTGAGCCTGGACCATATAGCTGGGGTTTGTGGGGTTCCTGAGGTGCCTTAGGGTTAGTGTCCCACACAGGGATCGGGAATAGGGCTGGTTGAAGGGCCAGCTCAGTGTTCCTTTTCCCCTAGACTCCTGGGGTAGCCAGCTGGGGGGCTGACTTAACTCAGAGTCAAGGTAGTGGGCCACTAGTATAGCCTGGGGTAATTACCTCTCGAATTGCTAAAAGGAACCTGCGGCCTGGTGATGGTCTTTTGGGAACCTGGGTTGGAATCCTGAGACTGGAAGATTTGTTTTGCTTACTGGACATTTCTGATGAAACTGGGGCTGGTATTTTAGAACTCTGCAACTTGAGCGTGTAAAAAGTCACCTGTCCGATGGGTTTACAGCTGGGCTGGACTTCTTGTGATTGCAAGTACTTTGTGATTTTATGTAAACTTTTTTGGGAAATTTTGTTGGCAGTAAGAGTGCTCGGTAACAGCTGAGAATCTACCTATCTCAGATATATGTGAGAGATATTGTTTGGAGGGTGGTTATCTACAACATTTCCTCAAATCCCCTATTTTTAGCTTAATACTTTTAAGTTTATTATTTTGATGTGTATTTATTTGTTTTGTAATAAGCAGTGAGAGTGCTTAGATTAAGTAGGGCACCAGCTAGTGAGAGTACCAGTGGGCTAAATAAATAAATGTTTTAAGGGATGTGTATGTATTTAGGCGGTTTAATTAATTTTTTAATTTAATTGTTTGTTATTTTAATTTTGAGTTGGAATGGATGATTAATTTGTGGGGAAAGTGAGTGGAAAATTTAAGGATAGCGGTAAGATTTGTGGGGTTTTATATTATTTACAGTTGTTGTAACTTTATGTTTATCATCTAGATCTGCACTGTATTGGTTTTCCCTGTCCCATGTCTTGGGCCTGGGACATATGTCATCATTCTACCCCCCAGGTCATGTGAAATTCAACCTCTGTTCTTCATGCCCTTCACCCCTTTTCCCCCCATCGTTATCTTTTTCCACCTATCAACACTGTCGGGCTTTGGGTATTGCTAGCAGGAGGGAGTGTGTGGTGGGGGGTGAACACTGGAGGTTGGAAGAGTGGGGCACTCTCATCGGGGTTGTTAAGCCCAGAAGACACCCTGGGGTGAAGTGGAGTCTAGAACGTGGGCCATCTTGTCTAGTCTTCATACCCAAGGGCACCACCAATGGTGGTGGGCTGGAGGTCGGGGCAGCCCAGGAGCTCTGTCCAACTCGGGCGGCGTTATGCAATGCCAGATCTGTTAAAAACAAGATCGCAATTATTGCAGATCTTGTTGGGTCAGCGGAACTGGCGTGCATCACCGAAACCTGGCTGGATGGTAATGTGGGCCCCATATTTGAGGCTGCAATTCCGGCTGGGTATTCGGTGATACACTGCCCGAGATTGGACTGTGGGGGGGGGGGTTGTGGTCTGTTTCAAGACTGAATTGGATCTCACTAGTGTACCAGTTGAGGAGGCCAGATCATTTGAATGTGCTATGGTAGCAGGTGTGGGCTATAGGATTGCTGTCATCTACCCGGAGATGGAAAGCAATTCCATAAAGAATTGGTGGACTTCGTGGTCGACCTGGCATTTGAGTCATCCAGGCTGATGGTCCTGGGTGACTTCAATGCCTGGATCGATGACTAACTCTCACAGTTTGGACAACACTTCCTCCAGTTGATGAATTCACTGGGCCTCACACAGGTGGTTACCACTGCTGCCCATAAATTCGGCCATTCTCTTGACCTGGTTTTCCTCCTGGGGATCGAGGCCTCTGACGTGGGGGTGGAACCTGTCGGATCATCTGATCACTACACTGTGCGATTCAATTTCTGCACTCCTCCTCATAGGCAAACCCCTGTGGAGATTGTCAAGTACCGCCCTTTACAGGATGTGACTCCTGATGGTCTAGCTGTGGTGATTGATCTATCAGATTTTCCTGTGGCAAGCAAGGGTCCGGAGATTTTGGTTCTGGCCTATAATAAGGACATTACCTCATCGCTGGATTCCATTGCTCCAGTCAGTGTGCATCCTCTCTCCCTTCGCCCTCGGTCTCCGTGGTTTGATGGGGCCTTGAGGGAGTTGCGGCGACTAGGACGAAAGTTAGAGTGGTGTTGGCGGAAATCCGGTTTAGATGCCGACCATCTTAGACTGCTAGAGCATTATCAACTCTATCAGTCAGAAATTTCCCATAAGAAGGCAAAGTTCCTGTCCGGGGAAATTGCTGCCGCTCAGAACCGACCAGTTAAGCTCTTCCGAACTGTGGACAGGCTGTGCAACCCAGCCTGTCTGAAGGCCGAAGAGCATTTTCACAATTGCAGTGTGAAAAGCCTGCTCAGTTCATTGCTGATGAGGTGGCCGACATCAGGTTGGAGACTCGTGTGGCACACTCTATGTGAGCTGTTGATGATCGATGCTTGGTCACTATCCTTCCTTTTTCCTGGAGTTCCTTCGACCGGCTGGAAATCGTGACTGTTATGCGGATTATCCAGGGGATGCATCCTACATGCTTTAGTTTAGATCCGGGCCCTACAGGCCTATCTCTGACCTTCCCTTTGTGGGGAAGGTGATTGAGAAAGTAGTGGCTGCACAGCTGGAGAACCATTTAACCATCCATAGCATCTACGAACCTCTCCAATCCAGTTTCTGAAAGAGGCACAGTACAGAGACTGCACTGGTTCGGGTGCACAATGATCTCCTGATGGCAAGAGGCCAGGAAAAAATGGTCCATTTTGGTACTTCTTGATCTGTCATCAGCTTTTGACACCGTTGACCATGGGGTTCTGCTTGAGCACCTGAGATTCATATGTGGGCTCTCTGGTTCGGTCCACAGATGGTTTACATCTTTCCTCTCTGGGAGAACTCAGAGGGTTGTGTCACGTTTTTTTTCCTCCGACCCTATCTCTCTGTCTTGTGGGGTTCTTCAGGGCTCAGTGCTGTCCCCCATGTTGTTTGCGGTATACATGCTTCCCCTTGGAGACATTGTAAGATGGTATGGGCTGAGGTTTCATTGCTATACTGATGATACCCAGCTCTACCTGTTTTTTGTGCCCGACCAGGATGGAGCACTCTCTGTATTTAATGACTGCCTCATTGAAATCCAGGATTGGATGAAGTCCAGCTGGTTGAAGTTGAATCCTGGGAAGATGGAGGTGATGGTTATGGATCCAGGTCACCGGCGAGGGGGGTTGGGGGCAGGTCAACCCATAGGATTATTCCTTGGGGGCTCCGAGCTTCCTACCTCTGAACAGGTGCGAGACCTAGGGGTGATACTTGACGATGGGTTGACACTTCGAGCTCAGGTGTCGGCTGTCATTAAGTTATCCTTTTATCATCTGAGAAACATCACTAGGATCAAGCACCTTGTTCCGGTCGGTGACCTTCCTACATTGATCCACACCTTTGTGACCTCACGTCTGGATTATTGCAATTCACTTTACTTTGAGCTATGGGAGGTTGATATCCGACGCCTGCAGCTGGTGCAGAATTCCGCAGCCCGGTTGTTGATGGGGATTCCTAGATCTTCCCATATCAAAACGGTGCTGCGGGAACTGCACTGGCTGCCTGCTCAGTGGTGGATCACCTTCTAAGTTGGTTTACTGACATATAATGCCCTACATGGACTAGTCCCTGACTACCTGAAAGAGCTCCTGGTTCCTTACCACCCTGAGTGACCGCTCCGCTCGGCCGACGAGGGGTTGCTGGAGATTCCAAGGGTGTCCTTAAAATCTTCTGGGGCCCGGGCATTTATGTTCATGGCCCCTACCCTCTGGAATTCTCTACTCCATTGGATTAGGGAGTGCATGACGTGGGGGGATTTAAACAGGCCTCAAAGACATATCTTTGGAACAGGGCATATGGTGATGAAGACGACAGATGCTAACTACTGCATATTTTTATTGTGATTACAGCACTGGTTTTAACTGTTTTAATTGTACTGCATCTTGACGTCTGAAAGGTGCATTAAAAATATTATTATTATTAAAACATGAGGATAGATTAATGGAGTTCAGTATGCATACCCTAGAGCAAAGGAGGGAGAGAGGTGATATGATCGAAACATTCAAACATCTTTTTTTTTTTTTACTGTATTTTCTGTGCCCCAGAGGCCAGGGCATCCTTCTGGGATACCTGCATGGCTAGGGCCTCTCACTCCCAGTCTGAACCCTCGCTGCCAGGATCTCCCCACCCAAACAGTCCCGGTGAGACCCAGTCCCCCAGCTACCTGGTACCCCTGGGGAAGGGTTTGCCCACCCTTTGTGACCTTCCAGACTCAAGGGGCCTACCTGGTTGTCGGGTCGGTGCCTGGGGAGAATCCTGGTGCGCTGGGCCAGCATTGGGACGTGGGCTGTGCCACTGAAGTCTCCATCATCTCCGCTGTCCTCTGGAGGGATTTTATGTCCTTTTTCCCCAACTCCTCAAGTGCAACATGCAATGACGTCATGGCGCATGGCAACCCTGCCGACATCCGTCACACTCGCCCCAGTCTTTCTGGCCGGCTGGCCTGCAGTACCCCCGGTCTCCATCGGGGACACTGGGACACCAAGCTGCCCTTAATCCTCCCCCCCGGGAGAGGAGAGCTGTCCTCCAGACGCTCCATCCTCTCCCTTCCCTGCCGACCCCTGGCAACCGGAGTCTGCTACTGATCTTGGGTCGCCAGCATGGTGCGAGGTGTGGCGTCCAGCGCCTCAAACCTCAGCACCACTGGGCTGGCACATTCAAACATCTTAAGGACATTGACAAGGTGAAAGAGTCTAACATGTTTCAATATAAGTAAAATAGCAGGACAGGAGGACACAGCATGAGATTAGAGGGAGGCCGATTAAGGGGTAATGTGAGGAAGTTCTTTTTCACAGAAAGAATGGTGGATGCATGGAACAGCGTACCTCAGAAAGTGGTGGATATGAATACAGTGCAGGGCTTCAAAGAGGCATGGGATAGGAATACGGTAGAAATACAGATGAGTATGAATAGATAGGCCATCGGCAGAGTAAAGGCCTATGGCACATTCATAAGGTAGAAAAAATGGGAAGACTGGATGGGCCTTGCGGTCCTTATCTGCCGTCAACTTCTGTGTTTCTGTGTTACTATGTAAAGCAATGCACCTAGAAAACAAAAACACAGGGGAAAAGTACACTGTGGGGGGAACTAACATCAACAAGGGGAGGGACCAAAGTTAGATGATGGAAGCACCACTAGGAGGGAGGCGGACACCAGTCCATTTAAGGAGGAGACAGTCTTAAAGAAACTAGCTAATCTGAAAGTGAACAATGCAATGGGGCTGGACAGGATACATCCCAGAATTTTAAAAGGACTCTGGGGGTGCTGGCTGCACCACTGACAGCCCTGTTCAACAGCTGGAAATAGGTGTGGTAGCAGAAGACTGGAGGAAGGTGAATTTAGTCTCTTGACACAGAAGTGGGAGGAGGCTGGCAATTACAGGCTAGTCAGCCTAACCTGGGTGGTGGGGAAACTAAAAGAATCACTACTAAAATGCAAAGTTTGTGATATATCTCAAATCCAAAGGAGCACAAGATCCGAGGCAGCATGGATTCACAGCAGGAAGATCCTGTCAAACAAATCTGACAGATATTTGACTGGGTGGCTAAGAAGGTGGATCAGGGAGGAGTGCTGAATGTGGCCTGTTTGATTTCAGCAAGGCCTTCGACACCGTCCCATATAGGAGGCTAGTAAACAAGCTGGGCAGCCTGGGAGTGTGCCCCAGGGTGGTAAACTGGGTTAAAAATTGGCTAAGCAATAGGAGAGGGTGGAGGTGAACAGAGTTCAGTCCGAAGAGAGGGGAGTTACCAGCGGTGTTCTGCAGGGCTCAGTGCTTGGACCAGTCCTCTTTAATGTCTTCATAAGTGCCACTGCAAAGGGGCTAGAAGGGAAGGTGCACCTCCTTGCAGATGGCATGAAGATCTGCAACAGGGTTGACACTCCAAGACGGGGTAGAGAAAATGAAAAGGAACCTAAGCAAGCTTGAGGACTGGTCAAGGGTGTGGCAGCTAAGATTCAGTGCAAAGGCGTGCAAGATTATGCACTTGGGACACAAAAATGCAGTGGACATGATGGGGGGAGAGGTACCGATGGCCACCAAACAGAAAGGGGACCTGGTAGTAGTCATATCTGATGACCTAAAAGATACCTGGGTTTGGATCCCACAGACACCTAGGTGCATACTGTGTTATCCTGAGCAAGTCACTTAACTTCCTTGTGCCCCCAGGTCGCATCTGAAAACAAACTTTGGTTTAGTGTGCTACTCCTGGTTAAATAACGTTCCCTTTCCCTTTCCCTAAAGGTTACCAAACAATGTGAGAAGGCTGTGAGGAGAGCCAGTGGAATGTTGGGTTGCATAGGAAATGGTATCTCCAGCAGAAGGAAGGAGGTAGTGATGCCACTGTATAGAACATTAAGACCTCATCTAAAGTACTGTGTCCAGATCTGGAGGTCGCATCTCCAGAAGGACATAGACCGAGTAGAAGGAGTTCAGATAAGGGCAACAATAATGGTGCAGGGGCTGCACCAAAAGTTATATCAGGGGAGACAGTAAGATCTTTATATGTATTCCCTGGAGGAGAGGAGAGAGGGGGGGATATGATTGAGACTTCCAAATACCTCAAAGGTGTAAAATCAGGTACAAGAGGGTAGTATCTTTAAAAAAAAAAAGGTGTTCCAAGAACAAGGGGCCATGATACGAAAATAGAGGGGGTAGACTTAGGGGTGACATGAGAAAGTATGTTTTCATGGATAGGGTGTATTGGAACAGCCTCCTGGCAGAGGTTGTAGGGGCAAAAACCGTAGGGGAATTAAAAAATGCATGGGACAGACGTAAAGGAACTGTAGTGATAGGAAAGAGAGATCAAGGCAGCAGATCATTTAGGGTCTGCGTTATATGAAACAGGCAGGGACAATGGGCAGACTAGGTTGGCCGAACCATCCTTATCAGCTGTCAAACTCTGCTTATTTGTTTCTATGTAAAAGACTGTGCGGTGGATCAAACGGGATCAGTTAAAAAATAAAATAAAATGGGTAATGTAGGTGGGCCCAGTGGACCTCGTCTGCCGTCACCTTCTATATATCTGTTTACTGTATGTATCTATGTACCACTGAATTCCTCTCTCTTTACAACCTATCAAACCCCCTCAGTCATGCTCTCTGAACTGCTTTCACACCCCGAAAGTACTCCCTGACTTCCATAGCCACCACTGTCACAAGTGACCTTGACACTTTCCTCCCACCTAGTCAGCTGAGACCTGCTATACCATTGACATACATCCACCCTGCATGCCCCCCCATTAACATCATCTCCCAGACCCATGCTATACCAAACCACTCACCCACCCTATGCATTTTGACTTGACACATTCCATTCCATATGCCATCCTCCACAGCCCCAAACAGTAGCTCAGTTTCCTTCTGTCGCCCCTATCACTAGCTAACCTCTTTCCACAGTCCAAGATGCTATCCCCACCTCCTTTCATGGCCCCCTAGAACTGCCCACCCTAACTCTACAGCCCATGACAGCACCCGTTCCCTCCACAGCCCTCAACACTACCCGCCTCCCTCTATGACCCTACGCCAATACCCCATCATCACCTCCCTCATTCATGCACTCTTACCTCAGTCTCACACCCAACACCCACACTCCCTCCATAGTCTCCACAAACACCCTCTTCTCTCCAGTCTCTCACCTCCTCCACTCTTGTGCCCTTCATGGCACCTCGGGAACCTTCCTTCCTGGACTCACTGAGTTCCTGGCCCCACTCCTCTGACAACTTTCATCCTGGCCTACCAGACACCTCCCTTGCTAGTACACTGGATACCCTCCCTGGTCCCCGGACACCTTAGGCACTGGCCTACCAGACAATTTTCTCCATCAGTCTCCAGCAACTTAGATGCCCCTCCCTTTCCCCTCAAAGGCATCTCATTTCCCGGACTCTGGACACACACCTTCCCCCCGGCCCTTCCGACACCCACCTTCCTCCTTTGGCCCCTCCCATACCTGGACTGTCTGGACACATCTTACTTCCTTGGGCTCTGGACACCCATCCAACAAACACTGTATGACCCCACTTACTGTGCATCTACAGCTTCACTTCCTTAGTCTTCAACCCATCACTGTCTAGTTACCGAGCCCCTACCACTCAACTAATCCCTGGACCAAGGCTCCTGAGGCCCACACAGCCTTAGCAGCATGCTTCCTGACCACCCCCACACGGTAGCAGGCTCCACTGCATGCCAGTACTCCAGGTGAAGTCTTACCAGTGAGTAATGCAGTGCCAACACCACCTCTCTCCCTGCACTGGTGATACCTTTCAAACGTCTCACTATCCCTACCCACTTCATCACACTGCCCTTCCACTAAGCTGTTTAAGTGAACATTTTGTAAAATTGGGGCCAGTGGTCAACTAACAGGCCTCTTGTTAGTTGACTGTTCGGTCCAGTTTTGAGTAATGTCCACTTAAACAGACAAAAGCAGTGTTTGAAAACGACGCTTATAGACCTCAATGGCAAGTAGCTCATGCTCTCCCTATACAGATGTCAGAAAATGGTGTAGCGCAGGACTGGAGTGTGTTAGTAAGTCATGGAAAGTGATCATGCAGCTAGCTAGTCCCTCAGGACACTTAATCCTCCATCCCTCAGCCAACCCCCAAGTGACCCAACTCCATTCCCGAACTCAGGTGTAGCAGAGGTCAGGCGGTAGTGAGCCAACTCCATTCCCGAACTCAGGTGTAGCAGAGGTCAGGCAGTAGTGAGCCAACTCCATTCCCAAACTCAGGTGTAGCAGAGGTCAGGCAGTAGTGAGCCAACTCCATTCCCGAACTCAGGTGTAGCAGAGGTCAGGCAGTAGTGAGCCAACTCCATTCCCGAACTCAGGAGTAGCAGAGGTCAGGCAGTAGTGAGCCAACTCCATTCCCGAACTCAGGTGTAGCAGAGGTCAGGCAGTAGTGAGCCAACTCCATTCCCGAACTCAGGTGTAGCAGAGGTCAGGCAGTAGTGAGCCAACTCCATTCCGAACTCAGGTGTAGCAGAGGTCAGGCAGTAGTGAGCCAACTCCATTCCCGAACTCAGGTGTGGCAGAGGTCAGGCAGTAGTGAGCCAACTCCATTCCCGAACTCAGGTGTGGCAGAGGTCAGGCAGTAGTGAGCCAACTCCATTCCCGAACTCAGGTGTGGCAGAGGTCAGGCAGTAGTGAGCCAACTCCATTCCCGAACTCAGGTGTGGCAGAGGTCAGGCAGTAGTGAGCCAACTCCATTCCCGAACTCAGGTGTGGCAGAGGTCAGGCAGTAGGTGCTTCTGCTCTCCGTGCCGCTGGGCCCTGCAGCCGGCTCCTTGAGAGCAAATGATGATCCCTTTCCTTCCTTGGGGCTAGTTACACAAATTAAACAGGTGCCACAGAGGAACTCCTGTCCAGGTATTGGAGCTTCCTCTTGGTCCTTGTACAGTTCAAGAAAGGTTAATGTCAACTATTGGGAAATTCAGTAAGAACTGGAGAAAAAACACTGTTTGAAAAAAACGTAATTCTAGAAGGCAGATACATGGATATGGAATGCTTTGTGTTCAGAGTGGCAAGGACTTTTTAGCCACTGGTAGTGCTCTGTTAAGGCGAGGGCTATAGTCAAATCACAGCCAAACAGGACGTAGAAATTTCCTTACACATATATCTGAGCTCCTGAGTCCACCCACATCCATAGAGGCATGCCACTTAGCCCACTCACTCACCACCCCTGGCAGAAGGCTCCCAAGCTCCACACACACGCATAAGCCCTGGCAGGAGGCTTCATAACCCCTCCATCCCTGGTGGCATATTGCTGCCAACCCACCACAAATATCTGTCTGTTCATATTCTTGGATCTCTTCCCAACTCTGGGGACTGGTTTCCAACACGCCCAACCCTGTCCTTCTACACCCGTGCACCTACATCACTAGCCACATGTCTCCTGGGCACCCTTCCCTAGTCATGTCAGCATACTCCCAAGCTTACACACCACCCTTGGCCTTAGCCTTCTGGGACATCACACCCCTCCACTGTTCCTGCTCTGACAGCGGGCTCCATAGACCCACTGCCCAGTATGCAGGCTTTTGAGCCCCGACTGCCATGTTCTCCAGCTCAAGAGCTCCAGTTATACTGTCCTCATGCTTCAGTTCATCCTGGTTTGATTCTGAGCTGAGAAAGCTGAAAATTGAGGGGTTAAGGCTGGGGTGTAGCTGGTGAAGATTCGGTATGGAGACTGATAGATTGGCATTGAGGACTCATTATTATGAGTGTCAGTAGTTGATAGCTGTAAAAAAGACAGTGTTCTATCAGGAGAGATTGCTGCTAAAAAAAAATTGACTGGTTCAGCTCTCCAGTACTACTGAAAGACTATTACAGCTTGTCTGTCTAAGGTCGTGTAAGGCATTTTCACAGGAGCAATGTGAGGAGTTTGCTTTTTTTATTTGTAGACAAGATATCCTCTATCAGAGATGGGATCTGCAGAGTCATCTCATTGGTAGGTGACAATGTCCAACCAATGGGAGAAATTGGCACTTTGTTGTGGTGGTCTGGTTTTATTGATATCTTGCAGGTGGCATTGGGACTGCGGGCCACTTATTGTAGTTTGGACCTAAGTCCAATCAGATTCATTTTGGAGTGATGGGATGGGATGCTTTTGGTCCAGTTGTGGCCAAGACTGTTAGATGCTCTGTTCTTGAGGTGAGGTTTCCCTCTGCTCTGAAAAGGGCAGTTGTGCTGGCCTGGTGGTGCTGAGGGTTGAGGCGCTGGATGCCACATCTCATGCCACACCAGAGACCCGGGACAGAGAACGACCACGGGTGCTGGGTGTCCGCTGGGGAGGAGAAGGATTGAGCATCCCAGGGGCTGCTCTCTTCTCCAGGGAGGGTGGGAGGAGGAATGACCGCAGCAGTACTGGCTCCTGGCAGTGACTGGGGGCTGGTACAATAGCGCGGTCCGCTGTGGGGGTCAATGCAGGCTGATGCCAGACTCTCTGGATGTGGATGAGTGTACGGAGAGTCCTTGGCATCATTGCATGCCTGCACCATGGAAGGGAAACAAAAGGAAAATAAATGCCAGTCCCCCGAGCACGATGACAGAAGGATCTAGCGCAGCCGCGTCAGTCACACACAAAGCAGCTCCCCTGGTGTGCCTGCCCCCTGGCCTTCTGCTGCGTGAGTGGTATGTACCCACTGTGATGTGGCTAGGGAGAGGCAAAACATTGTGGTTTCAGAGCTCCTGGCTGTAATGAGGGCACCGGCCGCAGAGATAGCTGGACAGATGGGGAAAACCATAGGTACATGCCCCCAGCCGAGGAACAGGCATAGAAAGTGTATAACAAAAAAACAAAACAAGAAAAGGGCAGTCGGGAAACTTCTTCTTAAGAAAGCTTCTTTGGACTCCAATGGTCTTGCCAACCACAGACCTGTTTCAAGCTTCAAAGTTCTACATCGGGTGGAAGGACTCATTTATTTTCAAAACACAAATTTTTTAAACAAATTTGTTTCAGAATAGCTACTTATAGGAAACAGACGATGGTCTTATAATAATAACAATAAGGTATGATTAGAGGTATGACCAGAGGTTAGATTAACACTCAGTTGGGCTGCAGCTTGTACCATATTACTCCCCAAGGGGGTGATTAGAGGGCTGTTCATCTAACCTCTGATCATACCTTATTGCTTAATTGATCACAGTTACGAGCCCTGTGACCCCTTACTGGTCACTCTCCCATCCTTTAGAGTATCATTAACCAACACCTTCTGTCTACCTGAGCTCACACCCACAGCCATGGTGGCATGCTTCCTTGCCAACCTTCACATCCAAGCCCTGGCAGCTGGCTCCCGACCCCCCATCCTTGGTAGCATGAAAATGCCCCCCTACCACCCACAGCCTGTGTTCATGTTCACTGACCCCATTCCCTGCAATGGTCTCGGATTTCCAAACACGCCACCCCCGACCATGGTCTACTATTCCAAAAGGCCTACATCACTGACCTCAGGCACCCCTCTCCAGCCATGGTGGCATGTTCTCAAGCCCACACACCACCCCTGGCCTCTAGCTCTTGGGCCACCCCACCCCTTCCACTCCTTTATTTATTAATCTAAAAGCTGATAACTGGGAAAATCACACAGAGCAAGGCTCATTTCCAGGTGCAACACGGGGAAGGGGTTGTATAGAGAACAGCTACAAATACAATTCGGGGTCAGCACAGCAACTGCATGATAATGGGTGTATACAGAGGCAGCAGTAACAGATGAGATAATATAAATACAACATTGCATAGAGCACTAAACATTAAAAAATTCAGTGTGGTTGGCCTGGTGGCACTGCTGGTTGAGGCGCTGGATGGCACACCTTGAGCCACGCCAGCGACCCGGGTTTGGGAATGACCTTGGGTCATTGGGGTGCTGACATGGGGGGGTGCAGGATTGGGCTGCGGCTCTCCTGTCCTGGGGAAAGGGGTCACCCTCCTGCAGTCACTGGATGGAGGCCAGATGGCGGTGCAGGTGGGTAGGAACAATCGGTTGGCTGGCGTGTACTGCAGTGCATGTGCCTCCACACTTACACGCTCGCATAAAGGATGTGTGGGTGGGGCGAAAACCAGGTGTAAACTCCA
Source organism: Neoceratodus forsteri (assembly GCA_016271365.2). Classification (NCBI taxonomy): domain Eukaryota; kingdom Metazoa; phylum Chordata; order Ceratodontiformes; family Ceratodontidae; genus Neoceratodus; species Neoceratodus forsteri. The sequence goes on from CM057459.1 coordinate 1,367,716,146, forward strand.
TAAACACATAGCAGAAAGAAAAGGTCAGTGGGAAGTGAAGTGCACCGTGCTTGTTGGGGTATGGGTAAAAAGGAGAAGAGAAGCAAACAGGGGACAGCATGTGAGGGTCAAGAGAGAAGATATAGGGTTAGGTAGGGGATAGACAGGAACAGGAGGGTAGGGAGAGAAGAAGAGAGGTGGAGGGGGGAGGGGAGCAGATCCCAAAGATAGGAAAGGTAACATCAGAAGGCCACTTGGCCAGCAGAGGAGAGAGGGTGGAGAATAGAGGAAAGGGAATCCCTGAAGAAATGCATGGAGCAGAGGATAGCAAGAAACAGAGATAGGAGGGAAGGGTCCCAAACCAGTATTTGGTAATGAAGGCAGTGCAGTGGACCTGACGACATGACGGCAGGGGGAGGGTGGAGAGGGAAGAGTAGAGGGAGCAGGGATGGGTTCTACTTAACTTCAGCACTGATGGCAGGCTCCAGAGCCCTCCTTTTCTGGACACAGACTTCTAAGCCCTAAATGACATCTCTTCATGTTCCTGAGCCACACTTGCCATATCCTTGGGCTCCTGAGCCCCTTCCCGTGTCTTGGTGACAGCTCCTGACCCGCACCTCACTAGCAGCAGGCTCCTGTACCATTCCCTAGTCCTGGCAGCAGGCTCCTGTACCCATCCTGCTGCCCCCTTAAACTATCCTGACAGAAAACATACTCCTACTATAGTTTTGTAACTTTTTTTGAAAATGTGTCCTCAGTCTACACCCCACCCCCCAGTTCGTATAATGCCTTCTGCTGAGCCACCTACCAATTTGTCCCAAAGCACCACCCACCCCTCAAGGTGACTAAACTGAGCTGAACTGAATAACAGCTCTGCTAGAGGAAACCTTAGATGAATGTAGTACTTGGAAAAATGCAGTATTTGGGGTTTTATTTTTAAAGTAATTTTTTTTTAAACCAGGAGAGAGATACTAAACTGAAAGCTTGTTTACAGATGTGACCTGAGAGCACAAGGAAGTTATGTGATTTGCTCAGGGTCACACAGTATGCAAGTGGGGGCTGTGGGATTCAAACCCAGGTCTCCAGGTTTGCAGCTTGGATCCTTAAACCACTGCACCATACTGCATCAACTTCTGAAGACATCTATAGGACAATAATTTTGTCTATGTACAATATTTGCTTTTGCGCACCCTTTACATGGAAAGTTAGTATGCCATAGTTAGTATAGGCAGGATAGCATAGTGGGTTAAGGCTCTGAGTTGCAAACCTAGAGAACTGGGTTTGAATCCCACAGCCCCCACTTGCATACTGTGTGACCCTGAGCTAGTCACTTAATTCCCTTGTGCTGTACACAAGCTTTTAGCTTAGTGTGTCTCTCCTAATTAATAAAAAAAAATAAAGAGGAGGAGGAGGAGGGTAAGGATCTGATGCCCCCTCCATCACATTCAGACGTACACATTTGATTTGGGTATATTTTATTTTCGTGAAAAGACCTTTGGTCCCAGGGGTAGGCTTTAAGTTACTGACCAGGCTGTAGTGCAGTGCTGGGTGGGTTGGTTTCTCCAGGCTCCATCCCGATGACTCCCGTGTGGCTCCGCCTGCTCCCCTGCTGCTTACTAAGGTGCTTCCTCGTCCGTTCCCTGCTGTTGTTGGGATGTACACTGATGCTCCGAGTCTGTAGAGTTGTACTCTCGGGTTCCGACCACAACTGCCACATTCTGGATAAGGAGTTGGAGTGGGACAGTGCTGCTGCAACAGGCAGCTAAATAAATTCAAATACCTGACTCTCACCTCCTCCAACTGGTGACTAGATGTTGTGGAGTCGTGGACCGGGGGGCAAGGGGGATCCAGGTAGCAGAAATCAGCTAAGCTTGTTGAAGCTCTGTTTGGCCTGGCCAGGGAAGGAGAAATAATTATGGCAAGATACTCTACAGGAAAGTGCACAGAGATGTGGATGCACCCGATAAAGAGCCTGTGGCACAGTTAGGAGTTACCAGGTAAGTCCATTGTTAGCCAGTAACTACTTACCCCTTAACCCTAGTGTGCATGTAAATGTTACGGGGTAAGTAGTTACCGGATAACAATGGACTTACCCAATAACTCCTAGCCACACGTATACATACGATAGGCTCTTAATCTGGTGCATCCAGATCTTTGCAGCAATGTCGGGGAACTTTTGACAAAATTACTTTCTACAGGTCCAGGTGCTCAGGACAGAGCTTCAGAATCAGGGGAAGGGACATAGAAGGGGAGATGAGAGCTCAGTCCGCCTGTCCAGTCCACAGCTGAGAGGCATGGTGACAGCCAGAGAGAGGAGGATACATGATCCTCTGACACTAATAGTACCAGAAAAGTGCAGTCCAGAGCAGAGAGGGGGAGAGAGAGAGAGAGAGAGAGAGAGAGAGATTAAACAAGACTAGGACAGGGGGCAGCTGCAACAATTAGGGACCATTTGCCATTGCACCGTCAGTTTGTCCTCTGCACTATTGAGACCCAAAAGAGAGGTGGATGGCTGACGCTGCAATGACGAGGCACTTCCTGATTGTCTCGGCCAAATCATTTCAAGTTGGTGGCACGCTTGCTGAACTAGTGTCAGCAGCAGCATGCCACACATTTGTTACAGAAGGCCAAGCCCACAAATGCAGTGCCGGCATTGGCCACCACAGTGCTGCACCTCCACAACCCGCTTCTCTCCTAAGCTGCCTCATAATGTTTCTTGCACATGCGTGCAAGCAAACATAAAAATAAACATATCCTACAGTATGTTAAAGCAGCAGTACAGTGAATAATGTTTAACTAAATATATACATACAATTCATCAGCAAGACATGATATAAAAATAAATATATTATACAGTATGTTAAAGCAACAGTACAGTGAATTATGTTTAAATATACAAATACAATTCATCCTAAAGATGTGACAAAAAAAAAATATCATACAGTATGTTAAAGCACCAGTATAGCGGATAATTAAATATATAAATACACTTCATTAGCTAGATGTGATATAATAATAATGAAATTAAGAATAATGCCTAACCAGGTGCGTGTTATTAGAATGTTTCACACCCCCAAGGTGTGTGAAAAATCCTCATAAAGCAAACTTTGTACAGGCATTTATTTTATAATAATTGGTGCAAGGTTTCAACAGAAGGAAAACCAGAAGCTGCATCTGTGTTTGTGAGTAAGCATGTCTCTGGTAGCTGCCATACTTGCACAAATACTATAAACTGAGAGTGCAAGAAGGAAAAACACTGTAATAACCCACTAACGAGTTATTGCAGAATTTAGTGGGTCATTACAGCATTATAATAACTGGTGAACCCCGATATCACCTCATTTTTGAGACCTGTAAAAAGTCATATCAACCAGCAAGTTGATACGGCAGAGTCATATCAACCCTTGAGTTGATACGGCTTTTACTGTCTCATGTCAGGTTGTGTGGTACACACTAGTTAAATAAATGCCTGGTTAAATAAAGTGACTGATTGATAGCCCATGAAAGACTCTGAGCTTTGTTTACTTAGCACCAGTTATAAAAAATATCACATATGAAGGTGTGTGATATGCAGGTTTTTTACACACACTAGGTATGTGACCAAATATAAACCTCTCAGGCTTCAATCTCGAGATTTGTATATTATCACATACTTTGGGTGTGTAAAAGACTGCATATCACACACGCATTTTTCTCTGTTTAACAGGAATGGAAATCCAGTCATTATAGGAGGTAACCAGTTATTTTTATATCATACAGTATGTTAAAGAAAAAGTACAGTGAATAATGTTTAAATATAAAAATACAATTCATCTGCAAGACGTGCTATAAAAATAAACGTATCATACACTATGTTAAAGAAGCAATACAGTGAACTATGTTTAACTAACTATATAAATACAATTCATCAGAAGGAAGTGGAATAAAAATAAACCTGTTATACAGTATGTTAGAGCAGCAGTTCAGTGAACAAAGTTCAAACATATAAATACAATTCTTCTGCAAGACATGGTATAAAATAAACATATCACACAGTATATTAAAGCAGCAGTACAGTGAAAAATGTTTAAATACATAAATACAATTTACCAGCAAGACGTGAAATAAAAATAAACATACCATACAATATGTTAAAGCAGCAGTACAGTGAATGTTTAACTAAAGATATACATACAATTCATCAGCAAGACATGATATAACAAGCATTTATCAATGCCGAATGTTGATTGCGTTGGTCTATTGAGCTCACTCACTGCCCCTCTGTCACTCACTCAGTCTGCTTCTCCTGGTGCTGCAGGCTGTTCTTTTTGTACTGGGCTCCTGCCTGCATTGGCAGCTTTTTCTGCCCACTAAGAAATCTGCAGCTGTACTGACAGAGCTCCATTGTGATGGCTCACTCCCCCTCTCATTCTGTTTCTCCTGGAGCTGCAGGCTGCCCTTTTGTACTGAGCTCGTACTTCTGTTGGCAGCTTTTTCTGCCCACAAAGAAATCTGCAGAAGTCCCAACACAGGTCTGTTGAGCCTGCTCACTCCCCCTCTCTCACTCACTCATTCCGTTTCTGCCAGCGCAGCAGGCTGGCCTTTTGTACTGGGCTCCTGCCTGCATTACCACTTTTTTCTGCCAACAAAGAAATCTGCAGCAGTAACGATAGAGCTGCATTAAGCTCGCTCACTCCCCATCTCACTCACTCATTGTGTTTCTCCCAGCACTGCAGGTTGCCCCTTTGTACTGGGCTCCTGCCTGTTTTGGCACCTTTTTCTGCCCACAAAGAAATCCACAACTGTCCCAACACAGCTCCGTTGAGGTTGCTCAGTCCCCCCGTCTCACTCACTCGTTCTGTTTCTCATGGTGCTGCAGTCTGCCCTTTTGTACTGGGCCCCTGCCTCTGTTGGCACCTTTTCTGCCCACAAAGAAATCTGCAGCAGTCCCGACAAAGTTCCATTGAGCTTGCTCACTCCCCTTCTCTCATTCGCTCATTCTGTTTCTGCCGGCACTGCAGGCTGCCCTTTTCTACTGGGCTCCTGCCTGCATTGCCGCCTTCTTCTGCCCACAAAGAAAGCAGCAGTTACAATAGAGCTCCGTTGAGCTCACTTACTCCCCCACTCTCACTCAGTCATTCTGGTTTTCCCGCCACTGCAGGCTGCCCTTTTGTACTGGGCCCCTACGTGCATTGCTGCCCTTTCTGCCCACAAACAAATCTGCAGCAGTCCCAACAGAGCTCCGTTGAGCTCACTCACTCCCCCTCCCTCACTTGCTCATTCTGTGTCTTCCGCCGCTGCAGGCTGCCCTTTTGTACTGGGCTCCTGTCTGCGTTAGCGGCTTTTTCTGGCCACAAGGAAATCTGACGCAGTCCCAACACAGCTCCATTGAGCTCACCCACTCCCCCTCTCTCACTCACTCATTCCGTTTCTGCTGGCATTGCAAGCTGTCCTTTTGTACTGGGCACCTGTCTGCATTGCCACCTTTTTCTGCCCACAAAGAAATCCACAGCAGTCACAATAGAGCTCTGTTGATTTCATTCACTACAGCTCTGTCACTAGCTCATTCTGTTTCTCTTGGCGCTGCAGGTTGCGCTTTTGTACGGGGCTCCTGGCTACTTTGGCACCTTTGTCTGTCCACAAAGAAATCTATAGCTGTCCCAACAGAGCTCTGTTGAGGTTGCACAGTCTCCCTCTCTCACGCGCTCATTCTGTTTATCCTGGCGCTGCAAGCTGCCATTTTGTGACGAAATATAAACCTCTCAGACTTCGTTCTCAAGGTTTATATATTATCACACACCTTGGGTGTGTAAATAACTGCATCTCACACACCTACACATGCATTATTCTGTATTTAACAGGAATGGAAATCCAGTGATTAGAGGAGGTAACCAGTTATTGTTATATCATACAGTATGTTAAAGAAACAGTACAGTAAATAATGTTTAAATATATCAATACATTTCATCAGCAAGACTTGACATAAAAATAAACATGGACTTGTTATTAATCTCAAAAAGGCTAAGTCAATGCTCTTCTCCCGCCACCAAAACAAAGCAAAAAATGCACCCCTTCTTATCCTCCCCAGCACTCAGCACTCCCTTGAGCAAGTATCCACCTACAAATACCTACAGATTATCTTTGACACTGCCCTCACCTTCCACACCCACATTAATGCCCTCTTGACTGCCACTAACACCCAGTTTGGCCTCGCTTACCACCACAAGGATTGCCTCTCACCTGATGCTCACCGACTGGCCATCACATCCTCTGTCCTGCCTCTAATGGACTATGGCCTGCCTATATACAGAGCCGCTGATAATACTGCACTCAATAAGATCCAACTCTCACTCAACAAGGCCTGTAGGCTCCTGACCGGGGCACCTAGGGGCACCCATACCTGCCATCTCAACGCCACTGCCAATTTCCTCAACTTTGAAGAAAGACTCCAGTACCAGACCTGTCTACTAGCCAAGAAAATCCTGCTCGGGCTCTCCCCCCCAGGGTGTCTGCCTCCCTTCAGCAGGCCTCCCCCACAGTCTCCACCCGCAGCTCTGACAAGACCACTCTAATGGTACCCAGAACTAGGACCTCCCTAGCTCAGAGATCCTTCTGCTACAGGGCCCCCTCCTGGTTCAACTCTCTTCCTGTCATCGTCATAAACACTCCCAAAATCGCTCCATTTAAACTCGCTCTTTGGAACCACCTTTTCAACACCTGCTGCTGTAATTGTCACTAACTGGTGCTCGCATACCCACCCAGTACACTCAATTCTCGACAAAGTCCTCTGGACTGCCTCCTTACACACACACACACACACACACACACCCTCCCCTCCTCCTCCCCTCTGGTTCCTCTATCCCTTCCCCTGCTAGACATCTGTATATCTGTGGTGTCTTATACTGATTCAAATGTAACTATGTATATAGATTGTACAAAAATATATGTAACTCTGTCTGTCCACATTCTGTAACCTGTATCACTGTTCTGTCCTCTCTGTGATGAGGTGCCTTTGTAAACGACTCTCTGGCTCAAAGGTTGTAAATCCAATTGAACAAATAAATACAAATAAATAAAGAAATATCATACAGTATGTTAAAGAAGCAGTACAGTGAGCAATGTTTAACTAACTATATAAATACAATTTATCAGAAGGAAATATTATAAATATAAAAGTGTCATACAGTATGTTAGAGCAGCAGTTCGGTGAACAATGTTTTTTCCAAAAAGCTAGTTGCCAGTTCCCATTATTAAAGCATATAAAATGTCAAGAGAAATCTAGAAATTTCATTGGCCGAGAGACATCACCTGACCCTGCATTAAATCTCTGTAAACCCACAGTCAGGTGCCGAATCTCTTTTCCCATACAAAAACATACTTAGAGCCATTTTATTGTTTATGGCCTCCATATTCAAAAGTCCTTCATGTATTCATGGTGCAAGTGCTTGTGCCATGCATCCCAGATGCGCCGCCCCAAAATATTTCCATATTTAGGGGATGCACCATAAGATGCGCTGGCGCATCCCTGGTTGAATATACCATGGATGTGTTATAGTGCAATGGCACATGCACTGTGCATTAGGACAGTAATGAATACAGCAAGTGGATCAAGTCTGCCTGAGACACTGGAGCAACATGGCAGTGCCCAAGGTTGGACATGAGCAGTGTACAAGTGCACAAACAGGGGGCCCCAGCAGCCACGGCCATGGTGAACAGAGTGGCACAGCAAGTCTGCCTGAGACACTGGAGCAACATGGCAGTGCCCAAGGTGGGACATGAGCAGTGTACAGGTGCACAAACAGGGGGCTCCAGCAGTCATGACCATGGTGAACAGGGTGGCACAGTGAAACCACAAAATGTGTACAGCACAACACCTCTTGGGCACAGGACAGGGCACCACACACAGAGAGGTAGGAAGGAGTGTAGCAGTCACTGTTGATGTGGCACAGGTGAGGGCATAGATAAGACACAGCACTGGAGATGCCAATGGACAGCACAGCCCAAACAGGTACTATAACAGTACTGAGGAGCTAAGTGTGCCAGATGTGTGTAGGCCACACAGGGTGCACTTATCCGTGGGCACACAGGATGGCAAACAACACTGCAGTGCAGCATGGCAAACAGTGCAACAGCAGTGGCATGCACAGCACTGGCAGAGGGGCCCACTGAATATGCCACTGTGGGCAACAATAAGTGAAAGCCCAGACGTAGCACAGGGACCCCATAGCAAGCTCTGTGTGAGCATGGTTGGGTAGACAGGGTGGTAGTGCGCAACATGGCACAAACAGCCAAGCCATGCAGCCCAAGGGGCAGTGGGCAACATATGCAACAGAACAGATGACCCCAGCAAAAGCACAGGAATAACCACAGACACAGGAAAAGTGTAATTCAACAGGATTTAATACGAAAAAACAATGATATGAAAAACGCAACAAAGCAGCAACAGCAGTAAAGTGAAAAACAGGGGTGTGGGGAAAAGCTGATCAGGGAAAAGGGAATGCAGGGGGGCAACTATTTACACAGTGGGCATCAGGATGAGGGGAGGATTGAAAAGGGGCTAAACAATAAAACAATAAAAACAGTCCAAAGGCCACTCAGACCTACTGCTCCTGGTGGTGCTCCACAGGGGGGTGATGCTCCCGGCCTCCACTCTGCCGCACCTCTGTCATCTCCCGAATCACCTGCAAAATGGCCCCCTACCTCTGGTACGTGGCCCCTTGGTGTCTAAAAATGGCCAACAAGATATCCTGAGTGGCATGTCCCTGGCCTCACTGGATGTGACTTCTGTGTCCAGGCCATCAACGTCCTTTGGATGAGACATTAAACCGAGGTCCCATCTGCCTGTTCTGGTGGTAGTTCAAGTGGATGTTAAAGATCCCATGACACTTCTTGGAAAGAGAAGGGGGAATTTCCCCAGGGCCCTGGCCTAATTTCCCCATGTTCACTAAAAATACCACCAACAGCTTAATCTGGTTCAAGGTCAGTTGCATTCATCTGTATCCCCCTTCCCTGGGTCGTGACTGAAAACAGACAGAATTTGTCTAGTGCACTTACCCAGTCAACAAAAACTAAATAAATAAAAAGTGCACACTCAGGCCGATGACCTATGTGGGGAGACAGAAGACGTACTCAGTGTCACAGCAAACATCGGTTATGTGCCTCCTGCCAGAAGGGAGCATGGTGGGCATTGACAGGACACATGCACAGGCTCAACAATGCACCACACACACAGCAGACCAGCAAGATGCCAAGGGACAGGACCACACAGTGACTGGAATGTGTCACAGGGTGATGCAATGTCAACATCTGCATATAATGGATGTTGCCGAGTGACATGATTCCATGCCACCCCCAAACTGTATGGAGCCAATAGCCAGTGAATCATGTCTGGAGGCCCATTGGCACCCTGCGTGAGCACAGCTGGGCACTCATGGTCCTAATGGGACACATAATACATGGTAGACACACATGGGCACAGTGCACAATGGGACTGCCACACAGTGATACGACAACTTCCACAGTGTGCAGACCGGCACATCTGGGGCATACACAGCTTGTGGCCAAAGGGCCATGGTGGACAATGGATACCCACACCCTCACTCAAACCACGGAAATCACATATTTGCCACACAACACACTTACCTGCCACAGGATGCAATGGCACCTGAGGTGTCCCAGCAGCCACCACCTGTGATGTTCAGGCCCTAGCCCAGTCATGGCCCCCAAGGTGTCCCAGCAGCTGCCTCCTGTGATATTCGGGCCCTAGCCCTGTCATGGCCCTGAGGTGTCCCAGCAGCCACCACCTGTGATGTTCAGGCCCAAGCCCAGTCATGGCCCCTGAGGTGTCCCAGCAGCCACCACCTGTGATGTTCAGGCCCTAGCCCAGTCATGGCCCCCAAGGTGTCCCAGCAGCTGCCTCCTGTGATATTCGGGCCCTAGTCCTGTCATGGCCCTGAGGTGTCCCAGCAGCCACCACCTGTGATGTTCAGGCCCAAGCCCAGTCATGGCCCCCGAGGTGTCCCAGCAGCCACCACCTGTGATGTTCAGGCCCTAGCCCAGTCATCACTCCCGTGGCATCCCAACAGCTGCCACCTGTGATGTTCAGGCTCTAGCCCAGTCATGGCCCCGAGGTGTCCCAGCAGCCACCTGTGATGTTCAGGTCCTAGCCCAGTCATGGCCCTCGAGGTGTCCCGGCAGCCTCCACCTGTGAAAATCAGGCCCTAGCCCGGTCATGGCCCCCGAGGTGTCCCAGCAGCCACCTCCTGTGATGTTCAGACCTCAGCCCAGTCATGGCCCCAGAGGTATCCCGGCAGCCGCCACCTGTGATGTTCAGGCCCTAGCTCAGTCATGACCCCAGAGATGTCCCAGCAGCTGCCACCTGTGATATTCAGGTCCTAGCCTGGTCATGGCCCCGAGGTGTCCCAGCAGCTGCCTCCTGTGATGTTCAGACCCTAGCCCAGTCATGGCCCTGAGGTGTCCCAGCAGCCACCTCCTGTGATGTTCAGGACCTAGCCCAGTCATGGCCCATGAGTTGTCCCAGCAGCCACCATCTGTGATGTTCAGGCCCTAGCCTGGTCATCACCCTCGAAGTGTCCCAGCAGCCACCACCTGTGATGTTCAGGCTCTAACCCAGTCATGGCCCCGAGGTGTCCCAGCAGCCGTCTCCTGTGATGTTCAGGTTCTAGCCCGGTCATGGCCCTCAAGGTGTCCTGGCAGCCTCCACCTGTGAAAATCAGACCCTAGCCCAGTCATGGCCCCCAAGGTGTCCCAGTAGCCACCTCCTGTGATGTTCGGGCCCCAGCCTAGTCATGGCCCTAGAGGTGTCCCGGCAGCCTCCACCTGTGATGTTCAAGCCCTAGCCCGGTCATGGCCCACGAGTTGTCCCAGCAGCCACCTCCTGTGATGTTCAGGCCCTAGCTCGGTCATGGCCGACGAGGTGTCCCAGCAGCCACCACCTGTGATGTTCAGGTCCTAGGCCGGTCATGGCCCATGAGGTTTCCCAGCAGTTACCGCCTGTGATGTTCTGTCCCTAGCCTGATCATGGCTCCCAAGTAGTCCCAGCAGTCACCTTCTGTAATGTTCAGGCCCTAGCCCGGTCATGGCCCCCGAGGTATCCCAGCAGCTGCCTCCTGTGACGTTCAGGCCCTAGCTCGGTCATGGCCCCCAGGTGTCCTAGCAGTCACCGCCTGTGATGTTCAGTCCCTAGTCCAGTCATGGCCCCCAAGGTGTCCCATCAGCCACCGCCTGTGATGTTCAGGCCCTAGCCCAATCATGGCCCCCAAGATGTCCCAGCAGACGCCACCTGTGATGTTCGGGCCCTAGCCCGGTCATGGCCCATGTCTGCCTCCCACCATTACTTTTCCTGGCCTGCAAGTGGAACAGAATAGAAGAGCAACATGAGCAGTATGCTGTCACCCCCCACATACTCCCCCAGCCCCCACACCCCATCCCAGTACACAGAACCCGCCGCACCCACCCTCAAACCCCACATCACCCAAATACAACCTAGCCACCACCCCACAACTGCAAGACCAACAAGCAGGCAATGTCAGCATGCCCAGAAAAAGTACATACCTGAGCATGGCAGATCCCTCCCCATAAGCCTGCTCCTGGAGCCTGCGCAGGTCCTGCCTCCTCAGGTCACCATAGCAGTGCCTGCTCTGCTCACCAGTGTCTGGCACCCCCCATTCGTCAGTCAAGCCGTTCTGCAATTCTTGCTCAAACCTGGGCCCTGACTTCTCTAAGGCCTCTGTGCCAAAAAGCTGGCCCTCCACTGGCATGACCAATGCCACCAGGTTGGCCAGCTCACTGTCAAACCACTATAAGGCCCTTGGCTCAGCATCCTGCACATGTGCCATATTAACTGGAAAATGCCTTGTGCGACATATGGCCTTGCCACACCTGATGCAAGACAGGCCTATACGCAATGCTCCACACATCACGCAGCTGAACAATTGTGATGTGTGATACACATCCAATGGCACCACACTGCAAATGCGCAGTGCTGTAGTGCTGGGTGGGAGGACGGGGTCATGCCCCCATGCACTGAGCATGTGCAACCTGTCTGGTGGGAATCTTGTTGAGGTCGCAGTATGCCACACATGCAGCCAACCACATCGAGCAATGTACAGGACATGCACAGTGCACTGACATGGTGCATGTGAAGCATGCTGAGGGGATGCGTTAGGCAGGGAAACCACAGTATGAATGCTCCGCTGCACATGGCATGTGTGCTGCAGCATACCGCGCAAGCATGGAGATGCACTGCAATGTGCAATGTGTGACCAGGGACAGTCAGGATGCGCTGCCATCTATAGTAGGTATGTGCCAGTGTACCGCGCATGTGCAGAAATGCACTATGCAGCACAAATAGATGTGCGGAGCAAATTGAGATGGGCCAGGCTCAAATCTGCTATTTTCAGCCAGGATATGCAAATAGCCTCATTGCCCAATCACTGAGCAAGTCCCCACATTTGCATCTCATTACAGGCTGCACATGCCCTCATTTGCATGTGCTGAGCTATGAATGAGCTGCTGTGTGCCACCACACACCACTGGTGATTGGCAGGAACTGCAGCTTGAAGGCTTGTTTGGTACAGCTACACTGTTGAAGGGTGTATAGCCATGCATCCACCATGCCTGGAACTTGTGCAGCAGGACTCAGAATTTGCTGACTGCTGTCACTCTTCCACCCAACAGGCACTAGAATGGCAGAGGAGGAGGAGGAAGTGAAAAGGAGATGTCTCAACTTTACAAAGGAAGAGCTGAAGGCCCTAGTTGAGGCCTATGTCTGTATGGAGGACCTTCTGTCAGGGAAGACAGGTATGCAGTAAAAGAGGACACAGGGATGGGATGTGGTGGCCCAGGCAGTAAGTGCTCATGGGGAGTACAAATGCACTCCCCAGGAGTGCATGAAAAGGATAAACAATTAGAGGACCAGGGCCAGAGAGTGCCTGGCCACCATGTGAGCATCAGTGCAAGCCACAAGGGGTGAGCCACGCACTGTGCCACCACAGATGGCCCGTGAGGAGCAGCTTACATCCACGCTGTTCTGTGTCTCTGTGGAGGGTGTCCCTGATGGAGGGTTCCAGACAGAAGGAGGCCCTTCACAGCACAGTGAGTAGGCATGTGACATTTCGTAAGGGCCACGTGTTGTGTTCCTGGATGTGCCGGGTATGTCACACACGGACATACACTGTGTTGCCTTGATGCTGTGCAGGGCTTCAGTTATTGTATGGTCCTCCCATGGGTATGTAGTGTCCTTGTTTCAGCCCTTGGGTATTGCAGTGGCAAGGCTGTGCCACCGGGGATGAAGACATGCTGGGATAGGGCCCCGGTGGTAGTCCTTGTCCACGTGTGTACACGTGCCATGTCCGTGTATGTACATCAATCATGCCAGTGCAGTTAGCTGCACAGGGCAGTCACTGTTAATGGCGTGTCCATCTGTCAGATGCAGTGCCCATGTCCCAGGGGTGGACATGTACACATCCCAAGGCACAGAGGCTGCTAACACCAAATAACCATGTGGGCACAGCCCAGCAGCATGCATTGGACACACCATATGATGGTGTGGGCAACACAGGCCACAGTGCAGGACCATGCCATGTGTGGCAGTACCAGCACACCTGTGCTGCATGGCACACAGTCCCATGTACACTGGACAGCAGACACCCACGGCTGTGATACCCTGACCAAGCACTCATTTCTGCCTTATAGCACCTTCACACCTCGGGGTGCTGCAGGGCCCAGGCCACAGACAGAGGGGCCAGAGGAGGAGGAAGAAGAACTCAGGTCATCAGCATCAGCCAGGACCATGGCAGGTACAAGCAGGGCACCTGTGTTCCAGGACCTCCTGGGGTTTGCGGGTCTGAACGCCCTGTCTGGCCTAGTGTTGCTGGATGATCCCACAGTGCTAGCATCTGCCATGGAGGATGATGATGAAGAAGATGCCTCACAGATTGTGGTGACAGCACACAGCAGTGTCATTGCCACAGTGCCGGTGGCTACATGGGCAGCAATAGACAGGGTGGGGCACCCTGCCACCATGCATGACCTCCGCCAGATCGCTTCTATGCTGACCACACCCGCGGCAGTTGTTGGGTGCCAGGGCTAGGATGTGGCTGTGGGGACTGGGGCTGTCCCCACAGTGCAGCAGGGTGCTGTGCATCAGCAACATTCTGCTTGGGCTCATTACATGCCTGTACCAGATCCCACTCTGTCTGCCCATGCACCATTCCACCTGAACAGCTGCCAGCCGTGCTGCTGGGGCTCATTACATGCCTGTACCAGATCCCACTCTGCCTGCCCACGCACTGTTCCACCTGAACAACTGCCAGCCATGCTGCTCGGGCTCATAACATGCCTGTACCAGATCCCATGCTGCCTGCCCATGCACCGTTCCACCTGAACAGCTGCCAGCCATCCTGCTGGGGCTCATTACATGCCTGTACCAGAGCACACGCTGCCTGCCCACACACCATTCCACCTGAACAGCTGCCAGCCATGCTGCTCGGGCTTATTACATGCCTGTACCAGAGCCCACGCTGCCTGCCCATGCACCGTTCCAGCTGAACAGCTGCTAGACATGCTGCTCAGACTCATTACATTCCTGTACTAGATCCCACTCTGCCCGCCCAGGCACCTTTCCACCTAAACAGCTGCCAGCCATGCTTCATCCACAGGCCATGGATGTGGCACTGCAGGCCAGAACACCCCCCGCCCATCAGCCACCCCCACAGGACAGGTCCCCTTCTAACAGGCTGGATGAGCACACCAAGCTTCTGACACCATCCCCTGCCTCAGGTATTCCCAACACCCCTGGGTCCCATCTAGGCTTCAGGAATGGGACACCCATGAGCACATGGTCATGGTCCCATTAGTCTACCCCTGCTAGCATGGTTGGGCCATCCGCTGAGGTGGGTGACACCCCAAAGAGGGTTACCCATCGTGGGCATATCTGCCCACATGTCTGTGGTGTCCATGGTGGGACACAGTGATGCCACCTATGTGCAGTTGTCATGAACATTTCCCATCCAGGCATCATTGGCCCACACACCCTGCTGGTCATGTCCGGGGCCACATGGCATGCATCTCAATGCTGTTCCTGTGGTATTCGGGACATGTGCTAGGGCACTGCTGTTGTGTTGTCTGGCATGGGCATGATGAGTGCATTGTTGTGTGTTCGCTGTGCATGTATGCATGTGTGCATGTGGTGTCCTCTGATCCATGCAACCACCACAGTAACCCCATGTACCCCCTTCCTGACATTACCACAGTGGCCACACCTGCATGGGTGTGTGCTTCCACCACTGTGGTCTTGTCAACTGTGCTGTGTCAGCTGACCTGTGCATATGGTTCCCCAATCCCACCCGACATTGTACAGCCCCCTATGGTCCCTCTCTGGTACCCACCTGCAGTCTCCAAAGTACTGCTCCACAAATGTGTCTCAGTGCTGCTGTGCCCCAGCAGCCAGCCATGGGTCCTTAAAGTCATTGATTGCCTGTCTACCCCTGGCTGGTGGTCCCTTATCCCCTTAGCTAGTGCCCGCCTTGACCTGGACATGGATTCCGGTCCATGACCATGTTGTGTAGCATACAATGGGCCAGGAATATGCCACAGGCCTTCTCTGGGCTGTACTGTAGGGTACCACCTAACCTGTCCAGGCATCTGAAATGCATTTCAACACACCAAACACATGCTCAGTGATATTGAGTGTCATGGTGTGTGCCTCATTATATCTATCCTCTGCCTCGGATGAGGGCTGGCATATGGAGGTGAGCAATCATGGTCGCAGGGGTATGCACAGTCACCTGTGGGGGGTACACAGCGTTTAGTGTACATCATGCATTCCCAGATGTGCAATGTCCCCGTGCACGTACATGTCAGCCCCAGCACCGTGTGGCCCCCACACTGCCATTCCCACCCCCTGTCCCCCCCATCCATGCCCACAATGTTGCATGCAGGGCACTTTCTGGACGTGGCATTGCCTCCCACAGCCATGCCCTGCTATACACATGCCCTGACCCTGCAGCCACACTGCCACTGTCTTGTCCAGCTGTGGTTCTCTGAACCACCATGGCACCTATGTCGGGCCAAGTCCTATGCCAGCACATGCCTGGACATGTGTGCATGTTGTGTGTCCCCTGCCCTGCCCCCACCCCCAATGCACAGCTCCCCCTGCCACCTGTGGTTCATGGTGCAGTGGGCACACGTGAGCCACAGCATGACATGCATTTTGGCTGTGGTGACCTATGTCAGTGTCCCATCCTGGCATCTCTGCCAGCTGTACTGTGTGCCACTCTCTGTTGTGTGAGCCCATTGTCCAGCCCCACTCACCCACAGGATGGCCATTAGGTATCCTCCCACTCTTGAACAGGTAGCACAGGGCTGACTGGTGTCAGATGTTGGCATTGTGTGCATTTCCAGGGTGCGTGGCACAGACATTGGTGATGTGCCCTGTGGCATTGCACACCACCTGGCAGTTTACAGAATTAAAGATCTTCCTGCTGACATATGTGAGGCCAGGTGGTGTGCATATTGCCACATGGGTGCAGTCTATGGCTCCTAGCATGCCTGACATGCATGCCACCCTGTGGGAGTGTAGCATGGTTTCTGTTTGCTCTGCTTGTATGCTTGGGAATTTGATGTACTCTGAAACATGTTGCAGCACAGCAGTGAGGAAATGAGTGAGGAGATGGATTGTGGTAGAATGTATGATGCCAGTGGTGTCACCCACGGGCATCTGGAAGATGCCCTTGGTGAGTAGGCATATTGCTGCTGTCA
Organism: Neoceratodus forsteri; assembly: GCA_016271365.2. NCBI lineage: Eukaryota > Metazoa > Chordata > Ceratodontiformes > Ceratodontidae > Neoceratodus > Neoceratodus forsteri. The sequence continues at coordinate 1,367,732,886 of CM057459.1, forward strand.
TATTTGTCTCCACCATCATGGCATGACTCCTGTGTGTTGGTGCTTGCAGGTCATCATGGAGCAGCTCACAGAGCTGTCCCAGCAGTTCCCCGTTGAGTCGGCACCAGCCCACTATCTCTGTGTCACTCAGCTTTTCAAACATGACATGGGCACAGTATCTTCTCTGCTGGGCATACGGCCCATGGGTTCTTCCATGGTCACATTGTTGCTCCACCCATCTCCTCACTCCCCTCATGACTGCTGCCATTAGAAATGCAGACGCATTCCTAGCTGCTTTGTGGTGCAGTGCTGCTGCATGCCTGGGGTGACTTGGACTTAGGCGTACTTTTTATATCGCTGTCTGTGTGGCACATTTGCATAATGCGCTGCAGTTGCACAGCTCATTTTGACTGACTATAGGACTGTGTGGCACATTCATGAGAATGCCCTCCACATGTGCCACATACATTATAGTTGCGCATCAGGTGTTGCACTGTGCAGCCCTGTGTTTTCAATATGGCCCCACAGTGCGTCTTCTGGTTTGCACCTGGCACATCTCATGTTGCACTGTGCATCTTCTTTGAATATCCTGGCCTATTTTGTTATTTATTTGTTAAGATCTAGGAATTACAATACCGTTGAACCAATGGTTCTTTTAAAAAGGTTCCGCATCAAGCATAAGTATACAGAAATACAGAGAAGTAAAACCAGACAAATATACATACAGTCAAAAATGCAAGCAGTACAAATTACAATCATGGTTACAATGGAGACAATTTGTAGTTACTATCAGGAGCCGTCACAGTGGTGACATTGTCAGGGGTGTAAGTAGTGACATAACAAGTGCTGATAGAAAGGAGTGGGTGAGGTGGGTTGCAGAGAGGGAGAGAAAAAGAGAGGGGGGGCACTGAGGGGCATGGGCCTCCATAACAGAAGTGGGTGGCAAGACTAAGATGGAGAGTTGGGGAGTCAGGGGATGCGAAACCAAGGGGACAGTATGATAGGGGAGACAGCAAATGAGTAGATATTATGATGGGGAAGGGAATAATTGTGAAGGTAGGGGGAGAAAAGGGAGGCATTGGGGGGAGGTAAGAAAGGTGAAACATTGAGCCACTTGCCTCCATGGGCAGCGGTCACGATCCAGCCATAGCACCTCTACGGTGCAAGAAGCCTGATCCACCTACCCCCCAAAGAGATAGATAAGGTGCCACTTGCCCCCACGGGCAGCGGTCACGATCCAGCCATAGCACTTCTATGGTGCAAGGAGCCTGATCCACCTACCCCCCCCCCCAAAGAGATAGAGAAGGTACGATGCTTGAAAAATTGCCACAATTTCTCTGGGCTGTGTGAACGCTGAACCGGATCATTACTTGCAATTTGCTGTTTTCAATTTCAGCGCCTTCTCAGGGTAGCGCTATTGGCTCCACGCCTGTGTAGAGCTCCCTGATTGGCTGGTCTCACTCACGTGAGACAGGAGCACCCGAGACGTGTGGCTTAATGTAAGCCTGCATCCCTGTACTTGGCTCCTAATTTATATATTTTAATTTAGCCTGTTCTGCTCGGCCTGTGTAAAGTAACTTACCATTCCCCCCGCTGCAGTTTCTCTCCAACTGTATGTGCACTGATTCAGTACTAGCTCTGCAAACTTCCCCTTGATTTTCCCCAATTAAGCTTTCACTCTGTACACTGCCTTGAACTGAGTTTGTAAAAAAGTTTTACTGGCTTTGTTAATATACATTTTTTAATTAATCCTATTTAAGACTGTACTGGGTTTACATGCTTACTGCTATGGACTTAGAAAATTCAGTGAATTGTAAAATCTGTGTAGCCTCTGTCTTAAGCCAAAGGCTCCTGCCCTTGACTTTCATTCTTAATCATCTTCCTTTGTCCCCCTGTCCTCCTCTGTCTCTGTTCTGTCCCTCCTGCCCTCCCCCATCAGTCTGTTCTTTTGTGCTTGTTTTGGATTCCCGAGTTAGCCGGCACCTTGCCTCTGTCTGAGACCGCCCCCTGACTTGTCTTTCAAGTTGGTGCTCAGCTCTCTTTGTGTGTCTCTGTTTAGACACCCCCCCCATCTACTCCTATTTAATCTGCTGTCTCCTTCCTTACAGGTGCCACTTGCCCCCTCAGGCAACAGTCACGATCCAGCCATAGCACCTCTGTGGTGCAAGGAGCCTGATCCACCTACCCCCCAAAGAGATAAATAAGGTACGATGCTTGAAAAATTGCCACGATTTCTCTGGGCTGTGTGAACGCTGAACCGGATCATTACTTGCAATTTGCTGTTTTCAATTTCAGCGCCATCTCAGGGTAGCGCTATTGGCTCCACGCCTGTGTAGAGCTCCCTGATTGGCTGGTCTCACTCACCTGAGACAGGAGCACCCGAGACGTGTGGCTTAATGTAAGCCTGCATCCCTGTACTTGTCTCCTAATTTATATATTTTAATTTAGCCTGTTCTGCTCAGCCCCGTGTAAAGTAACTTACCATTCCCCCCCACTGCAGTTTTTCTCCAACTGTATGTGCACTGACTCAGTGCTAGCCCTGCAAACTTCCCCTTGATTTTTCGTCCCACCATCCCTCCCCCTCCCCCTCCCAGGCCTCCTTTAAATGCACACAGTCTCCGCCCACTCCTATCTAATGTTTCAATTTATTGGTCACTTACTGTCAACAACTGCAATTCCTCCCATCCCCTTTTTGCAACTAAGCCTTTTAGCAGCTTTATCTCATTCTGTCTTGCTGAGGCATACCATTTTGGTACTTTAGGTTTGCTTATTGCTGACTAGCATATCCTGTCTTGCTAAGGCACTGTTTTACTTGAAAATTGTACTACAAATTACTGAACTGTGACCGATTTGCCAAAAAACTGTGTTTATTGTCTAAAAATGTTCCCAGCAACCAAGTGTTACAGCCCCTTCGTGACTTTGTAGCTCTCTCCAGACTGCAAGGCGCGCCAAGGAAATTGCTGGCTTTTCAGTTGCTTATTGAGCTGTTTTCATTCAGACTGCTAGCCTTTGTGTTGCCCCATTATTAATTTGAGCTCCTCTCTCCTTTCTCTAGCCATGATCCCAGCTCAGACACCCTCCGCGTGGACCGCGGACACTGGGTGGTCAGTGCTCCCAAAGCCGCCGCCCGAGACCTCCTGATCAGACTCCACCACTTGAGACGTACGGCAAAGCATCAATTTCTCACCCACCCACCCATCTCCTCTCCTCTCCTGTTTGCTATTATATAGACCCGTTAGCACCACCCACTCCCATCCCTGACGAATCTCCTGCCTTCTCTTTCTTACTAAAACAATTTGTTACTGCCAGGGTTCCACTAGAGGAATCCTGCAACCAGCAGCCGGCAAGCTACCCTTGTTATCAATATTCCCTCATGTACCCAACAACTGCAATTATGGCAGCCTCATGGCAATTCCTCCTCCTAACTGCACTGTGTATCATACCCCTTACTGGCTTACTATCCGAAAAATTTGAGACTGGGGGTACACCACATCCTCATCCTGAAGACTGCTCACCCAATCTGACTCTACACATCACATGTTATGCCAAGGCTCCTTGCCAACTGATCCAGGTGGACTACCTTCCTCGAAGAGCAACTATTGCAGGTTTGTCTACGCCTCCTTCCTTATCTCTAATTAATTCGAGTTACTCCCACTGGCATTACACAGTCAGAGTATTAGCCTCAATGTCCTTAGGCTTGCATAAATTAAAAAACAAAACTTGGCACCCCGGTTCCTCCTCTATGCCAAGCCGGAAAAAGCCTCGAGCTCATTACTTTTCACTTGAATCCCTGAAAAAATTGCTACTCCTCCTTTTACTCTGCTCTGGCAATGTTGAGCTTAATCCAGGGCCCATAAATAAACTTACCTCCCCTTCTGAGTCACTATCTCTTAAAGGTATTAGTTTTATGTACATTAACGTGTGCAGCCTGCTGAAAAAATTCACCCTTGGCTTTGCAAAAGGTTGAATTCTGACTGTAGGTCATTGCAGGCAGCTTCAGGTGTTGGGTGACTCACGTGAGAACTGTATCATCTGCAAACAGATGGATGTTGGCTTCTTTTATACAGTAGTCGATGTTATTAATGTAGATTGCAAAAAGTAAGGGCCCTAATATAGAACCTTGAGGTACCCCTCTTTGAAGAGTTTTTAAGGGGGACAGGACTCCTTTGGCTTTAACTTGTTGAAGGTGCCCTGTAAGACAGTCAGTAAACCAGTGCAGAGAGGAAGGGTCCACAACTATGGTTTGAAGGGAGGAGAAGAGCAGACTACGGTCGACGGTGTGGAAAGCCTTGCTTAGATCATTAAATAAAGTTTTTGCTCTCAAGATTATGCTGCCAGTCATTAGTAACTTTGGTGAAGGCTGAGATAGTGCTATGTTTAGCTCTGAATCCAGACTACATAGGGTTTAGCAGTTCCCTAGACTCAAGGTGAGTCCTCAGCTGTGCATTTACAATTTTCTCTAGGAGCTTGGACAGGACCGGAAGGAGAGAAATCAGCCTGTAGTTATTGAGATCACTGGGGTCACCTGATTTGAACAGTGGTGTGACGTGCTGTCTTCCATATAGGTGGTAAGGTGCCCTGAGACAGGGATAAGTTAAAAAGGTGGGTGACGGGTATTGCTAGTACATGGTAGGCAATTTTTAGGAAGTAAGGGTCAAGGGTGTCGGTCCCACCACTTTTTTTAGTATCCAACTGAAGCAAGAGGTCCTCTACCTCTTTCAGTGAGGCAGGTTGAAGCAAGAAAGGCAGCAAAGCTATCAGAGTTTCTGGCAGTTGGCTGGCAGTCTGGGAGCGAAGTATGTTTGCAGGGGAGTTATCAAATACCATGCCAGCAGTAACAAAGTGGTTATTGAATGCGTCAAGTATATCCATCTTTTCAGTTATAGTCAAGTTGCCAGAGGTAATCTTGGTTGGGGGTGAATTTCCTGGGGAGTGGCCTAGCAGATTGTTGATTGTGTCCCAGAGCTTGATTGGGCTCTTTGCAGCAGAGTCGAGTTCAGATTTGAAGAAGGTGGCCTTCGATTCTCTGATTGTTTTGGTACATAAATTTCGTAGTCTCCTGAACTGGTTCCAATTCTCTGCAGTGTTCAGTCTGCAAGCTTTTTTCCAGAGCTTATCTCTTTCTAGAAGCAAGGACTTGATCTGAGGGGTGAACCATTTACAGGTTTTGGTCCTAGTTTGAACTTTAATCAGGGGAGCATACTTATTAAGGGCCCTCGATAGAACGTCATGGAAGATATTGTAAGCTGACATAATCATTTTGGCCAGGTAGAAATCTTGCCGCTGAGGGTAGTACTTAAGCTTATTTAGGTAGGCATGTTCATTGAAGTTGCACTTGGATCTGTTCATAGAGAACTTGCTGATGGGTGCTGGGTTGTTGGTGGATCTTCCTCCCGCAATAAAACAATGGCTGCTGGCGTCTAAGAAGCAGACATCAGCGTGGGAGAAGAGATGAGGTTTGCTCACCATTAGCACATCCAAAAGTGTACATTTACTGGGGTTCTTCAAGTTTGGGCATGTTGGTTCAGTAATAAGTTGCGTCAGCCCATGTTCATCAAAGAAGGATGCAAGGGTGGCAGCTGCGTTAGAGAGCCAGTCAAAGTTGAGGTCTCCTAAAATAATAGTTTCTGGCAGCCCCTGTCCCAACTTGTCACTTAGATATGACACAAGCTGTAGGCCAGCAGACAGTGGTCTGTAGCATCCTACTACGCAGAGTTCAGTAGTCTGTCTAATTTCCACTTTGAGAATTAGGCATTCAAATTCACTGGCAACAGATGCCGAGGATAAGCAGAAGGCAGAAAATTTGTCTTTAACGTAGATAGTTACCCCTCCTCCTCTGGCATGCCTATCAGCTCTGAACAAGGCATAGTTGGGGATGTTTACTTCTCTATCAGTGGTGCTGGGTCTAAGCCAAGTTTCAGATATCACAAGTATGTCAGAAGAGGTATGATTTACCCAAGTTTGTATTAAGGTTATCTTTTTAAGGAGGCTACATACGTTAATATGCAAGAAGCTTATTCCTTTTAAATTTGCTAGTTCTGCTGGTGAAGCAATAGCTTCTGAGGGGCCAGGGTTGAGTTCTACATTGCCTGAACATAGCAGGAGGACAAGTAGGATTTTTCTAAGAGCGCTAATTATAAGCTTGTAATTTCTGCCTTTCTCCCATCTAGTAGATCTGATGTTTTTAGGGACTAGAAAGTAGCCACCACAGAAGAGCTGATCTGTTGTAGCAAGAGCTAGTACCCCTACTGCAATAGGCAGGGAGGAGATAGAAGTCTGCATGGTGGGAGGTGGGCCTTGTGGTGGGGAGTGTTATAAGTACTACTGGTATGTGGGTCCAAGAGCAGGGTTCAGTATTGGTACTTGGAATCACGGAGGCAATTAAAGGATAAGTTGCCATGTGGTATACAGCACAAGGTGCTGTTGTAGACCAAACATGATGGTAGTTCAGGTGTCCAATGCTGGGCAGCTGGTATCAAGCAGAAGAAGGGGCAGTATAAGGAGCCATATAGGGCTCGACATGATGGTACCTCAAAAAAGGAGCCACTCATTTGGCCCAGGGGCCAGTGGGGTTGCTGGATTAATGCAGCTTATCAGTAGCTTTCCGATCCAGGTCGACCCAAATTTGATAGCATTAAAAATATTTAGTGGTGAAGGCACAGCCAAGGAGAGCCTATGCGTTTTAGTAAGGTGAGGTCCTGAGAAGTGGATCCCATAGGCTGGACAGAGAAGAGGAGGATCATGAGCTAAGTCTCTATTGGTGGGGCACTGCACCAGGGGTGTGGACTAATATTTTGGCAGAAGAGACTGTATTTAATAATCAGTGGAGGTAGGGGAGGGGGGCGGGTGAAAATTTCGCAGCAGTTGCCGTACCTTGTAAGGCCGTGGGTCCGTGTCTGCAGTCTCGAGCATCGGCTAGAGGGGCGCCAACCACCCGGTAGCTAGGAATCCCACGGCTTAGGAGCTGGGAGCCTGGGTGGCAGTTCCTCGGCTGAGGGAGAGAAGAAGAGTGAGGATTAATAAAGGGGATTCACACAAAGGGTCAGACAGAACAGCGGGGAGTCCAAAATTTGCAGAACAAAAGGACGTGTATTACTTTGGCGCCCAAAAGTGTCTGGGGCCAGTGCACGTATGCAGAGAAAGGGCTGTAAACACTAGATTTCTTTCCCAAACCTCAATTCAAGTCCTTTCAATTACAGACTGGGTTAACAGTTCAGCTTTTTAACATTTGTCCCAACGTAAACATTTTTAGGGTTTAAAATCAAAGAGCAGAAGCCGGCTTTCGCCAGGGACCAATGAGAGCATGGTCTGAGATGGCGCTTGCAACCTGGCTGGTTGCAGTAGTTGCTGTACCTTGTAGGGCCTTGGGTCCATGTCTTCGGTCTCGAGCATCAGCTAGAGGGGCGCCGACCGCCCGGTAGCCGGAAATCCCGTGGCTTAGGAGCTGGGAGCCTGGGTGGCAGTTCCTCGGCTGAGGGAGAGAAGGTAAGCGAGGATTCATAAAGGGAATTCACACAAAGGGTCAGGCAGAATGGCAGGGAGTCCAAAATTTGCAGAAGAAAAGGTCCTGCATGGTACCAGCAATGCCAAAAGAGGTAGTGAGGAATAGTAGTAGGTGGTTGCACCCCATGGTAGCTTTTCGGTGTTGCTGGCCTGCTTAACTACTAGCTGGTTTATAGTTAAAAGGGTATTCAGTCGAATTAGGGTGAGGTCCCTAACAATAGGGAAGGTAGAACAGTAATTGAGAGGAGTTAGATGGAGTGGCAGGAGAAAAAGTTGAGAGCAAATGTGTAATCCTGTGGGTGGGACTGCTTTAAAAAGGGGCTTTGAGAAAGTGGGTCAAGTCAGGTTTTGAAGACAGGGAGGCTAATAGCATGAAAATGTGCAGCAGTGGAGTAACCAATCAACTGCTAGGCTGAGGAAGGGGCAGAGTAAGGGTCTATTTAATACTGTGAGGAGGAGAGGGAGGAGGGTGGGTGAAAAATTCAGTCCAGAACACAGCACAGAAAGAGATTTCCCTGAGATCAGGAAGCGCCAGGCATTGGAAAATCAGCCAAGGAGTAACGCTGCCAATCAGTGCCTGGCTCCTCCACTGGGCATCCAATCAAAACAGCGGCATTCAAAACCACGAGTTTCGGAGGTCCGGTGCGTACCTGAATCTGTCCGGGGGTCAGTCGGGTGGATGTTAGCTGTGGCCTGCTTTGAGAGAGCAGGCCACAGGAGCAGCTGGAAGTTTGATAATCAATCAATCAATAAAGATATTGATTGATAAAAGAGATAAAGAGGGAGGATGGGGAAGGGAGGAAGGGGTGGAAGATAACTGGTTGATGGAGATGAATAGGTGTGTTAGTGGAAGATAAGGGGTAACGGAGTGAGAGGTTGGTAGAAAGACTGGGTGAGTCAGCAAATAAAAGGACAAACATGCGGGAGGGGTGAAAGTAGGGAGTGGTGGGGAGAAGATATAGGTTAAGTGGTTGATCTGAGATGAGCATTAAGGAGAGGGGGGAAGCGCTAGAGACATTTAGAGAAAAACACAGGGACTGCTTGCAGGGTGCAATCACAGCAACTAAGAGTAGTGAGATATTGCTGGAGTTTAGACTTGGATAGGCCAATCTTTGGCTCAGTGGCTACTTCAGGTAGGATGTCATTTAACAATGTAGGTACACTATAGCTAAAAGTCCCTTGTGCCTAAACGGTCAGACAAAAAGGAACAACGTAGGTTTGTTTGGAAGCACTGCACATGCTGGGGGGGGTTGGTGCAGGTGTTAGGAAGGGCAGGATTGCAGGTGCGGTGAGGACATGGCAAATTTTTTTCACAAGTAGACATGACTGATAGGAGATCCTGCCTTTAAGGTGGGGCCAGTTGGACAGCTTGTAGAGGTCACATGTATGCGTTAGTCTATCTGCACCTGTTATAAGCCTACAGGCCATATTCAGCATGATTGAGATACATCTTAAGGGAGAGTCAGCAGCAAAGCCATAGACCACTAATTCATAATCTATGGTAGACAGGCTGGAACTAGTTAAAGCTAATCTCAGAGCCTCAGGGATCATACAATGGCAGTGTCAGTAAAGGACATCTTGCCTAGAGTTTACTGCCTTTGAGATTTGGTTAACAAGAAAGCTGTATGATACGAAGCTATCAATTGTAATTCCATGGTATTTGAAATCATAAACTTGCTCAAGTGTTTGGTTCAGGTTGTTAATAATGGTAAGGTTAGGTGTTTCATGTTTGTTTTAAGGGCTTGAGAAGAGCATTACTTCAGTCTTTTTATAATTCATGACTAGCTTATGCTGACCAAACCAGTTCTGGAGCAGAGTGAAATTGGCTTGCAGATCACCAGAGAGAGTCAGCGGGTCTTTATGGCTTGAAAAGAGGACAGCATCATCTGCATAGAGTATCATGTTATTGTAACAGGTTTTCAGGAGGTTATTGATAAAGAAGCTAAATAGGAGGGGGCTTGTGGGACTCCTGATCTAACTGGGAGGCTACTAGAGAGGGTACCATGAATTTTCACTTGCTGTGTTCTACCCTGAAGGTAGCTACTGAACAAGCAAGTTACCTTATTTGGGATTCCCAGGGCAAAGAGGGATTGAAGAAGGAGTTGGTGGTTGATGGTATCGAAGGCCTTTGTAAGGTCAATGAAGATTGCATTAAGTATGTTAGTATTGTTCAGGGCCTTGTGGATGTGATCAATAAACTCAAGGAGAGCAGATGTTGGACTATGGGCTTTTCTGAATCCATGCTGCTGCAGGCATTGATTGTTATATTTGTCTAGGTACTCCATCAGCTGGTCAGCGATAATGCACTCAAGGGCTTTAGATAGAGGGGGAAGGATTGATATGGGGCAACAGTTGGAGTGTTGTGCACTATCACTGCTTCTATATATGAGTGTGATGACAGCAGCTTTCCATTGTTGGGGGAATTGTCTAAGGGAGAGCGATAAGTTCAGAAGTTTAAAGAGAAGTTTTAGAGTAGTAACGACTGAAAGATTGAGAAGTTTTAGGTCCAGGGTGTCACCACTAAACCTGGTTTTACCAAGCACTTTTTGTAGGTATTTTTTGGACTCTACTAGTGTGACTTTCCTAAAATAGAATAGAGAGGTCTTGCTGGGAGGAGTTGATGTTGCTTCATCATCTTTCAACGGAGAAACATTAAAGAAATCGGGGGGAGCACGGAACTGAGGTCTGTGAAAGTGACATTAAAGGGAAACTCCTATTGAGTCCCTCAGTGCAGCAGTGGCTGCAGAAATGCTTGATTAGGGATTTCAACATAAAAGAGATTTTTTTTTTACTACCTGATGCCCTGGAATTTTGATGAAAATATTTGCTCGCTCCATAATGGTGACAGACCCCCAGGCGGACAGCTTGCACACCTCAGGTGACCTCCGCCACAAAGGTTGTGCTAGTGAGGGCTACCAACAAATGGCAGATGTTGGTAGCCCTCATTAGCATAACCTTCATGGTGGAAGTCACCCGAGGTGCGTGAGATGTCCTCCTGGGGGTCTGTTGCCATTATGGAGTGAGCAAATCTTTTTCATCAAAATTCTGGGGCATCAGGTAGTAAAAAAAATATATTTTATGTTAAAAGCCCTAATCGGGCATTTTTGCAGCTGCTGCTGCACTGACAGACTTGATAGGAGTTTCCCTTTAAAGGTGTCAGCAATTTGTTTATGGTCCTGTGTGGTAGATCCATTGACTTCTACCAGTGAGGGGGATGATTTATTGTGCTTGCTTGTTAGACTTTTGATGTTTTCCCAAAAGTTGCAGCTATTACCCCAGGAGTTGAGGTCCCACCTGGAGTACAGTGTACAGTTCTGGAGACCATACCTACGTAAGGACATAGACAGGGTAGAGAAGGTTCAGAGGAGGGCAACAAAGATGGTGCATGGATTGCATCACAAGTCCTATGAAGACAGGTTGAAGGAACTGAACATGTACTCCCTGGAGGAGAGGAGGGAGACAGGGGATATGATAGAAACATACAAGTATCTCACAGGGAGGAACAGGGTGCAGGAATACACTATTTTAAGCGAAAAGATGTTCCAGGACAAGAGGGCATGGGATGAAGTTGGAGGAGACGATTCAGAGGAAACATGAGGAAGAATTTCTTCACAGAACGGGTGGTGGACAAGTGGAACACCCTGCCAGAGGAAGTGGTGGGGCTGAGACAATCATGGGATTTAAGAATGCATGGGATAGACATAAAGGAATTCTGGAGGTCAGGGGTATGGGGCAACAGACTTCTAGGAAAACATAAACTGAATTTACAAGCTCAAATGGGCAGACTGGGTGGGCCATAGGCCCTTATCTGCTGACACTGTCTATGTATCTATGTATCTATGTATCTATGAGTTGCTGAGTTCATTCTTAAAATACTGTTTGGCTCTGTGAATTTCTCAGGTATATAGGTTACATTTATCCTTGTATTGCTGCTTATCAACTTGCCGGCCAGATGCCAGCTCACGGTGCCAGAGATTGTCTCTGTCTTTCAACAAGCTTATTAGAGCCAGAGTGATCCACGGGCTCGCTGAGTCTTTTATTGTTCTTTTCTGATATGGGGCAAATTTGTCACAGGCCACATTAAATTGTGTTATAAAGTAATTTAGTGTTTGATCCATGTTGTTGGATGTATCAAGGGGGGACCAGTCAGTTTCGGCACGGAAGGCTTGAAATTGTTTAATCAGCCCATTTTATTAGGGCAGACTGGTAGGAAACTTTTGCCTGTAGTTTGGGACTACTGTTTGACCACTGACATATAACAGATGAGTGATCACTCAGTGAGTCGGAAAGAACAGTAGTGTTAGAGATCCTACTGGAGTGTGTGGTGAGGATTAGGTCTAGTAGGGAGCTACTGCCTGTTCTACAGTTTATCCTCATGGGGTTAGATACCATCTGAGTGAAGTCAGTGGCTGCAATAGCATTCTTATAGGGGTCAGCTTCAGGGGCAGGCCTGTTGACATTAAAGTCACCTAGGACCGCTGTCTCCATGAGTTGAGTGATGTTTTCCAGATTGTCAATGACCATCTTAAAGCCAGATGCTTGGTCACATGGAGGGATACAGACAGACATTATAATAAGCAATTTCCCCTGTTGTTCAAGGGTTATTCTGATGGCTAGGACTTGTGATTAGCCAGCAGAAGATCAACCAGGATGACTTTGGCTTTTAAGGTCTCATTCAAGTAAATGGCACAGCCGCCACCCTTTTTTCTGGCACAGTCATGACTAAAGAGTACATAACCTTGGAGGGAGATTGCCAAGTTGGGGACCTTTGGGGAGAGCCAGGTTTCACTGAGGGAAAGAATATTGGGTTTATGTTGTGGCACCCAAACCAGCAGGTCATCTAATTTGAGATTTAATTTAGAAGGCTACGAAAGTTCATCATGGCTATTTTTAGAAATTTATGGTTAACATTTTTACAGTTTGGGCATGGGGCGGGCCGGGATTGGGGTTAATGTTTTTTGATAGTAGTAGTAGAAGTAGGCCAATGCTACATAGGTACAGGTCAATGGACTTTAGCAGGGTACTACATCTCTGCATGAGGGATTTTAACTGAGGGCTGTTTATCCTCGATAAGAGGAGGAGGAGGAGGAGGAGGAGAGGGTATGCTGCTAGTGGGGGGAGGGTGATTTCATTGGTACCTAATTTAGGGGTCAGTTTAACAGACCCAGGATGCATGGTGTTTAGTAGAAGTGTGCCAAGCGGTGTGACATCATAGAGCATGTAAGTGATAAAGGAACAGGTACGAGGGATGCTATTGGTGGGAAGCAGAAAAAGAAGGATGGTGATAGGGGCCATGTAAATTTGGGACAACATGGATACAGGTGTGGGTAAAAATCAGGTGAGATGGTAACAGTATAGATGAGGTGTGAAAGAGAGATAGCGAGCAGTAGAGATGAGTGATGAGGTACAAAAGAGTGATAGTGAACCAGGTGCACTTTAAAAGAAGTAATATAGAGGTAGTATTAGGAAAGGAGGTGTTCAAGGAACTACTGTATAGCTATATTTTTCATAAGATTTATTTTATATGTATGTATATATTTTTTGATGGTTTATTTTTGAAAGAAATGCTGTTACTTAGGGGGTAGACTTCAAGGCATCTAGTCAGGCTTTAAGAGGAGGTATGAGGGAAAGGAAGAGGTAGAGACAGAAAACGCAAGAGGGCTTGTGCTAAGCAGCGAGAGAGTGCATTAGAAGAAATCAGATGTACAAGGCTGCCTATTATAAGTGTGGTAAGCCCCTCCAGTGTGTGTATTATAGGATTTAATGCATTTCCCACAGGCATAAGGAAAAGTCAGCCTTCTGCCTCTTACCTCACTACAACCCTGGTGAGTGCATTAAAATTCTTATATGTGCACCCTGTTGTGGCTTACTACTTACTAGTAGCTAATATGTTAACTCTGTCTTTTTAAGGGACTTCTTCTCTAGTCAAAATAAATGTTATTATGTTGCTGATTATATCTGCCTGTCAGTTTTACAAAGCTGTTTTAAAGCCAAATGAAACAGCCATCTTTTTTCCTTGGAAAAAAATATTTAAAATATTCATGAACTACCTTAATTCTTGTACAGTCAGTCAGATTTTACCAGCAAAGGAAACTGGATGATGTCTGGAATAGTGGTGTGCGAAGTGGCCTCAATTCGCTCCACAGAGTGATTCACGGCGTGAAGGAGGATTCGCGGAGTGTTCCACAGTGCAGAGCGGAGTACTTTGCGTCATAGGAGGTAATGTGAAGTCCATTGAAAACAATGACTTTGCGTTATTCCGCCTTCCCCAAATCACTACTTCACAAAAATTAAGGTGACGTACATTGAAAACAATGTACTTTGCCTCACTTCACCTTGTTTTAAGCTCCAAAGATGGATTTTGCAGTGATTTATGGGATTTCAGGTCACATGGGCTCTAGATTGTTCTGCACAGCCTCAGTTTGGGGTAGTGTGTGTAGAAAGCTATTGGAGACGGTCTGCTTAGAGAGCTCTCTGTGATTCAAACCTTATAAAAGCTGCTAAAAAAGCCTTTTTGAGTCATTTTGTTTCTGAAACTTCAGTTCATCAATTGTAGGAAACCCTCCTCTGCTCATATCATCGAGCATTTATTGTTTGTGTGTGGATTTTGAATGTTAATGTACAACATTCAGTCTCTGTACTGAGAGACAGTGGACGTGTGCTTTGGGGGAGGGGTGTATCTGTGGTGTAGGTAGATTTAAGTAGGAGAAATAGGGAGTTATTTCTTTTTTGGTTATATTTTTCTTGTATAACTGACTGCGTTAATGTACACACACTAATATTTTCAGTAATTGTTGACATTTTTTTGCTGATTGTGTGTGTTGTGGTCTAGAGGACCTGGTGCAGCAGTGCATAATTTCAGGTTGTTTAAAATACGTTGTATATTACTGAAGTTTTCAATTTGCTATGCATTACTTGTAGACAAATTGTGTAAGTGTGTGTGCGGTGCATGACATCAAATCAATCAATCAAACTTTATTTAATCAGGCAAGTTACATCATTGAGCAAGCTCATTTTCAAGATGGTCCTGGACATATAGGACAAATTCATTCACAATAACATAACAGTTCATGGTACACTAGACAGTAGACAGGAAATTGTAACAATACAAGGTCAGTAAGCATAAGCACAAGGTTTGGTATGTAACAAGTAAATAGACAATAATTCAACGTATGCTAGTTGAGGTCATTAGAGTATTGAGGGAGGAGAGGGTGGGAGACACAGTGGAGGTCAGAGGAAATGGTAGTAACAGGACACAAGAAGAAGAGGGAGAAGGGTAGTCTAATAAAGTGGAGTCCCCAAGTGAGATCACTCAGGGAAGGAGGGAGGGAACGGGAGTAATACAGTACCTTAGTAGGATGCTGGCCGATGGGGGAATAAGACGGCCAGTGAGTCCAGAGCTAGTGCCTTGTTCAGAATGAGTAAGTACTGCTTATCTGAGGCAATCACATGCCTTTTTCAGGCATCTATATAGCAGCTGTCTGAACATGTGAGGGCTAGGCAGCAGGGAGAGTTTAAGTGCTTTTTGCATGTTATTCCATAGCATCGGTAGAAAGGAGCTAGTGGCAGTAGAACCAAGGCGAGTCCTGTTCTGTGGTGGTTTGAGTAAGATAAGCAAGGAGTTTCTTAGGCTATAGGCGCCATTGGAGCACACAAATAGGTTACATATAAGATGGTAGCTTGTTTGACATTGCTCGGAAGAGTCACATTAGGGCCTTTATTTGCATTCTCATGAAAGGGGCGGCCAGTCTAGAGTTTGGTACAACAGGCAGTGGTGAATCTGCAAGGGCAGGCTGAGAACAAATCTCAGTGCTCGATGATAGAGTGTTTCAAGCTTTTGGAGTGTATTTTGTGGGCAGTGACTGTAGAGGAAGTCGGCGTAGTCAAGCAGGGGAAGAAAGGTTGTTTGGACCAGATTCTTTCTAACTTCCAGGGTGAGAAGTTGTTTAATATGGTAGAATATACCAAGTTGTTGTCTTAGCTTTTTTTGATGGTTCACTTAGGTGTACATTGAAGTTAAGGTTTCATCCAGCCATACACCACAATACTTAAGCTTGTCCACTATCTCTAATGGTTCGCCAAGGAGGGTGATAATCTGGGGAGTAATAGGTGTCCTAATACTAAGGGTGGCGGATGGGGAGATAATCATTGCTTTTTTGGGGGGGGAATTTAACAAGAGCTTCAGGTTCAGCAGATTATGTTGGAGGATGTTAAAGTCCTGCTGTAACTCCTTGTAGGCAAGGTCCAAAGAGGGGCTGGTTGTGTAGAGGACTGTGTTGTCTGTGAAGACGTGACCGTCTCCTGCAAGAAGGCCAGAGTCAATGAGATTGATGTAAAGGGCAAAGAAGATACGCCCCAGGATAGAACCTTGCGGTATGCCATGGGGCAGAATTTTTAAAGGTGAGAGTTCGCCTTGGGCTTTTATTTGCTGTATACGATTTGTGAGGTTGCAGCAGAACCACTTTATTGCAGTGGTGCTTAGACCAATGCAACCAAGTGAATCAAGTAGTAAGGAATGATCAACCGTGTCGAATACTTTGCTGAGGTCGAGGAAGAGTGCATAGATATGCTATTTATTGTCCAGAGCTTTCAGCCAATCATTCAACACTTTGGCTAGGGCTAATACAGTGCTATGCTTGGGTCTAAAACCTGAGTGGACAGAGTTAAGGGCATTTTCACTCTCCAAGAACTCCCTTAATTGAGAGTTGACAACTTTTTCAAGTAATTTGGATAAAACTGGCGGTAGTGAAATTGGCCTGTAATTATTTAAGTCTGTGTAGTCTCCTGATTTCAAAAAGGGAATAATGTGTGCAATTTGCCAGCTAGTTAGCAATTCCCCTAGGATAAGTGAGCTATTAAAAAGATGGGTGATTGGTGCTATCAGATAATGATAACCTGTTTTTAGGAAGAAGAGTTCTAGCAAATCTGTACCAGTGCTCTTTTTGATGTCCAGTGAGAGGAGAAGATCCTCCACCTGTTTATAGAATACTGGCTGGAACATGAATCAAGGGTTTTCGGTACCGGGGGCCGGAGTTGGGCACGTAATATTGCTGGCAGGACACGTGGTGCTCAGTCTACTAACAGGTGATGCATTGAAGGTGAGGCCTGCAGTGGCAAAATAGTTATTGAGTTGATCCAGGATACACCTTTTATTGTGCCATAGAGTAATTGCTGGTGCAGCAGTGTGAACCTGCCATCCACTGCACCTCGGTGATTTTGTACTGTCATTGTGGTATCCTATCTTGGTTTTGCACTGCTATAATCTGCAGTCAGTGCTCTCCCCCCCTCCCCACCAGCACAAGGTATTCTTTTCCAGATTGGATCGTTTGTGACTTGAGAGCACCACTGATTAGTTAAAGTGTTGTTGAGCTTGTTGTGACTTTGCGTCTGTATCTCTTGTTAAAGACACAGTTGTTTTTTTGGCTTCACATCCAGTGTCCCCCCCAGCCCCCACCCAGAGTGAATGTTCCAAAATCTAAATCTGTTAAGAATGTTCTTGTTGGTCCCCTTAAATGCCCTCAAAGTGACGTTCAAGCAAAGCTGTTTCTCGTCATGGCACTGCTGCCAGTGGTAAGATTGTCTGTGGACTTGGTAGTATGCAATCGCAGAAGTGCATTGCTGATGTGAGGAAAGGTATTTCTCTTTCAGTGTTTTTTACAGCACAATCAATAGCTTCACTCATAGTTGAAGGAGATGATGTCTCAGCTGGTGGTGTTAGTGCAGTTACTGGTGGTAGTATGTGTATTGCTGCCTCAAGTTCCACTTCTGACCAGTTTACCATGTCCAAAAATATAGTGGAGTGTGAAGCAGTGCCAGTGAGTGACGGTGTAGATGATATAATACTCTCCAGTAACTGAACATGAGGATTCTGATCATTATGTCAACAATAGCACATAATGTAACATTTCTTCCACCATAGTTCAGGTCACGCATGTGCCATGCAGTGATTTACAGTGTGGTGAGAACATTTTGGGTGATGTCGCTGCTGCTGATGATGACGATGATGTAGCTGTGGTTGCAACATGCAGTCCACATACCAGCATCCAAGCAGAAGATATGGATGATGTTGATGAATATGATGATGATGTCAGAGACCCCTGTTGGGAACAGGAGAAAAATAAATCTGGTGGCTGTGTCTGGGTCTGTTTGCATCCCCCCCCGTAAAAAGTTGTGATTTACCAGTTTCAGTTGATGAGGATGTCCCAGTAATAATGATAGGTAGTATTGATGGTCAGTTGCAGTCCAAGTGAGTCCTGACTTAAAAATCATGTAGCAACCCCCCCCACACTTTATGGTTTAAAAAACGGAGTCCACTAAGCAGTATCAGGGGGGACATGATAAAACTAGAGCATCAAAATCCCTTGTTTGGGATTTTTTGTGCAAGCTGCTAATGATGAATCAGTTGCAATCTGCCAGGTTTGCCAGGTGCATGTGAGTTGAGCTAAAAAGGGGATCCATCTGGTCATAGGGGGACAGCATACACATCTTAAGAACAGGCACATGGCACTGTGGACTCAGCACAAGATGGCAGCTAATACCAGAGTGGGGTGTTCACCCTTGTCATCAACCATAATGAGCATGTTATCCCCTCCCATGACTGTAACATCAAGTAGAAAATTAAATGTGTGCAGTAGTGATGAAATAACAGCAGAGGATTACTACAGGCATGATGAGGTGGAGGAGCTGAATGATTCTGAAATCTTGTCCAGTGGTGGTGAGAGTAGCAGTTTTGGTGGTGGTGGTGGTGAATGCAGTATGTCTAGTGCAAGTGGTACATCAACCGAGGTTGGTAAATCTGGGAAAATAACTGCATTTCTGAGTTTGTCATCACCTGTGCAACCATCTTTATCACATGTCCACACTCCACCCCCTGCAGTTTGCAAAGCAGAACCATTTGTCATCATACCCCATGTAAAACATTTGTCAGCCCACATTACAGAGTGTTTTTGTGCATAAGCTTAAGTTCCCACCCAATCATGCAGTGTCACGTGAACTTAATGCTGCTGTAGCTGAAATTCTGGCAATTGATCTTTTGCCCTTCTCCTTTGTGGAGAATTCTGGGTTCTTGCAGTTTGCTGCACATGCCTGTCCAAAATGGAAAGTCCCATCCAGGACATACTTTTTGACCCATGCTGTCTCCGAGTTGTACTGTACTGTGTCCGACTCAGTAAGACATGCCCTTTAACATTCCTCCTCTCCATTCATCCATTTAAGTATGGATATGTGGACAAGTGGCAAAACAGTGGGGAGTTCATATCTGTGTATAATTGTACACTGGGCACAGGTGCTAGGGGTTGTTTGTGCTGTTGGTAGTGTAAATAATCAGTGTAGTAAGGTGGAGTGTCATGGTAGCAATCTTCCAGGAATTTGATAGCATGCAATGATTGCTATGCGTAATGTGTCCTGTTCACACACTGGAGAAAACATGTTGGATGTGGTATTGACTGAAATTGACAAATGGCTGAACCCCCTGTCCCTGAGAGCTGGGTTCATACCAAGTGACAATGGGTCAAATGTGGTGAAATGCATCATGAATGGTGGCTTTTTTTGTGTTCCATGCATGGCCCACTATTTAAATCTTGTGGTGCAGGAGTTTCTGCAGCCCCCTGATATAAAGGAAATGCTGACAGTTGCACTCCATACCTGTTCTCACTTTTCACACTCTGCAAAGGCCCATGACCAACTTTAGCAGTTGCAGATCCAAAACAGCCTCGCGCAGTACCACTTAAAACTGGAAGTTGTCACCCAGTGGAACTCCACTTTATACATGACAGAGAGGTTGTATGAACAGTACAAAGCCATCTCAGAATATCTTGTCATGTACACTAGTCGTGACAGTTCCAGTGCCTCCATGTCTATGACAACTGAACAGTGGCGCCTCATGGACTCTGTAATAAGAATCTTGAGGCCTTTTGAACATGCCACACAGGCAGTGAGTTGTGAGTCTGCCTCCATTAGCCAATCAATTCCACTGCTGTGGGTGCTAAGGCAGACATTGGTGAATGTACAGTATAGCTTTGATGTTGCCGGAGACACTGCTAGCAGAGTGTTGCTGAAACACATGCTGACAGTATTTGACCAGAATCATCACATCTTGAGCATTCAGCATAGCAACAACTTTTCAATAGCAACAATGCTGGACCCACAATATAAACGTAGAATTGCCTCAGTACTGGAGAGTGGGCCTGAACAGGTAAAAACTGTCAGTGGGCAACTGGTGCACTTGGTTCATGGGGCACAGAAGTCATGTGCCAAGGTCAGCAAACCTCAGTAGCATAATCAGGCTGAAGGTGCACCTGGAGGAGTATCACACATATCCAGTAAGGGGAAGGGGACTGCAGTTCCAGGTGGTCTGGCATCAAAGGTGGATGGCGTTAATCCGCTTTGGGAGGCTTTGTCCCAAGTGGGGATTTGTGACATATATGATTCCAGAGAAGCAGATGATGCATCAAACACTGGACTTAGAGCAGCACAGCAAATGGTTGAGTCATATTTGTCTGAAAACAGCCATATGTTAATCACTGATAATCCACTTTTATACCCTTAAGGAAAGGGGGGGGGACATGATAGAAAGTTTTAAGTACCTCAGTGGAATCAACAAAGTCCAAGAGGGTAGCATCTTTCGGAAAAAGAGGCGTGCAAGAACAAGGGGACACAATTTAAAGATAGAGGGGGCAGTTCAGGGCAATTTGAGGAAGTATTATTTCACAGAGAGGTAGTGGATGCATGGAACTGCCTCCCTGAGGAGGTTGTGGGGTCTAAAACTGTGGGAGAATTCAAGAATACATGGGACAGACATAAGGCAATTCTTGTGGGGGGGTAGGAAGAAATAGGCTGTTGATTAACTAGGATCTGCGGCCTATCCTGTAGGTAGGGAAATGGGCAGACTAGATGGACCAAGCGGTCCTTATCTGCTGTCAAAGTCTATGTTTCTATGAGTGAAAAGATCAGTGATTGACCAGAGCTGACCACTGTGGCACTGAAGTACCTGACATGCTCATCCTCCAGCGTGAGTGTCAAGAGGGTATTCAGCTCAGCAGGTGCAATAGCTCGGGATCATCATACAAACCTCTCTCCTGCAAATGTCAGTTTGCTAATATTCATAAAATGAATGAGAGGCACATACCAGTTCAGACTGCAACCTCAGTATTTGTACCCCGGCATAGTCATGGTTTAGCTGATGCTGTAGAAAGGGACCATCCTGGTGGCAGTGGCAACATGAAACGGCCTACCACTGACATAGATGATAACACAATGGAGAAAGAATTTCCCAGTGGTCAGAATTCAGACATAGAAGAGTGCAAGGGCAACTTTCTTTATGAGGATGATGACTAATGATGATGAGGTTAATGTTGGCAGTTTTTAACTTAGGTGGTTAAAAGGCTGTCACATTTCTTGTATGATGCTTGTTTTCTTTTTCATAAAGTTAAACCAGTGTCCCACTCATAGTGACTCAAATTCCATTTGTCATGTCACATTTATAACACAGAGCACAGTATATCCTGGCCCCTGAACTACCAACACCATAACACCGCTGTCACCTGTTTGCCACTGCCAGCATTGGGAATGTGACCCTGTGTCCCCCTGGACTACAATCCATCCACCACCATAAGAGATAAGACCGCTGTTCACAACTGCCAGCATAGGAAATGTGACTGTGTGTCCCTCTGGACTACCACCTGTCCACCACCATAAGAGATAAGACCACTGTTCACAACTGCCATCACCACCACAGATGTGAAAGGGAATGTCATCATGTGCCTCAGCTATGACCACCAGTCCACCACCACCCACCACCCACCACCACCATTGTGACAATGTTTCCCATTATATTGATCATGCCAAGGCAGAGGGAGTTGAACAGGAGACCACATCCATCAGCCACAGGCACAAGGCTTCTTAATATTAAAACTATAAAGTGAGTATGAGTACTAATGGTTTTCATGCTATTCAACTTCCTTTAGCTGTGTGTTTTGTTTTCTGTTGCTTTTCTGAGCTGCAATAGTCAATCATATACTGTAAACTTATTTTGTTTTTTTACAAGTTAACAACAAGTGACACTCCTTTGCTGAAGGTCTGTATCAATGGAATAGCAGCAGTACTGTCTACAGGAACCTATGGGATATCTATTTCCAATCCATACTGGTAAGTATATCAATTTTATTTCATCTGTTCCTTTTTTTCATAACAGTGCAACAAATCTAACTGCTGATTCTTAAACTAGGTGACATGTACATCACAAAAAATATTTCTGCAACATATCATGCACTGTATTCCAAATTTGCAGCTCTGCAGCCACGACAGTATTGAAAAAGTTGGACCCAGGTTGTGTTACTTGACAAGATGTGGTTTTAAAATGTAACTTGAGTTGAGACGCAGAGACACTGACACAGTGTATTTGATACACAGCCTGGTACTAAATTAAATTGTGATCTGATGATGGCAGTGAGACAGCTTGCTACCTGTGTTAATCCAGATACCCATGGTGGAACAGCCACAGCTTAAACATAATGTCTTACTGCTGCAATCAAGTTGTAATATGTACTTCATTTCTTTTTTAGAAAACTTCTGGATGTTTTGTTGTGCCATAGTTGCCTTATCCAAAGAACTTCTTCAACATCATGCCCCCCTCCCCACGGCTGGGGCAGACATGCAACACGCAGAAGACATTTCAGTCAATGACCGTGACCATCGTTACCAGACTGGAGAAGGATGCAGATGAAATCTGCGAAGAAGTAACTAAATAATAAACCATTAATGAGACTTACTTGCAAATATGCTTCCTCCCCCCAAAAAAAATACTTACCTTCATTGGCTTGAGAGTTATCCATTTCCAATTTCAAAACCAAAATTTTTCATCAAGCACTGCAATCTGCACATCAACAGTATCTGTGACCTGTGATACAAAACAATACAATGAGTACATGTATATATATATGTCAACCCCCACCTAGAAAATGCATATATATATATATATATATATATATATATATATATATTCTTGTGCAAAAACTGCATTAATGCATCATTTAGGGTTAAAGCACAAAAAGTCAGGAAATGAAAAATCTTTAGGTTTGCCCCTCCACCCGGACCTACCAATCATCCCAAGATTGACAGATAATGGGGTGTGTCATTGGGGTTGTGAGGCCTAAATGTCACCCCATTCTTTTTGCTATCCCTTGCCAATATCATTACACATGGAATTTAGGCCTCACATCCCCAATGAGACACCCCATCATCTGTCACTCTTGGGATGACTGGCAGGTCCAGGGGGAAGGGCAACCCTAAAGATTTTTCATTTCCTGACTTTTTGTACTTTAACCCTAAATGATGCAGTAATGCATTTTTTTTGCATAGAGTTTCTTTACTTTTTAGAAAGAATAGAAAAGTAACAACTTGCAGAACTTGGTGAGTGCGCGAGTCCTTCGCACCCTGCGCTCCCACCAACCTACAGAACTTGGTGGGAGCACGGGCCCTTTGGGCTCTGTGCTCCCACCAAGCTGTGGAAGTTGGTGGGAGCATGGACCCTTTGGGCTCTGAAATCCCACCAACCTGTGGAAGTTGGTGGGAGTGCAGGCCCTGCGCTCCCACCAACTTGTAAGCATGTGTATACCATCAACACCCTCTAACTTTCAATGTAAAACACCACACCGTGTCCGAGAGTTTGTGATTTATATTCATCAGAGATGCAGAATTCTGTGCCTGTTAACATTTTACAGGTACAACGACTGAAAACTACATCCTTGACACTAAGGCTTGGTACCCCATCAATTTCAAGCCACCAGCACAAAGCAAAACACTGTTGGCAACATGTAAATTGCGTCACACAATATCTCTGCAAAAAATAATTTCTCTGACATGTAAAAACCCTAATTCACATCTACAGGACATGCTGAGAACACCATCCAAATTTCAAGTAAAAAGACCAAACTGTTTCCAAGATATTTAAACTTAAAGATTGGTGCAATTGCCCTATGTAATGCATTATAAAATCTGGCCATCTCGTCCTTCCCTCGCGATGGAAGATC
The DNA here is from genome assembly GCA_016271365.2 of Neoceratodus forsteri. Lineage (NCBI taxonomy): Eukaryota > Metazoa > Chordata > Ceratodontiformes > Ceratodontidae > Neoceratodus > Neoceratodus forsteri. Next base: position 1,367,756,396 of record CM057459.1, read on the forward strand.
GCGATCAAAGAATCTCATGATCAAAGAATTTGCAGGCTAATGATCAAAGGATAAAAAATGCTGAAACTCCAGTTTTAGGCAGAATTACATGGAACCACAACTATGCATCAATAGAACGAAGGCCCCTGAGCAAAACCCACCCTCATTTGTGTTCCTAGGCCACCCCTGGGCTGAGAACATTGAATTTTTAAAAGGGCCATCTCTTCATGCCCTCGCGATGCAGGATCGCTATCAAAGAATCTCGTGATCAAAGAATTTGCAGGCTCGTGATCAAAGAAATTGCACGCTCGTGATCAAAGAATAAATTTAACCTTCTGTTCATTGAGCATTAACAGACAGTCCTACCAACTGAATTATGTTTGCAATTCATCTCAGGCTGACTAAATATGGGCTACAATTTCATTTTGTCTAGAAAAGTGAACAAATGGTTCCTTTATATGTCTGCATGCATTCACAGTTCACAGGTACTTAACTCGCTACTGTCATGTAGTGCTTCAAAGCACTGTGCCAGACCCTACACTGTCACAATGTACATAAACCTATATGAAAATATTTGGTGTAAGGCTACACAAGTACACAATGCAAAACTAGTGCACTTGCCCCAAGAGATCGCAACCAGTGGAAAAAAAAATGAATAAAATGGCCTTTTTGGAGTATCCAAACTGCTAAATGCCATGCCAGAGTCAAACAGCAAGACCCTATTCTAAGCCACTGATGCTGAATCAGAACTAATGAATATGAGTCTTGAAATTCAAGCTTCCTACCTCTTGGTGACATCAATCTGCAGTTCATATCAGTAGATGGACACACTGTTAAGATTTGCTGATTCAGTTTGGAGTAACAGAGCAGCCTTATCACGGCGTATATTTAAAACGTTCCTGTAAAAATTTACATTGGACAACTAGAACAAGAAGGAAAAGAGCCTAGTGGCTTACACAGTACATCTTTTTCTATTATTGTGAAAGTTCTCACATATGTGTCAGAATAAAGTTTTGACAAATTTTGGCTATCGGTTCAGCTGTCTAGACTATTCAGGTAGTTAACCTAATTATCCTAAGAATTTTTTTTTATTATCAGTATTATCAGACAAATTATATGCTCTCTCCCCAATAGTGTAACTTGCACAGGATAATCCTCTGGGCTGCCCAGTTCTTGGATGGGTTCCGCAGGATAAGTCCCCTTCACTACCAATTTAGGTGGGTGACGATCTTTGAATCTTGTATAAATACATCACGATGAAATGGATATATGTACAAAAAAAAAAGACAAAGCCAGCTAATAGCAGAAAAAATATTTGCCACCATATGAGGAAGCCGGGAGCAACGGATACAACAGAGAAACACAATAGAAGTCTAAAATAAAAAAAGTTACAACTTCTGCCTGGCTGCAGATGGTTACAGGTAAAGTTTTACTTCTAAGCTGAATTCTTCTACTGAACACTGCAGAGGGCTATGGGAGGGACGAGACAGCAACTGATTGGCTGGAGGGATGTTTGAGGTATGCGTCGATTGGCGAAGCCCAGGCAGGTAATAATAACTGCAACTTCACCTGGGGACTGCAGGGCAAGTAGAGAGAGGGATGGGGAAGGAGAGATAAAGAAACAAACAGAGAGTGAGTGAGACAAGGGAGGGCAGGCACTGCAGACCCTCAGTGGTGAAAATCTCTAATGAAGCTCTCCTAAAACTCGGGTACAGTTCATTCATAAAACACGAACTTCAAGTGACTGAGGTGTTGCCTGTGTTTAGAGCTTGACTTCAGAGTAGTTTAAAGTTTGTGACAAGTCAAAAACACTTTACTGCACTGCCCTTGAAGTAAAACTACTGACAACCAATACATCAGGCACTGCACTGCCAGATGTTTTGGGTGTGGATTGCTTTGGTGTTAGTTCTGGCACCACAATGGAATTGGAGCCCCTTAATGGAGGAAAAAGCCTTGAAGCGTCCAATGTGGGTGTTGTCCACTCACCTCACACAAGCTGGTTTCTTGTCCTGAATGATAGCACAGCCATTTCTGAGCATGTCTCTCCACCTCTGAACTTTGGGACACTGACCTTCAACATGAGGGAGACATTGTGAAACATGGAGAAACAAGCTCAGAACACTATGAAAACCAGGACCTTCATTTGCACAGTTTAATTATGGTTTAGCAAATTATAATATTAGGAACTTGTGTTATTAACGTCTGAGTTTCCAGCACCTACTCTTTGTAAGCAACTCCCTATGTGAGACAGAGCAATTTTGAGGGGAAAAAATGAGGCTGTCACTTATAATGAAGAACGGTTGTGATGTGTGCTGCTGATTGAGGTTTACTATATATAAAGAAATCTAATGTATGTTTTGTTTCATTCTAGCTGTCCATATGAGTGTTGTATAGGATTACTAAGCATGAAATGAAGCATTTTTGCATTTTTTGTGAAATGACTGTAATACTTTGCAAATAGATGCTGAAGGTAGTCTCTGTGGAACCCTGAAGAAAAGGTTATTCATTCAAATTTCTTCTATAATGTCACTAGCATAATTAGTATATTATAGAAGAAGCAGCTCACAATCAAAGAATAATAAATGCTGAAACTCCAGTTTTAGTCAGAATTACATGGAACCACCACCATGCCTTGATAGAACTAAGTCCCCTGAGCAAAACCCGCCCTCATTTGTGTTCCTAGGCCACCCCAGGGCTAAGAAATTAGAATTTTTAATCCAGCCATCTCGTCCTTGCTCTCGATGCATGATTGCAATCAAAGAATCTGACGATCAAAGAATTTGCAGGCTCGCAATCAAAGAATTGACAGGCTCACGATCAAAGAATGAAAAATGCTGTAATTTAAAAATTAGAAGCAATTGTGGTAACCCACCGACATGGTTTGTCAGAATGAAGCCCCCTGAGCAAAACCCACCCTCATTTGTCTTCCTAGAGCAACCCTGGGCTGTGAAATTTGATTTTTTAATTTGGCCATCTCGTCTCTCACTCGTGATGCATGATCGTGATCAAAGAATCTCACGATCAAAGAATTTGCAGGCTCGCGATCAAAGAAATTGCACGCTAGTGATCAAAGAATAAAAAAATGGTGAAACACAAGTTTTTGACTGATTCAAATGAAACCAGTGCCATGCCTCGATAGAATGAAGCCCCCTTGGCAAAACCCACCCTCATTTGTGTCCCTAGCCCACCCCTGAGCTGAGATAATTGCATTTTTAGGTCATGATCACTGGATCCTCATTGGATTCTACTCTCACACCTTGGTATACCCAATGCTGCACTTTTTACCCTCTCCCCACCCTTCCTACATTCCTTCTCCCCCCTTCCCTCTTCCCTCTCCCTATGACTCTGGCACTTCTCATCTGTTGTCTGTTTTCTCTGAGAAATGCCACTGGCTGCCTTGTTACAATGCTACCCTTGAATTGTATTAATCTGTACTCTGTTTGCAATGTCCACATTGCTGTAATGTCTGTCTTGATGTTCCCCATAATTTGTATTTCTCTGACGTGGAACCTTTGTAAAAGAGCCAAGGCTCAAAGACATTTGTAATCCTAGACTTGATAAACAAATAAATAAAAAATAAACAAATAAATAAACGATGTAAGATTGCGATCAAAGAATCTTGTGATCAAATAATTTGCAGGCTTGCAATCAAAGATTGTTAATGAGCCACAATCAAAGATTTTAAAACCGGATAATTCTATTTTTTGACCATTTTGGATTAAACCAAAGGCATGGCTCGATAGATCGGAGTGCCCTGAGTAAAACCCATCCAAGCTTTACTTCAGGAGTAACTCCTGAGCCGAGATATTGTGTTTTTGCAGTTGGAAATCTAAAAACAAGATGGTGGACCTCGCAATCAAAGAATTCTCAGGGACAAAGATTCTTGAACTGCGAGGCTGCAAATTCTTTGACCACCAGGTGAGATGAGATGGCCAGAACCCCATTCTTTGTTCGCAAAACATACATATACATTTTCCCATTGACTCATAATGGGATATTAAAAGTGGCATAACTTTTGAATGCCTTAATATTTTTTCACCAAACAAAAAGCGGCGTAGTTGGCTACCAAAGCTCTTTCAAATGAGCCATCTCATATAGTGGCATTCCACATGACTGCCATGCAGGGCCATGTACAAAATATCAAATGCTGCCTCCAAAAATGGATAATTTTGCATTTTTCAGCGTTTTCGTGCCCAAAGACTGTAAGTCTGACCAAAACTAAATTTGGCAATTCAAGAGATCTACCATGCCCCACTGTGCATATCAAATTTCAGGCAAATCCATTGAACGGGTCCAAAGTTATTAACGTGCAAAAAATTGACTTTAACATTGAAGTGACATCTCAACCCTAAATATAGTGGCGCGACCAGCACTCTATAATATATATATATATATATATATATATATATATACACATATACCAGTCAAAAGTTTTAGAACACCCCAATTTTACCAGTTTTTATTGAAATTTATGCAGGTTAATGTCTCAATGTACTCTGAAATTAAAGCATAGAACAAATAAACAATTGGAGATAAAAAAGAAATCATAAAATCATTTTGTTTAACAAAATTTAATCTAAATTTTTGACTCATCAAAGTAGCCACCTTTTGCAGATATGCTGTAACCGCCGAACACACTCGTGGCATTCTTCTTGCAATGGACATCAAATATTGTTCAGGAAGTTCTTCCCAACACTGTTGCAGAAGTTCCCACAAATGTGTTGCACTTGTAGGTTGCTTTGCTTTCACCCTTCTGTCCAGTTCATCCCAAACCAGCTTGATGGGGTTTAAGTCTGGAGACTGTGCTGGCCATTCCATGATTTGAAGCCTACCGCCTGTTCTTTTCTCAAGGTAGTTCTGACATAGCCTGGAGGTATGTTTTGGGTCATTATCTTGCTGTAGGATGAACCCCTGACCAACTAGGTGTAGACCAGAAGGTATAGCATGGCGCTGCAAAATGCTGTGGTAGCCCTTTTGGTTCAGGGTGCCAGTCACTCTGTGCTGTTGTCTTGTGAGCCGCCTATCATGCAAGCTGTTGACTCTCAGAAACTTGTCTTCTGATTCTGTTGTGGCTTTGGGTCTGCCAGACCTCTTCCTGTCAGAGTTTCCTCCAGTTTCCAAGTGCCTTTTGATGGTGTAGGAAACTGTACTCACTGACACCTTGGCTTTCTTTGCAATTTCTCTAAAGCAGTTTTTGCTAACATAAACTTTTTTTTAACCTCTAGCAGTTTACCGCTTACCTTTGTACCATTTCAAGTTATTCACTGGACTGGAATTGCTTAAATTTCAATAAAAGCTGGAAAAATGGGGGTGTTCTAAAACTTTTGACTGGTAGTGTATGTATATATATATATTTATATATATATATATATACATATATATATATATATATATAGATAGATAGATACTGTATCTATATATGTATAGCTATGGTATGGTAGCACAGTAGTGCTACCATAGTTATGGTTGAGGAGCCATTTACATGTTAAACCTGAAATTTTGCACCTTAATAACTTTGCAACTGTTTGATGGATGTGCATGAAATTTGGAATACGCAATTAAGACCTATATGCCTTGGGATATGCCAAGTTTTGTGCCAGTCGGATATATGGCTGCAAAGTTATTAAGCATGATCTGCGTGTGCATTTATGCTTTTTGTGAAATTCTATGGTCGTGCCTACAGGTCACACGGTTTGCGCGACTGATCCAAAATCTTCAGAGAACATGTGGCCAGGGTCCCCAATGAGCCTTTCAAAGATTTCGTGAAAAAATATTAAATGGTTCAAAAGTTATTCAAAAAACAAGTTCCCATTAAAAGTCAATAGGAAACGTTAACAAAAAGTTTGAAAGTGTCGCAAATGCAGTTTTTACTTTCGCAAATGGCCCTTTTACTGTCACAAATCTGCCATTTTGTTTTCAGTTAGTGATCAGAAAAATGCTTGGCATTTAAAATTGGGACCCTCTAGCAACCTAATTCTTTTTGTATTCACCTAGGCGGACCCTGAGGATACTAGGCATGTCTTTATTTTGGGGTATAACACCCTAGAAATATGTTTTTCATGTTTCTGGAAAAAGTACTTTCGAAAAGTACTTTCACACGCATGACACTGTCGAATGAATTTGCGAAAGCTTTTGCAAAGTTCAACTGTACTTTTCCAGGGTGTGTGAAAATAACAGCAATTCTTTGGCACTGTGCTGCAAAAGAATGATTTGGTCTTTTGGGCTAAAATTTGGAGGCAACACAACGACATGTCCCAGATGTGCCTTGCAGTCTTTTGTTGAAAAAATATTACATGGCAGCAAAGTTACGGTACTCCAAAGTTGACACTTTTTTAAATAGGATAACATTACGGCGACCAACACATTACAGGAATCCTTCGGCACCCTGCTGCAAAATAACGGTTTGGTCTTTTTTCCTGAAATTTGGAAGGAAGACAGCCAACATCCCACAGATGTGCCTTTTAGTGGCAAAATATTACAGGAAGCCAAGGTTGTGGCACTCCAAACTTCTCTTTTTTTCCCATAGGATAACATTATGGCGTTCGCCGCACCTTTCAGGGCCCGTGTCTCGGAAAAGGTGCGAGATACAGACTTTTTGTCAGAAAATGTTTAGATCCCCTAGAAGAGGCTAATTACAAAACTAGCCAGAAAAGTCATAAATCATATGACTTTAAAATTTTTTTCTACGTCGTATGGTTCCTGAGATATAAGCAATTTAGTATTCCAACCCCTCATTTTCTGCTCCTAGACTCATTGTTATGCATACATTCTTTGTACTTACTGTCTTTCTCTATGAAGTTTTTGTGGAAAACCAGCCTCTGCGCTTACATTATTGTTACCGTTGCCCTTTCCGCTTACGGTTCCGTACCCGTTTCACTTACAGTTCACATCTACGCCACCATGTACATTATCCTTTGTGTTTTCATGTGCGTTTGCTTTTCTGTTATTTCTTACCATTTGTGTCTACAGTACTGTTTCTCTTTCTGTTTTGCTTTGTGTCACCATGCTCATTGCCATTTGCATTTGCGGGCACCATGTTACTATGTGACAAGACATCACATGGCGGAAAGTTCCCGTCTATGCCACCATGTGCGTTACCCTTTCTGTTCTCATTTGCGCTTGCATTACCATGTGTGCTACTGTTACCACTTCTGTTTGCGTTGCTGTTCCTGTTACTATCTCACAAGACATCACGTGGCAGGAGCGCGGGTCCTGCCACCGCATTACATTCACTATTTCTTGTTATCATTCTCAAAAAGAAGGGAAATTAGAGGCAAAAAAACTCCATTTAATGCATCAGTTAGGGTTGTTCCACAGTGACAAAAGTGAGGAAATTCAGTGTTAGGGTTGAAACCCCCCCCCTTGGTCCCCCCATCCCACCCCTCCAACTGGCATTGGGGTGCACATTGGGGTCTTCAGTCCTAACTCTCACCTTATTCTCCTATACCTCTGCTTCTTCACACATGTGATGGGGAGACAGTTAGGGCTGAAAACTGCAATGTGCACCCCAATGCCGGTTGGAGGGTGGGCTGGGGGGTCCAAGGGGGGTTTTCAACCCTAACACTGAATTTCCTCACTTTTGTCACTGTGGAACAACCATAACTGATGCATTAAACAGAGTTTTTTGCCTCTAATACATATATATATATATATATATATATATATATATATATATATATATATACACATATTTATGTTATTTAATTTGGATTTTGGTAACCGGGTATGCCCACTGAGACCAGAGATCCCTTTTTCAGGGATGACCCGGAATTAGTTACATAAAAAGATATTTAGAAGATTTATTTACAGTAGTTACATCGGTTACACAAATATACATTAGTAACAGTATACAGGGGTAGAAATCAGGTTCACATTCAGACTCAAGCATTATTTACAGAAATTAAATTAGTTCCACAGATATGCATTAGCAACAGTACACAGAGGTAGAAATCAGGTTCACCTTCAGGCTCTTATTATAAATGACATCAAGTTACCCACCAATTAGTAGGGAATTTAGACAACAACAGAAAATTGAAATCATAGGCTAGGAAGATACATCCAGGATGAAGGGAGGTTCAAAGCAGTGGAGCAGAAAAGAGACCTGGACTAGGGAGCTAACTATGCAGCCACAGAGACTGAGATTGAGAAGATAAAGTTTGAGTCCAGACTTGAACTGATTAAGGGTGGGACAGTCAGTCAAACTAGCTGGAAGGGAGTTCCATAGGTGGGAGGCAGCAAATTTGAAGGAGCGTTTGCCTTGGTTAGAGTGCATCCTAGGGATATCCAGGGGGTGATTCGCAGATGATCGAAAGGTTTGGATTTGTTCTTTGGGGGAGAGTAGTCCACTACGATTGGGGAGGAGGACCTAGGGTAGAGAACTTGAAGGCAAGGCAAGCGATGGGGTAGGCTAGTTTGTGCCGAAGAGTGGGCCAGTTAAGTTCCTTATGTGCCTCACAATGATGCCTACTAGGAGAGGAGTTTGTGGTGAAGTGAGCCACTTGATTATAGAGTATGGAAAGTTTATTGAATTCTGACTCGTGGAGGAACTGCAATAGAGGGGCACCATATAAAATGGAGAGGAGAAGATTGCTGCAGGCAATTGCTCGGTGTGCAGCCGAGGATAGAGTGTTCCCCAGCCAGTAGAGGAGGCCAAGCTTTTGGACGGTGGACCGGGTTATGGAGTTGATATGGGGTCTGTAGGTCAGCTCTTGGTCAAGATGGAGCCCAAGGTATTTAAAGCTGGTCATGATCTCAACTCTTTTTCCTTGGTTAGTGCCAATCTGGAGCAGTTGACTTCTGTCAAGGCCCAAGTGTCTAGAACCAAACAGTACGGCTTTGTTTTTTTCTTCATTGAGTGTAAGGGAGTTCGCGGAGAACCAGGCCTCAAGAGTTGAGAGACTGTCCTGCAGTTTTGCGGAGATGACACTAGGTTGGGGGGTCACTGCAGTATATGACAGTGTCATCCGCATACAGAATGAGCTTGCTGAGGGAGCAATTTCCCTCAATATTATTGAGGAAGAGTGAAAAGAGCAGGGGGCCCAGGATTGAGCCCTGGGGCACCCCAGCAGTGATGGGTCTGGGTCCAGACTGTGTATCCTTCCAGTGGACTTTTTGGGTATGGTCACTCAGATAGCTCTCGAACCAGGAGAGTGAGTTGTGATCCAGTCCTAGCAGCAGGGGTTTGGAAAGAAGGAGATTATGGCTGACCAAGTCAAAGGCCTTGGATAGGTCAATGAAGAGGGTGCCCATTGGGAAGCCTTGGCCCATAGAGGCAAGGATGTCCACAGTAAGCCGGGTGAGAGCAGTGTCTGTGACATTACCCTTTCTAATGCTATGCTGCACATCAGCCATGAGAAAGTGCTGCTCAAAGGTAGACTTATTGCTGGGTAGAGACTAGTCTTTCCTGAATTTTCCCAAAGGGACTGAGAAGGGAGATTGGTCTATAGATTCCCAATTTGTCTCGGGCCCACTTTTGTAGACAGGGACAATGGTCACTACCTTCCACATTTTTGGGACTTTTCCTTCCTGAAGTGATCTATTTATGAGTAGTGTGACAGGACGGGCGATAGCCGGGCAGCAGCCCTCAGTAGGCGAGGTTCAAGCTGGTCATGGCCCAGCGAGGAAGAAGGGTTTATTTTGCATAGGAGACAGTACATCTGACTGATTGACCAGCTATAGGTGGAATTGAGGTCATGGGTGCACCCATGCATCTCCAGAGTAAAGGGTAGGCCTCAGGAGGACAGGGAGTGGAAGCCCACTTGGGGTAGAGAAAAAGGCACAGAAGGCCTCAGCAACTATGGACGGGACATTGGTCAGTGAGTACCCCACCAGAATGGAGTCCATTTGACTACTTGTGGAACCCTTGCTGAGTAGATTTATGTAGTAGTAGTAAATCATTTTTTATTCACAGTGAATAAAAGGATACATTCAATTGAGCGAAGCTCATTTTCAATGAAGTTCCATGTCACAAATAAGTTAAAATGAGTTTCCACATCAAAAAAACATAACATCTAATCGCTAAAACCACAAATAATTAACAATGATCTCAGTACACCAATAAATAAAGAGTTAAAGTAAAAAAAAAAAATCGCATTACACAGTAGCATACATAAAACACTAACAATTAGTACACCTAGTATTATTATGTAATACAGTAATACACCAATTCCTCAGTTCACTTTTATTACATCTAGTTCTATTTTTTTCTCAGTTCTAGGGGAGAATTATTCCATGATCTTATTCTTCTAGCAGGTACGGAAGATCTTCCAATACTCAGGTTATATTTAGTTGAAACAAATTGGATTCCATTAGAGGCTCTCAGACATTCCTTTGTTTTCCTAACTTCAAAGAGGTCAGTTACATATTTAGGTACTTCCCCATACCAAACCTTAATCATAAACTGTAACAAGTGTAAATCTCTTCTCACATCCGGTTTATACCAATTTAATTCCTCAAAAAGTGTGCACCTATGGGTTCTATAAGGGGCATCCAGTATAGAACGAGCCAGCCTACAAAAGACTAAGTCCACTTTATCTGTATACTTTCCAATAGCCCCTCCGTAGAGCAGATTGCCATAATCAATCACTGGGAGTAAAAGAGAATTTACCACATTCAAACGAATCTATCTAGTCATAAACTATTTATACTTACAAAGGGCATCCAATCTCCTATTTATATTTTTTATAAGGGAGTCAATATAAACATCCCAACTCAAGCATGGATCTAACCAAACTCCCAAGTACTTATATGTGTCCACCTGCTTAATAGCTATACCTTCCTTGGTATTAATTTCTAAAAATAAATTTTGTTTTTTATTATTATTTTTAAACAAGAGTGACTGTGTTTTATTAGCATTTAAAATAAGATGATTCAGCTTTAAGAATTCCTGTACTTCATCAAAAGCCAATTGTAGCCTCATATTAATCAATTCTAAAGTATCTCCCTCTACATATAATATGGTGTCATCTGCGTACATATGGCACCGGGCGTCCGTTGATGTAATTTTAAGTTCATTCATATAAATGTTAAATAACAGAGGCCTCAATATCGAACCCTGTAGTACACCATTTTTTACCTCTAATACCCTAGATTTGTGGCACCAAAATTTTTTGGGGTCACATAGGTGTCTAGTTTGGAAGTTGTTTAAGTATTGAGATTTGGCCTGTTTCAGGGATTTTTTGCACTGATTTCTCAGCTCTCTGTACTTCTCCCAGTCTGTTGAGTTGCCAGAGGCTTTGTAGGTGCCCCATGTGCTGTCCCGGAGGAGCATGGTATGCTTGAGGCAGGGGCTCAGCCATTTATGGCATTTTCCCTGCACCCTGAGCTTCTTTATGGGGGCATGCATGCTAGATGCAGACAAAAAGGCCTGGATGAAATATTCAAGGGCCTTGTTGAGTGTGGGTAGAGAGATGATAGGGGCCCAGTTGGTTTTCCTCAAATCGGAGCAGAAGTCGACTGATGCAAACCTACTGTAATTCCTCTCTTCAATGACCTTAGCGGTAATTTTTGGAGACTTGTTGGACCAGATGCAGAAGGTAGGTGAGTGGTCACTCAGGGAGTCAGACATAATCCCTGCCGACAGTATACGGCCCACGCAAGAGACTAGGATCCAGTCAATGAGAGAGTGGTTACCAGTCTTGGGGTTTAGTCTTGTGGGGGGGGTCGATGACCTGCGTAAATGGAGAGCCAAGTAGTGGGTTTTTAGTAGGGGAGGTGAGTAGTGATGGCCAGTGGAAATTGAAATCCCCGAGGAGTATAGCCTCCCCCATGGAGAAGTCCTCAAGGTGATTTGTTAGGGATTCTAAGGAGGAGGTGGCAGATTGAGGTGGAAGGTAGACACCCCCTATGGTAAGAGGTTTGGTGTTACTGAGGAGTATTTTTACAAACAGCATTTCAGCTAGGGATCCACTGTGGGAGGGGAAATCCAGCTCCATAGCTTGAAGGTCAGTGCTGATGTAAATAATAACCCCATCTCCCTTTTTTCCTACCATGTCTTTTCGGAAAGTAAGGTAGCCCACTAGGTCCACTTCATGGGGGAGGATCTGAGGTTTGAGCCAGGTTTCTGTCAAGGCTAGTATGTTGGGCTCATAGAGAGCTGCCCATGCCTCGAGGTCAAGGAATTTGTGCCTTAGACTGCCAATGTTCATATGAGCAAGTTTGAGCCCTTTGGAGTCAGCCCACAAGGGGTATGAAGGGTTGTTGAGGGAGAGATTTGGGGAAAAAGGATCTGGATTAGTTTCTATATCCCCCCCAAGAGCTAGGATGGACCTGCCCAGGTGACCGGGAGGTAAGTAAGGAGGGGGAAGGGTCATCCACCCATCACTCCCCCTGGGGTGAGAAGGCTGTGCACCGCCTCATGCATCTAGCAAGGGTCCAGGCAGGTTTAGGTTTAAATGGGTCCCATATGGAGGGATCATATTGATCTCGATGGCTGGAAGGAGTTTACTTGGAGAAAAAGCACAAATACGAGCTGATGCTGGCATATAGCTTGGTTCAGGATTATATATTCGTTAGTTAAACCAGGGTTAGAGGGTAGGTATTAGGCAGCGACTGTAAAACTTTGAGAGGAGGGGCTTCTCTTGTAATAGTTATGTATCCCAAGAGCAATAGGGGAGTCTTTAGAGGAGAAGCTGTAAAACTAACTAAGGAACAATACTGAGCTGATCAGTGAATGTCTGTGAAATAGAGGCTTCACTGTGAGTAGTTTGTTATCCAGAAATGACCAGGGAGCCCTTTGTGGAGAAATTCTATAACTTGCAGATGGTAAAGTGAGCTGACAGGTATTTTCAGCTCACATGACCATCCCAGCATGTATAAGTTGCAGTGATGACCAAGGGTGGTGGTGGGGCAGCTGGCAAAGCTGGTGGGGCAGAGCCTAGCAACCAGCAGCAGCCGCAAGGGCTTGTTTGGAGTGAGCAGCAAAGGGCAACTTTCCAGGCCACAGGTAAGCCCCTTACAATGATTGCGGTCAGTATTCAGACTAATTCAGGTTCTTTCAGTCGGAATTGCAAGCTGGAATATAAATCCAAAGTCCCTCCTTGTATTTTGATCGAAATTACCTTGTTGTTCTCAGCGCCTCTATGGGGGGCGGGGGAGGGCAGATACACAGGCCCTCATGACCTCTCAGGCGATCCCCGGATACCTGCAAGGGGAGATAGTGTAGATGAGCTTGGGGTTATATAGCAGGGAAAGAGGAGGAGGGTGCAGAGGCCTGCTGCAGAAAATGATCAACTAGAGGAGTCAACAGATTGGAGACACTAACAAACGATCAGCTAGAGCAGCCCACAGTTTGGAAACAACTAACAAACTTTGCTACGAGGTACTCTCTGCAATAATAATCAGCGTTAGAAATGTTTAAGGCTCTATGCAGATACAGAACTTTCCATTGTAAAAGGCATTGTGCAGGTCTCATGCAGATAAAGAACTTTAGCAAGGCACGGTACAGGTCTTGTATAAAAGGTGCTATTACTTTTTTTTCTTGTAAAAGGCGCTATTACTAGTTTTTGTACAATCCCCTAAGATTATCATGAGCAAGAATTAATTATGCACAGTCATTCCCAGTACTAGCAGTAATTAAGGAGCACTTCAGCCTTTAAGTAACATTACCATTAAGGCACAAGCTGAAATTAGATTTTAAGGAGCACGTCAGCATTTTAGCAACATTACAACTTAAGGCACTCTGTCAGATTGATAAAAGCAGCCCAGTTGCTGCAAATTCCTTTTCTTAAAAACAGTCTAAACATCTGCACCTATATTTGTGCCATACCTGTGAGGATAAAAAATGGCAAATATTTTCAATATTCTCAGAGTGGTCAGACCTACAGTGAGAATATTGCATTTATCCTCACTGTAGGTAAATTTATCCACATAGTAGGTAGAGATTGGCTCATTTGTAACTCATTTGCATATTTGGACCCAGTAGCAGTAGTAACTGTATTCAAATGTGAATAACTTAAAAATGAAAAATGATACCATGGTACTGTGAGCATGTAAGTTGTTCAGCGCAAAAATATCTACAAAATGAGCGGTGTTTCATTTATGGCTAATGTTTATTTTTGATATAATTAGCCGAAAAACAATAAACAATGCATTTTTTCACTTTTTTCGACAAACAAATGTGAATAACTTTAAAACGAAAATTAATAGCATGGTACTGTGAGCACGAAAGTTGTTCAGCACAAAAATATCTACAAAATGAGTGGTGTTTCATTTATGACTAACTTTTAATTTTTTTGTATAATAAGCAAAAAAACAACAGAAAATGCAATTTTGTTAGCTTTTTCGACAAACAAATGTGAATAACTTTAAAACGAAAAATGATAGCATGGTACTACGAGCATGAAAGTTGTTCAGCACAATTATATCTACAAAATGAGTGGTGTTTCATTTATAGATACCTTTTAGTTTTTTATAATTAGTAAAAAAAACTGCAGAAAATTCCATTTTTTTTCTCTTTTTGCAACAAACAAATGCATGTAACTTTAAAATGAAAAATAATAGCATGGTACTTTAGGAAAAAAGGTGATCAGGACAAAAATACCTACAAAATGAGTAGTGTTTCATTTATAGATTTCTTTTAGATTTTTTATAATCGGCAAAAAATGGCAAGAATTTACTTTTTTTTTTCACTTTTTTGGAGGTATGGCATAAATGGAATACGCAACCCACCTACAGGAAATATTGTCAATATTTAAGCAATAAGGCATGACCAGAGGTTAGATTAACAGTCTGCTAATCACCCCCTAGGGGTGTAATGTGGCACAAGGCGCAGCCGAGTGCCATATTGCCTCTAGGGGGTGATTAACTGACTGTTAATCTAACTCCTGGGAGCGCCTTATTGCTTTATAAAGAATGGTTCCAAAAGAAATGTGTTAAAAGTATACTTTTTGAATGTTTTCCTCATTTAGAGGGAGATTTTTAATAAAATAGTTCTTCCACCAACAGTTTAAGAATGCTGGTTCAAAATCAGAATGTATCATTCCACACATTCAGCAGTGCTAGAGGATGGAATGCTGACAGGAAGAATCCACGTGCCATGGTGATCAGGCTGTACATGACAGTATAACATGGATTAATGTAAGGCTGTTGGAATCCTAACAGCCAATCAGATTGCAGCATTTCTGAGAGCCTTTTTTATAATTTTTGTTCTTGTGCCAGTTGACCCGTTGTCAACACTCGTGGCTTCGCCACTCGTAATGTTATTGGGTCAATTGGCACTCGAACAAAAAATATCGACAATATTATATATTCTATGCAAAAAAAAAACTGTGTTAATGCATTGTTAAAACACAAAAAGTCAGGAAATGAAAAATCTTTATGGTTGCCTCTCCCCCCATCATTGACTCGCCAATCATCCCAAGATTGACAGATGACTGGCTGTGTCATTGGGGTTGTGAGGCCTAAATGTTGCCTCATTCCTTGTGTAATCATATTGAGAAGCAACAGTGAACAAGAATGGGGCAACATTTAGGCCTCACAAACCCAATGACACACCCCATCATCTGTCAATCTTAGGATGATTGGCAGGTCCACTGAGGGGGGAGGGGTAACCCTAAAGATTTTTCATTTCCTGACTTTTTGTGTTTTAACCCTAAATGATGCATTAACACAGTTTTTTGCATAGAAAATTCGGGCCCTGCACTCCCACCAACTTGTAAACCTGTCTCTACCATCAACACCCTCCAAATTACAATGTAAAAGACCAAACCATGTCTGAGATATAACATGTTAAAATTTGAGATTTTCATTCATTGGAGTTGCACAATTCTGCACCTGTTGACATTTTACAGACACAACAACTGAAAAGTACATCCATGACACTAAAGCTAGGTACCCTATCAATTTCAAGGCACCACCACAATGCAAAACACTGTCTGCAAATCATAAATTGTGTCATGCAATATCTCCACAAAAAATATTTTCTTGAACACTTAAACACCGTCATTCACATACAAGGACATGCCATCAACATCCTCCAAATTTCAAGTAAAAAGACCAAACCATTTCCGAGATATTTAAAGCTAAAGATTGTGAAAATTGGCCTCTCTATTCCATTATAAAATCTGGCCATCTTGTCCCTCCCTCGCAATGCAAGATCGCAGTCAAAGAAATCTCATGATCAATGAATTTGCAGGCTCATGATCAAAGAATAAAAAATGGTGAAGCTCAAGTTTTAGGCAGAATTACATGAAACCATCGCCATACCTTGATAGAACGAAGTCCCATGAGCAAAACCCACCCTCATTTGTGTTCCTAGGCCACCTCTGGGCTGAGAAATTTTAATTTTTCAGAGGGCCATCTCATCGTGCCCTCACGATACAAGATCGTGATCAAAGAATCTTGAGATCAAAGAATTTGCAGGCTTGCAATCAAAGAATTTTCAGGCTCATGATCAAAGAATAAAAAATGGTTAAACTTGAGTTTTAGGCAGAATTACATGAAACCACTGCCATGGCTCGATAGAACGAAGCCTCCTGAGCAAAACCACCTTCATTTGTGTTTCTAGGCCACCCCGGGCTGAGAAAATTGTATTTTTACCTTGTGATGCAAGATCTCGATCAAAGAAACTCACGATCAAATAATTTGCAGGCTCACGAACAAAGATTATTAGCGAGTCGCGATCAAACAATTTAAAATGTTATAACTCAATTTTTTGACCATTTTAGGTGAAACCAAAGGCATGGGTTGATAGAGAGATGCCCCCTGAGTAAAACCCATGCAGGTTTTACTTCAGGAGTGACTTCTGAGCCAAGATATTTGATTTTTTCTGACGAAATTTAAAAAACAAGATGCGGACCTCATGATCAAAGAATTCTCAGGGACAAAGATTCTTTGACCCCGAGGCTGCAAATTCTTTAACTGCCAGGCAGGACGAGATGGCCCAAATCCCATTCTTTGTTCGCAAAACAACCATATAAATTTTCCCTTTGACTTATAATGGGAGCTTAAAAGTGCTATAACTTTAGAATGCCTTAATATTTTTTCACCAAATAAAAAGTGCCATGTTCAGCCAGCCAAGCTCTTTCAGATGAGCCATCTCACAGAGTGGCATGCCACATGATGGCTGCCTAGGGCCATGGACAAAATCCCAAAAACTGCCTCCAAAACTGGATAATTTTGCATTTTTCAGTGTTTTTGTATGGAAAGACTGTAAGTCTGACCAAAATGAAATTTAGCAGATCAAGAGATCTACCATGCCCTACCATCCACACCAAATTTCAGGCAGATCTGTTGAATGAATGCAAAGTTATTAACATGCAAAATTTTGACTTTAACATAGAAGTGCCTTCATAACCCTAAATATAGCGGTGCAACATCACTTTCTTATATATATATATATATATTATGGTAACGCAGTTAGTGCTACCATAGTTAGGATTGAGGAGCCATTTCTATGTTAAACCTCAAAATCTTGCACCTTAATAACTTTGCAAACCGTTTGACAGATTTGGCTGAAATTTGGCATACATGATCAAGAACCATAGGCCTTGGGATCTGCCAAGTTTTGTAGTGGTCGGATATACAGCTGTGGAGTTATTAAGAGTGATCTGTGCAGCGTTTACGCTTTCTCGGAATTCTGATCGGTCGCCTACAAGTCGTACGGTTTGCGCGACCGGTCCAAAATCTTCAGGGAACATGTGACTGGGGTCCCTGATGTGCCTTTTGAAGATTTCATGAAAAAATATTAAACGGTTCAAAAGTTATTCAAAAAACAGTTTCCCATTATGAGTCAATGGGAAAAGTTAACAAAAAGTTCAACACTTTCGCAAATGCATTTTTACTTTCGCAAATGGGCCTGTTACTTTCGCAAATTGGCCATTTTGTTTTCAGTTGGTGAGCAGAAAAATGGTTGGCATTTAAATTTGGGACCCTCTAGCAACCTAATGCTTTTTGTATTCACCTAGTCGGACCCTGAGGATGCTTGCCATGTCTTTATTTTGTGGTAAAACACCCCAGAAATATGTTTTTCAAATTTCTGGAAAAAGCACTTTCGCAAATTACTTTCGTGCTCATGAAAGTGTCGAACTTTTTTGCCAAAGCTTTCACAAATTGTGATAGTAGTTTTCCATCTGTGGGACAGTGACAGCGATTCTTTGGCACTGCGCTGCAAAAGAACCGTTGAGAGTTTTGGGCTGAAAGTTGGAGGGAACAGAGCCGACATCTCACAGATGTGCCTTTCAGTATTGTATTAAAAAATATTACATGGCGGCAAAGTTATGGCACTCCAAAGTTGACAGTTTTTCCCCATAGGATAACATTACGGTGCCCGACGCATTACAGAAATCCTTTGGCACCCTGCTGCAAAATAACGGTTTAGTCTTTTTTCCTGAAATTTTGAGGGAAGACAGCCAACAGCCCACAGATGTGCCTTTCAGTAGTTTGGTGAAAAAATATCACCACGGCGGCAAAGTTACGGCACTCAAAGTTGGGTTTCCCATAGGATAACATTACGCACGACATTACAGAAATACTTTGGATCCCTGCTGCAAAATAACGGTTTGGTCTTTTTCCTGAAATTTGGAGGAAAGACAGCTAACAGCCCACAGATGTGCCTTTCAGTGGTTTGGTGAAAAAACATTACAGGGAGGCAAAGTTATGGCGCTCCGAACTTTTCTTTTTTTCCCATAGGATAACATTATGGCATTTGCTGCGCCTTTCAGGGCCCGTATCTCGGAAACGGTGCGAGATACGGACTTTTCGTCAGAAAATTTCTTAGTCCCCTATTAGGGGCTAAGATACAAATTAGCCAGGACAGTTGTAAATAATATGACTTTTAAATTTTTTTTCTACGTCATACGGTTCCTGAGATATAATGTATTTAGTATTCCAAGATCTCATTTTCTGCACCGATACTCATTATTATGCATACATTATTTGTACTCACTGTCTTTCTCTATGCAGGTTTTGGGGAAAACCAGCCTGTCTTACATTACTGTTACTGTAGCCCTTTCGCTTGCGGTTCCATGCAATTTCACTTACCGTTGACGTCTGCGCCACCATGTCGTTATCCTTTGCATTTTCATTTTGCTTACGTTTCTGTTATTTTTGCCATTTCTGTCTACAGTACTGTTTATCTTTCTGTTTCACTTTACATCACCATGCCCATTGACATTTCTGTTTGCAGGCACCATGTTACTATGTGACAACACATCACGTGGCAGACCATTCCATCATACCATGTGCTTTACCCTTTCTGTTCTCATTCGTCTTGTGTCACCATGTGCGCCACTGTTAGCATTTCTGTTTGCGTTGCTGTCCCTGTTAGTATGCCACAAGACATCATGTGGGCGGGGCCTTGAGGGCCCTTTGGGTCCCAGCTCCCGACCTTCATTCATCTATTTCTCGTTATCATTCTCAAAAGGAAATTAGGGCAAAAACTCCGTTTAATGCATTAGTTAGGGTTGTTCCACAGCGACAAAGTGAGGAATCGCTGTTAGGGTTGAATACCCTAACTCCGAATTCACCCCAGCACCACACACACAGACACACACACACATTCAAGTATGGGGAGGACCAAGTCAACACAACCAATGACAGACATCCAGCAGCAGGTGACAGAAATAACAAACAATTGTCTAAATGTACTATGAGACATCCCCACCCACCTGACCAGGTACTGCATGCGCGGTGGAGATCAACAACAAAACTGAGGCCATGTACCAGCGTAACATCCCTGATTGCAGCTGCCCACAGCGTCACCACACTTAGTAGTTGCATGGCCTTACCTACCAATGCCCCACACCAGACCACATCACTTGTGGTGGGCCACCTGAGTAATAGAGTTCAGCAAAACCAAGGAGTTGTACAGGTATAATATCTCTGATTATAACAAGGGTTTGAGAAATGCAGCTTTCTAATTGACTGTAAACATTGTAACAGCCTTATGTTTAGTTTTTATTAACATACATATGAAAGCCCAACCATATGATGAACATGGTTTAATGTTGTGTAAAAACAGTTTTATTATGATATAAGCCACTCCAGGTATTATGTTAATGGTCAGTTTATCACTGTCTAGCGACATGCGACACTTGGCTATGCCTCATTCAACATTAAACCCATACAGAGTGATTAACAGACCATTTAACATAACTGTTGGTCATGCCTTATTGCTTAATTGTCTTTATGAGTAGATACTCTCCTCTGCTAGGCACTGCAGCAGCTTTGCAACACAGTGTCCCACCCAGTTACACCATACACTGTCTAGTTACTGGAGAATGGCTGTGAATATGAACTCATGAAGATGAACAGTGTAACTTGATCATTACAGTCATCGAAACCCTAGTGTGATTATAACTGGACAGAGTCAGTGATGAGGATAACCCTGCTGTCCTAGTACACTTACCCCATTGTGAGTTAAATCAATACTAAAAGACATTCTGTTTATATCGACACCATACCTACTTGATTCCTGCTGTACCACAATTAACATAGTTATCACTTTGATAGCATCAGTGACAGAAGTGTGGCAAACCCAGACAGTAGGCATACAGCCTGAGTATGAAACAACTGTTAAAAAATCACGCTGTGTCCATAAGTGGCATAGATCACTCATTGCAACAACAGTAAATGTATTACTATTTGAATAAGTTAGTCATCACAGATGCAATGAGATTGTCTTTATCAGGTACAACATACTCAGTAAGTGCCTACAGGAAAATCTATCTATATACATCTCCAATACAGGTGCGTCATTGTTGGCTCAGTAGTGCTATGATATTTAGAAGTTGCTTGGCCTGATCCATGCAATTACAATGTTTCTTACAAAGAATACTTACTGCATCTTTAGTATTGAAACACACTGAAGGTCTATGTATGTACATCAGCAGTACACCATCATCAGTCAGAATGCATGTGATACTGGCAATACAATTTCACAGCGTTGAACAGGCAATGCTTTTCCATACGTTTACATCAGCCTCTCTATGTTGAGTAAACCATTGCAGTAAATGTACTACTATGTAAATCACCTACTAAATGTATCACTACTTTTATCTTGAGCATGCTAGTGTCTTGTAGTTAATTTATGTGCTTCTCTTAATTAATATATACTCACTAGTGTTAAAACCTTTCTACAACTGTCATCATGCACCTTCAGCATTTATATTGAATAACGGCATAGTACCAGTTGTGGTGTGGTGTGGGGCATCGGTAGGTAAGGTCATGCAACTACTAAGTGTGGTACGTTGTGTGCAGCTGCAATCAGGGAAGTGTACGTTTGGTGTACATGGCCTCAGTTTTGCTGTTGATCTCCACTGAGCATGCAGTACCTGGTCAGGTGGGTGGGGATGTCTCGTAGTACATTTAGACAACTGTTTGTTATTTCTGTCACCTGCTGCTGGATGTCTGTCATTGGTTGTGCTGACTTGGTCCTCCCCCATACTTGAATGTGTGTGTGTGTCTGTGTGTGTGGTGCTGGGGGGGTGAATTCAGGTTAGGTTTTCCAACCCTAACAGCGAATTCCCTCACTTTTGTGCGCTGTGGAACAACCCTAACTAATGCATTAAGCGAAGTTTTTGCCTCTAATATATATATATATATATATGTGTGTATATATATATATATATATGTATATATATATATATATATATATGTATATATTATAGTGCTACCATAGTTAGGGTTGAGTACCCCATTTAAGGTTAAATGGTGAAAATTTGCACCTTAATAACTTTGCCACCATTCAACGGATTTGCCTGAAAATTGGCAAAGGGCATAATCACAAATCTTGGGATCTGTCCACTTTTATACCAGTTGGGTATACAGCTGTGGAGTTATTAAGCAACATTCCGGAGCGCATTTATGCTTTTTTGACCATTCTTTGCTCATACGTACAGGTCGCATGGTTTGTGAGACTGGGCCAAAAACTTCAAGGAACATGCAGCTGGGGTCCCCGGTGTGTCTTTTGAAGATTTCATGAAAAAATATTGAACGGTTCAAAAGTTATTCAAAAAACTAGTTTCCCATTATAGTCAATGGGAAAAGTTAACAAAAAGTTCAACAGTGTCGCAAATGCAGTTTTTAGTGTTGTAAATGACCCAAGTAGTGTTGTGAGTCAGCCATTTTTTTCTCAGTTACTGATCACAGAAATGCCTGGCATTTAAAATTGTGACCATCTAGGTACACAATTCTTTTTGTGTTTACCTAGTCAAGCCCTTAGGATGTTAGGCATGTCTTTATTTTGGGGTTAAACACCCTAGAAATATGTTTTTCACATTTTTGGGAAAAGTAGTGTCTCAAAGTAGTGTTGCACCTGTGACACTTTGGTGATTTTTTTGCGGAAGTCTCACAAACCACGACACTGCTTTGCGACACTATGGCCAAAATTACAGCAATTCTTTGCCACCCTGCTGCAAAAGAACGCTTTGGTCTTTTGGGCTGAAATTTGGAGGGAACAAAGCCAATATCCCACAGATGTGCCTTTTGGTGGCTTAGTGAAAACATATTGCAGGGATCCCAAGTTACGGTACTTCGAAGTTGATGCTTTTTCCCATAGACTAACATTGTGGCCACCGCCACACCTTTCGGGGCTCATATCTTGGAAATAGTGCAAGATATGGAATTTTCATTGGAAAAATGCTTATCCCCTAGCATGAAGTGCAAGTGTGGCCAGGAACATCAGGAATCATATGAATTTTTTTTTTTTTTTTCTACGTCATACAGTTCCTGAGATATAAGCAATTTAGTATTCCAACAGCTCATTTTCTGGTCTGAGGCCCATTATTATGCATAAATTCTTTGTACTCACTGTGTTTCTCTATGCAGCTGTTAGGCAAAAACAGGGTGTGCACTTCTGTTACTATTACACTTAGCATTCCCACTTGTGTTTCCATACCCGTTTACATTAGCATTCCCGTGTACTCCACCATGTGCATTACCCTTTACGTTTTTGTTTGCGCTTGCATTTGAGTTACTGTTACCATTTGCGTCTCCACTACTGTTTGTCTTTGCATTTTGGTTAGCATCACCATGAGCATTGCCATTTGCGTTTATGGCCACCCTTCCATTTGCATTTGCATTTCTCTTTCGTTTAGCGTCATCGTTGCTGTTACTGTTACCATTTGCATTTCCAATTGTGTTACCTATGCCTGTGTGCGTTACGGTTTGTGTTTCCATATGTGCTTGTGTTTGCATTTCTGTTTCCTTTGGTGTTATTGTTGCTGTTACCATTACCATTTATGCTTCAGATTGCAGTACCGTGGCCGTGCACGTTACAGTTTGCGTTTCCGTAGGCGCTTGCGTTTGCATTTCTGTTCTCTGTGGTATTATTCTTGCTATTACCGTTACCATTTGTGTTTCCAATGCAGTACTGTGACCTTGAGCATTACCAGTTGCGTTTCTGTACACAATTGCGTTTGCTTCTCCATTTGCATTACTGTTCACTTTGGCATCACTTTGCACTTGCGTTTCTGTTACCGTTTGCATTACCATTTATGTTTCCATCACCATGTGCATTACTGTTTGCCCTTGCATTTCCCTTGTGGTTACCATTACTATTTCAGTACAAATCACATGGTGGGAGCATGGGGCCCGAAGGTCCTGCGCTCCCACCACATTTCATTCACTATTTATAGTCCTCATTCTCAAAAAGAAGGGAAATTCATGGCAAAAAAACTCTGTTTAGTGCATCAGCTAGGGTTGTTATCCAGCAACAAAAGCAAGAAATTTGATGTTAGGTTAGAAACCCCTCTGGACCCATCTCACCCCACCCCTAGCTGACATCAGGGTGTGCATTGGGGTCATCGGTCCTAACTCTCACCCTATTCTCCTATAGTTCACTCCTCAGCTTGTTTACACATGTGATGGGGTGACAGTTAGAGCTGATGACCCCAATGCATACCCCGATGCTGGCTGGGGAGGCAGGGTGGGGGTTGGTCCAAGGGGGAGTTTCAACCCTAACATTGAATCTCCTCACTTTTGTCACTGTGGAACAACCCTAACTGATGCATTAAACTGAGTTTTTTTTTGCCATAAATAAATATCAACTCACCAAGACTACTATTAGTGTATTAATGTACACACAAAGTGCACCCTTCCATCCAGTTGAGGTGATGGGCATTCACAGGAATCGCAGCACGCTTTGGACCAGCAGCAGTTCTCCCATGGTCATCATTTCTGATGGAACACTGAATGGATTCATGTCATGTTATCCCTCCTTCACATGGTTTGGCAAGACAGTGAGCATCATGACATCATCATCATCACAGTATGTTAATTTTCTGGACCCAAGACAGCTGCGTATTTTGAATGCAGAAAAATCTGGGAACTCTGTGTGACCAGTGCATGCATGAGTTACTGCACAATAAATTCTGGGGGACTTTACATGTGGTGTAATGCTCCCATTTCACTATGTCAGCACTTGGGAATTTTCTGGACACAAGATGGTTGCATTTTGGGGATGCAGAAAAATTCTGGGGACTCTGTGTGACCACTGCACACATAAGTGACTGTGCAATACATTCTGGGGGACTTTGCATGTGATGTAATGCTCCCATTTCACTTCCTATGCACTTGGCAATTTTCTGGACACAAGACAGATGCATTTTGTGTTTTGTGATTGTGAACACATAAATGTCATACTTAAATTATAAACTAAAGCAGCAGTGCAACAATGTGGTGAAAATTCTGACCTATACTTTTTTATGCTATTTTAGATTGTCAGCCACTAGTTACCTCCTGACTTGTATGATAACATTCTTTTCACAATTTGTGTCTGCTTTAGTACTTTTTCTCATGTCTGAAAAAATAAAAGGAGCACTCTTTTTAATATGGCTTGGACCTGATTTTCATCACTATTTGCAGCTGTTTTTGAACAAATATTTTTTCTCTGAGGTCATAAAACACTGCCTGCTGCTTAATTATTAATTTTACTCACAACAGAAGTGACATATAAACAACTGATGGACAAAAACAGTAGAAAATACTGATGGAGAGCTGGTCTGCACCATATTAAAAGGAGCAATTTTATTATTTCAGACATAAAAAAAGTACTAAAACAGACTCAAATACTGGAAAGAATGGTATCATACAAGCCAGGACGTAAATAAAGTGGCAATGTAAAATAGCATGAAAAAATATAGGTAAAAGTTTTCACTTTATTGTTGCACTGCTGCTTTAATGTCTATTTCAAAAAAGAAATATTTCTGGAGCCTCAGTAATGTTTACTTTGTGTCGGAACTCATGAAATGTTTGTCAAAAAGCAGGACTGAGCAGTGCAAGTATGCTGTGCTAAACTGCATGTGTGCCATCAGTGTTCTTTCCTGTGTGTGCAGACATTGTCCAGCTTCATGCAAACATATATATGGTGTGACTTGTTGCAGTGTGAAAAGAATAAAGATAAGAAAGAATATATAACGTATATTTTATTTCTACCATCAGCACCAGCAGAGTAAGTAATATGATATTTTTTCAGAGGTCTCGGGTCACTGTGCACCTCAGTTACTCACAGTGCACACAAGACTTTGCAGAGATAATAGCACAAAAACACGTGCTCTCCCAAAAATTATGTGTGCAGTATGTGACTAAGGTGCACTCAGACCAGACATCTCTGAAAAAATATCATATCACTTAGTCCACTGATGATGATGGTGGCAATAAAATATATGTTATGTATTCTTATCTCTAATCTTTATACCATAAACACTGCACCAAGTCAGCATATATATGTTTGCAAGAAGCTGGATAATGTCAGACGTCTCGCATACACACACACACACACACACACACACAGGAAACAACACTAGCTGCACACATCCAATTTAGCACATTATACTTGCACTGCTCAGTCCTGCTTTTCCACAACCACTCCACAACAGAAAGTAAACGTTACTGAGGCACCGGATTATAACAACAGGGCAATAAGAAGCATGTATGTATGTGTATGTATATATTTAAAGGGAAGCAGTCAGAAACAGGAGCTCCCACCCCCTGCAAGACTACCCTCAGTTAAGCCTTTGAAAATGTTACAGCATTTTCTCACACACAACATACTTTATTTTAATAGAGAAAGTCTGTGACCCAGAAGTATGGTGGATACTGTGGGGGCTCCATTATGTGTAAAAGTGTGGTAACACACCATGCGCTTCAATACAAAAGTATTGAAGTGCATGGTGCATCACTGCACCTTTACACATAATGGAGCCACCATTGCACGTTCACCATACTTCTGGGTCATGGACTTTTCTCTATTAAAATAAAGTATGCTGCTGCATGAGAAAAACATTGCAACATACTTCAAAAGCTTAACCAGAGGTTAAGCCTTGCAGGGGGTGGAAGCTGCTGTTGCTGACTACTTCCCTTTAAACTACTACTGTGGCCTTCCCTCTGTCTGTTATTAAACATAAACAAAAGACAAAACACTACAGCAGTTTGGGGGGATGCTAAAAAAAAAACTAATGGGGGATCCCCTGATGGTCCAGCAGCAGATGGAGCATCGACACAATCTGTAACTGGTGTCACTCTATCTGCTCCAACTGCTGCTGGACAGCACCCACACTCTCATTATTCTCTTCCACCATGGCACACAAATGTCCTATGTCTGCCTGAGTTGCAGGCATTGTGGGGTCCACTGGTGGGGGAACACCAGATAGATGCAGTGGTGAGGATGGTGCTGGTGGCGGTACTGGGGCAACTGCTGCTGTGACCCTCCTCTGGCTGTAATGAAGCACAACAGCAGCACCCTCTGCCACTGTCTCAGAATGGCCAGCAGGTGGAGGCCTGGCCTGTTCTGTGGCAGCCTGCCACTCCACCTTGTGGTGGTTCAACATATGGGTGCGCTGGCCCCAGTCCCCTGATATGTCCCCGGGGGCCACAGCACACCTGCACCCCACAAAGCAGACACACAACAAGGCTGCTGTTCCCCCCGACACTGTTAAAAAACTGCCAAACTGGGGAGCTGTGGGGGGGAACCAGGCACGGGTTGGGCAGATGCACTGCCGGCAGCATGTTCACAAACCTGGGCCTCCACCTGCTGCTGTGGAGGTGGTGCTGCTGGAGCTCCTACAGCTGCCACTGGTGGTGGTGGTGGCAGACTTGCTGGATGTGGCACTGGTGGTGCTGCTGGAGCTCCTGCAGCTGCCACTGGTGGTGGTGGTGGTGGTGGAAGACTTGCTGAACATGGCACTGGTGGTGCTGCTGGAGCTCCTGCAGCTGCCACTGGTGATGGTGGTGGTGGCAGACTTGCTGGACATGGCACTGGTGGTGCTGCTGGAGCTCCTGCAGCTGCCACTGGTGGTGGTGGTGGTGGCAGACTTGCTGGACATGGCACTGGTGGTGCTGCTGGAGCTCCTGCAGCTGTGAATGGTGGTGGAGGTGGTGGCAGACTTGCTGGACGTGGCACTGGTGGTGCTGCTGGAGCTCCTGCAGCTGCTACTGGTGATGGTGGTGGCAGACTTGCTGGACATTGCACTGGTAGTGCTGCTGAAGCTCCTGCAGCTGCCACTGGTGATGGTGGTGGTGGCAGACTTGCTAGACGTGGCACTGGTGGTGCTGCTGGAGCTCCTGTAGCTGCCACTGGTGATGGTGGTGGTGGCAGACTTGCTGGACGTGGCACTGGTGGTGCTGCTGGAGCTCATGCAGCTGCCACTGGTGATGATGGTGGTGGTGGCAGACTTGCTGGACATGGCACTGGTGGTGCTGCTGGAGCTCCTGCAGCTGCCACTGGTGATGGTGGTGGTGGCAGACTTGCTGGACATGGCACTAGTGGTGCTGCTGGAGCTCCTGCAGCTGCCACTGGTGATGGTAGTGGCAGACTTGCTGGACATGGCACTGGTGGTGCTGCTGGAGCTCCTGCAGCTGCCACTGGTGATGGTGGTGGTGGAAGACTTGCTGGATGTGGCACTGGTGGTGCTGCTGGAGCTCCTGCAGCTGCCACTGGTGATGGTGGTGGTGGAAGACTTGCTGGATGTGGCACTGGTGGTGCTGCTGGAGCTCCTGCAGCTGCCACTGGTGATGGTGGTGGTGGAAGACTTGCTGGATGTGGCACTGGTGGCACTGCTGGAGCTCCTGCAGCTGCCACTGGTGGTGGGGGCAGACTTGCTGGGCGCCTCTCGGTGGTGCTGCTGGAGCTCCTGCAGCTGCCACTGGTGATGGTGGTGGTGGCAGACTTGCTGGACATGGCACTAGTGGTGCTGCTGGAGCTCCTGCAGCTTGCCACTGGTGATGGTAGTGGCAGACTTGCTGGACATGGCACTGGTGGTGCTGCTGGAGTCCTGCAGCTGCCACTGGTGATGGTGGTGGTGGAAGACTTGCTGGATGTGGCACTGGTGGTGCTGCTGGAGCTCCTGCAGCTGCCACTGGTGATGGTGGTGGTGGAAGACTTGCTGGATGTGGCACTGGTGGCACTGCTGGAGCTCCTGCAGCTGCCACTGGTGGTGGTGGTGGCAGACTTGCTGGACATGGCACTGGTGGTGCTGCTGGAGCTCCTGCAGCTGCCACTGGTGATGGTGGTGGTGGCGGACTTGCTGGACATGGCACTGGTGGTGTTGCAGCTGCTGCTTCTGGAGGTGGGGGAATGACCAAACACTCTGGACCAGTCCAACATCAACCGGCTTTGCCCCCCACATGTGCGCACTGCTCCCCTCCTGCCACGGGCCACATACTGTCCCTGATCCTCCATTACAAAAAAAAAAACACTCCTTCCCTCTCTGACGGGTCCCGACTTCACACACACTCACACAACACAGGCACACACACAGTCACTCACACACACACACACACACACACACAACATAGAAACATAGAAGTTGACAGCAGATAAGGGCCGCCAGGCCCATCCAGTCTGCCCATTTCTTTTTCTACCTTATGAATGTGCCATCAGCCTTTGCTCTGTCAGTGGCCTATCTATTCATACTCATCTGTATTGCTCCCTTATGCCTATCCCATGCCCGTTTGAAGTCCTGCACTTACAAAACAAAGAAATCAGTCACCAAAAAGAAAAAATGAACTAACAAAACAGTACAAAAATAACTAAACAATTAGCTTTCAAAAAAGCTTTTGGGTTTTGAATCTGATCAACTTTCTGAACAAGTGGCCAAGAACTCTCCTCTCCACAAAATGCTTCCTCTCTCTACCTCTGCAAAGGAGAAAGTGAAAGTATCTGCTTCTATGACTCACTTCCTTCCTGCCTGGCTAAAGCATGTGACTTACAGTACTGTAAACCATGTGATGTGTGGGGGGCTGCCTATATTGTTGTCATTCTGCCTTACTTCGCGTTAAGATGTAATGACAATGCGAAGTCATAATAACAAAGCAAAGTGAGCACTTTACAATGGTCACTCCGCGTAGTGCTGGGTCAATGAGAAGTGGCCACTTCGTCTTCACTTCACTGGCAGAATTTAATTTTGCTGCATCTCTAGTCTGGAATATGTTATAGGTAAAAAAAAGGTAAAGTCAAAATTTGTCCCAACTTTCCTGCCCCGATGCTTTAATAACATATATCATATGCACTACTCAATACATAATGTATCTAAAAAGGCATGGGTAAAACTGAACAAGTACATGTAAATTTAAATAGTAGAAACAATAAACAAGGTCCGTCTTGAAAATGAGTTTTGTTCAATGGTGTTTGCCCAGTTAAATAAAGATGTTGATTGAAATTAGTGTACAAGAGAAAGAACAATGGTAAAATCATTTTACATATACCAACAGTTATTAAAAATGTTTTTTTTATGGGAAATAATGTCTTTTGTTTAGCTTGAAAACTGTTTTGCATTTACTGTAGTCATAAAATCATATACAGCACCCTCTCTCCATTATAAAGGACTAAACTAAACACAGTTTTCTTTCACAAAAGAGAAAACTTGTTTCATTTGTGGCGCTCAGCCTTTGTGGGATCTTTTCAGTTGTACTGTAATTTCATTTGGTAGCAGAACAGAGAAGTGCATTTCTTGTTAACTTTTCATTTTCTCTGAGTTTGGAAAAAATCAACTGTGATGGCAAACTTTCTTTCTTGAGTTTGGAGAAATGCAATTACAGCCATTAAATCCTTTTCTCGACATCTCACCGTCTTGTGAATAGTCTGTTTTCAAATCTCGGACTTTTTTTTATTACAGAATGATATACCGTAATATAGGTGAGAGTTATTTGGGGGAATTTTTGATAAGATGGACAAAAGACCTATTATAAAATCCAAACGAGTCTGTGCTATTTCCTTTCATGATATTGCAGACAGTCAGGTACTGCAAAGCTTTCCGCCTGGGCCCTGATTCACATCATCCTGGAATGTCGATATCTGACAGAAAGACAGTCAGCAACATTTATTTTCTTAAAATTATTCTTTTGAGATGATTGGAAATGTGAAGTATTTGGTTGTCACAGGTGGAATTTAATAGCAATAGAAGCTGAATAAAAAGCACTTTACAGTTACTGTTAGACTGTAATAGCATACTTTGTTCAATGCTGCAGCTTATCCAACCTCTTAGGCCAACAATACTTTCAATCTGTTATTTTAGTTCTTGATGAACAGTTTCTTGTTTTAGTAAATGATAATAATATATGAATTGATGGAGACAGGATACATTTTTATGTACCATGTGACCTGTTTTAGCCAGAGGAAAACTGTGCTGAGAATAACATGGCAGTATGCCGTTTCCCATGGAATGTTGTGATTCTTAGAACTCTGAGACAACAGTGGCAAAAACAGTTCAGTGGTACACTTCACATAGAATAGTGGATAGGTGACCATCCGCACCAAGGCTGTGGTTCCACTGAGGAAGCTGATGACATCATTTGGATCTTGAGAGTGATGCTCAAGAGGTCTCTATGATGTCATCAACTTCCAAGATGGAACCACAATCTTAGTTGCGGATCTGCATCCATCCATTGTTTTATATCGTATATGGTTTCCAAGACTGTTAAAACTTTTATTTTAAAAGGTTTCAATACCTTGATTTCATGGTCCCGCTTGGTCCTGGCAGCTCATTCATGTGATGCTTGTTCCTGACACCTCAGTTGGCTGTAAAGTTACTCCACTGCCATGTCCTGCTCCGCTGTCTCAAAAAAAACTTTTGTTTTGAGTCCCGATCCACTCCTGATACTAAAAACATTGTCAGCGACAATCATTTAATAAAAAATTAAAAAAAAACTGACAAAGTAATTCAAACCATCTCATGAACTGCTTGTTAAGTGGTACTGCCATATTTGCTTGAAATTTTTACTACAAAGCAGCTTCCTCCAATCAGGTGGCAGGTCAAGGGAGAAAAGTTGTTGTAGTTTTGTTGTGACATCAGAACGATACTTCAGCAACTTTCCAGTGACCTTTGAACTGTCCTACATCAGGTTTCTGAAACTCATTAATTTCCATTCACAATAAGCCCTAACCATATACTGTATCATTTTTAAGTAATGTAGTCTACTTTCAATACACTTCAGCAGTGAAAATAACACACAGTGAATTTCGTACTTACTGGGCAGACTGGATGGGCCTAGGGGGTTTTCTGCATTCATTGTTTATGTTTCTATAGATTTCAAGGTAAAAACCCTCTTCAACAATAGGCTATGGGGAATGTGTAGGAAAACTGGCCAGATCAGAATGAACTTTGGGGGGATTAGCAAAACAGTGGATGCAGCTTGCATCTGTTTTTTTCCAATGCATGTAGCATCAATGCAAATGTGTCCAAATATCCATGCCTATTCGTGCTCTAGTTTCTACAGATTATGACAATGTTATGTATGACAATGTGGCAGTCTTAAGCTGGGGGGGGTTTAGGAGGAAGGTCAGGAAGCACTTCTTCACAGAGAGGGTTGTGGACACTTGGAATGCACTGTCAGAGGTAGTAGTAGTAGTAGTAAAATGTATTTTTATACAGGAGTAAACTAACTTTTACAAAGTAGAACATTTTTACAAACACCATTCGGTTCAGTAATTGTCCTATTTACAAGGTGCCCCTGTGTACAGTTAAATCTAAAAAAGAAGAAATATTACACAAAATGTGAACATAGAGAATACAGGTTGCTTTGAACAATGTTGATCGCTACAGGTTATAACAAGGAACATACATGTCACAATTAAAGTTTTCTATTCTAAGTTATTTAAACATTTATCTGTTGCAGGTACATCTAAACAGGAGTTTCACTGCATCCTTGAACACATGTATGAGCATTTCAAGTGTTCTCATACTCAGAGGAAACCTGTTCCAGTTACAGTATAGGCAGTTTTGAAAGTAAATGGCATCTCTCCAAACTTATTTCTGACCTTTGGTACACATACTCCCTGGCTCTCTTTCTATGACTGTGGGCGGAGTCGACAGCCATCCTGCTTTCACTTGAAAAAAGGTGTTTCTGTGGAACACATTTTTTAAAGAGTTTTCAGTGTATCCTTCCATCAACTGCAAAACAGTGCACTCCCCCTCTTATTTTTGCTATTGGCTGCTCTGCCTTAAAGACAAGAGGGATGCTACTGTGCCTTCCAACTTCTCAGGATATAAATGAAAAAACCTTTTGAAGATGATGTCATTTAACCCTTGTAGGGCTGCAGAACGAGCATCTGTCCAGCTCAAGTCAAATAAATTCATTCCAGTTCTTTCAGCAGCCTCGGGGTTAACTCATTATCTCCTTACTTTGACTGAATACTGACCCAGTAGCACATGGCTAATTAGGCACGTGTTATGTGGGAGACAGAGCAATGTAAGAAGTAGATCGGACTCCCCACCCCAGTATCCAGCCTTGAAGCTGGGAGTCATCATGTAAGAATGTCTACTATCTACCGCTGTCAACACTCCCACATGACTAAGTTATATAGTTCAAAAATAAATTAAAAACTACAAAACCAGTCATCCAGAAGGTATAATGACTTGAATAGTGTTTTTTTGTTTGTTTCTTTTTGGTTTCTATTACTGGTCCAACGTGAATATCCGTTTATAAGTGTATGAGCCCTGTTTGATAAATGAATGCTCTGCTATGCCATGCAGCTCCAAATGTCAGGACTAGAACAATGTTATCAATGTGTGCCCATTTGCATGTTACAGCAAAGTTAAACTGATTCCTTGCTAAGGAGGCACATTCTGTAACTGGACACTGTCCATACTGCTTCATTCTGGGATCCATTTTAACTGGAATTTCAGGCACAAAAATAGGGATTAAGTATCCTTTAAATTCTGTTCTGTTATTCCCTCTGCAAGCATTTACTGTCAGTTTACATAATGTATCTCCTTGGAACCAGTTTAATCTTGCTGCAACAGGAAATAGACATACATTCTACAGCAAAATGTATTCAACTCAGATTTAAAAAACAAATATGTGTGCATAGATTCTATTTTGCAACAGTAGCCATGAACATGATGAAAGTAGTCCTTACCTAACAGACGTGCTCCTGGGTCATCACATGTAAATGGCTCTGGTGGGATATGAAGCAGGTGATTCATTTATCTCAAGCCAGATAACAGCTTTGTAAACATAAGACTGCAGAGTACTGTTTTCTGTTGTGCCATAAATCTGATGTACCACATTTTGCTGTCACGTTTGCTATTGCACTTTTTAGATCACCTTGCGAAGATAGGTTGAGAGACCTCAACATGTACTCATTGGAGGAGATAAGGGAGAGGGGCGCGAGGGGTGATACGATCGAAACCTTCAAGTACTTAAAAGGCATCAACAGGGTCAGTACAGAGGGCATGTTTTGATTAAAGGGGGAAGGAATTACTAGGGAGCACAGCCTGAAGTTGATGGGAATTAGTTTCCGGAGAGCGGCGAGGAGACATTACTTCACAGAGAGGGTGGTAGGGGGATGGAATGCACTGTCTGAGGAAGTGATATCTCTTAAAACAGTGGAAAGCTTCAAAAGGGGGTGGGACAGGATCAAGGGCAAGATACTAGTCAGTGGGAAGTTGAGGGGGGATGAGAAGGAAGTAAGGGGTGGGGGGCAGCAACAGGAGTCTAAGCTGTGTGCTGCACGCCTGAGCAGATGTGATAGACTAATTGGCCTGTTTCTGCTGGCATTTGTATATGTTTGTATGTTCATATAGAAACATAGAAATTGTTGCCAGATAAGGACTGCTAGGCCCATCCAGTCTTCCCATAGTCCCTGTACATTGTATGTGGCCACTGACTCTATGTGATCAATGGCTTTTCATCACTTCCTCCCCTCTCAAGCATCCCTCATACCTGTCTCAGGCATACTTAAAACCCTCCACTGTTCTTGCCCACACCACCTCCTGTGGCAGACTATTCCAAGCGTTGACTACCCATTCTGTGTAGAAAACCTTCCTCACATTATCTTTTAATCTACCGTCTTCCAATTTCATTTTGCGCCCCATTGTTCTAGTACTTTTTCTACTTTGAAAAAGGTCCTCCACCTGCACGATGTTTGTGCCCCTGAGGTACTTGAAAATTTCAGTCATGTCACCCCGCTGTCTCCTGTCCTCCAGTGAGTACATATTGAAGTCCCTTAGTCTCCCTTCATATGTTTTGTGGTGCAAGCCCTGAACCATCTTTGTTGCCCTTCTCTGGATAGTCTTCACCTTATCTATGTCCTTGCACAGGTGTGGCCTCCAGAACTGCACGCAGTACTCCAGGTGAGTTCTTACCAATGTTTTATACAATGGCATCACCACCTCCCACCTCCTGCTAGTGATACCCCTGCCTATGCACCTCAGCATGTCATTGTCCCTCCCTGCTGCCTTTGTGCACTGCTTTGATACCTTAAGGTCATCAGCAATGATAACCCCTAGGTCCCTTTCCTCTTTGGTGACAGTCAGCTCCTCCACCCCCAACCTGTAGCCCTTTTCAGGGTTCCCTCTACCAAGGGGCATTATTTTGCATTTCTTTGCATTGGACCTCAGCTGCCACATCCTCAACCATTTTTTCAGCTTCTCCAGATCCCTCTTCATTTTCTGCAGCCCTTCTGGAATATCCACCCTGTTGCAGATCTTGGTGTCATCTGCAAACAGGCAGACCTTTCCTTCCAGCCCCTCTGCAATATCACTAATGAAGACATTGAACAGGACTGGTCCTAGTACTGATCCCTGTGGTACCCCACTGGTCATCCCCTCTCCCCAGATTGTACCCCATTTACCACCACCCTCTGCCTCCTGTTTGTTAACTAATTCCTAACCCTGTTCACCACCTTTTCTCCCAAGTCCAGACTACCCATCTTGTTAATCAGCCTTCTATGTGGGATGGTTTTGAAGGCTTTGCTGAAACCTAGGTAGGTGATGTCTACCGCCCCTTCCTGATTTATGTTCCTAGTCACCCAATCAAAAAAAAACTATTAGATTCATTTGACATGACCTTCCTGCTGTGAATCCATGCTGCCTCAGATCCTGAGCACTGCTGGATTCCATATGTGCCACTTTCCTTTCTTTCAGCAGTGTCTCCATCATCTTTCCCACCACTGAGGTGAGGTTGACTGGTCTGTAATTCCCTGCCTCCTCCCTACTGCCGCTTTTGTACAGTGGAATTACATGTCCCCCCCTCTAGTCCTCTGGAACAACTCCCGTGTTGAGTGACTTTGTGAACAGGGCCACCAGAGGTGCTGCTAGTTCTCTTCGCAGCTCCTTCAATATCCGAGGGTGGATGCTGTCTGGCCCCATGGCCTTATCCACCTTCAGCTTTGTTAGTACTTCCAGAACTATCTCCACTGTGAATAGACTGGTGTCCACTCCCTCTCCCCCCATTGTCTCTGCAACCCAACTGTGGTCCTTGACCCTCCCCCTCCTTAGTGAATACAGAGCAGAAGTATTTGATCAGTATTTCTGCCTTGTCCAGATCCCCATTCTTACACTCTCCCTTCTCCCCTTTGAGGCTCACAACCCCCCATTTATCTTCTTTCACTGATGCACCTATAAAATGCCTTATCCCCTTTGTTTATAGACCCTGCTAAGCCCTCTTCTGTCTGCACCTTCACCCTTCTAACAGCCTTCCCTGCTTCCCTTAGACATTCAAGGTACATCTCCTTGTCCTCCTCCCTTTGGCTCCCTTATATTTCCTGAAACTCAGCCCTTTCTTCAGATCTGAGATTTGGGCTTGCTACTGTTATTGCTGAAGATGCTGTTAGTTAAAACAATGATTAAGTTATTTTTCTACTATGACAGGTTTGACAAGCGGTAGGTGTGGTCATGTCAGAAATTAAAACTATAGACTGGATTACATTTTAATATACAGCACAGAGCAAGAGGAATTGTACAAAAATGTTTAGTGACTGCAATGTACAATCAGAGATTATGTCTCCATCTCAGTTAGACTGCTGGAAGCTATGCAAAGATTAGAAAAAAAAACAAGCATTTGTCAACGCTGAAGGTTTCCTTGCATGGCATATGTGGGATGGCATTCAGCGGCGCTTATATTCTACGTTACTTGGAGCTTATTCAAGCTCACCATAGCCATATCAGCTCTGGCTACCGCTTGATTCTCAACTGGTATGTGTGAATAGGAGTTGTTATTTTGTCTGAAAGTCCAATTAGTCTTTTATTTTTAAGTATTGTGTACATTAAAGAAATCCAAATTTCTTGTCTTTTGATTTCCAAAGACATCCAGTTAAGTATTTTGAACATCAGTCAATGATGAGTTCTGAGATTACATTTCAGGACAAATCTTACCAGCTTATTATAACAAATATAAATGTTATGCAGACTTGATAAGCTCGAGTGTCCATATACTGTTTGTGACTATCATGGTAGAGGTGGCCTCATTGAAGACAGTGGGCAGCTTCAGGAGAGGCATAGGGGGAAGGTGAGGATCATAGGGAGGATGGGAGGAGTGGGGGAGCTGGGTCAGTACCTCAAGCTGTGAACCCTGCAATACAAGCAGACTAAATAGACCAAATGGCCTTCTGATGGCTTTTTTGTGTTTGTATGTTTGTAGGTATGTATGTTTGTATGTTTGTAATGTCTGCTGCAACTGGAAGACGTGCATCTGTCTTTTGGATGCAAATCTGGATATCCATCTGGAAAGTTCCCCACCTTTATGTGGTCTAACGTTTCAGGCAGTTTTCAACACTTGCATCTGAAAAACAGACAAGAGTCACTGAAAATCCTCCCTAAACTTTTGATGCCATAAGTTTCTACTATTCTGTGTTTCTATATTTCTATAAATATTTAAAAATGAATTATCTCCTTCCAACCACAATGTACCTTATACAGTATAAGCTAACTTTCCCTGAAGTAGCTCTACCTTTTGACAAATTGTCATCCTAACTCCAGGGGAATTGATGAAGGGCATAGGGCACTGAGGCACTGAATGTGCAACGGCAAATGGCGTTCCCCTTGAAAATTCATCGTACCCTGTTCCATGTGTACCATGACACTAAATGGTACACAACCCTGTAATCAACCCAGATATAGGACTTGTGAGCTCATTTCCACTTTGGATTGTGTGGTTACATCACAAAACAGACTATTCAGGACACGGGAGAATTATACCTGTATATAACGTAATGTTGTTTATTTCATTCAATGCAAGAAATGTCCACAAACAGGGTATGTTGGAGACACAAGACAACTTCTCCACACTAGAATGAACACACACAGACATACCATTAATATGAAGATGACTGGCAAACCAGTGGGGTGACACTTCTCTCAGAATGAACACTCTATCTCAAGTATGTCATTAATGGTCTGAAAAGGACATTTATAAAATACACAACAGAGATGGACTTTCGAGATTAAGCTTTATTTTGCTTCTCAATATGGTAGCATTTTACTTGTCAATAGGGTACCAGATGGCTTGAATATCAGTTTGGGTTTCATGACACATTATCCCACTTAAACTTACATAGACTTTTACTTCATAGGACAGACATTTAATAGTACTTCAGTGTGTTGTTGTTGTTGTTTTGTTTTTATTTTCATAGAGTCTTTTTTAACTGGTTATCAACATGTTGGTTTCTCACGTGTGTGTGGTAGGGTTACCACCTTTTAAGAAGCCCAAAGTGGGACATTTCTTACTGAAACATGATTTTTTGCAGGACAGTACATAACCTCGACCATTGCAACATACTTGCGTTCTCTATATAATCAGCATTAAAGCTAAGTATTGTAGTTTCTTAGTCACTTCTATTGTTTCTTATCATTTTAAGGTATTTTAGTTAAGGTATTATAATTTTCTGCAATATTTAGTGGGAAGTTAGAAAATATTTTTTCTACTATAAAGTCAGGACATGTAGTATTTTTCATGTTTTTTGCAGGACACAGCTGCCCAAATCAGGACTGTCCTGTGAAAATCAGGACATGTGATAACCTAGTGTGTGTGTGTGGGGGAGGTTGGGTTGTCTTGGGTGAGTGTGTATGGGGGTTTAGTGTATGTGGGGGTAACTGTGTGTGTTTTGGAGGGTTTTGAGGATTTTTTTTGTGGAGAGAGGCAGTGTGACTGGGGGGAGGGGTTGGGGTTTTGCTTACATATTTAGGTAGGCTTATTCAGGTACTGTACATCTCATAATTATGCCGAAGAGTGATAGGACTCTTGACTGACGTATATACTGAATATACACTTCTTTCTTAGTTATCTCTTCCAGGGGGAGAGTTTAATTCCATTGGGATTTTATTCAGATTGTTAAGACTGTGTCTATTCATATAGTTAATTGATTATTGATTGCATACTGACTCATTATTGAACTTTTAATATTTTAAGATGCATGAACTAATTTTCTAGGTGGTCCCTGATAGATTTATTTTTTATTTGGCACTAATACTGACAATTGATATTATCTTGTAAAAAATAGTGCTACAGCACCATAGGTTTTAATGTTTATGGAATGTGTTAACTGGTTGAGAGTATAGTTTAGAAAATATGACCAGACAGGTTTAATTCTGTATGAATGTTTTAAACAGTTATTTATACAAGGTACATATTTTTTTATTATCTTTCATTTCCCTACATACATTTCTGTTGTACAGTTTTTTATCATACAGTACTATCAAGTTTTAACTTGGACATTTGTGGTATTAAATCTAAACGTCTTGCCTTTAGTTTTGAATGTATTCTCATAACACACTCATTCATTAATAATTTTAGTTAGAGGTTTTGTCTAGTTGAGTGTTCAGCTTATCTGCTTTGGATGTCATTTGACCTTGAAAAGATTCTCAGTGGTAGCATGTTAATGATACAGAGAAATCAGTGTCAAAATTGGGCAAACAGTATCCAGCGCAAGTGAGATATCATTAGGGGTACCCATGGATCAATCCTGGGGCCCCTACTCTTCAGCATCTTCTTAAATGACCTTCCCACAGCCTGTGACACCAAACTCTATATATATATATATATATATATATATTTATTTATTTATTCACATCTCAGATTAACAATACCGTTGAGCTCATAAAAGCTCATTTACAAAGGTTCCATGCCAGTTAGGGAAGGTAAAACAGAAGGGATCAAACTGACACATGAAGACAGAAAATTAAAACAAGTTAAGGCTAACAAACAAATTAGCGTGGTACAAAAATTGTAAGTACAAAAACAGATATCATTATAAGTCACTTTTGATTGCAGTAGATAGCGAGAGGAGGGGAAGTAGGGGCAGATGAAGTAAGGAGGGTGATGAGAGGAAGTGAGGGGGAAGCAGCCACAGGGCTTTGTCAAGAGATGGAAGGTGACAAAGGGGATTGGGAGCGTTAAGGTTGGGATAGAAAGGAGGGGAAATGAGCCAGAGGAGGGGAGTCCAAGCTAGTGGTAGGAGGGATTAAAGTGGGACTGAAATTAGCTTCAAGAGGGCAAAGCAGTTCTCAAACTTAGACAGTCACAGGAGCTCTCTAACAGGATGTGTTTGTGCAGAAGACATTTGAACTTGGACATACCAGTTTGACTTGTTGGTTAATGTCCAAGGCCATTTAGCCAGATAGGGGCTCTGTAAAGGAAAGATCATTGGCACTGAGTAGTTCGGAACCTTGGTACTAGTAGGAACTCAGCGGCCGAAGCCCAGGTATGTCGGACCTTGTGAGCTCTAGGTAGAAGACAGGAGATTCCAGCAGGTAGATCTCCGTGAGAGCTTTCATTGCTAGTATACAAGAGCAATACTTGATCCTCCCTTAGTAGATTGAGCCAGCCAGTTTCTGTGTAAAGATCACATGTGTGCATGAAATGGTCTGAGTTCGTGATGAGCCTACAAGCTTTGTTAAGTGTTAAGTTCAGCCTTTTTAGTGATGTGGGGGGTAGCTGGACCATATATTGCTAGGCTATAGTCAGTGGTGGATATCAGTGAACTGTTAACCGCCAGTCTAAGTTCATCTGGGCTTAGATTCCTTCTATGCCTAAAGAGTAAGCCTATATGCAGATGATGCCATGTTCCTGAGCAGCAGCACATCTCAGGCTGTCCTACAATCTGAGCTGCAGAACTCCTTCTCCAAACTCGGAGACTGGTTCTGTAGTCATAAGTTGCTACTAAACTACAGGAAGATCAAGGTCATGCTTATGTCCAGCCCCCACAACAAAAATAAGCACCACCCCTCATCATCTCCAACTCATGCAGTG
Organism: Neoceratodus forsteri; assembly: GCA_016271365.2. Taxonomy (NCBI): domain Eukaryota; kingdom Metazoa; phylum Chordata; order Ceratodontiformes; family Ceratodontidae; genus Neoceratodus; species Neoceratodus forsteri. The sequence goes on from CM057459.1 coordinate 1,367,796,776, forward strand.
AGCTGCTGGAACAAGTTCACTTGTTCAAGTATCTGAGGGTCATAATAGATGATACCCTCACGTTTGCACACCATATTGACTCTCTGATCAAGACAGTCAATACCAAGATTGGTGTCCTGTACAGGCACAGACAACACCTTTCTCCGGGGGCCCTCCGCCTCTCAGTCCACAGTTCAATTGTATCTACTATCTACTATTGACTATGGACCAGTGGTCTATAGGGCGGCAATGGATACAGTGCTCAAGAGGGTTCACACTGCGCTCAACAAAGCCTGCAGACTCACCCTGGTTGCTGAGCATGGCACTCACACCTGTACTCTGTACAAACGTGCAAATTGGCCGTCATTAAGAAACAGGGTAAAATTCCAGACTTGCATCCTAGGGAAGAAGGCTCTATTGGGTTAAACACCACCTTGTATAGGCAATTTGATCAAGGTGGCCAACTTGTTACAGGTCACCAGAGGAGGACTAGATGGGCCTTGGCTATCCCGTTCCATTGCACCTCACTTGGGCAACGTGCATTTGCCTACTGGACCCCCTATGGATGAATGAACTCCCTGGGCACCTCTTGGCCACCAATTTTCTGTCACAATTCAAAGCTGACCTCAAACAGCACCTAATAACACTCTCTAAGTGCACCTGCCCCTCAATCCAGCCACAAATGCTCTGTCTGCCCCCCAGCAAGCACTAGGCAGGTCTCAGTGCACCCCTCCTCTGTCTCTTCTCATGACTTGCCCCAGCAATCAGTTTGCATCATGCTCCTTCAGCACCCAGCACCCCCACCCCTCCTAACTCACAGTCCAGTGAGTTTCCCTAACAGTCACTATTAATGCAGGCTGCCTGACCATGCCTCCTCACACCCCACCATTTTATTCTAGCATGTCCTCTCTGCTCAGACTCCCCTCACCCCACCATTTCTCCCTATACCTTATCGCCCTTCTTCCCCCAACCTTCACCTCCACTGCAGTACTTACCTCTCTCTCTCTCGTACCTCCCTTCTTCACTCCACTGCCAGCTATCCCTGTCCCTTTGAACTACTGACAAGGCACTTTGTGGCTGCTTATTCCCCCCTCACCCTCATAAAGTGTTTCTTTTCTTGTTATTTAACTTGTATCTATGTTTTGAGTTATTCTGTAAGTTCTGAATCCAAGCTGTATCGTTCATTGTGATGTACCTTTGCTTTATCCTACTGTACTTTGTTTTGCAATCTATGACATGGAACCTTTGTAAAAGAGCTTGAGCTTAAAGGTCTTTTCCGAATCACTAAATACATAAATAAATAATGGAATGCTGTTCATTTCATTTAAATCTGTGATTTTTTTGAAATAGGTAGGTACTTTAAACCAATGAGAATTGTTTCTGTTTTTTTATGTATGATGTGGGTGTTAATAGAATGTGATTCTCTGAACAACTGTCATAAGTCTCCAAGCAATTGGTTGGTCCAAAAACTTAGACATTATTTTCTTTTTATAACATCTATGTTGGTCCAATAAAAGATATGAAACTATTTGCTTCTGGATCTGTTCTTACAAGGACCAATACCGCAACTAATCTATTTCTGTATTTCATCACGTTTGTGAAAAACATGTATTTGTCAGTGCTGAACGTTTTCCTGCCTGCTGTAATACTGGGTCTTTCCTTTACATATTTTTATTTACCCAAGATAGACAAGATGAGATATGCCTTTTGCAATGGGGTCCTGATTTTACACAGTTTTTTAGTACATTTACCCAGGATGTTAGAGGTGAGATTTTATTGTTTTGTGTCAGGAAAATGCAGTATCCCCTTCAGCCCCAAAATACATCTGGTCCAGGTGCCTCAGTGAACTGAGCATCAATGTTCTCTTGAGTGACCCCACTGCAGACACGGGTTAGTCATCCCTCTGGCTCACAACATTGATGTGGCTCTCTACCTTTTAATTCCAAGCTGTCCTCAATCTGGGACTTGCAGGCCATCCTCAGGAAATCTTGGGCCAAATCTTGCCATCTCCCCTGGATCTCCAATAAAATCATCAAGCAATGCAAGTCCCGTGATCTCACCCTGGCCGGCTATAAAATACCCCACTCCTTTCCTTATCTCATCTGCTACAGGGTCCTGAGAAACAATTGCAAAAATGCTGTTCAGGCCATGAAATCTCATTATTTCAAAACTAACCTCCAGAACAGTCTTAACTCCCCAGCCAAATCCTGGAAGATAATCCACTCCCTTTTTGACCCCCCGCCCAGTCTGCTCCCCCTGTCTTCGTGGTTAAGGTTTCACATCTGTCTGACCCATCCTCTGTTGCTGCTCGCTTCAGTGAGTTCTTCACTATGTGTCCTCTCCTCTCCCCCTGCTACAAGCCCCCATCCCTTCCCTCCCACTACCCTTTCCTCCCCCCCACTCCACCCTGGAGTTTCCATTATCACCCATCACTACTCAGGAATCCCTGCTTGCCCTTTTCTCTCTCAACTGGTGAAATTCCAGCACTGATGGGCTTGATCTTAAATCCTTTACTTCTTAACTCCAGCAGTTGCATCTCCACTTCATCACCTGCTCGACCACTTCCTCACCCGCTCCACCTCTTCCTCACCTGCTCAACCACTTCCTCACCTACTCAACCAATTCCTCACCTGCTCAATCACTTCCTCACCCACTCGACCTCTTCCTCACCTGCTCAACCACTTCCTCACCTGCTCAACCACATCCTCACCTGCTCAACCACTTCCTCACCTGTTCAACCACTTCCTCACCTGCTTGACCATTTCCTCCTCTGCTCAACCACTTCCTCACCTGCTTAACCTTTTCCTCACAGTTCCACAAAGTACTGCTATGAGCGATGGTGGGTGGGTGCTTTATGAAGGGTTGATACCCCAAACAATTGACAAGAGTCCACACACAGAGCACCCCAGGCTAACAAATATAAAGAAATTACATTTTATTTAGGGTTCTCAGTCCCAAAAAAACTTTCCCCCACCTGCTCAACCTCTTCCTCAACTGCTCAACCACTTCCTCACCTGCTCAATCTCTTCCTCATCTGCTCAACCTCTTCCTTGCCTGCTCAACCTCTTCCTAGCCTGTTCAACCTCTTCCTCACCTGCTCAACCACTTCCTCACCTGCTCAATCACTTCCTCACCTGCTCAACCACTTCTTCACCTGCTGAACCTCTCATTCTCCCATCTGCTGTATTAATCAGTTCTGGAAGATTGCCAGGTTCTCACACTTCACAAAGGTGGGTGACCCCTCCTCCAGAATACAGAGAAGATGACCAGCATAGACCTGCGCTCCACCATGGTCAGCCACCTTCTCAAAAATGGAAGCACTTGCTCTTGCTCTCTCTGTATAGTAAAACCAACTGATCATGTGAGAGAGCAAGTGTGCTTTCACTCATGAGAAGGTGACTGGCCATGGAGGAGGGCAGTTCTGTGCCACTCACCTTCTCTGTATTCAGAGAATTGTGTGCTGGTGTCAGCCAGGTGCTGCCAGGGGAGGGGACATAACTCTTATACCTTTAGACACAAATGTGTGCTAAGAAAGAAAGCAGCCAGCAATGGAGGTAGGCGGCTTTTGCCGGTCGTCCATCGGGGGGGGATTTATGTATTTACACAGTTCAAATTAATAAAAATTACTGTAATTTAGGTGCCTGGGGGGAGGAAGGTAGCATCAGGCTATTGATGGAGGGTGGGGGTTGGGGTTTTGGGTTGGGAGGAAGGTTTTTAAATTGTTATTTATTTATTCTTTTTTTTAATTATGTACTGTAGCAAGCTGAATATTATTTTCCAAGTACAAATAGTTCCCTATTCAGGAAAGGCTTCCAGATATTGGGAAGCCCTACTATTCATGGTATTCGAGAAGTCATATTTAGTCCCTGCGCAGCCCTAATGGTACCACAAGGGTTGTTTTCTCCTGACCTGATAGATCTCTAGTACACTGCCATGCTTGTCTTTGGCTCTATTGTTTGGTATTGTTCAGTATTATGTTACACTTGTGTAGGTGCGACACACTGTCTGAAAATTAGAACTTTAATCTGTTCCCAAGTTTTCTGTGAAGTAGTATATACTGTACTGTGTCTGCCCTTTATTTTGTGCCATGAAATGCACTGTGCCATGTCTGCTGTACCTCCTGCAACCCTTTCCCTGGGCTGCACCTGGAAACAAGACTCGGCTCAGCGTACCTCTCCTGGTCACCAATTTTCAAACGAAAAAGTAAAGAGTGTGGTCTTGCTTTTTTAATGTATTTTTCCAAGGCCGATCGTCTCAGATGCGACATCTCCTTTTCAGTGGGGTTATGCTGTAGGGTCCTGTTTGTTACATGTTTGCAATACATTTACGCAGGATAACCCAGCTGAGATGCAGCATCTCATTTGGGGGTCAATGGGGCCCTGCTTTAACACATATTTGTACTGTATTTACCCAGGATTGCACAGCTCAGATACTATCTTATTTTCAGTGGGATCCTGCTTTTCACAGTTTTTACACAGTATATACCCAGGATAGCACGACCAAGAAGCAATATCTCATTTTTAATGAGGCCCTGCTTTATCAAGTTTTATAATGAATTTACCCAGCATAGCTCAGCTGAAAGGCAAGTTACATTTTCAGCGGGGTCCAGCTTTTACAGTGTATTTCTCCCAGGATAGAGCAGCATGGATACATGATTCCCTGGGGGATCTACTGTATTTGGGTCCTGCATTTACACATTTAACTATATATTTAGCCAGAATAGACCAGTTTCAGTTTAGTTTATTGATTGTCCAAATTAAATAAAGGACATTACAAAAGACACAAGTACATACATGCATAAAACAGTTAAAAAACTTCCAATGGTAAACGAAGGAAAACAAATGCTTAAATAATGCCTAAAATCACAATAGTCTTAAAAAGCATTCAAGGAAACAAACAGTACATAATTAACAACCCCCACTTTTCTTTGGTTTGATAACTAGTCCCTGAAAACGTGCAATGAGTTCCGCATCTTCTGCTGTAAACAGGTGCAGCAGTATTAATTATAATATGGTGATAAAAAATTCAGTGATCTGATTGGCTCAGGAGCGCGGAACCCAGTGCTGTTGTCCCACCATGACAGCACTGGAGGAAGGACCAGTAGCCTCTCCACTTATGAAATCAGTGGTACCAAACACATTCCTGACTGCCATCAGAAATGTGACTGTCACCTTTACTCACTGAAAACCTTCAGCTAGGCCCTAAACATAAAACTGCCTTAAATTTAGAAACATAGGGCCCGATTCCAAAATACATACACATTGGCGCAGTGTAACTTGTGCCAACATATATGACGCAAGTCGCACTTTGCGCCATGGATTCTGCCATGTGGGATTCCAAAAGGTGACCTGCACCATGGCACAGGCTGCATGTGACCTGGGGTACCTATGCTACCCAAGGTCCCTTCAGCATGGCAGAAGGGGGTTACAGCAGCATATGAGCCCTATTCTGAAAGGGCAGCTGATAAAACCCCACAACATCTTTCCAGAAGGCCCTCCAGCAATGTGATGATAGACCAGTTATGTGCTGGCGTAACAGTACTCTGCCATCCACTGTGCCCAACAGCCTGATGCCCCCACATGACCCGAACTCTGCATACTGCCGTGGCACACCTAGCCCCCCAACACATAGTACGCCCCTCCCGATCTCCGGCAATACCGGGATACCACCTGCCATCTCCCGTTACCATGGTGCAGTGCTGCCAACCCCCCCAGTGCCGGTGTGCTGCTGCCAACTCCCCCTTCATGGCCCTCCAGGGCTTATGGGCACGTTTCAGGGCTTGGGGCTGGGGGGGTGGTGGATGCACCCTGTTGGTAGGCATGTCGGTGGCTTGCAGCACCCACATCAGGTGTGCCCTTCCTTTGGCACAACGCAGGAGGTGCCGTACGTCACAGGACATAGTTGCCAGGGACGCTGCCTGTTCTGGAATCTGGTGCAGGGTCCCTGGCATAGCGGCATATGTCGCAACTCACAAGCACCAGTGAGTTGCGACATACATCTTGGAATCAGGCCCGTGATTATTAAATGTTATTTGCCCTCATAATCCTATACATACACACACACACACACACACACATATACACACACACATGCACACATACACACACACACACATATACACACATACATACACACACACACACACACACACACATATACACCCACACACACACATATACACACACACATGCACACATACACACACACACACATATACACACACACACACACACACACACACACATACAGTCACACATCTTCAACAAGCATTTGTCAATGCTGAATGTTTTCTTGCATGGTGTATGTGGCAGGAGTGTATTGTGTTAGCTGAAGTAAAGGGAGAGTAGGCCTGACAATACAGTGTAGCCCGCTTAAGTGAATACCCCATTTTCCAGAACAAAATATTCACTTAACTAGGCTATTCGCTAAAGCGGAGTTGTGATATGTGCTATTGAAAATACACTGGAAATGCATAGGAGACACTCATATTTGGTACAGAAAACAATTTAATAGTTAAAAATGGGATCCATACAGGAACTGTGTAGTGTAGTGTAGTGCTGTAAATACGGAGATACTGTATTAAGAGAACATCTCGGTTATGGTTAGCTGTCTTTTTTTTGCACAAACTGCTTTCAGGCAAATGTCTTCTAATTGATAATACGGCTTAAAATCATCCTCTCTGGAAGCATTGCTCTCCAAAAATCTGCAGAGCCATTGCAGGTATTTCTGCACCTCAAGAGTGGTTGTTGGTGGTTCGTCTACATCACCCTCATCACATTCTTCATCCTCTGGTGCCGTTGATTGGGATGCCAAGATCTGTGCCACAATTTCATTTTCAGACATCTCTCCATAGCATGGCACATTGTCATCTGCGCTGACAAACTGCACGAAAACAACAGGGTCAATATTGGGGGGGGGAGCATCTGACACCTCTGCAAGTTCTGAGAGGTCTGCTGTGTCAAGTGCTGTGAAGCCTGCCTTTCTGTAGCACCTCTGTAAGGATTCTGGCTTCATGTCTGACCATGCCTGCTTCAGTAAGTGGATGGCATCCAAAACAGTTAAGCATCGAGCCAGTTTTGTTGGGCTTGTGATCTCCTCTGCATTGTAACATGTGAGGATACGGTCAAGCATTCGGCATCTGTAGAGAGCTTTCAAGTTCCTTATGATGCCCTGATCCATGGGTTGGATCAGAGACATTGTGTATTGGTGTCAGAAAGACAATTTTTACATTTTGAAGTGCAAGTGAGAGGTGGGCACTGCAGTTGTCTAAAAGGAGACAGATTTGTTTCGTTTTGCACCTCATTGTGCAATCTAAGTCCTTGGCCCATTCGGTGAACAAGTGTCCCATCATCCAGGCATTCTGGTTGGCTCTGTAGCAGATGGGGAGATGAACTATGTTAACCCCTCGGAAACAACGTGGATTCTTACTTTTCCCGATGACAAACAACTTTTATTTATCACTGCCAGACATGTTAGCGCAGGTGAGCACAGTGAGCCTGTCTTTTGCTTTTTTACCCACTGAGATTGCCTTACTTTTGCATGACAATGTGCCATCTGGAGTAGCATGGTAAAATAAGCTGGTTTCATCAGCGTTGTAGACTAGGTCGGGGGAGAACTGCTCAAGAACAGAATTCACTGTTCGCTGATGACACAAAGCTCTGTAACAGAGTAGACACACCAGAGGGTGTAGACAGAATGAGAAGGGACCTGCAGAAACTTGAAGAATGGTCAAGGGTTTGGCAGTTGAAATTCAATGCAAAGAAGTGCAAGATAATGCATATGGGGCACAAAAACCCTGGCACAATATATCAGTTGGGGGGTGAGGATATAGCATGCACCAAGCAGGAAAGGGATCTTGGGGTTGTCATCTCTGATGACCTCAAGGTAGGGAAACAGTGTGACAAGGCAGCAGGTAAAGCAAATAGGATGCTGGGATGTATAGGCAGGGGCATCACCAGCAGGAAAGAGGAGGTCATAATTCCGCTATACAAGACACTAGTGAGGCCCCACCTGGAGTACAGTGTACAGTTCTGGAGACCATACCTCACGTAAGGACATAGACAGGGTAGAGAAGGTTCAGAGGAGGGCAACAAAGATGGTGCATGGATTGCATCACAAGTCCTATGAAGACAGGTTGAAGGAACTGAACATGTACTCCCTGGAGGAGGAGGAGAGAGAGGATATGATAGAGACATACAAGTATCTTACAGGGAGAAACAGAGTGCAGGAAAACACTATTTTTAAGCGAAAAAGATGTTCCAGGACTAGAGGGCATGGGATGAAGTTGGAGGAGGATGATTCAGAGGAAACATGAGAAAGAATTTCTTCACAGAACGGTGGTGGACAAGTGGAACACCCTGCCAGAGGAAGTGGTGGGGCTGAAACAATCACGGATTTAAGAATGCATGGGATAGACATAAAGGAATTCTAGAGGTCAGGGGTAAGGGGAAACAGACTTCTAGGAAAACAAACTGAACTTACAAGCTCAAATGGGCAGACTGGGTGGGCCATAGGCCCTTATCTGCCGACACTGTCTATGTATCTATGTATCTATGTAAGAATGGTAGGTAGGACTAAGCGAACCCAATCATCGGCTGAAGAAACATCGGTGTCTTTTTTTTCACCGTGTGCTCTTTTAAACACAATGTGTGATGAATTTTAAAATGACCGAGCCACCCGTTCGTCAGCTCAAAGTCAGGTTTGTATAGGGAGTCAGCAAGCTTCTTTGCCTTGTGTAAAAGCAGAGGTCCTGACACTGGGATGTCCGATGCTCTGGCATTCTCAAACCAAAGCAGGAGAGCATCATCAACTGATGAATCTTTACTCTCCCATTTGCGTTTTCTCTCAAGATTTGCTTTGCCTTCAAACTCTGCCATGATTCTGTCCCTGTTTCTTTGAAGTCGACAGATTTGTGGCTGCGAGACACCCCAATGGTGAGCAACAGACGATTGAGTCATACCTGGCTCTCCAAGCATTTTTAGGGCTTCCACCTTTTCTTTCAGTCAGCTCTTTGTTTCTTCATGGACTGCTCTGGCTATCAGGACTCCCCAGGCTCGACAATGCTGCCATTGTTCTGGTGTGAGGATGCAGATTAGCTGCCACATTGAGGTATGCTGTTTAAATGAGCTGTTAATTACTGGTTTCACACCTGAACATACCTGAGCAATCGGCTGTAACTGGCAGCAAACAATTGAAACACAGGCAAAAGACTTCATAGGAACAGCTAGGTAACAGCAAAGACCTCTGGAGGCAAAAAAAAAAAATATTCTTTTAAACAGGCTTCTTTATTCATTTATGCGGGCATGTTAATGAATGAAATATAGTGACGGAATCAAGTTTATTCACTAAAACGGGATATCCACTTTAGCGATATTCACTTAAGTGGGCTCGACTGTATTGGTAAACATCAGGAATTGACACAACAGGACCAAGATGGAATGCTGTCCTCAGTCTTTCACCAAAAGAAGACCACAGGCTACCCTAACAAGAGCAGTCTCTGTGCTGTGACAGGGCTAAAACCTGACTGGAGAGGTTGGCAGATGGAAAAAGACTCCAGATGGACTGTCAGCTGCTCCACCAGCACCTTCTCAATAACCTCCCCTTAAAACGTAAGGCTAGATACAGATCTGTAATTTGCTAGAATGTCAGGGTCCAAGAAGTTTATTTTTTAAATATATATATATATATATATATATATATATATATATATATATATGTATATATATATAGATATATATATATATATAGATATATATATATATATATATATATATATATATATATATATATATATATAAAAGGTCTGATCACAGCCTTTTCAAGGTTGATGGAAAGACACTCTCCTTCAAGGACCCATTAACCATCTCCATGAACACCAGACCCAGGAAATGACCCACAAGCAAGAATCAGCTATGTTGGCCCCAGGTCCAGGGTACACTTGGTGGGGCACCAATTGGATATCACCCAGAGCACCTCAGCCTCAGAAACAGGTCAAAATGCATCCCAGATAGGCAGATCTTCATTAACAAAAGTACGACTACTACCAACCCATACCAGATGGCTCAAAGAAATTCCCTAAATAATGGTGGGCACCTTGTCAGAGAAAAACTGTCCAAACTCCTCGCACTATAGTGCAGAGTATCTGCTACTGCACCACCCAGAGATCAGTTTAACCAATGAGGGATCCCTATTTTTGGAGGTTAAGGTGTTCCTTAAGCTGAAGTCTAAAATATTGTAGCTTTATAGGTAACTGTCATCCAGATCTTTTAGCCAAATGACAAATATCTTAGCCAAATCTTGCCTGTAGCTTGTGAAACTAAAGCACTCTGCCAATATGCCTCCATTCCATCACAGGACTAGCCACTTTTGGCTCCAGGCAACTGGTGTTTATTTTTCCTTGATCCCAAATTTTGTTGTTCCTGATGTTCATGAGAGTTGCTGCAGCTGCACCGTTCTGCTACCTGGAAGACCAGTTCAGTGTCCACCTTCCCAGTCAATCCTGGTGATACCCTTTGGTCAATGGTGAAAGGATTTAGGAATGTTATGTGTCCGGCACCCAACCACTCTCCCTGTGAGACAAACTCCTCACCTCTACAGTGCACTTTGCTACCACACCCCCTCCTCCTTCCCAATGAGAGATCCATCCCATTGAACATGTTTCCCTGGCAATGCTTGTGTCCCAGGGATATACTTGTAACCCATCTGTTACCCCCATGGTTTTCCCTGTCATGGTGGTGGCATTGGGGAAGGGTGACCTTCCCCTGCAATCCACTTTGTGGACAAGGATCCAGCATCGGAAGGCAGATGGACCCATCAGAATCCAGAGGTCAAGACCATCCCTTTCCAATTTCTTCATCAGTTCCTAATTCCCTACTATTTCCTTCCCATCATTTGACCCCCCCCCGAATAAATGATCTACCCCTTCCCTCACCCTGCTGAGTCTCATAAATCTCCCTCTCCCCAATGCCATCGCTGGACCCCTTGAACAAAATAACCAATCTTTTTCCATGTTCCACTGTGTCCTTGGTTCCCCCTACCCCTTCTTCATGACCTAGACACCCCAAAAAATTAAAAACAGTCCAGTATCAGTAACACTTGGCTTCACTTAAAGAACTGCAACAAGGATCAGGCTGGTTGAAGTAGCAGGGCACAGGCAGTCGCTCTAGTTACAAGTCTGCAATTCTGCACCTTTGCATTTGCGCTTTGACAATTTGGCTTTCCTGAATTCACTGGAATTTTAATAAAGCAAGCTGTTGTTACCAAGGTTTTTCAGGGAAGCCACTTTGTTCTCCAAAGTGCTGCTGTTATTGGATGGTTTCTGTGTGTTAGGGGCTGGTCGCCCTCAGCATTAGCGGTGGCACTGCACCACCGCCATTGTGGCACCTCTTCTTGGTGCTAGCTCTCTGCAACCCAGAAAACAATATACTGACTTCCCTCCATTCTGAAACAACAAATCAATGTTTTCCAGCTGCCAGGTACAATTGACAAGTGCACTTTGTAAAAGACAGTCCCACAGTAAAGCAGGTACTAGCACCCTTCACAAACCTGCTTTATTACCAGCACATTGTCAGTGGTAAAGCAGTCTAAAAATATCACATGGGGACTAAATCAGTGGTGAAATCCATTCAATACAAGCACATAATAAGAGAATGTCTCATGTCTAACTTTCAAGTTTTTCAATTATTCATAATATTGATCTTGTGTTAAAAAACATGAAATTGCGCAATTCCCAAATCCTTTCAACTTTATGTTCCTTCTCTACATGAATTATTTTCACATTAAGCTGTAGCTAGACTCTAATACCAATGCACTCTTCATAGTCTGAAAAGTTCATAAGTAATTTTCATTGGTGCATCCAAAATATATATCTTTGAATAATCTTCTTTTTCCAAACAGTTGCAAAATACTGCAAAAAGCCAAGAGCTGGATGTGCAGTGAATTCTTGCTGGTAAGAAGTAGTGTGTCATGAACATATAAACATATAAGTCAGCCAGCAGAAACAGGCCACATGGTCTACCAAGTCTGCTCAAATGTGTAGCTAGTACCCTCATGTTGCAGCCACCCCTCCTCCCTGCCCCTTCACAATAACCCCCCATTACCCTGTCCCATCCCTTTTAATCCCCCTCTGTTTTACAGGATATCACCTCCTCTGGCAGAGTGTTTCAATCTGCCACCACTCTCTGTATGAAAAAGTGCCTTCTCATTTCCCTCCTATGTCTACCCCCCCTCCAATCTCAGATCATGACCTCTCGTGCCCCTCTCCCTCCTTAACTTAATTATCCCTTCTGTTCCTGCCTTGTTAATCCCATTTAAGTGCTTAAAGGTCTCGAACATATCCCCCCAATCCCTCCTCTCCTCCAGGGAGTACATATTCAACTCTGTTCATTCATTACTCAGCATGGTACAAGCTCATTCAACACTCAGTTGGCGGCTGGCTGTGGAGGTGAGAGGTGGGTTGAGCCAGTTGCCAGCTCTATTCAGGAATAGTTGGGGGAGTGTGAAGGGTCAGCACTGCCAGGTGGGGGTGGTGGGGTCTTCGCTCTCTAGGTCAGAGGGAATCAGAACCCCTCAGTGGCACAATACACTGGTTGTGCATAGTTTCCTCAGTATTCTCTATATAGTCTCCTTTGACTCCACCTCATGAACCTGGTAAGTGAAAATCTTCAAATCCTGCCTGAAAGGTGATTTTGTGGAGAAACTGAAAACCACCTTTCAGACTACATTTGAAACTTTCACCTACCTTGTCCATGGGGGGCAAAAAGTTCATGCTGAAAATTTGGAGGAAAAATTATTAAAAATAGCCAAGTTACAAGTAAAAGTTTGAAATATGAAATACATTGACGTGCTTACCTGATTTCCTCATTTCTGGTCTGGCACTGAAGAGTGAAGATGTGTCTCTGCTCCAGGGAGGATTATGGTATTGGACCCCCAGTTGGTAAGTAAGGGTAGGGGAGTGGGGTGGTGGGTGCTGAGCGGGGGACGGGATCTGGTGGGAGAGCATAATGGCGACAGGGGGCAGTGGTGGCAACAGACATCAATGAACCGTTTTCTTCTTTTACAGCATGTGAAAGAAAAAAGAAAGAATTATGAGGGAGTTTTCCTTATTTCATTCATTTGAAAGGGGCATGAGAAGTGACAGGGAGGTGGGCAGGATACTTGGCTATTGGAGTGAGTTACATTTCTTGGATGGAACGTTGTACCAGGAGACAACCTGGAGATGGGTGGGATACTTGTCAGTGGGAGGGACTTGTTTTGCACACCTCCAGGTATAGTTGGGAGGGGTGGTCAGAGCAGATTGTGAGGCTGCTCTGCTGCCTGCTGGGTGGCTTCGTGCAGAGGAATGCACTGGGGCCCTATCTCACAGGAGGCTTCCATCCTTTCAACTACAAGATGTTTCCACCCAGCAAGCAGACACTAGTGTCATGATCAGAGTGCCTGGTCATTGGTCTGTTACTGTTGAGCACACTGAAGATTGAGCAGCACTGGACCCTACACAACACAGTGACAAATTTCTGAAAAGTAGTTGTTTGTAACAATGCTGCACACACACACACACGTGCATGCAAACAGAACAACTCATCTGTCCCTGGATTCAGCACAGTCTGCTAGCCATAACCACCCCGCCCGTTCTAAGGGCAAGGCCTTTCACTCGATATTCCACTGTCTCCTCCAGGATAAGCTGAGTGCCGCTGGCCTCTCAGATCCTGCTGTCGACTGGTTCCATTCTTACCTGTCCGACTGTCTGCCCTGTCACCTCCACTTCCCATCCAGGCCAGGGTCCCAGAGGGCTCCATCTTGAAGCTCATCCTGCTCTCCATCTTCCATAACAGCCTACCCAGAGCTTGTGCCAACTTGCATATCCACATGTATGTAGCTGACACAGTCATTTATACACCTCTGGTCCCTCCAATATAGCTGTCAAGGCCCCAATTTTCCTATGGCACTTTGGGACCAAGTTCTGTGCCAGGCTTACCATTTGGTGCAGAACTTCTACAGTTGTGGTATGGCTTCATTGGGGGTTGGCATCTCACCTCGAGGGATGAAGGACTGTGTTCACCAGATGGCCTACATTTTCCGGGGCAAAGGTATCCTCACTGAAAAGATCAAATGCTTCCTCCACATGCATTTCAACTAGCCAAGATGGGAGGCAAAATCAGTCAGGGGATAAAGGTAGCCCCCCCACAAAACATATCTAAAATAAGAGAGAATCCAATTACTGCAAGGGCACTATTAAACCCAGTAAATAAATTAGATACAATTGTGGGGAGGACAGAAGATGGGACTCAAAAATGTCACAGTGACGGAAAAATGTAAAGGGAGTGTGGGTGCACAAGCTGGAAAGTTCTGTTCACAAATGCCTGCAGTCTGGGGAACAAAATCTCTGACCTAATGGAAAATGCAAATCTGAACATGGTAGCTATTACAGAAACGTGGTACATAGGGAATAATGACTGGGGTATAGCCATACCCATACCTCTCAACTGTCACACATTACGAGGTACGTCACTCATTTTATTCCTCAGAAACCCTCTGTCCCACATTGAGAAGGTGACATTCCACACAGACCACTAAGACTTTTAAGCAGACATGTATAATAATATAAGATGCTAGGTTACCAGCAAACATTATAAATATTAGTGCACTTATTTCCACAGTATTCTGAGCTTGCAATGTCATGTTTGAGGATGTGTCTCACATTTTGTCCAGTTGTCACACATCATGTCACACATTTGGGAGATAAAAGGTTGAGAGGTATGGCCATACCAGGATACACACTTTTTAGGAAGGATAGGGAAGGAAGGGGCGGGTGCTATGTATGCAAAGGAGGGGATTAAGGCAACAAAGGCTCAAGGGTTACAAGAAGGAGTAGAGGCACTGTGAGTCACCCTGGGGGCGGGAAAAGGGACAGCTGTTCGCACTGGAGTGATTTACAGGCCTCCAGCACAGGGAGAAGAGTCAGATGAAGCTCCTGTGGAAACCATCCACAAAATGACAGCCAAAGGGAAACTGCTACTAATTTATTTATTTATTTATTTTTTACTTATTGAGATCTAGGAATTACAATCCTTTGAGTCAGAGACTTTTTTACAAAGGCTCCACGTCAACACGAAAGACAGGCAAGGCAAAACAAAACAGTCATTACAATAATAGGAGACAAAAAAACAGCACTTCTGAACAAGAATACATCATAGTAAACAAGCATTTGTCAATGCCAAATGTTAGCTTACTGGCATTAGCAGTGGAATTGCAGGAGTTAGACAGATGTGGTATAGGAATGGCAGTGAAGTACTGAATTGACGCCAACTCCACCCTCACCCTGCAGAGATGGACAGGTTTTGAGGTGTGCCTTTGGGTTGTCACTCATGACGGTCACGACATTTCACCTCACCCTACCCTTCAGACACTGACAAGTGTTGAGGTGTGCCGTGGGATGTTTGGCCTTTACATTCACCTCATTTCATAAGGAAATATGCAGAAATGGGTGCAGTATAGGAGAATGGGGTGAAATCTGGGGACAAAGGGTCCAAGGTGCACCTCGATGCCTGTCACTGGCTGCCAGTTGGGGGTTGGGGTGGAATGGCATGAGCATTACTGTCGACAATCCCAAGTCACACCCCTGATGCCTGTCAGTCCCTACAGGGTAGAGCATTATGGTCAAAAACCCTAACTCCCTTGGCATTTCTTGGCATTTTTGCTCCAAGTTTTCAGTGTGGGCTTTTTGTGACCCCACCACATGAACAGTGACACTATCAGTTCGTTAGGCAAAAGGTGATTTTGCAGAGCGACTGTGCCATTTGGCACCACAGGTGCAAAATCACATTTCAAACAGGATGTGAAAAGTGGCAGGTGTACTGTTCATAAGGAGGTGTAAAAAATGGCATTGTTGAAAATCTGGAGTGAAAATATAAAAAAACTGGTGAAGTCACGAGTGTGCATAGAAACTGCACAATGTACACCTGTAATGTAATTAGTTTGGGGATTTTTTACAGCAGATTTTCAACATAGGCATTTTGGGACTTCTGCTCATGAACAGTGTCACTGTGATTTTCTTAATCTGTCCTGAACACTAATTTCCCACAGTGACCACGCTATTCTGCGCCGGAAGTGCAAAAACTTATTTTGGCCAGGGTGTGAAAAATGACAGCTGTACTGTTCAAAAGGAGGTATGGAAAAATGTCAATGTTGAAAATCTCGACTGAAAATATTACAAATTCGTGAACTTACTAGGGTGCGTGAAAATTGCGCAATGTACGCTCGTAACACAGTCATTTTATGGACTTTTGTCACCAAATTTTCAACTTAGCCATTTTAACACCTCTGCTCATGAAAAGTAGCGATTGTGATTTTCTTAATCTGTCCCAAACATTGATTTCACACACCGACTGCGCTAATGTGTGCTACATGCGCGAAAACACATTTTGGGCAACATGTGAAAAATGACAGCTGTACTCTTCATAGGGAAGTGTGGTAAAATGGCAATGCTGAAAATCTGAAGTGAAAATATTAAAAATTCTCATTCACAGTCATTTTTGGGAATTTTTCACCAACTTTTCAACATATGATTTTTTGGGGCCTATCTCATGAACTGTGACACTGTCATTTTATTAATCGGTCCCGAAAGGTGGTTCCATACTGTGACCATGAAATCACCTTTCCGGACTGAATAACAAAATGACAGTGACTGAGTTCATGAGGTGGGGTCCCAAGAATCTCATGTTGAAAAATGGCTGAGATATGCACCAAAGCTGAAAAAAAAAATTATGTCATTATACAGCTTACCGGCATTTCTTCAGTTCATGGTTGGCTTTGAAGAGTGCAGACGTGTTCCTGGTCCACCGAAGATCATCGTGCTGGCATCCAGAGGTAAGTATGGGGTGAGGTGGGGAGGTGGGGTATGCAGAGGGTGGGTGTGGATTGGTGGAAAGGGTGAGAGAGAGTCAACGAAGGACCGTTTTTTCTTATAGGTGTCTTTTGGGCACCCCCATCTGCCATATGAACTTTTGCCATGCTGGGGTGGGCTCCCAGTGTGGCAACTGGAAGTTTGTTTTGGGGGGGCAGTGGAGCCGATGGGGGATTGGGCACCTCGTTGTCCATATAGACTTTTGCCACTCTGGGATGGGCTCTCAGTACGACACCTGGAAGTCTGTTTTGGTGGGGGGGTTACAGTGGAGCTATTGGGGGGATTGAACACCCCCATTGGCCATACAAACTTTTGCCACACTTGGGTGGGCTCCCAGCGTGGCACCTGGAAGTCTGTTTGGGGGCAGTGGAGCCAATGGAGGATTGGTTACCCCCATTGGCCATACAGTGTGCAGGGGTGGGGGGAACACATGAGCATACTGGGTGGGCTCCCAGCGTGCTGCCAGTGCATTTAATGGGGGGATCCAAGAAAAACTGGAGCTATCTATGACAGCTGTTCAGATGCAGTGCTGACGCGAGGCATTTCGGCGCATCGCCGATGGCAGATGAAATTGCCGTCACGGCACATGCAATTGCTCACACGCTACCACCGCTCATTGTAGTGGTCTTTTGCTTTGAACTGTATGCCACTACATCTGAACTGCTGTCATAGACAGCGCGGACATTTATTGGTGGGGTGAGGATGCGAATGTAAGAAGGGGTAGGGCATTGAAATCAGGGTGGCACACCTATGAAAATCCGTATGGTGGCACTATGTTTCTTGCACATGCGTGCAAGCAAGCATAAAAATATGTCAGCAAAATGCAACAGTTTAGGCAGTGTAACAGGAAATTAGGCCAGGAGTTAGTGAGATCAGACAGAAGGGGAGGAGAGTACTGAGAGAGGAGGAGGAGCAATCCTGATGACATTGTCAAGTTGGGGAGGTTAGGGAAAAAAACAGATGCCCTGGGGGCAAGATGGGTGACTATTGGGTGACTTCAACCTGCCTGAGGTAGATTGGAGCACTCAGACTGCGAGTACAACAAGGGGCAGGGACTTCATGACTGCCCTGAATGGGGCAAACTTAGGACAGCTTATAGTAGAACCAGTCCATGATGAGGCTATACTGGATTTGGTCCTGACCAACAGGGACAGGATCACCGATGTGGAGGTGGGCAGTCTCCTGTCAGGCAATAGCTATCCAGTGACAAGAGGACAGTGCAGTTTAAGGTGACCACAGTGGAACAGGCAAGCCATACAAGGATAAAGGTCCTAGATTTCAGGAAGGCTAACTTTAAGGAGATGGGCAGAAATCTCAAAAGAGCCCTAGCAGCGGATGGTACAGGGGAAGATGCGGAAAAATAGTGGTCTAGACTCAAGTGACTCATAACAGAAGTAACAGGTCACTAGGTCAAAATGCATAGCAAGAGTAAAAGCAAGAAAAGGCCATTATGGTTCTTGAAGGTAGTGGAAGAGAAAGTAAGGGAAAAGAAAAGAGCCTTCAGAAGATACAAAGAAACACAAAAGAATGAGGACAGAGAACAATATTTGGAGAAGCAGAGGGGATCTGGGAAAAATAATTAGAAGTGCTAAAGTGCATACAGAGGAAGGTATAGCCTAGTCTATTAAGAAAGGTGACAAGACCTTCTTCAGATACATTAGTGAGAGGAAAAAGACTAGAAATTAGATCAGTAGGCTGAAGAAGAAGAAGGGAGGAGAAAGGGTAGAGGATGACCTAGAAAAGTCAGAGGTATTGAACAAGTACTTTTGCTCAGTATTCACCAGGGAAGGGGAGCATGAGGGACTGAGACTCAGTAAGAGAGGTATTCAGGGAAAGGAGGTAGACACCAGCCCATTCACAGTGGAAAGTGTCCTAGAAGAACTCGGGAAAATGAAAGCAGATAAGGCAATGGAGCCAGCTGGAAATCCACCCCAAAGTATTAAAGGAACTCAGCGTAGGGCTGGTGGAACCACTGGCTGCCCTTTTCAATGCATCACTAGAGATGGGGGAGGTACCTGAGGACTGGAGGAGGGCAGATGTGATCCCTCTCCACAAGAGTGGAAGCGGAGAGGAGGCAGGCAATTACAGGCCTGTAATCTTGACCTCAGTAGTAGGGAAACTAATGGAGTCCTTACTTAAGGAGAGGATTGTGACATTTCTGGAGGATAGCTGGGCACAGGATCCAAGGCAGCATGGATTCTCAGTGGGAAGGTCCTGTCAGATGAATCTAATAGATTTCTTTGACTGGGTAAACAGGGTAGTAGATCAGGGAGGGGTGGTGAATGTAGCCTACCTGGATTTCAGCAAGGCCTTGGACACCATCCTGTACAGGAAATGCTAAACAAATTGGGGAGACTGGGAGTGGGTCCTATGATGGTAAAGTGGTTTGGGAACTGGCTAAGGGACAGGACTCAGAGGGTGGTGGTAAATGGAAAGAAATCTGAGGAGAGGGAGGTGACCATTGGAGTGCCACAGGTGTTAGAGCAGGGGCAGGTTCTATTCCATGTCTTCATTAGTGACATAGTGGAGTGTCTAGAGGGAAAGGTATGCCTCTTCCCAGCTGACACCAAGATCTGCAAACATTTGGACACACTGGAGGGGGTGGAAAAAATGAGAAAGGACCTAAGAATATTAGAGGAGTGGTCAGGTGTCTGGCAGTTGAGTTTCAATGCTAAAAAGTGCACTATCATGCACCTGGGTCACAGGAATCCAAGGGAGGAGTACAGGATGGGTGGGGAAATTCTAGCCACAACAAGTCAAGAGAGAGGCTCGAGGGTTATCATATCTGGTGACCTTAAGGTGACCAAACAGTGTGAAAGGGCGGTGCAGAGAGCAAATAGAATGTTGGGGTGCATAGGGAGGGACATAAGCAGGAGAAAAGAGGGGGTGATGCCACTGTGTAGATCCCTGGTGAGGCCTCAGCTGGAGTACTGTGTCCAGTTCTGGAGACATCTCCAGAAGGACATTGACAAAATGGAGGCAGTCCAGAGAAGGGCAGCGAAGATGGTACATGGACTGCACCGGAAGCCCTATAAGGAAAGACTTAAGGACCTTAATATCTATTTACTGGAGGAAAGAAGGGAGAGGGGAGATATGATAGAGACTTTCAAGTACCTTAGGGGCTTAAACGGGGTACAGGTAGAAAGTATATTTCAGAGAAAACTCTGCACAAGAACAAGGGGGCATGATATGAGGCTGAAGGGTGGAAGGCTCAGGGGTAATGTTAGAAAGTACTTTTTCTCTGAAAGTGGGGTGGAGCTGTGGAACAGACTTCCAGCAGAAGTGGTGGGCATGAAAACAATACAGGGTTTCAAGAGTGCAAGGGGTAGACATAAGGGTACCCTGGAGATGTGCAGAATAGGAGAGTGATCTGGGGCTGCAGCAGTGAGTAGGGAAATGGGCAGACTAGGTGGGCCGTATGGTCCTTATATGTTAGCAGATTCTATGTTTCTATGTTTGTGGTTTGTAATTTCTGCAGAAGTTCTGTGCACCAGTGAACTGCCACATCACAGCAACAGCTTGTCATCCTGACACCCTGTCAGGCAATAGCTATGGCAAATGGGATGGGGGAATGCACAGTACCACGAGTTCAAAAAAAAAAAAAACGCAGACTTTTGGAAATTATATTTCTAAAAAGCTAAAAAAGTGCATCACTTAAGGTCCCATTCTATTGCATAAATGAAATACACAGAGGGGATATTGAGTGATAAATGTTTTATAAGCAAGAGGCAGTATAGCGCTGTGGTTTAGAGCACTGAGCTGCAAACCTGGAGACCTGGGTTTGAATTCCACTGCTCCCACTTACATACTGTGTGACCCCGAGAAAATCACTTAACTTCTTTGTGCTACCAGGTCACATCTGGAAACAAGCTTTGGCTTAGTGTGCTTTTTCTTGTTAAACAATTCCCCTTCCCTTATCTATATTCATGCTGTTTATGCCACTTGCGTGGTCCCTGCTGCATGTCATTTACAATGCCGCCCACCAGGATGAAGCGCAGTAACGCAGAATTCTGCGTGCAGAATGTCAGGTTAAATTGCCCAGAAAATCACTTTACTCTGCACCAGGTCAGCATTTTCTTTTCTTTCCTGAAGACTCCTGCAATGTCATGATCAAACAGCAGGTGGCGTCTGCAAAATGACCCGATGTTAAAGAGCTCCTGACTATAGTTGATCGTTTGCTTGGATCCTGGTGTGCTGTGTTTCCTTCTTTTTTGTGTAATATTACACTATCAAGTACTGTTTTGTTGGGTTTTGTAACATCTTAGTTTCTCCCTCACTACTGTTTGAGTACTTTCACCGAACTGTACTACAAGAACCGTGCCTGTTGAATACTGTAAACATTGACTGTGCTGTGCATATTGCCCTGCTAAGTGTGCTGTGAGTGACTACATCTGTATCTGAGCCCCGGGACTTTGATCTGGTAACGGCTGAAGGAAGTGTGACTAGACAGGCATCTCAGCATCAGAAGGAGGAGCTACATGGCATAAAAGGCTAGCACCGACACAGGTACCTTATTTGCAGCCTGTTTGAGTGCTTTCACCAAACTGTACTATGAGAACTGTGCCTGTTGAATGCTTTAAACATTGACTGTGCTGTGCATATTGCCCTGCTAAGTGTGCTGCGGGTGAGTACATCCATATCTGAACCCCGGGTCTTTGATCTGGTAATAGCTGAAGGAGGTGTGACCAGAGAGGCATGTCAGCAAAAGAAGGAGGAGCTGCATGGCATAAAAGGCTAGTGCTGACACAGTGCAAGCGCCACTCGGTAGAGAAATTTTAAACTGTTTGTTTGGCATCTTAGTCAGTGTGTGATGTATTTAAACTATTAACAGGGCTGTAAAATAGTTTTAAGTAAGTGTTCCATATATATTTATGAATCCTGAAAAGAAGTGGTATATTGGGTAAAGTAATACAAGGTTTTAAAACTTTGCCTCTGGTTCTAATGCTTTTTGAAAAAGTCACAGTCTACCAACTAGTTTCTATTTGATGGACTGTGACTGGCAGCATTGAAACCAGCAGTTATTAGGTTTTTCTTCTTCAATTTTAGCTTTGTAGGCAATTTAGGACTTTGCCGGAGGAAAGGAAAAAGTTTTAAGTAACAAAGAGACCTCATTTTAGTGGGCTATGAAAATTAGTGCTTGAGTGTTATTAATTTATCTGTGTGGGTTTGCTAAACTAACGTGTATCCTAAAGACATAATGGTAACCAGAAAGATAATGACTAGAAACCAGCAGAAATTAAATAAGGGGAAAAAATTGGGCAATTACACACTATTTTATCTTGTCTGGTCAAGAGATAACTAAGGGGCGAATATCTGCTTTGGAGAGAACTGTCTCTAATCCAGAGCAAGCTGGTATAGAAAAGGAAAATGAGGAACAATCTAATAACTCTTTATTGGCCCAAATTAAAAAACAAGAGGGGTCAATAGTGGAAAAAATTAAACAGAAAATTCTTGTTTTAATCCTCGCTGGAGATCACTTATCCTTGTAATAGAGATAGCGTGAAGGAACTTAGGCAGGAAGAACTACTTCTGCATGTTAAGGATAAGGGAGAATTAGTTGCTCAGAATTTAGCTTGCAATGAGGTAAATAAAAATAAAGTTATTACAACTCCCCTGACATTAGCACAAGGAGAAGGAATACATCTTAGGGAATAGGGGTCTTTTTTGTTTGTCTTTGAGAATTTATTTCTCCATACATACAACATCTGAGTATGGACTTTCCATCTGAGGCCCCCCTGGAGGTTTCACATTTATGGCAAACAAAGGAGCAGGATAAGGGGAAAATGTCTGAAGTAAGGGTTAGACCAAAAGGGGGGAAATGGGGATGCTCGAATGCTGACAAATCACAGCTACCCTCAGTGGTAGAATCCTTTATGAATCAGAATTTAATTATAATGGGATTAGCAGAAATTAAAAGAGAAATAGGCTGGACAAATGATTTGATAAAGGGGGTGATGAAGAGGTTGCCCCAAGGCCAATAATTAAGTAAGGGGGTGAAGAGAAAAAAGGAAGTGGAAAGAAAACAAACAATAGAGGAAAGATGGGATGACAAGAAAAAGGAATTTAAGCGGACAGAGGCAATAGGGAATAAAGAGCGTAAGCAAGAAGAGAAGCGTCAGAAAGATAGAAATAGGATTAGAAAGTTAAAGCGCAATGGTAATAAGGCTAAAACAGGTAAGAAAGGCTTGAACTGTAAGTACGATCAGGGACTAGGACAGAACGCTGGGCTGAATTTGGAGGAGTCAATAGGTGTTGAAAAAGGACAAAGGAAAGAAAGGGTACAGAGTACTATAGATGGAGGAGGAAAAGAAACCGGGGTCTGGGTAAAGGTGGGGATAATCAATCTAAAGTGGACAAAAAAGAAAGGTTAATAAAACAGGGAAAATTATTGCCCACTGCCTTTATCAAAGGAATGCCTAAGGCTAGAAATGAGTCCCCTTTTATGCTCAAATTGACAGCATATAACCTCTGTACAGGGGTTTTGGGAAATGCTTTTGAATGGACAGATTTGTTAACAGCATATAGATATTTAACAGGAGAAGAGAAAGGCTGGGTATGTATTACACTTAAAAGACCAGAAATTAGGACAAAACGTTTAAGTCAAAAGGAGGACTTTAAGAAAATGGGTGTCAATTTGAATGACACAGTGGTAGGATTAGGAGAATCAAAGAATAATGAAAAAAATAGATGAATTAAACAAAAAAAGGGAAATATATAGCAGTGGAAGTAGATATTCATAACACTAAACAGAAGCAACAAAGAATAACTGAATATCTACAACCTATGGTTACTGTACATTCATTTGGTAGTGAAGTGGAAGGGGAGTTAGAGACTTATATCGGGGGTGGAAGTGTAGGGGTATCAAGATTAATACTAGTGTTATTTTAGATACTAGTTCATTATTGGCTCCATCGACTTCCTCCCCAATTCAAAATGTAAATTTAAAAAAATGGAATAAAGATAGGAAATATAGTGGAGAGTCAGAAGGAAGTTGGGACAGTACTACTCCCCTGATAGACTTAAAGTCTTCAGCATGAAAGAGAGAAAGTTTAGATCAAGGTATTATAAAACATAAAAGGGAAATAAATATTCTGACCTGGAATGTAGCGGGCCTGGAGGGGAAATTAGAGGATGCCTAATGGGTCCAGGAGATAAGGGAGTATCAGGCAGTGATGTTACAGGAAACATGGTTAGAAAGAATAGAGGCAAGTATATTGAAATGTTTTCTTGTACATTTTATTCTGGCTATAAGATCAACTAGGTATGGACATGCAAGATGGGGTTTAGTTACACTGATTTCTACAGAAACCTTCAGAAACACAGAGAAGATTGAAGGAAATAGCAATTATACAGTATTTTGGGAAGTATATTGGGTAGTATGGGAAATCCCCCTTTGATTTGTGTAAATGTATATATTCCACCAGGAGTTAATGGAGACTTGGAAGAAAAGATATTTTTAGAATTAACATGACTTGTTGAGAATATAATGGAAAAATATGGTTCCAGTCCAGTCTGTGTAATGGGTGATGTCAATGCGAGACTACCAGATAAGGTGGACATTTATGCAAGTTAACGTGGTATAGATTATCTATTTTCCATTCCAATTAGAGCTTTGAAGGATAAGAAATTGACCCTTAGAGGAAATAAATTGCTTAATATTATTGAATGGGAGGACTAAGGGGGATTATAATGGTAATTATACTTTTCCACTAAAAAATGGTGGCTCAATCATTGACATTGCCCTCGTGGATGTGTGGACATTTAATAATGTTAAAAGATTCATGGTTTTGGAAAAGTGGGAAAGCAATCATTTCCCAATAGTTAAAACCATGGATATAGGATAGGAAGGACAATACTATGCTCTAAGGGAAAATCCTGATGATGCAAATAAGCATTTGGTTGTAATGAATAAGAAAAAAATAAAGTGGGATCCTGTTAGCTCTATAAAGATAAACAAGTTAGTGTCCAACAATATTATGATTAAAGAAAAGGTAGGACAAATAATTAATGTGGAAATCTATAAAGGTAATAGGGAATGGATACAAATACTGGAGGACATTTTTGAGATCATAGTTGAGTCTTTAAGTAAAGAGGCTAGGGATAGACAGCTTCAAAGGACAGGTATAAACAAAGGATGGTAATACAAAGAGTCTAGGAAATACAAAACATTAGTAATACAAGCAGAAAGGTGTAGTAAAGGATTCTCTAATGTGGAGTTAAGGGAAGCCTATTTAAGACTTAGGAAAAAGTACAAAAGACTGTTAATGAGAAAAAAGGACCAGTTTAAAAATGAGTTGTGGATTAGCTTACAGGAGACTATCAGGTGCAAGGACTATAAGAAGTTTTGGAACCTGGTAGCTTATGGTACAGATAATAGCGATCTAAATATAGATGGGATAATTATGCCACAGGTATGGTACATGTATTATAATAATTTACTTAGAAGTGAATTAAAGGGAAGGATGGAGGGAAATTATATAGAGAGATAGAGCCTTGGGTCAAGGTCACAGAAGAAGGGATCTGGGCAACAAATGAGCAAAAAAACAACAAAGTGCCTGGACCAGACGGTATACCGGCAGATGTATTTAAAGCAAATCCGAAGTAGTGGGCAAAGATTTTGGCTCCAGTTTTCACACATATAAATAATAGCCTCTGAATGCCAAAGAGCTGGAATGAAGGTTTAATTGTTCCCTTATTTAAGAAAGGGGACAGGACAAATCGTGTGTGTTATAGACCGATTACATTACTATGTGCTTCTATGAAGTTGTATACGAGAATCATTTTGCAGATCTTAGAATCTTGGATAAGAGAACAGAAGATTCGATCAGTATGTCAGGTCGGGTTTAGGAAAACTTATAGTACAGTAGATCATATATTTGTATTAAATTATTTGAATCAAAAATATGTTGAGCATAAAAAAGGAAATTTATATGTGGCCTTCCTTGATATTCATATGGCTTTTGATAATATTAATAGAATGGCCTTATGGGAAATATTAGAAGATCTTAATATTGATAGTAGATTACTGTCAATATTGAGAGTGTTACGTGCAGATACTTCAGTTAGGATTAGGGTACCAAGATCAGGATCTTTGACAGACAAAGTGCATATAACCAGGGGTGTAAAACAAGGTTGTTAGTTGGCTCAATCACTATTTGCTATATATATTGATACCCTGGTTAAGAAGTTAAAAAAGATTGATACACATAGCCCACAGATAAATAATCAAGTGATACAAATGTAATTGTATGTGGATGATGTTGTTCTATTATCCAGAACACCAACTGGATTTAAAAGAGCTTTAAATAGTACAGCTGAAGATTTGAAGTCTTTGCAATTAAAGTTAAACGTAACTAAGAGTAAAATGATGATTATGGGGAAACGGAAGGTAAAAAAAAGGATTATTAGTAACTTTGAAATTGAACAAGCAACAAGTTTTGCTTACTTGGGGTAACATTTAGTTATAATGGAACATGGAAAGATCATATGGATAAAATTAAAGGAGCAGGAATAGAGTCTGCAAAGGCTATAAATAGATTTGCAAACTGCTTTGCTATGAGAAGAGTTTTTGAAGCCAAAATAAATAGCCAGACTTAATACTGCAGTGAAGTATGGGGCTCATTAGCTAATGTGAAGAACTTAGAGAGGGTACAAAGGTTTTTTTATTAGACTTATATTGGGATTACCAAGATGTATTAATCTGTGTACCTTTTTCCTGTGTTACAACTTGCCTATTACTGATAGAAACGATGGACAACCGAGATTAACAACATAAGTCAGCTTGAGAAGATCCACTGGAATAGATGAGAATAGTTTCTCTTGCATCTCCTCATCTCATCTCTTGCATCATCTCACCTCAGTAGTCGGGAAGACCATGGAAGCACTACTGAAGGAGAGATTGGTGGAACATCTGGTTGTCAATGGACTACAGGACCCAAGGCAGCATGGTTTCACCAGGGGGAGGTCATGTCAGACCAACCTCATTGAATTTTTTGACTGGGTGACTAGGGAGGTGGATCGGGGAGGGCAGTGGACATGGCCTATCTGGACTTCAGCAAGGCCTTTGACACTGTGCCATAGAAGACTATTACACAAACTGGGAATATGGGTGTGGGCAGGACAGTGTGTGGTGGGTAGGTAACTGGCTGGGTGGCAGGACACAGAGGGTGGTGGTAAATGGCTGTCACTCCACAGAGGGAAGAGTGACCAGTGGGGTACCACAGGGATCAGTGCTGGGACTGGTCCTATTCAACATCTTCATCAGTGACATGGCGCAGGACCTAGAAGCAGAATTTCACTGTTCGCTGATGACACAAAGCTCTGTAACAGAGTAGACACACCAGAGGGTGTAGACAGAATGAGAAGGGACCTGCAGAAACTTGAAGAATGGTCAGGGGTTTGGCAGTTGAAATTCAATGCAAAGAAGTGCAAGATAATGCATATGGGGCACAAAAACCCTGGCACAATATATCAGTTGGGGGTGAGGATATAGCATGCACCAAGCAGGAAGGGATCTTGGGGTTATCATCTCTGATGACCTCAAGGTAGGGAAACAGTGTGACAAGGCAGCAGGTAAAGCAAATGGGATGCTGGGATGTATAGGCGGGGGCATTACCAGCAGGAAGGAGGTCATAATTCCATATACAAGACACTAGTGAGGCCCACCTGGAGTACAGTGTACAGTTCTGGAGACCATACCTATGTAAGGACATAGACAGGGTAGAGAAGGTTCAGAGGAGGCAACAAAGATGGTGCATGGATTGCATCACATGTCCTATGAAGACAGGTTGAAGGAACTGAACATGTACCCCTGCAGGAGAGGAGGGAGATGGGATATGATAGAGACATACAAGTATCTTACAGGGAGGAACAGGGTGCAGGAAAACACTATTTTAAGTGAAAAAGATGTTCCAGGACTAGAGGGCATGGGATGAAGTTGGAGGAGGACGATTCAGAGGAAACATGAGAAAGATTTCTTCACAGAGCAGGTGGTGGACAAGTGGAACACCCTGCCAGAGGAAGTGGTGGGGGCTGAAACAATCACGGGATTTAAGAATGTATGGGATAGACATAAAGGAATTCTGGAGGTCAAGGGTAAGGTGCAACAGACTTCTAGGAAAACAAATTGAACTTAAAGCTCAAATAGGCAGATTGGGTGGGCCATAGGCCCTTATCTGCCGACACTGTCTATGTATGTATCTATGTATCTGTACAAACAGCATTGCTGCCATGATAGAAACTTTCAAGTACCTCAAGGGAATCAACAAAGTCAAAGAGGGTAGCATCTTTCAAAAACAGAGGTGTGTAAGAACAAGGTGGCACAATTTGAAGATAGAAGGGGGTGGCTCAGAGGTAATATAAGGAAGTATTGTTTCACAGAGAGGGTTGTGGATGTATGGAATGGCCTTCCAGAGGAGGTTGTGGAGTCAAAAACAGTGGTGGAATTCAAGCATGCATGGGACAGTCATAAGGCAATTCTAGGGGGTGGGGTAGGAAGAAGTAGGCTGCTGGTTAACTAGGATCTGCAGCTTATCCATCAGGTAGGGAAATGGGCAGACTGGGTGGGCCAAGTGGTCCTTATCTGCCATCAAATTCTATGTTTCTATGTTTCTATGTTGTTACTGCTAGACAGCGCCTCTTAAACAGACATTGTGCATAAAACATTTTTATACCTAAATACTGCTTGCTTTCAGGATAAGAGTGCATATAGGGTTCAAAATAGTACTTACTGGCTGAAGGATCATACTCTTTGATAGCTACTACACAATGACTTTCAAAACATCTCACTAATGTGTAGCATAAATTACATGAGTTTACAAATTAGATTAAGAAAGAAAAAAGTAAACAAACACTACACAGGTATACAGGCAGATACAATAAAAATGACATACAAATTTGGAGTAAAAAACACAAAGAAAACTCAAACAGTGAGTTCAGAGGTTCCTGAGATGCTATATGAAAGGATGAAAGGATCAGTTCTGAAAGCAGTTAATAGCAGTAATTAGGCTAAATTCTAGAACTGCATAACAATACAGCTCCACTTGCAAACCTAATTCACAGGGCATTACTCTAACCTCTAACCTCTAGACATTACTGTCAGGCCTATACTACACAGCAGGTGTACAAAACAAATCACTCAAGCAGCACTCAAACCTTTGATTCCCCATTTTACTATGCACCCAATACAATAGTTTCTCTTGCATCTATACAAACAGCCTTGCTGTTGAGAGCTTTGCAGTAGAGCACTTCCTCAATGGTACACAGACATCCAGCTGCTGCCAAGCCAGTGGGGGGAGAGTAGAAAGCCTGCAGGCAAGCTATAATGGGGGAGAGTGGAAAGCCTGCAGGCAAGATATAATGAGGGGAGAGCAGAAAGCCTGCAGGAAAGCTTGAATGGGGGAGAGTAGAAAGTCTGCAGAAAATCTATAATGGGGAAGAGTAGAAAGCCTGCAGAAATGCTATAATGTGGGGAGAGTAGAATGCCTGCAGAAAAGCAATAATGAGGGAGAGTGGAAAGCCTGCAGGAAAGCTATAATGGTGAGACAGTAGAAAGCCTGCAGGAAAGCTATAATGGGGAGAGTAGAAAGCCTGCAGGAAAGTTATAATGGGAAGGGAGTAGAAATCCTGCAGAAAAGCTATAATGTGCAGAGAGTGGAAAGCCTGCAGGAAAGCAATAATGGGGAGAGAGTAGAAGGCCCACAGGAAAGCTATAAAGAGGGGAGAGTAGAAAGCCTGCATGCAAGCTATAATGGGGGAGAGTAGAAAGCCTGCAGTAAAGCTATAATGGGGGGAGAGTAGAAAACTTGCAGGAAAGCTATAATGGGGGAGAGTAGAAATCCACCAGGAAAGCGATAATCGGAAGAGAAGAAAGCCTGCAGGAAAGCTATAATGAGAGGGAGAGAAGAAAGCAAGCAGAAAAGCTATAGTGGAGGGAGCGTGGAAAGCCTGCAGGAAAGCTAAAATGGGGAAAGAGTAGAAAGATTGCAGGAAAGCTATGATGGAGGGAGAGTGGAAAGCCTGCAGGAAACCTATGATGGGGAAGAACAGAAAGCCTGCAGGAAAGCTATAATGGGAGGAGAGTAGAAAGCCAGGAGGAAAGCTGTAATGGGGGAGAGGAGAAACCTGCAGAAAAGCTGTAATGGGGAGAGTGGAAAGCCTGCCGGAAAGCTATAATGGGGAGAGAGTAGAAAGCCTGCAGTAAAGCTATAATGGGGGAGAGTAGAAAACCTGCGGGAAAGCAATAATGGGGGGAAGTAGAAAGCCTGCAGAAAAGCTATAATGAGGACATAGTAGAAAACCTACAGGAAAGCTATAATGGGGAGATTAAAAAGCCTGCAGGAAAGCTATAATGGTGGGGTAGAGTGAAAGCCAGCAGGATAGTTATTGTCGGGGGGAGAGTAGAAAGCCTGCAAGAAAGCTATAATGGGGAGAGTAGAAAGCCTACAGGAAAGCAATAATAAGGATAGAGTAGAAAGCCTGCAGGAAAGCTACAATGGGGGGAGAGTAGAAAGTCTACAGGAAAGCTATAATAAGGGTAGAGTAGAAAGCCTTCAGGAAGCTATAATGGGAGGGGGAATAGAAAGCCTGCAGAAAAGCTATAATGGGGAGAGTGGAATGCCTGCTGAAAAGCAATAATGGGGAGAGAGTAGAAAGCCTGCAACAAAGCTATAATGGGGGAGAGTAGAAAGCCTGAAGAAAAGCTATAATGGCGAGTGAGTAGAAAGCCTGCATGAAAGATATAATGGGGGAGAGTAGAAAGCCTGCAGGAAAGCAATAATGGGGAGATAGTAGAAAGCCTGCAGGAAAGCTATAGTGGTGGTGGAGAGTAGAAAGCCAGCAGGATAGCTACAGTTGGGGGAGAGTAGAAAGCCTGCAGGAAAGCTATAATGGGGGGAGAGTAGAAAGCCTGCAGCAAAGCTATAATGGGGGAGAGTAGAAAGCCTGCAGGAAAGCATATAATGGGGGAGTAGAAAGCCTGAAGAAAAGCTATAATGGGGAGAGAGGAAAGCCTGCAGAAAATCAATAATGGGGAGAGAGAAAGCCTGCAGGTAAGAAATTGTGGGAGAGCAGAAAGCCTGCAGGCAATCTATAATGGGGGGAGAGAAAAGTCTGCAGGCAAGCTATAATTGGGGAGAGAAAGCCTGCAGGCAAGCTGTAATGGGAGAGTAGAAAGCCTGCTGGCAAGCTATAATGGGGGGAGAGAAGAAAGCCTGCAGGCAAGCTATAATGAGGGGAGAGTAGAAAGCCTGCAGGAAAGGTATAATGGGGGAAGAGTAGAAAGCCTTCAGGCAAGCTATAATAGGTTCATAGGTTATATCTGAGCATAGAAAACACATGCCCATATAGCTCACCGTTATTCTAGAAATATCCCTGTATACCCTTTTATATTAGGTATGCATCCAACCTATTTTTAAAAATATTCATAGTTGGACTTAACACTACTTTATTAGAAAGTGCATTCCATATGCCAGTGATTCTCACACTGAAACACATTTCCCTTTTTTTGGTATTATATTTATCTTTATATAACTCAGGGCTATTTGCTTGAGTATTGTATGTCTGCTTCTTTATTACTAGGCCTAGTTGTTCCCTTTGATGGTAATCTCTAAGTGCTCTAAATATCTGGCACTTATCACTATGTAATCTATGAAACTCTAAGGAGTAAAGTCCAAGATTTTGTAATCTTAGCTCATAATTTCATCCCTGGATTTCTCTTATGCCTTTAGTAGCTCTTCTCCGTACCATCCCTAATGCTGTAATATCTTTCTTATAGCCTGGTGCCCAAACTGTGCATAGTACTCCACATGAGGACGCACCAAAGAGGTATACAGGGGCATCTAGTACTGCTCTATCTCTACTTTTAATATGCTTAAATATGCAGTGCTATATCCCACTATCCTTCTTTACCACCTGGCCACAATGTATTCCAAATTTCAGCTCATTATCAACTTGTATTCCCAGATCGTTCTCATTCTGTACTTGCCTCAGTACTTTGCCTCCCAATTTCTATTTATATTGAACGTTTTTTTTCATACATACATAACAACACATTTCTCCATGTTAAATGTGGAGCTCTTTGCTTTTGCCCATGCATCTAAATCAGTGAAAGCAGCTTGTAAGAGTTTAGCCTCTTCTGATATTATTAACAGGAAATCCCACACATGTGTTGTCCGTGAATTTAGATAGCCACACCCTATTTTTGACACACATTGTTGAAATATATAAATTAAAAAGGCAAGGACCCAAAACAGATCCCTGGGGTATCCCACTCATCACATCTACCCAATCAGAACATATTCATCTAATACACACTCACTGTCTTCTATTTTTAACCCAGCCTCTACCCAAAAGGTCAAATAATCATGGACCCCTAAATCTTTGAGAGCTTTTATCAGTTCTTCATGAGACACTTTATCAAATGCCTTTGCAAAATCAAGAAATACAATATCCACTGAATTACTCATATCCAGGGCCTTATTGACCTTACCATAGAATTCCAAGAGGATGGTCTGACATGACCTACCCACTTGAAAGCCATGTTGTGAGTAGTCAGTGATACCCTCACTATTTAGAAAGTCCAAGATCTGGTCCCTGATTATTTTCTCAAAATTTTACCCAAGACTGCTAATGGGTCTAAAGTTTGCAACTTCCTGTTTTGAAACATTTTTATACATAGGAATAACCATAGCCTGTCTCCAATCATCTGGTGCCTCAGCCGTATCTAGGGATTTTTGGAAAATATGAGTGAATGGATCAGAAAGCACATACACTAGTTCTTTAATAACTCACGGATGTATATCATCCGGTCCCTGTGCCTTATTAGGATTCATTTCTGATAATCTTTTGCTATATCTCGGCGGAGCTAAGTGTAACATTCCACTTTTAGATTTCTTCCCTGTCATTTTTGGGGATGGAAAGCCTGCAAGCAAGATATAATGGGGGAGAGAGTAGAAAGATTGCAGGAAAGCTATAATGCGGGAGAGAAGAAAGTCTGCAGGGATACTATAATGGGGAAGAGTAGAAAGCCTGAAGGAACGCTATAATGGGAGAGAATGGAAAGTCTGTAGGCAAGCTATAATGGGGGAGAGTAGAAAGCCTGAAGGAAAGCTATAATGGGGGGAGAGTAGAATGCCTGCAGGCAAGCTATAATGTTGGAGAGTGGAAAGTCTGCAGGAGACCTATAATGGGGAGAGAGTAGATAGCCTGCAGAAAAGCTATAATTGGGGAGAAAAGAAATCCTGCAGGAAAGCTATAATGGGGAGAGTAAAGCCTGCAGGAAAGCTATAATGGGAGTGTAGAAAGCCTGCAGAAAATCTATATTGAAGAGTAGAAAGCCTGCAGGAAAGCTATCATGGGAGGAGAATAGAAAGCCTGCAGAAAAGCTATAATGGGGAGAGTAGAAAGCCTAGGAATGCTATAATGGGAGAGTAGAAAGCCTGCAGAAAAGCAATAATGGGTGGAGTGGAAAGCCTGCAGGAAAGCTATAATGGGAGACAGTGAAAGCCTGCAGGAAAGCCATAATGGGGAAGAGGAAAGATTGTAAGGAATCTATTATGGGGAGAGGAAAGTCTGAAGGAAACCTATAATGGGGAAGAATAGAAAGCCTGTAGGAAAGTTATAATGGGGAGAGAAAGCCTGCAGGAAAGCTATAATGGGGGATAATGAAAGCCTGTAGGAAAGCTATAATGGCTGGAGAGTGAAAGCCTGCAGGAAAGCTATAATGGGGAGAAAGTAGAAAGCCTGCAGGAAAGTTATATTGGGAGAATGTGGAAAGCCTGCAGGAAAGCAATAATGGGGGAGAGAGTAGAAAGCTTGCAGGAAAGCTATAATGGGGGAGAGTAGAAATCCACCAGGAAAGCGATAATGGGGAAGTGCAGAAAGCCTGCAGGAAAGCTATAATGAGAGGGAGAGAAGAAAGCAAGCAGAAAAGCTATCGTGGGGGGAGCGTGGAAAGCCTGCAGGAAAGCTTTAATGGGGAAAGAGTAGAAAGCCTGCAGGAAACCTAAAATGGGGAGAGAGTAGAAAGCCTGCAGGAAAGCTATAATGGGGAGAGTAAAAAGCCTGCAGGAAAGCTATAAAGGGGTGAGAATGGAAATCCTGTAGGAAAGCTGCAATGGTGGAGAGGAGAAAGCCTGCTGGAATGCTATAATGGGGGAGAGTAGAAAGCCTGCAGAAAAGCTATAATGGGGGAAGGTGGAAAGCCTGCAGGAAAGCTATAATGGGGATAGAGTAGAAAGTCTACAGGAAAGCTAAAATGGGAAAGAGTAGAAAGATTGCAGGAAAGCCATGATGGGGAAGTGGAAAGCCTGCAGGAAACCTATGATGAGGAAGAATAGAAAGCCTGCAGGAAAGCTATAATGACGGGATAGTAGGAAACTGATAGGGAAGTTATAATTGGGGGAGATTAAAAAGCCTGCAGGAAAGCTAGAATGGCGGTGTAGAGTAGAAAGCCAGCAGGATAGCTATAGTCGGGGGGAGAGTAGAAAGCCTGCAAGAAAGCTATAATGGGGGAGAGTAGAAAGCCAATAGGAAAGCAATAATAAGGGTAGAGTAGAAAGCCTGCAGGAAAGCTACAATGGGGGAAGAGTAGAAAGTGTACAGGAAAGCTATAATAAGGGTAGAGTAGAAAGCCTTCGGGAAGCTATAATGGGAGGGGGAATAGAAAGCCTGCAGAAAAGCTATAATGGTGGAGAGTGGAATGCCTCCTGGAAAGCAATAAAGGGGAGAGAGTAGAAAGCCTGCAACAAAGCTATAATGGGGAGAGAGTAGAAAGCCTGCAACAAAGCTATAATGGGGGGAGAGTAGAAAGCCTGAAGAAAAGCTATAATGGGGAGTATATAGAAAGTCTGCAGGAAAGCTATAATTGGGGAGAGTAGAAAGCCTGCAGGAAAGCAATAATGGGGGGAAAGTAGAAAGCCTGCAGAAAAGCTATAATGGGGAGATAGTAGAAAGCGTGCAGGAAAGATATAGTGGTGGTGGAGAGTAGAAAGTCAGCAGGATAGCTACAGTTGGGGGAGAGTAGAAAGACTGCAGGAAAGCTATAATGGGGGAGAGTAGAAAGCCTGCAGGACAGCTATATTGGGGCAGAGTAGAAAGCCAGCAGCAAAGCTATAATGGGGGAGAGTGGAAAGCCTGCAGGAAAGCAATAACGGTGAGAAAGAGTAGAAAGTCAGCAGAAAAGCTATAATGGGGGAGATTAGAAAGCCTGAAGGAAAGCTTTAATGGCGAGAGAGTAGAAAGCCTGCTGGAAACCTATAATGGGGAGAGAGTAGAAAGTCTGCAGAAAAGTTATATTGGGAGAAAGTGGTAAGCCTGCATGAAAGCAATAATGGGGAGAGAGTAGAAAGCTTGCAGGAAAGCTATAATGGGGGACTGTAGAAATCCACTTGGAAAGCAATAATGGGGAATAGCAGAAAGCCTGCAGGAAAGCTATAATGAGAGGGAGAGTAGAAAGCAAGCAGAATAGCTATTGTGAGGGGAGCATGGAAAGCCTGCAGGAAAGCTTTAATGGGGAGAGAGTAGAAAGCCTGCAGGAAACCTGTAATGGGGGGAGAGTAGAAAGATTGCAGGAAAGCTATGATGAGGAGAGTGGAAAGCCTGCAGGAAACCTATGATGGGGAAGAATAGAAAGCCTGCAGGAAAGCTATAATGAGGGGACAGTAGAAAACTTACAGGAAAGCTATAATGGGGGAGATTAAAAGCCTGCCGGAAAGCTATAATGGGGTGGGAGAGCAGAAACCAGCAGGATAGTTAGTCGGGGGAGAGTAGAAAGCCTGCAAGAAAGCTATAATGGGGAGAGTAGAAAGCCTACAGGAAAGCAATAATAAGGGTAGAGTAGAAAGCCTGCAGGAAAGCTACAATGGGGGGAGAGTAGAAAGCCTACTGGAAAGCTATGATAAGGGTAGAGTAGAAAGCCTTCAGGAAGCTATAATGGGAAGGGGAATAGAAAGCCTGCAGAAAAGCTGTAATGGGGGAGAGTGGAATGCCTCCAGGAAAGCAATAATGGGGAGAGGGAAGAAAGCCTGCAACAAAGCTATAATGGGGGGAGAGTAGAAAGTCTGAAGAAAAGCTATAATGGGGAGTGAGTAGAAAGTCTGCAGGAAAGCTATAATGGGGCAAGAGTAGAAAGCCTGCATGAAAGCAATAATGGAGGGAAAGTAGAAAGCCTGCAGGAAAGCTATAATGAGAGGGAGAGTAGAAAGCCAGCAGAAAAGCTATAGTGGGGGGAGCGTGGAAAGCCTGCAGGAAAGCTAGAATGAGGGGATAGTAGAAAACCTACAGGAAAGCTATAATGGGGGGAGATTAAAAAGCCTGCAGGAAAGCTATAATGGCGGGGTAGAGTAGAAAGCCAGCAAGATAGCTATAGTTGGTGGGAGAGTAGAAAGCCTGCAAGAAAGTTATAATGGGGGGAGAGTAGAAAGCCTGCAGGAAAGCTATAATGGGGAATGATAGAAAGTCTGCAGGAAAGCTATAATGGGAGAGTAGAAAGCCTGCAGGAAAGTTATAGTGGGAGAAAGTGGAAAGCCTGCAGGAAAGCAATAATGGGGGAGAGAGTAGAAAGCTTGCAGGAAAGCTGTAATGGGAGAGAGTAGAAATCCACCAGGAAAGAGATAATGGGGAAGGGTAGAAAGCCTGCAGGAAAGCTATAATGAGAGGGAGAGTAGAAAGCAAGCAGAAAAGCTATAGTGGGGGGAGCGTGGAAAGCCTGCAGGAAAGCTTTAATGGGGAGAGAGTAGAAAGCTTGCAGGAAACCTATAATAGGGGAGAGTAGAAAGCCTGCAGGAAAGCTATAAAGGGGTGAGAATAGAAATCCTGTAGGAAAGCTGCAATGGGGTAGAGGAGAAAGTCTGCTGGAATGCTATAATGGGGGAGAGTAGAAAGCCTGCAGAAAAGCTATAATGGGGAGAGTGGAAAGCCTGCAGGAAAGCTATAATGGGGAAGAGTAGAAAGTCTACAGGAAAGCTAAAATGGGGAAAAAGTAGAAAGATCATAGGAAATCTTTGATGGGGGAGAGTGGAAAGCCTGCAGGAAACCTATGATGGGGAAGAATAGAAAGCCTGCAGGAAAGCTATAATTGGGGGGATAGTAGGAAACTTATAGAAAGCTATAATGGAGATTAAAAGCCTGCAGGAAAGCTAAAATGGCGGGGTAGAGGAAAGCCAGCAGGATAGCTATAGTCGGGGGAGAGTAGAAAGCCTGCAAGAAAGCTACAATGGGGGAGAGTAGAAAGCCAACAGGAAAGCAATAAAAAGGGTAGAGCAGAAAGCCTGCAGGAAAGCTATAATAAGGGTAGAGTAGAAGGCCTTCAGGAAGCTATAGGGAGGGGGAATAGAAAGCCTGCAGAAAAGCTATAATGGGGGAGAGTGGAATGCTTCCTGGAAAGCAATAATGGGGAGAGAGTAGAAAGCCTGCAACAAAGCTATAATGGGGAAGAGTAGAAAGCCTGAAGAAAAGCTATAATGGGGAGTGAATAGAAAGTCTGCAGGAGAGCTATAATGGGGGGAGAGTAGAAAGCCTGCATGAAAGCAATAATGGGGGGAAAGTAGAAAGCCTGCAGAAAAGCTATAATGGGGAGATAGTAGAAAGCCTGCAGGAAAGCTATAGTGGTGGTGGAGAGTAGAAAGCCTGCAAGAAAGCTATAATGGGGGAGAGTAGAAAGCCAGCAGCAAAGCTATAATGGAGGAGAGTGGAAAGCCTGCAGGAAAGCAATAATGGGGAGAAAGAGTAGAAAGTCAGCAGAAAAGCTATAATGGGGGAGATTAGAAAGCCAGAAGGAAAGCTTTAATGGGGAGAGAGTAGAAAGCCTGCTGGAAACCTATAATGGGAGGAGTAGAAAGTCTGCAGGAAAGTTATATTGGGAGAAAGTTGAAAGCCTGCAAGAAAGCTATAATGAGGGGATAGTAGAAAACTTACAGGAAAGCTATAATGAGGGAGATTAAAAGCCCGCAGGAAGCTATAATGGTGGGTAGAGTAGAAAGCCAGCAAGAGAGCTATATAGTCAGGAGAGTAGAAAGCCTGCAAGAAAGTTATAATGGGGAGAGTAGAAGCCTGCAGGAAAGCTATAATGGGGAATGAATAGAAAGTCTGCAGGAAAGCTATAATGGGGAGAGTAGAAAGTCTGCAGGAAAGCTATAATAGGCAGAGAGTAGAAAGCCTGCAGGACAGTTATATTGGGAGAAGTGAAAGCCTGCAGGAAAGCAATAATGGGGAGAGTGAGAAAACCTGCAGGAAAGCATATAACCAGGGAGAGAACCAATTGCAGGTGATAATGCGGAAGAGCAGAAAGCCTGCAGGAAAGCTATAATGAGAGGAGAGTAGAAAGCAAGCAGAAAAGATATGGTGGAGCTATAATGGGGAGAGAGAAAGCCTGCAGGAAAGCTTATAGTGGGAGAAAGTGGAAAGCCTGCAGGAAAGCAATAATGGGGAGAGAGTAGAAAGCTGCAGAAAGCTGTAATGGAGAGAGTAGAAATCACCAGGAAAGAATATGGGAAGGGTAGAAAGCCTGCAGGAAAGCTATAATGAGAGGGAGAGAAAGCTAGCAGGAAAAGCTATAATGGGGAGAGTGGAAAGCCTGCAGGAAAGCTTTAATGGGGGAGAGAGAAAGCTTGCAGGAAAGCCTATAATAGGGAGAGAGAAAGCCTGCAGGAAAGCTATAAAGGTGAGAATAGAAATCCTGTAGGAAAGCTGCAATGGGGTAGAGGAGAAAGTCTGCTGGAATGCTATAATGGGGGAGAGTAGAAAGCCTGTAGAAAAGCTATAATGGGGGAGGGTGGAAAGCCTGCAGGAAAGCTATAATGGGGATAGAGTAGAAAGTCTACAGGAAAGCTAAAATGGGGAAAGAGTAGAAAGATTGCAGGAAAGCTATGATGGGGGAGAGTGGAAAGCCTGCAGGAAACCTATGATGGGGAAGAATAGAAAGCCTGCAGGAAAGCTATAATGAGGGGATAGTAGGAAACTTATAGGAAAGCTATATTGGGGGAGATTAAAAAGCCTGCAGGAAAGCTAGAATGGCGGGGTAGAGTAGAAAGCCAGCAGGATAGCTATAGTCGGTGGGAGAGTAGAAAGCCTGCAAGAAAGCTACTATAGGGGAGAGTAGAAAGCCAACAGGAAAGCAATAATAAGGGTAGAGTAGAAAGCCTGCAGGAAAGCTATAATAAGGGTAGAGTAGAAAGCCTTCAGGAAGTTATAATGGGAAGGGGAATAGAAAGCCTGCAGAAAAGCAATAATGGGGGAGAGTGGAATGCTTCCTGGAAAGCAATAATGGGGAGAGAGTAGAAAGCCTGCAACAAAGCTATAATGGGGGGAAGAGTAGAAAGCCTGAAGAAAAGCTATAATGGGGAGTGAATAGAAAGTCTCAGGAGAGCTATAATGGGGGGAGAGTAGAAAGCCTGCATGAAAGCAATAATGGGGGAAAGTAGAAAGCCTGCAGAAAAGCTATAATGGGGAGATAGTAGAAAGCCTGCAGGAAAGCTATAGTGGTGGTGGAGAGTAGAAAGCCTGCAAGAAAGCTATAATGGGGGAGAGTAGAAAGCCAGTAGCAAAGCTATAATGGAGGAGAGTGGAAAGCCTGCAGGAAAGCAATAATGGGGAGAAAGAGTAGAAAGTCAGCAGAAAAGCTATAATGGGGGAGATTAGAAAGCCAGAAGGAAAGCTTTAATGGGGAGAGAGTAGAAAGCCTGCTGGAAACCTATAATGGGGAGGGAGTAGAAAGTCTGCAGGAAAGTTATATTGGGAGAAAGTTTAAAGCCTGCAGGAAAGCTATAATGAGGGGATAGTAGAAAACTTACAGGAAAGCTATAATGGAGGGAGAGTAGAAAGCCTGCAGGAAAGCTATAATGGTGGGGTAGAGTGAGAAAGCCTGCAGGAAAGCTATAATGGGGAGAGTAGAAAGCCTGCAGGAAAGTTATAATGGGGAGAGTAGGAAGCCTGCAGGAAAGCTATAATGGGGAATGATAGAAAGTCTGCAGAAAGCTATAACGGGGAGAGTAGAAAGTCTGCAGGAAAGCTATAATAGGGCAGAGAGTAGAAAGCCTGCAGGACAGTTATATTGGGAGAAGTGAAACCTGCAGGAAAGCAATAATGGGGAGAGTGAAAGCCTGCAGGAAAGCTAATGGGGAGAGTAGAAAGCCTGCAGGAAAGCTATAATGGGGGAGAGAGAAAGCCTGCAGGAAAGCTATAATGGGGAGAGTGGAAAGCCTGCAGGAAAGCATAATGGGGAGAGGAAAGCCTGCAGGAAAGCTATAATGGGGAAGTAGAAAGCCTGCAGGAAAGCTATAATGGGGGAGAGTAGAAAGCCTGCAGGAAAGCTATAATGGGGAGAGTAAAAAGCCTGCAGGAAAGCTATAAAGGGGTGAGAATAGAAATCCTGTAGGAAAGCTGCAATGGGGT
Source organism: Neoceratodus forsteri (assembly GCA_016271365.2). Lineage (NCBI taxonomy): Eukaryota > Metazoa > Chordata > Ceratodontiformes > Ceratodontidae > Neoceratodus > Neoceratodus forsteri. The sequence continues at coordinate 1,367,837,043 of CM057459.1, forward strand.
AGAGGAGAAAGTCTGCTGGAATGCTATAATGGGGGAGAGTAGAAAGCCTGCAGAAAAGCTATAATGGGGAGGGTGGAAAGCCTGCAGGAAAGCTATAATGGGGATACAGTAGAAAGTCTACAGGAAAGCTAAAATGGGGAAAGAGTAGAAAGATTGCAGGAAAGCTATGATGGGGGAGAGTGGAAAGCCTGCAGGAAACCTATGATGGGGAAGATTAGAAAGCCTGCAGGAAAGCTATAATGAGGGGATAGTAGGAAACTTATAGGAAAGCTATAATGGGGGAGATTAAAAAGCCTGCAGGAAAGCTAGAATGGCGGGGTAGAGTAGAAAGCCAGCAGGATAGCTATAGTCGGGGGGAGAGTAGAAAGCCTGCAAGAAAGCTACAATGGGGGAGAGTAGAAAGCCAACAGGAAAGCAATAAAAAGGGTAGAGCAGAAAGCCTGCAGGAAAGCTATAATAAGGGTAGAGTAGAAGGCCTTCAGGAAGCTATAATGGGGGAAGAGAAAGCCTGCAAAAAGCTATAATGGGGGAGTGGAATGCTTCCTGAAAGCAATAATGGGGAGAGTAGAAAGCCTGCAACAAGCTATAATGGGGAAGAGTAGAAAGCCTGAAGAAAAGCTATAATGGGGAGGAATAGAAAGCCTCAGGAAAGCTATAATGGGGAGAGTAGAAAGCCTGCAGAAGCAATAATGGGGAAAGTAGAAAGCCTGCAGAAAAGCCTATAATGGGGAGATAGTAGAAAGCCTGCAGGAAAGCTATAGTGGTGGTGGAGAGTAGAAAGCCTGCAGGAAAGCTATAATGGGGGAGAGTAGAAAGCCAGCAGCAAAGCTATAATGGAGGAGACTGGAAAGCCAGCAGGAAAGCAATAATGCGGAGATAGAGTAGAAAGTCAGCAGAAAAGCTATAATGGGGGAGATTAGAAAGCCGGAAGGAAAGCTTTAATGGGGAGAGCGTAGAAAGCTTGCTGGAAACCTATAATGGGGAGGGAGTAGAAAGTCTGCAGGAGAGTTATAATGGGAGAAAGTGGAAAGCCTGCAAGAAAGCTATAATGAGGGGATAGTAGAAAACTTACAGGAAAGCTATAATGGAGGGAGATTAAAAAGCCTGCAGGAAAGCTATAATGGTAGGGTAGAGTAGAAAGCCAGCAAGATAGCTATAGTCGGTGGGAGAGTAGAAAGCCTGCAAGAAAGTTATAATGGGGGGAGAGTAGGAAGCCTGCAGGAAAGCTATAATGGGGGAATGATAGAAAGTCTGTAGGAAAGCTATAACGGGGGAGAGTAGAAAGTCTGCAGGAAAGCTATAATGGGGAGAGAGTAGAAAGCCTGCAGGAAAGTTATATTGGGAGAAAGTAGAAATCCTGCAGGAAAGCAATAATGGTGGAGAGAGTAGAAAACTTGCAGGAAAGCTATACTGGGGGAGAGTAGAAATCCACCAGGAAAGCGATAATGCGGAAGAGCAGAAAGCCTGCAGGAAAGCTATAATGAGAGGGAGAGTAGAAAGCAAGCAGAAAAGCTATAGTGGGGGGAGCATGGAAAGCCAGAAGGAAAGCTATAATCGGGATAGAGTAGAAAGTCTAGAGGAAAGCTAAAATGGGGAAAGAGTAGAAAGATTGCAGGAAAGGTATGATGGGGGAGAGTGGAAAGCCTGCAGGAAACCTATGATGGGGAAGAATAGAAAGCCTGCAGGAAAGCTATAATGAGGGGATAGTAGGAAACTGATAGGAAAGCTATAAACGGAAGATTAAAAAGCCTGCAGGAAAGCTAGAATGGCAGGGTAGAGTAGAAAGCCTGCAGGATAGCTATAGTCGGGGGGGAAGTAGAAAGCCTGCAAGAAAGCTACAATGGGGGAGAGTAGAAAGCCAACAGGAAAGCAATAATAAGGGTAGAGTAGAAAGCCTGCAGGAAAGTTATAATAAGGTTAGAGAGAAAGCCTCAGGAAGCCTATAATGGAGGTGGAATAGAAAGCCTGCAGAAAAGCCTATAATGGGGAGAGTGAATGCTGCCAGGAAAGCAATAATGGGAGAGAGTAGAAAGCTGCAACAAAGCTATAATGGGGAGAGTAGAAAGCCTGAAGAAAAGCTATAATGGGGAGTGAGTAGAAAGTCTGCAGGAAAGCTATAATGGGGGGAAAGTAGAAAGCCTGCAGAAAAGCTATAATGGGGAGATAGTAGAAAGCCTGCAGGGAAGCTATAGTGGTGGTGGAGAGTAGAAAGCCAGCAGGATAGCTACAGTTGGGGGAGATGAGAAAGCCTGCAGGAAAGCTATAATGGGGGGAGAGTAGAAAGCCAGCAGCAAAGCTATAATGGGGGAGAGTGGAAAGCCTGCAGGAAAGCAATAATGGGGAGAAAGAGTAGAAAGTCAGCAGAAAAGCTATAATGGGGGAGATTAGAAAGCCTGAAGGAAAGCTTTAATGGGGAGAGAGAGTAGAAAGCCTGCTGGAAACCTATAATGGGGAGAAAGTAGAAAGTCTGCAGGAAAGTTATATTGGGAGAAAGTGGAAAGCCTGCAGGAAAGCAATAATGGGGGGAAAGTAGAAAGCCTGCAGGAAAGCTATAATGAGAGGGAGAGTAGAAAGCAAGCAGAAAAGCTATATTGGGGGGAGCATGGAAAGCCTGCAGGAAAGCTATAATGAGGGGATAGAAGAAAACTGTACAGGAAAGCTATAATGGGGGAGATTAAAAGCCTGCAGGAAAGCTTATAATGGTGGGAGAGTAGAAAGCCTGCAAGATAGCCATAATGGGGAGAGTAGAAAGCCTGCGAGATAAGTTATTTGGGGGAGAGTAGAAAGCCTGCAGGAATGCTATAATGGGGGAATGATAGAAAGTCTGTCGGGAAAGCTATAACGGGGGAGAGTAGAAAGCCTGCAGGAAAGTTATATTGGGAGAAAGTGGAAAGCCTGCAGGAAAGCAATAATGGGGGAGAGAGGAGAAAGCTTGCAGGAAAGCTATAATGGGGGAGAGTAGAAATCACTGGGAAAGCGATAATGGGGAAGAGCAGAAAGCCTGCAGGAAAGCTACAATGAGAGGGAGAGTAGAAAGCATGCAGAAAAGCCATAGTGGGGGAGCGGAAAGCCTGCAGGAAAGCTTTAATGGGGAGAAGTGAAAGCCTACAGGAAAGCTATAATGGGAGAGAGAAAGCCAGCAAGAAAGCTATAGCGGGGAGAGTAGAAAGCCTGCAAGAAAGTTATAATGGAGGAGAGTAGAAAGCCTGCAGGAAAGCTATAATGGGGGAATGATAGAAAGTCTGTAGGAAAGTTATAATGGGGAGAGTAGAAAGTCTGCAGGAAAGCTATAATGGGGAGAGAGTAGAAAGCCTGCAGGAAAGTTATATTGGGAGAAAGTGGAAAGCCTGCAGGAAAGCAAAATGGGGGAGAGAGTAGAAAGCTTGCAGGAAAGCTATAATGGGGGAGAGTAGAAATACACCAGGAAAGCGATAATGGGGAAGGGTAGAAAGCCTGCAGGAAAGCTATAATGAGAGGGAGAGTAGAAAGCAAGCAGAAAAGCTATAGTGGGGGGAGCGTGGAAAGCCTGCAGGAAAGCTTTAATGGGGAGCGAGTAGAAAGCCTGCAGGAAACCTATAATGGGGGAGAGTAGAAAGCCTGCAGGAAAGCTATAATGGGGGAGAGTAAAAAGACTGCAGGAAAGCTATAAAGGGGTGAGAATAGAAATCCTGTAGGAAAGCTGCAATGGGGTAGAGGAGAAAGCCTGCTGGAATGCTATAATGGGGGAGAGCAGAAAGCCTGCAGAAAAGCAATAATGGGGGAGGGTGGAAAGCCTGCAGGAAAGCTATAATGGGGATAGAGTAGAAAGCTGAAGGAAAGCTAAAATGAGGAAAGAGTAGAACATTGCAGGAAAGCTATGATGGGGAGAGAGGAAAGCCTGCAGGAAACCTATGATGGGGAAGAATAGAATGCCTGCAGGAAAGCTATAATGAGGGGATAGTAGAAAACTTACAAGAAAGCTATAATGGGGGGAGATTAAAAAGCCTGCAGGAAAGCTATAATGGCGGGGTAGAGTAGAAAGCCAGCAGGATCGCTATTGTTGGTGGGAGAGTAGAAAGCCTGCAAGAAAGCTATAATGGGGGAGAGTAGAAAGCCTACAGGAAAGCAATAATAAGGGTAGAGTAGAAAGCCTGCAGGAAAGCATATAATGGAGGGGGAGTAGAAAGCCTGCAGAAAAGCTATAATGGGGAGAGTGGAATGCTCCGAAAGCTAATAATGGAGAGAAGAAAGCCTGCAGAAAAGCTATAATGGGGGAAGAGTAGAAAGCCCAAGAAAAGCTATAATGGGGAGTGAGTAGAAAGTCTGCAGGAAAGCTATAATGGGGGGAGACTAGAAAGCCTGCATGAATGCAATAATGGGGGAAAGTAGAAAGCCTGCAGAAAAGCTATAATGGGGAGATAGTAGAAAGCCTGCAGGAAAGCTATAGTGGTGGTGGAGACTAGAGAGCCTGCAGGAAAGCTATAATGCGGGAGAGTAGAAAGCCAGCAGCAAAGCTATAATGGGGGAGAGTGGAAAGCCTGCAGGAAAGCAATAATGGGAGAAAGAGTAGAAAGTCAGCAGAAAAGCTATAATGGGGGAGATTAGAAAGCCTGAAGGAAAGCTTTAATGGGGAGAGAGTAGAAAGCCTGCTGGAAACCTATAATGGGGAGGGAGTAGAAAGTCTGCAGGAAAGTTATATTGGGTGAAAGTGGAAAGCCTGCAGGAAAGCAATAATGGGGGGAAGTAGAAAGCCTGCAGAAAAGCTATAATGGGGGAAGGTGGAAAGCCTGCAGGAAAGCTATAATGGGGACAGAGTAGAAAGTCTACAGGAAAGCTAAAATGGGGAAAGAGTAGAAAGATTGCAGGAAAGCTATGATGGGGGAGAGTGTAAAGCCTGCAGGAAACCTATAATGGGGAGAATAGAAAGCCTGCAGGAAAGCTATAATGAGGGATAGTAGAAAGCCGCATAAGAAAGCTATAATGGGGAGATTAGAAAGCCTGCAGGAAAGCTTTAATGGGGGAGAGTAGAAAGCCTGCAGGAAAGCCATAATGGTGGAGAGAGAAAGCCTGCAGGAAAGCTATAATGGGGAGAGAGAAAGCCTCAGGAAAGCTATAATGGGGAGAGTAGAAAGCCGCAGGAAGCCATAATGGGGGGAGTAGAAAGCCTGCAGAGAAAGCTATAATGGGGAGAGTGGAAGCCTGCAGGAAAGCAATAATGGGGAAGAGAGAAAGCCTGCAAAAAGCTATAATGGGGAGAGTAGAAAGCTGCAAGAAAGCTATAATGGGGAGTGAGAAAGCCTGCAGGAAAGCTATAATGGGAGAGTAGAAAGCCTGCAGGAAAGCTATAATGGGGAGAGTAGAAAGCCTGCAGGAAAGCTATAATGGGAGAAAGTAGAAAGCCTGCAGGAAAGCTATATGGGGTGGAGATAGAAAGCCTGAAGAAGCCATAGTGGGGAGAGAGAAAGCCTGCAGGAAGCTATAATGGGGAGAGAGAAAGCCAGCAGCAAAGCTATAATGGGAGAGTGGAAAGCCTGCAGGAAAGCAATAATGGTGGAAAGAGTAGAAAGTCAGCAGAAAGCTATAATGGTGGAGATTAGAAAGCCTGAAGGAAAGCTTTAATGGGGAGAGAGTAGAAAGCCTGCTGGAAACCTATAATGGGGAGAGAGTAGAAAGTCTGCAGGAAAGTTATATTGGGAGAAAGTGGAAAGCCTGCAGGAAAGCAATAATGGGGAGAGAATAGAAAGCTTGGAGGAAAGCTATAATGGGGAAGAGTAGAAATCCACCAGGAAAGCGATAATGGGGAAGAGCAGAAAGCCTGCAGGAAAGCTATAATGAGAGGGAGAGTAGAAAGCAAGCAGAAAAGCTATAGTGTGGGGAGCGCGGAAAGCCTGCAGGAAAGCTTAATGGGAGAGTAGAAAGCCGGCAGGAAAGCCATAATGGGGAGAGAGAAAGCCTGCAGGAAAGCTATAATGGGAGAGAGTAGAAAGCCTGCAGGAAAGCTATAATGGGGTAGAGAGAAAGCCTGCAGGAAAGCTATAATGGGGAGAGTAGAAAGCCTGCAGGAAAGCTATAATGGGGGGAGAGTGGAAAGCCTGCAGGAAAGCTATAATGGGGAGAGTAGAAAGCCTGCAGGAAAGCTATAATGGGGGAGAGTAGAAAGCCTGCAGGAAAGCTATAATGGGGAGAGTAGAAAGACTGCAGGAAAGCTATGATGGGGGAGAGTGGAAAGCCTGCAGGAAAGCCTATGATGGGGAAGAGTAGAAAGCCTGCAGGAAAGCTATAATGAGGGATAGTAGAAAGCCTGCAGGAAAGCTATAATGGGGGAGAGTAAAAGCCTGCAGGAAAGCTATAATGGGGAGAGTAGAAAGCTCACAGAGCAATAATAAGGGAGAGTAGAAAGCCTGCAGGAAAGCTACAATGGGGAGAGAGAAAGCCTACAGGAAAGCTATAATAAGGGTAGAGAGAAAGCCTGCAGGAAGCTATAATGGAGGGGAATAGAAAGCCTGCAGAAAAGCAATAATGGGGAGAGTGGAAGCCCTGAAAGCAAAATGGGGAGAGTAGAAAGCCTGCAACAAAGCCATAATGGGGGAGAGTAGAAAGCCTGAAGAAAGCTATAATGGGGAGAGAGAGAAAGCCTGCAGGAAAGCTATAATGGGGAGAGTAGAAAGCCTGCAGGAAAGCTATAATGGGGGAGAGTAGAAAGCCTGCAGGAAAGCCATAATGGGAGGTAGAAAGCCAGAAAGCTATAGTGGTGTGGAGAGTAGAAAGCCTGCAGGAAAGCTATAGTTGGGGGAGTAGAAAGCCCAGGAAAGCTATAATGGGGGAGAGAAAGCCGCAGCAAAGCTATAATGGGGAGAGTGAAAGCCTGCAGGAAAGCTAATAATGGGAGAAAGAGTAGAAAGCTCAGCAGGAAAGCTATAATGGGGAGATTAGAAAGCCTGCAGGAAAGCTATAATGGGGAGAGAGAGAAAGCCTGCTGGAAACCTATAATGGGGAGAGTAGAAAGCCTGCAGGAAAGCTATAATGGGGGAGAGAAGCCTGCAGAAAGCTATAATGGGTGGAGAGGGAAAGCCTGCAGGAAAGCTATAATGGGGATAGAGGAAAGCCTGCAGGAAAGCTATAATGGGGAGAGTAGAAAGCCTGCAGAAAAGCTATAATGGGGAGAGTAGAAAGCCTGCAGAGAAAGCTATAATGGGAGGATAGAAAGCCTGCAGAAAAGCTATAATGGGGAGAGAAGAAAGCCTGCAGGAAAGCTATATTGGGGAGAGAGAAAGCCTGCAGGAAAGCTATAATGGGAGAGTAGAAAGCCTGCAGGAAAGCTATAATGGGAGAGAGAAAGCCTGCAGGAAAGCTATAATGGGGGAGAGTAAGCCTGCAGAAAGCTATAATGGGGAGAGAGAAAGCCTGCAGGAAGCTATAATGGGGGAGAGTAGAAACCTGGAAAGCATAATGGGGGAAAGTAGAAAGCCTGCAGGAAAGCTATAATGGGGAAGATTAGAAATCCTGCAGGAAAGCTATAATGGTGGGAGGAGTGAAGCCTGCAGGAAAGCTATAATGGGAAGAATGAAAGCCTGCAGGAAAGCTATAATGGGAGAGAGAAAGTCTGAGGAAAGCTATAATGGGGAGAGTAGAAAGCCTGCAGAAAAGCTATAATGGGGGAGAGTGGAAAGCCTGCAGGAAAGCTATAATGGGGAGAAGTAGAAAGCCTGCAGGAAAGCTATAATGGGGAGAGTAGAAAGCCTGAGAAAAGCTATAATGAGGGAGAGTGGAATGCCTGCAGGAAAGCTATAATGGGGAAGAATAGAAAGCCTCCAGGAAAGCTATACAAAGGGGAAGAAACCTGAGAAAGCTATATGGGGAGTAGAAAGCCTGCAGAAAGCTATAATGGGGAGAGAGTAGAAAGCTCAGCAGAAAGCTATAATGGGGGAAGTAGAAAGCCTGCAGAAAGCTATAATGGGGAGAGTAGAAAGCCTGCAGGAAAGCTATAATGGGAAGATTAGAAAGTCCTGCAGGAAAGCTATAATGGGGAGAGAAAGCCTGCAGGAAAGCTATAATGGGGAGAGTAGAAACCTGCAGAAAAGCTATAATGGGGGGAGAGGAAAGCCTGCAGGAAAGCTATAATGGGGAGAGAGTAGAAAGCCTGCAGGAAAGCTATAATGGGGGAGAGTAGAAAGCCTGCAGGAAAGCAATAATGGGGGAGAGTAGAAAGCCTGCAGAAAAGCTATAATGGGGAGAGAGTGGAAAGCCTGCAGGAAAGCTATAATGGGAGAGAGTAGAAAGCCTGCAGGAAAGCTATAATGGGGAGAGTAGAAAGCCTGCAGGAAAGCTATAATGGGGGAGAGTAGAAAGCCTGCAGGAAAGCTATAATGGGGAGAGAAAGCCAGCAGAAAGCTATAATGGGAGAGTAGAAAGCCTGCAGGAAAGCTATAATGGGGAGAGTAGAAAGTCAGCAGAAAGCTATAATGGGGAGAGTAGAAAGCCTGCAGGAAAGCTAAATGGGGAGGATAGAAAGCTTGCAGGAAAGCATAATGGGGAGAGAGTAGAAAGCCTGCAGGAAAGCTATAATGGGGAGAGAGTAGAAAGCCTGCAGGAAAGCTATAATGGGGGAGAGTAGAAAGCCTGCAGGAAAGCTATAATGGGGAGAGTAGAAGGCCTGCAGGAAAGCTATAATGGGGGAGAGTAGAAAGCCTGCAGGAAAGCTATAATGGGGGAGAGTAGAAAGCCTGCAGGAAAGCTATAATGGGGAGAGAGAAAGCCTGCAGGAAAGCTTTAATGGGGAGAGAGTAGAAAGCCTGCAGGAAAGCTATAATGGGGGAGAGTAGAAAGCCTGCAGGAAAGCTAAATGGGGGAGTAGAAAGCCTGCAGGAAAGCTATAATGGGGGAGAGTAGAAAGCCTGCAGGAAAGCTATAATTGGGAGAGAGAAAGCCTGCAGAAAGCTATAATGGGGAGAATAGAAAGCCTGCAGAAAGCTATAATGGGGAGAGAAAGCCTGCAGAAAAGCTATAATGGGGGAGAGGAAAGCCTGCAAGGAAAGCTATAATGGGGAGAGAGAAAGCCTGCAGGAAAGCTATAATGGGGAGAGAGAAAGACTGCAGGAAAACTATAATGTGGGGAGAGTAGAAAGCCTGCAGGAAAGCTATAATGGGGGAGAGTAGAAAGCCTGCAGGAAAGCTATAGTGGGGGAGAGTAGAAAGCCTGCAGGAAAGCTATAATGGGGAGAGTAGAAAGCCTGCAGGAATGCTATAATGTGGAGAGTAGAAAGCCCGCAGGAAAGCTATAATGGGGAGAGAGAAAACTGCTGGAAAGCTATAATGGGGATAGAGAAAACCTGCAGAAAGCTTAATGGGAGAGAGAAAGCTGCAGGAAAGCTATAATGGGGAGAGAGAAAGCCTGCAGGAAAGCCTATAATGGGGAAGAGTAGAAAGCCTGCAGGAAAGCTATAATGGGGGAGAGAAAGCCTGAGGAAAGCTATAATGGGGGAGAGAGAAAGCCTGCAGGAAAGCTATAATGAGGGAGAGTAGAAAGCCTGCAGGAAAGCTATAATGGGGAGAAGTAGAAAGCCTGCAGGAAAGCTATAATGGGGGAGAGAAAGCCTGGGAAAGCTATAATGGGGAGAGAAAGCCTGCAGGAAAGCTATAATGGGGAGAAGAAAGCCTGCAGGAAAGCTATAATGGGGAGAGAGAAAGCCTGCAGGAAAGCTATAATGGGGAGAGTGAAAGCCTGCAGGAAAGCTATAATGGGGAGAGAGTAGAAAGTCTGCAGGAAAGCTATAATGGGGAGAGAGAAAGCCTGCAGGAAAGCTATAATGGGGAGAGTAGAAAGCCTCAGGAAAGCCATAATGGGAGAATAGAAAGCCCGCAGAAAGCCATAATGGGGGAGAGTAGAAAGCCTGCAGGAAAGCATAATGGGGAGAGTAGAAAGCCTGCAGGAAAGCTATAATGGGAGAGTAGAAAGCCTGCAGGAAAGCTATAATGGGGAGAGTAGAAAGCCTGCAGGAAAGCTATAATGGGGGAGTAGAAAGCCTGCAGGAAACCATAATGAGGAGAGTAGAAAGCCTGCAGGAAAGCTATAATGGGGGAGAGTAGAAAGCCTGCAGGAAAGCTATAATGGGGAAGGAAAACCTGCAGGAAAGACTATAATGGGGAGAGTGGAAAGCCTGCAGGAAAGCATAATGGGGAGAGTAGAAAGCCTGCAGGAAAGCTAATAAGGGGGAGAGAAAGCCTGCAGGAAAGCTATAATGGGGGAGAGTAGAAAGCCTGCAGGAAAGCTATAATGGGTAGATTAGAAATCCTGCAGGAAAGCTATAATGGGGGGGAGAGAGAAAGTCAGCAAGATAGCTATAGTGGAGAGAAAGCCTGCAGGAAAGCTATAATGGGGAGAGTAGAAAGCCTGCAGGAAAGCTATAATAAGGGTAGAGTAGAAAGCCTTCAGGAAGCTATAATGGGAGGGAGAGCAGAACGTCTGCAGAAAAGCTATAATGGGAGAGAGTGGAATGCCTGCAGGAAAGCTGTTATGGGGAAGAATAGAAAGCCTGCAGGAAAGCTATATAATGGGGAGAGTAGAAAGCCTAAGAAAAGCTATAATGGGGAGAGAGGAAAGCCTGCAGGAAAATCAATAATGGGAGAGTAGAAAGCCTGCAGAAGTTTATAATTGTGGGAGAGCAGAAAGCCTGCAGGCAATCTATAATGGGGGGAGTAGAAAAGTCTGCAGGCAAGCTATAATTGGGGAGAGAAAGCCTGCAGGCAAGCTGTATGGGGAGAGTAGAAAGCCTGCTGGCAAGGTATAATGGGGAGAGAAGAAAGCCTGCAGGCAAGCTACAATGGGGGGAGTGTAGAAAGCCTGCAGGAAGCTATAATGAGGGGAGAGTAGAAAGCCTGCAGGAAAGCTATAATAGGTTCATAGGTTATATCTGAGCGTAGAAAACACATGCCCATATAGCTCACCGTTATTCTAGAAATATCCCTGTATACCCTTTTCTATTAGGTATGCATCCAACCTATTTTTAAAAATATCCATAGTTGGACTTAACACTACTTTATTAGGAAGTGCATTCCACATGCCAGTGATTCTCACACTGAACCACATTTCCCTTTTTTTGGTATTATATTTATCTTTATATAACTGAAGGCTATTTGCTTGATTATTGTATGTCTGCTTCTTTATTACTAGGCCTAGATGTTCCCTTAGATGGTAATCTCTAAGTGCTCTAAATATCTGGCACATATCACCATCTATGAAACTCTAAGGAGTAAAGTCCAAGATTTTGTAATCTTTGCTCATAATTTTGTCGCTGGATTTCTCTTATGCCTTTAGTAGCTCTTCTCTGTACCATCTCTAATGTTGTAATATCTTTCTTATAGCCTGGTGCCCAGAACTGTGCATAGTACTCCACATGCAGACGCACCAAAGAGGAATACAGGGGCACTAGTACTGCTCTATCTCTACTTTTAATATGCTTAAATATGCAGTGCTGTATCCCACTAACCTTCTTTACCACCTGGCCACAATGTATTCCAAATTTCAGCTCATTATCAACTTGTATTCCCAGATCGTTCTCATTCTGTACTTGCCTCAGTACTTTGCCTCCCAATTTCTATTTATATTGAATGTTTTTTTTCATACATACATAACAACACATTTCTCCATGTTAAATGTGGAGCTCTTTGCTTTTGCCCATGCATCTAAATCAGTGAAAGCAGCTTGTAAGAGTTTAGCCTCTTCGATATTATTAACAGGAAATCCCACACATGTGTTGTCCGTGAATTTAGATAGCCACACCCTATTTTTGAGACACATTGTTGAAATATATAAATTAAAAGGCAAGGACCCAAAACAGATCCCTGGGGTATCCCACTCATCACATCTACCCAATCAGAACATATTCATCTAATACACACTCACTGTCTTCTATTTTTAACCCAGCCTCTACCCAAAAGGTCGAATAATCATGGACCCCTAAATCTTTGAGAGCTTTTATCAGTTCTTCATGAGACACTTTATCAAATGCCTTTGCAAAATCAAGAAATACAATATCCACTGAATTACTATATCCAGGGCCTTATTGACCTTACCTATAGAATTTCCAAGAGGATGGTCTGACATGACCTACCCACTTGAAAGCCATGTTGTGAGTAGTCAGTGATACCTCACTATTTCGAAAGTCCAAGATCTGGTCCCTGATTATTTTCTAAAATTTTACCCAAGACTGCTAATGGGTCTAAAGTTTGCAACTTCTTGTTTTGAAACATTTTGTATATAGGAATAACCATAGCCTGTCTCCAATCATCTGGTGCCTCAGCCGTATCTAGGGATTTTTGGAAAATATGAGTGAATGGATCTGATAGCACATACACTAGTTCTTTAATAAGTCACAGATGCATATCATCTGGTCACTGAGCCTTATTAGGATTCATTTCTGATAATCTTTTTGCTATATCGGCGGAGCTAAGTGTAACATTCCACTTTGTAAATTTGTTCCTGTCATCTTTTGGGGGAGATTGGAAAGCCTGCAAGCAAGACATAATGGGGAGAGAGTAGAAAGATTGCAGGAAAGCTATAATGTGGGGGAGAAGAAAGTCTGCAGGGAAGCTATAATGGGGGAGCGTAGAAAGCCTGAAGGAATGCTATAATGGGAGAGAATGGAAAGCCTGCAGGCAAGCTATAAGGGGGGAGAGTAGAAAGTCTGCAGGAAAGCTATAATGGGGAGAGAGCATAAAGCCTGCAGAAAAGCTATAATTGGGGAGAGAAGAAATCCTGCAGGAAAGCTATAATGGGGAGAGTAGAAAGCCTGCAGGAAAGCTATAATGGGGGAGAGAAGAAAGCCTGCAGGAAACTATAATGGGGGAAGAGTAGAAAGCCTGCAGGAAAGCTATAATGGGGGAGTGTAGAAAGCCTGCAGAAAATCTATATTGGGGAAGAGTAGAAAGCCTGCAGGAAAGCTATCATGGGAGGAGAATAGAAAGCCTGCAGAAAAGCTATAATGGGGGGAGAGTAGAAAGCCTGTAGGAATGCTATAATGGGAGAGATTAGAAAGCCTGCAGAAAAGCTATAATGGGTGGAGAGTGGAAAGCCTGCAGGAAAGCTATAATGGGGATGGAGTAGAAAGCCTGCAGGAAAGCTATAATGGGGGAAGAGTAGAAAGATTGCAGGAAATCTATTATGGGGGGAGAGTGGAAAGTCTGAAGGAAACCTATAATGGGGAAGAATAGAAAGCCTGTAGGAAAGCTATAATGGGGAGAGTAGAAAGCCTGGAGGAAAGCCTGCCATAATGGGGGGGAGAAAACCCGCAAAACTATAATGGGGGAGAGTGGAAAGCATGCTGGAAAGCAGTAATGGGGAGAGAGTAGAAAGCTTGCAGGAAAGCTATAATGAGGGGAGAGTAGAAAGCCTGCATGACAACTATAATGGGGGACAGTGGAAAGCCTGCAGAATAGCTATAATGGGGGAGAGTGGAAAGCCTGCAGGAAAGCTATAATGGGGGAGAAATAGAAATCCTGCAGGAAAGCTATAATCGGGGAGAGTAGAAAGAATGTAAAAAAGTTACATTGGGGGGAGAGTGGAAAGCCTGCAGGAAAGCTATATTGGGGAGAGAGTAGAAAGCCTGCAGGAAAGCTATAATGGGGAGAGTAGAAAGACTGCAGGAAAACTATAATGTGGGGAGAGTAGAAATCCTGCAGGAAAGCTATCATGGGGGAGAATAGAAAGCCTGCAGAAAAGCTATAATGGGGGAGAGTAGAAAGCCTGCAGAAAAGCTATAATGGGTGGAGAGTGGAAAGCCTGCAGGAAAGCTATAATGGGGATAGAGTAGAAAGCCTGCAGGGAAGCTATAATGGGGGAAGAGTAGAAAGATTGCAGGAAAGCTGTAATGGGGGGAGAGTGGAAAGCCTGCAGGAAACCTATAATGGGGAAGAATAGAAAGCCTGTAGGAAAGCTATAATGGGGAGAGTAGAAAGCCTGGAGGAAAGCTATAATGGGGGGAGAGAAAACCTGCAGAAAAGCTATAATGGGGAGAGTGGAAAACATGCTGGAAAGCAGTAATGGGGAGAGAGTAGAAAGCCTGCAGGAAAGCTAATATAGGGGGAGAGTAGAAAACCTGCGGGAAAGCAATAATGGGGGGAAAGTAGAAAGCCTGCTGGAAAGCTATAATTGGTGGTGATTAGAAATCCTGCAGGAAAGCTATAATGGTGGGGGAGAGTAGAAAGTCAGCAAGATAGCTATAGTTTGGAGAGAGTAGAAAGCCTGCAGGAAAGCTATAATGGGGGGGAGAGTACAAAACCTACAGGAAAGCTATAATAAGGGGAGAGTAGAAAGCCTGCTGGAAAGCTATAATGGGAGGGAGAGTAGAAAGCCTGCAGGAAAGCTATAATGGGGAGAGTAGAATGCCTGCAGGAAAGCTATAATGGGAAGATAGAAAGCCTCCAGGAAAGCTATAAAGGGGAGAGAGAAAGCCTGCAGGAAAGCAATAATGGGGAGAGAGAAAGCCTGCAGAAAAGCCATAATGGGGAAAGTGGAAAGCCTGCAGAAATGCAATAATGGGAGATAGTAGAAAGCCTGCAGGAAAGCTATAATGGGAGAGAGAAAGCCTGCAGGAAAGCTATAATGGGAGGAAAGTAGAAAGCCTGCAGGAAAGCTATAATTGGGGAGAGTAGAAAGCCTGCAGGAAAATATATGGGGAGAGTAGAAAGCCTGCAGGAAAGCTATAATGGGGGAGAGTAGAAAGCCTGCAGGAAAGCTATAATGGGGGGAGAGTAGAAAGCCTGCAGGAAAGCCATAATGGGAGAGAAAGCCTGCAGGAAAGCTATAATGGGGAGAGGGAAAGCCTGCAGGGAAGCCATAATGGGGAGAGTAGAAAGACTGCAGGAAAGCTATAATGGGGAGAGGAAAGCCTGCAGGAAACCTATAATGGGGAAGAGTAGAAAGCCTGCAGGAAAGCATAATGGGGGGAGAGAGAAAGCCTGCAGAAAAGCTATAATGGGGGAGAGTGGAAAGCCTGCTGGAAAGCATAATGGGAGAGAGTAGAAAGCCTGCAGGAAAGCTATAATGGGGAGAGTAGAAAACCTGGAAAGCAATAATGGGGGAAAGTAGAAAGCCTGCTGGAAAGCTATAATTGGTAAGATTAGAAATCCTGCAGGAAAGCTATAATGGTGGGGGAGAGTAGAAAGTCAGCAAGATAGCTATAGTTTGGAGAGAGTAGAAAGCCTGCAGGAAAGCTATAATGGGGGGGAGAGTACAAAACCTACAGGAAAGCTATAATAAGGGGAGAGTAGAAAGCCTGCTGGAAAGCTATAATGGGAGGGAGAGTAGAAAGCCTGCAGAAAAGCTATAATGAGGGACAGTGGAATGCCTGCAGGAAAGCTATAATGGAGAAGAATAGAAAGCCTTCAGGAAAGCTATAAAGGGGGAGAGTAGAAAGCCTGCAGGAAAGCAATAATGGGGGAGAGAAAGCCTGCAGAAAAGCCATAATGGGGAAAGTGGAAAGCCTGCAGAAATGCAATAATGGGGAGATAGTAGAAAGCCTGCAGGAAAGCTATAATGGGAGAGAAAGCCTGCAGGAAAGCAATAATGGAGGAAAGTAGAAAGCCTGCAGAAAAGCTATAATGGGGGGACAATAGAAAGCCTAAAGAAAAGCTATAATGGGGGGAGAGTAGAAAGCCTGCAGGAAAGCTATAATGATGGGAGAGTAGAAAGCCTGCAGGAAAGCTATAATGGGGAGAGAGTAGAAAGCCTGCAGGGAAGCTATAATGTGATGATAGTACAAAGCCTGCAGGAAAGCTATAATGGGGAGAGAGTTGAAAGTCTGCAGGAAGGCCATAATGGGGGAAGAGTAGAAAGATTGCAGGAAAGCTATAATGGGGGGAGAGTAGAAAGCCTGCAGGAAAGCTATAATGGGTGGATGGTGGAAAGCCTGCAGGCAAGCTGTTAAAAAGGAAGTGGATATATTCTTTGCACCTGCAAAGTCCGTCAGGTTGATTGTTTTTTAAGACCCCGTGCCTATCAGAAGCATACCAAGGTATACAGCTCTTCTACAAGCATGAGCTGATCTTTTCCAGCTGGCTCTATAAAGGCAATGACTTTGGCCATGTTTCAGTGCTCTGCTATTGCCTGACTAAAAACATTTTGTATAAACTGAAACCCTGTCCCTTGAAACCCATAAAACAGAAATGGAGCTGAAAATGCAAGATATGTCTGACAGAGCCTGAGAGCTGGCTTGTAGCTTTCAGACACTCATGACAGAGGACTACAGGGGGAGAACAAAATGACTGGCTGTGTGATGGCTATGTCATGCTTTTAATAATTAACTTGTTCTACTGCTTGTTTTCATCTCTTCAAAGACAACATTTTACCAAGGTTGACAAGCACAGCCTTGCCTATGTTGCTAGGAAGCTGCCTTTCATCAGGCCTGCGGGAATATTTGATTGTACCGCCTGGACTGGAGCACATCAATTTCTGACATGGACCAGGGTGTGTCAAGATTTGATTGATAGGACCAACAAGTGTCAATTTGTGTCTTATCAGACTGTCAAGCACTAGTTTGCGACTGATGACACTGGCAGGCATCACGTTTTTCACTGATTGGACTGGCAGGTACCAAACTGTGACTGATAGGACCATTTGAGCATAGTGTTAACACTAATCAGACTGGTAGGTACAGTATCTATTTCTGACTAGTTGGACTTGTGAGTGTTAATTTCTCACTAATCAGACAGCAACTACATTTTAGTGGTCAGTCGAGTGTATTGATTTCAGACTGACTGGACCAGTGATCAGTTTTGACTAATTGGAGGTTAAGAATGAGTTCCTGACTTACTGTACCAGTGTGCGTCAATTGCTGACTTTCCTGACCAGAGTGCATAATGTCTGACTGGTTTGACTGACATGCTGTACAGTAATACTTTCTGACTGATCAGATCCGTCTGTGTGCAGATTGGATTGAGCAGACTGGCCCATCAGCCCTAAATTTCAAATTAGGCCACCTGACCTGCATGTATCAATATCTGACTGATCAGCTTAGTTTATCAATTTCTGACTAATTGACCTGGCTTGTATTAATTTGTGGCCTGGCCACTCCGATCTGTTATTACTTCCTGATTGATGGAACCACTGTGTACTAGTTTCTGACTAATGGTACTATAATGTACTAGTTCTTGACTGATCAGATTGGCCCGAATGAATATTGGGCTGGGGGCATGGGGGAGAGATCTGGTGATGCAGGCACCTTGCTATCCTCACCCTTTGCTGGGAACACCCTATGGGGACCGCTTCCGCATTTCTGAATATCTGATTGAGGCTTAGGCATTGAGGTGCATCCCTGAACACATAGCAACATTAGATTAGGGCTAAAGGTAACTAGCTGCAGATAATTTCTAAAAGGATATGCAAACAGCCTGTATATAAGAAGGTTAATCTGGGGAAAAATACCAGTACTGTTTGCAGCTGCTTCATTCCCTACCACAAATATGGCTTTTGCAAACTTGTAATCCCTTAGCCACTCTGTGTTGATCTACATTGATCTAAAATTACTTTTGGAAGACAAAGGGTGTACAACCTTCAAATGTTTGTTCACAGGACCATTTTTAGCCTCCAGAGTGCAGAAAATAATCTTCCAGGAAATAGGGGTTTCTTAGATTTTCTATTAGCCAAGCCCTGCTTAACTGCCCCTTACTACATAATTTATTGCCCCTTACTACAAAATTTATGTCATACACAGCTCTTCAATATATTTTAATACTAAGTTGGAAGTTGTGCCGCTTGTAAAGTGTGCCATTGGTGGAGACATCCTTAAAGAAACATCACAATGTTCCCGTCTGGATGGCTACAGCTGCAAATGATGGCATTTCAGTATATAGTAGGTTGTGCACAGATCTAGAAAAAGGGAGAAGGACCAGTTGCTTTCAAATTCTGCATTATGCTGTCTTAAGAGATACTTTGTCCCCCAATATGCTATATTTAGATTACATCTGCAAGGGAAATAGGTCCACACACCAGCAGAGAGGGGGCCAAGAAGGAGGCCAGAAGCACAATTCTTAACAGCAACAGTGTATGTTAGTAAAATACATATACAGTACTGCTGCTGTTAAAAACTCTGCTGCTGTTCGTTGAGGATATGTTCGTATGCCTATAGAATGCTATTTGGAAAGGGAGGAGTCAAAACACTTACAGAACTGCAAATACAGTAAATACCCACATCATGCACGCACATCAGTACTGTACTTTACTTTTTATATACTGCACTGTACCTTGTTTTCCATTCGTACTTCCCCAAAAGACAAACGCTGAAGAGAAAACTCAGACGAGTGCAAAAGACACTTTTCAGTTATTTTTAGTTATTTTAATTGGAATCAACTGTACCTTGTTTTTCCATTTCAACTTCTCCACAAGACAAACACTAAAGAGAAAGATTGCCAAAAAAGTCACCAGGGGGTGGGGTTGGGGCTGATGGACAGCAGCTAGAACTTAAATACACCCAACAAAGTGACCTCATAACACTCCTCAGTGCTGAAATGAATAATGTGAACACTTCAATAAAATTTATAAATACAAAACACATTGTACATTCTTTTATCACTTAGCAGCACTGATATTCAAGATTTAAATTCATGTTACATTTTTATCTGTTTTATCATTATGTCATGTATTATTGCAATCCATTGTAGTTGCCTTGAGAACAGACACCAGTAAGAAAGACAGATAAGAGAGCATCAGGAAAGAGTGACCATTTGTTATGTGGTCACCCTGTAATTTAACAGCCTCTGCTACAGCAAACTGCTGTAACTTGGTATGATACTGTACATAACGTTGCATACAACTCAACCTCTCAGCACTACAAGTCATGGCACTGGTCTTCAAAATTCAGAACAAATAGCCAGAATGTCTACCACTTTCTTAATTTAAAGAATAATATGTCTACTAATAGTGAGCCACATACTGAATATTCAGTGTTATGGAATGTTCTGTAGAGTAAGTTCACTAATTTAACATTTTCTGTGTGCAGAAGTAGTTCTAAAATTATTAAGAATATCAGTAAACCTGTGTAGAGTAAGGTTAAATGTCAGTGTTAAAGTGATAGCGCTATGCCACATACATGGCACTTGAGAGGTAAAACATAACTGTGTTGGAGTTCTGGCACTGTCTTTTACAGTTTGTGAGACAGTCGGTGGATAGATGCATATGTTGGATGTAGCAGACTCCCTTGATGTGGAGCTGTTAATTTTCTGTTATGCCTGTAAGTGACTTTTTAACATCTCTTGCTGCATTTCAGTGATTTGCAGAACATGTCTGCGTTATTCAAGCTGTCTGGTAGTGGCCATTAGACTGTCACCAAAGAATCCATGCAGAATGCCAGTACAAGTCAAGCATCCATCATTTACTACAGGGATTTAAACATCAATGCTTGCTCAGTGCTTGTTGTGGATGGGGTGGGGGGAATGGGAGCTAATATTTTATTACAATTACAATTCAAGAAGAGGACGGCATCTGAGATCTGTCCTTGTTAGCATCCAGAAGTGCTGGCATGGTTCCTTCATGTCTTTTATAGAAGGGAGCAAGATGGGAGGTCATATCAAAACAAGCATTTGTCAATGCCGAATGTTGTCTTGCTGGTATTGGCATTGGTAGTGCAGGAGTTAGAGAGATGCATAATAGGAATGGCAGTGAAGTATTGAACTGATGCCAACCCCACCACCACTCTGCAGAGATTGACATGCATTGGGGTGTGCCTTTGGGTGTTGGTAGTGCAGTGTGAGAAAACATTTTGGGCAGGATGTGAAAAATGACAGCTGTACAGTTCATAAGGAGGTGTAAAAAAATGCCGGTGTTGAAAATGTGGCATGTAAATATAGTAGATTTGCGAAGTTACAAGGGTGCGTGGGAAATATGCAACGCACGCTTGCAACACTGCCATTTTATGGGCGTTCGGCACCAAATTTTCAACATAGGCATTTTAGCACCTCTGCTCATGTAGTGTCACTGTTATTTTCTCAAAGCGTCCCAAGAAGTAATTTCGCACAGCGACCACGCTATTCTGTGCCGGAAGTGCGAAAACACATTTTGAGCAGGATATGTGAAATGATGGCTGTACTGTTCATCAAGAGGTGTGGAAAAATGACAATGGTGAAAATCCAGAGTGAAAATATCACAAATGCACGACGGTGTGAGTGTGCATGCAATCTGCCAATGCACGCTCATAACACAGTCATTTTATGGAGTATCATCACCAAATTTTCAACATAGGCATTTTAGGACCTCTACTCATGAACTGTGTCACTGTCATTTTCATAATCTGGCCCAAACACTGATTTCCAACAGCGACTGCACTATTTTGCGCTGAAAGTGTGGAAACACATTTCAGGCAGGATGTGGAAAATGACAGCTGTACTGTTCACAAGGAGGTGTACAAAAATGGCAATGCTGAAAATCTGGCATTAAATATTGCAAATTTGCGTAGTTACGAACCTGCATTGCAACTGTGCAATGCACGCTCGTAAAACAGGCATTTGTTGGATTTTTTCCACCAAATTTGGAACATAGGCTTTTTGAGAGGCCACCTCAGGAACACTGGCACTGTCATTTCGGTAATGGATCCTGAAAGGTGATTTTGCGCAGTAACTGTGAAATCACCTTTTGAGGCTGATTAATGCCATGACAGTGATAGAATTCATGAGGAGGGGCCCCAAAAACCCCATGTTGAAAATTTGGTGCCAAAATTCCAACAAATGCCCGAGATATGAAGCAAAGTTGAAAAAATCCTATTCATTCCATTATACAGCTTACCGGCATTTCCTCAGTTCTCGGTCGACTTTGAAGAGTGCAGACGTGTTCCCAGTCCACCGAAGATCATCATGCTGGACTCCGAGGTAAGTGTGGGTGAGGGGTGAGGGGTGTGGGGAGGCAGGTGCACAGTGGGTGGGTGGGTGGGGGCAGGAGACTATGAGGGACTGTTTTTATGTTACGGGGAGGAAAAAAAAAACCTAACATCGTGGGACAGTTTTTTTTCTTCAGGGGACTTAGTACACTGTGTGGGCTCCCAGCATGCCACCTAACTGCTTTGCAGGAGGGGGGGTTGCTGCAGCCGACGGGGGATTGGGCACCCTCATCAGCAGACAATCTGGGGGTTAATTTATGCCGACTGGGATTGGGCACCTTGTTGGCACACAATGACAGCAGGGGGGAGGCATGAGCCAAGGGGGATTGGGCACCCCCCTCGGCATATAAGAAATGTGGGGGCTGATTTATGCTGACAGCGAGTGGGGTCCCCCGTTGGCACACAATGAAAGTGGGGGTGCAAGAAGGGGGATTGGGCACCCCCTTGGCATATAAGAAATGTGGGGGCTGCTGTATGCCAACAGGGAGTGGGCTCCCCATCGGCAAATGTGTGCAGCCACGGTGCCGGCTGGGTGATTGGGCACCCTGAAGTCGGCTATTGGTGAGCCGCCATTACGCGTTGCTAATGTGTGAAAATGCAGGAAGGGTCCGCTGTTTGATGAGCTTTGTTCATACTGCAGCAGACCTTTCCTTAGATGTGTCCGCCACATTAGCATGCATGGTGTGGCTGCCGGCATGCAGACTGATTGGGGAATGAGGATGCACATACTGATGCGTCCTGCATTTGCTCAACAGCGTGCTGCCACAAAGCTGCAATACCGCAAGATGTTGACTTGCGTAGGTGTGGCAAGCCAACATAAAAAAGGGGTACTGCGCTTGACAGAAACAGTCTTCCTGCGCATAAGGGTTTGGATGCAGCTAAATGTGTAATAATAATTTAAAACAAGCATTTGTCAATGCCGAATGTTGATTGCTTTGCTCCGTTGAGCTCGCTCACTCTCCCTCTGTCAGTCACTCATTCTGTTTCTGTTGGTGCTGCAGGCTGTGCTTTTGTACTGGGCTCCTGTCTGCATTGTCAACTTTGTCTGCCCACAAAGATATCTGCAGCTGTCCCAATAGAGCACCATTGAGGTTGCTCAGTCTCCCTCTCTCACGCACTCATTCTGTTTCTCCTGGCACTGCAGGCTGCCATTTTGTACTGGGCTCCTGACTCTGTTGGCAACTTTGTCTGCCCATAAAGAGATCTGCAGCAGTCATGACAGAGCTCCATTGAGCTCGCTCACTACCTCTGTCTCACTCTCGCATGCCGTTTTTGCTGGTGCTACAGGCTGCCCTTTTGTAGTGGGCTCCTGCCTGCATTGCTGCCTTTTTCTGCCCACAAAGAAATCCACAGCAGTCATGATGGAGCTCAGTTGAGCTTGCTCACTCCCCCTCTCTCAGTCACTCATTCTGTTTCTCCCACCGCTGCAGGCTGCCCTTTTGTACTGGGCCCCTACCTACATTGCTGTCTTTTTCTGTCCACAAAGATATCTGAAGCAGTCCTAACAGAGCTCTGTTGAGGTCACTCACTCCCTCTCCCTTACCCACTGATTCTGTTTCTCCCAGCACTGCAGGCTGCCCTTTTGTACTGGGCTCCTGTGTTGGGGCCTTTTTCTGCCCACAAAGAAACCCGCAGCAGTCCTGACAGTTCAGTTGAGTTTGGTCACTCCCCCACTCTCACTCACTCAATCTTAATCTGTCCCAAACACTGATTTCCAACAGCAATCATGCTATTCTGTGGCAGGAGTGCAAAAACATATTTAGGCCAGGATGTGAAAAATGACAGCTGTGCTAATCATAAGGAGGTGTGAAAAAATGCCAGTGTTGAAAATGTGGTGTGAAAATATTACAGATTTGCAAGGTTACAAGGGTGCATGGAAACAGTTCAACATATGCTTGTAACACAGTCATTTTATGGACTTTCATCACCAAATTTTCAACATCAGCACTTTAGGACCTCTGCTCATGAACAGTGTCACTGTGGTTTTCTTAGCTTGTCCCGAACACTGATTTCCCACAGTGACCGCACTATTCTGCGCTGGAAGTGCAAAAACACATTTTGGCCAGGATGTGAAAAATGACACTTGTACTGTTCACAAGGAGGTGTGAAAAAGTGCCAGTGTTAAAAATCTGGCATGACAATATTGCAAATTCATGAAGTTATGAGCGTGCATAGCAACTGTGCAATGCACGCTCATGAAACAGTCGTTTTTTGGATTTTTTCCACCAAATTTGCAACATAGGCTTTTTGAGAGCCCACCTCATGAACACTGGCACTGTCACTTTGTTAACTGGTCCTGAAAGGTGATTCCATGCAGTGACCATGAAATCACCTTTCCGGGCCAAATAATGCCATGACAGTGGTAGAATTCATGAGGAGGGATCCCAAAAACCCCATGTTGAGAATCTGGTGCCAGAATTCAAAAAAATGCCTGAGATATGCACCAAAGTTGAAAAAACCCTTACTTATGCCATTATACAGCTTACCAGCATTTCCTCAGTTCGCTGTTGGCTTTGAAGAGTGCAGACGTGTTCCCGGTCCACCAAAGATCGTTGTGCTGGACTCTGCAGATAAGTATGGGATGAGGGGTGGGGAGGCAGGGTGCACAGATGGTGGGTGCGGTTTGTGGGAGGGGGGCAGGGAGACCGTGAGGGACCATTTTCTTTTTTTTGACATTTACAAAAAATTAAAACATCGCTGACTTTTGTCTTTTACAGGGCCATTTGGCATGCTGGGGCAGGATTCCAGCATGCCAACAGAGTGTTTGTTTGGGGGGGGCAGCTGTAGCCAATGGGGGATTGGGCAACCCCGTTGGCACAAAGGGGGGGATGTAAGAGCCGCAGGGGATTGGGCGCCCCCCCAGCACAACTGTAGTGTGTCTTTGCTTGGAATTATGCTGATGGGGAGTGGGTTCTCCCCATCAGCAAATGACATTGGGAGGGAGGGACATAATGCTGATGGGGAGTGGGCTCCCCCATTGGCAATATCATGGTTAGGGAACTGAAGCCGATGGGGATTGGGGCCCTCATCGGCAAAGAAACACGTTGAGGGGGCACATGCTGCCGAGTGGGATTGGGCACCCCTTTGACAGTGGGGCTTCTTCATATTGTTTGTGGACATGGTGGCAAGCCACCGCCATGTTCACAAACAATATCACACTGACAAGGTTCCGCCCAGCAATGACGAGTTGCTTCCTTATTGCAGCAGAATGGCTTATGCTGCAATGATGAGGCAGCCCCTGATTGCAGTGACTGAATCCTTACAAGGTTATGGCATGCTGGCTGAACTAGTGTTAGCAGCAGCATGCCACCCCATTGGGAAAAGTTGGCCAAGCCTCCAAAGACTGTTGGCGCATTCGCCACAACAGTGCCACACCTCCACAACCTGCTTCTGGAGCAAGCTGCCACAATATGTTTCTTGTGCATGCACGCAATCAACATAAAAAAACAGTGATGTACAATGGCAGCTTTTCTGTCTGCAGGCAATGATAAAACACATACAACCTTCTCTTCATGAAACATAACAATTGCAATAATATATTATGTCCATTTTCCTTCTCCACCTCATAACAAGCAATGCCCAAGAACGGATGTACAAATTGCTTTCTGAACTGATATGTTACTAGTTTATGTTCACAGTCTGCAAACATTCTTTACTAACAGCAGATGAGAACCTTGGATAATGAAGTTGTCAGAAACAGATGTTCTGCTTCATAAATGGGACAGTTTTTTAAAGAAGACAACTTTCTAATTAGATTTATTTACAGGAAATATTGTTTTCCCTTTGGCATGCCCCCCCCCCACATGCTTGCCTCTCCTATATACGTTACATTTATGCTCCCTGTCCCTTCATACAGTGTACTCTGTGCTGTCTGTTAACCTTGAGGCATCTTGCCAAAACTGACATCTGCCCTGTAGAAAATTGTAATGCAAAATTGGCTGTCATGCACAGAATTTGTTTTTAAGTCATTCACAGATCAAATCACTATTGCAAAGTCAAGCATGTCCACTGGATCATGTTGTCCACTTATAAAAACAAGCATTTGTCAATGCTGAATGTTGTCTCGCTGGCATTGGCATTGGTAGTGCTGGAGTTAGAGATGCATAATGGGAATGGCAGTGAAGTATGGAACTGAAGCCAATGCCACCCCCACCCTGTAGAGACTGACAGGCATTGGGATGTGACTTTGGGTCGCCAGCTATGACGCTCATGCCATAGTACGTACCCTACCCTGTAGACACTGACAAGTGTCGTGGTGTGCTTTGGGTTCTTTGGGCATTATACTTACCCCATTATGTAAGGAAATACACTGATGTGAGTGCAGTATAGGAGAGTGGGGTGAATTTTGTGGCCAAACACTGCAAGGCACACCACAATGCCTGTCACTGGCTGCAGGGTGGGGGTGGGGTGGAATGGCATGAGTATTACAGCCTATGATCCCAAGTCACACCCCTAATGCCTATCAGTCTCTACAGGGTGGGGTACTACAGCTGGAAACCCTAACATCATAGGCGTGTGTTGGTATTTTCATTCCAAATTTTCAACATGGGCTTTTTGTGAGCCCACCTCATGAAAAGTGGCACAATCAGTTTGTTAGCTGAAAGGTGGTTTTGCACAGCGGCTATGCCATTTGACAACACTGGGATGAAAACACATTTTTGGCAGGATGTGGAAAACGACAACGTTATTATTCATGAGGTGTAAAAAAATGGCAACGTTGAAAATCTGGAGTGAAAATATGAAAAATTGTGAGCATGCATAGAAACTGTGCAACACATGTCTGTAACCCAATTATTTTGGGGAGTTTGTTAGCCACATTTTTAACATAGGCATTTTGGGACCTCCCCTCATGAACAGTGGTGCTGTGATTTTGTTAATCTGTCCCAAAAGTTGATTTCCCACAGCGACCACGCCATTGTGAGCCACAGGTGTGGAAACACATTTTGGACAGGATGTGAAAAATGACAGCTGTACTGTTCATAAGGAGGTGTGAAAAAATGTCAGTGTTGAAAATCTGACATGGAAATATTGCACATTTGTGAAGTTACAAGGGTGCATAGAAACTGCACAATGCACACTTGTAAACACAGTCATTTAATGGACTTTTGTCACCAAATTTTCAACATAGGCATTTTAGGACCTCTGCTCATAAACAGTGTCACCATCATTTCCTCAAACTGTCCCAAAAACTGATTTCATACAATGACTGCACTATTCTGTGCCGGACATGCAAAAATACATTTTAGCCAGGATACTGTATGTAAAATGACAGCTGTACTGTTCATCAGAAGGTGTGGAAAAATGCCAATTTTGAAAATCTAGAGTGAAAATATTACAAATTCACAAAGTTACGAGCATGCGCACACTCATAAAACAGCCATTTGGGGAATTTTTTTCACCAAATTTGCAACATAGGCTTTTTGAGAGCCCCCCCCCCCCCATGAACACTGGCACTGTCGTTTTGTTACTCAGTCCCGAAAGGTGATTCTGTGAGTGACCGCGAAATCATCTTTTGGGACTGAATAATGCAATGACAGTGACTGAATTCATGAGGAGGGTCTCTAATAACCCCATGTTGAAAGTGTGTGCAAAAATTCCAAAAATGCCTGAGATATGCACCAAAGTTGAAAAAGAAACCCTATTTATGCCATTATACAGCTTACTGGCATTTCTTCAGTTAGCGGTCGGCTTTGAAGAGTGCAGATGTGTCCCCGGTCCACCAAGATCATTGTGCCAGACTCTGGAGGTAAGTATGGGGTGAAGTGGGTGTGGGGAGGCAGGGTGCGCAGAGGTTGGCACGGGTTGTGGGAGGGGCAGGGAGATGGCGAGGAATGTTTTTTTTCAGGGTTAAAAGAAAAAAACATTGTGGGACAGTTTTATTTTTCAGGGATTTGGCATGCTGGGTGGGCTCCCAGTGCTGCACTACTAAGTTTTTCTTTTGGGGATGCTGTAGCCAATGGGGAATTGGGCACCCGTTAGCACACAATGAAAGCGGGGAGCAAGAGCTATGGGGATTGAGCACCCTTCAGTACATAACAAATGGTGGATTATGCCAATGGGGAGGGCTCCCATTGGCACATACATTGGGGCTGGGCATACCGACAGGGGGATTGGGCACCCCCGAAGTCGACATTATGGAAGGCAGTGTGCCGCCATGTTAAATTTTTTTTCTCACCAGGGAAATCATGTTGGAAGGTCCGCTGCATATGATGAGCTTTGCTCAGATTGCAGCGGACCTTTCCTTAGATGTGCTCGCCACATTATGTATTCCTGGTGTGGCGCTGGCATACAGGCTTATTGGGGAATGAGGGACGCACCTACTGATGCGTGCCCTGCATTCACCCAACAGTGACCGTGCCTCCAAACCTGCTACTAATGCAATATGTTGGCTGCGCATGCGCGAGCCAACATGAAAAAATGAAAAGAACAACCAATATGATAAATAAATATTTGGAAGTACATTTTTTAAAGTCAATGCTTCTTCAGACATAAGCTGCAACTTCTGGTGCTAAAAATCACATTGTAATTAGCACACTACTCTGCCCATTTACAGATGCAGAAATATTTACTAAGTAAACCAAAATCACTATTAACCTGTCCTACAGAATAGAATCAAATCAAGACACCTGCCCTGTAGAAAACTGTAATGCAAAATCTGCTATCATACACAGTCATTCAGAGAAAGTGCTTTTAAGCTGGTAACAGATCAAATCACTATTGCGAAGTCAAGCATGCCCCCAAATCCTGTTGTCCACTTAATTAAAAACTGGAAATCTCTGTATATGTAAACACAATGCAGGGTCTCAACTTCCCCTGCATTTTCCCACAGTGCTTAACTTCACTGTAGAAGTGCAAAACAGGTAGTCTCTGTGGGGAAACATGAAATGCTGCAGGCCAGACAGCTTTCTCTTTCCACTTACAAGAATTTCCACACAAAGGTCCAAAAGTGACTCACTCAAGACAGACAAACCAGATAGAATTCCTGAGGCAAAATTATTTTATTCTTTGCAATTCTAAATAATGTATTTGCTTCAGAATAAAGGAAGAAATTTCAAGTGCAAATTATTACAGAGTCTACTAGTCCTAAGAGAGCTTCACGAAGGATGGACTATTTTTATGCAATCACCCTAACAACCTCTGTTACAGCTACAATTTGGACTCTTGTTTTGGGGATCCACAAAAGCTTCTGAACCATGGTAGACCTGAACAAAAAAGGAGGTAAAAAGAAAAAAACTGACAGAGTTAAATGGGAGGTCAAATATATTCAAAAGGCAATTTCACATAATTACATTGAACATAAATTCTGTCTCAATTACATTACGCCCTGTGGGTTACCTGAGTGAAGTAAAAGAAGGTGCATTTCATTCACAGGCCAGCTACAGTAGATACCTTTTCATAACTGTTGTGAGAGAAGTCAGTTTTATGCCACTGCCCTGGCCAGCCTTTCAAACAGGAAATCATTTTCAAACTGCTGGAAAATGGTACAACACACAATGCATGTCACTCAACCTCTCAGCATTGCAAATCATGCCACTGGCCTTCAAAATTCGGAACAAATAGCCAGAATGTTGATCACTTTCTTAATTTAGGGAATAAATGTCTACAAACAGTGGGCCCCATATGCAGTATTTAATGTTGTGGAATGTTCTATAAAGTAAGTTCACTGACTTAATATTTTGTGTGTCAAGAAATAGCGCTAACATTAAGAACATCAGTAAATCTGTGCAGAGCAAGGTTAAGTGTCAGTGTAAAAGTCATAGCGCTACCCCCACATTCATGGCACTTGAGAGGTATGACATAACTGTGTTGGGGTTCCGGCACTGTGTTTTACAGTTTGCGTGACAGTCAGTAGATAGATGCATATGTTGGTTGTAGCAGACTCCCTTGATGTGGAGCTGTTAATTTTTTGTTATGCCTTTATGTGTCTTTTTAACACCCCCTTGCTGCATTTCGGTGCTTTGCAAAACATTTCCGCATTATTCAAGCTGTCTTTAGTGGCCATCATGTAATAGTGTATCGTGTACATAATACTGTAGCTTCTGGAATTTAGAACGTGCATATTACCACTTCATCAGTGGAAGCTTTTTCTGCTTTACACAACAGAAGAGGCACATTTGTTTTTTCCAATTCCAGCTAAATGAAAGTTTAAGCTATTAAACTGCACTTCAGAATTCATTCTATAAGGAGTTCAGAAAATAACAAGAAACAGGCTGATAATGAAGTCGTATTCCAGAAATACTGTACAAAATCACAGTGTATATATAAAGGGAACGACAAAGACTGAACCATGAGAGTACCTTAACATTCTAATCCCTTAACATAGATGGTACCAAAAATAGGGCATTTACTGTAAATAGTACTGATTGTGTGAGCTCTTTCACCACTAACTTTTAAAACTCAGTGGTTAATGCATTCACTAAAAATACCACCAACAGCTTATTCTGGTTCAAGGTCAGTTGGCATTCATCTGTATCCCCCTCCCCCGGGTCGTGCCTGAAAATAGGCAGGATTTGTCTAGTGCACTTACCCGGTCAACAAAAACTAAATAAATAAAAATAAAAAAGAGCTTATACAATATCAGCCACATGCAGTGGCCAAATCGAATACGTATTACTGATACAATGTTTCCATTATGCACATCAGTCACAAGGCTGAGTGATTTGTTACATTGTACTACAAACTGATTCATTCTTTATGTGCTTTAAAGCTCCTAAACAATGAAGCACTCTGTAACAAAGAAACCAAACACATAATAGAAACACTGTATCAGTGACAAAAAAAAAATCATGCGGCTACTGCAATTTTGAAACAGAATGGAAAAGCAGATCAATATTAAATCTTACACTGTGGTTCCATGCTTAAAAGATATTCCATAACATGGTCTTTATTGTTTCTCATATGAACACTGCTTAGTGTTAGGTGCTGGTGTTGCACTAAGGTTGTAAGAAAGCAGAAAAAATTATGTTCAGGGTTGGATGATCTCTTTAGCGATCAAAAATGTAACCAAGTGACATTTAAATGGACTCTGTCAACCTGTTTATCATCATAGTATTACTAGTTAAAAACCTACATTTTATAATTGTTACTGTCTCTAAAATTCATTGATGTTGCTGTTTGTTTTGTCTGTCTCCTTGTTTAGCACAATGGAAATGCATGCTAATGTATATTTAT
Organism: Neoceratodus forsteri; assembly: GCA_016271365.2. Lineage (NCBI taxonomy): Eukaryota > Metazoa > Chordata > Ceratodontiformes > Ceratodontidae > Neoceratodus > Neoceratodus forsteri. The sequence continues at coordinate 1,367,867,054 of CM057459.1, forward strand.
AAACAACATTGTTTTGTTTACAATCCTGGATCTGTTCTTACTGCATACTTCTTGAGCATTAGACGCACACCCAAACAGTGCAGTCACTCATAAGGCAGTAGCCTCCTAAAATCCCACTGTATCATGAGGGGCTAGACTGTGTTGTGGGTGTTCCCAAGTCCAGGAAAGATGCAGCTGGAGCTGAACAAGGAATGTAAACAAACCTGTGTTTGTGTGGTAACACCAGTATGGTAAGCAATCTGTTTTTCACTTTTTTAAAGAAAACAAGAGCCAGAATCAAACTACCAGCTACATAAGCAATATTTACAGAATGTTGGCAATCACAAAATGAGTTTTTTAAACTAAGGACACTTTGAGAACTAAGGGGGTTGACAGTGCCCCTTTAATTTTTTTGTGTGGGTAAATTAACACATGCTGCCCTTTTTATGTTCATGTCAAATTCATATACTATAACTTCATATTACTTTTATTGTTAACTTGGTAAAATAAAACCCCTTTTAAATCAGAATTTAGTGTTAAACAGTACAATGCTAAAAAAAACTAAAACAGCGTTGTTAGAAGTTTTTTTTTCTTTTTACAAAAAGCCAAGGCGTGCATCCCTATCTTTTGAATCTCAAAATGATTTTTTTATGACCTGTAACAACAAGAAACTGTGGAGTTTGGGGGAAGCCATATCCATGCCTTTTTCCAAGTCATACAATTGGCCTTCCATTGACTAGGAAGGGAAAGGCTGAGTAGACTTGTTTTGCCTTATTTGTAATCCCTTCGTTAGATGTCTTATGTACAGTTTAGATTAAGAGTAGTGGTGGAAATAACACCCGTGATCACCATGTTTATAGACTGTCAGCTGATTGTGGTATTGGGGATGGGGGGATTAGGTCTAAAAGGGGGCTTACTCTGTTTGCAAACTTTCGGTAAAATGCCCTAATTCACTATCCATTTTTAGAATTCCCATCCAGTTTATCTTACATGAGATTTATGAACATACCTGAGCACTATGTCTCTTGGCTCTTTCTCTTTAATTTTAATTGGGAACATTATTTTCGCTTAACTTGGTTTAGATCATTTATTTTGATAACTGATTTACAGTTCTGTTGAATCAAGATACTTGAAAATAAATTAATTACCCCTTGCAAGGAGTCATTTAACTTTTTGAGATAATAAAAAAACAGTTAAAAAAAATCAGTGCATCTGTAGCTCAGTCATTTAGGAATGAAACACAAAGTCATGGTAATACAATTTGTCTTTATATTTTTTACTGATATTCATATCATACATTTAAAAAAATGATGTCCATGAGCAAATTAGTACATAAAAGGATTACTAAGGATTTATTGGTGCAAGAAGGCTGGTTAAGCCCATAGCTGCACCTTCTACACATGATGCATTTGAATGATATTGAAGCGGATTTCCAGATAATAATAGTGTGTCAAGTTGTTTCTTAAATATACATTTAGTATTGCTAATGACAATATGTAAAGGTAAACAATTCCAAGGACCAATAACCCTTAGTGTGATGAAAAACTTCCTATTATTGTAATTGAATCTGTTGCCCATAAGTTGTAGTGGGTGCCCATGGATATTGTAAGTGCTATCTTTAAAGATCAATCACAAATCTGACATTAAATGGGGATCCTATATTATATCATATAGGAATAAGAGGTCACCCCTCAAGCATCATGTTTCCAGCGACATTAAATGTGGATCTTGTATTATATCATATAGGAATAAAAGGTTACCCCTCAAGTGTCATGTTTCTAGTGACATTGAATTTAGGTTCATTAATCTGGTTGCATAATCATCATTGTACTGACCATAAATGAGTTTAGTGAAATTTCTCTGTACTTTTTCCAGTTTACTACATTCACCTCTTTTATATGGACACCACAACTGAGATGGATGCTGTAAGTGTGGCCTTATATATGCTTGATACAGAGGCACCAGAACTTCTGAACCTCGTGATCTAATATTCCTTCTGATGGACCAAATAACCCTATTTGAGTTGTTAGTCACTGCACCAATATACTCAGTATGAGTAAGGTTGCTATTAATTGAGACATCCAAATCTTTCTTCTCGTGTGTAATAATTATCGGGATCCCGACTAGTGAGTGTGTTGACATATGATTGCGTGGCCCTAAATGCAGTAACTTGCACTTTTCTTTATTTAATTTCATGCCCCATCTATTAACCCAGGAGGTCAATATGTCAATGTGTGAAACTGGGTTAGCAGTAAGAAGGCAGTGTTCAACATGTTACTCAATTTAGGATGTGAAAAAATTATAAATACCCAGTTCACAACACGTACTGTATCATAAATAAATTTGCTAGGATGCACCATCTATTGCAAAGTAGACTTGTGTGACAGACTTCATTAGACATAGTTCTGTTCAGGGAATGCCTTCTAATCAGTTACGATGAGTGGCTGGCATGATAATGACCCCCCCATCCTTACTGCAATTCTTTTCAGTTGCCACTGTAATCACAAAGTCTGCTCCTCCTACGATGCTGGTATCTTGGTTATTAGTATTTTGACTTTGCTGGGTTTCATGTATAGGACAGTTATGGACTGCAGTCAGTATCTCTTATTAACATGCAGATCTTGTTATGGACTATTACTAGGATGCCCCCCAGTTCCACATTATCCATGGATGCCTCACAAACAGAAGAAAGCGAGTCTGGATCCATTACTTGTCTAAAGGACATTTGGCAGTGGATGAAAAATATTAATTTGTTTGGTCGCCATCCTGATATGCTAACACCATTCTAACTCCCTTCTCCCATGCTGATTCCTTGACTGACTGTTGTTGCGAATAAGATCAGGTAGGTCTGATGTGTGTTTGAGGTATTTCGGTGGGGGGGATGGATGTGTTGTGTTGGATGGGTGGAGTTCAGCATCAATATACCAGAAGTGGATCCTGATTGGCGTCAGGAACACTCATGGAGTGGGAGGTTGGAGGAAATGTTCACAGTTTATGATGATAACTTAAGCCAGATAACACCCTCTTTCATGGTCACACTACAACTTCCATTGCAGATGCACCCTTATTTAGGATTGGATCCACATATCCTATAACTGGAACCAAAACTGACATACACAGTAGCAACTATTTTTTTAATTTATAAAGACACATGGGTGGGCAGTGAGCTATTAGACCAGCAATCCACATGACCCTTTTATTAAATATAACTAAAAAGTGATTCAGAATATGGGATACTGGGGGGGAGAGGTGTTGAGAGTGGTATCTAATCTCAGAGACAATTGTTGCATTGTTCATGTGATACAGTAAATTGGGTGATCAATGGGTGAAGGGGGGATTGGGTTGTTATCAGCTACACCACAAACTATGAGCTTTGTAAAATGTATGTGTGGGTAAAGTAAGTCAAAATACAACAGAAAACATCTTTACAAAATGCAGGCACATTGTTAAACTATTCCTTCTCTGTGGACAATATGTTCTGCACTAAACCAGGTGACAAATTACTAAATCTGATGTCCATATTTTTTTACTGTCATACCCACTGCCTCATCACTGTGCCTCTGCTCCCCAGAGTCAGTCCAAGTACAGTCCCATGCCACATTCCTCATGACTACAAACTCTTTTCAGCCACCCATGTATTGCTTGGCATTTAAAAATAATTCAGTGTTTTACCATAGAAGCACCCCCTCTACTACCCCCATCCCTGCCCAAACCCTTCAGTACTGTCCTGCTCTCACCATCAGGCAGACAGCATAATGTATCATCAGGGAGGGGGTCTCAGAACACACCTCCTGTTATCACAGACCTTGCCCGGCAATAGTGGTGAGCAGATGCAAGTACCAGCCCCATGACAGGGGTAAGGAAGGGTAGAGTGGATGGGGTGGTTGGTCAGTTCATGGGATTAGAGGGAGGGGGGCCACTAGACAAGCATGGAGTAGAAATCATTTTTTTTTTAAATTGTAAAGACAGATCTTTTTTAGTTGGGGGGTATAACAAAATGTCAGTTGGGATAAATTATTCACAATGGAAATAATATATAAGGGTGGGGGGACCCCATATGCAACCATGGCATTTAATTTTGCATTTAGGAAATCATGAGTGTTGGGGACATATCTAAAAGCTCCATCACTGGCTTGAAACACTCACCAGATGCATGACCCTGCCAGTAAGGATTCCAGCATGTCCTTTCTTTTTTTTTTATGCAAATCATGAGGTATCCATAATCACTGACACGCACATGGCAAGTGGGATATTAGACCATAAATGAAATTGTTCTACTCATTAAAAATAAATAAATAAATAGTGATTCAGAACATGGGGTAATGGGTGTGGGGAGTTGAGAGTGGTATGTAATCTCAGAGCTAATTGTTGCACCATTCATGTGGTAGACTGGGTGATCGATGGGTGAAAGGAGGGTTTAATAGGGTTGTTCTATACTACAACACAAACTAGAAGCATAGTGGATTAAGGGTATGGGTTTGGGGAAGCAAATCAAAATAGAACATACACCATCTTTATTAAATGCATGCCTGTTTTTAAACCTATGCTTACTATGCAGACAATATGGGCTGCACTTAACCAGGTGCCAAATCACTAAATCTGATGTCAACTATTTTACCGGCATGCCAACTGCCCCATGCTAGTGCTCCCATGTCACAGGGTCCCTACAAGTACCAAGCGCCATTCCTCATGTCTACAAAATACTTTCAGTCACTCATGTTCTGCTTGGTTTACAAACAAAGACATTCATCTTTTACTGTAGAATTAACCCATCACCTTTCCTTTTCAATTCGCCAATACTTCATCTGCTTCTGCCATCCTCTTACAAACATGGAAGCTCTCAGAATGTGTTATCAAGGGGTGTGTTTCTGGAAAATGTCCTGGTTCTCAGAATGCAGGCACTGTAAAATAATCCAGAAACAGGACTGGGAAATTGTGTTGTAGCAGTTTTATACCTGGAATATATTATAAATCAACCCGCCTTTAGTTAGAGAAGAATAAACCCTAGGTGGCTCAGGCTATCCCTGCTCCATCCAAAACCGAGCCAAACAGTCACACACAAAATAAAAAAGTTCATAATTGCACTATGCCAGGATCCATCCACTCACTCTTCTCTTTAGGAGTGAGGAGGATAGTGTGGGAAAGGGGCACCTTTCTAATCAAGGCAGAGGTAAACTGAACATCTCTCCGTCTCCAGTTCCATTTTTTTCTGCCATGATATCACTTACCTGTTAAAGCGGGGGACAGGTGGCAGGCTTCATTCATGCCTCTGCCATCAATGTTTATTCCAGGCCAAAGGCCACCTTCACATTTTGGCCAGTGTGAAGGAGATTAGCAACAAAGAGGGTTGCCCAATTAAAGGGGCAGACCCCATTGTCCCAAGGCTCGAACAAGAGTGGGAAGCCAGGAGACAGGGCAGGGGTGGGGTGGGGAAGGAGGAACAAGAAAGAGGGACATGAGGTCACAAAAGGGAGGACCGTTGAGGTCACAAATGGGGTGGGCAAAGGGGGTGGTGGGAACAGTGAGGGTGGCAATCGGGATTGGCCAGTTTAAGCCAAAGGGCAGGGCCTAATTGGGCAGTCATAAGGGACTGCACAGCAAGGGAACTCACAAATTTGCTCCACAAGCCTTTCCCACCCACCCACCCTGAGAGAAGAAGGAGGAGGGCACTGTTGTGTGGCGGGCACAGTGCGCCACTGTGGTAGGCGGAGCACAGTGTGCCACTGTGGTGGCAGGCATGTGCGCCACTGTGGTAGGCGGAGCACAGTGCGCCACTGTGGTAGGCGGAGCACAGTGCGCCACTGTGGTAGGCGGAGCACAGTGCGCCACTGTGGTAGGCGGAGCACAGTGCGCCACTGTGGTAGGCGGAGCACAGTGCGCCACTGTGGTAGGCGGAGCACAGTGCGCCACTGTGGTAGGCGGAGCACAGTGCGCCACTGTGGTAGGCGGAGCACAGTGCGCCACTGTGGTAGGCGGAGCACAGTGGCAGGCTGCAGTGGACTGCCGTAGGTGGATGGCAGGAAAAAAGGGGGATGAGGACAGGAAACAAAAGATGGGGATAAAATGGAAAACACTAAAAAGGTGACACAGGATTGATAAGCAAGAAGCAGGGGCACGGTGTGTATGCTCATACCCCTTACAACAAAAGAGGAAGAGGCCAGGCCCCCCCTATGATGTACATGTGGGGGCAGAAGAAAAAGAAGAAATTAATAGAACTGATAAATTGAAAAGAATGTGGCTGTATATAACATATATAAATATTAATTGGAAGATATTGTAAACTGGAAAATGCTGGAGATGTACTGTTATTGTAAACAATGATATCTTTCAATATTCTGTAAATTAATTGCCAAACTGAGCAACCACACACAACTTGTCTATGTCTTTATTGGTGGGGTTCTGGAGACAATGTTACATAGAGCTGAGATGAAGAAACCACAAAAAGAAAATAATCACAGCATAGTTGGATCCATTCCTGCTGACCCCTCTCCTGAGGGGCAAGTTCAGAGAGCTGGGCTACGAGCGGTGCACATACAGTATAAGCATGCATTGTGACTCCTCACAGAATGGATTGTTTAGCCAGTGCAGGTAAAAGTCATTGGATAGCAAGCAAATAACCTAGTCTCAAATCATAACTACAGTACATATTTAAAAACCGCCAATCAGAAATGAAGAGAACGTGACAGGTCTGTGTCTTGCCTTTCATAAAGTTTACTGTTTGTTATAGATTCCGCTCACCCTGCCCTTTAAAGTTTCAAAGAGCTTTATGAATATTGATGAATTATTTTAGTCCGTGTTACTTGAACTCCATATTTTATATCTTGGGGTGGAAATGGAAAACATCTGATAATATGGGAGCAGTGATCTTAAACAGTATCACTAAAAGTGGAAACCAATATGTATGATCACATTTCTGACAACAAACATGTAACAACTGCTTATTTAAACTCTAGACTAGACACATGATCTTGTTGAGAAGTTAATCTTTTTAAACTATATCTTAACGCACAGTACAGTAAACATTTTTACTTGTGGTGTGTGTGTGTCTGTGACTGACTGCGATAGTCTTTATTGGAGCTGATGTGTGAAATGTTTAAACTCTCAGTAGCTGAAAAATAATTGCTGCACCAAGTAATTGTTTTTTTTTTACCAGGAGAGACACACTGAGCTGAGAGCTTGTTACAGGTGTGACCAGGATCACAGGGAAGATACGTGACTTGCTCAGGGACACACAGTATGATTGTTTAACCAGGGGAGACACTCTAAGCTGAAAGCTTGTTTACAAGTTTGCCCTGGGAACACATAGAAGTTAAGTGACTTGCTCAGGGTTGCACTGTATGCTAGTGAGGGCTGTGGGATTCAAACACAGATCTCTAGGTTTGCAGCTCAGAGCCTTAAACCATTGAGCTATACTGCCTCCTTCAATGTTGTACTGTCTTGCTGATGAAATTGCTTAATCTGACATGAACATGCTTAAACTGTGTCTATAATGACAGACTTTTAATTTTAGTAATCTATTTTTGTATATATCCCCACCCCCACTATCCAAGTGATACCAATAACCAAGCACAACATGCACCTTTTCACAGAACGAGCAAGCGAGGAATACAGTGAGAATGACATCAGGACTGAGAGTAAGTCTGCCTAAAAGGAAACTGCATATGATTTTTATGTTTGCTTGCATGCAGGTGCAAGAAACATAGTGCCATCATCCGAGTTTTCGGAGGTGTGGCAGCCCTCTTCCAATTCAGTCAGTGTGTTTGCAGGCTCATCCCCAGTTCTCCAATGCCTGCTGGAGCTGTCTATGACAGCAGTCCAAAATGCAGTGGTGTGCAGTTGAAAGGGGGAGCTACGCTTCAGTAAGCAGCGATACGATATCGCCTGCTCATGCACCTCCCCTACACACACACACACACACACACACACACACGCACACACACACCATACTGTGCTTGACCCCTGGCATCAGAGCAGCTAACGGGGTGGCCATAACCCCATCGGCTCCACCGTCTCCCCCAGAGTACAGGGTGCCATGCTGGGAGCCCACCCCAGCGTGACAACAGATGCTGCTGCCAATGGGGCCTAATCCCCGCCGGCTCCACGCCCACAAGCTGCCCCAGCATGCTGGGAGCCCACCCCAGCGTGCAACATCCTGCGTCGCTCTCCTTTGTAAAAAAACAAAAAACAAACCTGCAACACAAAAACGGTCCCTCACTGTCTCTGCCTTCCACCCACGCCCATCCACTGTGCACCCTGCCTCCCCACAACCCCCCTCACCCCATACTTACTTCCGGACCTTGGCGGGACAATCTTTGGTGGACCGGGGACACGTCTGCACTCTTCAAAGCCGACCGCGAACAGAGAAAATGCCGGTAAGCTGTATAATGTAATGAATAGGGTTTTTTTCAACTTTGCTGCATATCTCAGGCATTTTTTGGAATTTTGGCACCAAATTTTCAACATGGGGTTTTTGGGAACCCTCCTCATGAATTCTGTCACTGTCATGGTGTAAATCGGGCCCAAAGGGTGATTTCACAGTCACTGCGTGAAATCACCTTTCAGGACTGATTAATGAAATGACAGTGCAGGCGTTCATAAGGTGGGCTTTCAAAAAGCCTATGTTGAAAACTTGGTGAAAAAATTCCTTAAAATGACTGTTTTACGAGTGTGCGTTGAGCTGTTCCTACGCACGCTCATAGGTTCATGAATTTTCAATATTTTCACTCTAGGTTTTCGACATTGCCATTTGACCACACTTCCTTATGTGTAGTACAGCTGCCATTTTTGACATCTCACCCAAAATGTGTTTTCGTGCATGTAGCACACAGTGGCGTAGTCGGTGTGTGAAATCAATGTTTGGGACACATTAAGAAAATCACAGTGGCACTGTTCATGAGCAGAGGTGCTGAAATGGCTATGTTAAAAATTTGGTGAAAAAATTCCCAAAAATGACTATTTTACGAGCATGCATTGTGCTGTTCCTACTCACGCTCGTAAGTTCACGAATTTTCAATATTTTTACTCTAGAGTTCCAACATTGCCATTTTACCACACCTCCTTATGAGCAGTGCAGCTGTCATTTCTCAGTTCTCACCCAAAATGTGTTTCCGCACATGTAGCATACAATGGCGCAGTCGGTGAGCAAACTCAATGTATGGCACACATTAAGAAAATCACAGTCACACTGTTCATGAGCAGAAGTGTTAAAATGGCTATGTTAAAAATTTGGTGAAAAAATTCCCCAAAATGACTGTTTTATGAGAGTTTGTTGCACTGATCCTACGCACGCTCATAAGTTTGCAAATTTTCAGTATTTTCACTCCAGATTTTCAACATTGCCATTTTACCACACCTCCGTATGAGCAGTACAGCTGTCATGTTTCAAATCTCACCCAAAACATGTTTCCGCCCATGTAGCACACAATGGCGCAGTTGGTGTGTGAAATCAATGTATGGGACACATTAAGAAAATCACAGTGACACTGTTCATGAGCAGAGGTCTTAAAATAGATATTTTGAAAATTTAGTGAAAAAATTCCTAAAAATGACTGTGTTACGAGTGAGCATTGCACAGTTTCCACGCACCCTCATAAGTTCATGAATTTGTAATATTTTCAGTCCACGTTTTCACCAGTGGCATTTTTCCACACTTCCTTACAAACAGTACAGCTGTCATTTTTCACAACATGGCTGAAATGTGTTTTCACACTTTCAGCACAGAAATGCGTGGTTGTTGTGGGAAATCATTGTTCGGGACAGATAAAGAAAATCACAGTGACACTGTTCATGACCGGAGGTCCCAAAATGCCTGTGTTGACAATCTGCTGTAAACAATTCCCAAACTAATTACATTATGGGTGCACGTTGAACAGTTTCTACGCACCCTCCTGACTTCACCAGTTTTTTTAATATTTTCACTGCAGATTTTCAACACTGCCATTTTTTACACCTCCCCATGAACAGTACAGCTGTCATTTTTCACATCCTGTTCAGAATGTGCTTTTGTACCTGTGGTGACAAATGCCGTAGTCGCTGTGCAAAAGCAGCTTTTGGCTAACAAACTATTGCCACTGTTCATGAGGTGGGGGTCACAAAAAACCCATGTTGAAAATTTGGAGTGAAAATACCAACAAATGCCTGAGGCGTTAGGGTTTCTGACCGTAATACCCCACCCTGTAGAGAATGACAGGCATCAGGGCTGTGACTTGGGATTGTCACCTGCAATGCTCATACCATTCCACCCCCACCCACACCCTGCAGCCACTGAGGCATGGAGGTGTGCCTTGGACTCTTCGGCCTCAAGTTCACCCCATTCTCTATACGCACCCATCTCACAATATTTCCTGATGGAATGGGGTGCGCGTAGAACCAAAGGCACACTGTGACACTTGTCGGTGTCTGCACGGTAGGGTGTGGTGAAATGGCGTGGCCGTTATGCCTGATGACCCAAAGGGCACACCCCAATGCCTGTCACTATCTGCAGGGTGGTGGTGGGGTTGGCTTCAGTTCAATACTTCACTGCCATTCCTATTATGCAGCTCTATAACTCCTACACTACCAATGCCAATGCCAGCAAGCAAACATTCAGCATTGACAAATGCTTGTTTTTTTTGCTTTTCAGCTGAGAGGCTTTCACCAAAATTATGGCTGCTTGTAGTAGGACATATACAGCACGCTGACATATGATACCTGCAAAGTAACCACTTGTGCTTACATGGACTCATTCCACAACCTGTGACTTTTTTATACAATGATCTGTATGAATGTTTTTTTTTTAAACATAAGTACTGTACTGTACTAACGAGGGATAACAGGATGAGAGGGGACTTTGCATCACAGAGGGCAATGAGAAGACAAACGACATTTCAGGGTACAGTTAGAAAGGCAAACAAGAGTAAAACTATTTAGAAAATGGATTTTCTAATAAAAGGGAGATCAATGGTTGATGCAGAAATGCACCTCCTTGGTGAGTCATTTACTGCAAATGTGTCCCCCCGCCCCTTTTAGTAATAAAAACACTGGTACAAATATAGAAATTGAATACACAAGAAAGTGTTCTCCAGTATTAGCTGCAGCCATGTGGACAGAAGTTTGAGACATTTTAGTTGGTCAGGACATAATTTTTCATTTATTTACATGTTTATTTATGTTTTGCCTCTTTCAAATGCAGAGTAGTGTGTGATATAAAGAAGCAAGAGTCTGTAATGTGATGTGAGGGCAATATGAGGAGTGGTTTTGCAAGACAGTAGTTCATTTGAGCAAATAAATAGAACTAAAAGACTGTGAGCTTCATATAAGACAAGTCTTCAGTTCTGTTTCTTTTCTAAATGGAAATACAGTCTTGCCAGAACACAGATATTGTACTCACTTCATGCCGGAGCCTCTTACTTACAGTACTTATGACCCACACTACTCTGCAGCTGAAAGGAACAAATAGTTTTCATTATGTCTACGTGTTTCGCTGTCTGCTCTCCAAATGCAGAGTATCCTGGAGAAATGTGACATGCTGCAGCCAGCCAGCTATTCCCATTGCAGGGGGTTTTCATGTCTGCAGGGCCCTGCGGAGAAAACCATTATGTTGCCCTATCTAAGGTCATTTCCTGACCCACTAAATACCACAGCATGTATGCTGTGGCAAAGGATTATGTGATAATGTTTGGGGAAAAAATAATAAAGAGCAAATACTTTTGCCAAGTAATGTTAAAAATATTGTGCACATCAAATGCTCAGTAAAACAGCTTATTGGAATTACCACCTGCATGATGCAGCTTATTGTATATTTCAGCATAATATAACCAGTAATTGTTCTTAAAGTGCTTTATCTGATACTGTGTATTGGAACACAAAGGAAATAAAACACACACTATAAAATATTTCATCTTAAGCACTTGCTAACCATACTGATTTAACAAAAATGTTTTCTTAGGTTCACAAAAGTTCCTCTCAGACATGTTACAGCCTTTTCTTGCTGTGCATGCTGCATCAGGCTGTGTAGCAAGGCTTTTTCTGTGAACAGTGAGTCTTCAAAGTGTGTTGTTACAATTGTCTTATTGACAGTTGTCTGGGTGCTTGTTCAAATACAGTACCTTCATTCATAATGTAAATGGCTTTATAGTCATAACTACAAATAATGCACTCAACTTTGAAATAGTCTTTATTGGAGCTACAGAGGGAGGAAGGATGATTTATTTTTTAAATATACTCTGTGTTCCACTTTAGGAGATAGTTTTTTTTATTAATGACTGGGGAGAAGTACAGTCTGGTATTTGGCCAGGGGAGGAAGCTGCAGAGTAGTAGTCATTTTTTTATTAAATCTGAGGTCCGTAGAAAGACTTTTTGGGGGGTTATTGTTATCATCATTAATGAGTCAGGAGATGTCTGGTCTGTGACTGTTTGAGGAGGGATCAGCAGAGGGAGGAGGGAGTTTTTTTTATTAATACTTCCTAGAGTAATGTCTTTGGTTCTAAGTAAATCACTCAATCAACCCATCAATCCACACATAAGCAAGCATTTGTCAATGCCAAATGTTGTCGCGCTGGCATTGACATTGGCAGTGGTGGAGCTAGAGACACATAATAGGAATGGCAGTGAAGTACTGAAGTGATGCCAACCCCACCCCCACCCTGTAGAGAGTGAAAGGCATTGGGGTGTGTCTTTGGGTCATCAACTGTAATGCTCATGGCATTGTACCTCACCCTACCCTGTAGATACTGACAAGTGTTGTGGTGTGCTTTGGGGTCTTTGGGCATTACACTTACCCCATTCCATAAGGAAATACGGTGATGTGGGTGCAGTATAGGAGTGTGGGGTGAAGTTTGTGGCCGAACAGTGCAAGACACACCACGATGCCTGTCAGTGGCTGCAGGGTGGGTGTGGGGTGTGGAATGGTGTGAGCATTACATCTAATGATCCCAAGTCACAGCCCTGATGCCTGTCAGTACATACCAGGTGGGGTGCTACAGTTGGAAACCCTAACACCGTAGGCGTGTAGTGGCAGTTTCACTCCACATTTTCAACATGGGCTGCTTGTCAGGCCACCTCAAGAAAAGTGGCACAATCACTTTATTAGCTGAAATGTGGTTTTGCACAGCGGCTGTGCCATTTAGCGACTGAGGGACGAAAACACAGTTTTGGGCAGGATGTGGAGAATGACAAATGTATTGTTCATGAGGAGGCATAAAAAATGGCAACATTTAAAATCTGGAGTGGCAATATGAAATATTGGTGAAGCAATGAACATGCATACAAACTGTGCAACAGACATACACAACCCAATCATTTGTGGAAGTTTTTTAGGCACATTTTCAACATAGGTATTTTGGGACCTCCCCTCATGAACAGTGGCACTGTGATTTTGTTAATGTGTCCCAAAAGGTGATTTCCCACAGCGAGCACGCCATTGTGCACCACAGTTGCTGAAGCACATTTTGGGCAGGCTGTGAAAAATGGCAGCTGTACTGTTGATAAGGAGGTGTGCACAAATATCTGTGGTGAAAATCTGGCATGAAAATATTGCAAATTTATGAAGTTACAAGACTGAGTGGAAACTGTGCAATGAACGCTCGCAGTACAGTCATTTTATGGACTTTCTGCACCAAATTTTCAACATAGCCATTTTAGGACCTCTGCTTATGAACAGCGTCATTGTCATTTCCTCAAACTGTCCCAAAAACTGATTTCGCACAGCAACCGTGCAATTCTGCACTGGACGTGTGAAAACACATTTCAGCCAGGATATGTAAAATGACAGCTGTACTGTTCATAACGAGTTGTGGAAAAATGCCAATTTTGAACATCTGGAGTGAAAATATTACAAATGCACAATGTCACAAGCGTGCATGCAAACTGCACAACGCACGCTCTTAAAACACTAATTTTATGAACTTTCGGCCAATTTTCAACATAGGCATTTTAGGACTTGTGCTAATGAACAGTGTCACTGTCATTTTCATAATGTGTCTCGAACACGGACTTTCCACAGCAACCATGCTATTCTGTGCCAGAACTGTGAAAACACATTTTGGTCAAATGTGAAAAATGACGTCTGCACTGTTCATAAGGAGGTGCAGAACAATGGCAATGTTGAAAATCTGGAGTGAAAATATTATAAATTCGCAAACTTATGAACGTGCATGCAAACTGCACAATGCACGCGCATAACACAGTCATGTTACTGAGTACCATCACCAAATTTTCAGCATAGGCATTTTAGGACCTCTGCTCATGAACAGTGTAACTGTCATTTTTGTAATTTGTCCCAAACACCGATTTCTCACATTGACCAAGCTATTCTGTGCCGGAAGTGTGAAACACATTTCGGGCAGGATGTGAAAAATGACAGCTGTACGGTTCACAAGAAGGTGTGGAAAAATGCCACTGCTGAACATGTGGCATGAAAATATTGCAAATTCATTAAGTTATGAGCATGCGTAGCAACTACGCAATGCACGCCAGAAAGTCATTTTGATGCTAATAATTTGCAATATAAATGCTTTTGAGAGCCCCTCATGAACATTGGCACTGTCATTTCATTCTCACTCCCAAAAGATGATTCGATGCAGTGACTGCAAAATCACCTTTCGACTGAATAATGTCATGACAGTGCAAGAATTCATGAGGAGGGGTCACAAAAACCCCATGTTGAAAATTTGGTTCCAAAATTCCAAAAAATGCCTGAGATATGCATCAAAGTTGAAAAAAACCTATTTATTCCATTATACAGCTTATCGGCATTTCCTCAGTTTGTGGTTGGCTTTGAAGAGTGCAGATGTGTTCCCAATCCACAGAAGATTGTCGCGCTGGACTCCAGAGGTAAGTATGGGGTGAGGGGGGTGTGGGGAGGCAGGGTGCACAACTGAAATATAATACTTTTTCAAGGCTTGCTTTGAGCCTCCCCTAGAACAGGTTGGGGCCTCCCCAGGGAGGCTGGCCTCACCATTTGAGAATCCCTGTGCTAGGGCATAGGGAATGATATCCAGTTAGTGCTTTGTTTATAAACAGGATTATATGGACCCCTTAAAATTCTTAGTTCTGAATAGGAAGGGGACCAAAAGAAATCATTTGCAAAGCCTGGTATATTCCATATTCCATTGAGAAAATACTCTAGAAGAAATCCCTGATTGTCAACAACAAAACTAACTCCCCCCCCAAAAAAAACAGGTTGCTGATTCTGCTAGCTTGCTTGCCACTGTTCACTGGTTATTGCACATTGTATTTCAGAAGTACTTACTGCACTTGATTAGGGCTGATTGATAACTGAAGCATTATTTTCTTTTTAACTCAAATGATGTACAGTAGTGTAAGGTTGTCACTGATCCACCCTGCTGCCCCCACCCCGCCCCATCCAGCTGATGTTTTCTAGCCATCTTGAAGGTTTGGACCTCTATTTTAGCTGTCTGTCCCATCTTCACCTACAGTAAGTGTCACAGATCCACTCAGCAGTTCAGGCCCTCTGCTCCCACAGTGCCAACCTCCGAGCGCAGTCTCGTGAACAGTTAAGAGAAACAGGGTAACCCTCCTGTCTGTTTTGTGGATTCAAATCAACCTTTGGTCTCAAGTCTTGGAGGGATTCAAACTGTGAACCTCTTGTTAGTGTACCCAATGTACAGGCTCAGATAATTCTGCTCTTTGGGGGGGGCAGATATCTTTTGCCTATGGACACCTAACCAGGCATACAAAATGTACCCTCACAACTCTATTAAAGACCTCAGAATAAAACCAGTAAGCTTTGTACAGTGTCAGCTTTAATCATGTATGCTTCCCTTGTCAAGAAAAATAATTTCAAAGGCACACCAAGTAGTCTCTAAAGTAGAGGTTTACTTCAAAATAGATAAAAAAAATGCAAAATGTAAATACAGAACCATATATTACAAAACATACAAATCACTTAAAAAAACCAAGATTTTAAAAGTGCAGTTTCCTACCACCAGACAATTAGACTTGATCTAATGTATCTCTTACAGTGTTGCTAGCATGTTGTAGCTTTCAGAGTCCAAACATGTGTCAGTAAATGGAAAACAGAATACTGTTTAAAAACTGGTTTTGCCAACCTCTTACGTGAGGTCACCTAGCTCCTCCCTGTCAGAATATAAAAAAATATATCTATGTACAACAGGATGTCTTACCAAAGTATTAAATTCTGTGACCTCAGCACAACTCATTTTCTCATATGACTTCCTTTGATCTTATGAGCAGCTTTCCCTTTCCAGGACGTCAAAGGACTTGTTATGTCTCTCTGCCAGATCTCACGGAGGTGCAACATGCTTTGTATCACCATGTGAACATTAACTGTGTTTCCTCTGAACATCATAAAAGTTTATGACCTATCTTGGCAGTTGGCAAGCTGCAATTAGTCACATAAACAGGAGATCCTAAATTTTAAAGTATCTTCTAGCCTGAAATTATCTCTTGGCCTTCCAGGTCACACCTTGTAGCTAAAACCTGGAAAGGGGTTTGTCATTCCACAGGCTGTTTCAGTATCTCTCATGAGAGACATTCAATAATGCATTTTTATATACAAAAATCACAGATTAATCAGAACCAGCTGTCTGAGTGTCACAGTAGGTACTGTACATGCCTGCATAAACAGGACCAGACTGACAACAATGGAGTTTTAAAGGTCACTGTGAACCGTCAGCTGTGCACCCACTGAATGTGTCTCGGAGAAACAGAAGTGCAAATAAAACAAATAGACCAGACATGATTTTGATAGAATGTGGTTTATTTAATTTGTTGTGGCACGTTCAACTGTCCAGACAATCACAATTACCGTATATGCTTTATTTGTGTGTGTTTTTTCCTCGTATCTCTATCTCTGTCTTTATTTCTTTCTGTGTCATTTTTTTTCTTTGTCTCTTCTCTCTGTGTCTCTTTTTGTCCTTATTCCATGCAACCAGTTCCCAAGTTAATGGTCTTTCACCCCCCCCACCACCATATTGGGATACATGTGTTATTCACCAGGCAGCTGTCGTTATTGTATTACGTTTTTATTTGGTGACCTAACATGCCCATGTACCAAGTCACAGTGTTCACTAATGACTGTATGCACTTATAATTAAACAAAAAAGTTTCATTAATGTTTTTGTGCATAAAAAAGAAAAACTTGAAAAAACTGTATTTGAGTTTCAAACAGGATAACTCAATGCATGTCATGTATCCAAGTCTTAGACCTCATGGAGCTCAAATCATATTTCATGTGTTACAGAGCATTAACCCCCAGTCATTTCAAATTGTTATTCATTGAAAAAAAAGAGCACCACTCTGTCTCTCTCTCTCTCTCTCTCTGATTATTGCTTTCTTTTGTGGAATGGGATTATAACAAGCATTTGTCCATGCTGAATGTTGGCTTGCTGGTATTAGCATTGGCAATGTAGGAGTTAGACAGATGCACAATAGGAATGGCAGTGAAATATTGAAGTTCACGCCAACCCCACCTCCATACTGTAGAAATGGACAGGCATTGGGGTAAGTGTTTGGGTCGTCACCCATGATGGGCATGCCATGTCACCTCACCCTATTCTGTAGATGGTGACATGTGTTGAGGTGTGTGTGTCTTAGGGTGGTTGGCTTTACAGTCACCCCATTCCATAAGGACATACGCTGAAATGGGTGAAGCATAGGAAAATGGGGTGAAGTCTGGAGCCGAAGAGTCCAAGGTACACCTGTCACTGTCTGGAGGTGGGGGTGGGATGGCATGAACAGTACAGTCAGCAATCCAAAGGCAATGCCTGTCAGTCTGTACAGGGTAGGACGTTATGGTTAGAAACCTTAACACCTCAGGTGTTTCCTGCTATTTACACTACAAATTTTAAACATGGCCTTTTTGTGACCCCACCTCATGAAAGTAAGTGGGACCTCTTCTCAGGAAGAGTGGCAGTGTGATTATGTCAATGTGTCCCAAACATTGACTTCCAACAGCGACAGTGCCATTCTGTGCCACATGTATGAAAACACAGATGGGGCAGGATGTGAAGAATGTCAGCTGTACCATCCACAAAATCTGTACTGGGAATATTAAAAATGCTCGCACGTCTGAGCCTACGGTATGTGGAAACTGCGCAATGCATGAGCATTACACAGTCATTTTATGGATGTTCATCACTAAATTTTAAACATAGGCATTGTAGGACCTCTGCTCATGAACAGTGTCACTGTGATTTTCTTAATGTGTCCTGAACACTGATTTCCCACAGCAACCACGTAATTCCACGCCAGATGTGCAAAAACACATGTCGGCCAGGATGTGAAAAATGACAGCTGTACTGTTCATAAGGAGGTGCGGAAAAATCTCAGTGTTGGAAACCTGGAGTGAACATATTACAAATGTGCAAAGTTATGAGCGTGACTGGAAACTGAGCAATGCACACTAATAAAATAGTCATTTTATGGACTTTCATCACCAAATTTTCAACATAGGTATTTTGGGGCCTCTGCTAATGAACAGTGTCACTGTGATTTTCTTTTTTTTTCCATTTAAAGTTTATTAAATTTTTTAAAACAAAACAAGACAAACAGAAAACATACAATAAAATGAGGAAGGATCCAGCAGAACATTGCAAGTGTCACAAGAATAAGAGTACACTGAACAGGATCCATTCTCATATCCCCCCTCCTCCCCCCCATAACATATCCCAAACAGAAAACAAACAAAAAAAAAATCAAGAATCCCCTCCCCTTACAGCACAGCTCGGCCATACAGATGAATAATTCCAGTGACTCTAAAAAAAGCAAACCAGGACTATACAGACTGGATATATTAGAGTGAAAACAACGTATGCAGTGATTCCCATCTTTTCTTGTATCTTTCAGGCTTATTATTAAGACTGGCAATAGTTTTCTCCGTCCTCAAATTAGCAAGTAGTTATTTAAGCCATTCAGAATAGGCAATGTCCTCACTATCTTTCCAGTGCTGTAAAATTATTTTCTTGACAGTCATATAGATAAGGGCCATATGATATCCACTGTGATTTTCTTAATGTGCCCCCAACACTGATTTCCCACAGCGTCCTCGCTATTCTGCGCTGCAAGTGGAAAAACACATTTCTGCCAGGATGTGAAAAATGACAGCTGTACTGTTCATAAGGAGAGTCGGATAAATGGCAATGTTGAAAATCTGGAATGAACATATTACAAATGTGCGAAGTTATGAGAATGTATGGAAACTGTGCAATGCATGCTCATAACACAGTCATTTTTTGGACTTTTATCACCAAATTTTCAACATAGGCATTTTAGGACCTCTGCTCCTGAACAGTGTCACTATTCTGTGCCAGAAGTGCGAAAACACATTTCGGCCAGGATGTGAAAAATGACAGCTGCACTATTCATAAGGTAGTGTGGAAAATGGCAATGTTGAAAATCTGGAGTGAAAATATTGCAAACTTGCGAGGTTACAAGCGTGCATGGAACCTGTGCAATGCACGCTCATAACACACTAATTTTATGGACTTTTGTCACAAAATTTCCAACATAGGCATTTTAGGACCTCTGCTTATCAACAGTGTCACTGTGATTTTCTTAATGTGTCCTGAACACTGATTTCCCACAGCAACTGCATTATTCTGCACCGGAACTGTAAAACCACATTTCGGTCAGGATGTGAAAAATGACAGCTGTATTGTTCATAAGGAGGTGCATAAAAATGGCAATGTTAAAAATCTGGAGTGAAAATATTGCAAATTGGTGAACTTACGAGCGTGCGTAGCAAATGCGCAACACACACTCATAAAACAGTGATTTTTTTGATTTTTCCCACTAAATTTGCAGCATAGCCTTTTTGAGAGCCCACTTCATGAACACTGGCACTGTCATTTTGTTAATCGGTACCGAAAGGTGATTCCATGCAGTGATCGCAAAATCACCTTTTGGGGCCGATTAACGCCATGACTGTGCTAGAATTCATGAGGAGGGGTCCCAAAAACCCCATGTTGAAACTTTGGTGCAAAAATTCCAAAAAAATGCCAGAGATATGCATCAAAATAGAAAAATCCCTATTTATATCATTATACAGCTTACCGGCATTTCCTCAGTTCGCGGTTGGCTTTGAA
Organism: Neoceratodus forsteri; assembly: GCA_016271365.2. Taxonomy (NCBI): domain Eukaryota; kingdom Metazoa; phylum Chordata; order Ceratodontiformes; family Ceratodontidae; genus Neoceratodus; species Neoceratodus forsteri. The sequence goes on from CM057459.1 coordinate 1,367,887,078, forward strand.
GAGTGCAGACGTGTTCCCAGTCCACTGAAGATCGTCGTGCTGGGCTCCAGAGGAAAGTATTGGGTGGGAGTGGGGGTGTGTGGGTAGGCAGGGTGCACAGAGGATGGCCGCGGGTCGGAGGGGCTGCCGGACTTGATGAGGGACCGTTCTTTGCTTTACAGGTACAAAAAAAAAAAAGACATCATGGGACAGTTTTTTTTGTTACAGGGGCATTTCTGGATATTTGGCATGCTGGGGTGGGCTCCAGGCATACTAACCAACTGTTGGGGGGGCCAGCTGTTGCCAATTAGGGATTGGGCACCCCCACTGGCACAAACGTGGGGTGGTACAAGAGCCAAGGGGGATTGAGCACCCCCTCAGCACAACTCTTCCTCTACTGTTTCGGGGAGGGGGAACTTATGCCAATGGGAAGTGGGCTCCCCCATCAGCACATCAGAGTAGGATGGGGGACATAATGCTGACAGGGAGTGGGCTCCCCGTCGGCAAGTCATAGCACCGGGGATGGAAGCCGACAGGGATTGGGACCCCCGTCGGCAAAAACATGCTGCTGTGGGGAGGGACACATGCTGCCGAGGGGGATTGGGCACCCCCTTGGCACTGGGGGTGAATTAATATTGTTTGTGAACAAGGAGGCAAGGCCAAGTTCACAGATAATATTACAGCAGCAACGTTCCGCCCAGCAATGACGGGTCACTCCCTCATTGCAGCAAATTGCTGATGCTGCAATGACGAGGTGGCCCCTGATTGCTGCAGCAAAAATGTTATGAGTTGGTGGCACTTCTGGAAGAAAGTGTCATCAGCACACTGTGACTCCATTGGTGCACCACGGGCCAAGCCCCCAAATGTAATGCCTCTGTTGGCTGCCACACTGCCACGCCTCCCATACCCACTTCTCTCCTAAGCTGTCACATAATGTTTCTTGAGCATGCGTGCAAGCAAACATAATAAAAAGGTAATTAAACATCCATGCATTTCAGGTGAAAAAATGTGTTCCCACATTGTTGCAGCATGCAAAGCATTTACTTAAGAGTAAATAATCCGGCAATGTCCCAGGTTATATAAGCATATAAACACCCTAATAAAATAGATGAACAGTCAGACAGTGGTACTTCTGATCGGGAATAATGATTACTGAGCATCTGCTCATGTTTCCTCTTTTTTCTGACTCAAATCTCAACTGTGTGTGTGTGTGTGTGTATATGTATATATAAATATATATATATATAAAACATGTCACACATTAAAGTATAAATGTCTTCTTCATGATTTAAGGGCACACAGTGTGTGTGTGTGTGTGTGTGTGGTTGGGGGGGTTGGGGACCATGGATCAAGGTTCTTCAGCTATAGAGCAGAGCGGGGTCCAAAGTTCATATCAAGGTCTTAATTGCATAAGAACACTGTACAAATTGAATGCTAACATTAAAAATCTAGAAGCATTTTAGCAACCCCCCCCACACACACACACAGAAAGTGTGTCCGTAATTGTGACAGCAAGACACTCTCATGCTGCTGCCATTGAGATCTGTCCTTGAATGATGACAGCGGCAGTCAGCTCAAAGGTACTGTAGATCACAAGAAAAAAAGGATCTGCTTTTCACAGACTGTCATATCTTGATTGTAAGGTTGCTGGCGTACATGTGTTGAAATACTCACAGGAACGTCATTCTTTATTTCCCAGACACAGAACAACACAGACATTTTTATTTGTAATTCCTGTAGCTGCCAAGGATCTTTAAGCTCACTGCAGAACTCAAGCAGCTAGCATATAATGATGATCTGCTCTGGTCAAGGGGTGGCACCAAAGTTAACATTATTGCTATTGTTAATGTTTGTATCTGTTATTAGTTGCTTGTTTTCATTTAAAATATATTTCAAGTTCATGAATTAAGGTAAAATAATTCAGATTGAACTATGCAGAGAGCAGCCAGGTAATGAATATACTTCATCTAGCTCTCTCATCAGTGAGGGGCTCACAATATGTGGAGGGAGAAAGCAGTGCAGTAGTTTAATATCAGTAACCATCCTTTTAAATTGACAGCCTTTATTATTGGCACTAAAAACAGAAGTTGTTTGGTCTCAGAACTGGACTTCAGATTCATCCCTCGAGAGCCAGATTCGAAGGTGCACATAGCGGGGAACAAGACTCATAAAAGTAGGCTATCTGTCAAATAGGCAACCAAGCTATATGTGCACACTTAAAATAATGGACACCAGTATGTTTCTTACTGAACTTTTTTACTTTGCCAGTTTTAAACATCCAAAGAGTACAAAACAAACAGCTAGTGTAAAATAATAAAATCGCATGTCACCCTAATCATCTGTTTTTGTTAATTTTCTGTGCTTTGTGTCTCAGTAGTCTAAATCCCATGACATTTTGACCCACCCCGTCTGTCACAGGTTCCTCTGTTGAGCATTTAAATGTATCTTATAGTTTTGTGCAATGACGTCATAAAAATGTCATACGTTAGTAACAGGAATCACCACCACCCAAGTAAATGGAAAACAATATAAAAAGTGCAAAGTGCCATCAGGAGAAAAACACACAATTACAGTAACTGAATCCGAACACATACCACAGTTTTGTAACATATTCATAAGGTTCATATTAAATCAACCATACTCTGTTTTCATTAATTTTGTAAAAACTGACTGCTAGCAAAAGATTACAGGTTTTGTTTTTCAAATTCAAAAATTCTTAAAATGAATGCATTTAATAAAATGACTCGACAGACAAAATGCAAATCACAGCTGACTAAAATCAGAATAAGAATCCTTACGATGAATTTGCAAATACTGTGGCCCAGATATTCAAAAGGGTTGCGCCATGCGCAAGTCCAAAATGCGCCATTCTGCGATATTCAGCAGGAGGCAGTTATGCCACTGGCAACAGGTTGCGCAAGAGAGCAATGCAAATGAATGCATGCTCAACAGGAGGGGGAAGATCCATGCATAACCTGCGCAACCCGATATTCAGTCGGGTTGCACAGGTTCTGCATGCGCAACCCCAACCTGCGCCCGCACAAGCTTGAGCCAAAAAAGGCTTAGTTGAGGGCCACCCACAGGTGAGCTGCTGCTTGCAGGGCGCACAGCAGCTGCCACCCCTGGCTGGCCCCCAACTCGGTCCCTGTGCCCCCCACCAGCCCGATCGCGGGCAGAACACCGTACATATTCCTCCCACATCTCCCACAGCCCGATCGCGGGCAGAACACGTACATGCGCCCCCCACATCACCCACAGCCCGATCATGGGCAGAACCTGTATGAACCCCCCAGTGCCCGATCGCGGGCAGAACCTGTATGAACCCCCAGTGCCCGATCGCGGGCAGATATAACCTACCCCCAACCGAATAACTCCCTGGTGGTCAGTGGACTGTAAAGCCCGATCGCGGGCAGAATGTCACAGCAATGGGCGCAGATCTGGACTGTCATGTATGGTATGGGCTGCAGCCCATTGGCTGTAGCTCTGCACCAATGGGCGTGCAGCCCTACCGACAGTCAGTCGGCGGCGAGCGGGCGGCAGGCGGGTGGATGCTGTCGCTCGCCGCTGCGGGGAGCGGGTGGAGGGGCTTCTGGGTGGGTGGGGAACACTAGACACCAGGGAGATGTTTGGGGTTGTTGTGACATTCTGCCCGCGATCGGGCTTTACGGGTCCACTGGACCACCAGGGAGTTATTCGGGTTGGGGAGGGTTACATTCTGCCCGCGGATCGGGCACTGGGGATTCATAGTTCTGCCTGCGATCGGGCACTGGGGGTCATACAGGTTCTGCCCGCCGATCAGGCTGTGGGTGATGTGGTGGGGGCGACATGTACGTGTTCTGCCCGCGATCGGGCTGTGGAGATGTGTGGGGGGGGTGTCATGTAACTGTGATGCCCGCGATCGGGCTGCATTGTGCGTCGGTCCCCGACGGCTGCTGCCTGGCAGGGTGGCCAGGAGCAAGTCCTCGGGGATCGGCGCACCTACATGCAAATGGCATGCAAATGGGGCCATAAATAGATGCAAATGACCCCCCCTGCGCCTTGCATAAATTATGGCCCCATTTGCATGTCACCTTTTGAATATCGGAAATTTGGCAAGATGGCGCAATGGTACTTGCGCCACCGCAAGTTTAATGCTCAATCCTGGCAACTGCGGTAGCGCTAAGTTCCATCAAGGCGGCCACAGCGCAAGTGCTGCCTCGGGGGTTATTCAAAGGAGTTGCTCAACAGCGCAACTCCTTTGAATATCACCCCGGCCACACCCCAGCGCAACTATTTTGAGCAGCGCAGGGGCTTGCACCTCAGACTGGCGCAGTTTGAATATCTGGGCCTGTATATAGTTTAACAAAACTGTATTGCTAGTCGAACAAATTGAGGAGACATCTGAATCAGAGTTCTGAGTCCTGGATCAAATTTCATTTACTATTCAGTGAAAGGATGGTCACTCATGCAGTACCGTGTTCCTAATTACAGCAATGCATGCTCACACAGGGTTTACATGTCTTTCGATCTGCCCCACTCTTACCCCAACATGGGGTGGGGGGATGGGCAGACTTGATGGTCCAGGAGGGTCCTTTTCTGCCGACACGTCTCCGAATCTATACATCCCAGTAAAACCATCTATTTATGTACAGTATTTATTTTGTTTTGCAGTGTGCACTATGTTTACAGCCCGACTGCTGATTGGGAGCATTTTTGAGGATGAGGTACAAGGTCTGGGTAGGTGCAGTTATTTGCTCCTCTGGCAGGGGAGAGGGTATATTTTTATTCTACAGGAATTCCAGATCTGGGCATGTTGTTTAGCAGGGCACTTTAAGGCTGCATTACTGTGAATTTGTAATGTACAGTATGCAGTATCATTTAGCATCTTGAATCAATGCATGGCCACATATTGCAAAATTCAACACACACATGGCAATGTTCATCCCCCTCCCCCCACAGACAGACCCACACGGTTGTCTACTAGCATTTTACGGGGTGAGGGGGCTGACGCGTTTCTGAGTCAGAGCACTTTGTTAACATGAGAGGTGGGGGAGTATATGATTATCAAATTTGGTGCCTACAAGGCTAGTTTGGTCAGATGGGAGCTGGAGGAGTATTTTTTGTTTCTGCTCAAGTTTGGTGGTGGTGGAGGGTGCAATTACAGTAGCTCATTAAAGAGTGCAGAGGGTATTTTAACACATGAGATATACTGTAATAAAATTTTCTGATTACCATTCTCAAATACACTGATACTGTGCATATTGCATGGGCCAAATCTATGCACTCATCCTCATCCCTCATCTAAGCGCAAAATTGAATCAAAGTATTTCACCTTCCAACCACATCAGATATTATTGGGGCCCATTTGCAATTCACAAAACCTCCAACAGTGCTAGTGTGTTTTGTTTCTTTTCTCGACTGGAAGGGGAGTGTTGGTAGCACCTTGATTGCAAGCAGCAACATGGAATGTCCAGATCCCTCATGTGGGCCACACTGAGTGGCAAATAAAACCCTCAGAGGTCCATGTTCCTGCCCCTTCACCTCATTTTCCTCATTCTCCTTCCAGCCAGTCATGACTAGCTCTTTTCCGGTTCATGCCAGTTTAATTCTCATACCCTTATCCTACATGGAATTCCAGTGTTATTTAATTCACTCTATACAATTAAACTTTTTGTTATACCATTCTATGTTGTAAATTGAATGCTGTAATTCCCCAATTCCCCAATCACCTGCTCCCCCCCCCCCGACACATCTTGAAATGACTGATTTAGTGGAGTATACATTTCCTGGTGAAACTTTTCAGATAAATAAATAATCAACCAATGTCATTTTCCAACCACTGGGCTCTCATGTCTTACTATTTATTCCCCAGTAAAGGCTTAAGTGACAAATTGCAAGGACAACCTGCGTGCTGGCCTTTTGAAAATTGTGGAATACTGTGAAAAAGTTGGATTTTATAAAACAGCTGTGGTTGTGAGAATGCAGGCATTGTACTATTATCCACAAACAGGAATGTGACTTGGTGTATCCCTGCTCCATCCTAAACTGAACCAGGGAGCCACAACAAAGTAAAGATAACAGTATACTGTGATCTATTCCCTTTGCTCTTCTGAGTAATGCTGTGAATACTGTGGGAGAAAAGTCCCTTTCAATTCAAGGGGAAGGTTAATGGAATTTCTCTCTTTTTCCAGTTTCTTTTTTTCTGGGAGGCTGTAAATGGGGGGAGGGGGGAACAGCTTCATGCATGCCTCTGCACCAGTTAGCAAACAATCAAGCAACCTCAGTGACTGATGATTCTGCAGTAACTGAGGTTGCTTGATTATCTGCTAATTGCTGATCAGTGCTGAAAGACAGACCATTATCTGGAATTGGGAGGCTGGGTTAGGGAAGAAAGGGAGGATGTCAAGTTTTTAACTTGCAGTGTCCATCAATTAGTGCCCAGCTTCGCGCGTGTGTGTGTGTGTGTGTGCGCGTGTGCGTGTGTGTGTGTGTGCGTGTGCGTGTGTGATTCTGAATGTGAATCCTAGGGACAGCCTTCTTCATCTGGATGATGTCATGTCCCTGGGAGGGGTGGTGACACCAGTGACATTGATCCATGTTTTGTATGCGGCCTGGAGGAAGTGTACTATGCATATACAGAGAGCTGTCCGATCTCGTAGCTAGTTTATTAGTAATCATACATTACCACTGACCACATGAAGAGGTTTGATGTTGCATTAGTGGGGAGCACTTGGCACAGATGTTTGCTGTGCCTCACTGGATGCCGTGTTGGCTTCCCTGGTTCAGTGCTGGCCCAGTGTTGCTGGTGGTCAGCAGGTGCTGTATGTTAGAACAATCACCCTCCCTACACCAGTGTTATCACCCATGCGGTTCGGTTTCATTCTGTGCTGTAACCCTGTCACCACCAGTGAGTGATACCGCTCCTGCGTAGTGAAAACATCATTGGCTGCCATCCTGGATACCCTGGTTTGATGATATTCTGTTGTTATTGTTTTTTCTGCTGTAGTGAGAGAATACTGAGTGTATCCACACTGCCATCCTGTCCCTTGTCGTGCATGTGTGTGTGTGTGTGTGGGGTGGGGGAGTTCAGTCAGTAATAAAGATGTCATGTGGACAGTGGAAGTGTGAGTGTAGAGCAGCAGACACGCTGTTCAGGTATTGCTTGCCCAGTCAACATCCACAGCATTGGTTAACCACACACTCATAGGATGGGTAGTAGGATTGACTTTCCCCACATGAGCACTGAGACACTTTAGTGGGTATCCATCAGTCATTTTCTGTATCTGTACCTCTGATAAGGTGGCATCAGGGAAGTGATATGACTATTTATTGGTGTTAACAGAATCAGATCACAATGAAGTTCTGGCAGGAGAAAGGAAACCATGCAGTCAGTTGCAGTTGGGTCAGTGGTAGGAGCCAGAGGTTCCAGGCTGGATCTATCTGCATCATGGTCTGAGTGAGAGCCTGGCTTATTGCTGCAGTGTGCCTCCCCATTCCTTAAGCTACTGTGCTTTTCCAGCCTGAAAGATGTGTAATAATACCCAGCCCTGGGAAGGATTGCTGAGGAAATTAACAACTGCTGCAAACTTCTCAATCTGAACACAAGTACCCTTAAAAAATAATCCTCCAGCTCCTTGGTTACCTGGTGTAAGGTATGCTGTAAGGTATGCACATCTTAAATACCATCACATTTAATATGACAAGAGAATGAAATGCCAGTGACAAGGCAGATTGAAAAGGAGTACAATAGCATTCACTCAGAGACTGACTATGGCTCCAGAGGAGTTACGTTGGCAGGATGAAGTAGCACTTGGAAATTTAGCCTTGAAATAAATACAGCAGGGGAGGACTAGTAGAGCATGGCTTCTTTAATAGGGTGGGCATCAGCGAGGTGGGAAATAGAGTCCTAATCGAAAAGCAAATGCTGTGAAAGGAACGCAATGGACCAGCAGGACAAATCCTTCATGGATCTTTGACACTTTCCCTATTTGCTCATCGGGGTACCCATTTTTCAAATGTGCTGTTATTATTATGTATTATTTATACAACTGGTACCACACCAAGTTGTTCGGGTATACTAACACATTTTTACACAAATTTGGAAAATCCAGCAACTGGGGAATTTCCCATAGCAACAGAAAGATACTGAGTGCATTACTGTTTCACAAAATCAGTCGGTTTCACTATGCTTTCTAAACTTATTTGTGACTTATAAATTGAGACTTATCAGTCCCAAATAATGCATTTTCATTAAAAATGTACTTCATAACTTGTTATTTTTGTAAGCATCATTAGGACAACAATTTGTAAATGGTATCGATTTAAGCTGGTTTGGCAAAGCCTGGCTGGATGGACTTAAGGAGACTATAGAGAGGTACAGTACTTACATTAGCATTACTGTAAGCAAATGGTGTGCCCCTTGTGAGATTTGTCCTTACCAAAAGATGATCGGACTGGCCGTCAATACCTTAATTAGCAGCTTGCCAATAATGCAGACTGCATAGTGAGTACTGTATCTAACATTCTCAATGTAGTAATGTAGCAGATATGTTTTGGTGGTTCTATGTGAAGAGGGTGACCGCAGAAGTGCGACTCACACAAGGGCAATGGCAACCAAGTGACCACAGGAATGGCATCCACGCAAGATCGGCACACATCAGAATGGTAACCACAGCCAGCAAAAAAAGAGAAAAAAATGCTGCCACACCACCACAGGTAAACAAGGGACAACAGAGGATGCACCGCAGGTGACCGGTAGTGGACATGAAGGGTGCACAGACAGCAAGCATGATGATGGACAGAGGGGCAGGCAGAAGCACACACACACACACAAAACAGGACAGCAGACACATGGGACAACAACAGTGCAGAGGGCAGGGTGCATGGGGGACGGAGACATGGATGGGCACACATGGGAGCGCCATGAGGCCAGCAGGGCACTGAAAGCAGTTGCAGTGCGCAGCAATGCCTGTGGCACAGCTGTGGGTAGTTGGCCAGGTGCAGGCAGGCGTCACTCATAGTGTGGGGGACCACACGCAGGGTGGGCAGAGATGTGCAGGAAAAGAGGGGTCAGCAACTGTACATGGTGCAGTGCTGGTGGCCAGACCTTTGTTCCAGGGTGTAAGGGTATAGGACTGCAACCAGGACAGTGCATGGGAGGGGGCACACAGAGGGTGGGTGAACAAGCTAGCATGACAGAGGTGCGGCACAGAGATGGACTGGGTAGGCTGCATGTATCTGGACAGAGGGGTGGACAGGTGCGGTGGAGGGAACCCATGTTGACTACACCTGCATTTGAAAGCTGTGTGCAAGGCCCCTTAGGTAGTCCACCCTGCTGCGCACACTGTACTCCACCACTATGGCTACAATGCGGCATATGAGGTTCTTTTAGGATTTCTTAGGCTTGCTGTTACCTGTGCTGGAGATGAGCTGCTCCATGCACACAGTGGTAAGCCACTGCTCCTCCATGAGGCAGTCTAGGAACCACCAGATCTTTGGGTGACTGGCACCAAGCCGGGTGTTAAAGGCCCGGTGCCAGCCCTCTATTGTGTTGTTCGTCCGTGCCTGCCTGCTGCGTGTCGCCTCATACATGTTCCACATAGACACGTGGAACAGTGGGTGATGCTGTGCAGTGCGCCCCACTGGGTGCCTGACCCAGGTGTCCTCCATGTGATCAAGCAGAGGACGCAGGACTGCTTCATTCACCTGGTAGTAGGACATGTCCACTAGCTCTCCATACACCATTGCCACTTCATCTGGTGGCACGAAGGCAAGTGCAAGGAGCATGCAGACCTGCAATGCACACTCCGCATCCATGAAGTACCACCTGAGTAGTGCTGCACTGACCTGCACATGACACCACACAGCCTGGCAGAAGTGATAGAAACACCCTCACACAACGGTGCCCTCGAAGACAGTAGAGAAGGCATGCCAGGCAGCATTCTCATAATCCATGAGTGCAGACTGCGGATGTGCACCACACAGTAGCCAACGCAGTTCCATGAATGCCCTCATGTAGACGCGCTCCATCTGTGTACACATCAGTATGTACACAGATGGCAGGACTGATCATGACCACAGGCCATGGACAGAATAGAGCTGCCCAAACAGTGGTGGTGTGGGGTGAAAGGTGCCATCCAGAAACCAGTCCTAGCACCTGGACAGGAACGTCAGATCATGCTGTGTGGAGAATATGAGCGTGCAGTCCCCTGCAGGGCCACTGTCATACTGCAGGAACTGTGCCCCATCAGGTGTGATGGTGTATGCCTGGGGCAGGGCATGCAGCCTGCCGGTGATGGCATCTGACACCCCTCCAGTGTCCTGCACAATGACCTGGGTTGTGCTCTCCAGGCTTGTCTGTGCGCACTCTCACACACCTGCCATTACACCCTGGACACCGACCTCCCCTGGATCCGGGCCATGATTGTGTGATCGCCCAGTGTACACCACATGGTCAGCAATGGTGAGTGCCAGTGCAGGGCATGCATGTCTGTGGCAGTGCATACACCTCCAGTACACCTTCCCATACTTCCCCTTATCCCTGGGGTACATGTACCCGTGGTGGGATAGGAGCAGTCTCCCCTTCTGGCTTGTGAGAGAGGAAGCATTATCAATCTGTCATTGGTTTTTCTGGAGTGACACCCAACTGTTGCACCCCATCTTCCTATAAGGGCTTGTAGAGTGGTCCCGTGCCTGTCTGCCATGCCTACTGCTCGCCCCCATTGCTGCAAAAGCACATGCTGCCAGCCGTTACACCACCTATGTGCTTCGGTCAGTGTGGCGGTACAGCAAAATGGCGTGGGTGTTGGCCTCCTTGCTCTGCAGTGTGAGCAGGCATGGAGGTGTTGTATGGCTGCATGTCTGGCGTGGTCTCAAGTGTCCACTGTTGCACCCATGCTGTGGTGGTGTTATGACTGCAGTGTAGTCCCTGGTGCCTGTGACCGGCAACGGACTTGACACCATCCAATGAGTATTGTTGTGTCTCCTATCCCTGTTGTGGCATTGTACTGTGCATGGCACTGCAGATGTCTGTACTGGCTGTGGTGTTCGAACCCATGTCGGCTGTCTACTGAGGTGCCAACGGCGGCACTGTGTTGGTGCTCACTACAGGAGCAGCCTGCCTGCAGCCTGTCCACCTATGCACTTCACCCGTCTGTGGCTGTCAGTTCGTGTTGTGCAGGGGGGGTTGGGGGCTGCGAGCGATGGTGGGTCAGGGGGTGCGGTTGCTGCTCCTCGTCTATGCTGGCATGTGGTGGGGGTGTCCTGTGCTGTGGCCCTGCTTCCCGCAGGGTGGTTTCTGTTACAGGTGCGTGCACGCATGCTAGCGAAATTTTGTTGTCACCGTTCAGGTAGGGTCACCTTTATTGACCAGTCACCCTAATTGCCCCATCACCCTAATTGACCAGTCACCCTTGTCACAGTAGCCATAGTAGCGGAGCCGTTCTGCAAGAAGCCGCACCTCAGTAGCTCACATCACAGACTACCGTTTTGGTTCACTAGGAATGTTTGCAACAGTATTTGTTTTCGGGGGAAGTAAAAGTGGAAGTGCCCCCCTCCCTCCAGAAAGAGTGCTGCCTCTTTTGCAGTTACTAATATTGCATATTTTATTGACCGCAGCCATGATTTCTTCCCTGGTCCATGTTGTTTTAGCTTACTGTACATGTTAACATACAGCTGTACAGTATGTTGACAAGAAAAATTAAGTGTCCTGATAGCATGTTTTTTCTTTGAAGGGCAAGTGAGTTTTTTTGGAACCCTGATGACTCACTTCCCCAACTGCTGTCAGAGCACGTTCTGCCTCTACCCACTAGCACAGCATACTGTAATTGGGATTCAGATTTGCAATATTTCATTCCACCTGTCACCCATTAGTGCCAGCCCAGGGTTCTCCTGGGTGCTGCTTCTGAAATACAATGCGACCACCAGTATATGGACTGTTTTCTTGTCGAAATTCTCTATCTTTAAAAATTCATACCCCTTGAAAGGTATCATTTTATGTAAACAATAACCACCTTTGACTTGAGCAAAATACATTTCCTCTGTAATAAGCCTTAGGAAGCACACATAATAGGGGGAAGGGTGGGGAGCAGCCCATTCTGACACTTTCTGTTCCTCATGCTGCCAGCAGTAGAATGGCATGGCCATGGAGTTAGACCTTTAACATCCAGACTCACTCCTTCACAGACTCTGTTGTTGGGGGGTCCTTATTATTACCTGCTGCTTATGGGTGTCTCAACATTCAAGGCGCAGGCAGCTAGGAGAGCAGTTGCTGGCTATTAATATGATGCCATGAAGCATGCATGTACAGGTGAAAAAAGGGTCTGTGCACTGACATGTGATGATAACTAGGGGGTACATTGTCCCTCCTATTTTCATGCAATATACTGAGCTAAGCACCTAAAAGCCTGTCTGACATTTTGTTTGTGTGGAGAAACTTCAGAGAAATGTTACTGTATAGTGTAACTGATTTACTGTCGGTGGTACAAAGCTGAATTATTTATTTTTATGGAAGCCAACCTTTTTATTATTATTATTAATCTGGATTTCACTCTCAAAATGTCCCCTCTCTTTGTTCCTTAGTGAATAGGCAAGGGACATTGGCTAGTAGTCTTGGTTGGTGGGGGGTTGCAACACCAATTTAAATAACTAGATATTGAAAATGGAAATGTTTGACTGCTCTGTGTTAGGTCGCACTTCCCCACAGTGTCTACTTGTATTGCACTTATAAAGTTCAACTAGGCTCTGCGGGGATGCACGAGGTACTGCAGTGATCCTCCTCATTAAACATTACCCTGATTGTACAGCATTTTGTCCCCACAAGCACAAACACTAGCCAGCTGGAGTACTGTGAAAAAAATTTAGAAACGGCCAATTGGAAAAACAGTTTTGACAACATAGTCTACGGAAGGGGTGTGGGGGGGTGCATCCCATTCGGACACTTTCTGTCTCCTATGCTGCCAGCAGTCGGACTCCCATGGCCATGGAATTAGATCTTTAACATCCAGACTGACTCCTTCACAGACTCTGCTGTTGGAGGAGGTGTCCTGTGGGAAGCCCCCAGCCTGACCCAATTAAAACAAAAGCATACTGGTGGTGGGGGTGGAGGTGGGGGAGAAAAAGAGAAATGCAGGGCTTAAAACAAGGGTGCCCATGCAAAATAAAGATGAAGCGAACTTCGGAGCTACAGTACCTCCAACACATTAGCTCCTTTACTGGCAGTTTGCAATATTTCTTGTTTAACCCAACACCCATTATTGATCAAAACAACATACTGTAGTTTCTGTGCAACAATACATCACAAATCGGATAAAAAAGGAAAAAAAAACACAGGTACAGGTACCTGTATGTTGTCAATGATGCCCAGGAGAACATACTGTATTTGTACTGTATGTTCAGGTGATGTCATCAGTTTGAATGCACATTTTTTTATCCAATTTGTGAAGTAAAAGAAAAGAGCTAATACTGTAAATAAGGATTATTTCAAAATTTCCAGATGGAAAAACAGATCTGCCAAAGTTTTTCAGGTGGGGGAGGGGGATAACAGCCCATTGCAAGGAAGCTCTGTCCCCACCCCATTTGCCAGCACCCACATGATCACTGACTCAGTGACTTTTCTGTTCCATTCATGCTTTCTTTCCCCCCAGCAAACACACACAGCTCCAGCAGCCCCAGTTGGCTTTTGGGTTGTCTGTTCGAATTGGTAAGTGCACAGTAACAGACCTAATGCATTTATAAGGCAAAGGCACAATTGAAATAAACCAACAATTAAACAGAGGCAGCAAGCTGTTTTATAATGGCAGTGCAGATAGGAGGATAAAGCCTGGTTTATATATATATATATATATATATATATATATATATATATATATATATATATATATATATATATACTGTATATATACATATATATAGATATGGGATACATGATGGGCACGAGAGGAATATGGAAAATATTTTCACTCCTGCAGAGTGAGCCTGGATATTTCACGAGTGCCAAAGGCATGAGTGGAATATACTAACATACTAAAATGCCAGTAGAATAGGCCTAATGGTCTTTCGCATCTGCTCGTTTGGTCAGCCCCCACCCTTGGAGCTGACCTTGCTGCCCCCCTCACCTTCTCTGGCTTCTCCCTTCCCACTTCCGGATATTCTCGCTGCGTTGGATTTTGCTTCCAGAACCCTTCCCCTGTACCTGTCCCACCCCCTCTTGAACCCCTCCACCGTCTCTGCCTCCACCAGCCCCTAGGCAGCACATTCCATGGCTCCACCACCCTCTCAGTGAAGTAGCACCTCCTCCTTTCTCCCCTGAATCTTCCCCCTCCAGCTTCCACCCATGCCCTCTAGTGGCTCCCTCCTCCTTCCTTTGAAGCACCCTGACTGTTCCTCCCCATTTACCCCTTCATGTACCTGAAGACCTCTATCATGTCCCCCCGGTCCCTTCTCTCTTCCAATGTGTACATATTTAGCTCTTCGAGCCTCTCCTCATAGGTCCTGCCCCCAAGCCCCAAATCATTTTGGTTGCCCTCCTCTGGACCCTCTCCAGGAGTTTAATGTCTCTCTTTAAGTGTGGCCTCCAAAACTGCATGCAGTACTCAAGGTGTGGCCTCACCAAGCAGTTATACAGAGGGAGTATCACTTCCCTCCTTCTGGAGGTGATCCCCCTAGCGATGCATCCCTGCATCCTGTTGGCCTGGCTGCTGCCCTCCTGCAAGTCTCCAAATTGTTCATGTTGACATCCACCACCACCCCCAGGTCCCTCTCAGCCATCAAGCCTTGTAGTATTTCCCTTCCCCAGGGTGTACACTTGGCCCTGGTTTCTGGACCCCAGGTGCAGTACCTTGCATTTCCCTGCATTGAACCTCAGCTTCCACTTTCTAGATCATCTTTCTAGAGCCTCCAGGTCCCCCTGTAGGGCCACCCTCCCCTCCTCCCCATCCACCACTGCCCCCAGTTTTGAGTCATCCACAAAGAGACTCATCTCACTCCTGATACATGTCCTTATGTCAGAGATGTAGGTGTTGAACAGGAGGGGCCCAAGGACTGATCCCTGTGGGACCCCACTAATGGCCCTACTTGGGGGATGAGACTATCCCGCCAACTACAACCCTCTGGGTCCGGTCCTGGAGCCAATTGCCTATCCATCTGATCATCTGGTTCTCCATCCCCATTTCTCCCAGCTTATCCAACAGGCCCATGTGAGGAATAGAGTCAAATTCCTTGCAGAAATCTAGAAAGAGGACGTCCACTGGTCTATCCAGGTCCAAGGCACTCGTCACCCAGTCATAGAACTCCACAAGGTTTGTCTGACACAATTTCCCTGGGATGAATCCATGCTGTCTATCGTCCAGGCACCCTGACTTTTCCAGGTCCCCCCCAGCCTCTCCTTGACAATGCCCTCCATCACCTTGCCCACTACCGATGTCAGGCTGACAGGCCTGTAGTTCTCTGCCACCTCCCTTGATCCCCCCTTTTGGATAGGCACTATATGCGCCACCTTCCAGTCCTGGGGCACCCACCCTGTCCTCAGATATACAGTGCTCACGAGGCAGGAGTGAAAATATTTTTCATATTCCACGATGTGCACATCATGTGTCCTATTTATACAATGGGGCCTCACTGTTGCAAAATGTACAATTTGTGCGCCTTGTGCGGGATTAGCACGGGTTTAGCGCGGCTTTGTGCAGCTTTGCGTGTGTTTAGCATGGGTTTCAGGGGTGTAATAAATGGCATTTATTTTAATTCTGCTTATGTCATCAGGATTTATTTCACTGCAGTGAAAATAACATGTTTTATTTCACTGGAATATGTCTCACCCCATTGCTTAAATATATATGCTTATTTATTTGCTTTCGTTTACCAGGTAAGCACACTAGACAACCAAGTGCCTATTTTCAGGTGCGACCTGGGAGTTTACAGGGGTACATTCAAACACATCAGGCAGAGACATGTACAAGGTATCATCATGAGCAACAACAAAGCAGGGTAATACACGCGCATCAAGGGATTTACATTATAAGCGGAAGGGCGATAAACAGCAAGGTAGAGGCAGTAACCAACATATCAGGGCAACAATACCCCTAAAGACAGAGCAGTAGATAGAACAGTAACATATACATGATTATTGTGCAGTAGGGCCAAGGTGGACCCATCACAATCAATTATATATAGAAGACAAAGAACCCCTGTGCACAAACACTGAGGCAAGGGTTACCCCAAAGGGCATTTGGCTGGGAAGCCAAGTTTCAAGAAAATACAAAATCACACATGCCCCCCACAATGGGCACGTGTGATTTAGTATTTTCTTTCAATTATATATATCTATATATATATATAGCAACCCTTATAATAACACAGTTCCAAAACTGAATGGCACAAAGGGATTCAAAAGAAATTTCAGAAATGGTCTACAACTGCAAAAATCAGAGGCCCTCTGATGAAGATATGTTTGAAAGTTTGGGCAATTGGTAGGCATCTCCCTCAGCACTGACCCAAATGTAAAATTATTGCACTACGATTTTTTTTTCATTTATTCCCAATACAGTTACATGTATTTATTTACTGTGTTTTTTTAATTTTGTTTTGAATCCCCTTATGCCATGGCATCTTCGGAGTGTAAGTGTGTATGGGCGGAGTAGACAAGCCCTTTCTTGTGGCCACCATCTCTGGATATTGCGGTCTCTTTCTTGAATATTTGCTCATTATTAGTCTGCTATATGACTGTCACCCACTCTTCCAACAATTATCTGTATAGGTTAGTCTCTGTAACACATGGGAAAGTAACAAGATGTAACAGTGGAAGGCAGGTTTATACCCTGGCACCATACTTATTTGAGAGAACACAATGTTTACGGGTTGCTACAGGAAAGGGAAATACGACGCAACATTACCCTGCATTTTGAACAGGAATGGGATAGACATGTTAGCAATACCAGGCATTTTGTAATATAGGGAACAAAAGGGGACATTATTTAACCTGCAGAGGCACACTAAGCCGATGTTTGTTTCCAGGTGCCACCTGGGAGCACAAGGAAGTTAAATGACTTGCTCAGTGTCACACAGTATGCAAGTGGGGGCTGTGGGATTCAAATCCAGGTCTCCAGGTTTGCAGCTCAGAGCCTTAAACCTCTGTGCTATACTCCCTCATAATACACATGAGAAACTGTGAGCATAGAATGGGGTTTGTACCATGATCGCACTCTCCTTTGCATCCCTTTGTGCCACGGGAGGTCAGGACTGTAGCAGAGCATTGTGACACAATATTTTTGTCATGCTTTGCACACAATTGGTGTTGAATCCACAGAGAAAAACTGAGCTCACATAAGGGGATGACTGCCATTTTCAAGACTGCTACTGTATGCTGGCAAACAAATGGTGGGATTTACGCAAACTGAAAATAACCTATTGGAGGCAGTATAGCACACTGGTTTAGGGCTCTGAGCTGAATTCCACAGCCTCTCCTGCATACTGTGTGGCACCTGCAACAAGTTTTGGTTTAGTGTGCCATTCTCTATTAAACAACTTTCCTTCCTCTGCTACCCCCCATTGCCACACACATGCCAATTGGGTTGGGGTGAAGCTTGAGAGGTGACTTAAACCAGTAATGGCATGAAGCTGGAAACCAACAATTTTACACCGACCAAATAATGTAGGGTATAGGGTCTGTCCCACGTGACCATAGGGACTGCTGAGTCTGGATTTAGCAATTCATTTTTATGTTTGCTTGCATGCATGTGCAAGAAACATAGTGCCATCATCCGAGTTTTCCAGAGGTGTGTCAGCCTCTTCCAATTCAGTCAGTGTGTTTGTAGGCGCGGTCACAGTTTGCCATTCACTGCACCAGCTGTCTATGACAGCTGAAAATGCAGTGGCATACAGTTGAAAGGGAGAGCTCCACTTCAGTGAGCAGAGCTCCCCCCCTCAACACGCATGCACGCATATTGTGTATGACGTGCTCCCCCCATGCACATACAGTATAGCCAATGGGGTGCCAAATCCCCTATCGGCTCTAGCCCCCCCTCAAAACAGTGTTACAGCTGCCACACTGGGAGCCCACCCCTGCGTGGCACATGTCGGTATGGCTGACGGGGGTGCCCAATCCCCGTCGGCTCCAGCTCCCCCCAAACAGCCCACAGCTGCCACACTGGGAGCCCACCCCAGGGTGGCACTGCGCCAGATGGCCGACAGGGGTGCCAATCCCCTGTCAGCTCCAGGCCCCCCAAACAAC
Organism: Neoceratodus forsteri; assembly: GCA_016271365.2. NCBI lineage: Eukaryota > Metazoa > Chordata > Ceratodontiformes > Ceratodontidae > Neoceratodus > Neoceratodus forsteri. Next base: position 1,367,905,259 of record CM057459.1, read on the forward strand.
CTTTCTCAGCTGCCACGCTTGGGAGCCACCCCAGCGTGGCAAACGCCCCGGCGTGCCTTAATCATTACAAAAAAAAACAGTAAAAAAAACGGTCCCTCGCAGTCTCCCTGCCCCACCCGCACCCACCCACTGTGCACCCTGCCTCCCACACCCTCCCACCCCATACGTACTTCTGGAGTCTGGCGCATGATCTTCGTGGACCGGAACACGCCTGCACTCTTCAAAGCCGACCACGAACTGAGGAAATGCCGGTAAGCTGTATAATGTAATAGATAGGGTTTTTCAACTTTGCTGCACATCTGGGCATTTTTGGAATTTTTGCACCAAATTTTCAACATGGGGTTTTTGGGACCCCTTCTCACGAATGCTGTCACTGTCATGGCATTATTCGGGTCCGAAGGATGATTTCGCAGTCACTGTGCGAAATCACCTTTCGGGACTGATTAATGAAACGACACTGCCAGTGTTCATAAGATGGGCTCTCAAGAAGCCTATTTTGAAAATTTGGTGGAAAAATTCCAAACAAGCATTTGTCAATGCCGAATGTTAGCTTGCTGGCATTGACAGTGGTAGTGTAGAAGTTACAGAGCTGCATAATAGGAATGGCAGTGAAGTATTGAACTGAAGCCAACCCCACCACCACCCTGCAGAGAGTGAGAGGCATTGGGGTGTGCCTTTGGGTCGTCAGGCATAACGGCTACACCATTTCACCACACCCCACCTTGCAGATACTGACAAGTGTCACGGTGTGCCTTGGGGTCTTTGGCCCTTATGCGCACCCCATTCCATTAGGAAATATGGTGAGATGGGTGCGGTATAGGAGAATGGGGTGAACTTTGGGCCGAAGAGTCCAAGGCATACCTCCATGCCTCTCACTGGCTGCAAGGTGTGGAATGGTATGAGCATTACAGGCAAGAACCCCAAGTCACACCCCTGATGCCTGTCATTCTCTACAGGGTTAGGCATCATGGTTAGAAACCCTAATACCTCAGGCATTCGTTGGTATTTTCACTCCAAATTTTCAACATGGTTTTTTTGTGACCCCACCTTATGAACAGGGGGAATATCAGTTTGGTAGCCGAAAGCTGCTTATGCACAGCGACTACGGCATTTAGCACCACAGGTGCAAAAACATTCCGAACAGTATGTAAAAAATGACAGCAGTACTGTTCATGGGGAGGTGTAAAAAAATGGCAATGTTGAAAATCTGGTGTGAAAATCTTAAAAAAACTGGTGAAGTCACGAGTGTGCATAGAAACTGTGCAACACACACCCGTAATGTAACTAGTTTGGGGTTCTTTTGCAGCAGATTGGTAACATAGGCATTTTGGGACCTCCGATCATGAACAGTGTCACTGTGATTTTCATTATTTGTCCTGAACAATGATTTCCCACAGGGACCACGCATTTCTGTGCTGAAAGTGTGAAAACACATTTCGGCCATGTTGTGGAAAATGACAGCTGTACTGTTCATAAGGAGGTGTGGAAAAATGCCACTGGTGAAAATCTGGACTGAAAATATTACAAATTCATGAACTTACGAGGGTGCGTGTAAACTGCGTAATACTCACTCGTAACACAGTCATTTTATGGAGTTTTGTCACCAGATTTTAACATAGCCATTTTAAGACTTCTGCTCATGATCAGTGTCACTGTTGTTTTCTTAATCTGTCCTAAACATTGTTTTCGCACACTGACTGTACCATTGTGCGCTACATGTGCGGAAACAAATTTTGGGCGAGATGTGAAAAATGGTAACTGTACTGCTCATAAGGAAGTGCAGTAAAATGGCACTGTTGAAAATCTGGTGTGCAAATATTACAAATTTGCAAACTTGCCAGCGTGCATAGGAACTGTGCAATATGCGCTCCTAAAACAGTCATTTTGGGGAATTTTTTCACCAAATTTTCAACACAGCCATTTTAGCACCTCTGCTCATGACCAGTGTCACTGTGATTTTCTTAATGTGTCCCATACATTGATTTCGCACACTGACTTCGCGTCACTGACCCTAAGGCACACTGTGACACTTGTCAGTGTCTGCAGGGTAGGGTGTGGTGAAATGGCGTGGTCATTATGCCTGAAGACCCAAAGGCACACTCCAATGCCTGTCACTCTCTGCAGGGTGGTGGTGGGGTTGGCTTCAGTTCAATACTTCACTGCCATTCCTATTATGCAGCTCTGTAACTTCTACACTACCAATGCCAGTGCCAGCAAGCAAACATTCGGCATTGACAAATGCTTGTTACTTTTGCACCTCTTTAAAAGTTATCTATATTTTAAAGTAACAAAGATAAATCCCTGCAACTGACAAGGGCATTATTGTACTTCAGCTGAGTTTATACAACTGCCTTGTTGTTCCCGCAGCAGATTAAATGAACTGGTTTCCAAAAGTGAATCTTAAACTCTTGGTGTAGAGCAAGTTCAAGTTCATTTAAAAATACAGCCCTGGTTGAATATTGTATGTTCGGGACATGCTCTGATGGCACCTAAAAACCTCTCCATCATTTTTTTGTGGAGAAACTTCTGAGAACTGGTACTGTAGTGAAACTGACTCAGGTGGGGCAACGTTCAATTAGTATTTATTTTTATGGAAGTCAATCTTTTTTTTTAATTATTATTAATCTGTATCTCATTCTCACTATTTCTCTCTCTTTGTTCCTTTGTGAATAGGCAAGGGGGATTGGCTGTTAGTTTTGTTGGGGGTGGGGGCACTCTTAAAGAGATTTCAATAATTGAATTTTGGAAATGGAAATGTTTGACTTCTGTGTGTTAGGTCACACTTCCCTGCAGTGCCTACTTATATTGCACTTTTAAAGTTCCACTAGGCTCTGCGGGGATGCATGAAATTCTGCAGTGATTCCACTCATCAGAACATCACCTTGATTCTGCAGCACATTGTCACTGGCCAGCCAGAGTACAGTGAAGAAAATTTATAAATGGCCAAATAGAAAAACAGATTTGTCAAGGTAGTGGGGTGGGGTGGGGTGGGGCAGTTCTGACACTTTCTGTCCCCATGCTGCCAGCAGTCAGATGGCATGGCCATGGAGTTGGATCTCTTAAATCCAGACTCACTCCTTCACAGACTGTTGTTGGGGGCTCCTGTGGGAAGCCCCCAGCCTGACCCATTGAAACAAAAAATGCTCTGGTGGGGATGGGGCATAGAGAAAGAGAGAAATACAGGGTGCAAAATGAGGATTCCCAAGCAAAACAAAGATGAACCACATCCCAATTTCTGTGATGCTGTCTACGCTGCCAACAACCAACTCAAATGCTGTGATGCCAGCATGCAGGTAAGAAGAGTTCTCATTTACTAATGAAAACAGTGAAACATGTATAGAAGCTTAACACAAAAGAAACAGTGTTACCCAGTGTTAACTGCTGTGATGGGGGCTGAATGCAGTGTTGGCACTGTTGAAATCAACCCTGGACCCACAGAAAGCTCTATCTCCCCAGCTGACTTAGCCTCCATAAATGGCCTGAGTTTTCTTCATATCAACGCCTGCAGCCTCCTAAAAAAGTTCTCACTAATACAGGCCTGGGTTGCACACACCTTACCTGACTTTCTGGTTATCTCCGAAACATGGCTCAAATCTGCAACAAAAGACAGTGAAATGAATCTTCCCAACTATCAGCTCTTCAGATCTGACCGTCCATCCAGGGGCGATGGGGTAGCCATCTATGTCAAAGCAAACATCTCTGCATCCTGCCTCAATACTACATCACACCCGAAGGAATTCGAATGTTTATCAATTAAAATAACCCTTCCCAACATGTCATCTTTTCAATTGATTGGCTGCTATAGGCCCCCCTCTGCAGGCCTCAAGCTCCTATCCCACCTAGGATCTACACTTAAACTAGGCCCTGAAGACACCATCATTTTAGGTGACCTGAATTTAAATTGGCTAGCCAATGCATCTGCACCCCTAGTAACCTTTTGTGACACTTATGGATTCACTCAATTAATCAAAGAACCAACAAGGAATAATCCAAAGAACAAATTCAACAGCACACTACTGGACATTATGTTGGTTAATAAGCCTCATCTGTATTCTCATGCTGGAGTGCTATTCAGTGACATAAGTGATCACTGTCCCATAGCTGGCATAAGATCAACAATCAAGCCACCCAACCCTGCAAAATTTCTCCAAAGAAGGTCTAAAAAGAACCTTAACATCACAGGATATCTTCATGATCTGTGCCACACCACACGTTGGCAAGAATTCTATCTCACAGCTTCAATAGAGACAGCTCTACAGGTCTTAAATGATATTATCATAAGTGCCCTCAATATATATGCACCCCTCACCAGTGTCAGAACCAAACTCAAATCTTGTCGCTGGTTCTCTGCTGACCTTAAATCCACACTGCTTGCCAGAGATAAACTCTGGAAAAGGGCAAGAAAGACCAAGGATCCAAATGACTGGCTTCAATTCAGAAAAGCCAGAAACTCCTGCACAAAACAAGTGAGAAATGCCAAGGCTGCCTTCTACACAGCTGAATTGGATGCCTCCTATCACAACCCTTCCAGATTCTGGGGGTACCATAAAGGGGATCCTAGGTCAAGTTTCTACCCCTGTCTTACCACCCACAGTGCACCTAAATAGTGTGGAAATCTCTGACAAGCAAGAAATCTTAAATGCCTTCAACGATCATTTCACTACAGCTGGCCTAGCTTTCGATTCCTCACCTGCAAATCTAATGAGGTCATCTCTAAACTTACAATCTACTGAGGGACAAAAGGCTGCTTCCACATTCTCCTTCAAATCAATACTTTTAAAAGAAGTAGAAGACCTACTATTCCAACTAGATACAACTAAAAGCGCAGGTGCAGACTCTCTGGATCCCTACTTTCTAAAAGTAGCATTGCACGCCTTAGCTGCCCCCCTCACTCACCTTTTCAATCTGTCCCTAGCCACTGGTTCTATTCCCTCAATATGGAAGACAGCTCAAGTGTTTCCACTACTTAAGGCAGGTGATCCCATGGACCTCAACAATTATAGGCCCATTTCCATCTTACCAGTACTGTCCAAAATGCTTGAAAAGTTAGTGAACATCCAGTTAAGTGCCTACCTTGACACCAATAATCTCCTTAACCCAGCTCAATCTGGGTTTAGATCTATGCACAGCATCATCTCTGCCTTAGCAAAAGTTACAAATGACTGGCAGACTGCCTTAGACAAAAAGAGTAACACCTGTGCTGTGTTTCTGGATCTAAGCAAAGCCTTTGACACTGTGGACCATGAACTACTAATCTCCTCTCTAAACTCCATAGGCCTTGACTCACTCTCTCTTGAATGGTTCAGATGCTATCTCTCCGGAAGAATACAACTGGTAAAAAATGAAGGTGACCTATCTACCTCTAAACTACTCCTAAGAGGTGTACCGCAAGGTTCCATCCTGAGCCCCATCCTCTTTGCCATTTACATCAACGATATTGACTCCAATCTCTCACAATCTAATATTCACCTCTTTGCAGATGATACTGTACTATATGTCAGTAATCCCTCACCATCAAAAGCCTGTGAGCTTCTACAGTCTGAGTTCTCCCTCCTACAGCACAATTTACTAGAAAAGAAACTACTACTAAATGCCAAGAAAATGAAAGCTATGTTCTTTGCCACCAAGAGCTTCTTCCACTGTCCCATCATTCACCCTCCCACAATTATCTACCATCCTTGGTGAAAATCTGAATATGTGGACAAATTCAAATATCTTGGAGTCTGGATTGACAATAAACTTGACTATACTAGCCACATTAAAGAGCTCCTGAAAAGCTTAGACAAAGACTTGGCCTATTTTATAGGATCAAACACTACCTGACCAGAGATTCCAAACAAAGGTTAATCCTGGCATCATTCCTATCCCTCATTGATTACGCTGACTTCCTTTATGGTCACTGTTCCCTCTCCCATTTAAATAAATTGGACAACTTGTATCATAGAGCTATTAGATTCATTACAGATCTTCCCTCCAGCACCCATCATTGCTCTCTCTACAATGCAGTCAGTTGGACATCCCTACAACATAGAAGAAACAAAAATGCTGCTGTCTGGATCTACAAAGCTCTGACAAACAAACTCCCTTCCTTCATCTCAGATTGTTTCAACCGGATCACATCCAGGCCTTACACCCTAAGGATCAATAAACTCATCATGCTGAAGATTCCTATTACCTGCTTCCGGTATGGAAGGGCTGCAATCAGCTATTCCCTAGCACTTATCTGGAATTCTCTTCAAAAAGACCTTGAAATTGAATACTCTCATTCCATACTAACATACTAACATACTATTTGCCAGCAGATTAGGCCTTACAGTCTATCGAGTCTGCTCGAACCTAGATCCTTAGTTGGGTGCCGAGACCCTCCCATCCCTTGTTCTCTAGAAACCCCTATCATCCATCCCCACCCCCCCGGGACAGGCCATCATCTGATACATCCACTTTCTGTGTCTGTCCCACCCTCTCTTGAAGCCCTCCACTGTGGATCTCTGAACCAGCTCACCAGGCAGTGCATTCCAAGGGTCCACCACCCTCTCGGTGAAAACCTCCTCCTCTTTTCCCCTCACCTTCCACCTTCCAACTTCAAACCATGCCCTCTGGTGATACCTCCCTGCTTTAGTCTAAAGATCTCCATGTTTACCCTATTTATTCCCTTGAGGTATTGAAGACCTCAATCATGTCTCCCATCTCTCCTCTCCTCCAATGAAAACAGGCAGAGCTCCTCAAGTCTGTCCTCATAGTCAAATCCCCTAGCCCTCGTATCATCTTTGTTGCCCTCCTCTGTACCTCTCCAGAAGCTGTATGTCCCTCTTCAAATGTGGTCTCCAGTACTGTACACAGTACTCAAGGTGTGGTCTAACCAGTCCATTGTACAGTGGCAGAATCACTTCCTCTGCTCCTAGAGGTGATCCCCCATGTAATGCATCCCAACATCCTGTTTGCCTTGCTAGCTGCTCTCCTGCACTGCTCAGAGTTATTCATACATGTATCCCACCATGACCCCTAGGTCTTTTCCCCTATTGAGGCCTCCAGCGCCTCCTCCCAGGGTGTACCTGTGTTTAGGTTTCCCTGACCAAGATGCAACACCTTGCACTTGGTGATATTGAAATTTAATTTCCATGTGTGAGCCCAGCTTTCCAGGGTGTCCAGGTCCCTTGCAGGGCACCTCCCTCTTCTCCTCAACTACTGCTCCCATCTTGGAGTCATCCCAAGAGACTCATTTCACACCCTATACCCTCCCTGATGTCCGATATGTATGCATTAAACAGGATCGGACCCAGGACCGAGCCCTGTGGTACCCCACTACCAACCTCTCTAGGGTTTGAGAGCTCCCCAAAGACCACTACTCTCTGAGTGTGTCCAGCTAGCCAGTTTTCAATCCATCTGACCATCAAAGGGCCTACTCCTAACCCCATCAGTTTCTCCACCAGACCATTGTGGGGGACAGAGTCAAACGCCTTGCTGAAGTCCAAGAATAATACATCCACAGGCTTACCCCTGTCCAGTTCTGATGTTACCCATTCATAGAACTCCACAAGGTTGGTTTGACATGATCTACCTGGCACAAACCCATGTTGCCGACTATCCAGACCTCCCACCTCCTCCAAGTACACCCCCAATCGTTCCTTTAGTATACTCTCCATTAATTTTCCACCACCGAGGTCAAACTGATGGGTCTATAATTACCTGGTACTTCCCTCGACCCCCCTTATGGATTGGTACCACCTTGCCTCTCGCCAATCCTCAGGCACCCTCCCTGTCTCAAGTGACCTGCTGAAAGTCTAGGGTGCAGCCAGTATGTCCGCCAATTCCTATAGTAATCTCGGGATGAATGCCATCCGGCCCAGGAGATTTGTCTTTTAGGGCCTTGAGGGCTAACCACACCCTTTGGTGAGATAGCATCATCCGTCCCCTCCCTCACTGGGTCTTTTTATCCTATCCAGATGTGTCTCCTGGGGTACCTTTCCTCCCTCTTGCTCCATTTCTGTTGCTCCCCTGATCCCACTCCCTGCCGCTTCTATCCCCTTCATGCCTTGTTTTGTAGATATCCCATCCCCCTCCCTAGTGAACACAGAGGCAAAGTACTCGTTAAATACCTCTGCCTGGTCCCTCGCCTCTTCCACCCATCCTCCTTCTGATCTCAATCTGCTGAGATGGCCCTTAGTTTATTCCATTAACATCCTTCAAAAAACTGTACACTAGTCTCTTCCCAGAATCATGCAATTGCTTCCATAAGGCCTAGTCCTCTCACACCCCCTCTTTTCCCCTACCCCTTTATACACTACCCCCTATTTTCTGTTTTTCTAGTTTGTTCTCCAACCTACTTCGTACAAAAATGACCCCCCAAGTCCCATTACCCTAGCTTTATCCCTCCAGTACTGTTTGTTTCTTTCCTTTAATATAATCTAGGTCAAATGTCAATTTTGCCTTGTACATATGTAAATATTTGTATACCTGTTTCGTTCATAAATCTTTGTATTTGTGTTCAATCAGTACCATGTCTTTTGTGTAAAACTGTAACCGTATATTGTTAAGACCAATCAGGTCCATCTTGTAAATGAGCTATGCTCAATGATGTTCGCCTGAATAAATAAAGATTTTGATTGATTGATTGATTGATTGAATGCTGAGACCTTTTAAATGATCAGGACATGATGTACAGTATCTGCCCTTTTCAGTTGCAGGACAGCGTGGGACGTAAAGAAGCAAGAGTCTGCAGGGTGAAATGAGAGCAATATGAGTCGTCTCCCATGATAGTACTTCATTTGAAAACATAAATAGAAGGAGAGACTGTAAGCTTCATATAACATAAATCTCAAATTCTATTTTTTTCTAATAGGAAATATAGGATTAAAAAATATATTGTACTCACTTCACACTGAAGCCTAGTGTTTGTTTATGTCTCACTCTGTCCTGGAATTCAAAATGGGGGGAATAAGAAAAGCATGTCCTGATGATTAAAAACTTCTAAAAATTCAGTCCATGTCACAGCAGCTCTTACTAGGGGTTCTTTTTAATTAATCTTCTATACTGTATATAACGTAATGGAAAAACTGAGTACAGACCTGTACTGTAAAATAAGAAAATTATTATGTCATCTGCAATAAAAACTATTAACTGAAAAAAAATCTTCCATACTTGTTACTGTTCTTATTTTATTTTTATTATTACCTGTTGCCTACAGGTGTCGCAATATTCAAGGTGCTGGCAGCTTAGAGAGCAGTTTCTGGTAATTAATATGCTGCCGTAAGACATGCTTGTAACAAGCTGAAGTCTTGTGATTCTAGTTTAGTTGACAAGAGAAAACCTACATTATAACAGCTTGATGAACACTATAGTATCCATTAAGTCTGTATTTATTTTTTTTTTTTTCAGTTTTTTTTCCCTCCTAGTCACGGTCCTAGGAGCCTCTCTTGGGCATCCAACCAAATTCTGCCCTGCCTGTAGTCCCCCTGACCGAAACTTCCTCTCCCCCCCACCTCGCAGCTGGCACCCCCAGCTTAACCCCTCTGGGGTGGGACCACCCCTCCTATGTTGGGCACTCTTGCACACATAGACTCCAGTTGCGTACATGGGCCCCTGGTGGAGGAACCCTGAAGATCAGCCAGGACAGACCCGGCAGTGGGAATGGGGGTTGGTGCCATCGCCTAACCCCAGGACCAGGTTTTTCCATGTTCTGCAGTCCCCCCCCACGTGTGGGCACATCCTGATTCTCTTGGCACACAGCAACCCTGCCTGCATCAGCCATGCTGATACCTGTTGCCTGGCTTGCTGCAGTGCCCCCCGGTCTCCACCAGGGGTCCCTGGCTCGCAAGGTCAACCCATTCCCTCGGTCCGGGGAGGAGAGCACCACACAGGCACTCAGTCCTCAACCCTCCCCTGCTGACCCCCGGCACCGGGTCCATTCCCGAATCCGGGTCACCAGCACAGCACTAGGTCTGACATCCAGCACCTCAACCCTCAGTGCCACAGGGATGTCCTGTATTTATTTTTAACTATCTGCTCTGTAAATGCAGAGTGTTGTGGAGAAATCCGACATGCTGCAGCAAATCCAGCCATTCTCATTGAACTGGGTCTTCATGTCTGTAGTGCCCTGTGGAGAATCGCGATATGTTGCACTGACAGAGGTCTTTCCCTACTCACGGAATGTCATATCATATGTTTGCCCTGGCAAAGGCTTAAACAGCAGGTGCTTAGTAAGGGCGTACAGTATACTGTATATTAATGATTGCATGCTTGGGGCCTTTAGATGCCTCTGCAGTCATTCAAGTTGCTTTTGTTTCTTTACTTATTTTTTCATCATTTTATTTGTATTTTGTCAACTGCTAGTGAAAAAAGAATCCAATGGAATCCTTGTATGATGATGTCAGAAAATCTCTACTGGCAAGGCTGACAGTGTACTTTAGAGGGAAACTACACGTTTTCAGATTTTTATGAAGAAATAACACTTCCTGCTACCAAAATGTTATATTTTTAATAGAAATATGTGATTTTTAATAATGTGATTTTTTTGTTATAGTTTAGCAGGTGACATTTTCTTCATAATCAGATTTTACTTGGAAAGAATAAAATGTATGATCATTGTTGTATTTAAAAATGTAAAATCATACAGATGGAGCACAATAGTTACATACATACTGTACAGTATAAAGGCAACATTTGTTGATGAAATGAGTATCAATTTATTTTGAAAAAGATAGAAAAAATATATTTAGTTTCTCAAAGAAATACACTGGGCTCTTAAAGGGGACCCAAATTTGTTATTTCAATTTTTTTTGTATTTACCAGTCCTTGTTTACATAATTAATAAAGTGTCCATGTAAAAGATTGTTTCGTGTCTTTTTATGCTTGCTTGCAAGCATGTGCAAGAAACATAGTGCCATGAACGGAGATTTCGGAGGTGTGTCACCTCCTCCTCCAATTCAGGCACTGGGCTGGCAGGCGCGGCCTCTGTAAGCCAATGCATTTTGGAGCTGTCTATGACATGCTCCAAAATGCAGTGGCACAGTTGAGTGGGGAGCTACGCTTGAGTGAGCACCGATAAGATATCGGCTGCTCACGCCAGCTACCCCCCATGCACAGATAGACGCGCGCCGCCCGCACTGAATAGCAGACGGTGCCTTAATCCCGCCGGCTGAACGCCTCTGTTCTTGAGGCCACGTTGGGAGCTTCCACCAGTGTGGCAACGGTGCTGAGATATTTTGTTTTTGATTTGCCGACGGGGTACCTAATCCTCAGCCGGCTGAACGGCCCCTGTTTGGTGCCACGCTGGAGCCCACCCCAGCGTGGCAAACGCCCCATTTCCACATCTTTTTTATTTTAAGACCTGTAAAATAAAATTGTCTCACGGCGCCTCCCAACGCCCTCCTACAACCCGCACCTACCCACTGCGCACTTAGCCTCCCTCAAGACTTCTCACCCCATACTTACTCGCGGACTATGGCGGATGATCTTCGGTGGACCGGGAACGCTGCTTGCACTCTTCAAAGCCAACGCGAACTGAGGAAATGCCGGTAAGCTGTATAATGGGTTACATAGGGGTTTCAACTTTATTGCATATCTCGGCTATTTTGGGAATTTTTGCACCAAATTTTCAACATGGATTTGGGATTCTTCTCATGACCATTGTCATGAGAATGCCCAAGGTGATTTCCACAGTGATCATAAATCACCCTTCGGCCTGAATACCACCATGACAGTGACATCATTCATGAGAAGGGGTCCAAAAACATCATGTTGGAAATGTGCCAAAATTTCAAAATGACTGTTTTACGAGGGTGCTATGAGTTCCTACGCAGGCTCGTAAGTTCGCGAATTTTATATTTTCATTCCAGATTTTTTAACATTGCCATTTTACCACACCTTCTTATAGAGTAGTACAGCTGTCATTTTTCATATCTCACCCAAAATGTGTTTCCACCCATGTAGCGCAGAATGGCGCAGTCGGTGTGCGAAATCAATGTATGGACAAATTAAGAAAATCACAGTGACACTGTTCATGAGCAGAGGTCTTAAAATGGCTATGTTGAAAATTTGGTGAAAAAATTCCTAAAAATGACTGTTTTACGAGGTGCATTGCGCAGTTCCTACGCATACTCGTAAGGTCGCGAATTTTCAATATTTTCACTCCAGATTTCCAACATTGCCATTTTATCACACCTTCTTATGAGCAGTACAGCTGTCATTTTTCACATGTCACCCAAAACGTGTTTCTGCCCATGTAGCACACAATGGCGCAGTCGGTGTGCGAGATCAATGTACGGGACAAATTAAGAAAATCACAGTGACACTGTTCATGAGCTCAAGGTGTTAAAATGGATATGTTGAAAATTTGGTAAAAATTCCTAAAATGACTGTTTTACTAGCGTGCTGTACAGCTCCTATGCACGCCATAAGTTCACGAATTTTCAATATTTTCACTCCAGATTTCCAACATTGCCATTTTACCACACCTTCTATGAGTAGTATAGCTGTCATTTTCACATCTCACCCAAAATGTGTTTCCCAATGTAGCAGCATAATGGCTACAGTCGGAAAAGGTAAATCAATGTACGGGACAAATTAAGAAAGTCACAGTGACACTGTTCATGAGCAAAGGTCTTAAAATGGCTATGTTGAAAATTTGGTGAAAAAATTCCTAAAAATGACTGTTTTACGAGGGTGCATTGTGCAGTTTCTACGCACACTCGTAAGTTCGTGAATTTTCAATATTTTCACTCCAGATTTTCAACATTGCCATTTTACCACACCTCCTTATGAGCAGTATAGCTGTCATTTTTCACATCTTGCCCAAAATGTGTTTCCACCCATGTAGTGCACAATGGCGCAGAGTATGTGCAAAATCAATGTATGGGACACATTAAGAAAATCACAGTGACACTGTTCATGAGCAGAGGTCTTTAAATGGCTATGTTGGAAAATTTGGTGAAAAATCTTAAAATGACTGTTTTACACAGCGCATGCTATGCAGTTCCTATGCATGCCTCGTAAGTTTGCAAATTTAATATTTTCACTCCAGATTTTCAGCATTGCCATTTTATTACACTTCCTTATGAACAGTACAGCTGCCATTTTTCATGCAACGCCTGTAATGTGTTTTCACATGTAGCACACAATGGTGCTGTTGGTGTGCGAAAGCAATGTTTAGGGACAGATTAAGAAAATCACAGTTACACTGTTCATGAGCAGAGGTCTTAAAATGGCTATGTTGAAAATTTGGTGACAAAAGTCCATAAAATGACTGTGTTACGAGTGAGCAATGCGTAGTTTCCACGCACCGTCATAAGTTCAGTGACTTTGTAATATTTTCAGTCCAGATTTTCACCAATGGCATTTTTCACACTTCCTTATGAACAGTACAGCTGTCATTTTCACAACATGGCTGAAGTGTGTTTTCACACTTTCAGCGCTGAGATGCATGGTCACTGTGGGGAATCATTGTTCGGCACAGATAAAGAAAATCACAGTGACACTGTTCATGATCAGAGGCACCAAAATGCCTGAGTTGACAATCTGCTGTAAAATATCCCCAACCTAATTATATTACGGGTGTGCGTTGCACAGTTTCTATGTATGCTCATGACTTCACCATTTTTTTAAATATTTGTACTGCAGATTTGCAACATTGCCATTTTTTACACCTCCCCATGAACAGTACAGCTGTCATTTTTACATCCTGTTGAATGTTTTTGCACCTGTGGTGCTAAATGCTGTGACTCAGCTGTGCATAAGCAGCTTTCGCTAACAAACTGATATTCCCTGTTCATGAGGTGGGGTCACAAAAAAACATGTTGAAAATTTGGAGTGAAAATACCAACGAATGCCTGAGATATTAGGGTTTCCAACTATAACGCCCAACCCTGTAGAGAATGACAGGCATCAGGGGTGTGACTTGGGATTCTTGCCTGTAATGCTCATACCATTCCACACCCTGCAGCCAGTGAGAGGTATCGAGGTATGCCTTGGACTCTTCAGCCCCAAAGTTCACCCCATTCTCCTATATCGCACCCATCTCACCGCATTTCCTAATGAAATGGGGTGCGCATAAGGGCCAAACACCCCAAGGAACACCATGACACTTGTCAGTGTCTGCAGGGTGGGGTGTGGTGAAATGGCAAGGCCATTATGCCTGATGACCCAAATGCACACCCCAATGCCTGTCACTCTCTGCAGGGTGGTGGTGGGGTTGGCTTCAGTTCAGTACTTCACTGCCATTCCTATTACGCAGCTCTGTAACTTCTACACTACCACTGCCAATGCCAGCAAGCAAACATTTGGCATTGACAAATGCTTGTTATTGGTGTTTCTGCATTTATCTCTTGCAAGTGCTTTTACAATTTTCTGAATTTAATTCCCGATTACCTCTGGTGTACTACTTTGTAATGTTCATAAATGGGTTTCTAAGTTCCATTTTTTTCCAAACGGTGTAGGCTGTATACGGTAGGTGTGTGATAGAGTGTGGGTTGCTTCAGCTATGAACTAAGATCTTATTTATCTACAGAACTATGGGATAAAAAACAACAACTAAAGAGCTACTTTAGTATTTGAAATAGAAGATTGAATACGTTGAAACAAAACTCCTTTTTACCCCAACCAGTATTTGAAACAGAAGATTGAATATGCGGAAACAAAACTCCTTTTGTTTGTAAACCTACCCCAACCAACAGATTCATTTGATGCAGTTCATGTATTAATTTTAATAGTCCACATTGTGCAAAAGGTTTCTTTTCTCTATAGTTAGTGTCATTCCTCCTGCTAAAATTTTGTGCTGGAATAATCCATTCTGTTGTATGAAATTCAATAGCTTGCTGCCAAACTCCACTTAATAGAAATTGCCTGTTTGCCAATGGAAGCTTGTGAGCTCTGGATACATTGTGACTCAAGGTTATGCTCCAATGGAGTTTGTTTTCAGCATGTGTGGGAATCGAACCCAGTTCATTTCTGATCTAAACCATAAATATATTGACTTCTTCATGATCTCATTGCCTGAGTTTATGGAAGGACTAAGTATAGTGTTGTTATTTGTGCTGTAATTTTTTTTTTAATTCAAGTTTAACACTCCGCTAAATTTCGTCAATATGATTGATGGTGTGGCGTCGTAATGCCAATGTACTGACCTTCTCTTGCATCTGAGAGCATACAAAAAGATTTTAGAGGGAATAGACACATTATTTAATTACTTTCCTTTGTTATTTTTTTTTTTTTGCACTGAGGTTGTTTCTCCCCCGAGGGATCAGTGAGGCATTTCGTGTTTGAGATCGACTGTGTTTTTGTTGTTATAATCTGTGTTAGTCACAGGTCTGTCAGAGAGATTTGAGCCATGATGTGTCTTACATCCTGAGTGCTGTTGGAGAGGAAGTTACTGTATGTTATGCAAGGAATGCGCATGCTGTATGGAGGGCTATGCTGCAATGACAGCTGATCAAAGGGTATGTGTTGTTGGATGAATTTTTATTGTTTTTATGTTGCTTGCACGCATGTACAAGAAACATGGTGCCATCATCAGAGATTTCGGAGGTGTGTCACCTCCTCCTCCAATTCAGTCAGTGAGATGGCAGGCGCAGCCCCTGTAAGCCAATGCATTTTGGAGCTGTCTATGACACGCTCCAAAATGCAGTGGCACACAGTTGAAAGGGGGGGCTACACTTCAGTGAGCACCGATAAGAAGCGTAGCTTCCCCCACACGCGGCATGCACGCCCCTTGCGCACTGTGTAGCCGACGGGTGCCCAATCCTCGCCGGGCTGAGCTGTGTCCCCCTGGTTGGTGACACGCTGGGAGCCCACTCAGCGTTACAATCAGTCCTTTGGCCGACGGGGTGCCCAATGCCCTGTCGGCTGAACGGCCCCCAGTCCTTGTGCCATGCTGGGAGCCCACCCCAGCATGGCAACGGTCCCACACACGTCTTTTTTTTAAAAGCTGTAAAACAAAAATGGTCCTTGCCGACGTCTCCCGACCCTCCCACAACCCGCACCCACCCACTGGCGCACCCAGCCTCCCCACACCCCCTTCACCCATACTTACCTCTGACCAGGCGGATGATCTTCGGTGGACCGGGAACACGTCTGCACTCTTCAAAGCCGACCGCGAACTGAGGAAATGCCGGTAAGCTGTATAATGGGCTAGATGGGGGGGTTCAACTTTATTGCATATCTCAGGCATTTTGGGGAATTTTTGCACCAAATTTTCAACATGGGGTTTTTAGGACCCCTTCTCATGAATGATGTCACTGTCATGGCGTTATTCGGGCCCAAAGGGTGATTTCGCGCAGTGACTGCGCAGTGACTGCAAAATCACCCTTCAGGCCTGAATACCACCATGCCAGTGACATCACTCATGAGAAGGGGTCCCAAAAAACCCATGTTGAAAATTTGGTCCAAAAATTCCAAAAAATGACTGTTTTACGAGCGTGCATTGTGCAGTTCCTACTCAGGCTCGTACGTTTGCGAAATTTCAATATTTTCACTCCAGATTTTCAACATTGCCATTTTACCACACCTTCTTATGAGTAGTATAGCTGTCATTTTTCACATCTCACCCAAAATGTGTTTCCGCCCTTGTAGCGCAGAATGGCGCAGTTGATGTGTGAAATCAATGTACAGGACAAATTAAGAAAATCACAGTAACACTGTTCATGAGCAGAGGTCTTAAAATGGCTATGTTGAACATTTGGTGAAAAAATTCCTAAAAATGACTGTTTTACGAGCGTACGCTGCGCAGTTCCTACGCAGGCTCGTAAGTTCACAGATTTTCAATATTTTCACTCCAGATTTTCAACATTGCCATTTTACCACACCTCCTCATAGGCAGTACAGCTGTCATTTTTACATCCTGCCAAAACATGCTTCGCCAATGTGGCGCACAATGCGTGCAATCGGTGTGTGAACTCAGTGTATGGGACACATTAAGAAAATCACAGTGTCACTGTTCATGAGCAGAGATCTTAAAATGGCAATGTTGAAAATTTGGTGAAAGAATTCCTAAAAATGACTGTTTTACGAATGTGCGTTGCACAGTTCCCATGCACGCGTGTAGGTTTGCGAATTTTCAATATTTCCACTCCAGATTTTCAATATTGCCATTTTACCACACCTCCTTATGAGCAGTACAGCTGTCATTTTTCACATCCTGCCCAAAACATATTTCCGCCCATGTAGCGCACAATGGCGCAGTCTGTGTGCAAATTCAATGTATGGGACACATTAACAAAATCACATTGACACTGTTCATGAGCAGAGGTCTTAAGATGGCTACGTTGAACATTTTGTGAAAAATTTCCTAACAATGACTGTTTTACGAGGGTGCGTTGCGCAGTTCCTACGCACGCTCGTAAGTTCACAAATTTTCAATATTTGCACTCCAATGACTTCCAAATACCTAAACAGTACATAGAAGCAAGCAACATTCGGCACTGACAAATGCTTGTTAAAACACATTTTGCAGTGGTGTGGAAATACTCACTTTTTTCTGTTTTTCACTGGTTCCTAGTGTGAATTTCCCTTGTACAGAGTTTGCAAGTCATTGAATGCAGACAAGTGTTTCACGTGGCTCTCTGCAGGACCATACTAGTACTGTATATGACAAGGGTGTGCGACAAACATAGTAACATAGAAACTGTCTGCAGATAAGGACTGCTAGGCCTGTTCTGTCTGCCCATAGGCCCTGTACTTGATTATAGCTTCTGACAAGATTATGTTCAGTGTGCATGTGTCCCTATGTCATGGTCAAATGTTCTGTATCCATCCTTGATGATGTAGTGTGCTATGCTTTGTAATTTGCAAAATGCCGTGTCATTGATTCCACGTGAACTGCAGTGGTTGTTGCCATGGGGGGGGTGTGGGGAGGGGTGTACGATCAGCTTGGTGACTGTTTATAGCACAGTTATTTTTTGTTATGTTCAAAGTTGATTGCACTGACTATTATTATATAATGGGAAAATCATAATATTATGAGACAAAATCTAAATCTAGATTGAACTATAAAAGTAGTCATTCATTTCCAGTATCCGGAGTCTTTCATGCCTGATGATGTCTTTCCAGTTTCCCAGATTGTCACAAATGTCCATGTCAGAAGGTTAGGAGGGAACTGAATTACTGAAATACTGGTCTTGTGGCACAATTTAATGAGAAAATATGTCACACTGTAATGAAATTTTGTTGCAAAGTAACTGCGTTTTAGATCTTGTGGTCTAAAGAAGTTTGATAAATGCTCGTAGCATTTGTTCTCTAGCTCCCTAAGCAGTCTTTAATATTAATCCCTCTCAAGGTGCAAATATTGACATCTCTGAAAAATACAGTATATTACAGACCACAACATGTGTGCTAATAGGGCTGAAAATAACACTGGTTAAAAAGGCTGAAATAAGTAACAAAAACTAAAAAAATGAAATATACTGTATTAATACTTATTGTAGTTGGTCAGCTCACATGCATACTGGTAGCACTGTGAACCATGGGAAGCTTTCATTGTCTTTACTTATCACAATAGAGAGTGTAACTAATTGAAAGCCCCACCACTCTTGGCCTAATGAAATACTACTTCTGAGTTCTGAAGTTGTTTCTTCTGACTTTGGTTAGGGCACTGGACCTTAAATTAGAAATTCACTGAGGAAGATGAAGAGTCACTGTGTTGGAATTTTAGCAACTGCAGAACTCAGTGTAATTTGACAAAGCTCAGGCAAACAATTGCAGAGGGGATGCAAAAAAATTTAAAAAAAAAGAATGAAACCGGTACTGGAAGGGGGAAGGTCAGCACAGAGAGAGAGAGAGGGAGTTGGAGGGAGTGTGATGGATTATTTCAATGTACCAGGACCGGAAAAAAAGGGAAGGTGCAAAATTAAAATTAAAATATTTTGTTAACAATGTACTATACACTGACCCAGGCTGCGCATTAATTAATGCTTTCCACAACGCCCCCTACTTCTCTCTTGTAACTGTGTTCCCCGATAAATTGCTTGTCATTAACAGTGTTAAACAGAAGAATTATATTCCCTTTTATACACCTTGACTGGGAATAAAGCAACTATAACTGTGATCCTAAGTCCACATATGACCCTACATAGACTCTGTATAATATGGTGGTGCAATTAAGCAATAATGCCTGACAGAGTGTGTGTCATGCTGGGATAACGTCACGCCTCAGGTGGTTGGGCATAAGGACGCAGGCCGAGTGCATCCAACAACTGAGGCATGACGTTAACCCAAATGGCACACACCCTGGAGGGCATTATTGCTATTATACAATGGCTCGTTGTTATACAGAATAAAATAAATCATTATAAAGATGTTTGTGTGGGAAAATATTTTTGTTTTTTAAAAGAAGATGAAACAATCAAGCAGATCATCAAGCAAAAGTTCATCTGCAGGTTCACAGTGAGGCTGAGACTAGACCCCTGATGTTGTACTGATTAACATCACGGGTCCAGCCCAAGACTGACCAATCAGAGACCAGGATTTTTTCTTGCCATTGTGTAATTAGTTTTTTACTTCTGCTGTTTATGCTCCTTAACCAGCTAGCAAAAAAGTGCACAAAAATAAATGCAACAAAAGCATTACAGTAAATTTCTCAATGTTTTAATGTGCAAAATGGAAAACGGACTGACAACACAGAGAGAGTGGCTCTGTATTCTGCCTGTCCGTTTGCCATGTTTGCACATTAAAACATTGAGAAATTTACTGTAATGCTTTTGTTGCATTTATTTTTGCACACCTTTTTGCTAGCTGGTTATGTCACTTTGGGTGCTGAATTTGACTGAGCACCTAGTTGCTTTCTATGGTTTCTTCTCTTCCTTATGCTACACAGGCCAGGACCCATTCTGATTTTGCTGCAGTCTCCTTATACTGATGGCTGTGGTTTGAATTCTTACGTACTGCTCAGACAAACAATTGCAGAGGAGAAAAAAACAATACCAGATACTGGGAGGGGGAAGGAGGACAGCATACAGAAAGAGAGAGAGAGAGAGAGAGAGAGAGCTGGATTATTTAAATGTGCCAGAACAGGGAAAAAGGGAAGGTGCAAAATTAAAAAATCAACTGAGCAGTCTGTGTACTGCACAGAATGAATTTATGTGCAGTGCATTTATTCAGATGTGCAAATAGCTGATTGCTCCACTTTTGCAAATACTGTTTCCATGCCATCTGAAAACCTTAGCTCATGCACAGCCTGTATCTCTTCTTATGTCACATTAATTGATATTGAAACATGTTATTAGCTTCCACGATGTACAGTACATCGTGTATGGTTCAGTTTCATATTGTTTTGCTGGAGCCAGGATGTTTTTTCCTTCTTTTAATTTCGCCCGTGTGCCCTGACTGATATGGACGTTTGATATGCATATCAGTTCGCTGTTCCACAAGATGTTTTAGGGCAAATCTCATGGACCTGTGATTTGTTTTGTGGCATGTGCTACAGGCTGTGTTTTGATGCACTACTACAAGAATAAATGTTTCTCACAATGGTCTGCTTCTGTTATGGCATTTTCTATAGCCGGAAAAGACACAACTTTCTCTGGGTTGGCTTCTACTGCTAGGCAGTTGAAGAATGAAGTTAGCGCATGACTGCCACCTGCTGGTCTACCGATGAAATGTTACAGCAATTTTTGACTGCAGAAAATCGCAGTACAGATTTCTAATGCACAATAAGCACCCGATAACGCACTTCATCCTGCCGGGCGGCACTGTATATCAGTTTCAGTTTATTGTTTATACTGGATAGTCATGTGAGCAAAATTGCCCATTTTCACAAGCGTCCAGTCTTGGACAAAAATAGATGGTGAACATACAACATGAGGTTACATGAGGGAGGAACAACAGTTGCGGTAAACAATGAAGGGATATAAACATGGTGCCGGACAATGCGCTAAATTGACAATAAAATGAACAATTTGTAGGTATTGGGGAATAAGCAAACAAAATTAAGTGCCTATGGAAAAAGTACTCGGCATATATTTACATGCGGTCTGTAGCACTGTTTTTTTCAAAATAAATGTACCATTTTGTGATAGTAAAATTGTATCTTCATTCGTACAGGTCCCTTTAGAAATAGAATAAACAGAATAGTGGAGATATTTCAAGACTCATTTGCCAACGGACTCATCCAGATGCACTATGTGTCACTGTCAGGCCATGGCACACACGTGAACCACTTATAAGAGAAGGCTCCCCCAGCCCATCACAAGGTGCCACCCATGCAATGGAACACTGCACCATACCTTCCCAATCTCAGAGTAGCTGTGTGCAACAGCGCTGCCCCCTCCAACTGTTGTGCTGCCCAGCCAGTTCACCAAGATTGTCCCTGATCTTGAGTCGCTGGCATGGGAACATAACATGCTACCCACTGGCCCAACAGCTGGCCCTGTACACAATATTTCTTCATAACTTCAATGTAATTCTATCAACTCATAATAACATGTAATCAACATTGCTGACAAAATGTCTGTTCAGCACAATTATTCATTTAACAGGTCTGGTCTTTCAACAGGTCAAGAAATCATTATATTCCACCTCTTGAGGCATAGTTATTTTTATTTGTTTATTTTTTAAAGACAGGTTAATTCATTCTACCATTTATGCATTTCAGAAGGCTTCCCTATATCTTAAAGGCAAAAATAAATGTGTACAAAGTAAGGTATTCAGTTAACAGCTCTATACTGCTGTCAAGTATTTTTTTAAACTAACCCCAGTGTAATGACTTAAGACTGAAAATTTTATTAGGCCATAGTACAGGTTGAGAAAATATCACAGTACCTGATTTGCTGTGCCACTTCCTCAGGGAGTGGGAACAGTGGTAGACAAATGACTATTCATTTCTGTGTCAGATTGGTAACATCAAATGCTGAGCATAGAGGTGTTTTGGATATAAAAGGAATAATGCAGTATTCAAACACTTATGAGGTTACTTCCAAGATAAGCAGAGTTTGCAAGTTTCTTTTTCAACTCCTCAGACACCTTTAATTCATTTAAAAATAGTTTAACTGTCAACAAATCCTAGTAGACAATCTAGCTACCTCCAAGGACCTACCCAAATGCAGTATGTAAATCTTTCTGAAGTTACTAACAAGATAAACTGAGTTTGCAAGCCCCTTCTTGGTTAAACACTAAATAAATATGTGAATAAAAAGCAATTACCAAGGGTAGTTAGTTTCACCTCCCACAGAATTAAGCAAAAGTGCACGTTTGTTGCAGATATCAAGTGCAATATAGAATTTCTCACACAGCTCAGTTGAAGAAAGTAGTGTCCTTCCCGCTCCAGAAAATGTGCTTTGTGAACTGGGTGCTATGGAAACTAACTACCCTTGGTAATTGCTTTTTATTCACATATTTATTTAGTGTTTAACCAAGAAGGGGCTTGCAAACTCTGTTTATCTTGTTAGTAAATTCAGAAAGATTTAAATACTGCATTTGGGTAGGTCCTTGGAGGTAGCTAGATTGTCTACTAGGATTTGCTGACAGTTAAACTATTTTTAAATGAATTAAAGGTGGCTGAGGAGTTGAAAAAGAAACTTGCAAACTCTGCTTATCTTGGAAGTAACCTCATAAGTGTTTGAATACTGCATTCTGGTTGTCCCTTGGGGGTAGCTGGATTGACTACTAGGATTTTGGGACAGAACTATTGTTAAATAATTTACTGGTGCATAGGAGTTTGTGATAGTTAAACTCTTTTTAACAAAGTTACTGGGGTTAAGGAGTGGTCACAGAAAAATCTGCAGTGTGAAACAGGAAAAGACAGTCTTTCAAGCAACAGAGGGTGGTGGATCTAGGTTTACGTTTGTTTGTTACAATTCTTAAGATTTTCAGTGCAGGAAGAGTTTAAAGCACAGCTGACTTATTTTGGGGCTGACAACTCTCAGAGCACAAACCGCCAGGCCTGTTTTGGGGCTGGGGAGGTTTACCTGTGTCTGACTCGGATGTGTGGATTTTTCTCTGTCTGATTAGCAGGGTATTTCTCTATCAAATTTTTGTGTAGGGCATCTTGCTGACAGGAATGCACTCATTGCAGCAGTGGGTCAGAGCTTTTAGCTGATTGTTTTGCAAGGGCACAGTTTAGGCCCAACCCCTTCCCAGCCTCACCCCACCCACCCCTGGAAATAGTTCCTTTATACCTGGGGTTCTGACATCATTTCCTCAAGAGTGCAAGATGCATGTCACTGTCATATCCTCTCTAGCACACTGCACTGACAATATAAGCATACACATTGTATAATATAAATATATATCTATTTCTATATTAATAAAGAATCCCTTGAATTCTGTGGTACTGTAGATATTCTGTGGTGGGTTGCAAGTTCTGTGCAAACTTCTGTGGCTACACAATTCTTGGGACCTTGACAGCCATTGAAGCTTTTTTCTGGCAAGATTTCCATGATGCTCTGTGTTGGTTTCAATCTAGCCAACTCTGTATCAACACAAAAAACTGTGTCCATGATCTTTGGCACCAGCCAAAAATTAGCCAGACTTCCAACTCTGCCTGTCTTCTCCACCTTGGATGGCACACCCCTTGAAGTACATAGATACATAGACAGTGTTGGCAGATAAGGGCCTACGGCCCAACCCGTTTGCCCATTTGAGCTTGTAAGTTCACTTTATGTTTTCCTAGAAGTCTGTTGCCCCTTAACCCTGACCTCTAGAATTCCTTTATGTCTATCCCATGCATTCTTAAATCCTGTGATTGTTTCAGCCCCCACCACTTCCTCTGGCAGGGTGTTCCACTTGTCCACCACCTGTTCTGTGAAGAAATTCTTCCTCATGTTTCCTCTGAATCGTCTTCCCTCCAACTTCATCCCATGCCCTCTAGTCCTAGAACATCTTTTTCACTTAAAAATAGTGTATTCCTGCACCCTGTTCCTCCATATAAGATACTTATAGGTCTCTATCATATCCCCTCTCTCCCTCCTCTCCTCCAGGGAGTACATATTCAGTTCCTTCAACCTGTCCTCATAGGACTTGTGATGAAATCCATGTATCATCTTTGTTGCCTTCCTCTGAACCTTCTCTACCCTGTCTATGTCCTTATGTAAGTAAGGTCTCCAGAACTGTACACTGTACTCCAGGTGGGGTCTCACTAGTGTCTTGTATAGAGGAATTATGACCTCCCTTTTCCTGCTGGTGATGCCCCTGCCTATGCATCCCAGCATCCTATCTGCTTTACCTGTTGCCTTGTCACACTGTTTCCTTACCTTGAGGTCATCAGAGATGCAAACCCCAAGATCCCGTTCCTGCTTGGTGCATGCTATATCCTCACCCCCCTACTGATATATTGTGCCAGGGTTTTTGTACCCCATATGTATTATCTTGCACTTCTTTACATTGAATTTCAACTACCAAACCCCTGACCATTCTTCAAGTTTCTGCAGGTCCCTTCTCATTCTGTCTACACCCTCTGGTGTGACTACTCTGTTACAGAGCTTTGTGTCATCAGCAAACAGGGAAATTCTGCCTTCTAGGTCCTGTGAAATGTCACTGATGAAGATGTTGAATAGGACCGGTCCCAGCACTGATCCCTGTGGTACCCCATTGGTCACTCTTCCCCCTGTGGAGTGACAGCCATTTACCACCACCCTCTGTGTCCTACCTCCCAGCCAGTTACCTACCCACCACACTACTGTCCTGCCCACACCCATATTCCCCAGTTTGTGTAATAGTCTTCTATGTGGCACTGTGTCAAAGGCCTAGCTGAAGTCAAGATAGGCCATGTCCACTGCCCTCCCCTGATCTGCCTCCCTAGTCACTCAGTCGAAAAATTCAACAAGGTTGGTCTGACGTGACCTTCCCCTAGTGAAACCATGCTGCCTTTGGGTCCTGTAGTCCATTGACAACCAGCTATTCCACCAATCTCTCCTTCAGTAGTACTTCCATGATCTTCCCCACTACCGAGGTGAGGCTGACTGGTCTGTAGTTCCCCACTTCCTCTTTGTTCCCACTTTTGTATAAGGGGACTACATCTGCTGTCCTCCAGTCTTTGGGTACCTCTCCTGTTTCCAGTGACTGGCTAAACAGGATTGCCAGAGGTTCAGCCACCACCTCTCTTAGTTCTTTAAGGACCCTGGGGTGCACCCCATCTGGCCCCATTGCTTTATCAACTGTTATTACTTCCAGTTCCTTCAGGACCCTTTCTCATGTAAAGGGACTTGTGTACATTTCTGCACCATTCCCACCCCTTGTAATCCCTTCAGACCCATTACCCTCCTCTTCCTCAGTAAAGACTGAGCAGAAATACCTGTTCAATATGTCAGCTTTACTGTTGTCATCCTCCATGCGGCCCCATCCTCCCCCATTCAGTCTCACTATCCCTCCCTTTGCCTTTCTTTTTTCACTTATGTACCTGTAAAAGGTTTTGTCCCCTCTACCCACTGATTTTGCAATGTGATCTTCTGTCTGAGCTTTGGCTTCCCTTACTGATCTCCCTGCCTCCCTTTGCTTCTCATGGTGCTTCTCCCTATCCCCTTCTGCCTGTGTCTTTTTGTATGCCTGAATGCAATCTTTTTGGCTTTCACTTTCTCCGCTACCTGCTTGGAAAACCATAATGGCCTCCTCTTCCTTTTCCCCTTGCTAACCTGCTTAATGCATAATTCTATTGCTCTTGTAATCCACGTTTTAAATACTGTCCACTTTTCTTCAACCCCTGATTCCTGCCCCATTCCCCTTAATGCCTCTGTCAAGCATCTCCCCATTTTCCCAAAGTCTGCCCCCCTAAAATCCAGGATACATGTTTTTGTGTGGTTTGGTTCTGCTCATTCTGTGATTTCAAACCACAATGACTGGTGGTCACTGTTCCCCAGGTGCTCCCCCAAGTCTGTTACCCCATCACACTGTCCCTGTTTGTGAACACAAGGTCCAGTATTGCCTTCTGCCGAGTTGGTTCCATGACCAGTTGCTTGAGGAAGGCACCCTGATGGGAGTCCAGGATAAATCTGCTCCTAGTTGATGCTGCTGCTGGGATGCTCCAGTCCACATTTGGAATGTTGAGGTCTCCAGCCAGCACAACCTCACCCTTGTCTGCCATCCTTTGGATGTCTAGCATCAGCTCCCTATCTGTTTCTTCCTCCTGGGCTGGTGGTCTATAGACCACACCTGTACAGATGGCTGGTCCCATTTACCTTTCCAGCTTAACCCACAGTATCTCTCCCCTATTTTGTTCCTCCTCGATCTCTGTGGCCCTTATGTCATTTTTCACATACAGTGCCACTCCTTCTCCCTTCCTACTTGCCCTGTCTCTTCTGAATATGTTGTAGCCAGGTAAGGTCATCTCCCAGTCGTGGTTATCATTACACCAGGTTTCTGTGATGGTCACAATGTCCAGGTCTGACTGCACCATGACAGCCTCCAGATCCTCCATCTTGTTCTGTAATGATCTGTAACAGAGTTGATATACAAGGGGGGGTAGAAAGGATGAGAAGGGACTTGACAAGGTTGGAGGAATGGTCAGACATATGGCAACTTAGATTCAATGCAAAGAAGTGCAAAGTAATGCACCTGGGAAATAAAAATCCAGGAGAAGAGTACACAATAGCAGGGGAGGTACTAACAACAACAATAATGGAAAGGGATCTGGGTGTAGTCATATCAGATGACCTAAAGGTGGGTATGCAATGTGAGAAGTCAGTAGGAAAAGCCAGGGGGATACTGGGATGCATAGGGAGGGGCATCACAAGTAGAAAAAGGGAAGTGGTTATCCCTCTATACAGACAGTTGGTGAGACCCCATCTGGAGTACTGTGTGCAGTTTTGGAGACCTCATCTATGCAAGGACATAGACAGGATGGAAGCAGTCCAGAGGAGGGCAACTAAAATGGTGCAGGGCCAACATCAGAAACCATATGAAGAGAGACTGAGAGAGCTTAATATGTATACCCTTGATGAAAGGAGGGAATGGGGGACATGATAGAAACTTTTAAGTACCTCAAGGGAATCAACAAAGTCCAGGAGGGTAGCATCTTTCAGAAAAAGAGATGTGTAAGAACAAGGGGGCACAATTTAAAGTTAGAGGGGGGATGGCTCAGGGGTCATGTGAGGAAATTCTTTTTCACGGAGAGAGTGGTGGACGCATGGAACCGCCTTCCTGGAGAGGTTGTGGGGTCTAAAACAGTGGAGGAATTCAAACATGCATGGGACAGACATAAGGCAATTATAGTGGGGGGTTGCAGGAAATAGGCTGTTGGTTAACTAGAATCTGCAGCTTATCCAGTAGGTAGGGAAATGGGCAGACTGGGTGGGCCAAGTGGTCCTTATCTGCCGTCAAAGTCTATGTTTCTATGTTTGTTGCTAAGGCTCCTGGCATTTGCACACATGGCTTTCCATGATTTGACCTCCCTAGACTGTTTAGCTGTTCTACTCCAGCCCATTCCTTGGTTGTCCTTTATCCCTGGTTCTCCTTGCTGTCTGCCCTTCTGTTGAATTTTGCCCCTTTTTTGCCTATTCACCTCTTGGGTGCTTATCTCCATCTTTTGCACACTGCTTTGTAGAGATATCCACTCCTCCGGTTCATTGGTTCCACTGCTTGCTGTGGGGGGAGGGCAATTAGGTACCCTTCTTGCTGGCCTGCCACCCCCCCCTTGACTAGTTTAAATACTTGTCAGTGCAGCATTTAAACTTATCATAGAGTGCTTGGATTCCCCTCCAGGATGGATGCAGGCCGTCAGGCTTGAATAAACCTCCATCCTTCCAGGTGGGTCCCCAGTCACCAATGAATCCAAACCCCTCCTCACAGCACCAGTTCTTCAACCATGAGCTAAAGTTCCTGGTGCATGCACCCTTATGCTTTCCCATGCCTCTCACAGATAGTACTTCCAAGAAGGTGACAGAAGTAGCTACTTGCTTGAGACCCCTCCTCAATTTCCTAAACTCTTCCTAAACTGCCTTTGGCTTCCCATTTGCCAGGTCATTAGTACCTAGGTGGATTATGACATCCAGCTCACCCTCCCGTCTTGCCTTCCCAGTGATCCCCAGGATCTTCCTTTTCATACCTCCATGCCGTGGCACCTGGTAGACACCTCACCCCCCCTGTCCTCCCCCTCCTGTGTTCCTAGCTGGATCCCTCTTATGATGGAAGTGATTCATTCATTCAAATAACTCAAGGTGTTACTAGAGAAGACAATTGACTTCTCTGCCACAGTGATGCCATCCACACCAAGATTCATACTAAACTTGATGCCTTGTAAGGCAATAAAAACTGTCTGCCTCCACAGGTACACTATGAACTTGTCACCAGAATGGAACTTCCAGTCTTAGACTATACAGACATGGTCTATGGCACTGCTTCTTCTACAGTACCTCCCCTGGCTTGACTGGACACTATCTGCAATGCCTTCAGTCATCTTCCTACCAACTCACCATCTCTTACCCACCATTGCTCCATCTGCTTCTCCTTATCCATTCTTCCTGTACCTTCATGTGTCCAGAACCACTGTTCCTCATTCATATTGAAATATTTGTTTGGATCCCTTCCCTTTTACCTCTCCTCACTCCTCTCCTCCACTACCTCTGCCTCCTGCTCCCTCTGCTCCAGGGATTCTTTCACTTTTGCCATTCCTCAACCAACCTCCTATGCTGGTCAATCAGCCTTTTCCTATCATCTTCCTTCACTCTGGAACCTACTCTCAGCCTCCATCCCTTTCACTACCTCCCATATTTTCCTCAGGTACGGACATACGATGAAGCCAGCAGAATCAAGGCCATTAGGTCTATTGAGTCTGCTCATATTACAGGATTCTCAACATCAGTTACTGACTGTGCCCCCCCCACCCAAATATGCTCCTCCCATTTGTCTACCTCTCTCTTGACCCTTATTTTCCCCTAACTATTTCTGAGCCTCTCTTGAAGCTGCCTATCATTTTCAATGAAGCCATCTCATCTGGAAGCCTTTTCCAGCCTGCCACCACCCTCTCCATGAAGAAGTGCCTCCTAGCCTCTTTCCTTAACATTTACCCTCCAACTTGAGACTGTGTACCCTTGTGTTTTGGTTCCCACTAAGCTTGAAGATACCCTCATTATCAACCCTATTTATTCTTTTCAAATACTTGAAGGTCTCAGTTATGCCCCTCCTCTCTCTCTTCCCTCCACTGAGTGCATGTTCAAGGTCTCCAACTTCTCCTCGTACATCCTACCTTGCTGGCCCATGATCATCTTAGTTGTCCTGCTTTAGACCATCTCCAGTGGTTTATGTCCTTTTTAAGGTATGGGCACCAGTACTGAGCACTGTACTCTAGATACAGCCTGACTAATGACCCATACAAGAGAAGTATTACCTCCTTTTCCCTTCTGCTACTGATCAATCTCGCAATGCAGTCCAACATTTATTTGCCTTTGAGTCTGCTTTCCCACACTGGGTGAAGTGTTTCAGGTCACTAGTGATCATCACTCCCAGGTCCTTCTCCTCCTCTGATGATGTAGATACCAGGCCCTCCCAGATTGTACTTAGCCCTCAGGTTCTTGGTTCCAACATGCAGAACCTTGCATTTCTTTGCATTGAAGTCAAGTTGTCAAATCCCAGAACACCTCTGTAGCTTTTCCAGATCTTCCCTTAGGTGTTGCGTCCCTTCTGCTGTGTCCACCCTCCCACAGAGGTTGGTATAATCAATGAATAGGCACATTTTACCCTTATTGCTACCTCAATACTGCTGATGAAGACACTGAACAGCACCAGTGCGAGCACCAAGCCCTGTGGGACACCACTGGTGACCTTCCTTGTGCTTGAGCACTCACCTCCCACAACTGCACTCTGGGTCCTACCCCTCAGTTTGTTTTCCACCCATCCGGTCAGCTTCTAACCAACCCCTAGATCCACCAGCTTCCTGATCAACCTCTTGTGAAGTACAGAGTCAAAGGCCTTGCTGAAGTCCAGGTATAGGATGTTCACCACTTGGCCCCTGTCCACTGTTATAGTGGCCCCATCAAAGAATTCAGATTTGTTTGGCATGATCTCACTACCACAAACCCATGTTGCCTCTCATCCTGGAGATCATTACCATGCAGATACTCTACTAACATTTCCTTAAGTATGGTCTCCATGAGCTTGCACAAGAATGAGATCAGACTGACCATCTGTAGTTCCCTGGGTGATCCTTTGGATCGTTTTTATAGAGAGACACTACATGTGCCATTCTTGAGCCCTGCAGTAGTATTCCTGACTCCAGTGAACTATTAAACAGGTCAGCCAAGGGATCTGTAAGCTCCTCCTCCTCCAGCTCCCTTAGCACCCTTGAACGTATGCCACCTTGGCCTGGGGAATTGCCAACCTTCAATGCTAGCAACCCTGTCCTCACCTTATCCACCTCTATTAAGGTGGCACACATGGCTTTCCATGATTTGACCTCCCTAGACTGTTTAGCTGTTCTACTCCAGCCCCTTCCCTGGTTGTCCTTTATCCCTGGTTCTCCTTGCTGTCTGCCCTTCTGCTGAATTTTGCCCCTTTTTTGCCTATCCACCTCTTGGGTGCTTATCTCCATCTTTTGCACACTGCTTTGTAGAGATATCCACTCCTCTAGTTCACTGGTTCCACTGCTTGCTGTGGGGGGTGGGCAATTAGGTTCCCTCCTTGCTGGCCTGCCACCCCCCCCTTGACTAGTTTAAATGCCATGAGCCCACTTCCCCTTTCTCCTCTATTTCCCCCTAGTGGCATAGGTCCATCTCTCTCTCCCTGATGAAGACAGAACAGGAGTACTCATTTAGTACCTTTGCTTTGTCCCCATCTCATCTACCCACCCATCCCCTTTCTCGAGCCTAACAATCCATCTTTCTTGTCTCTTTTCTCCCTAATATGATGGAAAAAGGCCTTTTCTCCCTTTTTCTTCCCTCAGCTTGCTTCAGTTCCTTCTGAGCTTTTGCCCACTGGATTACATAAACTGCTATGCTGGCCATCTTCAGTTAGTCCTCTCTATCTTCCTCCCTTTAGGTCCTCCTGAATTTCTTGGAGGCTGACTTCATATTCCTTATTGCCAGAGTAACCTCAGTGCTAAACTATCTGGGTGCTTTGATCCACAAGTTCTTCCATTTGAGCTTAATGAACTCTCTTAAATCAACCATTATTCCGTCCTTGATGATGGACCACCTTTGATCCACCTCCATGTCCACTTGGATGCTTGCCAGGTGACACCTTAGCAGCTTGCCCATCTTTCTGAAGTTCACCTTTCAAAAATTCAGGAGTTTAGTCTTAGTTGGGCCTTTTTCTCCCCCATGTCCAAATGGAACCTCACTGTGTGATGGTCACTCCCACTCCCAAGAGACTTCTTGACCCATATACCCTGGATGTGGTCCCTGTTCGACAGCACCAGATCAAGGATTGACCCCTCCCTGGTGAGTTCTGTGATGTCCTGTGTCAGGAACCCACTTTGCAGTGCATCTAGGATCTCCAGACTCCTGGTGCAGGTCATGGCTGGTACCCTCCAATCCACCTTAGGTGGGTTGAAGTCTCCCACTGTTTGCACCTCTCCATTCCCTGCAGAAGTCAATATTTGTGAGTCCAATTCCCTGTCTCCTTCATCCTTCCTCCAGCTGGTTGAGTGGTCTGTAAACCACACCAGCCTCACCTTCCTCCCTCTATTAAACAATAACTAAATCCAAATTGCTTCCGCCAGCCCCTCTTCTGACTGCTCCATAGTTCAGGTTATACCCTCCCTGATGTAAACTGCACCCCCCTTCTGACCTCTTTGTCCCTCCTGTATAATTTAAACCCAGGAATAAAGATGTCCGAGGCATAGTAAGGTGTTGTCCATGTCTCCGTGACTGCCGTGATCTCCACTCCGATCTCAGCCAACAATGCCTGCAGGTTATCCATCTTGTCTCCAAAACTGTGTGCACTCAAGACACCACCTTCCACCTAGAGTCAGAGCCTCCTTCCCTCCCATCTGTCTTTCTCATTTCTCCCCATTACTTGTGCTTCCTCCCCCACTGCTAACCTCCTTGCTATTCCTCCACCTCCTCTCTTCAGTCTCCCCTACTGTAATGGGAGTGGAGGTCTGCTGACCTCTTCCTCCTGGAGATTTGGGGCCTGCATGCCTGCTTTGCCACCCCTAGTAGTTTAGATGTTTTGGTTTATGTACTCCCCAGCTTGTCCCTGAGGACCCTTAACCCCGCACTACTCAGGTGCTGTCTGTCTGGTACTACAAATGTTTTATTTGACCAAGTCTCTTCCCAACCCCCAATGCAGCTGTTCCCTTCCTCCTTTCACCATTCTCTCATTCTGTCATTGAGATCCTCCATCCATGGCTTCCTGACCATGCTGACTCTTTGTACTGACAACACCTCAGAGAATGCCAGTGATCTAGCTACCTCTCTATACAGCCTCCCTACCACCCTGAATCTTTCCTGTACCACCCCCTCCTCCTCTCTGGCTAGGTTGTTGGTACTTAGGTGTATAACTATGACTGTTTCCCCCCAGCTACTGTCACCATCACCTCAATTTTTGGGTACACTCTCTCTGCTGTCATCCCTGGCATGCAAACCACCTTCCTGTCTATATTTGGGTCCTCCTTCTTTCCCCAGTGAATACCCTTAATTATGGAGTCCAAAGGAATACTACCCTACTGCTCCCCCAATTCCTAACTCCCTCTTTTCCTTCTTTGACTGCCTTGCGAGCTTTGCCTCCACCTAACTGCTCCCCCTCAGTCATGGTTACCACCTCACCCTTATTATCCCAAAGCCCTGCTTGACTGACACCCCCACAGCCTCTACTCAACCCTGTCCATCTCCCACCCCCTCTGTCCTTTTCTTTCTGTTCACCCCAAACACACTGTCCTTCCTCCCTCCTCCTGTCACCTTACCCCCTCCCTTCCCATCTCCTATTTCACTCTCCATGTTCTTTCTCTTCCCCACCCACCATAACTACTTTTTAATGCCCTACCCCCTTCTCCTGTCCTACTCCCCTGACCCTGTTGTCATAATCTGACCTCTCTCCCCAACTCCTTTTCCCCCATCTTTATTTCCAGACAGTGGATGATCTATTCCTTGAAGACACCCCTTTGACTGTTCCACTCCTGTTGCCTCTCCCACAGCACCACCCCTTCCCCATCACTTGTCATTCCCCCTTCCTGGGATCCCCAGTCCCTGAAGGTAGGTTTACCCCCGTAATGTGGTGATTCCCTTGACACCCATCCCCTGCCTACTGCCCTTGCTGCCCTGGTTATCCCCCATCTGTTTTTCTGTCCCTTGCCCAACTCCTCCTATGCTCCCCACTAGCCTCCCATCTGAGCTGCCGGTCTTCTGCCTTTAGGTGCTTTAGGCTCCTGCACACTGGACAGCCCACTGTTGCCCACATTATACTGAGGAATCCTGCCACCCCACAACTATTATAGCACATCACCTTCTTCCCACTATCCCGATGCCTGTACATACAGTATTCCTATTTCCCCTCATCCTCCTGACCCCTGGCCCACTTACACTCAAGCTAGGAACCTCCATATATAATCATTTGGGGATGGTTGCAAAAGCCACAATTCCCCATTATCCTTGGCAGCTAACCCTTGATACTCCAACCCCGTATTGCCTCCTTGAACTTCAATACAAATGTCAGGTGGCCTTAGATAGGGACCAGCTGCACTCTCGTGCCTGTGTTACCCATGTGGGCTGGTCCCAGACAAGAGCTAGCTGCCCTCTGTAGGACTCTCCTAACCTGTTATATTTATAAACAGATCCTAGATAGGGATCAGCTGCAAACTTCTACCAACATAGAAAAAGCAAGCATGTTCTAAACCTCGGGCTGATGGTGCCTCGTAGGCAGCAAGCCTGAAATTCAAATAAGAAAACAAAAACTGAGTACTTGAAGTGAGACAAAGCTTGTGTTGCTAAATCAAAATGCAAACTATATTGTGGAGTCCTGATGAAAAACATCGACTGGTAGCCCCAGTGCTTCAATCGTTAGGAGTTCCTCAGGGGGCATGTCAGAATGGTGAAACAGACTCAGATTTAAAGCTCACATTTAAAGTGATATACGAAGTGCATTTCATTTAGAAAACATGTGTCACATAAAATCACAACGCAATAGACCTGAGAGATCTGTGGGAAAGTATTGTAATGTACCAGTACAGAATCACTGAAAAATCCCCAGCATGAAAATCACAGGTCACAAAAGAGAAATCAAGTTAAATACATATTTGGTGAAACCTTATGGAAACAGCCAAAACCCTCTACATGCAGGCTTCAGAAAGACTGTCATATCAATCACAGGTATAAATCTATATAACCTTAAAAATTAATAAAGGCAAGTGCCCGCAGTAAGAGATAGGTACCTTGCCGGGGGGTTGGGGTAGGTTCCATAAACTCCATTATTTGTTCACAAATAGCAAACTAAACATTAAGATTTGCAAATAGAAACCACAAAGAGCCCCTGGTTAGTTTTAAAAACCACAACCAAATACAAAAATCAAAAAGTTTAAATGTTTTCATATTAAACTGGATAAAAAGGGTATATAACTGGAAAATGTGTTACAGTAGTACAGCTAGGAGGCAAACAAAGAAATAGATAGAACAGACTTAGTATATTCCTAGCCCAAATGGTGAAACTTGTAAAGGCCATGGATCCTTCCACAGATTTCAAAACTATCTGTGATTCTTACTGATAAAAAAAGTTCCTGATCAAAATTATAGGAAGCTTCCTATATAATCTAGTTGGGGACGGCTGCAAAAGCCACAATTCCCATTATCCTGAGCAGCTAACCTCCTAGCTTCCTTGCAGAGCTGGGCAAAATTAGCAAATTCCAAATTTGCAGAATATTTGTGAAATTCCATGAAATTCCGTGAACTTGTTTGGAATTATCTGAAACTCTGTAGTTGGCCATAACTCAGTCCATGTTACAGCTAAAAGTAGGCATGCATATTATCTGCTATAGGCCCTAAAAGCTGTCATAACAGTTGGATGAAGGGCGGAAATGTTATAGGGGCCCCAAATCTGGCAATTTAATGTTCAAGTGAACATTTCTGAAAATATTTCTACGCTTACAACTTAGCCACCTTTGGAGCAAGATCATTGAAAATTTATAAGCATACTTTCTTGGAAAAGCTATAGAAGTGCCTAAATAAGGAAGTAATGGTTATGTAAATTGTATGTTTTAGCCATGACCTGTCTCCCGACATGACTTCCTGGGCTCGCTTCTGAACCCAGGTCATCAGCACGGCAATATGACGCTCTGATGCTGGACCATGGTGGTTGCCATAAAGCCTGATATTTAGGGCTAATTAACCTAGCAACATTGGTTATATTCAGTTCTCTAGCTTTAATTTTATTGGGCTTAAATGTCTGCAGTATTCATAACTGCAAAATGTGATTTTAAAATTTCTGAAAGTTTGGCAGCCCGTAGCTCAGCCACTTTCAAGCTAGAGATTTGAAACATGGCACACATATGTATGGTGAGTGATAAAGTCACCTTACCACAATTGGTGAAATTTGGACAAATACTTTTAGTTTATTTAGTTGTTTACTTTAATTTTAAACATTTACAAATGTTTGGAGGCTTATAACTCAGTCATTTGTTACGTTAGATATCTGAAATGTGGCACACACTTGTGGGGGGATTGGTAAAGTCAGCATTCTAATTTCATGAAATTTGGACACAAATTGTTTAAATTAGATGGAAATAACCCAAATCAGAATTTTGGCAAATTTTTTTGAAGTCTTAGTGCACATTTCACAAAATTTCAAGGAAGTAAAATCAGCATTTTGGCAGAATTCCACTGGCAGAATATAAATTTCACCTAGCCCTACTTTCTTGAGCCACAATACAAATGAAAGCTTACCTTAGACAGGGACCAGTTGCACTCCTGTGCCTGTGTTACCCTTGTGGGCTGGTCCCAGATAGGAGCCAGCTTCCCTCTCTGGCTCACCCGTAACCTATTATATTTACAAGTTGGCCCCTAGATAGGAATCAATTGCAGACCTCTACCAACACCTGACTAGCCAGTTCACCTTCTGCCCTTGTACCTCCTCTGCAGACCTCCTACTGTCCCCCACAGTTCCTGATGCACCAGCAACACATACTGTTTGAAAAATCAGTTTGAACACTATCAGGCCCCAACACTTAACTGAACTGCTTCTCCTCATTCCTCCGCTTCCCAAAACTGCAAGCCGGTAGGTTCCTCACATTCTAAGAGCAGGCCAACAAGTGCTGGCCTTTTCTATCAGCCTACTGCAGCCTCCCTATTGGAGGGATGTAGCCGCGCAACCAAGAGGGAAACACAAGGGCTTATATTATTTCTCCTGTCCATATACAGCTCATTATACTAACCACAATGCCTGTCTATGCCAGTATGTACATATATATACATATATATGCAAGCTATAATACCCGACAGGGTGAGCGGTATTGGGAAATACCGGACTACCCAGGGGCGTAATGAGGCCAGATGTCGCAGGCGGAGGGCCTTATAGCCCTTGGAAGGTCCAGTATTGCCCAATACTGCCCATCATGGAGGGTATTATTGCGCTTAGAAAATGGGCTTAAGTTTAAGATTGTTTTTTAGTTGAAATATTGGAATAGAATAAAAATAAAATCTTTCAAATATATTAAAAAGGAAGTTTTATGTAAAGTAATCCCTGCCTGTCAGTTGCATTTCCCTTTTTGTCAGAGCCGTCAGTAGAGGGCGCTCCTATAGGAGGCCAGAGCTCCTGGAAATGCCAGGAATGTCTGTATTATCTGCGGTGATCGCGGAAGGGGGACACTTATGAGTTATGAATGGCAGAGGATGTAAGGAGCCACAGTAAGGTAACTGATTTTTTTAAAAAAAGTGTTTTTCCGTTTGTTTTCTGCAAGCATGAAATGCAGTCAGATGAAAGTGCAGAAGTGAGTGGGACTGTCTCGTAGTAACGCTTAGCATGCAACATGCTAGCACTTGCCTAGTACTTCAAATTTAAGGGAAAAATGTGTTTTTTGTGACAGGGTAGCGCTTAGTGCCCGATATGCTATCGCTACCATTTTAAAGTGGAAACCTCTTGCGTTTGTCAGAAAAAAATAGTTGGGGGGGGCCTCAGCCCTCACATCTCACTAAGCGAGAGGCAAGAAATGGCAGCTATTTTCTTTGAACATTCGGGTTGCCCATCTATACTCTCAGTAATGGGGCATCTCGAATTTCCACTTGTTTTTATTGAAACTTAATGTACCCCCCTGCTGTGGCTCTCAGCCAATCAAACAGCTTCTACAATCTAGCCTATTTTCTATATATATATATATATATATATATATATATGTATATATTTATATTTAGAAATTATAAGGCATTTGCCAGCATATCATGGTAGAGTGTGGCTGGTAGTATCCTTACCTTAATTCGTACAAGTTTGGATTTTTAAACCACACTGGAGCTCTAGGGTATGCTGCAACCTCTGTAGACAAAGAACCTCTGTGCGTAAACACTAGGCAAGGGTTACCCCAAAGGGCATTTGGCTGGGAAGCCAAGTTTCAAGAAAATACAAAGTCACACATGCCCCCACAATGCAAAGCATCATGGGCTGCATATGCAAATCACCACAGAATGTTATGCTGGTCCAACTTTAAGCAGAATTGCATGGTGCCAAAAGGCCTCTCACACAGTTTGCAAAGGGTGCTAACAGAAGACATAGACACGTGTTTCGTCCTACCAGGACTCATCAGTATGCCTCGTCTGTTTGACACCCCCGTGGAATGGACCAGCTACCCCTAAGGCAGTGTGCCTGGGATATATCGTGGTGACTTCTGTAGATGCACATTTAGAACTGATCCTAGGAGAATAGATTCCCCAGAAGGGGGACAGACTTTCTTCAAAGTCACATGTGCATCAAGTAACTTATCAGGTGTACACAATCCATGATGTCATGAATGTGTAGTACCTCAGAGATTATCCCCCCACAGTTAGGGCTGCCGAGCCCTGCTCACCGTCCACCCTTGTCCCTTGTTTTGCAGCTCTCATCTCTCCCTCTGCAGCCCTCCTCCCACCTCCTGTCTCCCACTGCCCCTGAATCATCAGCTACAAATACCATTTGAAAAATAAGTTTAAACAGTATCAGTCCCCAGCACTTAACTCAACTGCTTCTCATCACTCCTCTGCATCTCAAAACTGCACGCTGGTGGGTTTCTCACACTCTGGGAGCCAACATCGGAGTGCTGACTTTCTTTTTACCATACTACAACCTCCCTATTGGAGGGCTATATCCTGGTAACTGTAATTGTGCAGAAAACCTTTCCTCCTCCGTATGTTCAAGTTCAAGTTTATTGCAGGAAAGACTCCGTTGAGCAAGCTCATTCACAAGGAGGTCCTGAGGTACATACACATACAGTTCGCAATTACATAGACAGGAGATATAAAATGTAGAACAACAACAAAAAAAAAAATATATAATACAAGAGGTATACACAATAGAAGTCCTTATGCTATATATGCAGTACATTCCAGCTTTAACCTTGCCCTAAATTATGTAACACATTTCAGCTTAATAAGTAGAGGGCCAGCTGGTACCTAGGAAGTTGACTTGGCGTTAGGGGCCTAGTAGCACCTACATATGTCTTTTAATTTAGTGATAGCTAGTGTTTTGTAGGAGTTAATTGATGTGATGCTGGTTAGCTTCAGCATGGCTTGTAGTTGGTTCCAAATGTTTGGGAGGGTGTATGAGACAGCTCTTTGGCCAGCTGTGGTACGTGTCCTGGGAACATCTAGTAGGATAGCGTCAGATTTTCTTAGGAAGTAGGCGCTATGCGAGATGTGTATGAGAGACGTTAAATAGACAGGCAGTTTGCTGAGTAGTAATTTGAGGGTCCAAATGCCAGAATGCAGGAGGCATCTGGTGGCAAGAGAGATCCACCCAACTGCTGCATAAAGATCACAGTGGTGGGTCATGTACGCAGAGTTAGTAATGAAGTGAAGAGCACGGTGATAGAGTATGTCCAGTTTAGATAGGCTCAAGGTTGGGGAGGAGATAAAGATAATGTCTCCGTAGTCAAGCAAGGGAAGGAATGTTGCTTGGACAAGTCTTTTGTGGGTCGCGAGAGAAAAGAAGGTCCTATTTCTAAAGAAGAAACCTAAGCGTGCTTTAAGCCTCTTTGATAGATCCTCGATGTGGTTGTTGAAGGAAAGCTTGTTGTCTATCCACATACGTAGATATTTAAATTTAGGTACGACTTCCAAGGGTTCTCCTAGGGAGGTAACTATGAAGTTTTTAGGTGGGATAGGTAGGGCACCAGACAAGGCAAGTCTCAAGAAATTCATTGTCTTGGTTTTTTGGGCATTTAAGAGAAGCTTGGCATTGATAAAGTTGCTTTCTAACTAGATAAAGTCAGCTTGGAGTGCTTCTCTGACTTCAGTTAAGGATGAGCCTGATGCATACAAAACTGTAACATCAGCAAAGAAATGTATGCTAGAGTTCTTTATGTGGGAGTCAAGGTTGTTGATGTACAGGGAAAAAAGGATTGGTCCTTGGATGGAGCCTTGAGGGACTCCTCTGGCAATTGGAAGGGTGGCAGATAGTAGGCCATCAGTTTTGACTTTCTGTATCCTTCCCATGAGATAACTGTTAAATCACTGTAAGGTAAGTGGAGTGGCACCTATGTAGGCAAGACAGGTGATTAGGAGGTGATGGTCTACAGTGTCGAAGGCCTTACTGAGGTCTAGAAAGACTGCACCAGTAACCTTCTTGGTGTCCATAGCATGGATCCAGTCATTAGAGACATTAGCCAAGACTGAGATGGTACAGTGCTTCACCTGAAGCCAGATTGGGCCGGGTTTAGGAGTGAGTGTGCTTCAAGGTGATTTTTTAGTTGGTTGTATATAAGTTTTTCCAGCACTTTGGAGAGAACGGGCAAGACAGAGATAGGATGGTAGTTGTTTAAGTCACAAGGATCTCCTGATTTAAGAGAGGAAGAACATGGGCAGATTTCCAGCAGGATGGAACAGTGACTGTGGTAATAGAGAGATTGAAGATGTGAAGGATGGGGGCTGTGAGCTGGGCATAGCCTAACCACAAGAAAAATGATTCAAGGCCATCGTTCCCTGCTCTTTTCTTGGTGTCAAGGCTAAGAATTATGTCTTCGACTTCTTTGTAGCTAAACAGGCACAACTAGAAGGGATGAGGTGGAGTAGCATGTGTAGAATCTGGGCTAGTGTTGCTATTCACTCGGCTAGCATATGGGGTGGAGTCGAATGCCAACCCGGCAGTGGCAAAGTGAAGGTTAAGTTCTTCGAAGATTCACAGTTTATTTTCAACCATCCCGTCCTTGGCCAGAATCTTGATGGGAAGGGAGGAAGCAGCAGGATGGCCTTCAATGGATCTCAGTGTCTTCCAGATTTTTGGGGAGTTCCCTTTGGCCTGCTCCAGAGTGGAGATGTAGAAGTTTACTTTAGTAGCACGCACACTTTTAACACAGGCATTTCGGGCAGTTCTAAATGTCTGCCAGTCTGCTGGGTTCTTTGTGTGCCTGACCCTAGCC
This sequence comes from Neoceratodus forsteri, assembly GCA_016271365.2. Taxonomy (NCBI): domain Eukaryota; kingdom Metazoa; phylum Chordata; order Ceratodontiformes; family Ceratodontidae; genus Neoceratodus; species Neoceratodus forsteri. The sequence continues at coordinate 1,367,945,631 of CM057459.1, forward strand.
TATAGGTCGTCTCTATTGGTAAGTGCAGATTTGAGCTCTTGGGTGAACCACGGATGCAAGATTTTCCACACCCTCATTTTAATGAGAGGAGCATGCTTGTTAATTAGGGTGGTGAGGTTATCATTTAGGACAGAGATAGCGGCATCAGTAGATTTGACAAGATATAGGTCTTGCCACCTGATCATAGCTAGATCGGTTAGGAAGTTTACTGAGTTGAATTTACGGAACGAGTGTTTGATTCTGAATTTAGGGTGCTGCTGGGTTTTAGATTGTAATCTTGTACATACAACGATACTGTGGTCGCTCATGTCGTTAAGGAAAACTGCAGAATGTATGAGATTTTATGGGGATGTGAAGTTATGATGACATCTAACAGTGAGCTGTTTGCAGAGTTAGAAGCATTGATTCTTGTCGGTTTAGTTACTATCTAAGACCCAGCTCATCACAGATGGCTTTTAGGGAGTGGGATTTAGCAGTGAGCCAATCCATATTGAAGACCCCTAAGATTATTGTTTCCGTGTTAGCAGCCAAAGTTATGGATTTCAGCATGTTAAGAATTTCTGTGCCTTCTGACGGGGGTCTATAGCCACCAATGATTGTGATGCACTCTGGGGATGGAAGGTGAAGTTTAAGTGAGACAATCTCGTATTCCTTGGGCTTAGTTTGACAGGAAATGCTGCTAACATCAAATTTTGATTTGGCGTATACAACCACCCCCACCGAATCCCTATCAGCCCTAAAGAGCTTCAAGCCCAGTATAGTAATTTGCGGATCAGTGTTGGTCTTTCTTAGCCATGACTCGGTAATTATAATCAGATCTGGGTCAGTGTGGGCTGCCCAAACTTGAAAATGATCACGTTTTTTGAGCAGGCTTAGAATATTGACCATCAACAGTTTCATTCCAGGAGCAGCTGCAAACTCCGACGGAGAAGTGATTTGAGTTGGGGGACCTGGATTCAGTTCAACATTGCCTGAACAGAAAAGGAGAATTAGAAACATTTTCTTGAGGGCATTTATCAGGTAGAAGTGGGCTCTTTTTGTGTGGGTTCTTGTGTGGTGTTCAGTCATTGAGGTAAGGTCTAGCCAGGGCATAGGAGATGCTGACATGGCCGTTCAAGGCTAGCAGAGGAAGTGCAGGGAAAGACATTGGTGAAGGGAGGAGGACCAGAGGAGAGGGATGAGAATTAAAATGAAAACCCGACAGATTAAGAGTAGGGAAGCAATATGAAGATGCAGCAGGAACTATGATTGTGGGTTCCCAGGCTGGGATGACTTCTGACTTAGCATGGATCAGTGCTTTATGAGTCATACTTTGTGCCAGGATTAGAAGTAGAATGATAATGCAGGCCATATTGCCCACGATTGAGTACAGTGATTTGTGTAGAAAGACCAAGAATCCCTCTAGTGGCAGGTCTCTATAACCTGCTAATGGAAAACTAGCCACAAACCCTCCCCCAAAACCCAGTCAGGACTAGCTAGCTTGGCTCACCTCCCAACCTCATCACTCCCTCTGCAGTCCTTCTCCTGTCCCCCACAGTCCCTGAATCACCAGCAACACATACTGTTTGAAAAATCAGTTAAATCAATATCAGAAGCCAGCACCTAACTGAACTGCTTCTCCTCATTCTTCTGCTTCCCCAAACTGCACACTGATGAGTTTCTCCCACTCTAGTAATAGCTGAAACTCATTGCCTGCCCTCTTCCTGTTTTCCCCCTACTTGACTGCCCTTACATTTACAGTACCCCCTACCCTGGTGTAGGTGTGGTTGAATTTGCCTGATTTTTGCTGCTTGCCATTATTGCATTTACTCCTGTTTTAATCATGTACTCTATTCCATGTTACTGCAACTGTGAACTGTGTCAATGCTGTGAGATTGCATGTAACTGTGTACTGTGTCTATGCTATGTAATTGTATTTCACTGTGTACTGTGTCTATGCTGTGTAATTGCATTTAACTGTGCACTGTGTGTGCTGTGTAATTACATTTAAGCGTGTACTGTGTTTATGCTGTGTAATTACATTTAACTGCACTGTATTTGTGCTATATAATTACACTTACCTGTAACTGTGTACTGTGTCTGTGCTGTGTATTTGCCTTTAACTGTGTACTGTGTTTATGCTATGTAATTGTATTTCACTGTGTACTGTGTCTATGCTGTGTAATTGCATTTAACTATGCACTGTGTTTGTGATGTGTAATTGCATTTAACTGTGTACTGTGTCTATGCTGTGTATTTACATTTAACTGTGCAATGGGTTTGAGCTGTGTAATTACATTTAACTGGGTACTGTGTCTATGCTGTGTAATTGCATTTAAATGTGCACTGTGTTTGTGCTGTGTAATTACATTTAACTGTGCACTGTATTTGTGCTATGTAATTATACTTAACTGTGTACTGTGTCTGTGCTGTGTATTTGCCTTTAACTGTGTACAGTGTCTATGCTATGCAATTACATTTAACTGTGTACTGTGTTTATGCCATGTAATTACATTTAACTGTGCGCTGTGTTTGTGTTATGTAATTACACTTAACTGTGTACTGTGTATGTGCTGTGTATTTGCCTTTAACTATGTACAGTGTCTATGCTATGCAATTACATTTAACTGTGTACTGTGTCTATGCAGTGTATTTGCATTTAACTGTGTACTGAGTCTATGCTGTGTAATTACACTTAACTGTGTACTGTGTCTGTGCTGTGTATTTGCCTTTAACTGTGTACTATGTCTATGCTATGTAATTACATTTAACTGTGTACTGTGTCTATGCTGCATAATTGTATTTCACTGTGTACTGTGTCTATGCCATGTAATTGCATTTAACTGTGCACTGTGTTTGTGATGTGTAATTGCATTTAACTGGGTACTGTGTCTATACTGTGTAATTGCATTTAAATGTGCACTGTGTTTGTGCTTTGTAATTACATTTAACTGTGTTCTGTGTTTGTGCTGTGTATTTGCATTTAACTGTGCACTGTGCCTATGCTGTGTAATTACATTTAACTGTGTACTGTGGCAATGCTGTGTATTTGCATTTAACTGTGTACTGTATTTATGATGTGTATCTGCATTTAACTGTATACTGTGTCTGTGCTGTGTATTTACATTTATCTGTGAACTGTGTCTATGCTGTGTAATTACTTTTAACTGTGTACTGTGTCTGTGCTGTGTATTTATATTCAACTGTGAACTATGTCTTTGCTGTGTAATTGCATTTAACTGTGTACTGTGTCTATGCTGTGTAATTACATGTAACTGTGCACAGTGTCTATGCTGTGTATTTCCATTTAACTGTGTACCGTGTCTATGCTGTGTAATTACATTTAACTGTGTACTGTGTTTATGCTGTGTAATTGCATTTAACTGTGTACTGTGTCTATGCTGTGTAATTACATTTAACTGTGTACTGTGTCTATGCTGTGTAATTACATTTAACTGTGTACTGTGTCTGTGCTGTGTGTTTACGTTTAACTGTGTACTGTGTCTATGCTGTGTATTTGCATTTAACTGTGTACTGTGTCTATGCTGTGTAATTACATGTAACTGTGCACTGTGTCTATGCTGTGTATCTGCATTTAACTGTGTACTGTGTTTATGCTATGTAATTACATGTAACTGTGCACTGTGTCTATGCTGTGTATTTGCATTTAACTGTGTACTGTGTTTATGCTATGTAATTACATGTAACTGTGTACTGTGTCTATGCTGTGTAATTACATGTAACTGTGCACTGTGTCTATGCTGTGTAATTACATTTAACTGTGTACTGTGTCTATGCTGTGTACTTGCATTTAACTGTGTACTGTGTCTATGCTGTGTAATTACATGTAACTGTGCACAGTGTCTATGCTGTTTATTTCCATTTAACTGTGTACTGTGTCTATGCTGTGTAATTACATTTAACTGTGTACTGTGTCTATGCTGTGTAATTGCATTTAACTGTGTACTGTGTCTATGCTGTGTAATTACATTTAACTGTGTACTGTGTCTATGCTGTGTAATTACATTTAACTGTGTACTGTGTCTGTGCTGTGTGTTTACGTTTAACTGTGTACTGTGTCTATGCTGTGTATTTGCATTTAACTGTGTACTGTGTCTATGCTGTGTAATTACATGTAACTGTGCACTGTGTCTATGCTGTGTATTTGCATTTAACTGTGTACTGTGTTTATGCTATGTAATTACATGTAACTGTGCACTGTGTCTATGCTGTGTATTTGCATTTAACTGTGTACTGTGTTTTTGCTATGTAATTACATGTAACTGTGTACTGTGTCTATGCTGTGTAATTACATGTAACTGTGCACTGTGTCTATGCTGTGTAATTACATTTAACTGTGTACTGTGTCTATGCTGTGTGTTTGCATTTAACTGTGTACTGTATCTATGCTGTGTAATTACATGTAACTGTGTACTGTGTCTATGCTGTGTAATTACATGTAACTGTGTACTGTGTCTATGCTGTGTAATTACATGTAACTGTGTACTGTGTCTATGCTGTGTATTTCCATTTAACTGTGTACTGTGTCTATGCTGTGTAATTACATTTAACTGTGTACTGTGTCTATGCTGTGTAATTGCATTTAACTGTGTACTGTGTCTATGCTGTGTAATTACATTTAACTGTGTACTGTGTCTATGCTGTGTAATTACATTTAACTGTGTACTGTGTCTGTGCTGTGTGTTTACGTTTAACTGTGTACTGTGTCTATGCTGTGTATTTGCAGTTAACTGTGTACTGTGTCTATGTTGTGTAATTACATGTAACTGTGCACTGTGTCTATGCTGTGTATTTGCATTTAACTGTGTACTGTGTCTATGCTATGTAATTACATGTAACTGTGCACTGTGTCTATGCTGTGTATTTGCATTTAACTGTGTACTGTGTTTATGCTATGTAATTACATGTAACTGTGTACTGTGTCTATGCTGTGTAATTACATGTAACTGTGCACTGTGTCTATGCTGTGTAATTACATTTAACTGTGTACTGTGTCTATGCTGTGTGTTTGCATTTAACTGTGTACTGTGTCTATGCTGTGTAATTACATGTAACTGTGTACTGTGTCTATGCTGTGTATTTACATTTAACTGTGTACTGTGTCTATGCTGTGTGTTTGCATTTAACTGTGTACTGTGTCTATGCTGTGTAATTACATGTAACTGTGTACTGTGTCTATGCTGTGTAATTACATGTAACTGTGTACTGTGTCTATGCTGTGTAATTGAGCAATAAGGCAAGACAGGGTGTGTGTTATCGTGTAATAACAAAAACTCCTGGGTGGGTTGAAGCTCGAGGCGAAGCCGAGTGCTTCCACCACCCAGGAGTGACGTTATTACACAATAACACACACACTTTAGTGCCTTATTGCTATTATACAATGGCTCATTATTATGCAAAATAAAAAAACATTTTAAAACATTTTCAGAAGATTTTTAGTGTGGCAGTATTTCTTAAGAGAAGAGGTCATCCACATGGGTATCCATACAGTGATGTTATTGTGTAATAGCATCACTGTCTCAGGCACCCATTGACCAATCAGAATACAGGACATTTCCTTGCCGTTTTATAATTACATGTAACTGTGTACTGTGTCTATGCTGTGTAATTACATGTAACTGTGTACTGTGTCTATGCTGTGTTATTATATTTAACTGTGTACTGTGTCTATGCTATGTAATTACATGTAACTGTGTACTGTGTCTATGCTGTGTGTTTGCATGTAACTGTGTAGTGTCTATGCTGTGTAATTACATGTAACTGTGTACTGTGTCTATGCTATGTAATTACATGTAACTGTGTACTGTGTCTATGCTGTGTTATTATATTTAACTGTGTACTGTGTCTATGCTATGTAATTACATGTAACTGTGTACTGTGTCTATGCTGTGTAATTACATGTAACTGTGTACTGTGTCTATGCTGTGTAATTACATGTAACTGTGAACTGTTTCTATGCTGTGTGTTTGCATTTAACTGTGTACTGTGTCTATGCTGTGTAATTACATGTAACTGTGTACTGTGTCTATGCTGTGTAATTACATGTAACTGTGTACTGTGTCTATGCTATGTAATTACATGTAACTGTTTACTGTGTCTATGCTGTGTAATTACATGTAACTGTGTACTGTGTCTATGCTGTGTGTTTGCATGTAACTGTGTAGTGTCTATGCTGTGTAATTATATGTAACTGTGTACTGTGTCTATGCTATGTAATTACATGTAACTGTGTACTGTGTCTATGCTGTGTTATTATATTTAATTGTGTACTGTGTCTATGCTATGTAATTGCATGTAACTGTGTACTGTGTCTATGCTATGTAATTACATGTAACTGTGTACTGTGTCTATGCTGTGTAATTACATGTAACTGTGTACTGTGTCTATGCTGTTTAATTACATGTAACTGTGTACTGTGTCCATGCTGTGTGTTTTCATTTAACTGTGTACTGTGTCTATGCTGTGTGTTTGCATTTAACTGTGTACTGTGTCTATGCTTTGTAATTACATGTAACTGTGTACTGTGTCTATGCTGTGTAATTACATGTAACTGTGTACTGTGTCAGTGCTGTGTAATTACATTTAACTGTGTACTGTGTCTATGCTGTGTAATTGCATGTAACTGTGTACTGTGACTGTGCTGGGTAATTGTATGTAACTGTGTACTGTGTTTGTGATGTGTATTTGCATTTAACTGTGTAGTGTGTATATGCTGTGTATTTGCATTTAAATGTGTACTATGTCTATGCTTTGTAATTGTATTTACTGTGTATTGTGTCTGTTCTGTGTAACTACATTTAACTATGTACTGTGTCTATGCTGTGAAATTACATTTAACTGTGTACTCTCTCTCTGCTATGTTATTACACTTAACTGTATACTTTGTCTATGCTGGGTATTTGCATTAAACTCTGTATGGTGTCTATGCTACATAACTGCAGTTAGCTGTGTACTGTGTCTATGCTGTGTATTTACATTTAACTGTGTACTGTGTCTTTGCTATGTATTTGTGTTTAACTGTGTACTGTATATGTGCTGTGTATTTGGATTTAACTGTGTTCTGTGTCCGTGCTGTGTATTTGCATTTAGCTGTGTATTGTGTCTATGCTGGGTATTTGCATTTAACTGTGTACGGTGTCTATGCTGTGTATTTGCATTTAACTGTGTACTGTATCTATGCTATGTATTTGCATTTAGCTGTGTACTCTGTCTACGCTGTGTAATTGCATTTAACTGTATACCATGTCTTTGCTATGTATTTGTATTTAACTGTGTACTGTGTCAGTGCTGTGTATTTACATTTAACTGTCTACTGTGTCTATGCTGTGTATTTGGATTTAACTGTGTACTGTGTCTGTGCGGTGTATTTGCATTTAACTGTATACTGTGTATATCTTTTGTAATTACATTTAACTGTGTACTGTTTCTATGCTGTGTAATTTCATTTAACTGTACCATGTCTTTGCTGTGTATTTGCATTTAACTGTGTACTGTGTCTGTGCTATGTATTTGCATTTAGCTGTGTACTGTGTCTGCGCTGTGTAATTGCATTTAACTGTATACCGTGGCTTTGCTATGTATTTGTATTTAACTGTGTATTGTGTCTATGCTGTGTGTTTACATTTAACTGTCTACTGTGTCTATGCTGTGTATTTGCATTTAACTGAGTACTGTGTCTGTGCTGTGTATTTGCCTTTAACTGTCTGTGCTGTGTGTTTACATTTAACTGTGTACTGTGTCTATGCTGTGTATTTGCATTTAACTGAGTACTGTGTCTGTGCTGTGTATTTGCATTTAACTGTGTACTGTGTCTATGATGTGTATTTGCATTTAACTGTGTACTGTATCTATGCGGTGTAATAGCATGTAACTGTGTACTGTGACTGTGCTGTGTAATTGTTTGTAACTGTGTACTGTGTCTGTGCTGTGTATTTGCATTTAACTGTGTAGTGTGTCTATGCTGTGTATTTGTATTTAACTGTGTATTGTGTCTGTTCTGTGTAATTACATTTAACTGTGTACCGTGTCTATGCTGTGTAATTACATTTAACTGTGTACTGGGTCTATGCTGTGCAATTACATTTAACTGTGTACTCGTGTCTGCTGTGTAATTACATTTAACTGTGCACTGTGTCTATGCTGTGTAATTACATTTAACTGTGTACTGTGTCTATGCTGTGTATTTGCATTTAACTGTGAACTGTGTCTATGCTGTGTAATTGTATGTAACTGTGTACTGTGCCTATTCTGCATATTTGCATTTAGCTGTGTACTGTGTCTGTGCTGTGTAATTGCATTTAACTGTATACCGTGTCTATGCTATGTATTTCTATTTAACTGTGTACATGTCTGTGTTCGTGTATTTGCATTTAACTGTGTACTGTGTCTATACCGTGTATTTGTATTTAACTGTGTACTGTGTGTATGATGTGTAATTGTATTTAACTGTGTACTGTGTGTATGCTGTGTAATTACATGTAACTGTGTACTCTGTCTATGCTGTGTATTTGCATTTTACTGTGTACTGTGTGTATGATGTGTAATTGCATTTAACTGTGTACTGTGTGTATGCTGTGTAATTGAATTTAACTGTGTACTCTGTCTACGCTGTGTAATTACATGTAACTGTGTACTCTGTCTACGCTGTGTAATTACATGTAACTGTGTACTCTGTCTACGCTGTGTAATTACATGTAACTGTGTACTCTGTCTACGCTGTGTAATTACATGTAACTGTGTACTCTGTCTACGCTGTGTAATTACATGTAACTGTGTACTCTGGTTCACGCTTGTGTAATTACATGTAACTGTGTACTCTGTCTACGCTGTGTATTTATCTCCCCGTTCCCTTCCCCTTGCTCGCACCTGGAAAAGAGCTTTGGCTCAGTGTTCATTTCCTGGTCAGCAATTTTCATCTAACTAACTAACTAACTAACTAACTATCTAACTCACTCACTCACTAACTTACTAACTAACTACTACAAACTAACTGAAATTCCAGTGCAGTCCTCAAAATGTCATGGTTTAAGTGGTGACCCCTCCAGACCCAAATACGTTATTGTCAAATCCCAGGTAACTTAGTCACCCCTCCTGTATTGTACCTGCTCAATGGTAATTATTACAGCCCTGCAGTGAACCAAGCATATGACTGGTGTGGGGTGTAAGGATAAACCAGTCTTAAATTTCCATTTGGTGACTGCCAAATTCTGGCATTTTTAACACTGGCAATACAGGTCTGATGAGACTTTGTTTCCTTTCAGCATTTTGAGACTTCAGTTTCATTATATATTATGATATGATATGTCAGATGAAATTATAATCTGATATACCATGATATTTTATCATTTAATATATGACCGTTGTTATTTTTTATTACATAGATACATAGACAGTGTCGACAGATAAGGGCCTATGGCCCACCTAGTCTGCCCATTTGAGCTTGTAAGTTCAGTTTGTTTTCCTAGAAGTCTGTTTCCCCTTACCCCTGACCTCTAGAATTCCTTTATGTCTATCCCATGCATTCTTAAATCCCGTGATTGTTTCAGCCCCCACCTCTTCCTCTGGCAGGGTGTTCCACTTGTCCACCACCCGTTCTGTGAAGAAATTCTTTCTCATGTTTCCTCTGAATCGTCCTCCTCCAACTTCATCCCATGCCTCTAGTCCTGGAAACATCTTTTAAGCTTAAAATAGTGTTTTCCTGCACCCTGTTCCTCCCTGTAAGATACTTGTGTGCTTCTATCATATCCTCTCTCCTCCTCTCCTCCAGGGAGTACATGTTCAGTTCCTTCAACCTGTCTTCATAGGACTTGTGATGCAACCCGTGCACCATCTTTGTTGCCCTCCTCTGAACCTTCTCTACCCTGTCTATGTCCTTACGTAGGTATGGTCTCCAGAACTGTACACTGTACTTCAGGTGGGGCCTCACTAGTGTCTTGTATAGCGGAATTATGACCTCCTTTCCTGCTGGTGATGCCCTGCCTATACATCCCAGCATCCTATTTGCTTTACCTGATGCCTTGTCACACTGTTTCCCTACCTTGAGGTCATCAGAGATGACAACCCCAAGATCCTTTCCTGCTTGGTGCATGCTATATCCTCACCCCCCAACTGATATATTGTGCCAGGGTTTTGTGCCCCATATGCATTATCTTGCACTTCTTTGCATTGAATTTCAACTGCCAAACCCTTGACCATTCTTCAAGTTTCTGCAGGTCCCTTCTCAGTCTGTCTCACACCCTCTGGTGTGTCTACTCTGTTACAGAGCTTTGTGTCATCAGCGAACAGTGAAATTCTGCCTCTAGATCCTGTGCAATGTCACTGATGAAGATGTTGAATAGGACCGTCCCAGCACTGATCCCTGTGGTACCCCACTGGTTACTCTTCCCTCTGTGGAGTGACAGCCATTTACCACCACCCTCTGTGTCCTGCCACCCAGCCAGTTACCTACCCACCACACTACTGTCCTGCCCACACCCATATTCCCCAGTTTGTGTAATAGTCTTCTATGTGGCACTGTGTCAAAGGCCTTGCTGAAGTCCAGATAGGCCATGTCCACTGCCCTCCCCTGATCCACCTCCCTAGTCACCCAGTCAAAAAATTCAATGAGGTTGGTCTGACATGACCTTCCCCTGGTGAAACCATGCTGCCTTGGGTCCTGTAGTCCATTGACAACCAGATGTTCCACCAATCTCTCCTTCAGTAGTGCTTCCATGATCTTTCCCACTACCGAGGTGAGGCTGACTGGTCTGTAGTTCCCTGCTTCCTCTTTGTTCCCACTTTTGTATAAGGGGACTACATCTGCTGTCCTCCAGTCTTTGGGTACCTCCCCTGTTTCCAGTGATTGGCTGAACAGGATAGCCAGAGGTTCAGCCACCACCTCTCTTAGTTCTTTAAGGACCCTGGGGTGCACCCCATCTGGCCCCATTGCTTTATCAGCTCTTATTACTTCCATTTCCTTCTGGACCCTTTCTCGTGTAAAGGGACTTGTGTCCATTTCTGCACCATTCTCCCCTTGTACTCCTTCGACCCATTACCCCTCTTCCTTAGTAAAGACTGAGCAGAAATACCTGTTCAATATGTCAGCTTTATTGTTGTCATCCTCCACGCTGCTCCCATCCTCCCCTTCAGTTCCACTATCCCTCCCTTTGTCTTTCTTTTTTCACTTATGTACCTGTAAAGGTTTTGTCCCTTTACCCACTGATTTTGCAATGTGTTCTTCTGTCTGAGCTTTGGCTTCCTTACTGACTTCCTGCCTCCCTTGTTTCTCCTGGTACTTCTCCCTATCCCCTTCTGCCTGTGTCTTTTGTATTGCCTGAATGCAATCTTTTTGGCTTTCACTTTTGCTACCTCTTTGGAAAACCATAATGGTCTCCTCTTCCTTTTCCTCTTGCTAACCTGCTTAATGCATAATTCTGTTGTTCTTATAATCCCATTTTAAATACTGCCACTGTTCCTCAACCCCTGATTCCTGTCCCATTCCTTAATGCCTCTTTCAAGTATCTCCCCATTTTCCCAAAGTCTGCCCCCTAAAATCCAGGATACGTGTTTTTGTGTGGTTTGGTTCTGCTCTTTCTGTGATTTCAAACCACAATGACTGGTGGTCACTGTTACCCAGGTGCTCCCCACTGTTACCCCATCACACTGTCCCTGTTTGTGAGCACAAGGTCCAGTATTGCCTTCTGCCGAGTTGGTTCCATGACCAGTTGTTTGAGGAAGGCACCCTGAAGGAGTCCAGGATAAATCTGCTCCAGTTGATGCTGCTGCTGATGCTCCAGTCCACGTCTGGTATATTGAAGTCTCCAACCAGTACTACAACACTTTTGTCTGCCATCCTTTGGATGGCTAGCATCAGCTCCCTATCTGTTTCTTCCTCCTGGGCTGGTTGTCTATAGACCACACCTGTGCGGATGGCTGGCCCCATTTTCCTTTCCAGCTTAACCCACAGTATCTCTCCACCATTTTGTTCCTCCTGGATCTGTGTGGCCCTTATGTCATTTTTCACATACAGTGCCACTCCTCCTCCCTTCCTGCCTGCTCTGTCTCTTCTGAATATGTTGTAGCCAGGTATGGCCATCTTCCAGTCATGGTTATCATTACACCAGGTTTCAGTGATGGCCACAATGTCCAGGTCTGACTGTACCATGACAGCCTCCAGATCTTCCATCTTGTTGCTAAGGCTCCTGGCATTTGCACATGGCTTTCCATGATTTGACCTCCTAGACTGCTTCACTGTTCTACTCCAGCCCCTTCCTTGGTTGTCATTTATCCCTGGTTCTCCTTGCTGTTTGCCCTTCTGCTGAATTTTGCCCTTTCTGCTTATCCACCTTTTGGACACTAATCTCCATCTTTGCACATTGCTTTGCAGAGATAGCCACTCCTCTGGTTCACTGGTTCCACTACTAAGCTGTGGGGGTGAGCAAGCAGGTACCGTCCTTGCTGGCCTGCCACCCCCTTTGCTAGTTTAAATGCTTGTCAATGTAGCATTAACTTATCATTGAGTGCTTGGATTCCCTCCAGGATGGATGCAGGCCTCAGGCTTGAACAAACCTCCATCCCTCCAGGTGGGTCCCCAGTCACCAATGAATCCAAACCTTCCTCACAGCACCAGTTCTTCAACCATGAGTTAAAGTTCCTGGTGCATGCACTCCTATGCTCTCCTTGCCTCTCACAGGTAGTACTCTGAGAAAGTGACAGAAGTAGCTACTTGCTTGAGACCCCTCCCAGTTTCCTAAACTCTTCCTGAACTTCCTTTGGCTCCCCATTTGCCAAGTCATTAGTACCTAGGTGGATAATGACATCCAGCTCACCCTCCCGTCTTGCCTTCCCAGTGATCCCCAGTATCTTCCTTCCATCCCTCCATGCTGGCACCTGGTAGGCACCTCACCTCCTGTCCTCCCCTCCTGTGTTCCTAGCTGGATCCCTCTTACGATGGAGTCCCCACCAGGATTCTGCCTCCTCCTCCTCCTCTGGGGTCCACTGCTTTCCCACTGAGGTCACCTCCTTGCCTAACCTCCACAACCTTTCCTTCCACTTCCTGGGAACCTCTATTTGGTTGTCCTCATTTGCCAGTGTGGCTATGAGTTCTTGAGAGGAATAGGATCTGGGATGTGCCTCTGCCTGACTGCTCTAACCCTCCCTGAGCCCACTGTCATCCAAGTGCTCCTCGCTCTCTGCATCCTTTGAGGCAGCTGCATTGGACTGGGTGGTCCCTGGATAGGGGTGATGGTACTCCTGACCCAGTTTACTTCCGCTCTGAGTCTGGCTACCTCATCCCGAGTCCAGAGAGATGCATGCAGATAGGGCAGCACCTCAGTGTCCAGAAGGTCTGCCTGAATATGGCTGCCCCCAGCCACTGCATTGCACCACTCCCACATTATACTGCAATTCCACTACTTCTCTGCTACTGAAGCTCTCTTAGTTCTCTTTATTTATTTACAGTACTAAAATCCTGTAACTGATCGTCAGATATATATATTTTTTTAAGGAAAAGAAACCAATAAATAAATAAATGAGTCAAAACACTTGTCGTGCTGAGGTGGTCTTCTTCCCCTATGCCCTCCTACTTCACACCTCTTACTATACCCTGTGTTTAGCTCCAGTCAATCAGATTTATCAGGGCAAATTTGCAGCAATTAAAGACAGCACAGAATTACATCACCACTATGTTTTAAATTTTCAACAGCCCAAAAACAATTATAAGTAAAGACAACAAAGAAAGTATAGTGTCACTACAAGCCTACAATCTAAGTTTAAAAGAAAAATACCAATTACCAGTTACTCTAAAGCACTGAATTTAATATGTTTCCTTCCTTCACCTTCTGGCTTCTTCTGAGAAGATGAACCTCTGTTTGCTGCTTTAACTGTGACTAAGCCCCACCTCCAGTTATCACGTAGCTGAGGTCAGAGGCCAGACAATTAACACCCTTCACCCAGCTACAGGACAGTCAGACAAGCCAAGATGAAATTTGCAGCAATTACAGACAGCACAGAATTACACCACCACTATGTTTTAAATTTTCAACAGCCCAAAAACAATTATAAGTAAAGACAACACAGAAAGAAAGTATAGTGTCACTACAAGCCTACAATCTAAGTTTAAAAGAAAAATACCAATTACCAGTTACTCTAAAGCACTGAATTGAATATGTTTCCTTCCTTCACCTTCTGGCTTCTTCTTCTTATTATTATTTGTTTTATTCATGTGCCACAAAAATATGAATCATGAAGTTGAAGCTTCAAATGGTGATTTATGCTTGCTGCTTGACTCGCTTTGGTCATGCTGTTTTCAGAAGCTGCTAGTAGGCTGGGGTGGGTGGCCTTTGTAAAATGTGCAATGAGTGGAAGATGATTTTTTGGGGAGGAACTAGAATTACAGTTCTAGATGGATCACTTTTTTACATGCATTAACAAAACGTGCAAGATAGAGGATGATACCCCACGGCTTCCAGATGCTAACAATGATGACTCGCAATAGTGTTTGATGGTTCTTTGATTCCCATGTGATAGGAGTATCTGGCACATATACCCGCCACTGTGCTCTGTTAGTTGTGTGGTAACTGGGAAGAGTGACATACAGCAACAGTGCTCACCCCCCACTGACAGTCAGCACCCCACCCACTGACAGTCAGCACCCCACCCCACTGACAGTCAGCACACCCCCACTGACAGTCAGCACCCCACCTCACTGACAGTCAGCACACCCCACTGACAGCCAGCACCCCACCCCACTGACAGTCAGCACACCCCCACAGACAGTCAGCACCCCACCCCACTGACTGTCAGCACACCCCTCACTGGACAGTCAGCACCCCACCCCACTGACAGTCAGCACACCCCACTGACAGTCAGCACCTCCCACTGACAGTCAGTACCCCACCCACTGACTGTCAGCACACCCCACTGACTGTCAGCACCCCACCCCACTGACAGACCTTGTGTGTCAAACTGACATCTACTTTAGTTTTTCCTCACTACCTGGCAGAGAAGCTCACACAGAGGCAACAAATATAAGATATATATATATATATATATATATATATATATATATATATATATATATTCTGTGCCCCTGTTCGCCACCAGTAGTCACTTAAAACAAGTAGTGACCCCCCTTCCCAGACAGCTAAATGTAATTATTTCTGCTTCTGCTGCAGGCAGAAAAAATAAAATAAAAATAAATAAATATTGATTTTGTTGCCCAACACAACCAGCACTCATGAAACAAACTACTGTCAAATAAATCCTTCACAAATCCCACTGCATGTTTTCCAAGCTGCTAAATGCACTCTGTCCTGCTTATTCTGCAGCAGGACCTGCAACTGCCAGTGCAGTCTTACTTCACACACTCTCATCTATCCTCTGCAGCTGGATGCCTGCCTGAAACTATAGGTAAATGTAGGGAAAATGAGCTATCCTGAAACAGCGAAACATAGAATTCGATGGCAGATCAGGACCACTTGGCCCACCCAATCTGCCCATTTTGTCCAAGTTTATACTGTCACTGCACACCATATGTGATCTGCTGCTCCCACCATCCCTTGCTTTTTCCACTAAGATTCCCATTATGCCTATCCCATGCATTCTTGAATCCAACCCCTGATTTTTCCCACACCACCTCTGCTGGAAGACTGCTCCAGTCATCCACCACTCTCTCCATGAAGAAGTACTTCCTCAAATCTCTCCTGAAGTTAACCCTCCAGATGATGCATGATGGCAGCCATACTGGGCTGCAGTTAGTAGTGGCTCTGCTTTGAGCCAAACGCTCTTCCCTTAACCCTGATAAGTTTTTACTTTGTTTGAGGTGGAATTTTTTTTATGACCTTTGGCCCATATTTAGGTGTCCCAAGTCCATAATTTGCTTAGCGGCGAGGCGTAGGGTTTTACCGTTTGTTAGGGTGGCTAATTAGAGTCAGAGCTAGAAGTCAGCTTTTTTATTTTCTAGATGGCCCTGGAGTGCAATGGCTGAGGAAAATTACCTTTTTGAGTAGCTTTGTAAGTGCCATAGTGTGTCCTGGGGAAGAAGGAGAAGCAGAAGAAGAAGAAGCAGAAGAAGATTATTATTTTTATTAAGAATGTTTTCTGCTGAGGATCTGCCCCGAACATATTGAACTCTTCTTTCCAGCGATTGATCCATGGTGTGCCGTCGGCATCCATGGAGAATTTAAGAATTGTGTGACCTCTCACAGCTCTTGCTTTGGACTGCCAGTTGGAAACCGGGGAATCTTCGCTGGTGGAATCAGCCGGCTCTGGGAAACCAAGTAGTGAGACTGAGTTTCCATGTTCCGTGGGGAGGCCATGTTGCAGGTGGACTACATATGTGTAGTTCTGTGTGCATGCACCCATAAGGATAGACTTTTCTGGTGTTCAGGCTCTAAGAAAGACTTTCTGGTCATGCTCTGCTTCTGGTTCTTTCATTCTGATCCTGGCAATGGTGAGAGGAGTGTGTGTACCACCTGGGTGTTTCCTGGTGAGTCTTACCCTCTAGTCTGTGGCATACTATGGTAGCAGATTGTGGTGGACAGATGGCCTGGTATTAGTGAGAGTTTGCCCAGCCCATTCTCTACATGCCTGTCCTCACAATACTGTTTCAGCTGAACTTTTGTTCTTGCGGTGTGTCAGTGGCTGGTGAGAGTGTCTATCGGCCCCCTGAAGTGATAACTGTTCATTTCAAGACTGCTGAACCACTTTTCATTGGCAACTGGTGTTCATTTTGGACTTGGCCCCTGGTGAAGCACTCATCAATTCAGTATTTTCACTCCAATATATTTCTCCTGAACTTAGTTTGCTGACTCTTAAGTACTTGAATCTCTGCTTGGGTTATTGGGAAACTAAAAAGGGTGCGGGGAGTGATGGTGTTTTTTTTTTTATTATTTTTTAGGATTTTAAGTTATGTATGTGTGCTTGAAGAGTGAGCATTTAGTATAACCTGTTGTGCTTCAGTGTGTGAGTGTTAGTGTATTTTAGGGTTTAGCACTGGTTGCTCAGGATGTGCTGGAGCCTGAGTCCTTTACGAATCACCTATGATGCTGCCCAGCTGTGTGATCACTGCCCCTTTGTTGGCCTCCCCGTGTCATCTACAACAGCTAGGTGCTGTCTTGAGGTTGGCATCTTAAGGGCTAAAAGGGGTTGGCAGTTGTGAGGTGTTGAGGCTCAGGTGGGGGTTAGAGGTATCAGCAGAGTGAAGGAAACACCCTGGGTTTAGACAGAACCTGGAGGAAGGCCTGATGTGTTTGGTTCCTGTCCCCAGAGTTCATACCAGACTGAATGGGCAGGTAACTAGAGGGGCTGCATTGACTTCCAGTCCCCTTTGGGTGGTGTTGTGCAATGCCAGATCGATGCGGAACAAGACTGCTATTATGGCAGGCTTCATTTCCACAGTCAGTCTGGCCTGAATCACACAGACCTGGTTGGATGGCGCTGCCGGACCTGTCTTGGAGGCAGCCATCCCCACTGGGTACTCTGTGGTACACTGCCCAAGGTGGGAATGCAGGGGTAGGGGTTTGGCCATTTGTTTTAGATCTGGCTTGAAGTTCTCCCTGCACCCAGTGGGGAGTACAAGATCCTTTGCATGTGTGGCCATGCCTGGGGGACCAGGTGCAGGCTCCAGGATTCTCCTCACTTTATGTATTTATTGAGCTTTTGTTAACTAGGTGAGGACACGAGCCAAAAATTGACTATTTTCAAGCATGACCTAGGAGAGTACAACAAGTATATCAGACTGGTATAAATTCATGAGAGCAAGAACAAATACATGCAGAGGAGGGTCTGCTCCATATTAACAAATATACCAAGATTGTCAAGAAGCATATTGGTAGACATTACACAAGTGCAGGACAGTTACAGCAAAAATGACCAATTACACAGGCAGTCCAAAAACAGTATAACATAAACCAAAAACAGTATAACATAAAGCAAGGTCCCAGGGAAAAGTTATATTAATACAGATTTATGCTACTATCCCCCTGGGGTGGGGGGAGAATTCCTGCAGGAGGTGGCAGACTTTTCCATCGGTGAGGTGTTGGAGTCTCCCAGATGTTTATTTCTGGGAGACTTCAATGCCTGGTTGACGACAAATCCTCGCAATTTGGGTCAGACCTCCTCCAGTTGATGTCATCACTGGGCCTGTCACAAGTCATTACTCATGCGACCCATCACCACGGCCCCACACTGGACCTGGTGTTCTCTCTGGGGTTTGATGTACTGTAAATAACCTCAAGATTGATCAGGTCATGTGGTCTGATCATTACACGGTGGAGGTCTCATTCAGGGCCCACCCAATAGTCCTTCCACTGCTGAGATGATCAGCTGCCGCCCTTTAAGAGGCTTGTCCCCAGAGGGACTACTGGTGGTGGTTGAGTTATGTAGTGTAGTCACTGCATGTGTGGTTGGCATGGACGAGGCAGTTGCCTCTTATAACAAGGCGGCTTCCAGTGCACTTGATGCCATCACTCCAGTCAGTGTATGACTCAGACCATTTCTCTTGAGATCTCCCTGGTTTGACAGGGATTTCAAGGTGATGAAGATCAAGGGTCATAGGTTGGGGCATTGCTGGCAGAATACCAGATTGGATGGGGACAAACTAGCCCTGCGTGCTCATAATTCTAAATACTAGAGGGCAGTCACCCATAAGAAGGCAGAGTTCCTGTCCAGGGAGACTGCTGCAGGGAAGAACCAAGCTGCCCAGCATTTTTGGACTGTGGACAAACTTTTACAACCATTATGTCTACAGCTGAGAAAATCCTTTTCAGTCACATTATGTGAAGGGTTTGCTCGGTTCTTCTCTGATAGGGTGTCCTTTAGCCATCAGGGAATCCCATCAGTGGACCCTATTGTAATCCACAGCGGTCAACCCGGGGGGGGGAAGGATCAAGGCACTCTCTCTGTCTGGTAGGAATTTAAACTGGGGGAAGTGTCCGAGATCATTGGGGTTATCTGCGGGTTGAAGCACACATATTGTGACATAGACCTGACATCGATACACTTTTTGATTACATGTTTTGGTTCTGTTGGCCTGGTATTCACTGGAATTGTCAGGTGCTCACTGATGGTGGGGGTATTTACAGATGTCTTGAAAGAGGCTCTGGTGAGACCCATCCTGCAGAAACCATCTATCGACCCTGATATTCTTACAAATTATCATCCTATCTCCAACCTCTCATTGTTGGGTAAGGTTGTTGGTGCAGTAGCTCAAGGAGCACCTCATGATCTTTGACATCAATGAGCCACTCCAGTTGGGTTTCAGAGCCAAGCATGGTATTGAAACAGCCTTAGTTGGGGTGCCTAATGATCTCCTCAGGGCAAGAGACAGAGGGAATGGTCAATTCTCGTTCTCCTGGATCTCCCCTCAGACTTTGACACTGTAGCTCACATGGTGTTGGCTACCTGGCCGAGCTCCTAACACCCTGCACCTTGGACCACTCCCTTCGTTCCTCAACCAGGGGCCTCCCCCAAGACCAGGCCAAGAACTTCCATTGACAGGGCTTTTAGTGTTGCAGGATTGGTACTGTGGAATGTTCTACCTCCAGCCCTTAGAGAGACCCTCTTAGTCGAGGCTTTCAAAAGGGGTCTCAAGGCTCTCCTTTCACCCTGGCCTTCCTGAGCAATGAAGTCTGACCAGTGCTCATTTAGTATGCTGCTAATTTATCTTTTGTTATTTACATATTCATTGCAATAGGTTATTTTATCTGTTTTGTATCTATTTTTTCTCTTGTTTTAATGCAAAGCGCCCAGAGCCTCTGGAATAGGGCACTGCACAAATAAAACTGCCTTGCCTTATTGCATGTTCCTTATTCTCATGCATCTTTTCTTCTGAAAAATACTCCCCTCCTGTATTTAATTTAGCCCCATGAAGTATTTGTAGATCTTTATCGTATCCTGGCTCCTGTCTTCCAGGATGTACATACTGAAGTCCTTTAGTCTCTCCTCATAGGGCTTCTGATGCAGACCATGCACCACTTGGAATCTACAAAAGAGCATCCACTCACAGGTATAATCCAAGAACTTAATAAATAAATAAATAAACATTTTAGTTGCCCTCCTCTGGATAACCTTTACTCTGTCTGGTTTTCAGAATTGGACGCAATACTCCAGGTGGGGTCTTACCAGTGATGTATACAGTGGCAACACCACCTCCCTTCTTCTTCTGGTAATACCCCTCCCTCTGCACCCCAACATCCCATTGACCATACCCACTGTAATGCTGCATTACCGGCAATGTTTAGGTCTACAGATATCATTACCCACAGACCCCTTTTTTATTTACTGACCATCAATACCTCTTCTCCCATTATGTACTATGCCTCTGGGTTTCTAAACCTAAGTGCATTATTTTGCTCTTTTTCAAATCATAATGCATGATTCTCTGATGATTGCTAAAGTTTTCTGATCAAAATGCATTTTTTCACATACAAAAGAGCTGCCACAAGTCCTCTTTTTTAAGGAGTTGTGCTTGCAGAACTTGATGAAGTCCTGACCCTTACTGAATAAGAAGTGGAACACGGGGGATCTAATTAGTTCTGATTACTTATAAATATTTGAAAAAATAGTATAAATTGTATACAAGGGAACAAACCCTGTAATATTTAACAAATTAAATTATTTCATTTAATTATTTGTATAAACAATAAAGTAATACTGCTAATCAGGGAGACAAACAAGCCAGGCAGTGACGCAGGGAGTGGGACAAGTATGACGCATGATGTGGCAAATGAGTTAGCAAAGCAAGCAGGAGCTCCTTCATGGCCTCCCTCAGTGGCACACCTGCTTGGGCCCTTATGGGTACTGGGTTAGAGACAGATAGGGATCAAGAGAGAGAGAGAGTCAGGAGAGAAACAGCTTACTCTATTTAAATTAAAAAACTGTAGTGCACAGTATTCACATAGTAGTTTATTTTTTTTGTTTGGAATCCATTGGACAAAAGACTTTGATGATGTGAGGAGGAGAGGGAGAGAGACAGACAGATGGACAGATGGAGATGCAAGTACCTACTGACTTCTACCTACACATACCTTTGGAGGTAGTATAGTGCAGTGGTTTAAGGCTGTGAGATATAAACTAGCAGAGTAGGTTTGAATCCCACAGCCTCCAGCTCCCAGTGTGACCCTAAGCAAGTCATTTAACTTCCTTGTGCTCCTAGTTTGCACCTGGAAACAAGCTTTGGCTTAGTGTGTCTCTCCTGGTTAAATAATTTCCCCTTTCCCTTTAATACCAAGCAAGTAAGATGTTTTGCACTAAAGCTGGATGTATTCTTTTGCTGACTGTTCCAGAGGAGACCAAGCCCCCAAAAATGGAAAATGACCAAATGAGCAGAACTAAATGCCCACTCGCCCTACCCATTTGATGTAGCTGCATTGCATGCCCCAGTGTCATGTGGTATGGTCCCCTAACTGGTCCAACAGGTGGTACTGTTTTCTACTTCTACTCAGTAACATCTTTTAAACAAGAAATGAAAGATATCATTGTGACCCCCACCCAGGCAGTCGAATCAAGTCAAGTGCAGTCAGTAACAGAATAAACACTGTGCTGTTTGCTCCTGATGTCGCACATAATACATCCTTCCTAGTGCCAAGAAACCCTTGTTACCAGTGCCAAGTGCCGTAAGTGTATATAATAAATATAATCTCAGCCCAGCCTGTCACTGTAACCCAGCCAAGATGTACTGTTACATTATCCTACAAACAATAAATGAATGCGTGGTATCATTTGTCTCCGTAAAGTAATTTCAGCTAAATATGGTTTTGAGGATGTGAAAAATATATCATCCACAGAAAAACATTCTGCTAAGCCATCTGTTGCAGCAAAAACAGTAACTATAGTATTAACATCATACTACATGTGGTAAATTACTATGTTATGCAGTTTCTGACAAGTAGTAGAACAAGTTTTAAGCAGTACCCTACCACCCACCTCAGATTAGTACTGTACTATTGTGACAGACTGATCCTTCCCAGATTCAGCCCATATCACTGTTACCAGCTTTCTCAATGCTTCTGTAGCTGCCACCACTCAGCATAGACTCTCAGTTGGGGAATCTCCAGGTTCACGTCCCTTCAGAGCCACTGCTTACACAGTGCAGTTCTCCTTGCTCAAGGTCACAGGACCCACCCTTCTCTGTCACAGCTGATAACACCTTACTTTAGAAATCAGATATGCTAATGGTAGCCCTCTCCTCAGTGGTGGCAGTACCATTATTGTCAGTTATAAATTGGTCTACTGTATGTAAAAGGATTCAGTCACAGAAACTGGAAATATATAAAAATAATATTTGAGTATTTCAAGATAATTACACAAATTTTGCAGGATATTGCAACAAGACTATAGGGACAGTAAGTCTACAGAAATTAAAAGAAACTTGCTTTCATGCAGAAGTTCCGCACACAAAATAGACTATCTCTTTCCTTCTCTCTCTCTCCCTTCAGGGTAGATTAGCTTACCACAAGACACAGCTTAAATCAGGGCAGACATGAACTTTTAGATGAGTTTGTTCCTAGTCCCCAGTCTGTTTGATTCTGTGAGGCCCTATTAGACCTAAAACCCTCTTATTGCCCCCCCCCCCATGGCACATCATTCACTATCTCACTCTGACATCACAGATTCAAAATCTTTTGTCTGTGGGCTTCCTACAGAAGAACCAGCTTGTAGCAGTCTCTGCTGGGTAATTAACAAGAGCCCCTCTAGGAATGTTTGTGTTAGCTAGGGGCTTTCTGACATCAAAGATGGCCCTAGTGTTTGCTCATATTTAAGAGATCCAAAGTAAATTTACAACCAGGCACCACTTGATCTGTTTTTTCTTTCAGAGACACAGATAAGACAGCCTGACTTTTTTCAGCTGGCAGACTTCTATATGTAACACACAAACAAAGTAAAAGAAACACTGTACAGGTACCTAGCAAACTGTTATATTGTGTTACATCTATTGTGTTACAACTACCAACAACATTTGGGACATAAAACACAGTTGCTCCAATATCTGGACTCTCTGGCCCCACTGATGTTATTTATTTGTTTATTTATTTGTTTTTATTTCTCTGTGCTCATTGTGTTCATTCAAGTTATCCTGGCTCAGGCTTCCCTTACCTGACTTGTTACTACTCTCATAGCATGCATGCCACATGTGTTAATAAATAGACCCTATTCACAAAAAAATTATAAAACAGGCACAATGGGAGAAACTATTTTGTGGAAAAGGTCTGCTCACAGTTGATATGTTTCATCCAGGTGTCATGTTTAAAAGTTAAGTGAAGAATGTTGACTTTCAGAAATGTCACATGCTCAGCATTTTGTGGTGACAAACAGGGTCTTGTGTCAAAAATAACATTACCAGCTGAACTAAACAATCAAACAATCCTGAATAAACACTGGTAGAATGGAAATTCATGTCAGTCATAGCAGTTTGTTCTAAACCAGGCCTGCTATTTTACTAGGATTCCAAAGCATTATGATCAGTTCAGGGCTCTGCCAGGTACAGTACATCTCAACAACGGTCCGTGCTGAGGCTATGTTAGAAGAAGTGGATGAAGAAGTTATAATGACATCTTGCAGGTGACTCCAAAGACCTGAAGCTGAACTGTGCAGACATGGGACACAGCTATTATTTGATGGTGGCAAAGAAGAAAACCCTGGCACAATTAACAAAGAAGAGGAAGAAGAAGAAACAACTGGAACATCAGAGAAGGGGCTGCCTGATGCTGTGCTGCAGTGTGAAGAAGATTGTTTTGAAAGTGATTCTGTACTTTATTCCAAGCTAGCATCAGCGTCACCAATTATTTCTTGTCTATCACAAAAGAAGTGTCATCATCATTCATCAGTTGCTTTGATTTGTACTGTAGGTCCAATATTTTTGCTTTAATATAGTGGCCAGACTGAAGCATTTTATACAGTGTTTGCATCCTCATCAACTGTTTTGATCATACGTTGGGTCTGATCATTTGTATTTTGGTGGGCAACCTGTTTGTGTCAGCAGTGGCGGCAACTTGTGGGATGTGATTGTCTGCATTCCGTAAATTGTCTCTGATTAAATTCAAGCAGTATTATAAAATTTAACATCAAGGGTATCACCTGGCTCAGAATTGCTGTTTGCACTAACCTTTCTAGTAATTTTCTGTAATGGTTGGAGAAGTAAAATTACAAACTCCAACATAGTCCACTGTGATGGACTGATATAAACATCTGCACTAATTTTATTTTCCAATGTGTATTGTCTGACAGCTTTCTTCTGTTCCAGGAGCTTTTGGAACACAAGAAAGGTCAAATTCTGTACAGTAAACATTTCTGAGATCAGAGTGTGTAGTGGTACAGTGGACGTTATACAAAAGTTGACCAGTATTGTGGAATGACGCAGCTAGATTTAAAAACAAGCATTTGTCAATGCCGAATGTTTACTTGCTGGTATTGGCTTTGGTACTGCAGGAGTTAGAGAGATGCATAATAGGAATGGCAGTGAAGTATTGAACTGAAGCCAATCCCACCCCCACCCTGCAGAAACTGACAGGTGTTGGGGTGTGCCTTTGGGTCATCGGCTATAACACTCAAACCATTTCTCCTCACCCCACCCTGCAGACACTGACAGGTGTCACAGTGTGCCATGGGATCTTCAGCCCTTATGATCACCCAATTCCATAAGAAAATAAGCTGAGATGGGTGCAGTATAGGAAGATAGGGTGAACGTTAGGGCCGAAGATCCCAAGGCACACCTCGATGCCTGTCAGTGGCTGCAAGGTTGGGGTAGGGGTGGAATGGCATGAGCATTATGGCTGACCCCAAGTCATACCCCCGATGCCTGTCAGTCTGTACAGGGTGGGGTATTACGGTTGGAAACCCTAATGCCCCAGGTGTTTGTTGGTATTCTCACTCCAAATTTTCAACATGGGCTTTTTGGGATCCACCTCATGAGCAGTGGCACTATCATTTTGTTAATCAATTCCAAAAGGTGATTTTGCACAGCTAATTGATTTGTATACACTGTACCTTGCTGAAAATTGTACTGGACCTGTACCCACTGTTTTTCCACCTATTGTTGTACTGTACAAACTGTTTTGTTGTTGTCTGTAATCCTTGTACCCTCCTGGGTCATGCCTGAAAAGAGGCATTGCTATGCCTAGTGCACTTACCTGGTTACCAAAAGCAAATAAAAATAAATAAATAGTGCGCCATTTGACACAACAGGTGTGAAAAGACATTTTGGGGAGGATGTGAAAAATTACATCTGTACTGTTCATGAGAAGGTGTGAGGAAATGGCAATGTTGAAAATCTGGAGAGAAAATAGGAAAAATTGGAGAAGTTACTAGCATGTGTAGAAACTGTATAATGCACGCTCATAACGCAGTCATTGTTTGGAATTTTTTCACCAAATTTTTAACATGGCCTTTTTGGGACCTCCTCTCATGAACAGTGGCACTGTGACTTCATTAATGTGTCCCAAAAGTTGATTTTGCTCAGTGACTGAGCCATTCTGTGCCACAAGTGCGAAAACATGTTTCGGGCAGGATGCAAAAAATGACAGCTGTACTGTTCATAAGGAGGTGTGGAAATAATGGCAATGTTGGAAATATGGAGGGAAAATATTAAAAATTGGTGAAGTTACGAGTATGTATACAAACTGCACAGCGCACACGCATGATGCAGTCATTTTTTAGGAGTATTTTTCACCAGACTTGCAACATGGGTTTTTTGGGACCCCATCTCATGAACAGTGGCACTGTCATTTCAGTAATTGATCCAAAAAGGTGATTCCATGCAATGACTGCAAAATCACCTTTTCGGACTGAGAAATGAAATGACAGTGCCAGTGTTCCTGAAGTGGGGTCCCAAGAACCCCATGGTAAAAATTTGGGACCCAAACCCCCAAAAATGGCTGAAATATTAATCTAAGTTGACCGCCCAGTGACTGTCATTATAGGGCTTACTGTGATTTTTATGTTGATTGCGCGCATGCGCAAGAAACATGTTGCATCAGCTTTCTCCACAAGCAGGTTGTGGAGGTGTGGCACTGTTGTGCTCAATGCCTCCACAGCCTGCAAAGTCTTGTCCCCCATCCCCCAATGCCGTGGCATGCTGCTGCTGACACTAGTTCAGCCAGCATGCCACAACCTTCTAAAAAAGTAGCCGCTGCAATCAGGGGCCACCTTGTCATTGCAGCGTCAACCATCCACTGCAATAAGGGAGCGACCCGTCATTGCAAGGCGGGATGTGAAACCCTGATATTGTTTGTGAACATGGCAGCGGGTTGCCGCCATGTTCACAAACAATATAACCCCCTCTCCCCCAGCATGTTTACTTGCCGATGGGTGCCCTAATCCCCGTCAGCTTTGTTGCCCCCGTGTTTCTGTTGTTGCTGATGGGGGAGCCCACTCCCCGTTGGCATTCTGTAACCCCCTCATTTTGTTCCTGCCGACAGAGTGCCCAATCCCCATCGGCATAATGATACCACCCCCCGGTTTTGTTCCTGCCGATGGGGGTGCCCAATCCCCCATTGGCTACTGCTGGCCCCCCAAACGAAAGCCTCTGCTGGCATGCTGGGAGCTCACTCCAGCGTGCCAGATGCCCCTGTGAAGGGGAAAACAGTCCTGCGACGTCTTTTGTTTTTTTCTCCTGAAAAAAGGAAACTGTCCCTCTGTGCTCACCCTGCCCCCCACCCGCAACCTGCACCCACTCTCTGCGCAGCCTGCCTCCCCACCCCCTCACACCATACTTACCTCTGGAGCTCGGCGCGACGATCTTCGGTGGACCAGGAACAACGTCTGCACTCTTCAGAGCCGACCGTGAACTGAGGAAATGCCGGTAAGCTATATAATGTAATGAAAAGGGTTTTTTCAACTTTAGTGCATATCTCGGGCATTCTGGGGAATTTTTTCACCAAATTTTCAACATGGGGTTTTTGGGACCCCTCCTCATGAATTCTTGAACTGTCATGGCATTAATCAGCCCCGGAAGGTGGTTTCACGGTCACTGTGCGGAATCACTCTTTGGGGCTGATTAATGAAACGACAGTGCCAGTGTTCATGAGGTGGGCTCTCAAAAAGCCTATGTTGCATATTTGGTGGAAAAAATCCCAAAAATGACTGTTTTACGAGCGTGCGTTGTGCAGTTGCTACGTACACTCATAACTTCACAAATTTACAATATTTTCATGCCAGATTTTCAACATTAGCATTTTGTCACACCTCCTTGTGTGCAGTGTAGCTGTCTTTGTTCACATCCTGGCCAAAATGTGTTTTCGCACTTCTGGCGCAGAATAGCGCGGTCACTGTGGGAAATCAGTGTTCAGGACAGATTAAGAAAATGACAGTGACACTGTTCATGAGTAGAGGTCCTAAAATGCCTATGTTGAAAATTTGGTAACAGTACTCCTTAAAATGACTGTGTTACGAAAGCGCAAGCGTTGCAGTTGGGACACACGCTCGTAACTTTGCGAATTAATAATATTTTCATTCCAGATTTTCAACATTGCCGTTTTCCCAGACCTACTTATGAACAGTGCAGCTGTCATTTGTCCCATCATGGCCAAAATTTGTTTTCGCACTTCCAGAGCAGAATAGAGCGGTCGCTGTGGGAAATCACTGTTCGGGACAGATTAAGAAAATGACAATGATACTGTTCATGAGCAGAGGTCCTAAAATGCCTATGTTGAAAATTTGGTGATGATAGCCCATTAATTGACTTGTTACAAGTGTGCATTGCGCACTTTTTATACACCCTTGTAACTTTGAAGATTTGTAATATTGTCACACCAGATTTTCAACAGTGCCATTTTTTCACACCTCCTTATAAGCAGAACAGCTGTCATTTTTCATATCCTGACCGAAATGTGTTTTCACAGTTGCAAGTGCAGAATAACGTGGTCACTGTGGGAAGTCAGTGTTTGGGACAGATTAAGAAAATGACAGTGGCACTGTTCATGAGCAGAGGTCCTAAAATCCCTATGTTGAAAATTTGGTGATGAAACTCCATAACATGACTGTGTTACAAGCTTGCATTGAAATGTTTCCACTCATCCTTGTAACTACACAAATTTGTAATACTGTCACGCCACATTTTCGACAGTGGCATTTTTTTCACATCTCCTTATGAACACTATAGCTGTCATTTTTCACATCTTGGCTAAAATATGTTTTTGCACTCCTGATGGACAATAGCACGGTCGCTCTGGGAAATCAGTGTTTGAGACAGATTAAGATTGACCGAGTAAGAGGGGGGAGTAACCAAGCTCAACTGAGCTCTGTCGGGACTGCTGCGGATTTGTTTGTGGGCAGACAAAGGCCCCAACACAAGAGCCCAGTACAAAAGGGCAGCCTGCAGCATTGGGAGAAACAGAACGAGAGAGCGAGTGAGGGAGGGGGAGTGAGCGAACCTCACCGAGCACTGTCAGGATGGCTTGCAGATTTCTTTGTGGGCAGAAAAAGGCCAATACAAGCAGGGGCCCAGTACAAAAGGCCAGCCTGCAGCGGTGGGAGAAACAGTACAAGCGAGTGAGACAAGGGGACTTAGTGAGCTCAATGGAGCTCTTTCAGGACTGCTGGGATTTCTTTGTGGGCAGAAAAAGGAGTCAATGCAGGCAGGAGCCCCATACAAAAGGGCAGCTTGCAGCACCAGCAGAAACAGAATGAGCAATGAGAGAGGGAGACTGTGCGACCTCAAAGGAGCTCTGTCGGGACAGCTGCAGATTTCTTTGTGGACAAACAAAGGTGCCAACGCAGCCAGGAGCCCCATACAAAAGCGCAGTCTGCGGCGCCAAGGCAAACAGAACGAGCGAGTAACAGGGCAGTAGTGAGCGAGCTCAATGGAGCTCTAGTGTGACTGCTGCAGATTTCTTTGTGGGCAGAAAATGCGGCAACGCAGGCAGGAGCCCAGTACAAAAGGCCAGCTTGCAGCACCAGCAGAAACAGAATGCAAGAGTGACAGAGGGGGAGTGAGCGAGCTCAGTGGAGCTGTGTCGGAACTGCTTCAGATTTCTTTTTGGTCAGAAAAAGCTGCCAATGCAGGCAGGAGCCCAGTACAAAAGGGCAGCCTGCAGCGCCAGGAGACACAGAACGAGCGAGTGAGGGAGGGGGAGTCAGTGAGCTCAACAGGGCTCTGTTGGGACTGCTGCAGATTTGTTTGTGGGCAGAAAAAGGCAGCAATGCATGCTGGAGCCCAGTACAAAAGGGCAGCCTACAGTGGCATGGAAAACCAGAATGAGTGAGTGAGTGAGCTCAACAGAGCTGTATTGTAACTGCTGCAAATTTCTTTGTGAGCATAAGAAGGCAGCAACGCAGGCAGGAACCCAGTAGAAAAGGACAGCCTGCAGCGCCAGCAGAACAGAACGAGCGAGTGAGAGAAGGGGAGTGAGCGAGCTCAAAGCAGCTTTGTCGGGACTGTTGCAGATTTCTTTGTGGGCAGAAAAAGGAGCCAACAGAGGCAGGAGCCCAGCACAAAAGGGCAGCCTGCAGCACCAGGAGAACCAGACTGAGTGAGTGAGACAGAGGGAGTGAGCGACCTCAACGGAGCTCTGTCAGGACAGCTGTGGAATTCTTTGTGGGTAGAAAAAGCCACTAACACAGACAGGAGCCCAATACAAAAGGGCAGCCTGCAGTGCCAGGAGAAATAGAATGAGCAAGTGAGAGAGGGAGAGTGAGCCACCTCAATGGAGCTCTGTCGGGACAGTTGCAGATTTCTTCCTCAGCAGAACAAGGTGCCAACGCAGGCAGCAGCCCAGTATAAAAGAGCAGCCTGCAGCACTGGGACAAACAGACTGAGCCAGTGACAGAGGGCCACTGAGTGAGCTCAACAGACCAATGCAATCAACATTCGGCATTGACAAATGCTTGTCTTCAGTTTGCGGTCAGCTTTTGAAGAGTGCAGACTTGTTCCAGGTCCACAGGAGATCACAGCACTGGACCTCTGGAGGTAAGTATGGGGTAAGGGGGTGCAAGGAGGCGGAGTGCACAGAGGGAGGTTCAGAATAGGGGAGGGGTGGCAAGGATTACAAAGACTGTTTTCTTTTTCTTTAGGTAAAAAAAAAGACTTCAGGGGATGGTTTTCATTTTTACGGGTGAAATAGTATGAAAAATAAATTTGGCACACTGGGGTGGGCTCACAGTGTGCCAGACTAGTGAGGGGGGGGAATCAGTGTTGACCCAGGGACTGGGCACCCCGAGGTCAGCTGAAAAAAAAGGGGTGTTGGGGTGCATCCAACACCAGGAGTGGGCATCCCGGGGTTGGAAATATAATTAGTTTGCCACAGTGGGGTGGGCTCCCAGTGTGCCACATTAATGGGGGAAGGAGTATACATGCTGACACAAGGATTGGGCACCCCAGTGTCGGCTTTCAGGGGACTGTGTGGTGGGCAGTAGGAGCCTCTAATTATGCAAAGCCACGGTGCGGCTCATTTATTTATTTATTAATATGTTTCACCAGGAAAGGCACACTGAGCAAATGGGTTGCTCATAAGTCCAGCCATGTGCATTACTGTGCACTGTAATGTGCATGGCTGGAATGTGCCCAGCTGCTGGGAAGGGTGGGAAGAGATCTTCCACTGCAATGATGAAACTGTCCCTGACTGGAGTGGCAGATTTCTTTCAAGTGTGGTGCTCGCTCTGAAATCACCATCATCTGCCGCTCCCTGTTGATTGGTGGCTGAGGGACACACCCCTGAAAACGTTCACTGGATTGGCCACAACACTGCCACACCTCTGCAATGCTCTACTACCTCAGTATGTTTCTTGTGCCCGCATCCAAGCAAACATAAAAATGGCTTATTCAATTTTTTTACCAGTGTTTTTGGTTGAAAATGGAAAATCATTGGCCCTAGAAATGGCTGTTGGAGGGGGACTCAGTTCTGGAATGATGATTGACTGAGTTCCAGGAGCAAAATGGGAATGGACTGCACCTACACCCCACAAGAGGCATATAAGTGACTAAATGAAGTGTACAAATACAACCTATAATAAAGCAACATGTCCTTAACCCCCTGTCAGGAATGTTTCATTCTACATCAAAGGTGGACGGTTCCCACAGTGAATGTTTTCCAGTTCCAATATGGCCTATAATTTGTTAAGACTAATAGATCTAATGGGGGTGTTAAAGCATTTCAAATGCTCTCCAGAGAAATGCACCCTAAAAATCTGATGATCAGTGTTTTTTTGTTTTCCCGGCTTCATTTTCAGAAGTTTCACAGCTCACCACAGCAAACATTTTCAGTGCGGAATGTTGTGGTCCCTTTGTGGATTTGATAAAATACAGAATTGATCCAGAACTGGAATGCGCCTGGATCTGGACTGCAGCAATGATTCTGGCATCCAGAATAGGAACGTTTTATAACGAGAATGCATGCACCCAGAACCACTGCATTCCATGTGGTTACAGAGTATTCTGGTTCTGGAACCCAGGTTCTGGATGCATTCCAGTTGCAAAACTGGCCTGCTGTATTCTTGTGTTCTGGTTCCTGGTGCATTCCACCTCCTGCCTGATGTTTTTTTTTTTTTTATGTAATGGATTATTGTATAACCCAGTAAAATATAAGCATAGAAAAGATTTTTTGAAACACTGTCCATTTCTTACTAAAGTAGTTCACATTTTTACACAACGCAAAGCATCATGGGCTGCATATGCAAATCACCACAGAATATTACACTGGTTCAACTTTAAGCAGAATTGCATGGTGCCAAAAGGCCTCTCACACAGTTTGCAAAGGATCCGACCAGGACTCATTGGTATACCTCATCTGTTTGACACCCCAGTGGAATGAACCAGCTACCCTAAGATGGTCTGTCTGTGTTATGTTGTGGTAAACCCCATTAAAACAAAAAACTATTTAAAAGACAAAGAATCTCTGTGTGCAAACACTGAGACAATGGTTACCCGAAAGGGCATTTGGCTGGGAAGCCAAGTTTCAAGGAAATACAAAATCACACATGCCCACACAATGCAAAGCATCATGGGTACATATGCAAATCACTACAGAATATTATGCTGGTTCAACTTTAAACAGAATTGCATGGTGCCAAAAGGCCTCTCACAAAGTTTGCAAAGTGTGCTAACAGATTGCTATCTGATTGCTATTTTGAGAAACACTCTGGGTCCAAGGTAGCTTTCTTCAAGAGAGGTGTCACCACCGCCTCATTCAGGGAGCTAGGAAACTCACCTGACTCCAAGGAGCAGCAGTCTATTTGCACCAGGACTGGACCAATATATCAAAACAACCCAAAATTAGGGAAGTCGGTCCAGGGTCCAAACTACAGCTTGTAGGCCGTATACTACGGATGATCCTCGTAATATCCACGAACTCAGGTCGACAAAAGGAACTCCAAGTGAACTGAGGTACCTTGAGCTCACACTGTTCTACGATATCACCCTTAGAGATTGCTGGACACAAGTCCGCCCTGATGTCGGCTACTTTAGTTGCAAAGTAATGAGCAAGCTCCTCGGACTCTAATTGCGAAAAGGCTTTTTGAACTTACAGACAGGCTGGGTTGCATAGTCTGTCTACAGTCCGAAAGAGCTGAGCCAGTCGATTCTGAGTGACTGCAATCTCCCTGTACAGGAATTCTGCCCTCTTATGGGTGATTGCAGATTGAAAGATAGAATAATGTTCCATCAATCTAAGGTGGTCGACTTCAAGGGTGGACTAGCACCAACAACGCTCTAACCTTTGCCTCTGTCTCCACATCTCCCTCAGTGTCCCAACAAACCAAGGGGACCTGGGGTGAAGTGATAGGTGCACTCACGAACAGGAGCAATAAGATCCAGGGCAGCCGTAATGGCCTCATTATAGGTCGACACCAGCATCTCTGGATTACTGCTCGCCAACACAGGGGATAATAGGTCAAGGACTACCGCAAGGCCTTGTGAAGTAATATTCCATAATGGTCAGTACCTGACCATCTCCACAGGGGAAGACCTTCTCAGGGGGGTGCAAAAATTAAACCTCATGGTGTAGTGGTCAGACCAAGTGACTGGTTCCACCCCCATGTCGGATGCATCAATCCCTAAGAAGAAGACTAAGTACAGAGAGTGTCCAGATTTATGTGTAGCAGTGGAAACTACCTGTGTAAGGCCCAGAGAAGACATTAATTGGAGGAAGTGATTACCAAATTGTGAGAGTTCATTGTAGAGCCCAGGTAGAGTCACCCAGAACCATCAATGGGTGACTCAGCGACAGATGTCGGCAGGAGGAAGTCTGCTACTTTCCTGTAGAAGCATTTCCATCTCTGGGTGGATGGTAGATGAGAACGATTCTAACACCTGCACCTGCTACAACTGTGCACTCAAAGGACTCAGCCTCACCTACTACTACATTCGTGAGGCCCAATTCAGTCTTGAAACAGACTGCAACCCTCCCACCCCTGTGGTCCAATCTAGGGCGGTGTATCACAGAGTACCCGGCTGGAGTCATGGCCTCCACTATTGGGCCTGAGTTTTCATCCAGCCAGGTCTCGGTGATGCAAGCCAAGTCCGCCGAGCCAACAAGATTGGCAATAATGGCGGTCTTGTTCCTGATGGACCTGGCATCGCATAACACCGCCCAAGTTGGACAAACTTCGGAGACCTGACTCCCATCTACTCCAATACATATTTAGTTTGGCCTTACTCAGCCTTGGGGGCTTACCATCCCAAAATATGTGGCTGAGGAGCCCTTCTGCCCAGCAGAATACCTTGTCCAGAATACTGAAAGGGAGGTTTCATAATATATAAGCAAATTTAGGTAAAGCAGACTTGCAAACGGCCTCTGTCTTCTCCATGAGAGATAGATTCCACTTGAGCCAACATCTAATCTTAGTCAAGGTCTACGAGTAGAGGGTAGATCATTGAGGACAGTAGCTTAGCCCAGTTAATAGTGACCCAAATCCCCAAGTACTTGCAGCCCGGTGTCCAGTCAAAACTGCGACAGCAAATACACACGGTCGAAAACCATACAGTCATAACAGCGTCCTGAGGTTTCACAGTGAGTATATGTAATCCAGAATGGTTTTGGAATGTGCGCTTTTGTACTGACTGTGTAGTGCAATTATTGACTGCGCTGTCTTGACATAGGGCCTTAAAGCCCTTCTCTGTCCATTTTACCCATTTCCCCTGGCAGCAGCTGCTATTGCAATCTGGGTTCAGAGAAGTTAGTGTAATTTTATTAAGTTGACTGCCAGGAGAGGTCTGCAAATTCAGAGAGCACCCCTAGCATGGCTGGAAGTGAGTGACAAGGCTGCTCAAGATGAGAAGATCGTACACATAGGTGTTCACCAAGTACTCAAACTAATCTTTGTATATTGGGTGATGCAATGAGTAGGACCAACAGCAAAGCAGGGCAGACAGGGTGCAGCCATGTCTCATAGAAACACAGAATTTGATGGCAGATAAGGACCGCTTGGCCCACCTAGTCTAACCATTTCCCTACCTAACAGATACTCTGCAGATCCTAGTTAACTAACAGCCTACTTCTTCCTACCCCCCCACTAGAATTGCCTTATGTCTGTCCCATGCATTCTTGAATTCACCCACTGTTTTTGACTCTACGACCTCCTCAGGAAGGCTGTTCCATGTATCCACAACCCTCTCTGTGAAGAAATACTTCCCCACATTACCCCGGAGCCGTCCCCCCCTCTATTTCAATTGTGCCCCCTTGTTTTTGCACATCTCTTTTTCTGAAAAATGCTACCTTCTTGGACTTTGTTGATTCCTTTGAGATATTTGAAAGATTCTATCATGTCCCCCCTCTCCCTCCTTTCCTCGAGGTTATACATCTTTAGTTCCTTTAGTCTTTCTTCATATGTCTTCTGATGCAGACCCTGAATCATTTTGGTTGCCCTCCTCTGGACAGCCTCCACCCTGTCTATGACTTTGCAGAGATGGGGTCTCCAGAACTGTACACAGTACTCTAGATGTGGTCTTACCAACTGTCTGTACAGAGGGCCAACAACTTCATATTTTCTACTGGTGATGCTTCTCCCTATGCATCCCAGTATCTCCCCAGCCCTCCTTACTGTCTTCTCACATTGCTGGCCCACCATTAGGTCGTCTTATATGACTACCCCCAGGTCCATTCCATTTTTGCTGTTGTCAGTATCTCACCCCCCATTGTGTACTCTTACCCTGGGTTTTTGTTTCCCAGGTGCATTACTTTGCACTTCTTTGTATTGAATCTGAGCTGCCATACATTTGACCATTCCTCCAACCTTGCCAAGTCCCTTTTCATCATTTCCACCCCACCTTGTGTATCAACCCTGTTGCAGATCTTTGTGTCATCTGCAAAGAGACATACTTTCCCTTCCAGTCCCTCTGCAATGTCACTTATAAAGACATTTAAAAGGACAGGCCCCAGTACTGAACCCTAAAGTACCCCACTAGTAACCCTCCTTTCTTCACTTTGGACTCCATTTACTATTACCCGCTGTGCTGTGTTGTCCAACCAGTGTTTTACGCAGGCTGCCACCCTGGGACCCACTCCCAGGCTGGCTAATTTGTTTATTAATCTTTTTTGCAGGACTGTGTGGAATGCCTTGCTAAAGTCTAGGTAGGCTATGTCCACAGCGCCTCCCTGGTCTACTGCTTTGGTCACCCAGTCAAAGATATCAATTAGATTTGTCTGACATGATCTTCCCAGTGAATTCATGCTGCCTTGGGTCCTATGCCCCACTGTCCTCTAGGTACTCAACAATTCTTTCTTTCAGAAGTGATTCCATCATTTTCCCTACCACTGAGGTGAAACTGACAGGTCTGTAGTTTCCTGCCTCTGTCTTGCTCCCACATTTGTGAAGGGGAATCACATCCATCCTCCTCCAGTCCTCAGGTACCACCCCATCCTCCCATGATTTATTAAAAAGGGTAGTTGGTGGTGTTACTAGTTCTTCCCTTAGTTGTTTTAGAATTCTGGGGTGAATCCCCTCAGGCCCCATTGCTTTATCCACCTTTAGTTTTAAGAGTTCTTCCAGAACCCTTTCTTCTGTGAAAGGACTAATATCAACCGCCCTATCCAGAGTGCTTCTATTGACCAGATTAGGTATTTCCCCCTGCTTTTCCATTGTGAATACTGAGCAGAAGTATTCGTTCAGTATCCCTGCTTTTTCACTGTTGCTCTCTGCCCAACCACCTTCCTCTTTGTTCAGCCTCAGTATCCCTGTCTTAGTCTTTCTTTGCTCCCTAATGTACCTATGAAAGGTTTTATCCCCCTTCTTAACCAAGTTGACTATCTTTTCCTCAGTTTGGGCCTTTGCTATTCGGACTGTCTTACTTGCTTCCTTCTGTTTTAACTGGTACAGTTCTCTGTCCTGTTCCTTCTGTAGTTCCTTATACTTCCTGAATGCTATCTTTTTCTCCCTTACTTTCCCCACCACTTCTTTTGAGAACCATAGTGGTTATTTTCTTTCACTTTAATTTGTTTATTTGCTTCACACAAAGGCTTGTTGCCCCTGTGATGGCAGTTTTGATGTTTCCCCATTGTTGCTCCAACCCACCTTCTTGCCTGTTTGTTAGTGCTTTTCTGAGGCACTCTTCCATTTTGACAAAATCAGCCCTCCTGAAGTCCAGTACCTTCACTTTTGTGTGGCTTGACTCTACAGCTAAGTTTATCGTGAACCACACTGTTTGGTGATCGCTTGTTCCCAGATGGCTACCCACTTCAAGATCAGAGATCTCTCCCTGTCCCCATTTGAGAGTACCAGGTCTAAGATTGCTCCTCTCCGGTGGGTTCCAAAACTAGCTGTCTGAGGCATGCCCCCTTTAGGGCATAGAGAATGGCCCTGCTCTTGGATGTGGCTGCAGCAAAGGTACTCCAGTCAACATCTGGCATATTCAGGTCCGCAATTAGCAATATCTCCCCTTTTTCTGCCATCCCATGGATGCCTTCTATGATTTCCTTGTCCATTTCCTCCCCCAGAGACGGGGGTCTGTATACAACCCCTGTGCGGATTGTGGAGCCATTTCCAGTCTCCAGGGTGACCCATGGTGCATCCTCTCCTCCCTGTTTACCCTTTAGCTCTGTTCCTTTGATCCCTTCCCTTACATAGAGAGCTACTCCTCCTCCTTCTCCTCCCTCCCTGTCCCTCCTGTAGATTGTGTATCCTGGTATGTTGACATCCCAGTCATGGTTCTCTGTGTACCATGTTTTTGTGACTGCCACAATATCCAGACATCCCTCTTCCATCAAAGCCACCATTTCAGGGAGCTTTTTACCTAGACTATGGGCATTGGTACTCATTACCTTCTGTTTTCTTATGGTTTTATTTCTTTTTGCCTCATCCCTGTCTCTTCTGCCTTTGTCTTTTTCTCCATTTACCCCTACCCTTCTCCCTATCGACTGCTCTATCTTGGTGTTTATCTCACTAATTACCCTGATTTTTTTAGGGGAAGGGCTAGGATTTTCTTTGTCCTCTTCAGTGCTGCCCCCTTTGGCTAGTTTAAATGCTTGCCATTGAAGCATTTAAACCTATCACCTATGATCCTGGTTCCTTTCCAGGATAGATGCAGACCGTCACACCTGTAGAGGCCTGCATTCCTCCAGCTGGAGCCCCTGTCCCCAATGAAGCCAAATCCCTGAGCTCTGCACCAGCTTTTCAACCAGTCATTGAATCCCATGGTGAGGAGTGCCCTCTCCTCATCCATGCCATAGACAGGTAGCACTTCCGAGAAAGTTATCGTGTGTGCTACTTGTCTAAGGGCCATCCTCAACTCCACAAACTCCTGTTGCACTGCTCTGATCCCATTCTCAGCCAGGTCATTCATCCCTAGGTGGATAATGACATCTAGCTCCCTTCCCCTTGCTGCTGCTTCCATGATCCTGAGGATTCGTTTCCTGTCCCTCCAAGCCTTGGCACTGGGCAGACACCTTACCTCTCTTTCCCCCCCATCCCCCAGTTCTTCCCCCTTAACAATTGAGTTGCCCACCAGGAGTTGCTTCCTTCCTTCCCCTGAGGGATCCTGGGCCACCCTCCTGTGGGTCTCCATTGTGGAGGTTCCCAGCACCCTTCTTGGTCTCCACTGCAGGTGACTCCATAGAGGAACCATGCTTCACCAGAGTGGCAAATGAATTGTGGAGAGGCACAACT
This sequence comes from Neoceratodus forsteri, assembly GCA_016271365.2. Lineage (NCBI taxonomy): Eukaryota > Metazoa > Chordata > Ceratodontiformes > Ceratodontidae > Neoceratodus > Neoceratodus forsteri. Next base: position 1,367,983,638 of record CM057459.1, read on the forward strand.
GGAGGGATGGTCCTCTGTTCCACAACCCTCACCCTCCCTGAGCCCACTGTGGTCCAACTTCCCCTCTTTCTTGGCAACCTCTGAGGTATTGGCGGTGGCCTGGGTAGTCCCTGAGTGGGGGAGCAGGTTTCCTAAATCCTTGCCAGGTCAGCATGGAAATGAACAACCTCCTCCCTCAGACCAGAGAGGTGTCTGCAAATAGGGCAGCAACGCAGTCTCCAAAATGTCTCCCAGAAGACTGCTGCTCCACAGCCAGTGCATTGCACCACTCCTCACATGTCTGTGTCCCTTCCAGATACAGATCCTATTTTGTTTTTTGTTCTTGTTTTAGTGTGTGCAAGCTTGTGTGTGTCTCTACCCCTATTCAGTGTGCTGTGCCTTTCAGGATATGAACAGGTGTATGTTGTTAGCAGTTTTGGGGTGCTTCTTCAGACCGTGAAAGAGGGGGACATCATTCAATTACTGAGGAGCACAGCCAATGGGTTGTGATGGAGAGTGCAACTTAAGCTTCTGAAATAAGGCCCAAAGCCATACAAAGACAAAATATCGTGAAGGTACTACCATTAAATGGAGTTGAAGGCTTTACAAAAAGTTTACAGCTACCATCATGATGGGGAGGTCTGTCCAGATTTCCCTTCCTGAACCCAGCCTGAGTGTGATGAATCAGGTAGGGCAGGGTATGTTCCACCCTGAGTGTGAGGAATCAGGTAGGGTAGGGCAGGGCATGTTCCAGCCTGAGTGGGATGAATCAGGTAGGGTAGGGCATGTTCCAGCCTGAGTGAGATGAATCAGGTAGGGCAGAGTATGTTCCACCCTGAGTGTGATGAATCAGGTAGGGCAGGACATATTCCAGCCTGAGTGAGATGAATCAGGTAGGGCAGGGTATGTTCCACCATGAGTGTGATGAATCAGGTAGTGCACGGCATGTTCCAGCCTGAGTGTGATGAATCAGGTAGGGCAGGGCATGTTCCAGCCTGAGTGTGATGAATCAGGTAGGGCAGGGCATGGTCCAGCTTGAGTGTGATGAATCAGGTAGGGCAGGGCATGGTCCAGCCTGAGTGTGATGAATCAGGTAGGGCAGAGCATGGTTCAGCCTGAGTGTGATGAATCAGGTAGGGCAGGGCATGGTTCAGCCTGAGTGTGATGAAGCAGGTAGGGCAGGGCACGTTCCAGCTTGAGTGTGATGAAGCAGGTAGGGCGGGGCATGTTCCAGCCTGAGTGTGATAAATCAGGTAGGGCAGGGCATGGTTCAGCCTGAGTGTGATGAAGCAGGTAGGGCAGGGCACGTTCCAGCCTGAGTGTGATGAATCAGGTAGGGCAGGGCATGGTCCAGCCTGAGTGTGATGAAGCAGGTAGGGCAGGGCATGTTCCACCCTGAGTGTGATGAATCAGGTAGGGCACGGCATGTTCCAGCCTGAGTGTGATGAATCAGGTAGGGCAGGGCATGTTCCAGCCTGAGTGTGATGAATCAGGTAGGGCAGGGCATGGTCCACCCGGAGTATGATGAATCGGGTAGGGCAGGGCAAGATGCAGCCTGAGTGTGATGAATCAGGTAGGGCAGGGCATGTTCCACCCTGAGTGTGATGAATCAGGTAGGGCAGGGCATGTTCCACCCTGAGTGTGATGAATCAGGTGGGGCAGGGCATGGTCCAGCCTGAGTGTGATGAATCAGGTAGGGCAGGGCATGGTCCAGCCTGAGTGTGATGAATCAGGTAGGGCAGGGCATGGTCCACCCTGAGTGTGATTAATCAGGTAGGGCACGGCATAATCCAGTCTGAGTGTGATGAATCAGGTAGGGCAGGGCATGGTCCACCCTGAGTGTGATTAATCAGGTAGGGCACGGCATAGTCCAGCCAGTGTGTGATGAATCAGGTAGGGCAGGGCATGGTCCACCCTGAGTGTGATGAATCAGGTAGGGCAGGGCATGTTCCAGCCTGAGTGTGATGAATCAGGTAGGACAGGGCATGGTCCAGCCTGAGTGTGATGAATCAGGTAGGGCACGGCATGTTCCAGCCTGATTGTGATGAATCAGGTAGGGCAGGGCATGGTCCACCCTGAGTATGATGAATCAGGAAAGGCGGGGCATGTTCCAGCCTGAGTGTGATGAATCAGGTAGGGCAGGGCATGGTTCAGCCTGAGTGTGATGATTCAAGTAGGGCAGGGCATGTTCCGGCCTGAGTGTTATGAATCAGGTAGGGCAGGGCACGGTCCAGTCTGAGTGTGATGAAGCAGGTAGGGTAGGGAATGTTCCACCCTGAGTGTGATGAATCAGGTAGGGCAGGGCATGGTCCACCCGGAGTATGATGAATCGGGTAGGGCAGGGCATGGTGCGGCCTGAGTGTGATGAATCAGATAGGGCAGGGCATGTTCCACCCTGAGTGTGATGAATCAGGTAGGGCAGGGCATGTTCCACCCTGAGTGTGATGAATCAGGTAGGGCAGGGCATGGTCCAGCCTGAGTGTGATGAAGCAGGTAGGGCAGGGCATGGTCCAGCCTGAGTGTGATGAATCAGGTAGGGCACGGCATGTTCCAGCCTGAGTGTGATGAATCAGGTAGGGCAGGGCATGGTCCACCCTGAGTATGATGAATCAGGAAGGGCGGGGCATGTTCCAGCCTGAGTGTGATGAATCAGGTAGGGAAGGGCATGTTCTAGCCTGAGTGTGATGAAGCAGGTAGGACAGGGCATGTTCTAGCCTGAGTGTGATGAAGCAGGTAGGGCAGGGCATGGTTCAGCCTGAGTGTGATAAATCAGGTAGGGCAGGGCATGTTCCACCCAGAGTATGATGAAGCAGATAGGGCGGGTCACGTTCCAGCCTGAGTGACATGAATCAGGTAGGGCGGGCATGTTCCAGCCTGAGTGTGATGAATCAGGTAGGGCAGGGCATGTTCCACCCAGAGTATGATGAAGCAGGTAGGGCAGGTCACGTTCCAGCCTGAGTGAGATGAATCAGGTAGGGCAGGGCATGGTCCACCCGGAGTGTGATGAATCAGGTAGGGCAGGGCATGGTGCAGCCTGAGTGTGATGAATCAGGTAGGGCAGGGCATGTTCCAGCCGGTGTGTGATGAATCAGGTAAGGCAGGGCATGGTCCACCCGGAGTATGATGAATCAGGTAGGGCAGGGCATGTTCCAGCCGGTGTGTGATGAATCAGGTAAGGCAGGGCATGGTCCACCCTGAGTGTGATGAATCAGGTAGGGCAGGGCATGTTCCAGCCTGAGTGTGATGAATCAGGTAGGGCAGGGGATGGTGCAGCCTGAGTGTGATGAATCAGGTAGGGCAGAGCATGTTCCACCCTGAGTGTGATGAATCAGGTAGGGCAGGGCATGGTCTACCCTGAGTGTGATTAATCAGGTAGGGCACGGCATAGTCCATTCTGAGTGTGATGAATCAGGTAGGGCAGGGCATGGTCCACGCTGAGTGTGATTAATCAGGTAGGGCACGGCATAGTCCAGCCGGTGTGTGATGAATCAGGTAGGGCAGGGCATGGTCCACCCTGAGTGTGATGAATCAGGTAGGGTAGGCATGTTCCAGCCTGAGTGGATGAATCAGGTAGGGCAGGGCATGGTCCAGCCTGAGGTGATGAATCAGGTAGGGACGGCATGTTCCAGCCTGAGTGTGATGAATCAGGTAGGGCAGGGCATGGTCCACCCTTAGTATGATGAATCAGGGAAGGGCGGGGCATGTTCCAGCCTGAGTGTGATGAATCAGGTAGGGCAGGGCATGGTCCAGCCTGGGTGATGATGAAGCAGGTAGGGCGGGGCATGGTCCAGCCTGAGTGTGATGAATCAGGTAGGGCAGGGCATGGTCCAGCCTGAGTGTGATGAATCAGGTAGGGCAGGCATGTCCACCCTGAGTGTGATTAATCAGGTAGGGCAGCGGCATGGTCCAGTCTGAGTGTGATGAATCAGGTAGGCAGGGCATGGTCCACCTGAGTGTGATTAATCAGGTAGGGCACGGCATAGTCCAGCCTGAGTGTGATGAATCAGGTAGGGCAGGGCATGGTCCACCCTGAGTGTGATGAATCAGGTAGGGCACGGCATATTCCAGCCTGAGTGTGATGAATCAGGTAGGGCAGGGTATGGTCCAGCCTGAGTGTGATGAATCAGGTAGGGCACCGCATGTTCCAGCCTGAGTGTGATGAATCAGGTAGGGCAGGGCATGGTCCACCCTGAGTATGATGAATCAGGAAGGGTGGGGCATGTTCCAGCCTGAGTGTGATGAATCAGGTAGGGCAGGGCATGGTCCAGCCTGAGTGTGATGAATCAGGTAGTGCACGGCATGTTCCAGCCTGAGTGTGATGAATCAGGTAGGGCAGGGCATGGTCCACCCTGAGTATGATGAATCAGGAAGGGCCGGGCATGTTCCAGCCTGAGTGTGATGAATCAGGTAGGGCAGGGCATGGTTCAGTCTGAGTGTGATGAATCAGGTAGGCAGGGCATGATCCAGTCTGAGTGTGATGAATCAGGAAGGGCAGGGCATGTTCCAGCCTGAGTGTGATGAAGCAGGTAGGACAGGTATGTTCTAGCCTGAGTGTGATGAAGCAGGTAGGGCAGGGCATGGTTCAGCCTGAGTGTGATGAATCAGGTAGGGCAGGGCATGTTCAACCCGGAGTATGATGAAGCAGGTAGGGCGGGTCACGTTCCAGCCTGAGTGAGATGAATCAGGTAGGGCAGGGCATGTTCCAACCTGAGTGTGATGAATCAGGTAGGGCAGGCATGTTCCACCTGGAGTATGATGAAGCAGGTAGGGCGAGTCACGTTCCAGCCTGAGTGAGATGAATCAGGTAGGGCAGGGCATGTTCCAGCCTGAGTGTGACGAAGCAGGTAGGGCAGGGCATGGTTCAGCCTGAGTGTGATGAATCAGGTAGGGAAGGGCATGTTCTAGCCTGAGTGTGATGAAGCAGGTAGGACAGGGCATGTTCTAGCCTGAGTGTGATGAAGCAGGTAGGGCAGGGCATGGTTCAGCCTGAGTGTGATAAATCAGGTAGGGCAGGGCATGTTCCACCCAGAGTATGATGAAGCAGATAGGGCGGGTCACGTTCCAGCCTGAGTGACATGAATCAGGTAGGGCGGGCATGTTCCAGCCTGAGTGTGATGAATCAGGTGGGGCGGGCATGTTCCACCCTGAGTGATGATGAATCAGGTAGGGCAGGTCACGTTCCAGCCTGAGTGTGATGAATCAGGTAGGGCAGGGCATGGTCCAGCCGGAGTGTGATGAATCAGGTAGGGCAGGGCATGGTCCACCCGGAGTATGATGAATCAGGTAGGGCAGGGCATGTTCCAGCCGGTGTGTGATGAATCAGGTAAGGCAGGGCATGGTCCACCCTGAGTGTGATGAATCAGGTAGGGCAGGGCATGTTCCAGCCTGAGTGTGATGAATCAGGTAGGGCAGGGGATGGTGCAGCCTGAGTGTGATGAATCAGGTAGGGCAGAGCATGTTCCACCCTGAGTGTGATGAATCAGGTAGGGCAGGGCATGGTCTACCCAGAGAGTGATTAATCAGGTAGGGCACGGCATAGTCCATTCTGAGTGTGATGAATCAGGTAGGGCAGGGCATGGTCCACGCTGAGTGTGATTAATCAGGTAGGGCACGGCATAGTCCAGCCGGTGTGTGATGAATCAGGTAGGGCAGGGCATGGTCCACCCTGAGTGTGATGAATCAGGTAGGGCACGGCATGTTCCAGCCTGAGTGTGATGAATCAGGTAGGGCAGGGCATGGTCCAGCCTGAGTGTGATGAATCAGGTAGGGCACGGCATGTTCCAGCCTGAGTGTGATGAATCAGGTAGGGCAGGGCATGGTCCACCCTGAGTATGATGAATCAGGAAGGGCGGGGCATGTTCCACCCTGAGTGTGATGAATCAGTTAGGGCAGGGCATGGTCCAGCCTGAGTGTGATGAAGCAGGTAGGGCGGGGCATGGTCCAGCCTGAGTGCGACGAATCAGGTAGGGCAGGGCATGGTCCAGCCTGAGTGTGATGAATCAGATAGGGCAGGGCATGTCCACCCTGAGTGTGATTAATCAGGTAGGGTAGGGCACGGCATAGTCCAGTCTGAGTGTGATGAATCAGGTAGGGCAGGGCATGGTCCACCCTGAGTGTGATTAATCAGGTAGGGCACGGCATAGTCCAGCCTGAGTGTGATGAATCAGGTAGGGCAGGGCATGGTCCACCCTGAGTGTGATGAATCAGGTAGGGCACGGCATATTCCAGCCTGAGTGTGATGAATCAGGTAGGGCAGGGTATGGTCCAGCCTGAGTGTGATGAATCAGGTAGGGCACGCATGTTCCAGCCTGAGTGTGATGAATCAGGTAGGGCAGGGCATGGTCCACCCTGAGTATGATGAATCAGGAAGGGTGGGGCATGTTCCAGCCTGAGTGTGATGAATCAGGTAGGGCAGGGCATGGTCCAGCCTGAGTGTGATGAATCAGGTAGTGCACGGCATGTTCCATCCTGAGTGTGATGAATCAGGTAGGGCAGGGCATGGTCCACCCTGAGTATGATGAATCAGGAAGGGCAGGGCATGTTCCAGCCTGAGTGTGATGAATCAGGTAGGGCAGGGCATGGTTCAGTCTGAGTGTGATGAATCAGGTAGGGCAGGGCATGATTCAGTCTGAGTGTGATGAATCAGGAAGGGCAGGGCATGCTCTAGCCTGAGTGTGATGAAGCAGGTAGGACAGGGCATGTTCTAGCCTGAGTGTGATGACGCAGGTAGGGCAGGGCATGGTTCAGCCTGAGTGTGATGAATCAGGTAGGGCAGGGCATGTTCAACCCGGAGTATGATGAAGCAGGTAGGGCGGGTCACGTTCCAGCCTGAGTGAGATGAATCAGGTAGGGCAGGGCATATTCCAACCTGAGTGTGATGAATCAGGTAGGGCAGGGCATGTTCCACCTGGAGTATGATGAAGCAGGTAGGGCGAGTCACGTTCCAGCCTGAGTGAAATGAATCAGGTAGGGCAGGGCATGTTCCAGCCTGAGTGTGACGAAACAGGTAGGGCAGGGCATGGTTCAGCCTGAGTGTGATGAATCATGTAGGGCAGGGCACGTTCCAGCCTGAGTGAGATGAATCAGGTAGGACAGGGCATGGTCCACCCGGGGTGTGATGAATCAGGTAGGGCAGGGCATGTTCCACCTGGAGTATGATGAAGCAGGTAGGGCCAGTCACGTTCCAGCCTGAGTGAGATGAATCAGGTAGGGCAGGGCATGTTCCAGCCTGAGTCTGATGAAGCAGGTAGGGCAGGGCATGGTTCAGCCTGAGTGTGATGAATCTTGTAGGGCAGGGCACGTTCCAGCCTGAGTGAGATCAATCAGGTAGGGCAGGGCATGTTCCACCCTGAGTGTGATGAATCAGGTAGGGCACGGCATGTTCCAGCCTGAGTGTGATGAATCAGGTAGGGCAGGGCATGGTTCAGCCTGAGTGTGATGAATCTTGTAGGGCAGGGCATGTTCCAGCCTGAGTGTGATGAATCAGGTAGGGCAGGGCATGTTCCAGCCTGAGTGTGATGAATCAGGTAGGGCAGGGCATGTTCCACCCTGAGTGTGATGAATCAGGTAGGGCACGGCATGTTCCAGCCTGAGTGTGATGAATCAGGTAGGGCAGGGCATGTTCCACCCTGAGTGTGATGAATCAGGTAGGGCAGGGCATGTTCCACCCTGAGTGTGATGAATCAGGTAGGGCAGGGCATGGTCCAGCCTGAGTGTGATGAAGCAGGTAGGGCAGGGCATGGTCCAGCCTGAGTGTGACGAATCAGGTAGGGCAGGGCATGGTCCACCCTGAGTGTGATGAATCAGGTAGGGCAGGGCATGTCCACCCTGAGTGTGATTAATCAGGTAGGGCACGGCATAGTCCAGTCTGAGTGTGATGAATCAGGTAGGGCAGGGCATGGTCCACCCTGAGTGTGATTAATCAGGTAGGGCACGGCATAGTCCAGCCTGAGTGTGATGAATCAGGTAGGGCAGGGCATGGTCCACCCTGAGTGTGATGAATCAGGGTAGGCACGGCATATTCCAGCCTGAGTGTGATGAATCAGGTAGGGCAGGGTATGGTCCAGCCTGAGTGTGATGAATCAGGTAGGGCACCGCATGTTCCAGCCTGAGTGTGATGAATCAGGTAGGGCAGGGCATGGTCCACCATGAGTATGATGAATCAGGAAGGGTGGGGCATGTTCCAGCCTGAGTGTGATGAATCAGGTAGGGCAGGGCATGGTCCAGCCTGAGTGTGATGAATCAGGTAGTGCACGGCATGTTCCAGCCTGAGTGTGATGAATCAGGTAGGGCAGGGCATGGTCCACCCTGAGTATGATGAATCAGGAAGGGCGGGGCATTTTCCAGCCTGAGTGTGATGAATCAGGTAGGGCAGGGCATGATTCAGCCTGAGTGTGATGAATCAGGTAGGGCAGGGCATGATTCAGCCTGAGTGTGATGAATCAGGTAGGGCAGGGCATGTTCTAGCCTGAGTGTGATGAATCAGGTAGGACAGAGCATGTTCTACCCTGAGTGTGATGAAGCAGGTAGGGCAGGGCATGGTTCAGCCTGAGTGTGATGAATCAGGTAGGGCAGGGCATGTTCCACCCGGAGTATGATGAAGCAGGTAGGGCGGGTCACGTTCCAGCCTGAGTGAGATGAATCATGTAGGGCAGGGCATGTTCCAGCCTGAGTGTGATGAATCAGGTAGGGCAGGACATGTTCCACCTGGAGTATGATGAAGCAGGTAGGGCGAGTCACGTTCCAGCCTGAGTGAGATGAATCAGGTAGGGCAGGGCATGTTCCAGCCTGAGTGTGATGAAGCAGGTAGGGCAGAGCATGGTTCAGCCTGAGTGTGATGAATCATGTAGGGCAGGGCACGTTCCACCCGGAGTATGATGAAGCAGGTAGGGCAGGTCATGTTCCAGCCTGGGTGTGATGAATCAGGTAGGGCAGGGCATGGTCCAGCCTGAGTGTGATGAATCGGGTAGGGCAGGGAATGTTCCAGCCGGTGTGTGATGAATCAGATAGGGCAGGACATGGTCCACCCAGAGTATGATGAATCAGGTAGGGCAGGGCATGGTGCAGCCTGAGTGTGATGAATCAGGTTGGGCAGGGCATGGTCAAGCCATGACGCATTTGCTTTTGCCAGAGTTTTCATATCAGTAGAGATGATAGAAGTAGGACAGAGCTTTGCATAATCCCGGGGGTCCACTGACATTTTGGCCAGGAAAGTGACGATGGCTTCTCCCATGGTGCTGAGTAGAGTATCTGTGTCCTGAGTTTCCCCTAATGCAAAGAGTAATGGGGGGGGGTGATCACATCGGGCACCTGCTGGTACAGGTCGATTGTGAATCCATCTCTACTTGGCACCTGCCTTTAGAGAGAGAGAGACTTATCTGTTTCTTCCCTCAATTGCTGGCAAACATTGCAATTGGAGTGGCTTCTAAATTTTATTTATTTATTTATTTATTGAAATCGCAGATTGATACCTGTGAGCGTGAGCTTATTAAATAGGTTCCACATCAGAGGACAATACAGATGAAGTATAGTTAGTTATACAGCTGGAACACATTACAGGATCACTAGGTCATTAGAAAAATAACAGTAGTAAGTTACTAGTACAGTCTTTAAATGCAGAGTTGGAAGAGCTAGTTAGAATACATGGCAGGATAAATGACAGATGCTTTAGTATAGATCTGTTTTACACCTAGCGGAGGCACTGTACAAAGTATGCCTGCGTAAATAACTGTTAGCTTACCAAGGTCAGTAGTGTGAAATGGGGAGAGGAAGAGAGGGGATGGGAGGTGGAGAAATGAGGCAGGATAAGCTGTTGGAGGAGTTGTGAGGGGGAAGCTAGGAAGGGGGAAGGTAAAAAACAGGGGTGAGTGCTATTGAAAGTGCTGTGTGTTGTTGGGTAGGCAAGGGGTGGATCGGCTGTCCATAAAGTGAGGGCCTGAGAGGGAGGACCTTAGAGATAGCAGTTGCAGGAGGCCTCAGCCACTAGGTGTTGCCACAGGAGGTGTTTGAAATGACCCAAGATAGTTGTGCTGGACATGCTGGGGTGCAGCGAGTTGATCCAGAGTGGGGCTCTGTGGGCAAAAGCATGCTGTCCAAGTGCAGTGTGACACCTAGTTCTGAAGATCTGATTGTTGGAACTTCTAGTGGTGCATGGATTTGGCATAGGGTTAAGGAAGGCTTGAACACCCGGAGACATCATATTTAGACTGATTTTTTTGGCTAGTAGGCAGGTTTGGTATCTGAGCCTACTAACAAACTGTAACCAGTTTGCCTGGGAATAAAGGTCACACGTATGTGTCTGTTGCGCAGCACCTGTAAGAAGGTGGCAAGCTTTATTCAGAGTTATTTTAATGCATTGAAGGGCAGTGTCCATAGCTGATACGTAGATGACCATACCATAGTCAGCGAGTGAGGTTACAGAGCAAAGTATGGCTAGCTGCAGTGCTTCCTGTGTTAGGTTTCACTTATGCCTGTACAGCATACCGATCCTCCTGTTTATGGCTTTTGCTGTAATGTCTATGTGCCATGTGTAGGATAGGGTAGAGTCAGGGGTTATACCCAGGTACTTGAATTGCTGTACTAGCTCCAGGGTGGAACCCACATCATTTTTAATGGTAAGTTGGAAGATCTTCTGCTGACTATGTGCGCTGGTGAACATCCTGATCTTGGTTTTTTTTATAGTTCATTATGAGCTTATGATCAGTAAACCATTTTTCAACAGTCATAAAACTTACTTTGAGTTGATCCTGAAGGTGCATCAGGTGAGGGTGCCTAGTGAAGATAACGTTATCATCCGCGTATAGAAGGTTACGGCCCTGACAGGAGTTGGGAAGATTGTTTGGAAAGATACTGAATAGTAATGGACCCAGGATGGAATCTTGTGGGACCCCTGAGTGATTGGGTCTACTGTCTGAAAGGACATCCTCAATTTTTACTTGCTGAGATCGGTTAGCAAGATAACTGGTGAATCACTTGGTGGTGTCTGACGAGAGACCAGTGACTTTAAGTTAGTCAATTAGGAGTGTGTGGTTTACCATATCAAAGGCCTGGATGAGGTCAATGAAGGTTGCCCCAACCAGGAGTCCTTGATCCAGCGAGTTATGTATGTAATTGGTGAATTCCAATAAGGCTCTGATCATACTATGACCTTTGCTGAATCCGTGTTGTTAAGTAGAATGAAGATTGTATAATTCCAGGTACTCCACGAGCTGGTCGGCGACAATGCACTCCAGGGCTTTCAAAAGTGCTGGTAGTATTGAGATCAGGCGATAATTCCCATGAAGTGCACAATCCCAACTCTTATGACTCGGTGTGACAGTTGCAGATTTCCAGTGTTGTGGGAATTGTGAGAGGTTAAAGATCAACTGCAGCTATATTATAAACATATTACAAACTTACTCCTTTTCCCTAACATAAGGACAACCAGACCTTATTTATTACATGTGAAATGAAGAAACTGCCATTTGTCATGCTCAGATACTATTTTAATGCTCTCCTATTTGATGGTTTAACAGAAAATCGCTCAGACATTTTTTGACCAACTAGTGGAACCTTGGGCGAGTGCTGATTCCATTAAAGCAAGAATGACATCATTTTCCTCAAGTTCCTATCAGCTCAGTACCTGGCAGTCAGGAAGGTGAAAGTACAAACAGAAGAAAAGATTGCCAAATCAGTGAAGAAGGGGGCTAAGTCATTCTTCAGATACATAAGGAACAAGAGAAAGGCAAAAGGGCTAGGGATAATTAGGCTGAGGGGGTTCTGTGTGGGAGAAGATAATCAAAAAGTAGACATGCCAAATAAATACTTTTGCTCAGTGTTTATGGTGAAAGAATCAAGTAATGGACCAGTGTTAGAAAATAAGGGAGCAGGGGTATCAGAGAATGAAGAAGAAGAGGAAATAATCAGCATTTATATATCTACATACAACATATGAAAGGACAGCAGAAACAGGCCTCACGGTTTATTGAGTTTGCTCGATTGTGAAGCTAGCCCTTCAACTTGCAGCTGCCCCACCTTCCCCTTAACTCCCCTTAACAACCCCCCCTCATTCTGTTCCACCCCCTCTTAAATCTCCCCATTGTTTTACATGATACCACTTCCTTGGGCAAGTATTCTACTTGTCCACCACCCTTTCTGTGAAAAAATGTCTTTTGATTTCCCTCCTGAATCTCCCCCCTCCAATCTCAGTTGATGCTCTCTTGTATCCCTCCCCTTTCTGATCTGTAGGATCCCTTCCACACTAGCCTTGTTTATTCTCTTTAAGTATTTAAAGTTTCAATCATATCCCCCCATCCCTCCTCTCCTCCAGTTCAGCTCCCCAACCTCTCCTCATAGGATTTTCCCTCCACTCCCTGGATCATCTTCATTGCCCTATGTTGCACCCCCTCCAGCAATCTGATGTCCTTTTCGTGAATGGATATAAGTACTGTACGCAGTATTCCAGGTGCAGCCTGACCAGTGACCTGTACAGGAGAGGAATCACCTCTCTGTACCTGAAGGAGATTCTCCTCGCTATGCACCCCATCATCTTGTTTGCCTTTGCAGCCATCTTCTTGCACTGAGCTGAGTGGTTCATACTCCCTCTTATTAGTACCCCTAGATCCTTCTCCTCCCCAGTGCTTTCCAACTGATATTTCCTCCCCTGCTTCCTTGCTCCAAGGTGCAGGACCTTGCACTTCTTGGCACTGAACCCCAAATACCATGTTTACGATGACTCCTGTAGTTTGGTCAGGTAATTCTGCAGCCCCCTACACCCCTCTATGTCATCTACCACAGCTCCAATCTTAGTATCATCTGAGAACAGACTGATCCTACTCAGGATCCCATTTGAGATAACAGCTATGAATATGCCAAGCACCGGTCCCAGTACCAAACCAGGGAGTACACCACTCGTAACATCTCCTGGTAATGAGACTTCCCCCTCCACCACCACCACCACCCTTTGCTGCCTACCCCTCAGCCAGCTGGTGATCCAACTGACCATTTTGTATGAGGGTAGGGTTGTCGGAGCAGAGTGAGCCCACTCCCTGAGCGGGGCTATGGAGTGCATGGCAGCCAAAAATACAATAAAAAAAACACTCATTAGCACCAGATGGTGGCGCAGTTGGAAGTACCTAAGGCACTGCATCCATAGGTGCTGGAGGCAGCATATATAGACTCCCAAAAGGGACACTAAAACAAGTGAAAGATGCTAGCCTGCATAGTGTCAAAGTGGTATGGGCCAGGTTTTTACAGGCAGGTGGCAAGGTTCTGTAAATCCTGTGAGGCTTGCCATCAGGAAGTGAATATTGCCAAGTTTGTTACCCTAGCCTGAGCAAAGAAATGCTGACAATAGTGAAGAAACGAGTACTAAATTGACACATGTAAATAATTTACTTGTCCAACAGGAAGAGGGCCCCAGTTTACAGGCTTTGGCTGTACAAATTGGGTTGGGATGGATTTTTGGGGGGGTTGGATAACTTCCTTTGTGGGAATCCATTCTACAGGGAATTTTAAATAAAATCATAAGCTGAAGTATGGAAATAAACTTGAGCAATGTGTGCAAAACTAAAAGAATAACTATTTGGCAAGGGAAGGTTAGCTGTGTTACTGCTGGTTCAAAGGTTAATAAGTGACTTGGGGAAAATAGTAAAAACATAAAACAAGCATTTGTCAATGCCAAATGTTTGTTTACTGGCATTAGAAGTGGAATTGCAAGAGTTAGACAGATGCAGAATAGGAATGGCAGTGAAGCACTGAAGTGACAACAACCCCAACCTCACCCTGCAGAGATGGACAGGCATTTGGGTGTGCCTTTGGTTTGTCACCCATAACGCTCACACCATTTCACCTCACACTACTCTGCAGGCACCAAGTGTCAAGGTGTGCCTTGGAGTGTTCGGGCTTTACACTCACCCCATTCCATAAGGAAATATGCTGAAATGGGTGCAGTATCAGAGAATGGAGTGAACTTTGGGGACCGAAGAGTCCAAGACACACTTCGATGCCTGTCACTGGCTGCAGGCTGGGGGGGGTGGAATGGCATCAGCATTACTGTCGACAATCCCAAGTCACACCCCTGATGCCTGTCAGTCCCTACAGGGTACGTCATTATGGTCAGAAAACCTAACACCCTGGGTGTTTATTAGTATTTTCACTCCAAGTTTTCAACATGGGCTTTTTGTGACCCCACCACATGAACTGTGACACTATCAGTTGACTGTGCCATTTGGTGCCACAGGTGTGAAAACACATTTTGAACAGGATGTGAAAAATTACAGCTGTACTGTTCATGAGGAGGTGTAAAAAATGGTAATGTTGAAAATCTGGAGTGAAAATATAACAAAATTGGTGAAGTCACGAGCGTGTGTAGAAACTGCGCAATACACACCCGTAATGTAATTATTTTGGGGATTTTTTACATCAGATTTTCAACATAGGCATTTTGGAACTGCCGCTCATGAACAGTGGCAGTGTGATTTTCTTAATCTGTCCCGAATGTTGATTTCGCACAATGACTACACTCATTGTGTGCCACAGATGCGAAAACATGTTTCGGGCAGGATGTGAAAAATAACAGCTGTATTGTTCATCAGGTGGTGTGCAAAAATAACAATGTTGAAAATCTGGAGTAAAAATATAAAAAATTAGCGAAGTTACGAGCGTGCATAGAAACTGTGCAATGCACACTGGTAATGCAGTCATTTTGGGGAATTTTTTCACCAAATTTGCAACATGGGCTTTTTGGGACCTCTTCTTATGAGGACAGTCACTGTGATTTTCTTATTCTGTCCCGAACATTGATTTTGCACAGCGACTGCACCACTATGCGCCTCATGTGTGAAAACACATTTCGGTCAGGATGTGAAAACGATAGCTGTACTGTTCATAAGGAGGTGTGGAAAAATGGCAATGTTTAAAATCTGGAGTGAAAATATTAAAAATTCTCAAAGTTACAAGCGTGTGTGGGAACTGCACAATGCAGGCTCATAATACAGTCATTTTGGGGAATTGTTTCACCAAATTTGCAACATAGGCTTTTTGGGAACCCGCCTCATGAACAGTGACACTGTCATTTCATTAATCGGTCCCAGAAGGTGATTTCGTGCAGTGACCGTGAAATCACCTCTTGGGACCGAATAATGACATGATAGTGACTGAGTTCATGAGGTGGGGACCCAAGAACCCCATGTTGAAAATTTGGTGTCAAAAGTCACAAAAATGGCTGCGACATCCACCAAAGTTGAAACCCCACAATTTATGTCATTATGCAGCTAACTGGCATTTCTTCAGTTCGTAGTCAGCTTTGAAGAGTGCAGACGTGTTCCTGCTCCACTGAAGATCGCCGTGCTGAGCTCTGGAGGTAAGTATGGGGTGAGGGGGTGTGGGGAGGTGGGAGTGCACAGGGTGGGTGCAAGTTGGCGGGGCACCACAGTCAAAGAGGGACCGTTTTCTTGTTTACAGGTTTAAAAAAAAAACTTTGAGGGGAGGTTTTCTTGTTTTACAGGTACATTTGATATGCTGGGGTGGGCTTCCAGCATGCCACCTGTATTTTTGGGGAAGGAGGACTGGAGCTGATGGGGATTGGGCACCCCGTTGGCAAAGAAAAAGGGTCTGTGTTTGAGGGGGGCATAATACCGAGGGGGGTTGGGCACCTCCCTCAGCAGACAAATTGTGGGGGGACATTATACCAATGGGGACTGGGCTCCTCCATCGGCAAATGAACTGGGGAGAGGCCATTTTGACAGGGGGATTGGGCACCCCCCATATTGTTTTTCCTGGGACTGTGAAAGGCGGATGGCAACAGCTGCTGCCATGTTTATTGAAATGTAACACCAGGCAAGGCATGCCCAGCAATGAGGTGGTGCTCCCTCATTGCAGCGGTGAAATTGTTTCAAGTTGGTGGCACACTTCTGAGCTGCTGTCATAGACAGCGAGCTCATTTAATGGTACCACGAACACAAGCCCAAAAGCAGTGGTGGCATTGGCCACAGCATGACTGCACCTCCTCAACCTGCTTCTCCAGTAAGCTGTCACAACACGTTTCTTGCGCATGTGCGCAGGCAAACATGAAAAAGGGCTTTTTAGGATGTGACCTAGAAGGAGAAAACTTAGCAGAGGACCAGAGTATGGATACTGAGCAATGGTCAGGAAGCTTCCTACTGAATCTAGAGAACTTGCTCCCTGATGGGCACAATAAAGGGGGGGAGCTTTAATAGGTCCACTTTTTTGTTAGTTAACCAGGAGTAGCACACTAAGCTGAAAGCTTTTTTACAGGTGCGACCTGGGAGCACAGGGAAGTTAAGTGACTTGCTCAGGGTCACACAGTATGCAAGTGGAAGCTGTGGGGTTCAAACCCAGGTCTGGTCTGCTGGATGTCCCCAGATTTGCAGCTCAGAGCCTTAAACCACTGCGCTATACTGCCTCTCTTAAGAAGGTTGGGAGTGTTGTGACCTTTCTTGAAGCTGGATGGTGAGAGTAGCACACTGCTGGCACCCTCCTCAGATAGGAGTAGTGTTAGAGGGTTTTGGTAAAAGTGCATACCCCAGGTTTGAGATGTACCAGCAGATGGCAATGTATCAGTGTATCTGACTGGTGGACCAGATGGTAGTGCTGTGAGCCCTAGTACCGTTTGAGTGACTCCCTTGGCTGAGAAAGTTCCTTCCAACACATTAATACCAATAAAAGTTAATTTGAGCAGTTGTAAATAAAGGATGAAGAAAGTTAGAGTAACCATACTAGAAAAAAGAATTAGGAACGTTCTGTAGTTCTACCCTGGGTGGAGTTCAGCATGTTTGGTTCCTGGGTTTCCAGTGTAAATATAGTGGGTGAAAAGTCCATGGAAGGTTTGGTTGGGTATTTAGATGAGCCAAGTGGCTGAAAGCTACAAGGGACCATATTGGGATAATAGCCAGCAGAACACATATTGTCATGGTATGGGAGCCAAGTTTATTCTGACCTGCTATTCAAATGGCCAAGAGTTCGCAAAAGTATCTGAGATGGTGACTCCTGTATGGCCTGCTGAAGGTTAAAGGTGGCTGTGATAAAGTGGTGAACAGGAAAGCCCCTTGTGCACACATATAATCCATTTTATGGAGGAAACACAACAGATGCTGAGAGGCAATGGAGGAGCCCATTCTTGGTTTATGGGGTCCAAACTTGTGTGCATTCAAGAGAAAAGTTGGGTACTTGTGAGTTCTGCATGTAGCTGGAACAGAAGGCAGTCTATTAAAAAAAACTCTGGCTACTCTCAGGCAGGAAGGGCCCGGAAAAAAGGGGTTAGCATCATATGTTGCTCTGGTGGGACTCCCTAGAGCGAGTGAGAGATGGGTCCTGAGTTTACCAGAGGATAACTTACCTTTGGAGCAATTCCTAAGGTGGTGAGGAATTCACGATAGTCCAGCTTGGTATACACAAATATGCTTACCTGTTGTAGGGCTAAAAAGGAGACCTTGAAGGTGTGTTCTGTTTCAAGGCAAATGGTTCTTGTTATTTCAAAGGTGAGCCTTTTAGTTGAGGGCTTCACAAGAAATAAAAGACACCCACAATGTAAGAATAAAAGGACTGGGATTCTGTGTGTGACAGCCTACCTATAGACTGCAAGAGCTTTAGCACAAGTTTCCAGATACCATAATCTGGTGGGTAAAGGCTGGGAATCTCATTGGGTATGTAACTCCAGCACCGTCTAACTGAGAGCTACTACCCCTTCCTTACATTCACAGTGAAGGTTGAGGGGTCTGGACTTTGTATGGCATGGTCTGGGAGTTAATTCCAAAAGATTGCATAAATAGCTCCACCCAGAATAAGGTTTTGTGGGCCAGAATGGTAAACTGGGTATGGCCCCCTGTGATGCTGTACCTACCCACCTCCATTGCTAAATGACGCTCCACACACAGAAATTCACTTTACCTTGCACTTCAATAACCAACATACACCTTAAGGAACTCTCTAATAATATGCTCATGGACACAGAGGTAAAGAATAAATAATAAATACAGATTTATTTATCAGGGAAGAGTAGGAATAGGGAAGGAATACCTGGAACAGGGAGGTACATGGATTTGGCTTTGATTAGTTTTGTCATAAATCAATGTAACAGCAGGTAAAACAATAAGTGCCCGGCTGCATCTAACATTGCAGTCGTCTATATGTACGTCAAGGGGTTACTGTCTGTCTTGATGGTGATTTTTGCTCCGTAGAGATACCGTTGGAACTTGTCCACAATTGCCTACTCTAGGGCTAAGAACTCTAGCTTGTGAACAAGGTACTTCTTCTCTGGACTGTTGAGGCTTCTGCTGGCAAAAGCCACAGGTTGTAATCCTTCAGGGAAGCTTTGGTAGAGTACAGCACCTAACCCACCGAAACTAGCATCTGTGTGAAGTACATATGGTTTCTCTGGAGCAGCGTATGTTAGGACAGGGGCATGCGTCAAACAATGAACAATGTCTTTAAAAGCTTTGTTGCACTCGGGCGTCCATCAAAGTCCAAATGGTTCTGTTTGTAGTAAGACTTGGGGTCATTTCTTTTGACCTGTGGGTTCTTTCCTTTTCTGGTGGGTGGGTAGCCTTGTGTGAGGTTCAACAAAGATCTGACTACTTTGCTATAGTCTTTCATGAATCTTCTGTAGTAACCACAAAATCCAAGGAAATGCCACAACTCTTTCAGAGTGGATGGCTTGGACCATGTCATCAACGCCTCCGCCTTACTTGCGTCAGTCTGGATCCCATCTGCAGATATGATATGGCCAACTTACTTAACCGAGTCTGGAAGAACTGCCACTTATCAATCGAGAGCTTTAATCTGGACTCTTATGGATGATCTAGCACCTTCAGGAGCCTAGTTTCATGTTCTTCTAAGGTTTTCCCAAAAACTATTACATCATCCAGATACACCAAGCACTGAAGTAAATTCAAGTCACCAACAGCCTTCTCCATGTGCCGTTGGAATGTAGCTGGGGCACCGGCGATCCCTTGTGGTATTCTTAAGAATTCATAGAATCCCAGCGCGCAGATGAACACTGTCTTTTCTTGATCTTGAGGGGCCATGGGTATCTGATAGTACCTACTTCTTAGATCTAGCACAGAAAACCATTTATTGCCATTTAAGCAATCAAGGGCATCTTGGATCCTCGGCATGGTGTACTGATCTGGTGCGGTTCTCTTGTTAAGTGTGCAGTAATCCATGCACATCCATACCGAACTGTTCTTCTTCCTGAGGACTACAATGGGAGATGCATAGGGACTTCTGGATTCCTGACTAATACCAGCAGCCAACAGTTCTTTTAAATGATGCCACACATCATCTATATCTGCAGGGGCTAGTCTTCATGACCTTTCATGGAATGGTCGGGTGTCATGCAATCTTATTTGGTGTTCTTTGCTATCCACACGTCCCACATCCCATTCATGGAGTGAAAAAACTTCAGTGCACTCAGACAGTTTTGAGCTGATTCATCTTTTCCAAGCTTCAGGAATTGGAAAGTCTCCAAAATCAAAGAGTTTGGCATCTAGTCCAGTGCTAAGATCTTCACCCTGACCTAAAAGAAAAAAGATGGCAGCAGTGCCTTGATTCCTAGCTCCTGTCTCCATTTTTTTTTTACTTATCCGTTATCCTCCTAAATCTGCTGCCCTTGATCCCTCTCTCAGAACTTCCCACTGCACCTCTCAGAGATGTCCTTAGTAGGACCAAGGAGTCTGCTCCTTAGAGAGCTGCATGCTCCAGGTACCTTCAGGGCTTCCAGATTACCCTCCAGCAGAGTGGAGGAGGCTCTCCCCCAAAACCTCCCCCTGATCCTCAAGGGAGCGCATGCACAATGGAATCTGCCCAATGCACAATGGAATCTGCCCCCAGTTCCTACCTTAGACAGGGGTTCATCATCTAGATCCAGGGCAGGGTATTTCCTTGTTTTGTGCCCTACCCCGCTGACATTGGCACTTGATGAGGGCCAGTGAGGCAGAGCCGTGCTCAGATGCATCTCCTCTGAGGGCTCTCAGCCGACGTCAGCCCCCCCTTCCATTGGTTTCCCCGACCGCACTGCCAATACCCAGGTTCACACAGGAGATGGCAGTAACGGAGTGGGGCTAGCTTGCAACCCTCCCCGGAGAGGGAGAGCAGCCGTCAGGTGCTCAATCCCACTCCCCCAGCCAACCCCCCAGTGACCCGAGTCCATCACTGAACCCAGGTTGCCGGTGTGGCACGAGGTGTGGCGTCCAGTGCCTCAACCCTCAGCACCACTGGGATGGTTCTCTGTTTCTGTTTTGATATGGGGTTTTATGTGGCTTCCAGCATTTCTAGCATTAGCGCTAGTGTCAACTCTTTAGGCATTTGCTTATTTTCTTCAGTATGTGTTCATTTTTTTTTAATAATAATAATAAAATGTATTTGTTAAGCGCAGTATCAAAATATCAAAGCACTGTACTATCAACAAGTTCTAAAATAAATAAACACAATCAAATAAAAACTAATACAGTAAACTCTATTAAATATTTAAATATCCAATACTAAAAATCAGGGAAAGCCCATGCAAATAGATATGTTTTAGAGCAATTTTGAAGTGCTTCACTGTCTGGCACTCTCTTACCCGGTTTTGTTTGTCTCCTCCTCCTTTTCGTGGTATAGATAGTTAGGAAAGCATAGTGAGGAATCTAGCAGACTAGTGTTCTTCAGGAAAGTAGCTAGTCTTATTTTAGCACCCACTACCATATCATTTCGGTCACCAAATTACTAGCTTGTCACGGCTAGTTGCTTTTGTTTATTCCTCAGCTTTTTGCTGTTTAATACACTGGCTCACTGGGTATTGCTTCTCACTTCTTGCCCCGCTTTTAATTGATACACCAGGAACGATTGATGGACTAACTCACATTGAGGTGTGAATTTTATGTTTTTTCACTCACCAGCACCAGTTTTGGACTCAGATTCTGCTGTGAACACATTATTGCGGGAATGACTGTCTACTCATGGTCAGAATATTGTGGGCGTGAAGTGGGGATCCATGGTGACTTCCATTCTTGCCTGGAGTTTCTACTGCTTGGCGTTGTGAGAGGATGCCTAACCCCTGGACCTTGTGGACTGGCCTGATCTTGTTTCTTCACCTTATGTACCTGCTTGATCATAATCTCAAGGGTCGGGGAGTGATCTGCAGGCTGGGCTGTGGCAACAGAGAGATCAGTGGCAGGGGGTTTTAGACCAGAGGGTTACCTCCAGATCTGTTTTGGTGGCATTAAGTCCAAAGGTCAGTAGACACTGGGCTCGTCGTGACCCCTCTTTTCTGCAGCACTGCCTTATCCTGCAGTCCACCCCTCTGTCCCATTGGGGTGAGTACAAGCAGTGTGTCCTGAATTTGGGGTTGTGGTGCCATACTTGCGGCTGGGACCTAGGAGGCTCTGTGTCCAGGCAGATTCCTTGTGGAGTACACTCCGGAAGGAGATGTCCTCCATGGGAGCTGAGGGATGCTCTGTTGGGGTGGGGACTGAAGAGCCCTCTCCTCTGAGACCCTGCACTGGTAGTCAGCCTCTCAGGCCTCAGCATACAGGGTGGGGCATGATTTGCGGTCCCAAGATTGGTGAGATTTGGAGCTGGGCAAAGATCAGAAGATGATCAGCAGGAGGCCCAGTATTTCTCCGACTGTGGTTTAACTTTGACAGACTTTCAACCATCTGTCCACATATTTGTCATTTCATCTAATGTTTTAGCTCCTTCATCCCTGAGATTACCTTTGGTGTTGGTTTCATGAGTAGAACATACATCTCCTTGAGGAGGTGGTGACAGTATCTCCAAAACTGATATGGATAAGTGTTACTTCTGTTTAACCTGATTTGATTTTTTAGTCAGGGCAAGGTGAGAGCCTCATCCCACCTAATTTCATCTTTTGAAGTGTGGTGTGCTTCATAGACAATGAATTTCATCTTTTATTGACTTTTACTGAACTTGTTGGCACCGAATTTTAGCGACTGATGAGGGGGGATTTGTCTTAGATTTTTAAGAGGGTGCGAGACAGGATATGTTTGCAGGGGGCTGTCCCGGTCAGGCGGTATTCTTTCTCAGATCTTTGGGGCCTTCAGCCTTTTAATTATCCACCTCCATCCGCCGAAGTTTATATCCACTGTAGAGCACTGGGGACAGTGGATAGAAGGTGTGGTAAGATGGGGCCCCAGACAATGGTGAGGAGAGGAGCAAAGTGGCCAGACTGGAATAGTGGGAACAAGAAGACACCCTGGGGCAAAATGGAGACTGGAGAGGGGTTCTGCCTATCTATTACCCATACACAAGGGCCCCACTTTATGTGGGCAGGTTTCTTGGGTGGCATCGGAACTTCATCCTACTTGAGTGGTGTTATGCAATGCCAGGTCTATTAAAAACAAGTCGTCCGTGATCACCGATCTTGTTAGGTCATCTGACCTGACATGCATCACTGAGAATTGGTTGGATATGAATGCTGGCCCAATTCTTGAGACCATGGTGCCAACCGGGTTCTGGATGATACACTGCCTGAGGTTGAATCATAGGGGCGGTGGAGTTGCCATTTGTTTTAGAATGGAGCTGGGCCTGATATCTGTGCCTTTAAATGAGGCCAAATCCTTTGAGTGCATCCTGGGTGCAGATGTGGGGTACAAAATTCTTCTCATCTACCGTCCACCCAGGGATGGGAAGCAATTTTTGCAGGAGGTCATAGATTACGTCATCAACATGGTGTCGGAGTCGCCCAGAGTAATGGTGCTGGATGACTTCAATGTCTGGGTCGACGATAAACTCTCGCATTTTTGCCAGATTCTCCTCCAGCTTATGTATGCATTAGGCTTCACACAGGTTGTTTCCTCTGTGACACATATTTCAGGTCACTCTCTGAATCTGGTCTTCCTACTGAGTATGGAATGCGCCAATCTGGTGATGAAATCAGTCGGATGGTCTGACCATCACACTATCAGGTTCAGTTTCCAGGTACCCTCCACAGGTCTGTCCCTTCAGAGATGGTCCAGTACCGTCCTTTGAGGGACATGGTCCCAGATGACCTACTGGCAGTGCTGGACCTATCAGAATGTACAAGTACAAGCATGAATCCAGGGACTCTACTGCAAACCTATAATAGGGCTGTGGTGGCAGCCTTGACTCTATTGCTCCTGTCCATGTTCACCCACTCTCCCTTCAGCCTCAATCCCCGTGATTTGATGGAACGTTGAAGGAGATGAGGAGAGTAGGGTGAAGGCTAGAGCGTTGCTGGAAGAAATCGGGCCTGAATGCCAACAAGCTTAGGTTGATAGCTCATCATGCAGACTATCAATAGGAGAGCTCCCGTAAGAAGGCAGAGTTCCTGTCCAGGGAGATTACTGCCACATGGAACTGACTGGCTCAACTCTTTCACACTGTGGACAGACTATACAATCCAGCTTGTCTGCAGGTGCGAACAGTGTTGTCACAGGATAAATGTGATGAGTTCGCTCAATTCTTGGCAGATAAGATTTCTGGTATCAAGTCGGAGATCTGTTCAGCTTGCTCTAAGTTGGGTTGCAGTGATCAGTGAGAAGTCGCAGAACCATGGTTTTGTTGGTCAGAGTTTGGCCTGGTGGCAATCTCAGATGTCATGATGATCATTCGGACAATGCGGCCGACCTTCTGTAATTTGGATCCAGGCCCAACCTGCCTCCTCATGGAGTGTGTAGATGTGCTTTCTCCCTGCAATGTGGGGTTCCACAGGGCTCGGTGCTTTCCCCCATGTTGTTTGCGGTGTACTTGTTGCCACATAGGGATATCGTAAGGTGGTACAGACTAAGTTTTCACTGCTATGTAGATGATACTCAGCTGTACATGTACTTTACACCCGGGCAGGATGCTGCGCTCTCGGTATTTAACTTTTGCCTATCTGAGATCCAGCTGGCTGAAGTTGAACTCCAGTAAGACTGAGGTTTTGGTGGTGGATACAGGGCGCCAGGTAGTGGGGTCCTTGGTGGGGTGACCATCTGGTCTCATACTAATGGGTTGCCAGCTGAGGACCGCTGAGCAAGTGCATAGTCTGGTAGGAGTGTGTGAAAACAAAATTCTGCTGCAAGAATGTTTGCAGAAGTGTGAATTTCGCTTTCGTGAAAGTTCTGAAATCATTTTTACAACTTCCTTGGAAATTCCACCTTAAAACTGCAGAATAAATATACAAACTGTGGGTAAATTTGTTAAACTGCGGGACAAAAATCCACAAAATGGATCACTGCCAGTGGTCAGTTCTGAGGCTTTTTTTAACTGCAGTTTAATTCATTAATCCACTCCCCACTGATCAGGGGTCCCAGTAAATAAATAAATACCTCCAAACCCTCCCTCAGACCCTCCTGGTGTCTAGTGGCCCGCCATTCACTGATCATGGCCCCAAAAACATTTTATTTCCCTGGTGTCTAGCGCCCCCCCTCCCTATCCTGGATTCCTTAATCCACAAAAAACAGCTGGCAGTCCACTAAATCATCGCACTCTATTCCCAGTATTCCCTCATGTCTAGTGGACCCCCATCCCTGATCCCTTATAAAAAAAAAGTAATCCCAATTCCCTGGTGTCTAGTGGACCCCCCAACCTGACAGTTCATCCGTCACCACCCTGCTGCCCCCCACCCTTCCCCTGAGTGAGCCACCGGTGCAGCCGTCCTCTCCTCCACTACCAGTGGCCCACTGAATTGTCAGTGAATGACCGCATGGTTGTACAAGCACACGCTCATTCACTGACAGTTCATTAAACTGTGGATAGAATAAATTCTGCAGTTTATATGCATTTTTCCACAGTTCACAAAAAAGTCCCCAGAACTCGGCAAAAATCTGCAGAAAATCCAATGGCAAAAGGTCTGAATTTTCTGCAATTTCTCTAAAGTTCTGCAAAAGTGGAATTCGCAACTTTCGCCCACCACTATAGTCTGGGCATTATCCTCGATGAGGGATTGACCTTGAAATCTCAGGTATCCTCTGTGGTCAAAACCTCATTTTACCATCTGAGGAATATTGCTCAGATTAGGAACCTTGTTCCTCCTGATGACCTTCCAACCTCAGTCCACGCATTTGTGACCTCTCGCCTGGATTACTGTAATGCCCTCTACCTAGGGATACCAGGGGCTGATATCCACCGTTTGTAGCTAGTGGGGTTAAAAACAGTGGGAGAATTCAAGAATGCATGGGACAGACATAAGGCAATTCTTGTGGGGGGATAGGAAGAAATAGGCTGTTGGTTAACTAGGATCTGCAGCTTATCCAGTAGGTAGGGAAATGGGCAGACGAAGTGGACAAAGTGGTCCTTATCTGCCATCAAAGTCTATGTGTCTAAGTTAGGGTTGTCAGAACTAGTTCGGTAAAGATTCGAACCCTCCTCGAACCCTGGTGTTCGAGTTCTAACTTAGAACCTCGAACACTAAACAGTTCTCAAAGGAGTTCGAATCACCGCTGAGACACGACGTGGAATTCGAGTAAGCTAAGCGAGCCGCTAGGATCTGTGGGGGTATTTAATGGAGATGCGCCATGAGGAGGAGCGCCATTTGCTGAGGATCATCGGAGCAGAGGCAGCAGCAGCAGGCAGCAGCCACTAAACTGTAGCAATTAGCGAAAGAAGGCCAGATACTGCCACTCTTGTCCAGTGGCCACTTCTTCTTCCTGTGAGACCGAGAACAAGAGAAAGGCTGAAAAAGAAGCTGAAAATGGGGGAGACTGGGAGTGGACTAGGGGAGGTTCAGGAGAAGAGAGGTATTAATCAAGATTGGGAAGGGACTGGGGAATAGGGAGGGATTGAGACCAATATCAGGACTGGAGGAGGACTCGAGAGAGAATAAAAAAATAAGAAGAAGACTGAAGATTAAGAACCTTGTGAAATGTGATTATTTGAAACTGCAGCACACTGCACACTCAGCAGCTGCCAGCAACAAGCATACAAGGGGCAAAAAGGCAAATAAATCTTTTCTGAACCCTAGTGTGTGTGTCTACAGAGAGAGCCCAGTGTGTGCCCCCTCTGACTGCACTGGTACCCAGTGTGTGTTACAGAGAAGCCCAGTGGCCAGTTGTGTGGTGGCATTAACTCACATGACAGAAACGCAGAAATATAATTCTCATTCCCTGGCTGCGATGTGACTCTGTCTCCTGTGGTCAGCCCATCACCCTGCTGCTGTGTGCCTGTTGACTGCACTGTACCCTACCCAGTATGTGTGTTACAGAGAAGCCTAGTGGCCAGTTGTGTGGTGGCATTAACCTTACATGACAGAAACGAGAAATATAATTCTCATTCCTGGCTATGATGTGACTCCATCTCCTGTGGTCAGCCCATCACCCTGCTGCTGTGTGCCTTTGACTGCACTGTACCCAGTGTGTGTGTTACAGAGAGAAGCCCAGTGGTCACTTGTGTGGTGGCATTAACCTTACATGACAGAAACATAGAAATATAATTCTCATTCCCTGGGTTGCATATGTGACTCCGTCTCCTGTGGTCAGCCCATCACCCTGCTGCTGTGTGCCCTTTGACTGCACTGTACCCTACCCAGTGTGTGTTACAGAGAGAAGCCCAGTGGCCAGTTGTGTGGTGGCATTAACCTTACATGACAGAAACGTAGAAATATAATTCTCATTCCCTGGTTGCGTATGTGACTCCGTCTCCTGTGGTCAGCCCATCACCCTGCTGCTGTGTGCCCTTTGACTGCACTGTACCCTACCCAGTGTGTGTTACAGAGAGAAGCCCAGTTGCCAGTTGTGTGGTGGCATTAACCTTACATGACAGAAACGAAGAAATATAATTCTTATTCCCTGTCGATGAGTGACTCCATCTCCTGTGGTCAGCCCATCACCCTGCTGCTGTGTGCCCTTTGACTGCACTGTACCCTACCCAGTGTTTGTTACAGAGAGAAGCCCAGTGGCCAGTTGTGTGGTGGCATTAACCTTACATGACAGAAATGTAGAAATATAATTCTCATTCCCTGGGTTGCGTATGTGACTCCATCTCCTGTGGTCAGTCCATCACCCTGCTGCTGTGCACCTTTTGATTGCTATGTGTATGCCTATGCCCAGCAGCCCAATCATTCTGTAAGCCTTGAACCTGGGATCCTTTAGTTGCAAACTGTCATATTCTTCAATTACTTTCAGTCCACGTATCACAGTGTCACACAACCAAAATAAAATTTTGGAGATGTAGCCAGCATTACAGATCACATTGCTTTGTTACACAGGAATTGTTTGGGTGTTGGTGTGTTCACTGCAGTATACTGGACTGGTAGTACTGGTACTTACTGTCTGTTATGGCTGACACCAACATAGATGAAGCATTTAGTGCTGGTGTTGGAGCAGGTGTTGGTGGTAGTGGTAATCCTGGTGCTAACAGAAATAACCAAAATGTTTCACGATAAAATTCAACAAACAGCAAAAGAGCAACAGTGCAGTGTGGTAAAGGGGACCTTTTAAGAAAACCTGTACAGCTGCTGGGTCACACGGAGAGCACCATAAGGTATGCCATTCATGCCGTTAAGATCCCTGTGACTAGCAGCAATAATGCAAGTGACAGTGAGTCCCCTCTGACTCAGACAGTAGCTCTTTGTCTCAGTCTGACACTGTTGTGTCTCACGACAAATCATTACTTCTCAACAAAGTGAAATGAGCAAGTCTGCTGACAATGAATCAGGTAGTGCACTTGCAAATACATCCAACACTGTTGGCAATGAAAAGGACATATCCATTGAATCCACCACTTCTGTGTTGGCCAGCAATGAAAATCCATCAGAGTCTTCTGCCCACTCTTCTAGCACCAAGGAACATGTCCCAGGTTCTGTTAGGACAGGTGAAAAGACACAAACAGCCTTTAGCTATCTTTCTAGCACTCGAACAAAATCTGTTACATCTGAGGTGTGGAATTATTTCTCTGTCAGTAAAACTGATCCATGCAGAGCAATTTGTTCCCTGTGTAAACAGAGTGTAAGCCGTGGTAAAGTTGTGTCATGCCTTGGCACTACAGCTCTTAAACGCCATCTGAAAAAGCATTCGGTTTTGCTTGATCATCCAAAACCCATGTCCTCAATCTTCCAAACCGCACGTGAGAAGGGTCAGAAATCTGAAATGGATAATGAATTGTCTGAACTTGATGCGGGCAGAACCACTGCCAGCCCTAGGATCACTGTTACCACCAATGCCAGCACCATTAGTACCAGTTGCACATCCAGTGATGGCACTGAATGTATAAGTCCAGTCAACCATCTCTGCGTCCATCTGCCCATCGAAGCACAGTGTATAATAAACCAGCAGGGACATGTTGCAAACAGCTAACACTGTCTCAGGCATTTGAAAGGAAAAATACCTTTACTAGAAATCATCCAAAGACCCTTCATCTTAATCACCGAATTGGTGAACTGTTAGCCGGAGCTCTTCTCCCATACTCTTTGGTAGATCATGAGGATTTTAGGGAGCTCATGACATTAGCAGAGCCTCGTTACAATGTTCCTCATCGAAGGTACTTTTCCTATGTTGAAATACCAAACATTTATCAGGCTTTAAAAGCGACAGTGATGCTTGCACTTAAAACTGCAGAGGGTGGGCTTATTCATGTCACAACAGATATGTGGACCAGCACTCAAAACATAGATTACATGTCCCTTACGGCTCATTGGGTCACGCTTTTCTGTGCTTCTTCAAAACAAAGACACCCCAAAAGATGGCGCTGCTGCATATAAAGAAGTTTGGGCAAAACATACTGCTGCAAACATCTTGCAGGAACTAAATGACCTCCTTGATGAATGGGTTTATTCTCACGGTCTAAAATGTGGCTTCATAGTAAGTGACAATGGAGCCAACATCTTAAAAGCAGTACAGGATGGAGGATTTCGCATGCTTCTTGCTTTGCACATTGCTTACACTTAATTGTCACGGATTTCTCAGCAATGAAACACAAGTGGATGGTATGATTGCTGTTTGCAAAAAATTGTGACTCACTTTTCACATTCAACTAAGGCTATACGGACATTGTCCGAACTGCAAAACATAAGCTGCCCCAGCAAAAGCTGATTCAAATGTTTCCACTCGTTGGAACTCAACGCTTATATGCTGCAGCACCTCTTGAGCAAAAGCAAGCTATACATGAGTACTGCTCCAGTTACATTATTGAGATGGCATTATGCTGTCTGTGCTGCAGTGGAAATTAATGGAGACAGTGTGCTGTATCCTAGCTCCTTTTGAGACAGCTACAAGGGATATGTCTTCTGAAGGTGCATCTGTGAGTCAGGTTATCCCACTCATAATGCTCATTTCACATCATCTTAGTGTTCTAAATCTACAAATAGAAAAAGACAGATCTGAAGCACAGACAACATGTCACCTATATCATGGGAATCTCATAAAGAGAATGAGCGAGCACTTCAAAACCAATGACAAATTAGTTGCAATGACGAAATCAAGACACTACATCCTTGCAACTCTCTTAGATCCCAGGTTCAAGGCTATACATCTTCCAAAAACAGATGATATAGAGCAGTACAAATGTATGTTGCTAGATGAGCTGCAGCACTCACAGGAGTCAAACATAGACACGCACAGTACCCTCAGGTTGTCATCACCACAACATGCAGGTTCATAATCACAAAGGGATACAGAACTGGAAAAGTCACCAAACATTAACAGTAGTTGTTGCACAACTGCCACTTCTTCAACCCTTAGTAGCAAGCTAAATCTGTGGCAAAACCTTTCCCAAATTGCTGCCATACCAGCTTCTGCTGATTCCTCTTCTGAGCGGTCACTGTCCATCATGGTAGACAGTTACCTGCAAGAACTGCCTATCCTATTGATGCATGCCCTTTTGAATACTGGAGATCAAAAAGTCAATTTGGACAGAGCTGTATGATGAAGCCTGTAAATATCTTGGTTGACCTGCAACAAGTGTCTCTTCAGAACTCATGTTTAGTACAGCTGGCAATATTGTGACAGACACCAGAAATAGGTTGCTGCCAGAAAATGTACACCGTTAACTTTTATTAAAGTTAATAAATCAAGATTTTCGTATCCCTACAAAAGTATACAAACTGATCCTGAAGTGATTGATGTTGTGGATGACGTTGATGGTGATGACAACTCAGATGGTGGTGGCTGGTAAACTGTGTGGGACGGAGTCTCTGCACCAAAAGGAAACTTTTACAGTATGTGATGACTTTGGTTGTCGCCTCTCTCCTTTCTCGATCTACTACCTTGACTATATATACACCCAAAACTGTCACCATTTCATGGCAAACTGCTTTGTAGCTAGGGTCTAAACTAAAGTCAACAAGTTTTATATACAGGGCAATTTTAACATCAGTGGGAAGGAACAGGCCCAAATTTGGCATAAAGGGACACTGTCACATCAATCCTTTCTGTATCATATTATTTATTGTTAAAGTGAAAACATATATATTTTGGATTTACTTATGTGACTTTGTGGTGCATCAGTATGGGCTGGGACAGGAGACGGTCTATTTTTCAATTTTAAAGAGGACAAAACAATGAGTTCTAATTGGTAGCTGTTTATTTTTCAATTACAGAAATGTTAGCCATAAATGAAAAATGGATGCTAGTACATGGGTGAGGGTTGTGGGTTGGTTTTAACGTGGGTGTAAGGGTGACATGGGTGCTACTGCACAGATGAGGGTGGTGGAAGAAAAGTGGAATGGGTGATGGGGTGAAAGGTGGGTGTTTTAGTTCTTTCATTTACAGGTTCGTGATCAGCTGGGAATGGTGAGGAAAAAAATGATGACAGACCGAACCTACTGTACACATAATATATATTCTTATTAAATACATTGCAAACTGCTGCCACCTAGCACAATTGTCCTGTCCCTTTAAAAAGAATAAAGGAATCAGAAATAAAAGAAAATCTGCATCAGCAGTTTTCACAGAATGTGACGTATCATAAAGTTTTTGCTTTACAAGTAGTGATAATTTGATACATAATGGGGTTGACAGACGCTGTCCCTTAAACATCACATGCCAACTGCTGCAGCTACATTAAATGTTCCTGATTAGTATGTGGTAAGGAAACCACTTTTTTCATTTATGTGACTGAAATAAAGACTTCATTGAAGTATCAGCTGCAAAAATGCATCATCTTAGAAAGTTGTATGTATTATTTCAATTTGCCAACAAAAATGTTGGTATATGTATGCATTATCTTAGACAATTGCATGCATTTTTTGCCAGCAACAATGACTGGCATATTTTTTTTATTCAAATGTCTTGACTGACTACGTTATGACATAATATGTTTTGCAACAGTTCCGCATGCTGCTGCTGTAGTACTTGGCTTGACTTTGTTATAAAAGCTTTCTTTTAAACATAGCAACTTTGATTTACTCATTTAAAACAGAAAGCAGCAAATAGCTGAAATTAGGTAATATCAGTTATTTTTCTCATAATTCATGATGATGAGTATATATAACTGAGTACATAAATGGCTAATGTGCCTCTTTCTTTCACTAAGGAACTATGATGCAGCTGCAGCAAGGAAAACTTTTAACATATGGGTGGGTGGGTGGGCCTGTTACGTAGCAAGTTGCTGGCTTTAGCAAACAGTAGAAACCATAGATAAACTTAGTTGTAGTCCTATCAATGTCACACATGATAATTTCTCTCCCCTTTATATTGAACAGTTTTTCCTTTACATGTATTTTATTACTATCTTCATTACTGGCAGCATAATAAAAAAATAGGGTTCGAGTTCTAAAAAGTTCTAAAAAAGATTAGAACCCTAGAACTTTTTCAAAAGTTCTAGACTAGAACTAGAACCCAGAACTTCAGAGGGTTCTGACAACCCTAGTCTAAGTCTATGTTTCCATGTTTCCTTTATGAAAAACTTGTTGCAATGCTTGCTCAAGACGAGTTAGAAAATCTGACAAGGTCTCTCCTCTGCACTGTTTGCTTGCTTTGTATTTCCACATGAGATCTTCAACTGGCTCAGTGCTTCCAAACACGTTATTGAGAGCATTCAAATAGTCTTGTGCAGTGGTGTCAGGCTTTGAGGCCCTTAAGGAATGGATAACATTAAGAGCAGACCCTCAGAGACTTTCTCCTATTCGTTTACACTTTTTTGCCTCTGGACACTACCAGTCTTGAACCAATGGAGTGGCATAGTCCATCCAGGTGTCATGGTTATCATCCCTTGTTGGAGTGGGTTTGATCCCAAAAAACATGTGTAACCTTCTATAGGAATCATACATAACATGAGGTGCATAGCTTGACACATCTACTGGAGCTCGAGGCAAGTTACCTTCTAGCACATCAATTACTTTTCTAATGTCTTCAGCAGACCTCCCTTCTGCCAATAACAAACGATTCAATTTCTCCTGAAAACTTTTAGCTTTTGGGGGGACATTGGGCTTGGGAGACTTACATGCATGGTGCACCAAAGTCCGGACAGAGTGGGAACCTTCATGGATCACATGGGCTGGCACTTTAGCAACATCTACAGTCTCTCTGCACTCATCAAGGACAGTCAGTCTCTTGGTGGAGTGGTCTCTCATGCGCCCTCATACTGCAACATGACATATGTTTGTTTCTGTAGACAACGCCTCATCGTTTTGTCCATTACTAGTCCCAGGGGGGACTCAAAAAATTAATAGTGCTTTCTTGAGATCAATGCCCTCACCATCACACCAGTCGAACAAATGTTCGAATACCTTTGTGTCAACCATCACTTTAGCTTTGGGGATTGCCCCCACCTGTTGCTTGGGCAAGCAACCCCATGTTGGTGCATTTGGGGTAACAGGAGATCCCAGCAGTGCCTCCAAGTTGTGCAACCCCAGCACCATATTCTAACTGAGGGCTACTACCCCTGCCTTATGTTCACAGTCAAGGTTGAGGGGCCTGGGATCTGTTCAGTATGGTCTGGGAGTTTGTTTCCAAAAGATTGCATGAAAGCACGGTGCTTCCACCCAGAGTAAGGTTTTGTAAACCAGAATGGTAAATTGGGTACAATCCCATGGGATGCTGTATCTACTCACCTCCCTTCCCAAACGACACCCCACACACAGAAATTCACTTTACCTTGCACTTCAATAATCAACATGCACTTAAAGGAACTCTCTAATAATATGCTCATAGACGCAGTGGTAAAGAATAAATAATAAATACAGATTTATTTATCAGGGAAGAGTAGGAATAGGGAGGGGATACCTGGAACAGGGAGGTACACAGGTTTGGCTTAGATTGGTTTTGGCAGAAATCAATGTAACAGCAGGTAAAACAGTAAAACATTTAAAATGGTAAGCATATAAGAAGGAAAAAAAAAACAATTTCCAAACCTCCCACCAGCATGCAACAGAAGACCACACACCTTCCCGTCTGGTACCAGACCCCGTAGTTCTAAGCTGGGGTACTCCAGACTGATGCAGACCTGTGGTTGCCACGGTTTGGCTAGTGTTGGTGCACTTAAACATTAGTAAATGAAGTGCTGTAACTGTAGCTAGAACTAGTAATTCAAATTGTAACAGTTCCCACAATTATTTGTGGGGCAGCCCTGTTTACTCACTGTTTGTTGAACACTTAGGCTGATACAAACAGGCTGGAGCTGAGATTTTGCTGGTGCAGGTTTTGATAGCACTACAGGGTGTGAGTGGTAGTTGGTGGTGCACCACATCAGCAGGCAGCAGGACGCAGAAAGCAGGAAACCGCAGCCTGGGTTGCATGGGATGAAGGATGCTGGTCTTCACCTGTCAAGCCTTTCCAAACTTCACCGGGGGGCGGCCTTTGTAAACAGTGTTCACTTGACAGGCCTGTATCTTCTTTTCTTCGATGGTCCCCAGGATGGGGGGGATGGCAGGTAGCTTTAATCACCCGGCTGGTTTCACTCATAGAAACATAGAAATTGTTGGCAGATTAGGACTGTTAGGCCCATCCAGTCAGCCCATAGGCCCTATACATGTATGCATCCTCTCACCCTAAGTGGTCAATGGCTTTTCATCACTTCCTTCCTGCCCAAGGTTTTCCTGTGCTTGTCCCAGGCATGTTTAAACCCCTCCAATGTGCTTGCCCCACCACCTCTTGTAGCAGACTATTCCAAGTGTTCACCACCTAGGAGAGCTCTCTTGTTTCCTCTGTCTGTCTACCTTTTATCTTTCACTCATCTCCCCCCGTAGCAGTTATGGAAGTGAAGATAGGTTAATTGTTTGTAAATGTTCCTGTTTAGTTAGTTTAGGCATCTTTGTCAACTCCATGGTGATAGTAGCAGAAACACTTGTTGGAACTCATGTATGTATACTTAATTACCCTGGCTATAGTGGGTTAGCAGCGGCCCAGGAACAAGAAAGGCCAGGACTTGCTTCAGCTTATGTGAATAGCCCTTCCCCCATAAACACACACACTTCCACAATAGGATTAGCAGGGTGGACTGGGTGGGCTAGTAGGTCTCAATCTGTCGACAACTTCTATGTTTCTATTTTCTATGTGTCATTAATTTTAAAGTAAAATGTGGCTTTCTTCCAGATCCATTCCCCAAACTTGGGGTCCACAGTCCATGGTGGGTTGCACCTCCAGTAAGGTAGCACCTTTGCCAAGTAGCTGGAAACAAAGGGCTACCAGTGCATGATCAGATACAATGATGGTCATATCAGAATCTTGGCTCTCCACTACAGGCTATTCCTTGTGACTCCTTAGCAAGGCAGGATAAGACAAAGCGGGTGGTGCAGTTTACATATCCACTAACATCCAATTTGGGGCTGTGCTTGTTATCTCTTCCTCTCCTCCTGTGAGCTTTTACCAGGGACCGCTAGCCACCAGGGACACAGGTTTACTGTGATTGATAAAGGGCAAATTCTGTTTTGCAGATTGGAAAAACTGGTGTTGTCACTGGTGTTTGCAATGCCAAAATCAGTTTTTACTGGTGTTCTATCATTGTACCCTTTTGGTATGTGTGTAAATCTTCAGAATACAAGAAGTCTACATGTACATCAAATTAAATAAACCAAACTGAAAATACTACGGGAAACCAGCCCGGTGACATTGAGGGTTAAGGCACTGGATGCCACACTTCGTGCCATGCCAGTGACCTGGGGTCGGGAGCGACCTTGGGTTGCAGGGGTAGGCAGAGGAGAGAGAGGATCTAGCGTCCGATGAACTGCTCTCCTCTCCTGTTGAAAGTGGGAATGTCATCCCACTCCTTGGTTGCCCATAAACTGGTGGCTTTCGGGCAGTGCTGGAGGTTGGGAGAAACAAGCATGGAGACAGGGGCGTCGAGCCTTCCTGCAGCGCCGTTCTCCTGAGGGAGGATGCACAGGGAGAAAATGGAAAAAACAAAAAGGTAAAAAGTAATATGGGAGAAAGTAGTACAGGAAAGAATTAATAGAAAAATACAATTTCTGAAAATTCACTGATCTGGTAAAAAAAAATCAAATTCAGTGAAGTGCTTTGTTTTTAGCAGCGTATAGAAAGACCAAATTCTGGAATTTTACGAGATTTTCTAGTAAAAACTAAAAATTAGTGTCCTTTGCTTTCACTCCTCAAATTCTGCCTTTCTGTTCCTCTTCTGTGCCTGTCTTTATTGCTGGGGTTTACTGTTGTCCTGGTATCTGCCCTGCTTTAGTTATTGAGCTGCTTTCCTCTGTATGTTCCCACTCATAGAAACATAGAATTTGATGGCAGATAAGGACCGCTTGACCCACCTAGTCCACCCATTTCCCTACCTAACGGATAAGCTGCAGATCCTAGTTAACCAACAGCCTACTTCCTCCTACCCCCACCCCCTAGAATTGCCTTATGTCTGTCCCATGCATTCTTGAATTCCCCCACTGTTTTTGACTACACAACCTTCTCAGGAAGGCCGTTCCATGCATCCACAACCCTCTCTGTGAAAAAATATTTCCTCACAATCCTCTGAGCTGTCCCCCCTCTATCTTCAAATTGGGCCCTCTCATTCTTGCACACATCTTTTTCTGAAAGATGCTACCCTCTTTTGGACTTTGTTGATTCCCTTGAGGTACTTGAAAGTTTCTATCATGTCCCCCCTCTCCCTCCTTTCCTTGAGGCTATACATATTCAGCTCCTTAAGTCTCTCTTCATATGTCTTCTGGTGCAGACCTTGCACCATTTTAGTTGCCCTTCTCTGGACTTCCTCCATCCTGTTTATGTCCTTGTGGAGATTGGGTCTCCAGAACTGCATGCAGTACTCCAGATGGGGTCTCACCAGCTATCTGTACAGAGGGATAACAACTTCTTGTTTTCTACTAGTGATGCCTCTCCCTATGCATCCTGGTATCCCACCAGCCCTCCTTACTGCTCTCTCACATTGCTTGCCCACCTTTAGGTCATCTGATATGACTACCACAGGTCCCTTTCCATTTTTGTTGTTGTTAGTATTTCACCCCCCATTGTGTACTCTTCCCCTGGGTTTTTGTTTCCCAGGTGCATTACTTTGCAATTCTTAGCATTGAATCTAATCTGCCATACATTTGACCATTCCTCCAACCTTGCCAAGTCCCTTCTCATCCTTTCCACCCCACCTTGTGTATCAACCCTGTTGCAGATCTTTGTGTCTTCTGCAAAGAGACATACTTTTCCTTCTAGTCCTTCTGCAATGTCACTTATAAAGACATTGAAGAGGACCGGGTCCTGGTACTGAACCCTGTGGTACCCCACTAGTAATCCACCTTTCTTCAGATGGGACTCCATTTACTATTACCCTCTGTGTCCTGTTCTCCAGCCAATTTTTTTACCAAGGCTACCATCTTGGGACCCACTCCTAGGCTGGCTAACTTGTATATTAATCTTTTGTGTGGGACTGTGTCAAATGCCTTGCTAAAGTCTAGGTAGGCCGTGTTCACAGCCCCTCCCCTGATCTACTACTTTGGTCACCCAGTCAAAGAAATCTATTAGATTCATCTGACATGACCTTCCCACTGTGAATCCATGCTGCCTTGAGTCCTATGCCCCTGTGGCCTCTAGGTACTAAACAATTCTTTCCTTCAGAAGTAATTCCATCATTTTCCTATCACTAAGGTCAAACTAACAGGTCTGTAGTTTCCTGCCTCTGCCCTGCTCCCACTTTTGTGAAGTGGAATAACATCTGCCCTCCTCCAGTCCTCAGGTACAACCCCATCCTCCCATGATTTCTTAAAGAGGGTAGTCAGTGGTGACACTAGTTCTACTCTTAGTTCTTTCAGAATTCTGGAATGAATCCCATCAGGCCCCATTGCTTTGTCCACCTTCAGTTCTAAGTAAGCAATAATACCCGACAGGGTGGGTGGTATTGGGCTATACCAGACCACCCAGGGGCATGATGAGGCCCGACACCGCAGGCGGAGGGCCTTATAGCCCCTGGAAGGTCCAGTATAGTCCATACTGCCCACCCTGAAGGGTATTATTGTGCTTAGAAAATGGGTTACAAGTGACATTTTTGTAGAACATTAAAAAAGTAGACTACAAAAAAAATAAGTAAAATCTATTGTAAAACAGTTTTCTTGCAAAGTAGTCCCTTTATTGGCATGCTTGCCAGTAGAGGATTTGTTTAACACTTGACAGCCTATTTATTTATTGATTTTTACTGCTATCTTTACCCACCCCCATAGCAGGAAGTACTCAGCGCTGTCAAAAACAGGAATGTAGAGTGTTTTAATTATTGGCACTTTGATTCGGTTCAGTTTCATTTTTTTAACACAAACAGAAGGGCACAGTCAGGCAGAGCGGCAATGATGGGAGAACAGGAAGTAAACAAGTGAGAAAACTCAGCAGTGACCTTAAGTGAATTTTTTTTTCTTCTTGTGATGCCCAAGTCCCTTAAGTATATTTGTACACCTGCTATGTTTTCAGGCTACTGAGTGGTATAGTACGTGAGTTTGGTGGGTGCATGTAGACTACTGTATTGGATTTTCGTTTCGGCAATAGCCGAGCACGTGAAGCTTGTTTTATGTCTTTGCATCCTGCAACCGAGATGCACTGTCAGTTTGACGGAGATAAGTCAGCAGAGGCTTTGGGGATGAGATGGGGGATGAGTTGGTGAGCTGACGGCAAGCGTGATGTACTACATGGCAGTGCTATGCTAAGGGTTTTAAAAATAAAACTTAAACTATAAATGCACTTCCGGGTTGTGGCAACAGAGGAAGTGGACTGGTAGGTGGAGGTTGAGGGACCAGTGAGCAACTGAAGTGGCAGTGGGATTGACAGTGCTATGTGATGGTGCTATATTCAAAAGAGGTCTTGTTGTATTTTTAAATCCAAAGGGGCAGCGTAAATGGACGTGGGTGATATAGCAACGGCCAAATGGGGAAGCGCGAGTGTAAGTACTGCACAAAAGGTGAGCTATAAAAAGAGCAGTACAATGTTGTTGTTAAAAAAAAACTTGCTAATGTAAACCTGGTCAGCCGATCGGTGCCATAAACTACTTTTGTGCCATTTTGAGTCACGGGGGTGGGGGGTTGGGGTGTCTCTCGCTCTCTAAGCAAGAAAGAAAACATGGCGTATTTGAATTTTTCAACATTCTACAGCACAGCACTACTAGAACGATATGAGGCAACAGAGACTGGGACTCATTATTTCCCAGTCTCTGTTGTCTCATACCCACCCACCTAGTTGGCTCAGTTAGCCAAACACAATTCAAATTTACACTTGCTCATTTTCTAAGAGTTCTTTCAGAACTCTTTATTCTGTGAATGGGCTGCTATCAACCCCCTTATCTAGAGTGTTTCTATTGTTTGGTTTAGGTACCTCCCCCTCTTCATTTGTGAATACTGAGCAAAAATATTTGTTTAGCATCTCTGCCTTTTCACAGTCACCCTCTGCCCATCCCCCCTCTCCTTTGTTAAGCCTCACTATCCCTCCCTTGGTCTTCTTTCACTCCCTGATGTACCTTTAAAAGGTTTTATCCCCCTTCTTAACTGAGTTGGCTATCTTTTCCTCAGTTTGGGCCTTTGCT
This sequence comes from Neoceratodus forsteri, assembly GCA_016271365.2. NCBI lineage: Eukaryota > Metazoa > Chordata > Ceratodontiformes > Ceratodontidae > Neoceratodus > Neoceratodus forsteri. The sequence goes on from CM057459.1 coordinate 1,368,022,440, forward strand.
CTTCTGACTGCCTTCCCTGCTTCCTTCTGCTTTAACTGATACAGTTTTCTGTCATGCTCCTTCTGCGATTCCTTGTAATTCCTGAATGCTATCTTTTTCTTCCTAACCTTTCCTGCCACCTCCTTTGAGAACCATAGTGTTTTTTACATTGTTTTGTTTTGTTTATTTGCTTCACACAAAGGCTTGTTGCCTCAGTGATGGCAGTTTTGATTATTCCCCATTGTTCTTCCACCCCTCCTTTCTGCCCATTTGTTAGTGCATTCCTTAGGCACTCACCCATTTTTGCAAAGTCAGCCCTCCTAAAGTCCAGTACTTTTGCCTTTGTATGGCTTGACTACTGCTGTTTATTGTGAACCATACTGTTCGATGATCGCTAGTTCCCAGATGGCTACCCACTTCTAAATCTGTGATCCTCTCTCTCCATCTCCATTTGAGAGTACCAGATCTAAGATTGCTCCATCCTGAGTGGGTTCCAATACTAGTTGTCTAAGGCATGCTCCCTGCAGGGCATCTAGAATAACCCCGCTCTTTGATGTGGCTGCAGGAAATGCACTCCAATTAAAATAAGGCATATTCAGATCTCCCATCTGCCATTCTAAGCATACCTTCTATCATTTCCTTATCCATTTCCTCCCCCTGAGATGGGGGGGGGTCTGTATACAACCCCTGTGTGGATTGTGGTGCCATTGGCTGTGTCCAAGTTGATCCACAGTGCTTCCTCTCCTCCCTCTTTACCCTTTTGTTCTGTTGCTTTGATTCCTTCCGTTATGTAGAGAGCTACTCCTCCTCCTCTTTTACCCTTCCTGCCCTCCTGTAGATTGTGTACTCTGGTATGTTGACATCTCAGTCATGGTTTTCTGTGTACTATGTTTCTGTGATTCCCACAATATCCAGGCATTCTTCTTCCATCAAGGCCACCAGTTCAGGGAGATTGTTATCTAGACTATGGGCACTGGTACTCATTACCCTCCATTTTTTGATGACCTTACCCCTTTTTGCTCCATCCCTGTCCTTACTGCCTTTGCCTTTTTCTCCATTTACCCCTGCCCTTCTCCTTATCGACTTCTCTATCTTGGTGTTTACCTCACAAACTACCCTGATTTTTTGTGGGGAAGCTAGGATTTCCCTGCTCCATTTCAGTACCTCCCCCTTGGCTAGTTTAAATGCTTGCCAATGAAGCATTTAAACCTATCAACTAGGATCCTGGTTCCCCTCTCGGATAGATGTAGACCATCATGCCAGTATAGGCCTGCATCCCTCCTAGTGGACCCCCAGTCCTTAATGAAGCCAAAACCCTGAGCTCTGCACCAGTTTTTCAACTATTCATTGAATCCCATGGTGCAGAGTATCCTAACCTCACCCTTGCCATAGACAGGCAGCTCCTCCAAGAAGGTTATCGTATGTGCTACTTATCTAAGGCCCCTCCCCATCTCCACAAACTCCACTTGCACTGTTCTGATCCCTTTCCTAGCCAGGCCATTTGTCCCTAGGTGGACAATGACATCCAGCTCCCTCCCCCATGCAGCTGATCCTGTGATCCTAAGGATTTGCTCCCTGTCCCTCCAAGCCATGGCACCAGGCAGGCACCTTACCTCCTTCTCCCCTCCCTCCCCCCATTCTACCTTCCTAACAATGGAGTCCCCCACCAGGAATTGTTTCCTTCCCCTGAGGGGTCCCATGCCACCCTCCTGTGGGTCTCCTTTGTGGAGGTTCCCAGCATCCTCCTTGGTCTCCACTGTGGGTGCCTCCATAGATGAACCACACTCTGCCAGAATGGTGTACAAATTGTGGAGAAGTACAACTGGAGGGATGTGCCTCCATGCTACCACTCTCACCCTCCCTGAGCCCACTGTGGTCCAACCACTCCTCTTTCTTGGCAACCTCTGAGGCAGCAGCGGCAGCCTTGTTGGTCCCTGCATGGGAGAATAGGTCCCCTGAATCCTGGCCAACTCAGCCTGGAGATGAGCCACCTCCTCCCTCAGCCCAAAGAGGTGCCTGCAGATGGGACAACACCACATCCTCCAGAATGTCTCCCAGAAGACTGCCGCTCCACAGCTACTGCACTGCTCCACTCCCATCATGTCTTATTTGTGGCCCCTCAGCTGTTGTTTTGTATGTTTACTCTTTCTTCTCACTGTTATTTTCTTTTTTCATGTTGTTTGTATGTTTTTTTCCCTACTTCTCTACTGCATCTGTGACTTAAAGCTCCTGCTCTTCCTGTTCTGGGAAAGGAAGATCCTATATTCCTCAGTAGTCTTCTTCTTACTTTCTCAGAATCAGACCTCCAGCAGCTAGGAGGGAATGGAGAGCTACTCTTTTCCTTTTAGGATGGTGAGTTTTTTGTGCCTCTGTGATCACTCCCTTCCTGCTCCCAAACAGGAAGTTCCAGTTGTCAGTCAAATCCTGTGCCTATAAAAGTGGAACTGGCTAAGGATGGGTGGGGGGTAGAGGGGTGGGAGGGCTATATAGTCCCAGTAGAGAAGTAATGTTCTAACAGCACCTCCTTCCTCTTTCTAGTGTCTGCCAAAAGCTGTGTAGAGCAGTTTTAAATCCAAACACCTGGCTTCCTGCTGCCTAAGCCACTGCCCCTAATTCACAGTTCCCTTCTTCATCTAGATAACTGCACAGAAAACAGTTCCCTTCACCCAACTCAAACACACTAACTCTTGTTTTGTTTTTGTCTGTTTGTTTTTACTCTAAATTGAAGGTCCCAGTAGTAGAGTTCTAGTTCTTAAGTTCCAGCATAGTAGTAAAGGTCTAACAGCAACTCCTTCCTCTTGCTGTCCTCTGCCAAAAGCTATCTAGGGTAGTTTTAAATCCAAACACCTGGCTTCCTGCTGCCTAAGCCACTTCCCCTAATTCACAGTTCTTTTCTTCACCTAGCTAACTGAATAGATAACCGTTCAATTCACCCAACCCAGACAAACACACTAAACCTTGGTGTTTTTTTTACCCTAAATTGAAGGTCCCAGTAGTAGAGTTCTAGTTCTACAGTCCCAGTAGAATAATAAAGTTTTAACAGCACCTCTTTCCTCCTTCCTGTTTTATATCCAAATTCTGGTTTGATTCCCAACCCTTCTACATTGCCTCGCTCATATCTTCTCTTTTTCTTTCCTCCTACCATTTCCACAGTCATGTCTCCCATTTTCTCTCTATCTCATCAAGAAAACCTACTGTGGCTCAGGCCGCCATCTCATAGAGCTTTCTTAACCTCTGCTCCTCCTTTCCACTGTCAATCCAGTCTACATTTTCTCCCTTCTCCCTTAAGACTCTTCTTTGTGACTTTTCTTCTCCCACTTGCAACTGTCCTTGATCCCTGTGTGTTTGATCTCCTTCTCCTTACTCGTATTGCCCTTGACATTTTGCTTCCCCTTCCTCCCATGCCTGTAGGGGTATTTTCCTCTTGCCATTCCAAACTGTTTTTGTTTACATTTTAAGTGACAGTTAACTGCAATTATCTTCCACATGCAACTGTGGAACTGTTTTGTCTTGCAATACTCTGGGCCCCAGATATTCAAACTGTGTCACAAAATAGTGCAATAGCAGGAACAGGCACAAGTCCACTGCACCCATGCACAACATGCGTGATATTCAAACACTGCGCAGGTCAAGATGCAACTGCAGCACATGACTGAATATTGCGCCAAATGTGCCATTGCACAACCAGGGATGCATAGTGGCACAGATCTGATGCACAATAGCACAACCAGGGATGCGCAGTGGAGCAGGGTAGCAGTGCATCAGCACAACCAGGGATGCACAGGGACAGGATGCAGAGGCCCACCACCCATGGTAGAGATGGGCAGAGGAGTACACAGCAGAACAGACATCGCCCCCCACACCCCATGCACTGCACAACCTGAAGTGAGCTGGAAGAACCACCAGCTCATGGACACCAGCAACAAACCCACAGCCAGGACATGGTGCCCCAGCACACCTCCTGGCAAGCTGTGACCAGCACACAAGGATGTCCAGCCACCCCATGCCACACCATCCCACCAATGCAGAGCACACTCTGCACCACGATCCCCATACACCCTGCCCAGGAGTAGCGCCCAACAGTGCAGGACACCCCATGCATGCCACCACTCCCACTGTGACAATGCAACCCTGTGCACCACAGATCCATGCAAGGCAGTCCCACCATGAGCACCTTGCAGTGGGTGGCAACAGACAGCGATGCAACAACTGCATACACAGTGCCACCCTGCACATCCCTCCCAAGGTACAGCTGACAGACCGACCATGCGTCAGCACATGAGGTACCCCACATGTGACAGGGCATGCCCCAGACCCCACCACCAACCATACAGCACCCTGCACATCCTCCCAAGGACACACCCCATCCCAGTACTGGCCCAAACAGCTAGTGCAGACACCCACAGTGGTGCATGGAAGCATGCGCCACACAGGATGTAACACAGTGCATGGACAAACACCCACCCATACCCAAGGGCACACCAACACAGGGACACAGTAGCGGGTCAACCAAGCCCCTGGCATGTGGCCACTGCAGCTGTGTACACACGGCCAGCACCCCTTTATGGCACAGGTTCACCAGCAACCCTGCACAGGTACCACAAAGCTGTACACCTACAGCATGCAGCTGGAGCACAAGTGACAGACAGTGGAGCACATCCACTGCAACAGACTCAAGCGACAGCATGGAGGTGGGAAAACAACAGTGGAGGCCACAGTGCCACCTGAGGAAGACGTGCACCACACCAGTGACAGGAGGCAACCCAGCATCGTGCTGGGTACAGTGGCTGTCCAGCATGGACAGCCACCACTGACATGCCAGCGGACTGTGCAGGTCACAGATATACAAGGGTGTCAGCTGCACAGGCCATAGATGGTCTGACCAGGGCACCATGCACACAGTGCATGCACCGTGGACCACTGCACACAGTCATCCAGTGCACAGGGAACAACACACAAACCACAGACAGTGATTGATAGCTACACCCACACCATAGTCACTTCCCCTATGGACACACACACACACACATGCCCATGACTGCACCACCCCTGACGCCATGCACACCACTGCAGCCAAGCACCTGTAGCCCCCTGCAAATCAGAGACCACCACAGTAGGCATAACATTTGAAAATGTAGACTATAACTATGTACAAATATATACAAAACAGTAGGGGGACTACAAACCAGGTGGGGGTGGGTAAGGTGCAGGGGTGAACAAATGGGAGAGGGAAGGAGGGGTGTGAGGGTGGGTCGGGGGTAGGGTTGAACCCGGGGCATGGTATTTTCAGTGGACACTATTTTGGCAACTCCCGCTGCATCTCCTTCAGACGCCATGCTGGTCCAAGCACTGCATGATCTCAAGAGAGGCACATGCCACCTGTAGCAGCTCCTGCATGGCCCTCTCCAGCCGCATCCTCCTCCGTCCACCTAGGATAAGGGAGCAGAGTCCATAGGTGTGAATGCCCATCCTCCTACAGCCCACCCATTGTGCATGGCATACAGCCATGGGACAATGCCCCTGTGATGGTGTGTGACCACCCACAGTGATCGTGTCCACATGACCTGCCCACCCAGGTGCACACAGCCATGCAGACCGCTGCACACACCCACCGCCCAAGTCCCGCACAGCACCACCATGGCTGTACAGTGACATGGCTTTGCGGTGCGAAGGCAGTGGCACAGCCATGTACCCGGTGCACGCATGGACCACCAGTGATGCACACCCACACATGCAGTGCCACTGGACAGTGCTGACTGTACCATGTGGCGTGCATGGCAGTGGTTTCAATAGATGGTGGCCATGCCCCACTGCCTGCCCTGAAACACAACATGCACAGAAAATCCTGGAAGAAAGGCACTCACCCTCATCGACCTGGTCCTGGCGCTGTCCTATATTTGGACCAGCAGCCCAAGGCTGTTGATCAGCTCCCCTCTGCTCACATTGGTGGTGGTCTTCCCATGCTCAGCACCGCTCATCAGGGCCTAGGGTGCAAACATGGAGAGGGGAACATCAGTACAATCCAGTAGCAAAGGCCTCCCACCCCCGGGTGTGTGTGATCCTGCAAAGCCCAGCCATGCCGCAACCCCCCCAACACCACCATCACCACCAACACCACCACCACCACTGCCCACACTGGACAGCCCACCTCCCATGTGGTGGACACATGCCCACCGTGATACCCGTATGGACGCAACCAGTTTATGGATGGGGCACCTACCTGGTCATGGCACTGCACCTTGCCTGGCGCGTGCCTGCAGGTGGGCAAGCCTGTCTGGGTCCCTCCGCTGGAGGTTCTTGTATCTGTGGTGACACTGCTCCACAGTACGGTTGAATCCTGTGGCCTCCTCAAGCGCCACCGCCACATCCTCCCATATGGCACTCCTGGCCCTGTTCAGGGGTGCATTGCCAAATAGGGCCCCAGCATGGGGCTCCACTATGGCCACCAAATTGGCCAGCTCCACCTGGCTCCAAACAGCAGCCCTCCGTCTTGCCATCTCCGATTCTGGTTGGAGTCAAAATGGTGCTCTGCAGCGCACGTCCGCCACATGCAGATGCTGCATGGTAGAGCACTGCCATTCCCCATCATGCTGTCACTGAAGAAGCATGATAGGGGTGCACCCATATGGATGCATGGTGCCTAGGGGGCAAAGGTCGGGCACAGGGTCAAGGGCCTCTCATGCATGGACTGCCACAGTGCGATTGGTACTCCCTGCATGTAGTGCGGTTGGGTGCCTGTGTGAGTTGTCCTGAAGTGGCCTACCACGCTGTGGCACTACAGTGCCTATGGTGCTCCAGGGCAAGAGTGCTATACATGTGAACAGTGCACCAGTGCCACTGGCACAGTGGTAGCCATGCCCTGCACTGCCTCCCACCTCAGCACATCAGCAGCGCAGCAGGCATCGGCATCAGCACCCCGGGCATGTGCCGGGCGGGGCCTACTGCACACATCACAGAGCTGCGCCTGTGCCTGAGCATGTGCAACACAATTGCGGAAGGTGCAACAGTGTGATATTCAGCCAGCATATGCAAATCAGCTCATCAGCAATTCCATGGAGCAGCTACTGCATTAGCATCCACTTAAATTTGAGCCTCATCTCATTTGCATGCCTTGCGCTATATAAATGCGACATGGGGCTGCAGAAGCCATTGTCAGGCATTGCAGTCTATTGTGATGGGTTGCATGCTGTTTGGAAGTGTGGACTGTGGTTTGTGGGAGATGCATGGGACTGCACAGTGAAAGGTAACACCTGTCATTCCCACAGGCTGTTTAATGACCGAACATGAGGAAGCAGTGGAACAGGAATGTTGGAGAAAGAGGAGGCCCAACTTCACACAGGCGGAATCATGCACCCTGTACAAGGCATACCTCGACAGGGAACCACTGCTTAGTGGACAACGGGGAACACTACAGGCCCGTGCTGTGGCATGGGGTGAGGTTGCACATGATGTGAACCAGCATGGCAGCCACCAGCGGTCCATGCAGGAATGTAAAAAGAAGGTCAGCAAGGACAGGAGGAGAATTAAGGACGAGGTGGCTGCCATCAGGGCTGCACGTGCTGCAACCGGTGGTGGGCAGCCGAATGTGCCTCGCCTGATGCCACAGGAGGAGTGGATGGCCAGCAGCATGCGGCATTGTGCCATAAATGGCGTTCCAGGTGGTGGCTTCCTGATGAGTGGCAGCCCTTCACTGCATGGTAGGTCCTGTGCTGTCACTGTGTGGAAGGCAGGGGGAGTGCCACTGGGTAGGTTGGAGACATTAATGCTACTGTGTTCCCTTACAGCTCCTGAGCATCTACATGGGTCAGCGGTGGTGGGTGTGTCCACCGTGGGTGAGACCCTGGACACGGAGGAGCGCCCATCCACCTCCACAGATGTCCGAGGGTTAGTACCACCACATACCTGCCTGTCTGTCCAGACTGAAGATGATGGTGCTGGTGCGGACGAGGACCTGCTTGTGTCCCAGCGTGACAGCGGCCACAGAATCCAGCATGCTGAGACATGGACTGGTGTCGGATCAGGCACCAATGATGATGGATCACACATCCCAGACAGTGATACATGTGGGACACAGGATAATCCCACAGCAGGGAACGGCACGGGTGTAGCCATGGGTGGTGCCACCATGGAAGCCTGCATGACATCACATCCCAGTCTGTGCCTCTATGCCACAGTGGGGCAGCACTGGTGTGCGTCCAGGCCGGTGGGTCTGTTGTGGCCAATGCTTCGGCACTGGTGAGCCCTGACAATCAGTGGCCAGAGGGGCAGTGCCAGCAGTTGGACAATGGGGATAGGGGGACAGTGTTAGGGGTAGCATCAGTGCACTGTGTGTGGATGTGCCCAGGCATGGCCCTGTGTGCAGTGCCCAACTTCAAGGGGTGCTGTCCAGCATGGCCATGAACACCATGAGGGATAGCATGCCATTCAGGCAGACGACCTCTTAGATGAGCACACCCGCATACTCCAGGATTCAGTGCATCAGCAGTTGTGGCTTGTGACAGCAGTGGATACACTCAGTGTGGTCCTCCGCCAGGCAGAGGAGCAGCGTAGCAGGGACACCAGTCTGCTCCTGGCAGGGGGGATGGACTGGCTGCGGGAGGATGTGACCACCGCCATTGACAGGCAGACACATGCATTCACAGCTGTCATGGCCACAATGGGCACTCAGTTGTTTACCCATGCACCACGGACACCACACAGTGCCATGTCCACCCCCTGTTCCTGGTGTCATGCGACACCTCCCATGTCAACACCAGGTTCAGCTATGGGCATACTGAGCATGCCAAGAACAGGCATGTTCGGTGAGCTGCAGACCCCTGCTCAAACATGGTCATGTTCCAGCAGCGTTACCCCTGGTGGTACATCTGTGCCACCCCATGAGGCCAATGGTCAGCCTGGCACAGCTGGCAGGTCTCAGCGGGGCCGCCCATGTATTTGTGGCAGCCGTGGCACTGTGCCGCATGACTGACCTGTCTCCCACCATGGCTACTGTCTGCCACTGCCCTGTGTGCAGTGTGTTATGCACCATAAGATGCATGGGTGGAGTACCCAGCCCTGCACACACACAGTCCATGTGCACACCCTCCCAGCTGCTGGCCACTGTGTTGTGTGCATGATGATGCCTGCGTTGCACTGTCCGCCAGTGTGCAATGGTGCCCAGCATCTGACACATGCACAGTGATGGCCACTGGGCGTTGCTGTGTGTGGGCCTGTGTGTGGCTAGGTGTTGCCATCATGGCAGGCATGCCTTCTACCCCTTGTGCATGTCTTGTGGTGTGGGGGTGGAGATGGGTGTGTGTGCGTGTTTGTGTGTATGTGTGTGTATGTGCGTGTGTACGCATGTCATGTTTGGCCATGCCCATCCCTGACGGCATGTGCAGATCCATGCTCAGTCCCTTTCACTTGCCACCATCCACCTCTGGGGTTCGTCTATGCCTGTGTATGGGTTGTGCCCTTGCCATTGGTGGTTGCACATGGTCCAGTGATCTACCTGTGTTGACTGAAATGCTCCTCTGTGATTGTGTTCTGGTGCAGCTGAGCCATCCTGAACAGGCGGGGGTCCCTTCGCACAGGGGGTAGCTGCACATCACCGTCTGGACCGGTGTCCTCATCGTCCCCATCATGGTCTCCCTCTTCGACCTCTGTGGCTATCCCACAGTCATTGGCCATGTTGTGCAGGATGCAACAGGCCAGGAATAGCCCACAGGCCTTTGAGGGGCTGTATTGTAGGGCACCGCCAAACGCGTCCAGGCACCGGAACCATGACTTCAGCATCCCAAACACATGCTCGATGATATTACGTGTGGTGGCATGTGTCTCATTGTATCGTTGCTGTGATGGGGTTGAGGGGCACCAGTACAGTGTGAGCAGCCAGGGACAGAGTGCGTATCCACTGTCACCTGTGTATAGAGGGTGTACATTAGTATGGTGGTCTGCATCGCTATGCCATGGGCCGTCAAGGCCGGTACCCATGGCACCTCTGACTATGCCTCCCCCCCCACAGCTGCCCACGTCATCCTGGGTGTTGTGCATACTCACCCACTAGGTGGCCAGTGGGGATATCCCCACTCTCGAACCTGTGGCACAGTGCAGACTGGTGCCAGATGAAGGCGTCATGTGCTCCCCCAGGGTGCACAGCACAGACATTGGTTATGCATCCCCTGGCATCGTACACCACCTGGCAGTTGATGCTGGAGTAACCCTTGCGGTTCCTATAGGCAATGCCTTCCAGGCCAGGTGGTGTGCAATGGCCACATGGGTGCAGTCAATGGCACCTAGCATGCCAGGCATATGTGCTACCCTGTGGAACTGTTGCATATGTGCTGTGCTCTCCACCCGTGTGCTGGGGAAATGGATGTATTCTGCAGCATGTGGCAGCAGTGAGCTAAGGAATTGTGTGAGTAGGCATGACGCGGCCAACTGGGTTATGCCTGTTGTGCCCCGTTGGTCTTTGGAAGGTGCCCGTGGTGAGCATGACAGCTGTCTCCGTAGTCTCCACTGACAGAGCATGGTTCCGTCATGTGGGTGCCTGCATCTCATCACTGCACAGCTCGCAGAGCTGCTTTAGGATCACCCAGTTCAGGTGGTACCAGCCCACAATCTCTGTATCACTATACTGCTCGAAGGTGATGCGGGCTCGGTACCACCTGTTGGGGGTGTATCACTGATGGGCCCTTCCATGACCATGCCCCCCCTGCTGCCTGCCTTCTCACACTCCTTATTACTGCCTCCATCTGTATGGTGGCACTGGCCATGTCCCTGGCTGTTGTTCCCCCCCTGGCAGATGTTGTCCCATCCCCCTCGCTGTCCTCTGTGCTGCACCCCCTGCACCGGGTACACCTCCGGCCTTCTGCTGTCCTGCCTCCTACCACTGCCCTGACTGCTCTGCTGCACTGGTCTGTTGTTCCCGCTCACTTTCTCTGTCTCCCACACCTGTCCTGCATGGCACAGGTGTGCCCTGTCCTTCTCTATCCCTCTCTCTGATTGTCTCTCTCCTGTTGCTACCAGCTCACCCCAACTGCAGGCCTTCCTGCAGCGTTCTTGTGCCTCTCTCTTGCTCCTTTTTATTTTGGCTCACTTCCACCATCACGCAACTTCCACTACCTCCCCTATTGTGCATGGCGCATGTCGTTGAATATCGCACTGCGCCATTTATTCATGGTTCCTCCCCCTACGGTTACGCATGCATTCATTACCATTACGCTCTAGCGCAATGCAACTTGAGCGGTGCAGCTGCCTCCCACTGAATATTGCACAATGGTGCATTTTCAGACTTGCGCTGGTGCATATCTGTTGCGCATGGCACAACCCTTTTGAATATCTGGCCCTTAGTATGTTCTTTTGATGTACTGTATTTCTATCTATTTGTGTAATGCTGTTAAATACTATTTATTACCATTTACCATACCTTTCCACCCAGAACACATCTGGAAATGAGATGCTATCAGCTCAGTAAGTATTTTTCTGACAAAACTTTTAAAAGAAATAAATGCAGTATGTACCAATGTAATATATTAACCATATCTGATTATGCACAATAGTGTATAATGCTTACTGTTATTTTAGATTATTGTTATTTCTGTAATGCTCCCAGTTCCCTCTCCCCTGGGACATACCTGGATATGAGAAACTTGTTAAGGAATTATAAAGGACATACTATAAGTGACATCAGGACTGGGATATAGGGCAAAGTGAGTCTGTTTGCAGCCAACACAAAACTGTGCAGAAGAGTGGATAAAGAGGAAGGAACTAATGACATGAAAAAGGCTTAAAGAAGCTGGAAAAGTGATCTTATGTATTTATTTATTCATTTATTGAAATGTTTTACCAGGAAGGCACACTGAACAACAAGTTGCTCATCTCACGGTGCAACCCTGGGGGGGGGGGGTACTATTGGGTGAAGAATTAGACATACAGTTTAATATTTAAAACATACAAGAAATTAAACATTCAATTACATTTGTAACAAGACAGTTAAAAAATATCATAAATGATCATTCAGATGCATTTATAACATAACATGTAATTAAATATATAATACCTGTGAAATATACATTTAATTATAAGTGACATATCTGAGGAACATAGTACATAGTGGCAAAAGGGGCGGAGAGTGTGCTGAGACACAGGCTTGGGTGTGGAAAGTTTAATAGGTGATGTGAGTCATGGAGAGGTGCAGAGGTATAGGACAATAGTTAAGGAGAGCATGCTAAGACACAGGCTGGGGGGGTAGAAGGTTTAATAGGTGATGTGAGTCATGGAGAATAGCAGAGGCATAGGAGGACAGTTAAGGAGGGTTAAAGCAGTTATAATTAGAGGAGAAAAAGTTATGTAAGGCAGACGCAAGAGAGTAGGAGAATGAGGAGTGCCATATTTAGAGGGGAGGGAGTTTCAGATTTGTGGGAAATGATGGGTAAAGCCTGACTGACCGATGAGAGTGGTACGACGGGGGACCAATAAAGTATGAGTGACAGAGGATCTGAGGGAATGGGAGGGGGGAGGCTGGGGAGAGAGTAAATATGAGAGGTAGGAGGGAAGTTCTCCTGACCAAAATTTAGAAGTGAGTTTGGCACAATGAGTGAGGCACCTGTTGGCAAGCGGGGGAAGGGACAGGGCATGGTAGAGGTCACAGTGATGAGTGCGTGATGGAGCAACAAGGGCAAATTGACAGAAGGAGTTAAAAAGTGTGCCCAATCTGGTTAGGGTGGATTTGGGAGTGGCACCATAGACTACATCACAGTAGTTGAAAATGGGGAGGGTCATCTTCTGGACCAGTTCACATCGCACTGTAGGAGGGATGCAACTACAGTTCCTGAATAAGGCACCAAGTTTGGGGTGCAATTTTTCAGGATGGTGTCAATGTGGCCAGAGAAGTTGAGATGTTGGTCCAACCAAACCCCAAAGTATCTGAATGAGGAGGTGTCCTCTAATGTTGTCCCATCAAAGGTATGGAAAGACAGTAAAGGGTGGTGCCCAGAGAGTCTCTGCCTAGTGCCAAAGGTCATGGAGACAGTCTTTTTGGCATTTAGGAATAGTTGATGTGAGGCAAACCATAACTGAACCTGGTGGAAGTCAAGCTGAAGGGTGGTTGCAACATCAGCAGGGCATTTGCCCGTGGGCAGACGTATTGCCGCCGGACAAATCATTGCGGACAATCTGTAGCAGACTATTGGCAGCAAGGACTTAATGGCGCCTGACAATTTGCAGATATTAAATGCATTCACGACCAACAAAGGGAGAATTGAATTTGTTGAGAAACGGACAAATAGTCGCTCCGTACTGCTGATACCTCCTTTCCCAGCTCAGTCCCTGTGAAGTGAATCTGTCGATTGGTACAAGGTACTGTATGTCTGGAGGACACTTGGGATCCCCTTCCGTCCCGACTCCCCTGGTCCCTGTTTCCTTCTTCTTCTTCTTTCCCCTGGACAGAGTCTAGCTTCTGTCCCTAGTTGGTTGGTGTGCTGGTCTCCCTGATGGTTCCAGCTGATGCTACGGATGGGTGCTTTCCCGCAGCTGCTTTTTCTACCTATTGTTAAACACTGCCAAATTTAAATTTTGGACTGGGGCATGGGGTCAGATTTGTCCCACAGTCATGATGTTGCCCTGCCAAAGCCCGTTTAATTGATTCGACTGAAGGGCTTGCTTTAATTAATTTATTGGCTGGTTCAATTTATTACAGCAGTCTTGGGGCAGGGTTTAGGAAAGTTTGGTTAACTTTTGAAACACTGCTACTTCCCAATTTATTACGAAGGAGGAGGTTAGGGGATAACTCAGTCAGTCTGGGGCTGTAGGTTGGGTCTATCTGGTAACTAAACTTGTTTCAGAGCTGGAGGTTCAAGCCGCTTTGCAAAACTGGCCACAAAGGAAGTGAAGGTTTTTCGTCGCGAGATATTTAAAAAAAAAAGTCCTGAAATGTCCACGGCCTAAAATCCGTCGACAGAATGTTTTTTCGACATACAGACTGCGCCGTCTTAACCGCACCTATTAATACCGTGACTTTTTTTACCGTATGCCCATTTGCCAGATGAGAACAGGACAGTGTCATTGGCATACATATGGATAGAGGTGGAGGGGGAACATACTGAGGGCACCTTGTGAGACTCCAGTGGAAATAGAGAGGGGGGAAGAGATTGTATCCTGGATCTTGACTGATTGTCTTCTGCCTGAGAGGTAAGCTGTAAATCAGTTTTGGGCAGAAGTAGACAACCCAGCAGCCATAAGTGAGTCAGGAAGTAGAGCATGGGAGACTGTGTTGAATGCCTTGGCGAGGTCGACAAAGATGGCAGAGGTAATGAGGCCATTATCCATCACAGTGAGGATGTAGTCAGTGAGCCTGAGTAGGGAGTTGGTAGTGGAGTGGTTCTTCTGAAAACCAGATTGAAATGAGGTAAAAAAAGAAGAGTCATCGAGGAAGGAGGTTAGCTGAGAGAGGACCAGGTGTCCTTGGAGTTTAGCAAGGGCAGGGAGTAGGGAGATTGGATGAAAATCTGCAGGGGAGGAGGGGTTGCCACCCTTTGGGAGAAGGAGGACCAGACCATGTTTTCAGGATGAGGGGACAGATGAGGAGGAGAAGGAAATATTTAAGATCAAGGAGGGAGGGTACGCTATAGCAGAAGCTGAAAGGTAGAGGAGCTTAGGGTCAAGATCATCTAGCAATGAGCCTTTGGAAGGATTAAGAGAGAAAAGGGCCATTAGTGTTTCTTCTGGGGAGACCGCAGAAAAAGAGAAGGAAGGATGGGCATGGAGGGGTTGAGTACTGGGTGTGGGAGGAAAAGGAGGGGGAAGGTTAGAGGGGAATGACTTTAGAAATGCTGTGACACAGGAGGTATAATACGAGTTAAACTCTTGAGCCACTGCACATGGTTCAGAGACCAATGAGTTGTTTATTTTAAGCACGGGTAGAGGTGGGTGTGAAGGGAGGAGAATAGGGCATGGACCACTTTCCAGAATTTGGAGGGGGAATTGATGTTTTTGAGAAAAGCTGATTTAAAATATTCAGACTTGGCAAGTCTGGTAGGTTTTTGTGCAGGCATTTCTTAACATGCAATATCTGGCATGGTCTAGAGGAAGCTGGGAGGCCTTATGTTTCCTCCAAGCTTTGTTCCATTCCCTGAGACAGATCAGTAACTCAGGGGAGACTCAGGGATGATGGTTGCCATGAACTCTAGTGCATTTGAAGGGAGTGTAGGCATTCCATGTAGTTAGAAATTTATCTTTAAAATAAGTGAGGGCTTGGTCAATGGAAGGGGCAAAGGCAACAGGGGACCAGTCGGAGCTGGCCAGTTCATTAAGAAGGGGACTAAGGTCTAAGGAGCTGAGGGAGCAGAGTTGCAGGATTTTGTGAGAGGGTTTTGGTCTATGGACTTTCCTGACTACTAAGATTGGGTGATGATCACTGAGGGCATCTGGGAGAATACCTGATTTTATGACTCAATGGGGGTGAGAGTCCAGTCTATCAGGGAGTGGTTAAGGGTTTTATGATTTAGGTGGGTGGGTTCCAGGATGACTTGAGAGAGATTGAGGGTCATGATGTCATTTCGTGTCTTGGCAGTTGGTGATAGCCAGTTTTAGTTTACATCACCCAGGATGTATAGCTCGCCTTTATGTGAGAGGAAAGTTATGGAGATGATGAGATCCAAAGTATTGCATGTCTTGGAGCCAGGTCAACAGTAGATGCCAGCTATGAAGATAGGGGAGGAAAAAGGCAAGGTAATGTTTACCACAAGTGCTTCATAGGCAGAGGGTAATGAGGATGATAGAATGGCTGAGAACTGAAGAGAGGACAGGATATACAGTACATGGCTACTCCACCACCCCTGCCAGTCCTATCCTGCCTGATTTTGGAATAACCTGGGGTATTAATGGCGAGATCAGGTATTTTAGCGTTTAACCAAGTTTCCATGAAAATTAGTATATCATGTGTAGGATGTAAAAGGTCAATTTCTGACACAATCAATTAATCAATCATTTTATTTAACCAGGCATAAACACCATTGAGCAAGCTCATTTTAAAGGTGGTCCTGGGCATTAATACAATACAGTACATTTCATAAGATTACAATTACGGTGGACAATGGTGCAAAAAATAAAAAGAAAAAAGGAAAAACATTGTGAAGGTGCCGGTCAATATGGGCCTAGACATACCGGTCAACATAATTAACATGCAAAGGTACATAATGACAAGATTGCAGATGTTTAAGTGGAGGATTTTCAAGCCCTTGGGGAGGGCAGAAGGGGTGGGGGACATTGGTACATTAACCATTAGCGGAAGAATTGCAAATGGCAGGGATATGTGTAGCAGGACCAGGACTGGGATGAACATTTCCTGATGCGAGTAAGAGGAGTGCTGTTATGAGTGAGTGGAGATTAGGGTATTTGTGACAGCTGGAGGATATTGGAAGTATTTGGGGTGGGTGGGGGCTTGGTGAGCTGAAAATAAGATGGTAAAGGCAAGCTAGGTGGCTTGGGGCTGAGAATAGAGTAGCAAGGGGGAGGTGAGGGAAGTGAGAACAGAGTACTTGAGGGGGTGTAGGAGTTATGGCAAGGATAAAGGCAGGGGATAGAAGAGCAGAGGGGAAAGGTTTACTGGACTGAGGAGAGAGTGTGGAGCTCAGGTAGATTAAATTGATAGAAGAATTAGAAGGATGGAAGTGGTGAAGGAAGGGTGGGCATATTGTATGGATCGGGGGAGCAAGAATAGAACAAGGTACACTAATCAGCAGTAAGGAGAACATAAGTGGCCATGACAGAGGTAATCTGTGGGAAGAGGTGGACAGTGACAGCTGCCAGCAGTGGCAAATTAATTGAGCTGTTCCCTCTAGTGGCTATGTAGTATAATTTGCAAATGAAAAAGTAGACACTTAAAATTGATCTAGTATTTGGCGCCTGCAATTCAGTGCCAATGAATGTAAAATAATGCACATCAGTAGCAGATATTGACCTATAGATTGTTGCATTAGTAGCATATATTCACCTATAGATTGTTGCATCAGTAGCAGATATTCACCTATTGATTGTTGCATCAGTAGCAGATATTCACCCATAGATTGTTGCATGAGTAGCATATGTTCACCTATAGATTGTTGCATTAGTAGCATATATTCACCCATAGATTGTTGCATCAGTAGCAGATATTTGCCCATAGATTGTTGCATTACTAGCATATATTCACCTATAGATATTGCATCAGTAGCAGATATTCACCCATAGATTGCTGCATCAGTAGCATATATTCACCTATAGATTGTTGCATCAGTAGCATATATTCACCTATGGATTGTTGAATCAGTAGCAGATATTCACCCATAGATTGTTGCATCAGTAGCATGTATTCACCTATAGACTGTTGCATCAGTAGCATATGTTCACCCATAGATTGTTGCATCAGTAGCATATATTCACCTATAGATTGTTGCATCAGTAGCATGTATTCACCTATAGACTGTTGCATCAGTAGCATATGTTCACCCATAGATTGTTGCATCAGTAGCATATATTCACCCATAGATTGTTGCATCAGTAGCAGATATTCACCTATAGATTATTGCATCAGTGGCAGATATTCACCTATAGATGATTGCATCAGTAGGCTAATGGTGGAGCACTCAGATGAGGAAAGGAATCTGAGGGGGTTATGTAAACAATAATAGGCAACAGGGTGAGTAACACTGGATTATATGAAATCACCAGGGGTGTAATAAGGCCTCCTTGGAACATCTGGTGTCGCCCAACACCACCCACTCTGGAGGGTATTATTGTGCTTAGAAAATTTGTTATAGAGTAGGTAACATTTTTAATAAAATTAAATATAAAATTAAAAACAAGTCAAAGAAATTAAAAAAGCATAAAAATATATTTTATTGTGAAGTAGTCCCACTACTTGTATACTTACCAGTAGAGGGTGCTGCTGTTTTGGAGATACTGCTTTATTTTCTGCTGTTTCGAGTCACGTTTCTTTGCTACCACCTGGAACCCTCCTCCCCATTACTGACTGAAACTGTCTAGCCCCTCCTCAGTGAATAAGCATGCTGTGGTGACAGGTATTTTTTTCAATTCTTTTTCTGCTTCTGTCTCAGGGAACTCTCGTCAGCTACCGCACTCACCAGTGACTCTACCTCCCGTCTGAAGCCTTCACCGAGGCACACTCTAACCTAGCAAATCCCCTGGCTCTAAACCTCCTGAAGTGGGGCCACCATCACCCTGGTACTCTATCTATAATCTAATGAGCCGGACCAGAATGGGAGAGGACCCCCTGGTTGAAGGGCCTGATTGTGGGAGTGTGGTCACAGCACTGGAGGAGCCTTTGCCTATCCCAGAAGCAGTGGATTTTCTTTCTTATTGTTGCCCCCCCCAGAGCTCAGACGTGCAATGATGTCACTTGGCACAACATGCCAGACATCTGCCATAGCTCCACCCCTGCATTTGCTAGCACCGCGTGTTCCAGTGTGCTACCCCAGACTACTGTCAGAGTCCTCTCAGGAGTTTTGCAGACCCCAGAACCCTCCCCAGGAAGGGAGATCAGTCCTTCAGTCACTCAATTCCTTCCCTCCCAGCTGACCCCTGACGACGTGAGTCCATTCCCGAACCCATGTCGCTGGCGTGGCATGATGTGTGGCATTCAGCACCTCAACCATCAGCACCACTGGGTCAGCTTGGTGACACATACTGATGGCTCAGATGTGAACTGTCTAGCTCGCCCCTCCACTACTGCTGGTCTAATCTAAGGTGGTTAGCATCGGGAGGGATGAGAGCTGTTGGATGGCACATTAGGGAAGGCAGCATTAGTACAATTGGGGGGCCAGCTGTTGAGACATTAACTTTACAGGATTATCAATGATTCAGGACTGCTGCATGGTGGAAACAGCAGAGAAGATGTGATTGCTTTGTATGTAGTGAGAGGGGAGTTAACCCTGAGAAGCACTCATGATGAGTAGTGCTGAGCATGCGACTAGCTAGCGCAATTAGTTTCAAATAGAACAACTGTCTGAAATGGAAAATTGTTACAAAACTGGTATAGTGTGTGCCAGATGCTACTTGTAAAAAAATGTGCCTGTATGAAATGGGTTTAACTGATTGTTTACTCGGTGGGGTTGGGGTCTTTCTTGCTAAGCAGAGAAGAAACAAGGCAGCAGTTTTGATTAAAGATTTTTTTTTTGGCACCGGGATTCAGTATGTAAAAAAGCAGATAACAGTGGCACTCAGTATTCCCTGATCTCTGTTGGCTAATAAATGTACCCCTTGGCAAGAGGTTTAGTCAATCGGAGGCTGGGAAATTTTGAACTCATTTTTATGTTGTCTTGTGTGTGCTCAAGAAACATGTTGCGGTAACTTTAGAATAGCAGGTTTTGGAGGCGCGGTCGTGCTGTGACCAGTGGCGCCACTGCTTTTTGGGGCTGGGCTCCGTGGCATGAATTAGATTGTACACTGTCTATGACAGAAGTTGCAAAATGTGCCACCAACTTAAAACATTTTAGCCGCTGCAATGAGGGAGCACCACCTCATTGCAGGGCATGCCTTCCCTGGTGTAACATTTCAATCAGACACGGCAGCAGCTGTGCTGTCTGCCTTACACAGTCCCCAGAAAAGCCAACATCGGGGGGGGCTCATTCCCCCTGTCGGCATTATTGTGCCCCCCGTCTGAGTTCATTTGCCGGCGGGGAGCCCGATCCCCATTGTCATCATGTCCCATGCCAGTTGTTGCCGAGGGGGGTTCCCAATCCCCCTTAGCATCATCCCCCACAACACTTTTTATTTGCCATGGGGGTGCCCAACCCCCATCGGCTCCAGTCCCCACCCCAAAACACACATGTGGCATGCTGGGAGCCCACCCCAGCATGCCAAAAGTACCTGTTAAAAAGAAAAATGGTCCTCGGCTCTCTGCAGCCCCATCTTCCAACCTGTGGCCCCCCCACTGTGTACCCCACTCCCACACTCCTCCTCACACCATACTTCCTCTGGAGCCCTGTGCGACGATCTTCGGTGGACCGGGAACATGTCTGCACTCTTGAAATCTGACCGCGAACTGAAGAAATGCTGTTAAGCTGAATAATGGCATAAATAGAGTTTTTTCAACTTTGGTGCATATCTTGGGAATTTTGGCATCAGATTTTCAACATGAGGTTATTGGGAACCCTCCTCATGAATTCAGTCACTGTCATTTGAAGATTAGGTCCCGAAAGGTGATTCATGAGTCACCGCGTGAAATCCTTCGGAACCACCAACAAAACGACAGTGCCATTGTTCATAAAGTGGGCTCTCAAAAAGCCTATGTTGCAAATTTGGTAAAAAAATTTAAAAAATGATTGTTTTATGAGCGTGCATTGTGCAGTTTCCATGCACGCTCGTAACTTCACAAATTTGTAATATTTTCACTCCAGATTTTCAACATTGGCATTTTTTCACACATCCTTATGAACAGTACAGCTGTCATTTTTCACATACTGGCCAACCTGTGTCTTAGCACTTCCGGCGCAGAATAGCACGGTCGCCGTGGGAAATCAGTGTTTGGGACAGATTAAGAAAATCACAGTGACTCTGTTCATGAGCAGAGGTCCTAAAATGCCTTGGTAAAAAGTATAAAGTGACAACGCCCATAAAAATGACTGTGTTAGGCGTACAGTAGTTTCACGCACGCTGTAACTTCGCTAATTTTTTATATTTTTACTCCAGATTTTCACCATTGCCATTTTTACACTCCTCCTTATGAACAGTACAGCTTTCATTTTCCACATCTTACCTGAACTGTGTTTTCGCACATCCGGCACACAGTGGCGTAGTCGCTGTAGGAAAACAATGTTCAGAACAGAGTATGAAAATCACAGTAAAACTGTTCATGAGCAGAGGTCCCAAAATGCCTATGTTGAAAATTTGGTGAACAAATTCCATAAAATGACTATATTACAAATGTGTGTTGTGCAGTGTCCTTGCAGAATCGTAACTTCGAGAATTTGTAATATTTTCCTTCCAGATCTTTTTTTAGCATTGTCAATTTTGCACACCTTCTTATGAACAGTACAGCTGTCATTTGTCACACCCTGCCCAAAATGTAGTTTTGCACATGTGGCGCACAATCACCCAGTCGCTATGGGAAATCAACGTTCGGGGCAGATTAAGATAATCATAGTGCCACTGTTCATGATCAGAGGTCCCAAAATGGCTATGTTAAAAATTTGGTGAAATAATTTCACTAAATGACAATGTTATGAGCGTGCGATTCACAGTTTTCACACACACTAGTAACTTCAAGAATGTTTAATATTTTCACTCCAGATTTTCAACATTGCCATCTCATCACACCTCCATATCAATGGTGCAGCTGACATTTTAATATGGTGCTGAATGGCGAGGTCACTGTGGGAAATCAATGTTCAAGACAGATTAACAAAATCACAGGACGCTGTTAATGAGCAGAGGTCCCAAATGCTTTCATGAGGTGGGGTCACAAAAAGGTCATGTTTTAAAATTTGGAGTGCAAATACCAGCACACACCCAGGGCATTATGGTTTCTAACCATTACGTCCCACCCTGTACAGACTAACAGGCATCAGTGGTGTGTCTTTGGATTGTCTGCAGTACTGCTCACGCCATTGGTCCTCCACCCCCACCCTGCAGCCACTGACAGGCATCAAGGTGTGCCTTGGACTCCTCAGCCCCAAAGTTCAACCCATTCTCCTATGCTGCACCCATCTCAACATACATACTTATGAAATGGGGTGAGCATTAGGCCAGACAACCCCAAGGCACAACGCAACACTTGTCAGACTCTGAAGGGTAGGGTGAGGTGAAATAGCATAAGCATTATGGCTAGCGACCCAAACGCACATCCCAGTGCCTGTCACTCTCTGCAGGGTGGGGTGGGGTTGACGTCGGTTCTATACTTCACTGCTATTCCTGTTATGCATCTCTCTTAACTCCTGCACTACCAATGCCAACACCAGAAAGACAACATTCGGCATTGACAAATGCTCGTTTAATTAGCAGTAGACTATAAATCTCTCACTAATGCATTAAAGTATATAGGGAGGCAAGCAGGATGTTAGGATGCATCAGGGAAGACTTACTAGTCACAAGATTGAGGTAATACTGCAGCTGGACAGCTCACTGGATTGATCACCCCTGCAGTATTTTATGCAGATGTAAGCCCCGCATTGAAAGAAGGACGAGGATATGTTGAAAACTACACAGTAGAGGGTGATGAAAAGGCTCCATAGACAATAACACAATGTAACCCTGGCTCCGTCCATCTGAAGGGCTACCCTACCCATGTCTTAGTAGGCCAGACCAAGGTTGAGGGGCCTGGGTTCGTACTTTACTTTAAAACTGGTTCTTTCCCAAGATAATATACAGTAAATGTGCAGTGCCTCCACCCAGAGTACACCTTTAAGTGAGCAAGAATAATACCTGGTACCACCTTCTGGGATGTCGTAACCACCCACAATGCCATAGTGCCACCCCAAACATGACCCAATAAACAATCCCCACATTTCAGACATTTTGTAATTGTTGACTCTCTCTAATAATATGATCACCCACCAAGATTTATGCAAAAACAGCAGACAACAATTTATTTACAAGTGGTGAGGGTTGAGACAGGGAAAATAGATGCAGAGGTCAAGCCGCTTACAATTAATTAGCATTGTTTTTCATTTGGTTTAGATTGTGGTTGAAATTAAGATAATCATTTAGCATTTAGATTTAAACATTAATCGCAGTGACACCCACCAACATCTGAGGTAGTTAGCTTATTGGATCTGGCTATCTAGTTAGCTGCATTAAACATTTGGGTAACACATGCCCCATGCCCACACTGGAACCAGTTTCCAGAATTAATTAAAACCCTGTAATTCTAATACTTGTATCTGGGTACCCAATACTAGAGTCCAAAGGTGCAGGCCTGTTGTATGGTGCAGCTGTGATGGCCAGCTGGTTGGGGCCATTTGGAGAAAAAATCAAGTTAGCATGCTTTCCTTTAATTACCTGTAACTGATCCTAGCTGATCTTGCGAAACAGACTTTAAACTAGGATACTGTGGCCTGACACACATAGAAGAACTTGGTTTAAGCTATTTACAGTTTCTCACAAGAAGGCAGAGGTGTCTATGTCTACTCACGGTTTTAAAGTCCTCATTGGCAAAGCCAAAATCAGGTTATGCAAGGCAATTCGGATTGTTGCAGAATGTGGGCTCTGCCTCTGGATGCCGAGATGCAGGCAAAGGCTTACAGCCAGGAACATCCTAATGGACTGCAGGATCCTACAGCTTTTGCAGGTGGAGAGCATCTCTAGCTTCTTTTGGAGTGCCCAGCTTCATAGGCAGAAAACACCTTCTGGTACAGACCAGGCTGGAACCAGGGCTGGCATGCTTTAGATACTCATGTCTAGGCTATGCCCCCCAGGGAGAAGCGCATATGGCAGTGCATAGCTGGCACACTACCAGGCTGTCTCCCAGGTTGGTCTGAAGTTGCTTTGTTGCATTTAGCACATTTATGTTTACTTTAAATGGTCATAGTCACTTCAACCATGCACCAGCTTCGCCACCATGGTCCTCTCAAGCTTGTAGACACAAGTTTTAACTGAAGGGTGCTTTTACCCTAAGGATAGGGTGACCCAGACCCTCACAGTCCATACACTGTAACTTGAATCATTAACATCATCAGACAGAGATTAAGGCTTGGCTCCCCACCATTTGATAGCTTTACTTGACAAAATAACTGGTCCCATGCAGCTTCTCTCAAGCTTAAGACATTCTCATCACAGTCCCTTGTGGCTTCGCTGGCATTAGCAGCTCCAACTTGGACATTTAAGGCCTTCACTGGCTTCCAAGGCACTGTTAGGACAGTTCTGCATGGCTAGGGAATCTCCCTCCAGTCCTGTAGGTACTATTAACAGACACAATCAACAGTCACAAAATACTGGACCCTTTCTTGGTCACTTTTCAACAGTGGTCCACATTCTCTTGAGCGTTGGTTAACACAGGGTGCAGACAAACGATAAGCACTTCTGGACTTTCTTGGCTTCTCAGCCACAAGCAGGATCTAAATTTCTCAAAGGTGTACCATGGTGTGCCGTGAAATACCATGACAATGCAAGTTGATGGTTACTCACTCAGACAAATTCAACGCTTTCCTTTTATGGAAATTACAGGTTACTTCAGCACTCTCACTGCTGAGGCACATTATGCATGTAGCTCTCTCACAGCTGAAAGTTCAGATTTTGCCCACGTTTTCCCAAAATGTGGAAAGGCAGCTAGTCCTGGAGGACAATCTCTGACAACCCCCAGGCTGATGAGTTTTGCTGCTGGCAACCAATCTTTCTCTCTGGCAGAGGCAGGAGCCCCCCTTCCCTGTGGAGGGGCCTTTACTGAACTGACTAGGCCGATTTTGTTTAAATGGGGGCCTGAGCCACCCCCTACACCCCCATGGAGGGGCTCCCACTCTAACTGAAAGCCTGAAAATCCCTAGGTTTCATCAAGTCCTTCTGGGGCTTGTGACTGGCTGTGCCCACTTGTGTGTCCAAATGTGACTGGCCAAATCCTCTTGTCAATCCCCAAAATTAATATTCATTAGTCTCCTTCGATGCTCAATAGGACCCCTGTTTTGGCACCTGAATTTAGTCCCTGCACTTTCCCCACAAGCCTTTTGCAAAGTCCCATAAGCCTCTGGCATTGTCCTAACAATCCTTGCTCTGAAATCCTGGCTTTCCGATTGGATGCTGGCTACAAAGTATGGCTGCTCAAATGCACAGTCCCAATGTAGTTCAGCACAGTCTCAAGTACAAAGTTCTGGTGCAGCCAGGAAAAGCATCCAATTTCAATCATAGTTCCTCGGTTCAGTAGCTGCTACAGTGCCCTTTCAAACACTGCCCTGTTTAGACATTTTAATGCAGTCTATAGCCTGTCACAGTGCTGAAATCACCTGTCCCCAGGCACTAGACAGGCAGCTCATAGAGGTCTTGATATCACAGTCTGATACAGCCAGAGTAAACACTATTTATTTTCATAGCCCCCTTTGTTTGATAGTCCCTTCTGTGCCCTGTACAGTGCATAAATGTATTTATATTTATTTACAACTTTGCACCTGTCGCTAGTGAGGACTTATTTGGGAAGAAACATGGATGTATTCACTAGGGGACATTAGTGGAGTTTAGTGGGAGGCAAGCTCAAGAGGAATGTGAGGACGTTCTACTTCACAGACAGAGTGGTGGAACTATAGAACAGGCTGCTAGGGTTCTATGTGATAACGCCAACTGCAACGTACTGGGGGCATTTTGGGGGCATGCCAGCACTACGCAGAATGGACTAAACTGCATAGTGCTGGCCACATGGATGCAGAGATGGGGGCAGGTTACGGCAGCCAGGACCTTGCCATAACCCACTGTACACCCCCATGGACTCCACCCGCTGGACTTGATGGGACCAGGATACAACTGTCCATTCTGCCCCAGCATACTAGGCAGCCAAGGAGGGCTGGGGCAGCTCCCAGCAGCAGTAAGACAGCCAGCAGCTGAGGAGGTGTGGTGAGGGCAGTGCCACTGGCCTTATCCATGGCACCAACAGGCAGGTATATTGCCATGGGGGATCGGTGCTGCGGGTGGGTGGGCCACCGGATGATACGGATGTGACAGGGTACCGGCTGGGGGTCTTGCCTGCAGTGTGGGATGCCTGTAAGTGTGTGTGTGTGTGGGGGGGAGGGACACCAACCGCTGGCTGGCCACTGGGGCATCAGCACACAGATCTGGGTGCCTGTAGTGGACATTCACTAACCATGACCTGGTCTGTGCTGTGCGAGAGATCCAGTTTGGGATCTGGCATGGGCATCCCATTGGATGCCCACCCAGGACTGTGACTCCACCCCCAGCTGCCCTGTGGAATCCAGCGCACTGGGGGTCAAGGCTGCAGACAGGTGGCAGTTGGTAGTGAATACTAGCTGGTGCACTCCTGTCCACAGGTGTAGTACTGCATGGATGGGTCACATGCTTTTGGTGTATAACCTACGCAGAATGGTGCATAGAGGCCATTGTTGAAAAAGAGTCTCTTAACAAATGCTTGGAACCAAAGGCAGATGAAGCTTTGGTAGTTGTTAGTGCATAGAAGAGTAGTGTTGAGTGAACTGCCCAGAGCGGTGGAAGCTGAGGGAAAGTTCATCCAGCAGAATCTGATAGAGAGGAAATTCAGGTGGTGGATGGGAGTTCATCCAGCAGAATCTGATAGTGTGGAAATTCAGGTGGTGGGCAGGGTTCATCCAGCAGAATCTGATAGAGACGAAATTCAGATAGTGGGTGGGAGTTCATCCAGCAGAATCTGATGGAGTGGAAATTCAGGTGGTGGTGGGAGTTCATCCAGCAGAATCTGATAGAGACGAAATTCAGATAGTGGGCGGGAGTTCATCCAGCAGAATCTGATAGAGAGGAAATTCAGGTGGTGGATGGGAGTTCATCCAGCAGAATCTGATAGTGTGGAAATTCAGGTGGTGGGCAGGGTTCATCCAGCAGAATCTGATAGAGACGAAATTCAGATAGTGGGTGGGAGTTCATCCAGCAGAATCTGATAGAGTGGAAATTCAGGTGGTGGTGGGAGTTCATCCAGCAGAATCTGATAGAGACGAAATTCGGATAGTGGGCGGGAGTTCATCCAGCAGAATCTGATAGAGTGGAAATTCAGGTGGTGGTGGGAGTTCATCCGGCAGAATCTGATAGAGAGGAAATTCAGGTGGTGGTGGGAGTTCATCCAGCAGAATCTGATAGAGAAGAAATTCAGGTGGTGGTGGGAGTTCATCCAGCAGAATCTGATAGAGAGGAAATTCAGGCGGTGGGTGGGATGGTGGAATAGGCTGTGTAGCAGAGTGGTCACTGCTGGGACTATACCTAGGTTCAAAACACAAGAGGAATTTTTTAAGGGGTTATTAGGAACAAGAGGGTGGTAAGAACAGGAACGACTATTTGTAATAATACATTGCAGGGCATCAGGGCAGATTTGTTCAATATCCTTTCTGTCCACATTCCTCTGTTACTGTGCTTCTATTCTAAAATTGCAGGATTAACAACAGCCCTTCTGCATCTTCAGAAACAAAACAAATGTCATTGTATTACACTGAGCTAGTCACATAACCTCCTAGTGCTCCAGACCACACAGTCACAGAAAAAGATAGAAGCAGGACCCCACTGAAATCGAGATATTGCTACTCTGCTGAGCTATTCTGGGTATATCTGTAGGAAAATGCACTTTAAAATAAATCCAGAATGTGAAGCAATCTAGGAAGTAATTTATGCTGCGTGCTTATAGCTCTCGCGATGACCCATTATTCACCTCTTTACTGAAATGTGTTTATTCCAGGCTGACTGACAGAGATAAAATATAAATTCTTATTTATTTATTTATTTATTTATTTATTTATTTATTTAGATTTTGTTAACCAAGGTAAGCCCACTGAGACCAAAGATCCCTTTTTCAGGGGCGACCTGGGGTTGAGAATACCAACCACTTTACAGTAGGTAAGCTCAAAGTAACACAGTATAAGAGTACATTCATAGTAAGGGGGTACATTTAGACAATTACAGTTTCATAACATCAGGGCTACAACATTAATTGGATTCTAGTTCCATTTGTCACGGGGGTTGGGAGGAGTTATATATAGAAGAGTCAGGTGAGATACAATTAGGTGTCAGTGATGATAACAAACCCAACAAGATGGGCACTTTATACACAAGAATGAATGCATTGACAGGCAAGTCAACAGGGATTGTAACATAGCAATCAATTGTGAAATGGGCAGTAAAAATCTCAGCTCCTGATTGGTCGAGAGCTGCTTTTACCCGGGCCGTTATTCCAGCACAACAGCCCAGGTGGAGGTAGCCCCTGGCAAAATGGACTCTTTACCCAATAAGTAGCACTATGATCAACTGCCCACAGCTTGTCCCTGCACAACCCTTACCTCAAAGAGCAACTGCAATGTGCCCTGTCACACGTTCTTTGATCCCGATTCCCATTCGCATAACAGCTCGCCATCATTTTTACATTTAATCTGTTAACCATGAGCGCTGCTTCCCTGCATCTGGATCAGGTCTGTCTCGTAGACCACACACAAGGGACCTCTAATGAAGAAACTCATTTTTTTTTTTTTTGTAATTTAAACAAAAAAATAAAAAAACCAAACAGGCAGGCTAACTGTAGTGTGCACGGACTGCGAGCGATACTCACCTTCACACTCAGTCTCACAGACCACAGACATGCGAGATGGACTGCAAATGAAAAAAATGTTTTTATTTAAATCCCCAAAAAAAAAGCCAGACAGGCTGACTGTAGCTGTGGCAAGTGGTTGCCACTCCCTGATGTGACCACGAAATCAGAAAACACATCCACTAGCGAAGCCACTGCTCAGTACTTCTACTTGCTCAATCGAAAAGAAACGCTGCTTAAAACAAAAGCAGCCACAACACAGTGACCAATTGAGAGTTTATTTTCTTTGTAAACTTTTATTCACCTTTTTTATCTTATAAAATAGATTTTAATAATTTATTTATTTATTGATATAGTAGTAGTAGGGACCCATTTCATAATCAAAATAAGGCACTCCCGGGGGGGGGGCGTTATGGTGGGTTAACAGCCCTTCTCAGGTGGTGGAAGCACTCGGCTTCACCTTGTGCTTCAACCCTCCTGAGGTGGGCCGTTATCCCACCATAACACCACCATGTCATGCCTTATTGCTTAATTAACATGTGTCTGAACAGTAGAAGAGAAGTCACTGCGCAGAAGCAAGCATTACCGTGTTAAGCAGTAGGACAGATGAAGCTCGGGTAATTGTAAGTGTATACAGTACTACGGTTGGGTGGACTCGCCAGAGTTGTTCAATGGAGGCCCATTTGTGGGTGTGTGATTACTGAGGTTCTCCAGCCATTTCTGACCAAGAAAAGCATGGTTCTACAACTCTCAGTGTTGCCAGCGCAAAGAGGCATTTTGCACATTCACATATACCGTACTTCCTATATGCCATATAGAATATTCATGGGCACATCTCACAACTGCACGCACTAGAAAGTATTCTTAAACTAAAATATACATGGATGGCTTCAGATATATGTCAAGCAATCTGTTACTGGTAAACCCTTTTTGCTACTTATGAAACCACATTTGCTCCTCTCAATTCCATCTACTATCCTGTCCTACAAGTTTATAATCTGGTCAGCTACTGATTTTGCTGACCTATCAGCCTTTCATGCCTTGACAACAAAATAAAGAGGTCATGGGGTCCCATGCCAATTTCCCATAAGGGTACAGGCTACCATCGGTGGACCAACAGTAGCTGGTGCACTTAACTCAGTAGACTGTACTATCACTATAACAAGGTCTTTGGCTGGTATGGCTTTGCTGACTCACGAGAGAGGCTCTGTACACTAATTATGCAATGCATAAAAGAGAGTGCATTAGAATTCATGATCACATAATGTTTACACAACCAAGTATTGTGTCAACTTGCCCCACTGATCAATACTAGGTGGCCTGTTCTCCACATTCAACATTAATGATGTTTGTCCTGATTTAAGTGTCACTAATGCACCCACATGCCAATGATGTGATTATATGCTCTCTAGGCACCTAAAGGAAATGTAGCTGAATTAAAATAGTAAATTTCATTTAATAAACTGCTGCATTATTTCATTTGGCATGATTAATCCAATAATTAACATACAGGACATGCTTCAGGGTTTTTGAATCAACAGAAGCCTACAGATTGCTTGGAAGGATAAGACACGGAAACATAGACTGCGTCAACAGAAAAACACCTAGAGGGCCATCATGTCTGTCCATTTCCTACCGTAACTCCATGCTTGTCTAACACTGAGCTGGATTTAAAGAGCTGATATAACAGTTGACTGTCACCCTTCTCCAGGTAGCCCTTCTTCTCTTCTGCCTGGTGGGTCCCACTATTCCCTTATATATTTCTTTTTTTTTCAACTCTCTTTCTCACTCCCTGATCTGGAACTCTCTCTCTCGGGCTATCCCCACTGACCTAACCGCTCTACTGTCCGCCGTTCCTCCTGTCATCTTCAAGGTAGCTGTGACCTCTCCGGGGCCGCGTGGGGCTAACACCCCTTGAGAGATCTGGGGAGCAGTGATGGGAGACTGGTGTTGGATGTGTGGCAGTGGCACTGGAGGAAGCCATCACCTATCTGGCCAGGGAGGGATTTTTTCCCTTTATACCCCTTAGTCCCTCCTCCTCCTCCCTCCCATGTGTGGTGCATGCTCCTGACTACGGCGCACGGCAACCCTGCCAGCATTGGGCCACGCTGATGTACGTGCTACTCAGCGTTCTGCAATGTCCCTGATCTCCACCGGGGGTCGCCAGAGCTCTGAGCCACCCTCCACCCTCCCTCCAGGACAGGAGAGCAGCCCAGCGGGAGCTCCATCCTATCCATCCCCTGCCACCCCCAGCACCCGAGCTCGCTCCAGAACCCTGGTCGCCGGTGTGGCGCAAGGTGTGGCATCCAGGGCCTCTATTGCCTTATATTTATCCCACTCAAGTATAAATGCAGTCATTGTCTTGACTTCAACCACCTCTTTGGGCAGTCTATTTCATTTCTCCACCACCTACTACATGAAGACGAGCTTTTTCATGAACCCCTGACTCTCCCCACCACTGATACCAACACCAGCATTACCCATGTCCTCCAGTCACTGTGCCTTAATTCCTAAAGAAAAAGACCTTAAAACAAAACCTGTTGATTCATCACAAAGGGTATGTCTCAGTCAAGTCCCCTATCCCTCCTGACCTCCTGTGTACATATGTTAAGGTCTGAAAACCTTCCCTTATACAGAATAATCTCCTCTGCCGCATTGAGATTATCTCCATGACCTGCCTCTGTATGATCTCTATGCAGTCCATTACTTTTTTGAGTTGTGGACTCAAGACCTGTACCCAGTACTCCAGATGTGACCTTAATAGGGCAGCATCACATCCTTCCTTCTACAGTCAACTCCCATTCCTGTACATCCAGCCTTCACATTTGCTTTCCTGCACTGAGCAGCGGGCCTGAGGTTTAATGATAAACCTCAAGTCTCCCTCCTTGGCTGTCTGCACCACCCTTGCTCCCTCTTTCAGTAGTTCATCCAGAAAGGTATAGACTGTGGCTGACCTTGAACAATGGCATTTGTAAAGGCCTGACATGCACATCCCTTCAGCCTGGACTGGGTTTCTCACACTCTGCTTATCTTGTTGCAAGTAATCATAACAGAGTGTGCAGTAAGCCTAGATTACTATTCACCCCAGGTGTGTTGTGAAGCACAAGGCATAGAAAAGGAATGTCACCCGTCAGCCCAATGCCCCAGAGAGTCAAAGTCCTTTTGCAGCTCTGCCATCCCCCTCAAAGCCCACCACTCTGGCCATCTTTGTCTCATCCAGAAACCCATTCAAGCTGTTCAATCTATTATGAATGGTCTGCTAAGAAGTGTCACAGTCCCCCAGGCCTATATTCAGTCAAGGAATTTAAAGCCTGCAAATATTGAGCAATTAAGGACAATTAATGTGACTGGCCCATTTTAAATTCTATCACAGATACTGATGTAGCCCCGGATAAGTTCAGTTGTCCGATTAATGAAACGTGTGATAACATAATTGTAGCCATGCATAAGTTTAGTTGTCTAATTAATAAAATGTTTGATAGAGTAATTCCCAAAAGGAAGCTGAGAATAACAACCAATAAGAAGGAACGGGCCACCCCTGATTTACTGAAACTTATGAAATTAAGAGACAAAAAATGGAAGAGGTATAGAGTTTCTCAGATCCTTTGTTCTTGCAAGAATTCAGACAGTTTAGAAGTAAATGTAAGTCTGTTGTAAGGACTGCCAAAATGTCATATTTCAGTTCTAGGTAGTTTAGTTGTCTATGTAATTCCAAGAATACCTGGATAATTCTGAATAATTTACTAGAAAGGGAGAGATACACTGATTTCTTTTCAGTTCTGCATGACTCAGGCTTAGCATCAAATCCAAGGATTGTTGCAGAGGTTTTTAATAACTGCTTTGGAAATTTAGATATTTATAGGACGAAACCCAATGTTCATGTGCCCCCCCCCCCCATATGGTAGAGGATCTGATAGATTTCAATGTATCTAAAGTCTAAGCTGGCCAGGTGGCACTGAGGGTTGAGGCGCTGGATGCCACACCTCGTGCCATACTGGTGACCTGGGTTCAGGAACAGATTTGGGTTGTTGGGGGTTGGCAGGGGAGGGAGGGGACTGAGCATTCAGAGGACTGCTCTCCCCATCTGGAGTGGGAATCGGGGCCTGCCTCCTTCCCAGCGGCCCCTGATGGAGATCAGGGACCCTGCAGGGAGTGATGCTAAAAAGATTTGGGGGCAGAGGGTGGCAGATATCTGCTCATAGGTGCACTTATGTCATTGTACGTCCATGCTCTGGGGGGGAAGCAATGAAGTAGGAAAAAACCCGGAGGACAAGGAAGGTAATGGAGACCCCAGGAACCGGTGCCCACATCCCACCATTGGACCAACCCTCCACCGTCTCCAACCCAGGACCACTCCTCTAATTCCAGAAAGGCTGCCAGGTAGGGTGGGGCAGACCCTCTCCCAGGGGTGATCTGGGGGGATGAGCGAATCCATGGGTTCAGGGCGGGGCCTCCAGGAAGGGTGGTTTCAGGCTAGGTATAGAGGCATCATTTGAGTGGGTATTCCTGAGAGATGCTCTGGTCCACCACAGGCAGAAAAATAGTTGACAAAAAAATAAGAATTTATCTAAATTCTATCTCAGAAGCGTACAGTATATCCTAGGGTGGTGACTAATGAAGTATTGAAGTATAATCCGCTACCTTCTGTTGATTTTGATAACCTGGACTATAGAATTTTGAAACATTTCCTTTCTCAACTAGCTCACCCAACAGCCTCTATCTTTAACTTTTCTGTCTAATGGTGTGTTTCCTTGTAAATGGAAAAGTATCATCGCTATGCCTATACATGAAGCAGGGAGTGGGGAGGAGGTCTCACATTTTTACCCAATATCTTTATTGGCTCCCTTATCTAAGATTTTGGAAAGGATAGTCTATGATCAAGTTATTGTTTTTTTATTTTTCTGAATGACAATAATCTGGTAACCTCTGTTCAACACAGGTTTCGAGCAGCACACAACACTGAGACAGCATTGGTGAGGTTCAGAGGCAGCTTGCATGGCACATTGTGGACCTCACCAAGGCTTTCAGTTTAGTGGATTATGAACTATTGGTCTTTGCAGAACTTTAACTTTTCAAATAAGGTCACCTGTTGGTCCTCCATCTTGTAGGAAGATGTCATATAAAGAGCCTAATTTGGGGTTTCAGTCTAACTCACTTCCCATTAAATGTGAGGTACCCCAGTGTTCCATCCTGGGGCCTGCCCTTTTTTGCACTATTTTTGAATTCTATCACCAACATTTGCAATTCATCTGAGGTATGACTTATGCAGATAATGCAGTAATTTTTAGTCCAGATCCAGATACTAGTATAGCTGTTGACCTGGTTCAGAAAGATTGTGTACAGTTTCAGTACTGACTCCTTTCACATAAAAAGGTTCTAAACTATTACAAAAAAAATATGGTGTCATCTGGCCCTAGGATGGAAAGATTTGACTGTCAAGGATTTAGATGGTAATACTACTGAATATGCTGATAACTTCAAGTATCTGGGTTTAATCCAAGAGAGTTCTCTGTCTATTGAGTCACATGCCAATATGGTTATTAAAACTATACATCAAAGACTTGGCATGTTGATCAGGGTTAAGAATTTTTTCATTCCAGAGTCTAGTAAATTGCTAACCCATAGTCTCTTATTGTCGGTTCTTGAATAATTTACACTGCAGCAAATGCTGGTAATGTGTCCGAATGGCACATAGTAGCATTTGTAGGTTTATTATTAACGTCCCCAAAATGATGCATCACTGTGTGTTCTATTCTTCTGCTGGCTACCTCTCCTTATAAGATCAATGTACATTTCATTATGGTGTATTTATGCATCAGGTTGTTTTGTGTCTTCTTCCCGAAATGTTCTAGTATTTTTTGTATTTCACAGAATTGTCATGGGACAAGAACTAGAAATTTTCAGTCTTTTAAGATTCCTTTTTTAGGAAATCCTCCTCTAAGAGATCCATATTGTACAAGGCTCCCCAAATTTATAACTCATTTCGGGATGAACATGTTAGTTGTTCTACTATAACTGGCCCACATTTTCAAAGGAGATGCATAGCAGCGCGCCCCAAAATGGAGATGCGAGGTGCATCCCATAAATTGCGCGGAAACACTATTCTTTATTTGAAAGGAAGAGATGTGTTGCACATTTCCGAATACACATTTGAGCATACATAATGTATGCAGTGAAAAAAAAGGGTGCAGGTACATGAATATGCCATGCATCCATATATTCAGGCAAAATGTGTATCCCCTGCAAAGATAGGCAGACAAAAGGATGAACTACATTGGCCAGCTACCCACAGGAAGGCCACAGAACTGCAGACAGACCATCCTGAGAC
Organism: Neoceratodus forsteri; assembly: GCA_016271365.2. NCBI lineage: Eukaryota > Metazoa > Chordata > Ceratodontiformes > Ceratodontidae > Neoceratodus > Neoceratodus forsteri. The sequence continues at coordinate 1,368,056,915 of CM057459.1, forward strand.
AGCCCTTGGAGGTGCACCAGGATGTCCTTCAGGCACCCATATGCAGTAGTCATGCCAGGACTCAAGTACCCCAAGCCACAGGTGCAGCACACCACAGGCACTGCCCAGAGAGCCATCCCCTGCACAGCGTTCAGGACATAGACACCCAGCTGCCACATGCCAGCGCTGTCAGGTCCCCCCCAGCACACCAGTGGAGCAGAAGGCCACACTGCAGCACATGTACCTTAGAAACATAGAAGTTGATGGCAGATAAGGACCACAAGACCCATCCAGTCTGCCCATTTCTTTTTCTACCTTATGAATGTGCCATCGGCCTTTACTCTGTCAATGGCCTATTTATTCATACTCATCTGTCCAGGGACCATGGCCTGCACCTGTGTGGCCTGCAAGGTGCCACCCAGTGGTGGCATGCACCCAGGGTGACATCTGGGGCAATGATGCCCAGGTAGCCTGGTGGTACATGTGGCAGCCTGGAACAGGCCAGGGACTGACATGTGGCACACACCTATGGTGGTACACCATAGGTGCACACAGGTGGGACCCACCCACTCGGGTACCTGGTCACCCTCTGCACACTGTCATTTCTTCCATTTATCACCATCTTCTCATATGGGGTAGTGGGGTACTTCAGGTGACTGTATGCTGCATACGGAGCTGGTGTATCACATGCATGTTGTATACCAATCAGACTGTGTCACCCTCTGCCCTCTCCTGGTATTTGTCCATGTGGGCCCCTGTGGCCACTGTCCAGGTGAGCCCCCTGTACACCAGTTTGAACCCATACATGACTATTGGTTATAGCACTGTGCCCAGGCTAACGCAGTCCACCCACCCACACACAAACATTCCATCACACCTGCCTGCTAGACTGCAGTACCTCCTGTTCACCTTTGTGGGGTGGTAGGGCGGCCCTGCAGAGCTGGAACTGAGCATGCCTGGGGGTATGCAAATGGCCTGCATACATTCCAGTAATGAGCTGTGCATGAAGAGAATGGGTTTGGAATGTGCGATGAGGCCATTTGCATATCCTGGCTTAATATTGCAATTTTGCGCACTGTGCATGTGCCCACCTATTGAGCATTTCTCCATGCTCCACATAGGGCTCATGTCACCTGCCACGCATCCCCCACTGCACGATGGCGCATGTTCAGGATATTCAACTGAACCTGCATGCTCACGTCTCGTGGCGCATCTTCTGAATATACCATTATTTGTGCCGACGCATCTCAGTTATGCGGCGAAGGAACTTATGCGATGCTGCCTGGGACTTTTGAATATGGAGCCCACTGTCCTTAAGGCTAATTTGAAATTGTGCTTACTCCAGCAAAGCATGTGTACTTGTGCTACATGAACTGTATTTTAGATTTTACATGTCTGTATTTTATGTAGTATTGTAATTTTGTATTGTCTGTTTGATCTTGTCATTAATGAAAATGGGCAGTTGTGCTCTTGTAGCATACATTTTTGTTCTCTCTTGCCTATTCTAAGCATTAATTGAGGGATTTCTGATATATAGTGGTTTTATAGTATGAACAGGTAACAGACAGGGTAACCTTCCTGTCTGCTTTTGGGTCTGAATCACCTTTAGTCTCAAGTTCTGTAGGGATTGAAACTGTGAACGTTATGCTAGCACACCCAATGTACAGGCTCAGATACGTATCCTCTTCGGGGATTGCGGTATAATCTTTCACCAAGGACACCAAGCCAGGCTTCCAAAATAAACCCTTAAAACTCTATAAGAGATCTTAGCTATATTCTTACCTTTTCCCAGTTTAGTAACACCATCAAGCCATTCAGAACAGCTGTCAAACTTAACCATGTATACATCACATGCAAAAAGAACTTTAAAAAAGACAGACCCAGGCAGTATCTTGAAAAAGAAAGAGTTTACTAAAAGATGATAAAAATATGAAAAATGTAAACACAGAACAATATATCAAAGAGCTCACGATCACATAAAAGAACAAGGGCAAAGCACAAAACAAAAACCCCTACCACAATACATTTAGACTTTTTCTATCTAATGTATTATCTCTATAAGTGATTTGAAAGTTAGAGAACTGTGTCTCTCTCTAGAGTCCCAAAAAAATATCTCATATTCCCCAGTTACAAGGAAACATTTCAACCACATCTCCCCACCCCCTTGGTGAGTCATCTAGCTCCTCCTTTTTAGAATTAAAAATTCCAAACGTGATTTTGTAGCAGAAGGTATGTTAAATAATGTCACCTCAGAAGGAAAAGCACTTCCTAAATATGACTCCTTAATTAAACTTTTCTCTTTGATCTTGTGTGGTTTCCTGTTCCCAAGGCATATTCAAAGGGTTTTACAACATTTAACACCATGTTGGTAACAATGGCCTGTTCCTCTTAAAACGTCATAAAAGTTTATTAGGCTTATCCTCTGGCAGAGGGCCATAAAATGCAATTTCTCAAGGAAGTTCATTACATTACAGAGATCTCCTGGTCAGTTAACATATCCTGTAGTTTCACTGAAACCTGTGTGGAGGGGGGGGGCAGCAACCATGGAAGCCCAGGCTGTCTTATGTGAGACAATCACATACTGTATTTTTAAATGACAAATATCAAACAATAATCATAACCAGCTGGCCAAGCGTCACAATTTTGTATTGTCTGTTTGATCTTGTCATTAATGAAAATGGGCAGTTATGCTCTGGTAGCATACATTTTTGTTCTCTTTTGCCTATTCTAAGTATTAATTGAGGGATCTCTGATATATAGTTGTTTTAAATTTCTGAATTTTTACAGTTTTAAGGTTTTATAGTAAAAGCACTATGGTACCTATTTGAATTATGCTTACAACAAATATAGCTCATTAGTAATTATTATTATTATTAATATAATAAGTGGGGAGCATTTTTCTCCCATAGGGAAACACGGCTATAATTCACTGTAATAACCTGTGGGTTATAACGGCAAACATATGCCATGTTTCTCTCACTCCGCACCTATGCAAACCTCCACTCCTCCATATCTCTGCGCTCTCTACTTTGCCACCATCAGCACTCTTGGTGGTAAGTAAATAAAAAAAAACTTGCCTCTCACCAGTGACATTCACCAATCCCTGCTTAAACAGGTGGCTCCTTGAGGAAACCTTTAAAAAAAAGAAAAAAAACAACCAGAAAGTTTTTAGCAGCCGAGGGAAGGCGGACCATGTTTTATGCCAACTTGCCCACGGCTTAACACCAATGTATTTTTATTTTATATAATTGTTGTGGTGAAAACCACTCCCCAGCAATTATATAAAATAAAACATGGGGTGGAGTGTGTAACTCAAGATTTTACACTCATCCCTTGGTGTTGAATGCTTAAATAAACCCCTTGGGCTTTGCTCTCAGGTTTTATGAAGCATTCAACACCTTGGGGTATGTGTAAAATCTCGTTAAACACACCACCCCAGGCATTATTCTATATATTATTATTAATATTATTATTATTAAGTATAACATTAAAAAAAAGCAATCTGTGTTTCCTTTATCCAAGCCCTTTAGTAAAGTGTACCAGCTGTTTTTTGCCCACTGGTTGCTGGCCATTCGGAGATCCATAGAAATAATCTTGATGCCTCCAGTTTTATCAGTTACCCTTCTTATCATCCTTTTTACATCCTCAGTCCCCGCTTTGATGTGATAATAAATCTTTTAAGCCCTTTTATTGTTGCCCAGATCCCCATTCCGAAGGTGGCAAAAGTTAGTCTCCCAATCCATGTGATAAATGGCCCATGTTTTTGCTTCCTGCAGTTTGTGGTTGCTGGTTTAGACTGCTGGTTATCCCCTCAGTGGTCATTGTTTAGGTTGTCATGAGCCTGGGGAAAACAATATATATATATATTCAGAGATCCTCTACTGGCACCAGTCTCCGTAGTACCTCTGGGATGTTAGTTGCCAACTGTTCCAGGAGCACTTTCCACTCTGCCGTAGAGGGGCCAGTCCAAGTTATCTCTGAAGGAGGAAGAGCTGATCTTCCAGTTCCCAGAGTGGGCTAGTGCTGAGCTGGCATGCATTGTACCAGCAGGTTAATACCCATGGCACCAGATTGCTACCAAAGCTGTACAAGAAGCACCCATGGGAGAGAAGCTGCATTCCTGTGTGTCAACTCAAGGCGGGAGATACTCATTGTGTTACAGGCTACCAACTGGAGAGACAAGTAGGGCAAACAAGTAATAATGTTTCTTTTTTTTTGATACTGGCTGGCACCCTTCGGTCAAATTTCTCATTGCTCCATTATCAAGGACTACCTTCTGCTCCCCCTGGAGTACACAGTGGCTCAACCCTAGGGTGGGGCCAACAGGGAAGGGGCCATATCTCCATGACTGTAGACTGAAGCTGATCTGGGGGACAGAGAGCCTTAGTCCACTGTTGGTGGGGGAAGACTTCCTTCCTGCTTAGCCTGGCAGTTTTTCCCCTATAGTGTTCACTGGTGCGGTGCGCTGTGCAATGATGTTTAGGTGCACAGACAAACATCTGACGTCTCCCTTGTGTGCGAGCTCCAGCTGTCAGCTCTCTAGCCTCCACTAGAGACTGGCTGAGCACTGGAAGCTTCCCTCCCCTCCCCCTCCAGAGGAGGAGAGCAGTCCATGGGACTCTCAATCCTCCTCCCTACCCAGCTGGCCATCCAACTCTCTGGACTGTCTTCCAACCCTGGCCATTGGTGTCACAAGCGGTAACGCTACTGCTGCACCCATGGGCCGGCACGAGTAACAGTGTTTGACAGAGGTCCATTTGTGAACTGCTAATCATGTCCCCAGGTTATCCTCCCAAGATCACATGGAAGTTTGAGGGGGATCATGCATGTTTAACCAAAACTCCCAAGAAGTGAAGAGAATCAAAAAGGGATGGGATCAGCGGGGTGGACTTTGAGGGACAAATTCCAAATGGACAATAGGTCTTGGGACAAATCGAGAACTACAAGCAGACTAGATACCTCTTTGGACTTTTTCTGTCATCAATATTTATTTCAGGGCCCCATGCTCACTGTGGCAAAGTGCACCTGCATTCTGTGGCAGGACATCATATTTTGTGTGGTAGAGCAACTTCTAATTCTGTAACCATTCTGCGGCAAAACAACCCACAGAGTCTTTAAGCAAATTCTTTACAAAAAAACACCCTTATCTGAATGTTGCATTAAACTCCCATATACTTTAACCTAATGGTCTTCCACCATTGAGCAGGTCTCCCCCTAGTGGCAAACAAATCAGCCATTTTAAAAGATTCCTTCTCGTTGGTTAGATGCAGAGCCCCGGCTGGGGGGTGCAGTCCTTTCCACATTGAAAGGTGCTTCATCAACATCAGAAGATTCTTCTGGCTGTTCTCCAGAACCAGAAGCAGAGTCAGGAGATCCCTGATTTTGGGCTTCTTTATTTTCTGAGTCAGGATGCCATTGTTCCTGTCAATGCTAAAGTCGCGAGCAGGCTCTGCTCTTACAGGTACTCTCTCTATATATTCAACTGGGTGCTTATTGTGACCAACATTATATTCTGAGTCTTGTGCTGGTAAAGCCTTCATTAGTTTCTAAAACCTGCATGTTAACAGTCAATCAATCAATCTTTTATTTATATAAGGCACCCTTCCAATGCTCAGGGCGCCTTTACATTATAGCATTAAAAACTCACTACATATCATGAAACACATATAAAAACATATTAAAACACATCCATATAAATTCAAAATTCAAAATTCAATACATTCCTGAGAAGGCCTGGTTAAATAGATATGTCTTTAAAAGAGTTTTAAAACCCTCTACGATCTGGCTTTCACGTATCTGGCGAGGTAGAGAATTCCACAGGGTAGGAGCCATAAAGGCAAAAGATCTTCCCCCGATGTTTTAAGGGATACCTTGGGAATCTCTAGCAATCCCTCCCCAGAGGATCGGAGTGAGTGGGAGGGACAGTAAGGACACAGGAGTTCTTTCAGGTAGTGGGGACCCTGCTTGTGTAGGGCCTTGCAGGTCAGCAATGCGACCTTGAAGGTAATTCGCCACTGTACTGGCAACCAGTGCAGATCACGCAGCACAGGTGTAATATGACTAGATCTAGAAGCTCTAGTCAGCAACCTGGCCATTGCATTCTGAATTAGTTGCAAGCGGCGGATGTCTACCCCCGGTAGCCCTTGGTAAAGGGCATTGCAATAATCAAGACGACTGGTGACAAAGGCATGAACCAAGGTCAGAAGGTCTTCGGGCAGAACCAGATTCTTCACCCGGGCTATGTTCCTAAGATGGTAGTAGGAAGATTTGACTACAGCCAAAATCTGCGCCCTCAAGGTCAGGCCTTCATCAAAAACAACGCCCTGGTTTAACACCTGGCTAGAGAAAATAAGCGGGATCCCACCAAGATTTAATCCTGATGGTTTTCCGGCCCATGCCCCTATCATCCTATGACAAGGGTCCACAACCAATACCTCATTTTTTTCTGATTTCAGCCGAAGCCAACTGGCACTCATCCAGTTCTGAATCTCCAGTAGGCAGTTACTAAACACTGAAACGGAATCTAATTCCTAGTAAGGTACAAAGGACATGTACAGTTGAGAATCATCAGCATAGCAATGAAAACTCAAACTGTACTACCTTATAATGTCCCCCAATGGAAGCAAATACACTGCAAATAACAAGGGGGACAGCACTGAGCCCTTTGGAACCCCACAGGGCAGTCCATGAGGGGCCAAGGAATAAATTCCTGACACCACTGTCTGAGACCTACCCTCGAGAAAGGACTTAAACCAACTGTGGACTGCCCCTCTCAGTCCACAGAAAAAACCACAGGCACTCAAGCAGTACCCCATGGTCCACAGTGTTAAATGCTGCTGAGAGGTCAAGGAGAACCAAGATAGAATGGGCTATCCAATCTCTCGCCATTAGAAGGTCATTAAGTATCCTCACCGGGGCCGTTTCAGTGCTGTGCCTTTTCCTGAAGCCAAACTGGAGAGGGTCGTGGATATTGTGGTTGGTCAAATGATCCTCCAGCTGCAGTGCGACCACATTCTCAATAACCTTCTCAACAAAGGGTAGGTTCGAGATTGGTCTGTAGTTAGCTGGGCAGTCGAGATCAAGGGAGTTTTTTTTTTTATCAGGGGCGAACTACTGCCTCCTTTAATAATAATAATAATAATAATAATAATAATAATAATAATAATAACATTTATTTAGTTAAGCACCTTTCAAATTTTTCAAGGTGCTGTACATAAAAACATGAGAACACCAGCATAATCAATACATACAGTAAAACAACACAGCAAATATCACAAGCTAAAATAACCAATTACAACATAACAGGAAATGCCTTCTCCTATAAAAAGGACTTTAAGGCCTTTTTAAAACTTTCCACTGTCGTACTATCTCGGATCCCTTTAAGGGATCCTTTAAGGCAGTCTTTCCCCTGCTTACCTCAGGTCATCTAGGGGAGTAGCATTTGTGATCAATGGGCACCCAGGACACACCTTCCTCAGCCATTCACCAGCCGGCTGTCATCACAGATGCCTCCACCAACCATTTTGTCAGGTGTTTCTGAATTGGGGGAGCAGAGACAGGGAGATCATGCTTTTAGACAAGCCTAGTGCCTGCATGTGCCATTCTGGGTGTGATCATCCCATAACCTCCACTTTTCTTGAGCTGTGCTGTGTTCAGGCTTAGTTTCTTGCACCCGGCCGATGCGGCTCATCAGCCTGAGAAGTTGTCGAACCGTGCACCAGTTCAATCTGGTGGGGAAGCTGGTCTTGCTCAAAAACTGCAGGGTGGGAGGATTTGATAGTCAGTTGTGTTACCGGAGTGTGTAGCATGCTGAGAGGACTCTGCCAGCGTTGAAGGACCAGGAATGGAAGAAATCCACCACATAGCCATAACCTCAGGCAAGTCAAAGGAGAGTACAATGTCTACTGGATTAGCAGCTTCAGGTTTCACTGTCATTGATGGTCTGTCAGACGACTCAGAACTGACAGGTAGTGGCAGAGTAGTAACCTGTGATGCCGCCAAGTCATCTCTTACAGGAAGAACCAGCTGAGATTTTTGTCAGTGTTGTCAGAGAATGCAGCAGTAGTCTATAGCAGGGTAACATAGAACCCTAGAAACACAGAAGTTGTCGGCAGATAAGGACCTCCTGGCCCACCTAGTCTGCTCTATTTTCCCTACATACAGTGCCATTGCAGACACTATTTGGTCTCCAGGTGTAACCCCCCATTTCCTCACTTCCAGTATTCCCTTGTGTTTATCCCATGCAACCTTGAATCCTGTAAGCATTTTAGCCCCCACCACTTTCACTGGGAGGCTGGTCTATGTATCCATAACCCTCTCCATGAAGTAATACTTCCTCACATTTCCTCTGAACTTCCACCCCTCAAGCTTCATATTGTGACCCCTGTCCTCAAGCTTCTTTTTCCTTGGAAAATTGAAATGCTTCTATCGTATCCCCTTTCCATATTTTCCTCTAGAGAGTACATATTTAAGTCCTTAAGCCTTTCTTCACAGGGCTTTTGATGCACACCATTTTAACTGCCCTGCTCGCTACCGCCTCCACTCTTGTGTCATTTTGGAGATGGGGTCTCTATAGCTGGATGCAGCACTCAAGGTGGGGTCTGTCCAGTGATCTATACAAGGGTATTATTGCCTCCCTCTTTCTGCTGGTGATACCTCTACCTATGCATCCTAGCATCCCATTGGTTCCATGTCATAACAGCGATCCCAAAACAGCGATCATTCTTATGACGAGTGTATATTTCCAAAAAGCAAATTGGCAATATACACTTGCTGGCGACCTGAGATCCAGAACAACAAAAAGTGTTTCTGTGGGGGGACTGCACCCCCCTCCTTCTGGAGGGCATTGCCCCCTTCACCCCCTTAAATTTAGATTTTCAACTCCAGGGGGTGCATGTCGGGGAGTGGGAACAGTCCGGATTTCCCCCCCCAAATTAAGTCCTACAGCCACAGGCAGCAGCAACATTTCCATGCTCCCAGTCCCCAGCCCCAAACCCAGTACCTACTGAGCCAGATCTAGTCACCCACACCACATGGTTAGCTTGGTGGCAGCAGTCATACCAGTCCCCTAAAACCCCTTCCCTGTCCCTCCCTTTCCCCTCACTATTCCCCTCTTCTGCTCACCCTTCCCTGTGCTTGCTTTCATGTAGGGTCACTAGCCTTGCAGGGTAGCGCAGAATGATAGCACTGAAAATGAGTTGCTATTTCTGTAGTCGCTCATTTTTGGTCACTATCATCGCTGGATAGCCATCCCATTAGCCTTCCCCACTGCCTTGTCACACTATTTAGCTACCTTCAGGTCCTCAAAAATGATTATCCCGAGATCCCTTTCCTGTTTTGTGACTGCTAATACCTCTACTCCCAGTGGGTACATTGCCCCCAGGTTTTTGTGTCCCAAGTGCATGATTTTGCACTTTTTTGCATTGAAACCCAGCTGCCAAACCCATGACCATTCTTTTTTTAGATTTTCCCACATTCTTTCCACCCCTCCTGGTGTGTCTACTCTGTTGCAGATATTTGTGTCATCCATGAACAGGGATACTTTTCCTTCCAGCCCTTCTGCAATGTTGCTAATAAAGACACTGAAGAAGACCGGGCCTATTACAGACCCTTGTGGTACCCCACTGGTCACTTTGCCTTCTCCAGAGTAGATGCCATTAACCGCCATTCTCTGACTCCTATTGCCTAACCAACTCTATACCCATTTACTACCTTAGGACCTACTCCTAGGCTACCCAACTTGCTCACCGGTCTTCTATGAGGAATGGTGTTGAAGGCCTTGTCGAAATCCAGGTAGGCCAAATCTACTGCTCTTACCTGATCCACTTCCTTGATCAGCCAGTCAAAGAATTTGGCCAGGATTGTCTGTCAAGATGTTTCCTCTATGAAATCATGTTGCTTCGGATCCTGTAGACCACTGGTAACAAGCTATTCCACAATCCTTTCTTTCAGTAATGATTCTATTACTTTGGCCACTACCGAAGTTCGGGGGGGGGCAGCAAGATGGCTGCACCGCTGCTCCGCACCTTATCACACTAGGAGAAGTGCTCTCTACTTGTTGATTTTTAACTGTTTTAGCTTCATTTTTGTCAAGTTGTGAATGAAATTAACCTTATTATCTTAGCAATTGGTCTTATGAGGGTGAATTCATTGCCGACTTACAACGTGTGAGTAGAGCTGAGTGTTCTTCCTTGTCTTTTTACTCGATGGACGGCCTGCGGGTGTTTTTTCACCTGCAGACGAATTGTGATCTTTTATATTTTTGTTGTTCACTACAGATTATGCTTGATTTGGCTCAGTGTCCTTTTTCCTGCTCACTGACACTGTTAGCTCGGCTACAAGTGCAGTTTTGCCGAGGAGTGCTGGTGCCAGCCAACCATTGAATTATGGCATTCTGGCATTTTGAGGGACACTAACAGAACTTATGTGAGAGAGTAACAAAAAAGCATTTGTCAATGCCGAATGTTGATTGCTTATATGTGCTGTTTAGGTATTTGGAAGTGAAAATACCATGCCTAAGAACTGTCATGTGCCCCCCCCAAGACATCCACTGTGTCTTTCTGTTCAGTATTCACAGAAGAGGGGGAGGGGCAAGGACCACAGCAGTACAGCAGTTGTAAAGGCGTGAAGAGGTGGACAATAGTCCATTCACAGGCAGAAGAATCCTGCAGAAGGTGAGTAAATTGAAGGAGGACAAAGCGTTGGGACCAGATGGCATACACCCAAGGATATTAAGAGAACTGTGAAGGGAAATAGCAGTACCTGTGGCAGTCATGTTCACTGAGTCATTCAACACGGGGTGGTACCAGAGAATTGGAGGAGGGCACATGTGGTCCCTCTATACAAAACCAGCAGCAGGGAGGAGGTGGGGAACTATAGGCCGGTCAGCCTCACTTCAGTAGTGGGGAAGATCATGGAGACATTGCTTAAAGAAAGGATAGTGGGGCATCTAGAAGCCATCAGAGCACAGGACCATAGGCAATATGGATTCATAGTGGGGAGGTCATGTCAGACAAATCTGGTTCATCTCTTTGACTGGGTGACAAAGGAAGTAAATCAGGGTGGGGCAGTGGACAACGCTTACCTTGATGTAAGCAAAGCCTTTGACACCGTCCCACATAGGAGGTTGATAAAGTAGCTGAGTAGGCTGGGCATGGGAGAAAGGGTGGTAAACTGGGTTAGCAACTGGGTAAGAGACAAGAGGCAGAGAGTGGTGGTAAATGGGGCGCAGTCTGGGGAGAGCGGTTGACCAGTGGGGTGCTGCAGGGATTGATCCTGGGACCACTCCTGTTCAATGTCTTCATTAGTATTATTGCAGAAAGGCTGAAGGGAAAAGACTGCCTGTTTGCAGATGACAGCAAGATCTGTAACACAGTGGATATCCCAGAGGGGGTGGGAAAATGAGGAGGGACCTGGGGAAGCTTGAGAAATGGTCTGAGGACTGGTAACTGAAGTTTAATTCAAAAAAGTGCAAAATTATGCACCTGGGACACAGAAACCCTGGGGAATGGTACAGGATGGGGGGTGGAGGAAGTTGCTGACAGTCACAAAAAAGGAAAGGGACCTGGGGGTTCTTATTTCAGATGAGCTGAAAATGTCAAAGTGGTAAGCGGAGGGCCAGTGACATGCTGGGTGCATAGGCAGGGGTATCACCAGCATAAGGAGGGAGGTAGTGATGCCATTATATAAAACCATGGTCAGGCTTCACATGGAGTACTGTGTGCAGTTCTGGAGGTTGCACCTTTGTAAGGATATTAACAGGCTGGAAATGGTCCAGAGAAGGGTGAATGAGATGGTACAGAGCTTGCAACACAAGACTTATGAGGAGAAATTGAGGAACCTCAATATGTACTCACTGTAAGATAGAAGGGAAAGAGGGGATATGATAGAAACATTCAAGTACCTCAAGGGTATAAATATAACTGCTGAGAAGCAGGAGACAGCTGATATAGACATATGTGCCAGCTTCTGTGTGATATTCTTTTGTTCTTATAAATCTGTAATCTCCAGTATTTCAGTAACCACATGACCACACTGCCTTCTTTAGGCAATTTTATGCTGGCTGATGCCTGGTGTCAGATGGCAGACAGAGGGCTCACAAGATTGTATTGCCATTTGAAAAACTTCATAGAGTGTTCTTTTACTGGTAAGCATTTTGGAAAGCTGGTGAAGGTCTCACAATTTTTATTATGATTTTATCTCCTTATGTCTGTCCCCTTTGGTCCCCCCATCCCCACACTGCAACAGTCATCAGTGGCCACAGCTGCAGCCTTCTTCTTGCCAAGATGGTGGGCGAGAAACATAGAAACATAGAATTTGGCGGCAGATAAGGACCGCTTGGGCCACTTAGTCTGAACATTTCCCTACCTGATGGATAAGCTGCAGATTCTAATTAATCAACAGCTTACTTCCTCCTACCCCCAAGTAGAATTGTCTTATGTCTGTCCGTGAACAGCTGCCTTCACAGTCTGTGAAATCTGACGTCTTTCAGTGCCACTTATTGGTCATCTTCCAACACAGGCGAGGTGCTGCCAGCCCAAAAGTAACTCAGGACAAGCACGTTTCAAAGTGGGGAAGAAATGGAGTGAGCAAGAATCAAGTACTCATTCAGATGCAGCGTCAATTTTAAGATCAGCATACTGGTGTGGACACTGCAAATAGAACCCTAGCTCTTTAAGCAGCCTTATGAAGAGTAAAGGCTTCTCAAAGTACTGGGGTTCTGTTTATTGTACTGTAAGTGGGCTGCATCTAATTTGGTAATTTACAGGGACACTGGTTTACTGGGATTGAGAAAGGGCATATTCCATTTTGCACATTGTAAAAAACGGTATTGTCACTGGTGTCTACTAAGCCAAAATCCGGTTTTACCGGTGTTTGATTTTGTATACTTTATGTAGCAATTTTTAACTCTGCTAACATGCATTTTAGCAATTTTGACCTCCACTATTACGCATCCTTCCATTCTTGTACCAATTTAAAGTTATTTTAGGTACAAGATGTGATGGCAGCAGCAACACTGCAGCCTCCATCCCTAAGGTGTGATGGAAGCAGCACTACGGTCCCATCCCTCAGGTGTGATGGCAGCACCAACAGCACTACGACCTCCCTCTCTCAGGTGTGACAGAAGCAGCAGCATTGTGGCCCTCATCCCTCTGTGTCCCTTATCCCTTAGGTGTGATGGCAGCAGTACTACATTCACCATTCCTCAGGTGTGATGGCAGTATCAGCACTATGGCCCACATCCTTCGGGTAGGACGGCAGCAGTACAACATTCCCCATCCACCAGTGGTGATGGCACAAGCACTACAGCCCCCACCCCTTCGGTGTGATGGCAGTAGCAACAATGCAGTCCACATTCCTCTGGGGTGATGGCAGTAGTGACAGCACTATGATCCCCTATCTTCAACACCCAAACGCCACATGTACAAGTTACAAATGACTTGGTCTCTTTGCTTTTTAGAACTCAGATGTGAATTAATCTGAACCATCACCACTAAGGTGGACCACGTTTGTTTTTTTCTATCTATAATTTAACTGCCTGAATTGGATTTCTGCCTGTGACATGGCTGACCATGGTTAGGGAACAGACTTGGATGTTTGAGGGCCAGCTGGTGGATGAAGGCTTGAGTGTCCAATGACCATTCACCTTCTCCTGGGAGGGAGGGTGGGATCACAGCTCAGCATTTGCTGGCACCTGGTGAAGGCCAGAGGCACGACAGCATGTCAGCCCTTACTGCAGGAGGGAGCGTGACAGACATCGGCTTGTGCCTTGTGCCTTGTGCCTTGACATCATGTGGCCTGTCATGTTCCCAAGAAAATGGGAAAACACTTGCTGACCATCCCTCCATAAGCCAGAAGCCCCAGACATGTGTCCATTCTGACCCCTGCCATGCCCAGGATACACAGAAAGCTCTTCAGGGCAATTCTTCTTTTCTGGTAGCCTCCAACAGGGTTAGGGGCCCACTAAATGAAGGGTTACTTTGGGTTACCTGGTAGCACAGCAGAAAGGGGCAGTGGATGGCGGTCAGGACTCCGCAGCGGTGGTGGTTGGGGGCCTTGGCAGGCCTGAAGGAGTAGATGGCCAGGGGGTAGGAGTGGCAAAAAATAAAAACTGCTTGAATTTGCTTCTTTGAAATAAAGTGTCTTCACCTAAAAAAACCACAAGTGACTATTGGAGGACCTTCAAATGGATTCATGCATCTCCCAGACATGTGGTTGCTTTTTTTTTTTACTTGGTGTCCATGAAAAGGGTGTCTCCCAGTTTTCATGTCTTTGTTCAGATGTGAATTGAGCACCACTCTGCCCACCAGCATCATACAGCCCCTGTGGTCTTACCTTCTGTACGTCACTAACTGTGCTTTCAAAATCCACTGGCCAAACATAAGTACACTTAAATACTTAACATTTGCTTTTTGTTGAAGCAGTCTATCAGAAAACTTTTTGGTGTCACAGAGACTGAAACAGCAAGTGGGAGAAAAGGTGCAAACGATCCAGTTCACCTAAATGGGGTGCTAACTGTAAAGTCTTTTCATAAGTAGTAAGGCAATTTCTTCTTTGTGAACATACTTTCATTCAGACTAATTTTCATTCAAACAACTGAGGATTTTGGATGGCCCTACTGATTATAAACTTGAATAAGCTAGTTGGTAACAGTGATCCTGCGTTTAGCAATCTACAACCTAGATGCTTATATGCAAAGAATACAATTAATACCTGACTAAAATCTAAAAACAAGCTTATAAAACACAGAAAATGTATCTAAACATTTATCTTTACCTATACAAAATCATTGCAGCCCAAGTAAAACTCAGGTAAATTACATGGTACCCTGACTACTATTCTATGATGTAGTAAACATATATTGGTATTTTTGTTATATTCTTTGTAAAGCAGTTAAGGCCCACTAGGCAGAACTGACTGTTTTCTGGAGTGACCTAGAAGCACTGGGGAGGTTAAGTGACTTGCTTGGAGTCACACAGCTTGCAAGTGGAGGTTGTGGGAATCAAACCCAAGTCTGCTGGATGTACCCAATTCAATCACTGTTTGTTACTCTAACCACTAGGCATGGGAGGTTAAACTGAATGGCTGATTACAACAAAGCAGTGCGGGTCATTTCCTTACTGACTCTGTATGCAGCAAAGCAGAAAGAATGCAAAGCACAGCAGCATTCATTTTAAGATGCTGAAATCTGGGTCAGCCCGCTGGCGCTGTGGTAGCACTATTGCTTGCAATGCCAGCTACCCAGAGTCAGAAGTGAACTTGGGTTGCTGGAGGTCTGGCCAGGGGAGTTGGATCGAGCATCTGGGGGACTGCTCTCTTCCTCCGGGGAAGGTGGGCTGCAGGTCCTGCTGCTTTACCACCACCTGTGTGACCTTGGGTGGTGGTGCAATGGTGCTGCAGAGTGATCAGGAGGGGAGGATACTAGCTAGGATCTGGAGCAGTGGCATGTCTCTATGTGACCTACTTCCTTGGATCTCCTCTAGTGCTGGTGCCTTCAGGGACAGAGACCAGAAAACCAGGAACAATCACCCCACATCGGCCACTAGCAGCAGGGACCCAGGTGCCCCAGACTTCATAACCAGGCTTCACGAGGGACCCACTGAGCTGCCCAACACACACTAAGGGAGTATGGAGGGGTGACCTGGGATCCCATCCCTTCCCACCTGGGGGGGGAACAATCCAGGCAGGATAGAGGCAGGCCCACAGGAGCTCCTGAGTACTACCTGGGGGTGAAGCTAGGGATACCCAGCCTAGGGATCTCTGAAAAGTGGAGACTGATGCTGTGAGAAGGGGACTTAGAAAGAGAAAATAAAAAAAAATTAAAAAGATGCTGAAATCTTAGAGATTCTGTGCAGTGACATGCAATTTCCGTGAGGCACCGGTACAAGAATTCAAAATCTGCAAACCAAACAGGATTCCATGATTGTTACTGGTGTTACCGGTAAAAATGGAAAACCAGGGTTCCTGGTAATTTACTGTACCTTACATCTGGATGCATGGTAGGCCCAACTTTAAATAAACACTGCACCTGAATTAACACATGATGCCATAGAAACATAGAATTTGTCAGCAGAAAAGGACCGCTCAGTCCCCCAAGTCTGCCCAAGTGTTCTCTACCTACTTGTAACGCCTGCCTGTATATGTTACTGCATGTCTTATTCTGCCTGCATCCATCAGGGCCTCCTTGTGAATGACATTGCTTAATGGATTTTTCCTGCAATGAACCTGAACCTGCTCCACTTCCATAGCCTTATTGATATCCGTTGACCCCCTGCTTCCCCTTTTTTTGTTGATTGCACAGAGCGCAAGAAACATATTGCGGCAGCTTTCTCAGTAGCAGGCTGTGGAGGCACGGCACTGTTGTGGCCAATGCCCCCACAGCCTGCAAAGGCTTGTCCAACTTCTCCCAATGCTGTTGCAGGCTGCTGGTGACAGTAGTTTGGAATGTTTGCACCACCTTCAGACAAATCAGCAGCTGCAATCAGGGGCCACCTCGTCCTTGCAGTGTCAGCCATCCGCTGCAATGAGGGAGTGACCTGTCATTGCAGGGAGGGATGTAAAAACCCTGATATTGTTTGTGAACATGGCGGCGGGTTGCCGCCGTGTTCACAAACAACTCTCTTCCCTGTGTTTATTGCCGATGGGGCCCCAATCCCCTTTCAGCCTCAGTGCCCTGTGTTTCTACTGCCGATGGGGGCCCTCCCGTCGGCATTCTGCTAACACCCCTTTGTGTGCCGACGGGGGTGCCAAATCCCGCTCTGCTACTGCTGTCCCCCAAAAGAAACATTGGTGGCATGTTGAGCCCACCCCAGCATGCCACATGCCCTGTAAAGGGAAAAACAGTCCATAAAGTCTTTTTTTTTTACCTGCAGAAAGAAACAATCCTTTATAGTCTCCTGGCCCCCACCCACAACCTGCCCCCACCCACTTTGCACACTGCCTTCCCACACCCCTAACCCCATACTTACCTCCGGAGCTTGGCGCGACAATTTTCTGTGGACCGGGAACATGTCTGCACTCTTCAAAGCCGACCGCAAACTGAGGAAATGCCGGTAAGCTGTATAACGTAATAAATAGGGTTTTTTCAACTTTAGTGCATATCTCGGGCATTTTGGGGAATTTTTTCACCAAATTTTCAACATGGGGTTTTTGGGTCCCCTCCTCATGAATTCTTGAACTGTCATGGCGTTAATCAGCCCCGAAAGATGATTTTGCGGTCACTGCGCGGAATCACCTTTTGGAGCTGATTAACAAAACAACAGTGCCAGTGTTCATGAGGTGGGCTCTCAAAAAGCCTATATTGCAAATTTGGTGGAAAAAATCCCCAAAATGACTGTTTTATGAGCATGCGCTGCATAGTTTCTACGCACGCTCGTAACTTCGTGAATTTGCAATATTTTCTCGCCAGATTTTCAACATTGGCATTTTGTCACACCTCCTTGAGAACAGTATAGCTGTCATTGTTCACATCCTGGTGGAAATATGTTTTCGCACTTTCAGCGCAGAATAGAGCGGCCGCTGTGGGAAATCAGTGTTCGGGACAGATTAAGAAATGACAGTGACACTGTTCATGAGTAGAGGTCCTGAAATGGCTGTGTTAAAAATTTGGTAATGATACTCCATAAAATGACTGTTACAAGCGTGTGTTGCGCAGTTTGCATGCACGCTCGTAACTTCGCAAATTTATAATATTTTCACTCCAGATTTTCAGCATTGCCATTTCCCCACACCTACTTATGAACAGTGCAGCTGTCATTTTTCCCATCCTGGCCGAAATGTCTTTTCGCACTTCCAGTGCAGAATAGAGCGGTCACTGTGGGAAATCACTGTCCAGGACAGATTAAGAAAATGACAATGATACTGTTCATGAGCAGAGGTCCTAAAATGCCTTTGATGAAAATTTGGTGATGATAGCCCACCAAATGACTGTGTTACAAGTGTGTTACACACTTTCCACACACCCTTGTAACTTCACAGATTTGTAATATTGTCATGCCAGATTTTCAACAGTGGCATTTTTTCACACCTCCTTATGAACAGTACAGCTGTCATTTTGCACATCCTGACTGAAATGTGGTTTCACAGCTGAGGCACAGAATAACGCGGTCGCTGTGGGAAATAAGTGTTCAGGACAGATTAAGAAAATGACAGTGGCACTGTTCATGAGCAGAGGTCCTAAAAGCCCTATGTTGAAAATTTGGTGACAAAACTCCATAACATGACTGCGTTACAAGCGTACGTTGAACTGTTCCCACGCACCCTTGTAACTTCACAAATTTGTAATATTTTCATGCCACATTTTCAACAGTGGCACTTTTTCACACTTCCTTATGAAGAGTACAACTGTCATTTTCACATCCTGGCTAAAATATGTTTTGCACTCCTGCGGAGACTAACTGCAGTCGTTGTGGGAAATCAGTGTTTGGGACAGATTAAGAACGAGCAGTGAGAGGGTGGGTGACCGAGCTCAACTGAGCTCTGTTGGGACTGCTGCGGATTTGTTTGTGGGCAGAAAAAGGCCCCAACACAAGAGCCCAGTACAAAAGGGCAGCCTGCAGTACTGGGAGAAACAGAACGAGAGAGCAAGTGAGGGAGGGGAGTGAGCGAACTCACCGGAGCGCTGTCAGGACTGCTGCAAATTTCTTTGTGGGCAGAAAAAGGCACCAATGCAGGCAGGAGCCCCATACAAAAGGGCCGCTTGCAGTGCCAGGACAAACAGAATGAGTGCGTTACAGAGGGAGACTGAGCGACCTCAATGGAGCTCTGTCGGGACAGCTGCAGATTTCTTTGTGGACAGACAAAGGTGCCAATGCAGCCAGGAGCCCCGTACACAAGTGCAGCCTGCAGCACCAAGAGAAGCAGAACAAGTGAGTGACAGCACGGTAGTGAGTGAGCTTAATGGAGCTGTATTGTGCCTGCTGTGGATTTCTTTGTGGGCAGAAAATGCGGCAACGCAGACAGGAGCCCAGTACAAAAGGCCAGCTTGCAGCGCCGGCAGAAACGGAATGAGTGAGTGAGAGAGAAGGAGTGAGCGAGCTCAATGGAGCTGTGTCAGGACTGCTTCAGATTTCTTTCTGGCCAGAACAAGCCGCCAATGCAAGCAGGAGCCCAGTGCAAAAGGGCAGCCTGCAGTGGCAGGAGACACAGAATGAGTGAGTGAGGGACGGGGAGTGAGTGAGCTCAACGGAGCTCTGTTGGGACTGCTGCAGATTTGTTTGTGGGCAGAAAACGGCAGCAATGCATGCAGGAGCCCAGTACAAAAGGGCAGCCTGCAGTGGTGGGAAAACTAGAATGAGTGAGTAAGAGAGGGGGAGTGAGCGAGCTCAACGGAGCTCTATTGTAACTGCTGCAAATTTCTTTGTGGGCAGACGAAGGTGGCAACGCAGGCAGGAGCCCAATAGAAAAGGGCAGCCTGCAGTGCCAACAGAAACGAAATGAGTGAGTAAGAGAGGGGGAGTTAGCAGGCTCAACAAACCTGTGTCAGGACTGCTGTAGATTTCTTTGTGGGCAAAAAAACCCACCAACATAGGCAGGAGCCCAGTTCAAAATGGCAGCCTGCAGTGCCAGGAGAACCAGAATGAGCGAGTGAGAGAGGGGAGTGAGCCACCTCAGCGGAGCTCTGTCGGGACAGCTGTGGATTTCTTAGTGGGCAGAACAAGGTGCCAATGCATGCAGGAGCCCAGTACAAAACAGCATCCTGCAGCACGGGGAGACACAGATTGAGTGAGTGACAGAGGGGCAGTGAGCGAGCTCAACACACCAATGCAATCAACATTTGGCATTGACAAATGCTTGTTCTAATATACCCCTATGTTTAACCTATGCATGCTTCATGCCCCCTACCATTTTAGCTTCCACCACTTCTCCTGGCAGTCTGTTCAAGACATCTACCATCCTTTCAGTAAAGAAATATTTCTTCACATCTATCCTGAATGCCCCCCCCCAGCTTCATTGTATGTCCCTTGGTTTGGGTGCTCATCCTCATTTGAAGGAAACTCCCCAACTGTACCATCTTTACCCCTGTGAGGTACTTTATAGGTCTTGATCATGTCACCTCTCGCCTTCCTCTCTTCCAGAGTGTACATGTTGAGATTCCTCAGTCTTTCCTTGTAGGGATTACTGTGAAAATTCTGAACCATTTTAGTTGCCCTCCTCTAGAAAACCTCCACCTTGTCCTTTCTGAAATGTGGACTCTAAAACTGGACACAGAACTCCAGCTGGGGGTATAACAGGGAGTGGTACAATGGCAGCACAAAATCCCTCCTCCTCCTACTGGAGATGCCACTCCTTATGCACCCCAGAATCCAATTTGCCCTGCCCATAGCCTTGTCACACTGTACTGCCATCTTGAGGTCCTCTGATATACTAACCTCAAGGACCTTTTCATGTCTAGTGAGTATCAATACCTCCCCCCATCCTATACTCAGCATCGGGGTTCCTATGCCCTAGAGACATGATTTTACACTTGTTGGCATTGAACCCCAAGTAAGCAAAAAAATGGAATTGATTTGAATGAATTGCAGGCTTTTAAGCAGTTTTTCAGGGAGAGTGTACGTGTGTGTGTGTGTGGGGGGGGCCCTGCTGCTATAACTATTTACTTTTGATTTGGTATAATGTGCGAACAGACAAACCCTGCTCCCCACTCCATGTGCTATATCAGAGATAAAGAGCCCAAATAGCATTGGGTCAAGCATTAAGCCCTGCGGCACCCCATATATCTCTGCTCTGGGTGCAGAGAGCTCCCCCACCACCACCACCCTCTTTACCCTCCCCTGTAACCAGTTCTCTATCCATTTATTCAGACCACCTTCCACCCGTACCCCTCCTTCTCCTCACTCTTCTCCTCCTTGGCCTGTGTCCCTCCTCCCGGTTGTCCGCACCCTTTCTCCTCCTTATTCTTACCGGGTGGTGGTGCCTTCTATATTACACTCAGACCACTCTGCCTGTCCCCTTCCAGGGTTACTACGCCTCCGCCTTTACCTATATCTAGGGTGGTGAGCTCATCAGGCTCCCCTGTCCGGACCTTTCTACCAACCTCAGTCTTTTGGCGACCCCTCCCCCATTTGTTTAAATCCACCTTAGTAGAAATATACCCCTCTAATCCTGCCATTTTGTTTTACATATTTTCTCACTGGGCTACAGTTGGCTTTGTCATCCCGACCGACCCCCTTAGCCCCGTCCCCGACATCAGGCCAATCTGCTCACCCCCACGGATTACCCCCATGGTGGGGTGGTGAGGAGCTTCCCAGGTCAACCCACCAGAGCAGGATCCGGTTGAGGAGGCACCATTCGGGGCAGGCAGGCGGGGGGGTCGGAAGCTCATGCTGCCTGGCCATAGCCCATTTTCCACTTTTCTCCCCTTTGTGGAGTGCGGGCGTGCAATGATGCTTAGGCACAGTGTGCCAAAGTCCGCCACACTCCACCACCCTTTACTACACATAGAAACATAGAATTTGACGGCAGATAAGGACCTCTTGGCCCACCCAGTCTGCCCATTTCTCTACCTAACGGATAAGCTGCAGATCCTAGTTAACCAACAGCTTACTTCCTCCTACCCCCCACTAGGACTGCCTTATGTCTGTCCCATGCATTCTTGAATTCTCGCATTAGTTCTTGGACTCACAACCTCCTTGGGAGGCTGTTCCATGCATCCAGAACCCTCTCTGTGAAAAAATACTTCCTCACATTACCTCTGAGCTGTCCCCCCTCTATCTTCAAATTGTGTCCCCTTGTTCTTGCACATCTCTTTTTCTGAAAGATGCTACCCTCTTGGACTTTGTTGATTCCCTTGAGGTACTTGAAAGTTTCTATCATGTCCCCTCTCTCCCTTCTTTCCTCAAGGGTATACATATTAAGTTCCTTTAGTCTTTCTTCTTATGTCTTTTGGTGCAGACTCTGTACCATTTTGGTTGCCCTCCTCTGGACAGCCTCTACTCTGTCTATGTCTTTGCGGAGATGGGGTCTCCAGAACTGCACACAGTACTCCAGGTAGGGTCTCACCAACTGTCTGTACAGAGGGATAACAACTTCCTGTTTTCTACTATTGATGCCTCTCCCTTTGCATCCCAGTATCCCCCCAGCCTTCCTTACTGCCTTCTCACATTGCTTGCCCACCTTTAGGTCATCTGATATAATTACCCCCAGGTCCCTTTCCATTTTATGTTTGCTTGCGCATGTGCAAGAAACATAATGCCATCATCGGAGTTTTCGGAGTGTGTCACCTCCTCCTCCAATTCAGTCAGTGTGTTGGCAGGCACGGCCTGTAAGCCAATGCATGCTGGAGCTGTCTATGACAAGCTCCAAAATGCAGTGGCATACAGTTGAAAGGGGGAGCTACGCTTCAGTGAGCAGCAATCAGATATCGCCTGCTCATGTGCGTTCCCCCTACACACACACACACACACACACACACACACACACACACGCACGCACGCACGCACACACACACACACACACACACACGCACACAGTTTTCATTGCATCTCCCGTTGCTGTTGGGGGGGCGGTGTCTCCCTTGCTTTTCACTGTTCTATCACTTCCTCCGGGAGGGTCCGTGGCTGCACCGGCACTAGACGGGGGCTGTTGGCTTTGCTCGTCAGATACTGTTTGACGTTAGTACTGCAATAGCTCTACATATTAATTGGATATAGATACGAAAAGAGGCGTGCCCGTGTTCAGTACGGCTCCCGGTGCTTTTGGGGCGTCTCACCTCTCCCACACCCTACAGGTTCGTAGTACACAACAGTGAATGGGAGTTTGCCTGTCGGATACAGTTTGAAATATACATCTCTAAGCTTAAAGATTTGTCACAAAGTCCAAGTAAGTTTGCGCACTGGAAGGGGAGTATTCTGCCAAGACTGCCGGGGAGGGTTTTCGCCAGGCCCTGTGCCAGCTGGTAGAAATGCCGTTTGAAGGCAAGTGGGTCAGTTAGTTCTTTTGAATCTGTTCTGGGGAATCGGGCTAGGGAAATAAAAAAATGGACTAAATTACACCCTCCCCCCCACCGAAGTTTGGTGTTGGGCGGGGATGTGAGCGACAGTTGAATAACGGCACAGATTTCTGCCCCATCCCACCCCATGTACTGCTTCGTGATTCATTGCACGTCCGAATGCAATGCTCTTAATTTTGGGGTATTAGTCTGAATTGGTAGACTTTACTTGTTTAACTTGAACATATTCGGGGCATATTGATGGCTGATAACGATAACCACAGATAAGCTCAGCCCTGTTTAGAAATGGTAATCGGGCTTAAAATAGTGGGCGTGGGGACCTGCTATGTGAGTGGAGCTGGTATCCAATGTGTGACTTTATAAGGGCTGTTGCTGCTTAGGGTGAGCAGCTGTGGCACCACTGGCCACGGCAACTGCGGGTCAACAACTTCCCTTCGCAAACCTGAAAGTGTGCATCTGAGAAATGCTCATTAAATTAGAGGGACCTACCGACCAAAATGTAGTTTTGTTTATATATATATATATTTTTTTTTTTTTTTGCAGAATGCCAGGGAATGTTGTGTATAGCACTCAGCCAGAGTTTGTTGACCTAACCATTTTACATTGGTCAAGTGTTCTACTCCATTTTAATACATTGCTTATATTTCACCTGCCCTAACTAGGAAGAGGTTGCTGTAAGCTACAGGCCCCTCATAAAAAATCCTTATGTTTCCACTGTAAACTGGTAAAGAAGCGCTCAGTCTTAGACACCCCCCTATAGTCGCTCTCACCTGACAACCGTAGGTAAGCACACTTACTATTGCAGTCATTTTCTTGCTTAAACTGACATTTCCATTGGAGGAGGAGGGGGTCAGGTTGCCTCTCTTTTTCATAAAGCGAAACAAATACATGCGTTTTTGGTAAAACCATCAGACAGTGCTAATGAATGAATGCCACACAAAGTACAGTCCTCTTTTTTCATTCAGAACATACAATCTGTGGGTGACATTTCATGGCACTGACATTTCAGTAGGCCCAGCTGTGTGTGTGTGTGTTTTGTTTTTTTCTTTTCCTCCCCATTCCGAAAATTGAATCTCCAAGTGAATCTAGGATCCCTCTACACTGAAGGACAAGCTGGATGTTGATACAATCTACCTGACACTAGTGAACCACTTTAGGAGCGTAGCGTAGGCTTCAAGTTTTTTGCCACTGAGAAAGAATTCTTACAAGGGATGGTGTCGTTTTTAGCCAAACAAAGGGCAAAAAATGTGTAGATGCTTAATTTTCTGAATGAAAAAGAACACCACAGCTGGGCCTGATGTGGACGTGCTTTTAAGTGTCGCCCACAGATTGTGTGTGAATGAATGAACAGAAGAGATAATTGGACTTTATTGCGTGGAAGTTAATTCATTCTTTAAACTGACATTTCTAATGTAATTTTACTGATGTGGGAGAGGAACTACAGGTAATTCTGCCCTGAACAGGTCCCTAGTGTGGCCACATCTGGAGTACTGTCTCTGTTCAGCAGTCCCCACATAACAAAGATTTGACACTTGGAGAGGACTAAAGGAGGACTGCAGAAGTGATGCTGGGGCAACAAAGGACGACCTACTGAGAGAGACCAATGTCTCAACATTTAGTCTCTGGAGGCTGTTGGGGGTGACAGAGGATGGTAGAGACTTGCAGATTCTTGAGGGGAATAAACGAGGTACGCAGCAGTGAACTATTCATGAAGTGTGAAAGCACTGTTACTGGTGGGAGGAGTGTGTTATGGATGGGATTTGCTGTGATAAGGGAAAGGGGAAATTGTTTAACCAGGAAAGGCACACTAAGCCAAAGCTTGTTTCCAGGTGCAACCTGGGAGCACAAGGAAGTTAAGTGACTTGCTCAGGGTCATACAGTATGCAAGTGGGGGCTGTGGGATTCAAACTCTGGTCTCCAGATTTGCGGCTCAGAGCCTTAAACCACTGTGCTATACTGCCTCCTTGGTTCAAAGATTCAAAAGGCTGGAAAAGTTTTTACAGAGTGGTTGCTGGATGAATAGAATAGTTTACCCAAGCAGGTGGTTGAAGGCAAGTCAGTGATGATATTCCAGCACGGTTGGAACAGACACACAGGGAAGGTGAGGCCTGTGGGGAGGTTACGGGAGGATAGAAACAGCTTGGCGGTGTACCATTAGGGCAGTAGGATCAGTAAATCCAGTCTGGTGTGAAGGTCTACTCAAACTCTATGTAATGAGCACACAGCATGCACTGTTGTGTCTATCTGCCAGCAGATTCCGTGCATGTAACTCTTATGTACAAATGGCATGCTTTTTTCCTAAATCAAGCAAGTCCTGTAACATACATACAAACATACGAAGAAGCCAGCAGAAGGCTATTTGGTCTATCAAGTCTGCTTGTATTGCAGGGTTCACAGCTTGAGCAAATGTCCTTTCCCTCCCTCCCAACTCCTCCCATCCTCCCTACCCATGATTCTTGCCTTCCCCCATGCCTGTCCTAGCCTCTTAAAGCTGCCCACTGTATTCAACAAGATGACCTCTTCTGGCAGCGCATTCCAAGTGTCCACCACCCTCTCTGTGAAGAAGTGCTTCCTGACCACCCTCCTAAACCTTCCACCCTCCAGTTTAAGTCTGTGCCCCCTTGTGGTATGGTTGCCACTCAGCTTAAAGAGACTCTCCTTATCAACTTTATTTATCTCTTTCAAGTACTTGAATGTCCCAATCATGTCCCCCCCCTCTCTTTTTCCTGTCTTCCAGGGAGTACATGTTCAGTGCCCTCAACCTCTCCTCGTGTGCCTTGCTGACTGGCTGTCATCTTTGTAGCCCTCCTCTGTACCTTCTCCAGCGGGTTAATGTCCTTTTTGAGGTGCGGGCACCAGTACTGCACTCCATACTCTAGATGCAGCCTTACCAGGGACCTGTACAAGGGCAGTATAACCTTCTCCTCTCCTATTACTGATCCCCCTAGATATGCATCCCAGCATCTTGTTTGCCTTTGCTGCTGCTTTCTTGCACTGCGTGGAGTGCTTCAGGTCACTAGTGATCATCTCTGCCAGGTCCTTCTCCTCCGATGCCGATACTCGGACTCCACCCAGGTAATACTCTGTCCTGGGATTCTTGGCTCCAGCATGCATAACTTTGCATTTCTTGGCATTGTTGCTGTTAAATGGCTAGTGCAGGTGCCCAGTCTAACCTTTGGTATCCTCCAAGTGTTGCAATGTCTAGAGAATTAGCTATTTGTACATGTAAATAGACTTTTCACTGAATTTTTTTTTTTTTTTTTTTTTTGAGAACTGGAGTATGTAATGGCATGGTCCCGTGCCTACACTCCCTCCCCTCCAAAAGGTGGCTCGCAACTGTGGTTTGGCTACTCACCACCTCCGTCCACCACCACCACCACCCCCACCCCCACACTCCCTTGACAAGTCCATGACTGCTGCAACTCTCACCTTCCGCCTCCCCCGCCATCCTTTTAGCCTGCTCTTCCCTACCTCCATTTATTCTCTCCGCTTTCTCCCTACCCTAAACTATCCGCTCCGCTATCTTACTCTATATGCAAACCGAGGGTACCTTACCTTCTATTGATTTGTCTTGTATGCATAATCTGCTTGTATAAACCACTGTAATTGTACATGTCTGATGCTCTATGTTGTTTAATCCTTTGCTATACTGTCTTCCCTCCCTCTGACGTGGAACCTTTTGTAAAAGAGCTCTCAGCTCAAAGGTGTTCATCTTGCTTTACCAGATCAGGTTACTTCTTCAGTGGCAAATCCTAAATCCACAAAATAAGTGCTGATGTTTTCTAGAAGCTTTAAGACATCAAGATCTAATTTTAACATCTATTTTCTAAACTTTTGGTGAATTTTTTTTTTTCTGAAGTGTCTAGTATTTATTTATTTCAACATATTTTGCCAGGGAAACTAGCAGAGCCCAGAAGACTCTCTTCCAGTTGTGACCGGGGGAAGGGGCAGGAAGGTAATCGGTACAGGTGACAAGTTATCAAACATTACAAGAAAACATTCTTTGACAGGTATTCTTATAAACGGCAGTGGTAAGTAACATAAGAATACAACACAAGGCTGGCCTGGTGGTGCTGAGGGTTGAGGCGCTTGACACCACACCTTGCACCATGCCGGCGACCCTAGTTCAGGAACAAGCCCGGGTTGCTGGGGGTCGGCAAGGGAGGGTGAGGATCGAGCATCTGGAGGACAGCCCTCCTCTCCTGGGAGGGACAAGGGTCCCTGTTCGGCACTCGGCTGACCTCTGGCGGAAGCCAGAGACACAACAAGCACTAAGCGTAGCTAAGGGGCAGGGGAGTGGCAGACGTCGGTAAGGCCTTGATGTCGCGGAGCTAGCTATTCCCCAGGAAAAAAATGAAAAACACCCTTCAGCTCCGGCAGAGATGGAGAACTGGAGCATACCCACGATTTACGGCCGCTCACCAGGCATCCGACCACCGCCAGAGAATCTCGGGGGTGTTGGGGCCCACCTAGTCCCTGGTTGGCGGGGTAAACAGAGGCTACATGGGTGATGGAGGACTGACCAGGTAGGAGCAAACCATAGTGGAATGACTCCTAGGTACTTCCGAGGAGACAAGAGTGGAGGGGAGAGAGGAGGAAAAATAGAAAGTACAAAAAAAAATATATAACACAAACACATGCAGGGTACAGTATTTAGGCAGGTGCAATTGGGAGTCTTACAGAAGAGACCCACAGTATCTACTGATCATTTAACAAACTTATTATACAGCAGGCAGTGTTCTAGGCAGGCTTGAGTTGCGGGGGGATAGTTTGTGGCTCATGCCTTCTATGACGTCTCAGACCTGTGACTGCTGCGCCCAGAGGAGGCATGATGGGCAGTAGGGGCATGCAGTCAGGGAGGCATGATGAGCCTTTATTAATTGCTTACATGACATAAAAAGAATTTGCAGTGGTGATTTTGACAGGCATGCTATTCCTAACATGGAGGTGTGTAGGGGATTGAGGCTTGCCTTAAATTTCTTGTGCATCTAGGGATCTGGAAACATTGACCATCTTCCGACCCATGGAAGTAAGTGTGATTGGAGGTTGATGTAAAAAGACCTAGGCGATAGAGGGAGTTTGCCTGACCAGTACCTAGCTCCCACTAGCACAGTGTGTAGAGTGCCTCTTTGGAGGTGGTAGCCATCATAGTTCATTGTAATCATACGGGGAACAGGTTAATACAAATCTGCGTACTGCATTGAACAGTGTTGTCAGTTTGGACAAGGCAGAAAAGTTGCTACTGTGGCAGACCATAGTCCCAACAGGGACGATGAGTGTTTAACCACCAGTTTCTTGATGTGCAGCTGGAGACAGCTTTGTACCCATCAAAGGCACCTAGCTTTGCACAGCACGTGGCCAGAGTAATCGAGCTGTGATCCAGATGTAGATATTTGTATGAAGATAGTCGAGGCAGGCCCCCAAGTAGTTACTTACAAATAAAAAAAAAAAAAGCTGGTCCTTGTGAGGAAGGGGATGTCCCCCAGTTACACTTTTCCAGGAAAACTATTGAAGCTGAGTCATTGAGTGAGTGTTTTCCGTTACATGCAAAATTGAGTCATCTTTAAGCACTTTGTATGTAGCGTTGAGTAAAAGAGGAAGTTCTCCTGTCTTATTACTAAAACCGCATAAGTGTGGTGCAGTTAAGATGGCTTACAGTTAAGGTGGATGTGTTACTGCTGTATGGTGTTTGTATTATGTTGCATTTCTGCAGTCACTTTAAACTGATGCTTTTTGTGTTTGCTTGCATGCATGTGAAAGAAACATAGTGCCATCATTGGAGTTTTTGGAGGTGTGTCAGCCCTCTTCCAATTCAGTCAGTGTGTTTGCAGGCGCAGCCGCAGTTCTCCAATGCCTGCTGGAGCTGTCTATGACAGCACCAAAATGCAGTGGCATACAGTTGAAAGGGGGAGCTACGCTTCAGTGAGCAGTGATCAGATATCGCCTGCTCATGCGCGCTCCCCCTACACACACACACACACACACACACACCTGCGTGCTGCCCCCAATGCACACACTGTATGAGCCGGAGGGGCCCAATTCCCAGACTCTGCTCGCCCCGAAACACAGTTCCATATGCCACGCTGGGTGCCCACCCCAGCATGGCTATGTCTATAACCGGCCAGGGGTGCCCAATCCCCGTCATCTCACTGTCCCCCCAGTACAGGGTGCCATGCGGGAGCCCACCCCAGCGTGGCAATAGATATCTCATGTGACCAGGGGGTGCCCAATCCCCGTTGGCTCCATGCTCCCAAGCCATCCTTCTGCCATGCTGAGGCCCACCCCAGCGTGGCAAGCGTCGCGTCGTCCTCTAAAAAAAACAAAACCTGAAAATCAAAATGGTCCCTCGCTGTGTCTGCCCCCACCGTGCCCACCCACTGCACACCCTGCCTCCCCACCCCTCACCCCATACCCTACCTCCGGAGCTCAGTGCAATGATCTTTCGTGGACCGGGAACACGTCTGCACTCTTCAAAGCCGACCGCGAACTGAGGAAATGCCGGTAAGCTGTAAAATGGGATAGATAGGGTTTTCAACTTTGTTGCATATCTCAAGCATTTTTTGGAATTTTTGCACCAAATTTTCAACATGGGGTTTTTGGGACCCCTTCTCATGAATGCTGTCACTGTCATGGCGTTACTCGGGCCCGAAGGGTGATTTCGCAGCCACTGAGTGAAATCACCTTTCCAGAATGATTAACAAAATGAGACTGCCAATGTTCATAAGCTGGGATCTCAAAAAGCCTATTTTGAAAATTTGGTGGAAAAATTCTTAAAAATGACTGCTTTACTAGAGTGCGTTGCGCAGTTCCTATGCACGCTCGTAAGTTTGCGAATTTTTAATATTTTCACTCCAGATTTTCAACATTGTCATTTTACCACACCTTCTTATGAGCAGTACAGCTGTCATTTTTCACATCTCACACAAAATGTGTTTCTGCCAATGTAGCGCACAATGGCGCAGTCGGTGTGCGAAATCAATGTACGGGACACATTAAGAAAATCACAGTGACACGGTTCATGAGCAGAGGTCTTAAAATGGCTATGTTGAAAATTTGGTGAAAAAATTCCTAAAAATGACTGTTTTAGGAGCGCACGTTGAGCAGTTCCTACGTGCGCTGGCAAGTTTGCGAATTTGTAATATTTGCACACCAGATTTTCAACAGTGCCATTTTACCGCACTTCCTTATGAGCAGTACAGCTACCATTTTTCACATCTTGCCCAAAATGTGTTTCCGCACATGTAGCGCACAATGGTATAGTCGGTGTGCGAAAATAATGTTTGGGACAGATTAAGAAAATCACAGTGACACTGGTCATGAGCAGAGGTCTTAAAATGGCTATGTTGAAAATTTGGTGACAAAACTCCATAAAATGACTGTGTTACGAGTGAGCATTGCGCAGTTTCCACGCACCCTCGTAAGTTCATGAATTTGTAATATTTTCAGTCCAGATTTTCACCAGTGGCATTTTTCCACACCTCCTTATGAACAGTACAGCTATCATTTTCCACAACATGGCCGAAATGTGTTTTCACACTTTCAGCACAGAAATGCGTGGTCGCTGTGGGAAATCATTGTTCAGGACAGATAAAGAAAATCACACTGACACTGTTCATGATCGGAGGTCCCAAAATGCCTGTGTTAACAATCTGCTGTAAAAAATCCCCAAACTAGTTACATTACGGGTGTGCATTGCACAGTTTCTATGCACACTCATGGCTTCACCAGTTTTTTTTTAAGATTTTCACAGCAGATTTTCAACATTTCCATTTTTTACACCGCCCATGAACAGTACCGCTGTCATTTTTCACATCCTGTTCGGAATGTGTTTTTGCACCTGTGATGCCAAATGCCATAGTCGCTGTGCAAAAGCAGTTTTCAGCTAACAAACTGATATTGCCACTGTTCATGAGGTGGGGTGTCACAAAAAAAACATGTTGAAAATTTGGTGTGAAAATACCAACGAATGCCTGAGGCGTTTCCGACCATAACGCCCCACCCTGTAAAGAATTACAGGCATCAGGGGTGTAACTTGGGTTTCTTGCCTGTCATGCTCATACCATTCCACCCCCACCCACACTCTGCAGCCAGTGAGAGACATCAAGGTGTGCCTCAGACTCTTTGGGCCCAAACTTCACCCCATTCTCCTATACCGCACCCATCTCACACGTGTTCCTGATGGAATGGGGTGGGCATAGACCAAAGACCCCAAGGCACACCGTGACACTTGTCAGTGTCTGCAGGATGGGGTGTGGTGAAATGGCGTGGTCGTATGCCTGATGACCCAAAGGCACACCCCATTTCTGTCACTCTCTGCAGGGTGGTGGTGGGGTTGGCTTCAGTTCAATACTGCTGCCATTCCTATTATGCAGCTCTGTAACTTCTACACTACCAATGCCAGCAAGCAAACATTCGGCATTGACAAATGCTTGTTACTGTTGTCAGTATCTCACCCCCCATTGTGTACACCTCCCCTGGGTTTTTGTTTCCCAGGTGCATTACCTTGCACGTCTTTGCATTGAATCTGAGCTGCCATACATTTCACCATTCCTCCAACCTTGCTAAGTCCTTTCTCATCCTTTCCGCTCCATCTTGTGTATCGACCTTGTTGCAGATCTTTGTGTCATCTGCAAAGAGACATACTTTTCCTTCCCGTTCCTCTGCAATATCACTTATAAAGACATTAAAAAGGACCGGTCCCAGTACTGAACCCTGCGGTACCCTGCTAGTAACCCTCTTTTCTTCACTATGGACTCCATTTACTACTACCCTTTGCATCCTGTTGTCTAGCCAATTTTTTATCCAGGCTACCACAGTCAAAGAAATCTATTAGATTTGTCTGACACAAGCTTCCCATCGTGAATCCATGCTGCCTTGGGTCCTGTGCCCCACTGGCCTCTAGGTACTCAACAATTCTTTCCTTCAGAAGTGATTCCATCATTTTCCCTATCACTGAGGTCAAACTAACTGGTCTGTAGTTTCTGCCTCTGTCCTGCTCCCACTTTGTGAAGAGGAATCACATCTGCCCTCCTCCAGTCCTCAAGTACCACCCCATCCTCCCATGATTTGTTAAAGAGAGTAGTCAGCGGTGTCACTAGTTCTACCCTTAGTTCTTTTAGAATTCTTGTGTGAATTCCATCAGGCACCGTTGCTTTGTCCACCTTCAATTTTATTACTTCTTTCAGAAGCCTTTCTTCTGTAAATGGACTGGTATTGACCTCCGTCTTCAGAGTGTTTCTCTTGTTTGGTTTAGGTATCTCCCCCTCCTCTTCCTTTGTGAATACTGAGCAGAAATATTCGTTCAGTATCCCTGCTTTTTCACTGTCACCCTCTACCCACATTTCTTCCCCTTTATTAAGCCTCAGTATCCCTCCTTTGGTCTTTCTTTGCTCCCTAATGTACCTATGAAAGGTCTTGTTTGTTTGTTTATTCGCTTAACGGGTAAGCACACTGGAAACAAGTTCCTTTTACAGGTGCGACCCACATATATTGCATACAGACAATACATAATCAAACATACATATACAATGCAGCAAATTGCAGACAAAAATGTCTTTGTTACGTATAAAATTCATAAAAAAAATTCATAAAAAACAGTTACAATTAAATTGAGATTCGAAATACATCCTTAATGCATCGGCAAACTTTTTGACAGAACACAACCACCTAATATCTTGAGGAATTTCATTCCAAATAAATGGAGCAATATAAGCAAAGGATCTTATCCCCCTTCTTAACAGAATTGGCTATCCTTTCCTCGGTTTGGGCCTTTGCTATTCTGACTGCCTTCCCAGCCTCTTTCTGCTTTAACTGATAAAGTTCTCTGTCCTGCTCCTTCTGTGTTTCCTTATATTTCCTGAATGCTATCCTTTTCTCCTTAACCTTCCCTGCCACCTCTTTTGAGAACCATAGTGTTTTTTTCCTTCCTACACCGCTGTAGTAGCACCCGTGGTCATCACCAGGGGCCGTTACAGAGCGGTGGGTCCCTGGATCCCGGCCCGGGATAGGAGAGCAGTCCTCTGGATGCTCAATCCTATCCCTCCCTTGCCAACCCCTGGCGGTCCGGGCTTGCATCCGAACCTGGGTTGCCAGCGTGGCGCGAGTTGTGGCATCCATCGCCTCAACCCTCAGCTCCAGTGGCCCAGCAGCAATGCTGCCTTTAATACTCCCCTTCCCTTCCTGCTCCAGTGTATCCTGTCCCCCGTGTACAAGTCATGATTGCCTCCAGACCCTACCCCAGTTAGTCACTAACCCATAATGTTTCGTGTGGCAACAATCCCTCAGCCACTCAAACTCCTGAAGTCTACCCTTCCTCTCCATGCTTGCACATGGTACTGGCAGTACCTCCAAGACTGCCACCAACTTCCCCACCCCCTCATACTGCCTGCCCAAGTACTCAAACCTCCCCCTCACTACTTCCACAGTGTCCCCCGACAAGTCGTTTGTACCCACATGCAACAGTAAATGAGGTTCCTACCTCTCCCTCGCTGCACGCTTAAGCAGTGCCTGCCCTGCCCCTCCTGCAGTCAACCTGGGGACAGCTTCAACCCAAATATAGCTGTGCCTTTCCCCCTTTCCACGCCATCTCACCCATTTCAGTATAGAATACCCAGGATGAGTAACCTCTGCTCTAACCCCCTTTCCCTTCTAATGCCCCTTCCACCTCCCCAGTATTCCTTCCACCCTGTCCCTTACCCCCTTCAACTGCACCCCCTGTGACTTCTGTATATGTACCCCCTACTTCTGCATCACCCCTTTTACTAACATACTAAAATGCCAGCAGAATAGGCCTAACAGTCTTATTCTGCTCGTTTGGTCAGCCCCCACCTTGGGAGCTGACCTTGCTGCCCCCCTCGCCTTCTCTGGCTACTCCTTTCCCAGTTCCGGATATTCTCACTGCATTGGATTTTGCTTCCAGAACCCTTCCCCTGTACCTGTCCCACCCCCTCTTGAACCCCTCCACCGTCTCTGCCTCCACCAGCCCCTAGGCAGCACATTCCATGGCTCCACCACCCTCTCAGTGAAGTAGCACCTCCTCCTTTCTCCCCTGAATTTTCCCCTCTCCAGCTTCCACCCATGCCCTCTAGTGGCCCCTCCTCCTTCCTTCTAAGCACCCTGACTGTTCCTCCCTATTTACCCCTTCATGTACCTGAAGACCTCTATCATGTCCCCGGTCCCTTCTTTCTTCCAATGTGTACATATTTACTCTTGAGCCTCTCCTCATAGGTCCTGTCCCCAAGCCCCAAATCATTTTGGTTGTCCTCCTCTGGACCCTCTCCAAGAGTTTAATGTCCCTCTTTAAGTGTGGCTTCCAAAACTGCACACAGTACTCGAGGTGCGGCGTCACCAAGCAGTTATACAGAGGGAGTATCACTTCCCTCCTTATGGAGGTGATCCCCCTAGTGATGCATCCCAGCATCCTGTTGGCCTTGGCTGCTGCCCTCCTACAAGTCTCTGAGTTGTTCATCTTGACATCCACCACCACCCCCAGGTCCCTCTCAGCCATCGAGACTTGTAGCATTTCACCCCCAGGGTGTACACTTGGCCCAGGTTTCTGGCCCCCAGGTGCAGTACCTTGCATTTCCCTGCATTGAACCTCAGCTTCCACTTTCTAGACCATCTTTCCAGAGCCTCCAGGTCCCCTGTAGGGCCACCCTCCTCTCCTCCCTATCCACCACTGCCCTCAGTTTTGAGTCATCTGCAAAGAGACTCATCTCACTCCTGATACCTGTCCTTATGTCAGAGATGTAGGCGTTGAACAGGAGGGGCCCAATGACTGATCCCTGTGGGACCCCACTAATGACCCTCCCTGGGGATGAAACTATCCCGCCAACTACGACCCTCTGGCTTCAGTCCTGGAGCCAATTGCCTATCCATCTGATCATCTGGTTCCCCACCCCCATTTCTCCCAGCTTATCCAACAGGCCCATGTGAGGAACAGAGTCAAATGCCTTGCTGAAGTCTAGAAAGAGGACGTCCACTGGTCTACCCAGGTCCAAGGCACCCGTCACCCAGTCATAGAACTCCACAAGGTTTGTTTGACACGACTTCCCTGGGATGAATCCATGCTGTCTATCGTCCGGGCACCCTGACTTTTCCAGGTCCCCCCCAGCCTCTCCTTAATAATGCCCTCCATCACCTTGCCCACCACCGATGTTAGGCTGACGGACCTGTAGTTCCCTGCCACCTCCCTTGATCCCCCCCTTGTGGATAGGCACTATATGCACCACCTTCCAGTCCTGAGGCACCCACCCTGTCCTCAGAGAGATGGTGAAAAGCTCCACCAGGGGTTTCACCAGGACATTCGTAAGTTCCTTCAGCACTCTGGGATGTAATTTATTAGGCCCCGGTGCTTTCTCCATCTTAAGGGACCTGAGGACTTCCCTCACTCTCTCTTTGCTGTGATTTCCACTTCTGCTACCTCTTCTCCCTGCTTAGCCTTCCCCCTTCCTGCCAGTGATGCCTCCCCCTCTCCCCAGACCCGCAGATTGGTAAGGGTCCCCCCTCAGTATCACTGTCTCCTCCCATGTATGATGCAGCACCCCCATTTTCCTTGGTGAAAACTGAGGTGAAGTACTCATTTAGTACCTCAGCCTGCTCCCTCAGGTCTTGTGCCCATCTCTCCCCTGTTTTAATCCTGCTAATCTGCCCCTTCATCCTTCATTTTCCCCAATGTATCTAAAGAACCCCTTGTTCCCTCTCCTAATTTCCCTGGCCAGGTTCTGCTCCTTCCTTGCCTTAGCCGCCCTCACCACCCTAGTGGCCCTTCTAGCCATCAGCTCGTACTCCCCTTGATCCCTTTCACTCCTTGAGCACTTGAATAGCTTATAGGCTGCCTTCTTTCCCCGCACCACCTCCTGGACCTCCCTGGTCCGCCAGCAGGGTTTTTGGGCCCTACCGCATTTTCATCTTATTCTTGCACAGGTGCTGGTAGCATCCTGCACCTCTCTCCTGATGATTTCCCACCTACTATCAGCATCCATGTCTGACCCAATCCCATTCAAATGCTCCTTAAGGATCCTTCCCATTTCCTTAAAATCCACCCCCCTGAAGTCAGTTACTTCCGTCTTTGTGCAGCCTTCTACCCCTCCTAGGTGCAGGCAGAACCAGACCGTGGCATGGTCACTCCCTGCCAACGGGTCCCTTACCGCCAGGCCTCCAATCTGGTCACTGTCTGCCAAGACCACATCCAGTACCCGCGCCTCCCTGGTCGGTTCCCCCACCTGCTGAGTTAGGAACGTGTCTTGAAAGACATCCAACAACCTCTGTTCCCTGGCCACCGAGGATGTCATAGTCTCCCAGTCTGTTCCTGGCATGTTTAAGTCCCCCAGCACCACCATCCTTCCTCTGCCCAGTCTGCAGTGTCTCCCAACATCTGCCACCAGACTATCCTCCAGCTCCTCCGCCAGTGCAGGGGGTCTATACACCACTCCTATTTTTACTCGCTTGCCCCCCCTTGTTATCAAGGTGACCCAAATCGCCTCCACGGTTCCCTCCACCTCCTCTACTCCCCGTGTGCCAATGCAGTTTTTGACTATCATTGCTACCCTCCTCCCTTCCCTCCCCTGTCCTTTCTGAACATAGTGTAACCCTCCAGGTTCAGGTCCCAGTCATGTCCTGCGGTGGCCCAGGTCTCAGTGACCGCTGCCACATCCACCGCTCCCTCAGTTAGCATCGCCTGGAGCTCAGGCATTTTATTGCCCAAGCTCTGGCATTTAGCAGGACTACCTTCCACCCTTTCCCTATACTTCCATTTCCCCTGCTTGTGTTCCCATGGGGATTCTGTTTCCCTTGGTCTGCACTTTACCAGTCGGCCTTTTCCCACATTCCTCCAGCTCCCCAGGGGAGTGGAGACAGAGTTCCTCCTTTATCGGCCCCCTTGACAGCCTTTTCGCCCATCCCTCCCCCCTTCACAAGTTTAAACCCCACTTTTCACCAGTGAACCCCTCTATTTTCAACTTAAGGATTCCCCTTCCCTCCAAATTGAGATGTAGCCTATCTCTAGCATACAGCTCCTTATGCTCCCAGGTTTCCCCCAATCCCCCATCAACCCATACCCTCTGGTCTCACACCACTCCCTGAGCCACTGGTTTATCTCCCTAATCTTTCTTTTGTGTTCCCCACTAGCCCTTGACACTGGCAGGATTTCTGAGAAGGAAACTGTGCATCCTATGTCATGACAGACCCTGGTGAGCTCCCTGAACCTTGCCTGTATCTCTAGCTCACTGTTTCCCTCAATGTCATTTGTACCCAAGTGGACCAGTATGTCCGGGGAACCCCCACAATCCTTTGCCAGCTGATATACCTCGTGCTTGGCCCTGTGCACCATTAGTCCAGGGAAGCATCTTGTTCTAACTGGCCAGGCTTCTCCCTTCCTATCCCATTTGATACCCTGATCATACAATCCCCCAACAGGAGCACTCTGACCACTCCTTTTCCTCCATTTCCCCACCTTCCATGTCCTTCATCCTTTCTACCGGCCCCTCCACCCAGCCGGCTCCTTGTTCCTCCTCATCTGGGTGCCATGCCACCCCTCCTTATTTACCATAGCCACCCCTCCCTCTGATCCTATGCCTCTCCTCCTCCTGAGTATCCTTCTGTACCTTGCTAATTCCCCCCTCACTGCTCAGCTAACTGGTCCTTCTCCCCCATCTGCTAAACTAGCCTGGCTCGTCCTCCCTTCCTTCCTGTCTCCGCTTAGTCCTCCTTGCTTGTCGTGCTCCCCTGGCCTAAACCCTCAGCTCCCTTTACTGAATCCTCCTTGTACCTCTGGTCCTTCTCCTGCTCTTTCCTCCCTCTCCCTGCCCCTCCTGCTCTGATTCACTGCTCCTCCATTTTCCTGCATTTCAGGTCTCTCTGCCTCCTGCTATCTGGCCCCACCTTCTGCCCCCACCCCTTTCCATCTCTAACCACCCCTGTCATGGCTACATCACCCCCCTCATCCTCAAGCAGAAGAAGAGAACTGAAGCAGTTGCTGAGTGTAAGGTCCGATCCACCTCCCAGCCTTGCTTCCTTCTGTCCAGCCCCGACCATCTGCCTACTTCCCTGAGAATGTTGTCCCTCTGGCCCCCCTTTGTGAGGGTCCCCAGTTACCTGCCTGCATCCTTGGTAGTGTCCTCCTTTTGGGTCCCCTCTGCCAGGGTCCCTATGTGACACCCAAGTATTCTCCTGCACTCCTTTTCCTATGCCCCCACCCCTAGAGCTTGGTGCAACCCCGTGCCCCCTTCCCCAACCATACCTCCCCCCTTCCCCCAGCTGTCTCCTAATCGCTGCAACCTCCTCCCTAAGCTGTGCCAGCTGGTAGCACACTGGGCAACCACCGAACTTCCAAGTCCAGTCCAGTATCATGGCTGCTCCACACCCTGTGCAACCCACCACCCTCCCAAAGATGCCGGCCCTAATGACATATGGTCCCATCCCCCTCCAAGTAGGTTTCCTTGGGTGAGCCACCAGGTTCCCCACTAGTCCAAGATACACCCCCTACTGCCTAATCAGGTCACCCACTAATCCTAGATACAGTCCCACAGTAAACCGGTAACCCTGTTACTAGGTGCAGTACAACACAGTAAACTTATAAGGGAAGTGAACAACTCCCTAAGCTCCTCTCTCCCAGCCTTTAAATCCAACCCCCAGTGGGTAGCACTACATGAGCTGCACCTGCAGCCTTTTCCTTCAATTGCAGGGCAGGTGTTCCCCTATAAATTAGCAGATCTCTGGGGAGGGAGGGTAGGTCTTGGGCCTACACCCGTCTCTCTCAAGAGTCTATCAGCCCTGTGTCTGCCCCTCCAAGCCCTGCAGCCAAAGAACCAGCCCC
Organism: Neoceratodus forsteri; assembly: GCA_016271365.2. Taxonomy (NCBI): domain Eukaryota; kingdom Metazoa; phylum Chordata; order Ceratodontiformes; family Ceratodontidae; genus Neoceratodus; species Neoceratodus forsteri. Next base: position 1,368,095,656 of record CM057459.1, read on the forward strand.
AAGCAAATCCCACCAAATAGGTTTTAAATCAGAAGAAATAGGCCTCCACCAGCGCAGCCTGTTACACAGTGAAACATCCAACAAATGAGCCCACTTACAGCCACCAAACCAGTTTTCAAACTTCCAACAGCCCCCCAAAACAATACCCTGCTAGCACCTTAGAAGTAAGAAAGAAAAGAAATAACCTTCTACCAAGTAAAATCCACAAGAAACCCTGTAAAAACAACAAGAAGCAGCTACTGTCCTGGAACACAACTGATCCTGTCCCCTTCCAGTTCCTTCTGAGAAGCCAAAGCAACCAACACCACTAACCTGATTCAGCTCTGCCTCCAGTCAATTAACTGAGTGAGACCTGGCCAGACCATTAACACCCTTCCCCCACTATGCACTAACCTTTGCAACTAGTGAAGTCAGCAAAAAGGAATCAAATTCAACTCAAAGCCCCCAAAATATGTTTGCTGCCAAAGGAAACAGGTCTCAAATTTAATCAGCTTCACTAACAACACATCAAAATAGGCTTGAAATTAACAGATATAGGTCTCCAATTTAAATAACCAGCCCCAAGCAAATCCCACCAAATAGGTTTTAAATCAGAAGAAATAGGCCTCCACCAGCGCAGCCTGTTACACAGTGAAACATCCAACAAATGAGCCCACTTACAGCCACCAAACCAGTTTTCAAACTTCCAACAGCCCCCAAAACAATACCCTGCTAGCCCCTTAGAAGTAAGAAAGAAAAGAAATAACCTTCTACCAAGTAAAATCCACAAGAAACCCTGTAAAAACAACAAGAAGCAGCTACTGTCCTGGAACACAACTGATCCTGTCCCCTTCCAGTTCCTTCTTTTCTCTGCCTTATTCCTCCCATCTCCCTTGAACCGCTTCCCAGACTGACTACTTCCTACTGGGCTTCCCATGTCGACCTCCCCTCCTCCCCTGCTGATTTCCAACTCCTCTCCTATCCCCGCTGTTGTCGATTTAGAGCCCACATTCCCTTCTACCCCCATAGTGATGCCCCTCCCATCCTTCCCCCTTCCTGTAGCCTTCTCTCCTTCAGTCACCACCCCTCCTTCCTTACTAGCCCCTTCTACCCTTCTACCCTTTTGTCCTCACTATCTCATCCCCTACCTGTTGCCATCCCTCTCAAGCCCCGCTTGTCCTCTCCCTTCAGTATGTTCCTGCTCCCCCTCTCTGTCCCATAGCAGAGGTTTGAATCTATTCGTAGTTGATACCTGTCCTACTTCTCTTCCCTCTATCAGTTCCCCCCTCCTACGTGTTCCCCGCCGTGCCACCCTGGTCTCTCCATACCCACAGCCATCTGCTCTCTCCCCCCGGTACTCCTTGGGGTCTCTTCGTCCCCCATCAGGAGGCCCCTTGCCCTCACCTCGGCACCCCCTCCCTTCTCCTCTCTTTTTTGCAAGTGCCTCTGATACTGGGGTCAGTTTCAGTCCCTAGATATTCTTCCTCCATCCCCCTTTGCCATCCCCTATTCCCCCCCCAGGATACCTACCATACTCATCTGCCCTGCCACTTACACTCCCCCCTAACCTCCACAGTTCCTCCCTCAATCTAGCCAGTCATCTACAGACCATTCACCCCCCCATCCTCCTAGCCCAGTCCAGGATCATGGCACACCCACACCCTGTACACCCCACCACCCTTCCAAAGATGCCCTCCCTATTGACATGTGGCACCTGCCCCATTTTGGCCCCCATCTTATGTTACGGGCTCTTACTTTCTGGTTCTGTACCCTACTACAACTGTTATGCCCCTATTTACTCAAATTCCTGTCCCCCAACACTAGTCCCTCTACTGATCCCTTGCCGATTGGGGTAATCCAGTCTCAATTCTCATCTGTTAGATACTGTATTACTGCAGCAATCCTAAAGCCTCCTTGTCCATTTTTCACCCTTCAGCTACCATACTTTTTGTTCTCGGCTTTCATATAGTTTCACTTAGCCCAGTCTGAAATCCTATTGCACTCCAAGTATTATTACAGCAATCATAACAGTGTAGCTCAGTACTTAGCTCAGTAAGAGAAAGAAACAGAACAACTAAATCTGTATTATTAAAGCAATCCTGAAATATCCAATCATTGCTTTGTCTCCACTTCAGAGACCCTGCTGTAATATAGGACCACAGAGGACACTGGGCGGAAGGGTGGGCAACTCTAAAGTCCCGGCAGAGCTCCATTGAGCTCGCTCACTCCCCCTTTCTCACTCGCTCTTTCTATTTCTCCCGACACTGAAAGCCATCCTTTTGTACTGAGCTCCTGCTTGCATTGGTACCTTTTTCTGCCCACAAAGAAATCTGCAGCAGTCCCAACATTGCTCCGTTGAGCTTGCTCACTCCCCGTCTCTCACTCGCTCGTTCTGTTTCTCCCAGTGCTGCAGGCTGCCCTTTTGTACTGGGCTCCTGCCTGCGTTGGGGCATTTTTCTGCCCACAAAGAAATCTGCAGCAGTCCTGACAGAGATCAATTGAGTTCGGTCACTCCCCCTCTCTCACTCGCTCAATCCTAATCTGTCCCAATCACTGATTTCCCAAAGCAACTGCGCTATTCTGTGCTGGAAGCATGAAAACACATTTTGGCCAGGATGGGAAAAATGACAGCTGTACTGTTCATAAGGAGGTGTGAAAAAATGCCAATGTTGAAAATCTGGCGTGAAAATATTACTAATTTGCAAAGTTACAAAGGTGCGTGGAAACTGCACAACTCACACTCGTAACACAGTCATTTTATGGACTATCATCATAAAATTTTCAACATGGGCATTTTGGTCCTCTGCTCATGAACAGTGTCACTGTGGTTTTCTTAATGTGTCCCGAACACTGATTTCCCACAGCGACCGCGCTATTCTGCGCCGGAAGTGTGAAAACACTCTTCGGCCAGGATGTGAAAAATGACAGCTGTACTGTTCATGAGGAGGTGTGGAAAAATGCCAATGTTGAAAATCTGGAGTGAAAATACTGCAAATTCACGAAGTTATGAGCGTGCGTAGCAACTGCACAATGCACGCTCGTAAAACAGTCATTTTGTGGATTATTTCTACCAAATTTATTACTCAGGTCAGTCAGAACATACAGGATAATGGCTGGGGATCGGGTGATAACCATGCTGTAATCACCTCAAGTGGTTGCTAAGGCAACATGGTAAACCTCGAGAGCGCAGCTCGAGAGGCTTACTGTAGCTCTAGCAACCACGAGAGGTGATTTCAGCGTGGCTGTCACCCGATCCCCAGCCATCATCTTTTATAGTGTATGGTCAAAAAAACACTGTTTGCATTCTATGTGTGAGAATTATGGAACTCTGGTGCATTCGTTTTTGTTATGCCACTGTTTGGAAGTTCCGAAGTGTGGCTAACAACTTTTAAAAGTCTAAACAGTGCATAACAAAGCTGTGTGACTGCTGATTATGGTGGTTAATAGGCACTCACTGTACATTATAAATAAATATGTATTATTACAGCAATTATAACAGTATAGCTAAGTACTTTGCTCAGAGAGAGAAACAAACAGAACAACTTAATCTGTATTATTACAGCAATCCTAAAAGTATCCAATCATTGCTTTGTCTCCACTCCAGAGACCTTGCTGTAATAGAGGACCACAGAGGACACTGGGTGGAGGGTGGGCAACTCTAAAGTTCCAGCAGAGCTCTGTTGAGCTTGCTCACTCCCCTTCTCTCACTCACTCATTCTATTTCTCCTGACGCTGCAGGCTGCCCTTTTGTACTGGGCTCCTGCCTGCATTGGTACCTTTTTCTGCCCACAAAGAAATCTGCAGCAGTCCCGACAGAGCTCCGTTGAGCTCGCCTACTCCCCTTCTCTCACTCGCTCATTCCGTTTCTCCCAGAGCTGCAGGCTGCCTTTTTGTACTGGGCTCCTGCCTGCGTTGGGGCATTTTTCTGCCCACAAAGAAATCTGCAGCAGTTCTGACAGAGATCAGTTGAGCTTGGTCACTCCCCCTCTCTCACTCGCTCAATCCTAATCTGTCCCAATCACTGATTTCCCAAAGCGACTGCGCTATTCTGTGCCGGAAGCATTAAAACACATTTCGGCCAGGATGGGAAAAATGAAAGCTGTACTGTTCATAAGGAGGTGTGAAAAAATGCCAATGTTGAAAATCTGGCGTGAAAATATTACTCATTTGCAAAGTTACAAGGGTGCGTGGAAACTGCCCAACTCACGCTCAAAACACAGTCATTTTATGGACTATCATCATAAAATTTTCAACATAGGCATTTTCGTCCTCTGCTCATGAACAGTGTCACTGTGGTTTTCTTAATGTGTCCCGAACACTGATTTCCCACAGCGACCGTGCTATTCTGCGCCGGAAGTGTGAAAACACATTTTGGCCAGGATGTGAAAAATGACAGCTGTACTGTTCGTGAGGAGGTGTGGAAAAATGCCAATGTTGAAAATCTGGAGTGGAAATACTGCAAATTCGCAAAGTTACGAGCGTGCATAGCAACTGCACAATGCACGCTCGTAAAACAGTCATTTTTTGCACCAAATTTGCAACATAGGCTTTTTGAGAGCCCACCTCATGAACACTGTGTGTCATTTTGTTAATTGGTCCTGAAAGGTGATTCCACGCAGTGATCACGAAATCACCTTTTGGGACTGAATAATGCCATGACAGTGGCTGAATTCATGAGGAGGGGCCCCAATGACTCCATATTGAAAATCTGGTGCCAAAATTCCCCAAAATGCCTGAGATATGCAGCAAAGTTGAAACATCCCTATTTATGCCATTATACAGCTTACCGGCATTTCTTCAGTTCGTGGTCGACTTTGAAGAGTGCAGATGTGTTCCCAGTTCACCAAAGATCGTCACGCTGGGCTCCGGAGGTAAGTATAGGGTGAGGGGGGTGTGGTGAGGTGGGGTACACAGTGGGTGGGCGTAGGTTGGGGGAGGGGGCATGGACAGCGAGGGACCATTTTTTCTTTACAGGGTTAAAAACAAAATAGACATCATGGGATGGTTTTCCCTTTTAGCAGGTACTTTTGACATGCTGGAGTGGGCTCCCAGCATGCCTCCTGCATGTTTTGGGGTTGGGGGGACAGGAGCCAATGGGGATTGGGCACCCCCTTCGACACATACTGGGGGTGTGTCTCATGAGCCGAGGGGGATTGGGCACCCCTTGGCACACAAAAAGGGGGCAACATGCTGACAGGGATTGGGCACTCCTGTTGGCAAAGAAACAGGGGGAGGTGACATGATGCCAAGGGGGACTGGGCACCCCCTTGGCAGACAACAGAAACCGATGGGGACTGGGCTCCCCGTCAGCAAACTTGGTCGGGTGAATGCAAGGGACCACCCTGCTATGATAGGTCACTCCCTTATTGCAGTGGAATGGCTGACACTGCAATGACGAGGTGGTCCCTAATTGCAGCAGTTAAAACATTTCAAGGTGGTGGCATGCTGGCTGAACTAGTGTCAGCAGCATTGTGTCACCCCATTGGGGAAAGCAGGCCAAGCCTCAAAAGGCAGTGGAGGCATTGGCCACAACAGTGCCGCACCTCCAACCCCTGCTTCTGCAGCAAGCTGCCGCAACATTTCTTGCGCATGCACGCAATCAACATAACAAGTATTAAGTTAAAATGCAGAGCATCTGAACAAAAAGTGACGGGGTTTTATAATGAATCCAAGTAAGGTGCTTTAGACTGGGAATGTCCACTTGCTGGAGGTTTACTCTTGCAGACAGTATAATTTCTGTAGAAACTAGAATGGCTATTTTGGAAATGGGAGAGAGCTGTGTAATTACCGGTCAACAGCTCCATTGAACTTGTTGAAAAGTGCAGAAGAAAGTAAAATAAGGTATGTCATCTATGTCAGTAGCCCAGAGAAATTCAGTTGTTGGGCATAACTTACTACACTCAGAGAGTGATTATGTTTCTTTTTGCAGTTAACTGATGGAAGAAGCAAAGTAGTAAAAGAAGGACGCTGAAACTACGGTGGCAGTTTCATGAGCGGACATGCTAGTTTTAGCCTTTAAAGATAACTGATGGAAGAAGCAAAGAACCAAAAGAAGGACTCTGAAACTATGGTGGCAGCTGTATGTGCTGACAGGCTTGTTTTAGCCTTCTAAAGGTATGCCATCATTGCCCAGAGGTTGGGGCTGCTAATGTTTGTCTTTTTAATAAACCGGAATGTACTGCGCTTAGACGGGCGCTCTCCTTGCTTTATTTCAATATGGCAGCCACAGCTGAGAGATGTGGAGATGGATCCTATGGAGGAGGATTTATGGCCGATTTGGGTCAAATACAGGAATTAAATTGGCCTACTGAACTCCTGGATCCCCAGGCAAAGAAAAGGGAGTAAAAGTTTACACAAGACATAAGAATGGTGACCCCTCTTGGTAAATATACAAAAGACACTGTTTTAGCGATGGCTGGAAGCTGGCTATGGGGTATCTCCCCCAAGAGGTACAATATTATTTCTTCTGTAATCAGTGACACTATTTTAGTGACCATTGGAGACTTACCTGGGCTAAATTTCCCTAAAGTGGAACTATTTTGTGTTTTCCCTTGGAGTATGAACTCCCACTAAGGGCTATATAAATGATTTTAAACATGTGGCCCTACAGGAATCAAGCAAACCTTGTGAGTGGGCTCAACATTTTGAATCCTAGTTCAATAAATAACAAATACTGCTAAATAATTGTGGAATTATTGAAATAGGTACAAGATGAGGAGATTGCTTAGGGGATGAGTACTGAAAAATATTTTGGAGGTTACTACTAAGAGACTAGGAGTTAAGCAGTTTTGAGACTCTTTTTTTAGGGAGAGCACTGCTTGAATATCCCTCTGAGTTTTATCGGCTCTCTGATTTTGGGGGGCAAATATGGAAATTGTGGCATACAATTAATGGACTCCCCATGTTTAATGGACTTTGTGAGATGGGAGCTATGGACTGCCTGTTTGCTTGCAGCAGTCTTTTTTTATAGTTAATTTGTTTATCGAGTTTTTATATATATTGACGAATACAGTACATGGTACAGTAAACAAATAGAAGAATACATTATATAATATATGATGCAGGCAGTAGTATGTTTGACATGTTATAACAACAATTAATATTATGATAATTGTATAACCTACAATCAAAAAAAATTATATATATATGATTAAATCTGTATATAGTTAAATGTCTTGTACTGTAGATGAAAAAGATAATGAAAAAATCTGATCAAGATAATCAAACAATATTATAAACAAAAAAAAGAGCTGCATGAAAAGTTTATTATAAAGAAAGGTTTATATTTGAGGTAATATCGGGGTAAGGAATCTGATGGTGCATATCACCTATATGTTTGAAGGAAATGTAAATAATCCTGCCAACAGAGATTGAATTCATTCAGTCAGTCCTGTGCCGGGTATGAGAGCCGTTCCAAGGAGGCAGTGTGGGTTAAACTGTTCAGGATATCAGTCAAAGTAGGTATTAACTGGGACTTCCAACACATTAAAACCAATCTCTTAACTTGCATAAATATAATATGTAACCATCTATGCTGATATTTTGTTAGTTTTATATCTTTATTTATAACTTCTAGTAGACAGTATTTGGGTTCAAATGGGATAGAGTGGCCTATGATTTTGGAGACTAGGCTGTGGATGGATTGCCATAATTTAGATATTGGTTTACATGACCATAGTATGTGTAAAAGATCACCCTTTGTTGAGTTGCAGCGCCAACAGTTATTGTTAAGTAGTAAACCCATTTTGTGCAAATAGGAAAGGGTTCTATACCATAAGTGTAACATTTTATACTGAATAAGCATGCTACGCATATCTTTAAAGGTGTTATGGCAAAGTTTCCAGCATTCATCCCATTGAAAGTCAGATATGCTATCATTTAATGCAAGGTTCCAGCTATTCCTGGCTAGGAGGGACTGGTTCAGTAACATATCTCTGATTTGTTTATAAACTTTACTGATTAAGCCAGAAGAGGTGTTAGTCCATAAATTAATGTATGTGGAGGTTGGGAGTGGCCTGTTGGTTTATTGTATTATAGGGAGTATAGCAGAAAGAATCTGTAGATATTTCCAGAATTCTTGTCTAGGAATATTCCATTTTGTTTGTAGGTTACTAAAAGAATTTAGTGTATTACCATTATCAGTCAAGATATCATTTAGAAAGAGTATGTTCCTATGTTTCCAAGAGTTGCAATATATTGGTTTATTCCCTAAAGTGATTTTCGGGTTTCCCCAAATAGGGGTATAAGATATGGGAGTAGAATTGGTTTTGAGCCACTTATGCATTCTAAATCAGTAATTGATAGACGCATTGATTGTAGGATGTTTTCTTAATTTGGAAGTTGGAGTAAAGTATATAAAGCTGGTAGGGATCTTTCGTAGGGTTAAGGAAGCTTCCATGTCAAGCCATAATGGTGCATTAGGTTTAGAAAACCACTTGATAGTTTGTGAGGCTTTGAATGCCCAGAGGTAGGCCAGAAACCAGGGTAGTCCGAAACTACCATGATACCAATGAGATCGTAATTTAATATGGTTAAACCTTGGTATGTGGCCTTCCCATAGCAAGTCTCCTATGATTTTGTCAGTATTGTGAAGAAGAAGAGGAAAGATTTTAAGTGGGATGTTAGCAAACAAATCAAGAATTTTAGATGTAACGTTCATTTTTATAGTGGCTATTTTACCTGGGAGAGATAGGTTTAAGTTTTTCCATTTGACTAAATTCATTTTGATGTCTGCAAGTAAGGGATGAAGATTGAATTCCCAGATTTTATCCAGATTGGGCAACATTTTTATCCCTAGGTAAGTAATACCTTGTGGAGCCCAGCAAAATCCAAAGAGATTGTTCATGGAAGGATTACAGCATTTATGTAATGGTAATACCTCATTTTTTTGGTAATTAACTGTTAGTCCAGAAAGTTTGGAGAACAAATTAGGTGTACGGGTAAGTGATTGTGTAGATAGTTATAAATTTTCTAGCAGGATGAGCATATCATCAGCATATGATAATGATGTATATTGCGTATGCCCAATGGATATACCTTTAATATCATTATTCTGTCTTAGAAAGGTAGCTAGAGTTTCAAGAGCTAAAATAAAGAGGGATGAGGAAAGTGGGCATCCTTGCCTGGTGCCCCTAGCTAGTTTAAAAGATTGAGATAATGTGGAGTTAGTAAGAACCCTAGCTTGGGGAGATGTTACTTGCAGCTATCTTGATCTCCTTTAACTTAATGAAAATGCCACTGCAGTGACTTAAGGACTTTGCGACCTACAGTGAGGTATTCATTCTCTGCTTTAAGGCTTATGATTTAATGTCCCAATTAATTTAGCATAAAAAAGCTACTGAGCTTGAAAGGATTTGGTGTTTTTTTCCAGAACTCCATTTACTTAGCCTAAAACTCTTTTCAAGACTCCCTTGTTTCTAATTTGTAATTAAGTGCATAAGCCATTACGTTGGATTTAGAATGTGAAGCACCCCATTGTCCCCAGATGATCAGAAGCTCTAAGCATGTTTGATACAGTATTTGTTTGTATATTATCAAATGCTAATTAAGATTGCAATGATAAAGTGAGCCCTCATACTAAGGAGATTGGCTATAGCGTTAAACGCCAACACATATTGAATGGTATATCGGTGACATATACATTTTACGTATGGTTTTATAGATGGTTACATCTTTCTGTTTGGACATTTTTGCTGTACTTGTATGGTACTAATTTTTAAAGGAAGTCTATTAACAGAGTTAGAAATATTAAGCTCTAAGCACTTTTTAAATGATGTCCTGTATAATTATTTCATGATGAATGTTACCAAAATGTGTGTTTTTCTTTTTGTATTATAATGACTTGAAGTCAAACGAATAAACTCAAACTGCTGCACTACCAAAGTAAAGCTGACTATAATTTCCTGCCTCCTGTAGATTACCACTTTTGTGGAGTGAGACCACATCTGCTCTCCTCCAGTCTCCCGGTCCCTCCCCTGTTTCTAGTGACAGGTTGAACAGGGCTGTCAGAGGTGCAGTCAGCTCCTCCTTAGGTTCCCTCAGTTAGCTGGGGTGCACACTGTCTGGTCCCATTTCTTTGTGTACCTTTAACAGTGTTAGTTCTTTAAGGACTCATTTCTCTGTAAAAGGACTAGTGTCCATCTCCCATCCCTTAATGCCCCTGTCCCTTATCATTGGTCCATTACCTAGCCCTTCCTCAGTAAATACAGAACAAAAGTATTTGTTCAATATTAATCTGCTTTTTGGTGGTCCTCTTCCACACAAATCCCTCCTTCCCCTTTTAGCCTTATTATCCCTCCTTTGGGCTTTCTGTGTTCGCTTATATATCTAACAAATGTTGTATCTCCTTTTTTTACTGATTTGGCAATATTCTCCTCAGTTTGTGCATTTGCACTCCTAATTGCCTTCTCTGCCTTCCTTCATTTTTCTTGTTAATTCTCCCTATCCTCCTCCTCCTGTGTTTTTGTACCTTCTAAACGCTAGCTTTTTTGCTGTTACTTTTTCCGCTACCTCTTTAGAGAACCTTAGTGGTCTCTTTTTCTCTTACCCTTGCTAACCTGCCTGATACAGGAATTTGTAACTTTTTCAATGCCTGCCTTTATTTTTACCCACTGTTCCTCGACTCCCCCAGTTTCCCTATCCTGGTAGCAGACAGTCTCTCCTTCTGCTGCTTACATTAAACTCCTCCTCTGCAACTATAGTATTTCTGCAGCTGTGCAGCTGGTTATCCTACTTTCTGTGACCAGCACTGATTTCTGCAGTCAGCCCCGATTTCTCCAGCTATTGCCACAGCCGAGAAATCACAGTAAACATGGGACCATTGTTTATGTTTTTATGTTGCACCAAAAGTCCTATGAGTTGAGACTAAGGTATCTTGACATGTTCACCCTGAAAAAGAAGAGCGCTAGAGGGGACATGATAGATACCCAAAAATACCTCACAGTGGTAAACAGGGGGCAGTAGGGGAGTCTCTTTAAAATGAGAAGAGCATCAAGACCAGAAGGCATGTGATAAAGCTGGGGGGAGGGAGTTTAAGAGGGATGTGAGGAAGTATTACTTCACTGAAAGAGTGGTGACACCTCGAACAGACTGCCAGTAGATGTGGTACAAAAACCTAGGGTTCGTTGAAACTCCCTATATAGGGTAGGGTAATAAAGGGCATTTAAAGGGGTGAAATAACAGAGAAAGCAAGTGGGACAGGATGATGGGAGTGGTGCAGTGCAGTGACTGTGGGGTGGCTCTTCAGGGAGACTGTCTGGAGGCTGCGTTGCAGCCCTATCAGTGTGCACCTCTCTGGGTGAGGGAGGAGGTTTCCAGACTCAAGCCCAAGTTGGATTGGCTTTGGAGGATTGCCTCCCCCACCTCAGGACCACCTAGTTCACACTGCTACCTCAGAGTTTGACTAGAAGGAGTGGCTGGTCAACAGTGGGCTCTGGGAGGGTTAGTGTGGTGGAGCTTAGGCATATCCCATGCCTGGTTCCACTGCAAAACTCCTGTGCCACATTGGCAGAGTGGGAATGTCCCACAGAGGAACCTGACGTACTGCAGTGACCTGGGTGGATGTGGGGATCCTCCATAGCGGAGACCTCAAGGGGGTGGCAGAGGATGTATGCTGTCAGTACAATGGCATTTTAACAGCAAAGGCCATCACAGTGACAAATCTCACCAGGTGGTTGTGATGGTCCACGTACACCGGCACTCTGACTCACAGTGTTTCATCCCCTCCCCACACCGAACCAACTCCAACTCGGAGTTGGTTGTTTAGAGATGAGGGCATGGGGGCAGAGCCCACCACAAAATGACAATTTGTCCGGATGGAAACAATGCCAACATTCAGCATTGTTCCCTTCGCTGTTGGGGTTTCGACAACATCCTTGTTGATGTGTTGTCATGGAAACACAGAGGACTCCAGAACAGGAGGAAGCGAATCCTGGTGGGGGTCTCCATAATGACGGGGTTAGAGTTGGGGACAGATAAGGATGAGGAGAGGGAAGTTTTGTGCCTTCCCAGTGCCAGAGCTTGCTGGGATGGAAAGAATATCCAAAGGAGCGCTGCAGCAGCAGGAAGGGAGGGAGAGATAGACGTCATTGTCCATCTGGGGACAAAAGACCTGGCTAGGGATGAGCCGGCAATAGTTCTGGAAGAGGTCAGGGAATTGGGGAGGGATCTTAGGCAGGTGGCATGATCTGTGATCTTCTAAGAAGCATTACCTGTCTATGACAGTGAGGAGGACAGGATTCTCCACACCAGGAACTTCAACACATGGTTGAAGGAAAATGGTGCAGACAGGAGGGATTGGCTTCACTGGGGACTGAAGTCCCACCTGAAGGGATAAGGACCTGTACAGGGGCAATGGCATGCATCCATCCAAGAGGGGAACCATGGTCCCCAGTGAATGGTTTAAATGCTACATTGGCCAGCATTTGAACTAGCCAAAGGGGGAGGCAAAAAGTTGAAGGGATACATAAACTCCCCCCCTCCACACTGGCAAACAAGGTCAGCAAAGGGAATCTTGAGGGGATGAAACCCCAAAAAGAACCATAAAACAATGGAATCCGGGGGCTTAAAGGCAAGAGTGATAATGAGATAGATAGAGGAGGAGACAAAGGGGGGTCATAAGGGAAACAAGCAGGAGGTGGCAGCACCATCTAGAAAACCATGCGTGCAAACTCTCAAAATCTAGGCAACAAGACTGCAGACTTAGAGGCCACCATGGCAAAAGCAGACCTGGGTATGGTTGCAATTACTGAGTCTTGGTACAATGAAAATGAGGATTGGGATGTGGCCATATCAGCGCATACTCTGTTCAGAAAAGACAGGGTAGCTAAAAAAGGGGGAGGAATGGCTCTTTATGTTAGGGACAAAGTAAAAGCCATGGAAATACAGGGAGAGCAGGGAGGAGCTGAGGTACTGTGGGTCACCCTGGAAACACATAAGGGGCCACTACTCACACAGGAGTGATCTACAGACCTGCAGCACTGGAGGGAGAGGTGGATAAGGACATGATGGAAGTCATGCAAAGGATGACACACAAGGGGAGGTGTTGCTGGTGGGGGACTTCAATCTACTAGGCATGGATTGGAGCCTACCAGCTGCAGCAAGTCAGAAGTAGAGACATCCTGGACTCCCTGTAAGGGGTATTCCTTAGGCAACAAGTTAAGAAGCCCACTCCTGGGGAAGCGATACTAGACCTGGTACTGACAAACTGGGACAGTGCTGCTGACATCATGGTGGGTGACAACCTGGGGTCACCCAACAGTGTGGTTCAATGTAAGGACTGGGCCAAAACTGAGCAGCACTAAGACGAGGGTCCTGGACTTCAGAAGGGCCATTTTCAGGAAAATCGAAGAATGCTTCAGGGATGCACTGGCAGGGATAGAGGATTTGGGAGGACTCAAGGAACTATGGGAAAAAATAAAGGGGAGCATTGAAAAAGCAACAAACCTCTGCATCAGGCAGGTTAACAAGAGCAAGAGAAAAAAAGATACCATTATGGTTCTCCAAAGATGTAGCAGAAAAAGAAAGAGCAAAAAGCTAGCATTTAGAAAGTACAAAAAGACAGACGGAGGAGGAGGAAGAGGATAGAGAAAACTACCAGGAGAAACAAAGGGTGGCAGGGAAGGCAGTTAGACGCACAAAGGCACAAACAGAGGAGAATATTGCCCAATGAGTACAAGAAGGGAAAGAATTGTCTTTTGATATATAAGTGAGAAGAGGAAGACCAAAGGGGGAATAATAAGGATAAAAGGGGAAGAAGGGTTTGTGAGGAGGAGGACCAAAAGAAGGCAGACATACCGAACAAATACTTTTGTTCACTATTTACAGAAGAAAGGGTAGGTGACAGGCCAAATAAAAGAGACAAGGGCATAAATGGTAGGAAGGTAGACACCAGTCCTTTTACAGAGGAGAAAGTCCTCAAGGTACTAGCACAATTAAAAGTAGACAAGGCAGTGAGACCTGATGGGGTGTACCCCATGATACTGAGGGAGCTCAAAGAGGTGCTGGCTGCACCTCTGACAACTCTGTTCAACTTATCATTAGAAACAGGGAAGATTCCAAGGGGCTGGAGGAGGGCAGATGTGGTCCAATGTCTCAAAAGTGGAAACAGGGAGGAGGCAGGAAATTACAGACCTGTCAGCCTGATTTCAGTAGTGGGCAAAATAATGGAAAACTACTGAAGGAAAGGATTGTGGAATACCTTGTAACCAGTGGATTACAGTATCCAAGGCAACATGGTTTCACAGGGTGGAAGTCTTGTCAGGCAAACCTGATCAAGTTCTTCGACTGGGTGACCATGATAGTGGATCAGGGAGGAGTGGTAGATGTGGCCTACCTGGATTTCAGTAAGACCTTCAACACTGTTCCACCTAGAAGACTGATGAACAAGCTGGCTTGTCTGGGAGTGTTTCAAAAAGTTATAAACTGGGTAAGAAGTTGGTTAAGCAACAGGGGTCAGAGCGGGGTGGTAAATTGTATCCATTCTGAAGAAGGCAAGGGGAACAGCAGGGCTCCTCAGGGCTCAGTACTAAGCCTAGTCCTCTTCAATGTCTTTATTAGCGATATTGAGGAAGGGCTAGAAGCGAAAGTCTGACTGTTTCTGGATGACATAAAAATCTGCAACAGGGTAGACACACAGGGTGGGGGGGTGAAAAATGTGAGGGGTAATATGAAAAAGTTGGAAGAATGGTCAAGGGTTTGGCAGCTGGGTTACAATGCACTTGGGGCAAAATCATGCACATGGGGCACAGAAACCCCGGGGCTGTGTACCAGTTGGGAGGGGATGTACAAGCAACCACCAAACAGAAAGGGGACCTGGGTTAGTCATTTCTGATGACCTGAAGGTAGCCAAGCAATGTGATAAGGCAGTGGGAAAGGCTAGCAGGATGCTCGGGTGTATAGGGTGGGGTATCACCAGTAGGAAGCAGGAGGTAATATTACCTCTGTACAGATCACTGGTAAGACCCTACTTCAAGTACTGTGTCCAGTTCTGGATATTGATAAGATGGAGGCGGTACAAAAGGAGCCTACCAAAATGGTACAGGGCCTTCATCAAAAGCCCTATGAGGAGAGACTCAAGGAACTTAACATGTACTGTCTGGAGGAGAGGAGGGAAAGGGGGACATGACAGAAAAATTCAAATACCTAACTGGTATTAATAAGGTACAGGAAGGTAGCATTTTCCATAGAAAAATAAGTTTAAAGACAAGGGTCATGTTATTAAGCTGGGGGAGGTGGGGCTCAGAGGAAATGTGAGGAAATACTTCTCCACAGAGAGGGCGACTGACATCTGGAACAGCCTTCCAGTAGAGGTGGTGGGTGCCAAAATGGTGACATGATTCAAGCATGCATGGGATACATTCAAGGAGAACTTGGTATTGAAGCAAGAGGAGGAGATGACCAGAGATCGAGTAGGGTCTACAGTGGCACAGTAGACAAGGAAAATGGGCAGACTACTTATCTGCTGACAACTTCTATGTTTCTATGTAAACAGTAGGGGACTTCAAGCATGGGTGAGATAAACATAGGGACTATTAATAAATAAGCAGAGAGGAAGGAGGGTTGTTCGAGAAAAGTTATGATCTGCGGAGACAGACAAGGCAAGGACCAACTGTGCAGACTGGGTGGGTGAAGTGGTCCTTATGTACTGGAACTCTGTGTCAATTGACTGTTGTCCAGTATCAACTCAGTTTAGGACAAAAAGTAATTCTTCCCATCTTGAAGTAACCCACAATCCCTTCCTGATGGTGAGAGAAGCCCCCATATCCCCTTCTGATTGTGACACTAACCCCATTCCCCTCCTGAATACAATTGTGATCAGAAACCCCTGATTTCCTGATAAATATGACACTAGCTCTCCTGATTGCTTAAGAAACCCTCCAGTCCCCTCCTGATTACAAACAATAATGCGGGCAGGGCAAATGTCCAAGGGATCAGGAGGGCAGCAAGAACTTTTTCCTATAGCATGAGCTCTGTCGATAGCAGAACTCAAACTGCAAACTGTATTGCTCTGCACCCAACAGTCACATAAAAATCAGCTTAGCCATACAGCACAGCATGCTTTGTAATTTAACCCTTTTTTAAAGCAGGGGCAGTGCTGTGCATCATAAAAGAAGGTTCTCCTACGTACAACTACTGTGCCTTAAAAAATGAAACTCTGACAGAATCCCAAGTCAACACAGTATACCAGGCTATTAGGTGACTCAGCCTATCCTCAGCTGTTGTGAATGTTGCCCCTGGGGTCAGACTATAGACTCTGGTCCTGTCTACTGCTGCACTATAGCATGCATGGGATTCAAAGGGAAGATACATCAGATCTGATGCTACTCCCATGTCCATCAGTAAGACACTCCCACCAGTGGAATCAATCCATATGACCTGTAGGGGATACAAAATCTAATTTCTATTGAATCATAGTGGTTGCATGTCTCTGCCACCCAACACATGTTATAATTTATTTAGTTAGCAGTATAGCCTAGAGGTTAGAGTAACAAGTTGTGAACAAGCTTGGTACATCCAGCAGACCAGACCTTGGTTTGACTCTCACAACCTCCATTTGCATACTGTGTGACTCTGAGCAAGTCACTTAACCACCCAGTGCTCCCAGGTCGCCTCTGAAAACGCAATTGTGCCTAGTGGGTCTTACCCGGTTACCAAAGACTAATAAAAATAACAAAATAGTTATTTCTGTATTTATTTACAGTGGCGTGAAAAAGTATTTGCCCCCTTCCTGATTTTCTCTATTATTGCATATTTGTCACACTGGATGTTTTCAGGTCTTTAGAGAAAATGTAATATTAGATAAAGGGAACCTGAGTGAACAAATAACACTTGTTTTTTTTATTTCACTTATTTAATGAAAAAAAGTTAACCAACACCAACTGGCACTGTGTGAAAAAGTAATTGCCCCTAAGCTTAATAACTGGTTATGCCACATTTAGCTGCAATGACTGCAACCAAACACTTCCTATAATTCAATATCAGTCTTTCACATCGCTGTGGAGGAATTTTAACCCACTCTTCCTCTAGAACTGCTTTAATTCAGTAACATTTGGTAGGTTTTCGAGCATGAACTGCTCGTTTCAGGTCCTGCCACAGCATCTCTATTGGGTTTAAGTCTGGACTTTGACTAGGCCACTCCAAAACTTTAATTTTACTTCTTTTTAGCCATTCTGATGTGGACTTGCTTTTGTGTTTTGGATCATTGTCTTGCTGCATGACCCAACTACGCTTCAACTTCAGCTGACGGAAGGATGACTGGACATTCTCCTTAAGAATTTTCTGGTACAGAGCAGAATTCCTGGTTCCTTTAATTATGGCAAGTCATCCAGGTCCTTAGGCAGCAAAGCATCCCCACACCATCACACTACCACCACCTTGTTCGACTGTTGGTATGGTGTTCTTACTGTGGAATGCTGTGTTTGCTTTCATAAGACATTATGGATCCATGTTGTCCAAAAAGTTCCACTTTGGACTCATCTGTCCATAGAACATTTTCTCAAAAGGCTTGTGGATCATCCAGGTGCTTCTTGGCAAATGAGAGACGAGCATTTATGTTCTTCTTGGTTAGCAGTGATTTCCGCCTTGCTACTCTCACATGAAGCCCATTTTTGCCTAGTCTCTTTCTGATTGTGGAGTCATGAACACTGACCTTAGCTGAGGCAAGAGAAGCCTGCAGTTCTTTGGATGTTGTTTTAGGATCCTTTGAGACTTCTTGGATGATTTTACACTGCGCCCTTGGAGTAATTTTGGCAGGTCGCCGCTTCCTGGGAAGGTTCACTACTGTTCCAAGTGTTCTCCATTTGGAGATTATGGCTCACTGTGGTTCGATGGAGTCCCAGAGCCTTAGAAATAGCTTTGTAACCCTTTCCAGACTGATAGAGGGCAACAAATTTTTTTCTGATCTTTTCAGGAACTTCCTTTGATCATGGCATAATGTGCTTGTTGAATCTTTGTGCTGGCAACGTGACTCTGATTGTAAGGGCCAAAATAAGTGAGGTTTATATTGAGCAGGGCTGGCTGTAATCAAGCCTGGCTGTGTTCAATCAGCTGACTCTAATTATCCCTTTAATTGGGCTGATTTAACTAGGGGCAATTACTTTTCACACAGTGCCAGTTGGTGTTGGTTAACTTTTTTCATTAAATGAATGAAATAAGTAAAAAAAAAAGTGTTATTTGTTCACTCAGGTTCCCTTTATCTAATATTATATTTTGTCTAAAGACCTGAAAACATCCAGTGTGACAAATATGCAATAATAGAGAAAATCAGGAAGGGGGCAAATACTTTTTCACGCCACTGTACTTACTTCAGTTTAAAATGAGTAGGTATAATACAGCATCTTGACTGACTAGGATCTCTTGTTGAGAGAACACAATGCACAGGTAAGTAAAGGTGCTGGACTTCAGGACGTATATAGAAACATACATAGAATGTGTCGGCAGAAAAGGACCGCCATACCCCCCCAGTCTGCCTAGTTTACCTAGCTACACTGCTAGCTCTTTACTATTTCCTAACACACCCCTCCCACATAGCACACTAACAATAGCAATGCCATCTTTTAAATATTCTTGCCTGTCATTAAACACATGGTTGCCACCTTTACTCCCTCACAAAATCACCTAGGCCCTAAAAATGAAACTCCTTCGAAATAAAAGGAACAAACTGATGTAAGAAACAGGTCAACCTTCTGTGTCTAGGGGTATATGATAGCATCATAAAGCAATTCTGGTGGGGGCTAGGAAGAAATAGGCTGTTGGTTAACTAGGATCTGCAGCTTATCCAATATGTAGGGAAATGGGCAGACTGGGTGGGCCAAGCAGTCCTTATTTGCTGTCAAGGTCTATGTTTCTATCTTATCCTGGAGAGCGCTCACCTTACACCTTGACTACCAGTACTGCACCAACACCAGTCACCTTGCCATCATGGGTCAGTGGTAATGGAGATCAGGCGTACCATCACACCATACCCTGGAGGTCCATTAACATGAGGCCACACACAAGCTAGATTGTCCACACCGGAGCTGTAATCAGGCATGGTGGAGTTTTATTATTTAGCTGCAAGATGATACACAGCTCTTCAGGCATTTCCCTGACCATAACTTCTTTCTTGATAAGGTACCTGCTCACACTAGATGACATTCTATACCTGGTCCATGCCCTACATGTCAGTCAGTCAATCAATCAATTAATCAATCTTTATTTTACCAAGTGAAACACCATTGAGTGAACTCATTTATAAGGTGGACCTGGGCAGCAAAAAACCACGCTGATACATGAAAACACAAAGATACCAAACCATAATGGTTAAAACATTACAACACAGATTTTACAGAATATACAAAAATGATTATATATGAAGTGCATACATATAAAAATGGGTCATAATGTGCTCAACGGCATTAGGAGTACATACATATTTTCCTAGAGCATAAGGTTCAATCAACATAAGGAATGTGACGCGTATAGGTTAAGAACAGAAGAAATGGCACATATGTATTTGCCTCTAGCAGCAGAGGGCCTGATTGGGAAGGGAAGAGGGTAAACTGAGGGATGGATGGAGCTTTACAGGGTTATCAAGGGCAGAACGGCAAGGATAGTGCGAAGAGTGCAAGGACATGCGGCTCAGGATCTAAAAAGAGATTAAGAATAGCAGTTGCAGGTGTCCCTGATGGACTGTCTGGGTAACGTTTTAAAAGTTGCCGTTCTAACAATATTTGATATCTTCAGGGATTTTTGAAGATTGTTCCACAGAGCAGGAAGAACATGACTTATGGAAGATAACCCAACATACGTTCTAATTCTAGGAATGTCGAGGGAGATGTAGGAGTGTCTTCTGAGAGAATAGCTTCCAGGGGTACTAGTTAGTAGGCTAGAAATGTATTAAGGGAGCTTATTAATTAGACTATAATTTCAAATGGCTGCATTTTTACGTCTGCAGTGGGTGGAGCCTGCAGATGTTTTGCATCAGAAAAGGACCTACGTCATGTTTTCCGTCCACACAACATTATTTCTTCTGCGGAGATCCCAAGTACTACACTGACTGTATAAGGCATAGTAGTTAAAGAGCCCTATTTTTCTTGCCGCTTCATGTCTCCAGAGGTGACCTCCCGCACAGAGTATGTTTAACCAGCCCCAACTCTGCCCCACACGGAGTTTACTATGGTTGTAAACAAACCCTCCTGCAGTCTCCCACTGTGCGCTGTATGCCTCCACCCCCTTCCCACACCCATCGCAGGCAAAAAAAAAAATAAAAAGATATGTTGAACACTGGAATTTTAACAAAGCGCGCAGGCTTGGCTTGCAGACAATGAACTGTTGACTTTACACAGCTCAGCAATTTTAATTCATTTGCACCACTCTAATAAATCTGCCACTGGCACCACCAGCGCTTACTGCCAAATCAGATGCACACAGATTGTTAAAAACAAATGAAACTGCCTATGCATCTTTGCAGTGCGAATTATTCTGTACCTTGGCAACCAGTAAGAACATCTGCAAGGACAGAAGGAAAATGCTTTTGATCAGAGGACTTCAACAACAGCACCAGAGAACTCCACAAAAAGTTTATGTGTCAGGACCAACTGCACTCCGAGTTTAGTGAACTTACACAATTTTAGTCATTGTTAGAGCGTTCCAGCTCTTTATTTATGTGTTTTGTCTAAAAACATGACAGCAGACTTAATCTGAGTGTACTTTTTTTTGAATTAATAGTCATGCTAGTATCACAAGACGCACAACTCATCAAGATCATCACTCTTTCCGTTACATCACTCTAATGTTTTTGTGACTCGTTTACATCACCTTCACCAGACAACTTACAGCTTTTACAGAAGATATGTATGCTTTTTGATATCTGGTAATTTTAACAAATCCATTTCCAATCTTTTATTTCCGTTTTCAGCATTACCATTTTATTGAATTATTTGTGTCAGTCCATATTAGTTTGCCTTGTCTGGATGAAAAAGAAGCAGCTTTCTCAATGTATTTAACTATTTTAATATTGTAACGTTAACACTGTTTTCTTATACTCGAGTATAGTATATCCTGTGAAGCTTTGATAGAACATGCAAAAGAATAGAGTGGTGTTCTGAAGCAAACATTAAGGCAACTGTGGAGCTGTGGCAGAACAAGCATGATGGCATTCTAGGTGGCTGAATGCCACGAGTACATGGATTCTTTTGCCTTGAATTTCCCGGGCTGAATCGGGATTGCTCCTGTGGTGGTAAACAAAAAGGAGGATGAAGGCCTGAGATGAGAAGGATGTGGCATTTAATGCCGATATGCATATATATTAAATACAAAAGGTATGTCCGCATTACCCAGGGGGGTTTAGACTAATTAGTGGTGGGCTTGATTCCACAAAGTTATTGCACTTTGAGGAGTGCTTTTACTTGCTTTTTTGTTACAGGTACAATACTGGAGAAGGAAGAAAGGAGATGGCTATTACTGCTGGGAATGAACTGCTTGTGCTCACTCCAAGAGTTAATATCTCCTTGGAGAAATGGGAGAGATGGAGTGAGACGACCCCCTATGGAGACGGAGAAGCTGCTGTGTAGTGTCCCGGAGTCTGTTTGGAGCTAATAGAAATGCTGAATATAGCCTGCCGAGCTAAAATGAACTCCGATATGGGAGACCGGAAAGCAGGAATGATATCTTGTGTTAGCTGTTTGCTGGAGACCTATGGAGGAGTTTACAGGTGTTCAGAGGCTGGAGCTAAGCATATTAATCCTCGCTATCAGCAGTTTGTAAAACACTTTGTTTGGTGAAATGTAATTGCTGTGAGGAAAGTTATTTTTTTTTTCTTATTTTAGCTCAAAAGCCTCTCCCTGTGGCTTATGTCCAGTTTCCGGATGATTTGAGGAAAACTGAAGTGCACTATGTACCTTATGGTATGAGAGTGGAATATTTTCCTTTTAAGGGATGGAGCATTCAGTGAGTATTTAATGAGGATAAAATAGCTCTGATACAAACTTTTAGGTCTGAACTTCTAACAGTTTTTTTGGCACAGTATGGCTAAAGCACGGTGTTGATTTAGTGGCTGGGAGAAGACAGTTGTGGGGGTAAAACCCCATTTGTTCGTATGTTTTTTTTTGTTTTAAATTTTTAAGATGAAATTATTTAAACACTTCGGGCCAGATATTCAAAGGTTTGCCCCTGGGCTAAATTTGCACTGCCTGGTGTGCAAACTTAGCCTGGAGCACAAAGCAAGCTATATTCAAAAGGAATAGCCCAGGGCAAACAGCTTTTGAATACAGCATGGGAATGAGGCCATGCAAACTGGGCTGGGAGTGCAGGACAAACGTAGCCCTGGAATATGACAGCACTAAATGCAGCAACCAGGAAGTGCAAACCACAACAACAACACAGTGCACAGCGACGTGAGGGTAGGTAGAAAGGAACTATGTGACCAAAGTGTGTTCTGGCAAATGCATGGACCCGGTACAGCTGCAGGCAGCAGCACACATGAAAAAACAATGATCAAAACTGTATAATAATCCCCGAACCGTCACGGCTTTAGCACGGAGCTAAGCAGCTTGCCCGGTGCAAACACATTAGCCCCATGCTAAACTTTGCCATATTCAAAAGTGACATGCAAGTGAGCCTACTTAGATAGTCTCTGGGCAAACAGCCACATTAGCATCTCATCATGCCCTGATTTGCATGCGGTTTGCACAGCATTACTGCAGGGTCCCACAGCTCCACCTGTAGGTCAGTCTGGAGGTACAGGGGGCTGGACAGGTCCAACCGCAGCTCCACCTGTAGGTCAGTCAGGCAGTGCATGATGATAGCTGCAGGCTTCATATAAACAGTGCAGCATAGCACAGCATATCGTACCCCAGGGGGGACAAGACAGCATAGGCACAGGTGGTGGTAGTGCTGCATGCAGCCTTCACACTGTAAGTCATGCTACAGTGCACAGCAGACACTACAGTAGCAAGAGGGCTGGTAGTGTGAGGGACACAACACTGCCTATGGTAAGTAGGGCAGTGATGGCCACTGCACTGTACACAGTGACAGGCACAGCATGCTGGTAGTTACTGAACGTGGACAGTACTTTCACACTGTTGTGTGATCCACAGATGCTGCACCTGTGACATGGGATGCACAGTGTCATGTACATGGCCGGCAGTGTGTGCTGTGACTTCTGTACAGTTGGGTGGTAGGTGGTTCGGGGGGCATGTAGGATCCGACAGGCACACAGGTGGTGGCGCACTCCCACTACTGGCCCATGTGCACTGAGCAATGTGTCCCAGCCTTGTGGCCACACGTGGGCTGTGGTGAGGTCTGGCCACCCCTACACCCTCCCCCTCACTGGCCACCATGCCCACAGTGCTGCATGTGTGTGCTGGCATCTGTTGCACACCACAGACGTATGGTCTGCAGGTGTGTGTTATATGGCCATGCTACCATGCTGTCTCCTGTGGGTCAAATCACCCCTCACTGTCTGTGCTTGGCTCTGACAGGTGGCAGCTGATGGCATCATGGTGGTGCCATCAGTGAGCAATATGTGTCCTCCATGTCTGGCAGTTTCTAAGTGTCATACTTATATGTTAGGGCCACGCCGTATGCTAATGCTGAGATAGCACAGCATAAACGCGCAAAGCGACATAAAGCTGTTTCCCACAGTTAAAACCAGCTTTTCCTGGGCGTAATCTGTACCGCGCTATGGGTCATGCTAAGTCGCGCTAAACAACTTAGCGCTGCGCTAGTCGCTGAATATCACGTTGCGTCTGTATTCATGTTCACTTTGCCCCTTGCATATAATTATTGTTTGCCTGGCGCTCTTGCAGTTTGCCTGCACTATTCAGTCTTTTGAATATAGCAGACCCACGCTAATCCCGCGCTAAACCCGCGCAAACGTTTTTTTGCCCCGTGCAAAGCTTTGAATATCTGGCCCCAAAGCTGTTTAAATAGCCCGTTTGTGTATTCTTGGAGAAAAATCTTAGTATTTTTTGAGTTATTGTGAAACTGTTTTAGCTATTTTATGTGTTGTTTATTTCTGTTATGAGATTTTTTTTTTTATTTTCAGCTGTGACACTTTGACACTGAGCCAGAGAGTTTAAAATGGAAAGCAGGACTCAGTCAGCTTAATTATAAATAGAATTGGTAAGTAATTTGTATGTGGTCTTAAGCTTATATGCCTTTATAGATGTTAGATGCTTTTAATTAAGGAAGCATACAATTTCATTAAGGCTTCTTTCAAGGAATTACATTTGAAAATACTTAGGTCACTTTGCAGTTAGATAAGGAAGTGTAGAATCTTCTTTTTATAAAAAATGTTTAACTGGTTTGGATTGCTTGATAATTGTTGATTGATTAGCATCATGAAGGCTGTTCTCAAGGGGACTAAGCCTGAATATTCCTAGGCCATTCTGCAGTTTGCTTCGGGTCAGATGGAATGACTTGGATGTGTGACAAAATTTGCCGACCTTAAATCGTGGAACTGGAAATTCTGGGCCTAACTATTGTTACAGGAACGAATTGTGCAGGCAGGGATGGGACATTTAGTTGCCCCATTCCCGTGTTGCTGGGGATATTTGGTGCAGGTTTCCCCATAAGTTGTGGGTTATGAACCAGTGGACCCATTTGAGGCCTCTCTGGGAAGTCTGCCCAGGAGGGACCATTTAGGGGGGTTCAACTTGGTTTTCCCTAACAGGGGACCCTAATGCACCTGAGTGATAACCCCTTTAGCTTACTCTGAGTTCCCATTTGAGGGAGGCAGGGTACTACACCAAGTGCTCTTGGACAAAGTAAAGACACAGAGTAGTAATAGCTCTATGTTATGGAGTAGTAATAATTGTGTATTCTCCAGGTCTTCTGACGTGATGTGGGCAATCTGTTAGTATAAGGTCCGGGGTATAGTAGGTTTTCCAACTTGTGTAGCCTAAAATGATTACTGAAGAACAAAATAATGAGTTTTGGGCAAAATGTGACTTTTTTAGGGTTTGTTTAGATTTACTAGAAAGGGCCATCAGACTTTATATTATTCTGAAGGTGTAGATGCCTTTTTTAGGTGGTTATGTAGTAAAGGGTATAACATGAGTCTATTTAATTAGATTGTAATTATTCTTACTCTGACTTGGCCCGAAAATGAAATTCATTTTTACATCTGCAGTGGGCAGAGCCTGCAGATGTTTTGCATCAGAAAAGGACCTATGTCATGTTTTCCATCCGTGGAACTGTTTTTCCTCTGCCTGACCCTCCCCCAAGAAGCAATCCGCCCATGTTGTCCCTATGGACTGCAGCACTGCACTATATCACAGTGAGCATTTTTTTTCAGAGAATTTATTTCACGTACTGTACTCAGTAATAAATAGGGAACAACAAAGCTTGGGAAGTATATTTGAAATTTAAATGGAGTCATGCCTGTATATGTTACTTTTTTAATGTTCTTCCCAAGCCTCTTCTGCAGACTTCTCTAACTTTTTCTCCACGTCGTACAGGTACCTCACAAAGTGTACCGAACGATACAACCCAAGCTCACAACTAACTCTCTCTCGTTTCAAATTCCAGGCAGTGATTTACTTCTCTCCCTGCACACTCGCATCTGCAGGGGTGCAGCTTTGCTGATGGAACAGCCAGTTGTTTAAAATCCTTCAAGATCGGTTTAAAACTCCCCCTTGCACTGAGGAAGGAAAAATGGTAGAGGAGGGGGGGTGTACGCCGTCGTCGCACACTCTGAGATAGCTGGGGAAATCTGTCCATCAAATCTGTTACCAAGGCAAAAAGGCAGTGCTTAAGCACACAATGCCCAATCAAAGATGAGTGCTCTGTGTGTTACCATGGTGACAGGATTGTTCCCAGGGAGGCTGTGATGGGTTGACAGGTGTATGACAATCGGAGCTCTCCATAAGCATGCATGCCAAAGGCAAGAGTAACAGCGTACCATCCAAAAGCCAGGCCAGAGAAAAGTAAGTTTTATTTCATCAATACACCGCCAGCTGAGAAGGTTGCCAGGGGGATGACGGAGGGGATAATGAGGCTGAGAAACTTGTCATTGCCTTAGGTGGATTGTGCTCACTGTCGGCGCTGGTACAGGGAAAAGTAACTTTACAAAATTGTGAAGACTTGCATGTCTGAGTCGGGGTTTAAATGCATTTAAATAAATCTGCAACACCTGGGCCAGCTGGAGCTAAGGAGATGCTCGTAGGAGAAGTAACAGTGGGTTGAGGGGTTTCCAAAACTTTTTGCTGCTGCATGTAGGGTGCTGTTGCGGCTGCCATGGGCAGTAACTTTGCAAATCCCGAGTGAAGCAACAGTGCATGGACTTGTGAGGTTGTAGGCACAGAATGTCCACAGTGTAGGGAATGTCCACAGGAACCCCACATGCTGCATTAAAACTGGGTGCACTGAGGCTCAAGGCAGAAACGTTAGGCTTGTTTTTAGTGAGAGTCACAATGCTGCATACTCGTTGTTTTTGTGTGTTTTGTACCAGTCAGATGCAGTGAAAGCAACTTTCAAAGTACGCAGTGCAAGAGAAGAAATTAAATTGGGTTGCATAACTGCTGGCTGTGGCTACCTAAGTTTCATTGAAGCAGCTGGGAACCTACCTTCCTGGTGAAGTGGCTGCACACTACTTACAATTCGTCCTAGTGAGGTGTGTACACGAGTTTGTTTGGTATAGGAACAGTGATACCTGTCAATCATAGAGATAGTACTTATTCTGTTGGTATTTTACTAATTCAGCAAGTGGGATTTAAGTCAGGGTAATGGGGTTTGTATGTGTGTGTGCTGTAGGTGATCTTAATGGTTTGCTTAGAGGAAGGCACCAGCAGAGGTAACTGTGATGGGCTACAGGATCCCCAGAACAGTATATTACACACTACAGTATGTCGTGTACAGCATACATCATTAGAACATAGAAACATAGAATTTGATGGCATATAAGGACCGCTTGGCCCACCTAGTCTGCCCATTTTCCTACCTAACAGATAAGCTGCAGATCCTAGTTAACCAACAGCTTACTTCCTCCTACCCCCTCTAGGACTGCCTTATGTCTGTCCCATGCATTCTTGAATTCCCCCACTGTTCTTGACTCCACGACCTCCTCAGAGAGGCTGTTCCATGCATCCACAACCCTCTCTGTGAAAAAATACTTCCTCACATTACCTCTGAGCCGTTTCCCCTCTATCTTCAAATTGCTCCCCTCGTTCTTGCACATCTCTTTTTCTGAAAGATGCTACCCTATTGGACTTTGTTGATTCCCTTGAGGTACTTGAAAGTTTTTATCATGTCCCCTCTCTCCCTTCTTTCCTCAAGGCTATATATATTAAGCTCCTTTCGTCTTTCTTCGTATGCTTTCTGGTGCAGACCCTGTACCATTTTGGTTGCCCTCCTCTGGACAGCCTCCACTCTGTCTACGTCTTTGCGGAGATAGGGTCTCCAGAACTGCACACAGTACTCCAGATGGGGTCTCACCAACTGTCTGTACAGAGGGAAAACAACTTCCTGTTTCCTACTATTGATGCCTCTTCCTATGCATCCCAGTATCCCCCAGCCTTCCTTACTGCCTTCTCACATTGCTTGCCCACCTTTAGGTCATCTGATATATTTACCCCCAGGTCCGTTTCCATTTTTATTGTTGTCAGTATCTTACCCCCATTGTGTACTTTTCTCCTGGGTTTTTGTTTCCCATGTGCATTGCCTTGCACTTCTTTGCATTGAATCTGAACTGCCATCAATTTGACCATTCCTCCAACCATGCTAAGTCCCTTTTCATCTTTTCCACTCCATCTTGTGTATCAACCCTGTTGCAGATCTTTGTGTCGTCTGCAAAGAGACATACTTTTCCTTCCAGTTCCTCTGCAATGTCACTTATAAAGACATTAAAAAGAACCGGTCCCAGTACTGAACCCTGTGGTATCCCGCTAATAACCCTCCTTTCTTCACTGTGTAGTCCATTTACTACTAGCCTTTGCATCCTGTTGTCTAGCCAATTTTTTATCCAGGCTACCACCTTGGGACCCACTCCAAGGCTGGCTAACTTGTGTATCAATCTTTTGTGTGGGACTGTATCAAATACCTTGCTAAAATCTAAGAAGGCCATATCCACAGCCCCTCCTTGGTCTACTACTTTGGTCGCCCAGTCAAAGAAGTCTATTAGATTTGTCTGACATGACCTTCTCATCGTGAATCCATGCTGCCTTGGGTCCTGTGCCCCACTGGCCTCTAGGTACTCAACAATTCTTTCCTTCAGAAGTGATTCCATCATTTTCCCTACCACAGAGGTCAAACTAACTGGTCTGTAATTTCCTGCCTCTGTCCTGCTCCCACTTTTGTGAAGAGGAGTCACATCTGCCCTCCTTCAGTCCTCAGGTAGCACCCCATCCTCCCATGATTTGTTGAAGAGAGTAGACAGCGGTGTCACTAGTTCTACCCTTAGTTGTTTTAGAATTCTTGGGTGAATCCCATCAGGCCCCATTGCTTTGTCCACCTTCAATTTTATTAGTTCTTTCAGAACCCTTTCTTCTGTAAATGGACTGGTATCGACCCTGTCTTCAGAGTGTTTCTCTTGTTTGGTTTAGGTACCTGCCCCTCCTCTTCCTTTGTGAATACTGAGCAGAAATATTTGTTCAGTATCCCTGCTTTTTCACTGTCACCCTCTACCCTCATTCCCTCCCCTTTATTAAGACTCATTATCCCTCCTTTGGTCTTTCTTTGCTCCCTAATATACCTATAAAAGGTCTTATCCCCTTCTTAACAGAATTGGCTATCCTTTCCTCGGTTTGGACCTTTGCTGTTCTGATTGCCTTCCCAGCCTCTTTCTGCTTTAACTGCTAAAGTTCTCTGTCCTTGTCCTTCTGTGTTTCCTTATATTTCCTGAATGCTATCCTTTTCTCCTTAACCTTCCCTGCCACCTCTTTTGAGAACCGTAACTTTTTTCCTTTGTTGTGTTTTGAAGATTTGCTTTACACAAAGGCTTGTTGCCTCTGTGATAGCTGTTTTGATCACTCCCATTGTTCCTCCACCCCTCCTTCTTGCCTGTTTGCTAGTGCTTTTCTGAGGCACTCTCTCATTTTCCCAAAGTCAGCCCTCCTAAAGTCCAATACTCTTGCTTTTGTATGGCTTGATTGCATGGCTGTGTTTATCATGAACCACACTGTTTGGTGGTTGCTTGTTCCCAGATGGCTACCCACTTCTAAATATGAGATTCTTTCTCCGTCCCCATTTGAGAGTACCAGGTCTAAGATTGCTTCCTCCCGAGTGGGTTCCAATACTAGCTGTCTGAGGCATGCCCCTTGTAGGGCATCATGACCCTGCTCTTGGATGTGCCTGCAGCAAAGGTGCTCCAGTTAACATCTGGCATATTCAGGTCCCTCATCAACAATATCTCCCCTTTTTCTGCCATTCTAAGGAAGCCTTCTATCATTTCCTTGTCCATTCCCTCCCCCTGAGATGGGGGTCTGTATACAACCCCCATGCAGATTGTGTTGCCATTTCCTGTCTCCAGGGTGACCCAGACTGCCTCATCTGCTCCCTGTTTACTCTTTAGTTCTGTTGCTTTGATCCCTTCCCTTACATAGAGAGCTACTCCTCCTCCTCTTTTATCCTCCCTGTCCCTCCTGTAGATTGTGTATCCTGGTATGTTGACATCCCAGTCATGGTTCTCTGTGTACCATGTTTCTGTGACTGCCACAATATCCAGGCAACCCTCTTCCATCAAGGCCTCTAGTTCAGGGAGCTTGTTAGACAGACTATGGGCATTGGTACTCATCACCCTACACTTTTTGATTGCCGTGCTCCTTTTAGCCCCACTCCTGTCCTTACTGCCTTTGCCTTTTTTTACATTTACCTCTGTCCTGCTCCCTAATAACTTCTCTACCTTGGTGTTTACCTCACTAATTACCATGTTTTGTGGGGGGAGGCTGGGATTTCCCTGCTCCTTTTCAGTGCCTCCCCCCTTGGCTAGTTTAAATGCTTGCCAATGAAACATTTAAACCTCTCACCTAGGATCCTGGTTCCCCCCCTGGACAGATGCAGACCATCACACCAGTATAGGTCTGCATCCCTCCAGGTGGCTCCCCAGTCCCCAATGAAGCCAAAACCCTGAGCTCCACACCAGTTTTTCAACCAATCATTGAATTCCCTGTTGAGGAGTGCCCTAGCATCACCCTTGCCATAGACAGGCAGCACCTCCAAGAAGATTACCGTATGCGCTGCTTGTCTAAGGCCCCTCCCTAACTCTACAAACTCCTCTTGCACTGCTCTGATACCATTCCTAGCCAGCTCATTTGTCCCTAGGTGGACAATGACATCCAGCTACCTCCCTCGTGCAGCTCCTCCCACAATCCTGAGGATTCGCTTCCTGTCCCTCCAAGCCTTGGCGCCAGGAAGGCACCTTACCTCCCTTTCCCCTTCCTCCCCCATTTCTACCCCCCTAATGATTGAGTCCCCCACCAGGAGTTGTTTCCTTTCCCTGTGGGGTCCCAAGCCACCCTCCTGTGGGTCTCCTTTGTGAAGGTTGTCAGCATCCTCCTTTCTCAGATACAGTAGCTTATTGTCTTTACACATTGAATCAAAATATAATTTTGACAACTGCTGAACTAAATTGCTGAGTGTGCGTAACAGTAGCGGTAAAAGAAGAGTAACTGTTACAACTTGTTGAACAAGGGCGCCTTGTGAAATATTGGCCTCTGTGTATTGCAGGGGTATCACTAGGGTGGACATTAGTGACTGTAGCTCCAAATCTTTGTTCATTAGTCTAGCGTGAAAGATTCCCAAATCCTAAAACTGGCCACAACTTAGTGTTTTGTTTTTTTCAGTGGGCAGGAGGAGTTGGGGGCTCAAACCTCTGATCCTTTTAGACCCCAGAAACACCCTTGGTGGACTGGGCCTTTCTGCTGTGCTGCTATCATGTGGTAGAATATTTGTGTTTACCTGTAACTGGCTATAACTGTGGATTTGTTCCTCTACCTAGAGGCTGACGTATTAGACCAAGGTTTGTGGCATACCATTTCTACATCTGCAGTGGGTGGAGCCTGCAGACATTTTACATCAGAAAAGGACCTACGTCATGTTTTCCGTCAGTGGAACTGTTTTTCCTCTGCCTGACCCTCCCCCAAGAAGCAGTCCACCCATGTTGTCCCTATGGACTGCAGCACTACACTGTATCACAGTGAGCATTTTTTTTTTTACATTTCTGCATCCCTGCCATTTCTGTCCCATCCCCACATATGCATATTAAAATGACACAACCTTACTAATTCTGGCAGTTGCAAATGTCTGCAAAACTTAATTCACTCACTAGCCTAAAATAAGTGTTATTACTCAGAATTGAACCCTCCCTATGTTATGTTGCCAGTCGGTGGTCGATGACCATCTCAGAGCTGCAAGGTAAAATCAAATCTGTAACATTACACAGAATTAGCCAACAACTTTAACACTTTACCCGAAGGAACTTAGTGAAAAAATCTGCTCGAGGTAGTTCTTGTGAAGTGCAGATGATCGCACAGTAAGGAGATTAATGCTCAGTCTGATTTTACCCAACAGAAAATGAAACTGAGCAGTTTGCAGTTTTATATTCAAAGCAGCCATCCAAAACATAAACGGATCTTGAAATATAACATTTTGGATTGCTTTTATCATAGACATGCTATTGTACAATTTCTGACTATGTGTCCCAGGTCCTCTATTGTTTCTGCATATGGAGTGGAATAATAAAAACAAAGAAAGTGAATTAATGTTGCAATATAAATAGCTTTAATCAGCCCTACCCCATACAGTAGTAGACGACACATGCTGATAGCTGAAACATCTACCACAAGCAGAAACACCTGCTCAAAGGTCTGTTTCCCCAACCCATTTCAATTTCTGCTGTTATTTAGGTAAATACCCTCAGTGAACTGACAGCTCTATATTGACAGCCTACATCTGCGGCATTTTGTTCTGAAAAAAAATTCTCACAGTTAGCCAGGTAAAATAGAAGTTTTGAAAAAAACTGCCAGAAGGAACTGATATTGTGCAGTCTATTAGTAGCAGTGAGTGGCTTAATCGGTTAATTATTTTAGAATAAATATAGAATGCCTCAATTATCGGCATTAGAAAAATGTGCTTAGGATGAAATTTATATGCGTTACGGTTTTATTCAGTGCTGAACGCTCGTAAGGTTTGCATATATTTCTCATTGTTTGTTCATTTTTATTGAATGTACTTATGCAGGAAATTATTCAGAGTTTGGATTAACAGTATAATACTTATAAAATATATGATCAGAAAATACTGAAAATCTGAATTATTTTCTGGTCTTTTAAAAAAGCTCACGTTAAATATGAACAGGGTTTCTGTTTGTGATGTTAACTGCAGCACACTTTGAGACATATTGCTTCAAAGATGCTTCTCCAATTTGCTGTACTTTGGTAGCAAGTCTTCTGAGACTAGATCATTGCAAAGGAGAGGAGTTATTTCATCACAACACCATAAAATTCAGGATGGGTACTGAAATGGAGCCTCCAAAGGGGGAGCAGCACTGTGTGTGGTCGTGGAAGCATAAAATACTGCATTATGAGAAGAAATGTTGAATGGGTAAAGAAGGATGAAAGTTTGGAGGATTTTTTGAAGACAAGTTAAACTGAACATACAAAAAACTCGAGTTTCTCATGCAGTTAAAATGCACATCCTAACCATACTCCCCCAGATCAATCCACAGCATTCAATAATTGGGGAGGCATGCAGACATTATCAACATAGGAAGATCAGGCGTCCAGTAATAGCTTCACATTATCCCTGGAATGGCTACTTACTGGAATTCACAATTTAAAAAAATGCTCATTACAGTTATGGGCACAGGCTATTCAGGGGAAGAAACATTCACAACCTCAAGAAATATTGAACTGGTAATAAGCTGTGGAAGTCACAAAAGTGATTAGAGTATGAAAGACAACTGCCATGTGGAGACCAGGATTTAATGTGAAAAATGAATAGCACATACGTACAGCATATTACTATAGGACCGCCCATGGGACTGCTCACTAGGCTTGCTCCATCCTCTTTCCCCAGATCTCGCGATGTCTCAGCTGCCATACACCACACAAGCTGGTTTACTCACTAGCTGTCTGGTTGTGTTTCTGTGGAGACGGACAGAATAGGTGCGGCAGGGAGCCTGGTCCGGGCAGGCAGCTTGCTTGTGACTGATGGGGAATTTTCTCTCCTCAGCTGAACAAGGTCTCGGTTTTGTTGCTCTGCCGGTGAGTGGAGGGGGAAGGTGAGGCCTGGTATTAGTTGGTACTGCTTGCTTTGCCTGCCTTGCTAACAGTGTGCAAACAGCTCGGAGGTGCTGCTGTCTACTTTGCACCTTGACATGAACCTGACAGCACCACAGCTGCAGCCCAGAGGGTGTCACAGCCAGCAGCAGGTCTGAACACATCTAGTAGCATGGGTCATGCACACACTAAATTTATTCCTTATCAGGTCAGATCATGCAGACGTTTTGCCTCTGACCAGAGTTTGTTAAATATAGTGTTCTAATTGTAATTCTGCTTTATGATGTGAATGTACGTACTTGTACTAGTTTTATGAATATTGTAATGGCTTAAAAGGTCAAACAATAAATTCTACTTGATTTGACTATACTGAAGTATTTGCTGTGTTTGTGTGAGCCCTGCGCAGTATTACTCTTTGAAACGTAGTGTTGTTGACAGATTTTTTTTTTATGCCTTTTTTCAGTTTCTCATGTTTCTTGTGAAGAGCAAGATTCTGTGACCCAGTCTCCTTCTTTGCTGACTGTAACCGAAGGGGATACAGTAACCTTGAGCTGCACTTACAAAGCAAGATTTACAACGGCGTACCTCTACTGGTACTGGCAGTATTCCAACAATACCATGGAATACTTATGCCATGTCGATTATACAAAATGGGTATACCATGGAGAGAAAGCAGACAATTGATTCGGTGTTTCTCTGGATGCACCAGCCGTGCCTTTAAATATTTCTATAGTCCGCCCCGTCGACAGCGCACTCTCCTTATGTGCTTTGAGCACCACAGTGATACAGACTCAGGTTCTCACGATAAGAAAACCGAGAGGAGTTACATCAGAGGGGAACATATAAACCTATTTTACATTCAGTGCTGTAGATCTAAAATGTGCATGTATTATTTGATACAGTTTCTGAAGTTATGAAAACTTCTGCACCTTACTTGTGTTCATACCGCATTCACACAATCATTTCCAGGAAACGGCTGGATGATTTTAGTAATACAATGACATACATAGATGTATTTCTAGTTGTTTTTAATGCATGTTTCCCCTAAACTGGGTAGGGTTTATACGTCTTATTTTTTGTAATGTACAGTATGGTTCTGCTAAGTTTGGATTTAGTGGATTAAGAAAAAGAAGCAGCAAGCATACACCGACAAAGAAAAGTATACTTTCAGGTGATGATTTGGGAAACACTGCATCGCATGCTTTTCCCAACTTCTAATGTCATGACCAACTGGTTTCTTTATTTTTACAACAATCCACAATTAATAGTTTCTGAATGTTTTTTTGCTCAGGTAACTTTCTCACCTGTTGAGATAGCACACAACATATGTTTGATTTTTCCTCTGTGGCAGATCTGATACTTGGCCCAGAAAATGCACTGCTTTAAGCAGTCCAGACATGATGAAATCCACTGCCGTCAGTAATAATTTTTCTATCTAAATGGTTTCAGATGTAAAAACCTTTCTAGACTGTGATTTCTTTTCTGGAGAAGCCTTAGCAGCCTGCTGGACTTTAGGAGGGCTGACTTTGCCAAAATGGGTGAGTGCCTAAGGAATGCACTAGCAAATGGGCAGGAAGGAGGGGTGGAAGAACAATGGGGAATAATAAAAACTGCCATAACAGAGGTAACGAGCCTTTGTGTGAAGCAAATAAACAAAACAAGATGATGTAAGACACCACTATGGTTCTCAAAGGAAGTGGCAGTGAAGGTTCAAGAGAAAAAGAAAGCATTCAGGAAGTACAAGGAATCGTAGAAGGAGCAGGACAGAGAACTGTATCAGTTAAAGCAAAGGAGGCTGGGAAGGCAGTCAGAACAGCAAAGGCCCAAACCGAGGAAAGATAGCCAACTCAGTTAAGAAGGGGATAAAACCTTTGATAGGTACATCAGGGGCAAAGGAAGACCAAGGGAGGATAGTGAGGCTTAATAAAGGGAGGGAGGGTGGGCAGAGGGAGACTGTGAAAAGGCAGAGATACTAAACAAATATTTTTGCTCAAGTATTTACAAATGAAGAGGGGAGGTACATAAAACAAACAGTAGTAACACTCTGGATACAGAAGTTGATACCAGCCCATTTACAGAAGAAAGGGTTCTGAAAGAACTCTTAAAACTGAAGGTGGACAAAGCAATGGGGCCTGATGGGATTCATCCCAGAATTCAAAACAGCTAAGGGTAGAACTAGTGACACCACTGACTACCCTCTTTAACAAATCATGGAAGGATGGGGTGGTACCCGAGGACTGGAGGAGGGCAGATGTGATTCCCCTTCACAAAAGTGGGAGCAAGGCAGAAGCAGGAAACTACATACCTGTTAGTTTAACCTCAGTGATAGGGAAAATGATGGAATCACTTCTGAAGG
The DNA here is from genome assembly GCA_016271365.2 of Neoceratodus forsteri. NCBI lineage: Eukaryota > Metazoa > Chordata > Ceratodontiformes > Ceratodontidae > Neoceratodus > Neoceratodus forsteri. Next base: position 1,368,131,185 of record CM057459.1, read on the forward strand.
AAATAATTGTAGAGTATCTAGAGGCCAGAGGGGCATAGGACCCTAGGCAGCATGGATTCACAGTGGGAAGGTCATGCCAGACAAATCTGATAGATTTCTTTGACTGGGTGACCAAAGTGTAGATCAGGGAGGGCTGTGGACATGGCCTACCTAGAACTTTAGCAAGGCATTTGACACAGTCCCACACAAAAGATTAATATACAAGTTAGCCAGCCTGGGAGTGGGTCCCAAGATGACAGCCTGGGTAAAGAATTGGCTGGAGAATAGAACACAGAGAGTAGCTAGTAAATGGAGTCCCTCAGAAAGAGGTGGGTTAGTAGTGGGGTACACTGGGAGTTCAGTATTAGGACCGGTCCTTCAATGTCTTTATAGCGTACATTGCGGAAGGACTGGAAGGAAAGTATGTCTCTTTGCAGATGACACTAAGATCTGCAACAGAGTTGATGTACAGGGTGGGGTGGAAAGGATGAGAAGGACTTGGCAAGGTTAGAGGAATGGTCAAATGTATGGCAGCTTAGATTCAATGCTAAGAAGTGCAGGTAATGCACCTGGGAAACAAAACCCAGGGAAGAGTACACAATGGGGGTGAGATACTAACAACAACAAAAATGGAAAGGGACCTGGGTAGTCATATCAGATGACCTAAAGGTGGGCAAGCAATGTGAGAGGGCAGCAAGGAGGCTGGGGACACTTGGGATGCATAGGAGAGGCATCACCAGTAGAAAACAGGAAGTTATTATCCTCTGTACAGACAGCTGGTCAGACCCCATCTGGAGTACTGTGTGCAGTTCTGGAGACCCAATCTCCGCAAAGACATAGACAGGATGGAAACTGTCCAGAGGAGGGCAACTAAAATGGTGCAGGGTCTGCACCGGAAGTCATATGAAGAGAGGCTTAAGGAGCTTAATATGTATAGCCTCGAGGAAAGTAGGGAGAGGAGGGACATGATAGAAACTTTCAAGTACCGCAAGGGAATCAACAAAGTCCAAGAGGGTAGCATCTTTCAAAAAAAGAGGTGTGCAAGAACAAGAGGGCATAATTTGAAGATGGGGGGCGGCTCAGAGGTAATTTAAGGAAGTATTTTTCAGAGAGAGGGTTGTAGATGCATGGAACGCCTTCCAGAGGAGGAGGTTGTGGAGTCAAAATCGGTGGTGGAATTCAAGCATGCATGGGACAGTCATAAGGCAATTCTAGGGGGTTGGGGTAAGAAGAAGTAGGCTGCTGGTTAACTAGGATCTGCAGCTTATCCAGTAGGTAGGGAAATGGGCAGACTGGGTGGGCCAAGCGGTCCTTATCTGCCATCAAAGTCTATGTTTCTATGTCCCACACCAGGATTAGCAGACCTACTGCACAATGCATTGCAGTGTATTTGAGGCTACAGAGTGTCTGTGTCTAGATTAGAGAGATGCACAGAAATCAAATGGATTAAATAATTCTTCTCTCCTAATATCCTGTTATGGTTCCTAGTCACTTCTTTTCCTTCAAACACAGAAACACAGAACTTCTAGGCAGAGCAGGATCCCTTGGCTTATCTAGTCTGCCCATTTTTACGTCTGCGGTGGGTGGACCCTGCAGACGTTTTGCATCAGAAAAGGACCTATGTCATGTTTTCTGTCCGCAGATTATTTCTTCCATGGAGATCCCAAGTTCTACGCTGACTGTATAAGGCATAGTAGTTAAAGAGCCCTATTTGTCTTGCCGCTTCATGTCTCCAGAGGTGACCTTCCACACAGAGTATGTTTAACCCGCCCCAACTCCTCCCCACATGAAGTTTACTACTGTTGTAAACAAACCCACCCGCAGTCTCCTACTGTGCGCTGTATGCCTCCACCCCCTCCCCACACCCATACCAGGCAAAAAAAATAAAAGGATTTGTTGAACACTGGAATTTTAACAAAGTGCACAGGCTCAGCTTGCAGACAATGAACTTTTGACTTGGCACAGCTCAGCAATTTTAATTCATTTGCACCGCTCTACTAAATCTGCCACTGGCACCACCAGCACTTACTGTCAAATCAGATGCACACAAATTGTTAAAAACAAATGAAATTGCCTATACATCTTTGCAGTGTGAATTATTCTGTACCTTGGCAACCAATAAGAACATTTGCAAGGACAGAAGGAAAATGCTTTTGATCAGAGGACTTCAACAACAGCACTGGAGAACTCCACAAAAAGTTTATTTGTCAGGACCAACTGCACTCCGAGTTTAGTGAACTTAAGGCACTGCTACATAAATAAAAAAAATCAGGTTTGAAAAACTCAGTGGCCCGGATATTCAAACTGCGCCATTCTGAGGCGCAAGCCCTTGCGCTGCTCAAAATAGTTGCGCAGGGGTGTGGCCGGGACGATATTCAAAGGAGTTGCGCTATTGAGCAACTCCTTTGAATATCACCCCCCAGCCACAGCCACTGTGCATGGCGCAGTGGAACTTGCGCCCACCGCAAGTTGTCAGAGTTGAGCATTAAACTTGCGGTGGCGCGTACCATTACGCCATCGCGCAAATTTCCGATATTCAAGGTAACATGCAAATGGGGCCATAATTCGTACAGGCGGGGGGGCCATTTGCATCTATTTATGGCCCCATTTGCATGCCATTAGCATGTAGGTGCGCCGATCCCCGAGGACTTGCGCCTGGCCACCCTGCCAGGCAGCAGCCGTCGGGGACCGACGCACCCTGCAGCCCGATCGCGGGCAGTATGTATGAATAGACTCCCCCACAATCTCCTGATGCCCGTTAAGTGGGCGGTATGTATGAATACACTCCCCCACAATCTCCGATGCCCGATCGCCGGGCAGTATATGAATACCTCCCAAATCTCCGATGCCCGATCGCGGGCAGTATGTATGAATCACCCCCCACAATCTCGATGCCCGATCGCGGGCAGTATGTAAATACTCCCCAAACAGCTCCCGATGCCCGATCGCGGGCAGAGCGATGAAACAACCCCAATTGCCCGATCGCGGGCAGAATGTAAAGCAGCCCCCAACCCGAATATCTCCCTGGTGGTCCGTGGACCCGTAATGCCCGATCGCGGGCAGAATGTCAAGTTACAACCCCCAAACATCTCCCTGGTGTCTGATGTCCCCACCACCCACCCACAGCCCCTCCACCCCTCCCCGGCGGCGGGCGGCAGCATCCACCGCCTGCCGCCCGCCGCCCGCCGACTGACTGTCGGTAGGGCTGCCGCCCGGTGGTGCAGAGCTAGAGCCAATGGGCATACGCACACCGTACCGCTGCGACAGTCAGATTTGTTCTCTGGACTGTCATGTGCGGTATGGAGCTACTGCGCCCTCTAGCTCTACCTGGTCTGTCTGCGCAGTCAGTCGGCGAACGTGCTGAGCGGCAGGCGAGTGGGATGCACCCGCCCGCCGGCTGCCAGGGGGCGGGGTGGAGAAGCCCGTGGGTGGGTGGGGTGGGGCACTAGACACCAGGAGATGTTTGGGAGGGGTGTAACTTGACATTCTGCCCGCGATCGGCATTACAGTCCACTGGACCACCAGGGAGATATTCGGGTTGGGGGTTTTTACATTCTGCCAGCGATCGGGCACTGGGGAGGGTTGTTTCACGCTCTGCCCATGATCGGGCATCGGAGCTGTTTGGGGAGTATTCATACATACTGCCCGCGATCAGGCATTGTGGGCTGTTTGGGGAGGCGTCTTGATACATACCGCCCGCGATCGGGCTGGTGGGGGGCACTGGGACTGAGAGTTGGGGCCAGCCACGGGTGGCAGCTGCTGTGTTGTGCCCTGCAATACAGCAGCTCACCTGTGGGTGGCCCTCAAGTTGATCAGGCGCAGGTTGGGGGTTGCGCATGCACAACTCTGCACAACCCGACTGAATATCGGGTTTGCGCAGTTTATGCATGGATCCTCCCCCTCCTGTTGAGCATGCATTCATTTGCATTGTGCTGTTGCTCAACCTGTTTTCAGTGGCGCAACTGCCTCCTGCCGAATATCGCAGAATGGCGCAATGTAGGACTTGCGCATGCGCAACCCTGTTGCACATGGCGCAACACTTTTGAATATCTGGGCCCGTAAGTGTAAGGGGGATACAAATAAGCCCCATTCTGCAGTTTGATTGGAAACTCCCAAGACCCAAGTTAAAGCTCGTTTTTGGTGCAGCCAGGTGCAGGAGTGAATTCAGTGCTTGCTGATTTACTTGCAAGTTCAGAGATAGAGCATGAAAAACATATTTACATGTGAGGGCAGCTCACTGCAGGATTCCCTGCCAATACCCAAAGAAGACATTGTCACTCTGTCCATCTGCAGCAGAACCCCTCTGCATAGCATGTCAGCCCCCCCCAGTAAAGAATCATGTGTCCTTCACCCTTCCCCAATTTTTTCCACTTACCTTTTTCCACGTCACTTTCTGGCAGTTGGTGCAGATCACATACTGGTAGTTCGAGTCGGAGAGCTGCTCGTCGCTCATGTTGTTCCTGTGGATGCAGCAGGACTGTGCTGGCTGGCTGTTGCTCCGTGACCTGGCTGACAGATTCATGTTCCAGCCAAGCAAGATTCCCCTCTCCCAGTGTTCAACGCCAGCTGCTGCGGAGGTGGGGATCTTGCCACTTAGTAGCTCGCGTGGCACAGCTTCAGCAGCTTGCAGCACCTGTCTCTTTCATGGATGAGTGTGATAGACGGTGAGCTCACACACTGTGCTCACCCTCTCTACACAGTTGCTACCTTTCTGTCCGACCCAACTTCCACAGCCCAAAGCACCCAGCCTAGGCACTGAGACTCAATTCAACACCGAGTAACGCCCAGCCAATCACAGGGCAGTGGCCCCGCCTCTCACGGGCAAACTTGCAAATGCAAGCGAGCAATCAGGAGTCTCCGATCCTAGAATGTCAAGTAACAAGTGAGTGTGCCTGCATGCAGCTGTGGGGGCGGCAGCGGCCTAGTCAGTGAGCCAATAACAAGATAGCAGAGGAAGAGTAGCAGGGCATCTAACCAATCATACCTAAGCAGTTCCGCCTCTTGTTTTGGTACAAATGTTAAAAACAACTGTTTTATTTACACAGGGCAATGAAAGTGGTACATGGCATTTCATTTTTATTTTTTTTATACTTGTAAGTCAATGTGCATTACTGCCCCTTTCAGCAGCAGCAAGTTCATAAATACGCAATTAAAAGATAATACAAAAATAATCAAAAAAGAATACATTAGTAAATATCAATAGGTTAGTAGAAACATATTTAACCATGTTGGAAGAGCCATTGTTTTAAGGTGACCTTAAACATAGTCAAAGGACAACTGACAGATTCGCTAGGCAGCAAATTGTACAGCTGGGGAGCCCTATGCAATAAGGTTCTTTGGCTTTTGGAAAACTGTTTTTACATTTGCAGTGGGCAGAGCCTGCAGACGTTTTGCATCAGAAAAGGACCTACGTCATGTTTTTTGCCTGCACAACATTATTTCTTCCATGGAGAGCCCAAGTACTACATTGACTGTATAAGGCATAGTTGTTAAAGAGCCCTATTTTTCTTGCTGCATGTCTTCAGAGGTGCCCTCCCCCATGCAGTATGTTTAAGCCGCCCCAACTCTGCCCCACAAAGAGTTTACTATGGTTGTAAACAAACCCTCCTGCAGTCTCCTACTGTGCACTGTACGCCTCCACCCCCTCCCCACACCCATCGCAGGCAGGTTTAACAATTCGTGAACTTTCTTTCCAAAAAAAAAAGAAAAAACAAATCTAATGTGTCCCATAACAGCCTTTTTACACACCCCCAAGTGTTAGTTGAGAGAAGATCAAGGGGAAACGAGAACTTCCGAGAAGGCTACTCAGAAAGGACCTTTGAAGGAAAGAGGAAAACCCGACTGCACGCTGTCATTGCCAACCTAAAGGATGTCAGCAGTACCAGTGCCTGTGCTCATCTGGGCACTCCTGTCTGCCTCGCAGCGGCAGGAAGCAGCAGTGGGCAACGTCGCTTTGGTGGTGGGACAGACAGCAGCGGGCAGCGATACAGCCATATCCAGCAGGGTTCCTGCTTTTACACTTTTATCCTACCCAAGCAAGTGGGGGAGAACGCCAGCTGTCAGGTGAGTGCCGGGACCATCGGGAGCACAACGGAGCAGTACAGCCCGAATGCACTACAGAGGGATGCACCACACGTGCAGGAGGCAGAGTCATCTCAGAAACTAGAGCAGCTGGGGCAGGTGATGGAGAACTATACACAGTGGCTGCGCAAGGAGAGTGACGCGCACGTGGGATACGGCGTCTCAGGCTCGCACCATCTGCTCTTCTTGTGTTAGCTGCAGCAACATCCGTAGTGCTTGTAACACTACAACTTGCTAGTACATTAGTCACTCACCTGTACTTCTTTAGATGTACTAAAATGAAATGAGGAAAGAGTATGTTTGAATGTTTGGGACCAGTTTAATTACAGTACGTACTGGTTTCAGTAAATTAATGCGTATTTACATATCTTACAATTTCCAGAAACAGGTCTCAGCTGTTGCAGTCTGTTTCGCATAACATAACATATAATCGGTTCACAATGGAAAAATACAATTTACATATATGACTAACAAATTAGATTTGATTTTCCGCAGTACACGTGGTCTAAGAAGTCCGATTTCTCAGACATACTTCTCAGCTGTCCCCGATTTTCCTCCAAGGTCTCTGATTTTGCCTCAAAAATTCAGTTTGTCCCTCCTAAAATTGACTTTCCTATCACTAAAGTATAGCGATTAAAAGTATAAAATAATGACAGACTTAAATGTTACAGGCCAGTTCTCTGTCTACAAAGACTTGTCATTAGGCAACACTTTGTAGGAGGCTTCTTGAGCTGATAGTACAATTTTTAAGATTTTTTCTGATTTTGGTAATTTGTTCCTGATTTTTTTTAAGCCCTGTCCCTGATTTGCACTGCAGGAAGTTGAGAGGTGTGGTCTCAGGGGAAACATGAATACATACCATATTTAGATGCAATTCAATTAATACCGTATTGTACCTACTCTCTGCATTTTGTTTTCGTTTGTCATAATAATTGTGCACATTGCCTGGGAAACATCACCACTGCCCACTTTATATCTGATCTGGCTTTATGTCTACACAAAACAAGTTGAGAGTTAATGTCTGGTGAAGACAAGCCACCAGAGAACATGGGGGGGGGGTGAAATGCCCAGATGGTGACTCAAGTGCATTTTCTGCCTGTGTCTGCAAGCCTGAGCAAAATCTCAACAGCGACGTTTTCAAAGGGTTCCTAGATTTTGCCAGAGTTTCCAGGATTGTCGACAGCTTGGGTAACAAAAAAAGATGCATGCATCAAAACAAATGGACCTGCATCCCAAACTTGTCCTTACAGCCACAAAATGGTGCACATATAACATTAATGCAAACATCACTCTTGCATTCAAACTGCTAGACTATCTAATGGCCTAACACTGCAGCCAGAAGTCTGCTTTGAAAATATGGGTGGATGGATCCTTTGAAAATCCTGCACAGTGAGCCACACAAGCTGGTTTACTCACTAGCTGTCTGGTTGTGTTTCTGTGGAGACGGACAGAATAGGTGCGTCAGGGAGCCTAGTCCGGACAGGCAACTTGCGTGTGACTGATGGGGAATTTTCTCTCATCAGCTGGACAAGGTCTCAGTTTTGTTGCTCTGCAGGTGAGTGGAGGGAGGGGGCAATGAGAAGGTGAGGCCTGGTATAAGTCGGTACTGCTTGCTTTGCCTGCCTTGCTAACAGTGTGTCAAACAGCTTGGATGTGCTGCTCTTTACTTTGCACCTTGACATGAACCTTACAGCACCACAGCTGCAGCCCAGAGGGTGTCGCAGCCAGCAGCAGGTCTGAACACATCTAGTAGCATGGGTCATGCACACTAAATTTATTCCTTATCAGGTCAGATCCTGCAGACGTTTTGGCTCTGACCAGAGTTTGTTTGTTCTGCTGCTTCTTAGTGACTGCCAGCCAAGAAGAGCATAAAGGGAGCAGTGGTGCGTATTGTACGGTGCACCAGTAATGAATCTTAACCCTATGATACAAGGTATCAAGCTTTGTTAGTAAAGTGCACGGGCCATGACTATAAAGAAGGTCAGTATAGTCCAGAAGGGTGAGGAACGTGGTTTACACTAACATTAGCTTAGCGTGCTGGATCAATAAGTGTTTGATTCCGAAAAGAAGACCTAATCTTTGCTTTATCTTTTTAGCCAGTTCCTCTATACGTACTGTGATGGAGAGTTTTGTGGTCAGTCCAGAATCCCAAATACTTGAATTTGTATATTAACTCGAGTGGTTCCCCAAGAAGGGTCGTTATTTTTGACATGTGCTCTACTTATCAGTATTCCTGGGACTTTACGTATCGTTCCCCACCCCTAGTGTGCATCCTTCACTACTGTTGCTACTATACACTGTCTGATGGTGCCTTGCTACTTGTGGGGCCTGTTTGCCCAATCCACATCTAAACAAGATTCCAGGACTGCCCCCGAGCTAAAAAGTTATTCATCATCAGGGCTCAACCTCATAGATTCTAACTATCACAAAATCCACTGATCAGTTGAAACTACCCCTCACAATCCTTTTCAACAAATCCCTCACTTCAGACATTATATCATCAGATTGGAAGAGAGCTACTCTGGTTCTGGTCTATAAAAAGGGTGACAGAACATAAGCTGGGAACTTCAGACCAATCAGTTTGACATCTGTGGTCTGCAAAGTCATTGAAAAACATTTGAAAACTAGACTAGAAAATGAAATAATATAAAAAGGACTTAAAGATCAAGCACAACATGGCTTTGTTACAGGGCATTCTTGCACCACAAATTTGTTATCATTCTACGAGAAGGTCAGCTGCAGCCTTGACCAAGGGATACCTGTGGTTTTAATTTATCTCGAAGACATTCAGTGCTGTGCCCCACAAATAATTAATACTCAAAAATGGCCACATTGGGAATAAATTCTTATATTATATGGTGGGTTGAGGAATGGCTACATGGTCGGACACAACAAGTAAAGATTTTTAATATCCTGTCTGAAGAAATCAATGTCATTAGCAGGGTCCCCCAGGGTTCAAACTTGGGACCTGTTCTGTTTGAATTATTTATCAGTGACCTACACAGAACATTCCGGTGCAATATTATTAAATTTACAGATGATACCAAGCTTGATTTGAAGTGGATACTATTGATAAACACAACACTCTGTCTAATGACCTTTTCAAGATCGACAACTGGGCCTCTAATAATGACATATTTTTCAATGTCAATAAATGTTATGTTGTTCAAGAAAAAAAACAGAAGTTATTCATATACTTTAAATGGGACAATGTTGAGGGACGTTACCTCAGAAACTGACTTGGGCCCCCCACACTGTGTGGGGAAGGCAGTCCCGATGGGTCTTGTACCCTCTTCTGCCTTCAATACCAAGTAAACCGAGTAAGATAGAGCAGAATCCCTGGCTTTACTGAGGCCTACTGCTGCCTGGATTTGTGAGAGGAGAGTTAAAGAGCAAGGCCCCCATATTCAAAGGAGATGCACGGTGAATCCCAGCCCACAACAGAGGTGTGCTGCACATCCCAAACAATGCGCCGAAGTGTGATATTCAAAGGCGGCAGAAGCACTGCCCAGAGGAGACTGGACCATGCCCCATGAGTAATGTATGAGGTGCATGTAGAGGGGGCATTGCTGTGAATGTGCCGTACGTGGGCATATTCAATAGGAATGTGCCCCACAAGGCCTAGCAATGTGCTGCACAAAGATCGGCTGAAAAAAGTTGTCCTAACTGGGCCAGCCAACCACTGGCAGGCTGTTGTAATGCAGACAGATGCACGGCAGCCTGCCAGACCCAGTGGGCTGGTGGAACCCTCCTCCTAACCTCAGTCCCTGGTGCAGATGACATGACGACCCTCCCGTCACCATTTGGTGCTGTGCCCCCACCTGGCCCCAATCCCCGTTCAAAGGGGGATCTCACCCCCCTCAACCCCAAATGCTATGATTGCCCTACTGATTCCCTGAACCATAGTGTAGTGGTTCCCCCATCCCTGATCAAGAGAGGAAAAGTCCCCCCACCCTGCCCAGTACCACTTCAGTTGGACAACCATTTCCCCAACCCAGCCCCATTCTCTGAATGGTATTCATAGTAGCCTCTTCCAGCCCCGATCCCCAATGCCTGATGGCATGTACAGACACCCCTAGTATTTCCATACAGTATTTAGCCTTCTGCCCCCACCCATCTGACTGGACCCCAACCCTGCTCCCCCCCAACCCAACAGGAGCCAGTGACTGGCTCAGCCCTCCATGCACCACCATGGCCAGCCACTGACTGCTTAGTCACTGCACTGCACTGTATATAGTACGCACAGTAGTGCATACTGTGTGCAGTGCATTACACTGACAGGGCAATTGGCAGCTGGCCGTGGTGGTGTGCTGAGAGCTGAGCCAGTTGCTGGCCCCAGATGGGTTGGGGGGTTCTGGGTTGGGTGGTCTGGTCCTGTTGGGCTGGGGGGCCACTACATGTTGGCTCCACGGTCGATGGACGGAAGTCTTGCCATCAGGGATCGGGAATGGGTGGGGAGTACCTGTGCAATGCAGTTCTGGTTCGGGGCATATGTCAACAACGGTTGGGAATTAGGACTGGGAGGGGGACCCTGCACTATGGAAAAGGGGTCAGGGATACACCCACTTCAGTCAGGGATTGGGTATGGGTGGGGATGTGTCTCTGCTACTAACGGGGCAGGGTGGAAGTCTGCTCATACCTCTGACACAGAGTGGGGATGTGAGGGGGATAATAAAGGACAGCCTGAGCTGACAGGGGACTAGCCCTGTCACTATTGTTTGGGGCTGGGTGGAAGTAGGCCTGGCGCAGTCAGATGGGTGCAGCTATGATTATGGGCCCATAATGGGCATGCATGAGGCCTCCTTGTGCCATGCATGCCCAATGAGCTCATTAGCATACTGTGGCTGAATATCACCCATGGGGGAATAGCGTATCCAGGTATGCACCATGCATTCCCTGATAGGCAGTGTTCAGCCCCGGATGTGGGTACGTTGCACCCACCATGGCAGCCGCCTGCTTTGTGCCATCATCTAAGGTCCCATATTCAAACAGGATGCATAATCCATGCTGATTGTGCATACTGTTTGAATATTGCTTCAGTGCCGGTCGGCACATCCGTCTTGCACGATGCACTAATATGCACGCACAACCAGCCGGCACTGAATATGTCCCCCCTGCTCTTTAAACATTTACCCAGCAGAATTCTGCAGCAGTTTGAATTCTTGCATTCCAAGATAAACACGCATTCCATCTATTGAATGTGTTGACAGATAGATGTTTGGGAGCTGGGGGGCTACTTTTTACTATTACTATTAACAAAGAAAATACCTGATTTTAATAAAAAAGTTAGCTTTTTTATGTTGGCTTGCATGCACTCACAAGCAACATCTTGTGGTAGTAGTACATTTCAAAGGTGTGTCACTGTTGTGGCCAATGCACGGGATGCTTTAGTGGGTGCATCCCTCAGCCGCCAATCAGTGAGCCTGCTGGTGATGACAGTACCTGCAAAGAGAGCCATAAACTTGAAAGAAATCTGCCACTGCAATCAGGTGCAGTTTTGTCATTGCAGTGGCAGATGACAAGACTCTGGCCATGCGCATTACAGTGCACAGTAATTTACATGGCCTGAGTTATGAGCAACTTATGAAATGGCATAAATGTGGCACACTGAGAGCCCACCCCAGTGTGCCAAAACATGGCAGCTCCTGCCGCCCGATGCACACTCCCGAAAAGCCGATACTGAGGTGCCCTATCCCCATGTTGGCATGTATCTACCCTCACCTCCTCATTAATGTGGCACACTGGCAGCTCACCCAAGTGTGGCAAAAAAAATGTTATTTTCTTCCGACACCGGGATGCGCACTACCAGTGTCGGATGGACCCCTCCCCCAAACCCCCTCTAATGATTTGCCAACATCAGGTGCCCAATCCCTGTGTTGGCATGCCCCCCACTATTGTTGCACACTGGAAGCCCACCCCAGTGTGCCCACATTAGTGAAAAAAATGTTTTCCCTGTGAAAGAAGCAAACTATCTTCTGCCTTTTTTTGTACCTCTAAAAAAAGAAACAGTCCATCGTTTTCTCGCCTTCCCCCTCCTCCATCCCAACCCTTCCTTGGCGCACTCACCTCCCCACACCCCCCTCACCCCATACCTACCTCAGAAGGTCAGGTGCTGTCATCCTCTGTGGACTGGGACATGTCTGCACTCTTCAAAGCTGAACCACAAAACTGCACAAACAAATGATCTACAGATTCTCCCAAATTACTCGCCTTTTCTCTACTGCCCCCTCTCCCACCCAATTCTTCCATAAATCAATTTACCACCCTCCTCCACCACCTTAGACCTCCTCATTTTTCTCTACCCCCACCACCTCCTTTTGACAACACCACTCTGTTTGCTTACCCCTCTCCCCATCATCCTTCTGCCATAACATCGCTATATTGCTAACATGTTTTTTCCTACCTGGCTAGCCCTACCCTTCAACAAATGAAAAGCATTTTATCTATTGTTAAGTTGTACCTGAAACTAACAAGTCTTGAACCTCATGTGACACTATATTGATTTCATGATGCCTACCCTGTGACCGCTGCTATCTGTATTGTATTGTATTGTATTGCATCATATTGTATTATATTAGTGTATTGTATTGTATTGCATTGCATTGCATTGTATTGTATTGTATTATATTAGTGTATTGTACTGTATTGTATTATATTAGTGTATTGTACTGTATTGTATTGTATTATATTAGTGTATTGTATTGCATTGCATTGCATTGTATTGTGTTGTATTAGTGTATTGTATTGTATTGTACTGTACTGTATTGTACTTTACTGTACTGTATTGTATTGTATTGTATTGCATTGTATCGTATTATATTAGTGTATTGTATTGTATCTTATTGTATTATATTAGTGTATTGTATTGTATTGCATTGCATTGTACTGTATTGTAGTGTATTATATTAGTGTATTTTATTGTATTGTATTATATTAGTGTATTGTACTGTATTGTATTATATTAGTGTATTGTACTGTATTGTATTGTATTATATTAGTGTATTGTATTGCATTGCATTGCATTGCATTGTATTGTGTTGTATTAGTGTATTGTATTGTACTGTACTGTATTGTATTATATTAGTGTTTTGTATTGTATCGTACTGTATTATATTAGTTTATTGTATTGTATTATATTGTATTGTATCGTATTGTTTTATATTAGTGTATTGGATTGTACTGTATTGTACTTTACTGTACTGTATTGTATTGTATTGCATTGCATTGTATCGTATTGTATTATATTAGTGTATTGTATTGTATCGTATTGTATTATATTAGTGTATTGTATTGCATTGCATTGTACGTTATTGTAGTGTATTATATTAGTGTATTGTATTGTATTGCATTGCATTGTATTAGTGTATTGTATTGTATTGCATTGCAATATATTGTATTGTATTGTATTGCACTGCATTGTATCGTATCATATCGCATCGCATCGCATTGCATCACATCGTATCATATTGTATTAGTGTATTGTATTGTATTGTATTGCATTGCATTGTATTGTGTTGTATTATATTGTTTATTTTATTTTATTTTATTTATTAACACATCAGTTTACAACCTTTGAGCCAGGGGCTCATTTTCAAAGGTACTTCGTCACAAAGAGGACAATACAGCACAGACATTCATGTTACAGGATGTAGGAATACATGGAATTAACATACACGTTTGTGAAGAACACGACAGATACAGCCGTAAATACAATATACAAATGCTCATTTATGGTTACAGGATATGGAACATCAATCAATCGGGTACTGGACTGATCTTGCAATGAGGCCAGGTTGGTTATAGTGGCAACATATAGACTGGAAATGGAGCAGTCAGTGGTAATTTAACAGGTTATGGCCATGTATTGTGGTAAGAGCAGTCAGGAGCAGTGGCAATATTTGTGGTATAAGTATAGAGTGGTGCGGTTTGGAATGCAGCCCAGTGGGCATTGTCAGGGCACAGTGGGTAGCGCCTCAGATTATACAGGTGCACTTATGCACTTTACACAACACCTGTCTGGGTATTTGTCATCATTCCAGGGACTGGATGGATGGAAATGGAAAAAGAATGAAAAGACAGAACTAGTAGGAGTTTAGGTAGGGATAGTAGGCTACATGGTGGTCAATCGGGGGGAAAGGAAAGAAAGCAAAGAGAAGTGTTAACCGTTGTCAACAGAAGTTTTTGGTAGCTATGAAAAGGAGATTGAGTGGTCCGTCAGTCACAGTAGAGGGTGGTTTAATCTCAAAACAGACAGAACAGCACAACCATATCCTGTAACCATTGTATTGTACTGTTCTGTCCGTGGCAGAGTTAGGCTACACCCTTGGCTGTGACTGATGGACCACTTTTCAATCTCCTTATTTCGTAGCTACCAAAACTTCTGTTGAGCAACAGTGAACACTTTTCTCTTTGCTTTTCTTCTTTTCCCCCCCTACCCTAGATTGACCACCTAGGGTAGCTCTTTACTATCCCTACTAAACTTCCTACTAGTTCTGTCTTTTCATTCTTTTTCCATTTCCATCCATCCAGTCCCTGGAATGATGACAAATACCCAGACAGGTGTTGTGTAAAGTGCATAAGTGCATTTTGTGTACAAAAAGCATGAAGGCTATTTGAGACAGGAGGAATGAATACAATTAAAAAAACCTTTTTAAAGAAAAAGGAATCAGAAGCCATATAAAACAATAATAATTTAATGATTAATACAGTTATATGAAATCCTTGAGGTTTTTTTCTTAAATTCACACCATAAACCTGTTACTGTATAAGGTTCTATGTATAAAAGAGCCTAGTCACTGTGGATCAGAGATATAGAGAGTCAATATCTGTGGATATATACACTGTACCTTTAACTGAACCAGGAAATCCCCTGACACAATCCCCTTCCTCCTTGGTTTTGAAACATGTCCAGACATGTAAGGGCTCAGTCAGGTGACCCTGCCAAAAAGATATAAAAACCTTTGCACAGAGTTTACTTCAGTTCAGTCTAGTAGAGTTCAGTCTTGAGAGTGAAGGAGAGAGTTGCTACTGTAGACAAGCTGTTGAATGCAGATGAGAAGGGTCTTAGGAGCTCCAAGAAGCAGGACTGTATTATGGGAGAAACTACTGATGTTAAGTAGTCATTTTCTTTACAATTTTTTTGTTTTCATTTATTATTTTTTGAACATTTGAAAAATAAATCTCATACCACGGTGTGCTTTAAATCTGTAAATTTGCCTCGTCTGAAGTTTATTCCCTCATGCTGTGACACTGTCCTATTAATCCTAATCAAAATAAATAAATAAAAGAATCAAACATAAGCCGTATAATGGGACTACATGGGGGGGTGTTCAGCTTAGGTTGATATCTCAGACATTTTTTGGAATTTTGGATTCAAATTTTCAACATGGAGTTCTTGGGATCCCACCTCATCGACACTGTCACTGTCATTTCGTTTCTCAGTCCCAAAAGGCAAATTCGGGGTCACTGTAAACAATCACCTTTTGGGACTGATTAATGAAATGACAGGGCCTCTGTTCATGAGGGGAGGTCCAAAAAAGCTCATGTTGCAAATCTGATGAAAAATTCCAAACAATGACTGTGTTATGAGCGTACATTGCCCAGTTTCTATGCACAATCTTAACTTCACCATTTTTTTATATTTTCACTCTAGATTTTCAACATTGCCATTTTTGCACACCTCCTTATGAGTAGTACAGCTGTCATTTTTCACATCCTGCCCAAAATGTGTTTTCGCACCTTTATCAGAATCGTGTGGTAGCTGTGGAAAATCAACTTTTGGGACAGATTAACACAATCAAAGTGTCAGTGTTCATGAGGGGAGGTCTCAAAATGCACATGTTGAAAATCTAGTGGAAAAATTCCAGAACAAATTATTGCATTACGGGCGTGCATTACACAGTTTCTATGCATGCTCTTAACTTTGCCAATTTTTCATATTTTCACTCCTGATTTTCAACATTTGCATTTTTTCACACTTCCTCATGAACAGTGTAGCTGTCATTTTTCACATCCTGCCTAAAATGTTTTTCCACATCTGTGGCATGGAATGGCACAGCCACTGTACAAAATCACCTTTCAGGATTGAGTAACAGAATTATACTACCACTGTTCATGAGGTGAGGGTCCATAAAAAACAATGTTGAAAATTTGGAGTGAAAATACCAACAAACACCCAGGGCATTAGGATTTCCAACCATAACACCCTACCCTGTATAGACCGACAGGCATCTGGGTGTGACTTGGGGAATTTTCTCTATGTCAATCTTACAAAATACTCTTAGGATACAGTCAAAGTCTCTGAATGTGATTATCTCACTATTTGACCAGTCCCAATGCAACTTCTGCTTTTTGTCCAAGGATCACTGTGCCACTTGTTGTTTCCATCTGGTGGGATTATATACTAAGGGGGCAGTCTCTTACTTCTGCAAAATATTTTAAATTTAAGATCCATTTTACTTTAGAGGGGCAAAATGGACTCATTGATAGAGCAGTGATGATTATGGTTATATGGGGATGGAACCCATGTTGGGGAGTAAAGATATTTAAAGGGGAAATCACTGAATCCAATGATGGAGCAGTGGTGGTTGTAGTTAACAGTAATGAGGATCTGTGTTGGAGATATGGGGTTGTTTTAAGGGGGCATGTACTGAAACCAATGATGGAGCAATGATGGTTGTTGTTCTGGGAAGGGGATCTGTGGTGCGGATTGATGATGCTATACAGGGTGAATTACTAAACCCAGTTTAAGAGGAGTGCTAGTTGTGGCCATCAGGGAAGTGGATATGTGTCTGGGGATTGGGGACTGGACCCCATATTTAGAGTCAGATGGCTACAGATGAAAAATGGTGCTGCGCACAAAGTAAATGGGCCGGCCAGTGCTGGTACCATATTGAAACAGATTACGTGATCTGGACAGATCTCACAATCTGTTTGATTATCATACCCTAGATGTACAATGCACAGCAGGAGGTCGCCATGTTCCAAGCAGAGCAACCAGGATGTGGGGTTGAGGACCGCCCATGGGGATACTGTGTGGCATACACTGATGTGTGCGGTGGCCCCCATGGGCAATATTCTGGCCAAATATGTAGGTGAGCCCATTGGGTATGTATGATGCAATGGGGCCATTTGCATGCCCATTGTGGACTCATCTGCATGCGTGTGCTGCCGTGAAGTATGCCTGGTCAGTTTACCCCAGCCCCAATCTTTACAAAAATAAAAGTATCCCTGATCACGCTTGTAGTCAGGAGCTCCCCTCCCCAGCCCTGATCTTCATAAAAATAAAGGTATTCCCGATTGTCATGGTAGTCTGGGACTGCCCCTCCCCAGCCCCAATCCATATATAAATGCCAAAATCCCCAATCCCTGGTAGTCAAGTGGCCCCCCAACCCCACCCCATTAGGCAGTGACCCACTACCCCACTTCCCCAACTGACCAGAGCCCACAAGTGCAATAGCCCACCTCACACTGGCTCATACGTGCCACCGACTGAACTGTATAGAAGCATGTACAGTATTCAGTACATGCCCATTGGTTAACTGGTCAGACAATGGGTGAGTACTGAATACTGTACATGCTCCTGTATAGTTTAGTCGGCGACTGGGTAGTGTGGTGTGAGGTGGGCTGTGCCAGTTGCTGGATCTGGTCAGCTGGGGGGGGAATTGGAATTTGGCATTTATATATGGATTGGGGTTGGGGGAGAATCCACTAGGCTACCAGGGCAATCGGGGATACTTTTATTTTTATGAAAATTGGGGCGGGAGATGGAGGATCCTGACTACTCGGGTGATTAGGGATACTTTCATGTTTATGAAGACTGGGGCTGGGGAGGGGATTGACTAGACTATCAGGGAAATTGGGGATTGTTTTGTGTTTATTAAGATCAGGTCTGGGGGATCCACTGTACCGCCAAGGTTCCCTGCCCTTACTAGTGTGCAGTCGGGTCTGCGCAATAGTAAGGGCAGGGTTTCAGAAGGGTAAATCTGCACTGCTTCCTGGGGCAGATTTGAGCTTCTGAAACCTTTCAGTATTGTGCTGTGCCATATATGCATGGGAGACCACCAATCTGCATGGGCGCAGCACAATACTGTGTGCGTCGGTGCTGTCAGAGGTGCACCCCACATCTGTGCCCTTTGAATATGGGCATGCCCCAGGCAGCTGGCGCATTTCCAAGTTTGGGCAGTTTGAGAATGGGGCCCTGGGTATTTGTGTTTTTGGATTATCACATATATAAAAGGCCAATCACTGAACCTAGAAATGGGGCAGGGAGGACTGGTGTGGATGCTTTCGAACAGGCATGTGAAGGGCTGTACTGTATGTCCATCAGCTCATTTCACCCGTAAATCCTGTTACAACCTTGCAACACAGCCAGCACAGGTTTTGATAAGGGCCATGCAGAGATTTGTATCACAGCCATCTTGCTTTAAAGTTGGCCATTAAATACCTCACTGCACGGAATGCTCTGCTTGTTGGTGACCCCTCAGGGAAGGGGGGGATGCTAATAAGCAACACCAGTGTCCAATAAAGTGGGAGCAAGAACAAGGAGAAAAGGAGTTATTTGTTTCTGTATGTGGAGACTTAGACATAGACTGAATTGCAAAATCCATTTTTGTATAGCTGAATGCAAACTTTTTGTTAGTTACTGTGGCTAACTGATCTTTCCCAGACTCAGCCTACGCTACTGTTACCAGCTTTCTGAACACTTCAGTAGCTGCTACTACTCAGCTTAGGCACTCTCTTGGGGTACGTCTAGGTCTGAATCCCCTCAGAGCCACTGCTCATACAGTACAGTGCTTCTTGCTCAAGGGCAAATGGCTTCCTCTCGATCACAGCTGAGAACCACTTCATTTAGACACAAATAATGGTAACTGTAACCTCCTCTTCCATGACAGAAATACAGGTACTGTCAGTTATAAATCAGTTAGCTATACCTCGGAGAACTCAGTCACAGTCACATGAAGTATATAAAAAAGTAATATGGGGGGGTGCTAATGAGCCGACTAGCATAAAGACGCTCTTCTCTCTTGCTTCTCAAGCCGCTACAGAATTAAAGAATTTAAACTGCCTAAAACAAAGTAAAAAGTATTACAAACCAAAAGGGAAGTTATTGGAATGAAGGATGGACAAGTACGTGGTATCTAATGCAGCAAAAAATATGCGTACTACTGGCAAAAGCCAGAAGAAACAACCACCAGGCTCACAAGTGGAGAATACAGGCCACATATCCCTTTCTGCTGGAGAGGTTAGCGCCTTAGGCCGTGAGGTCACTCAACAGGTGTTGGCTGTGCTGGAGCCCAGGTTGACCAGTCTTGGTACCAATTTTGATAGCAAACTGCAAGAACTTATCGATGTACATGCTACTCATGCTACTAGGCTGAACGAAGAAAAGCAGCAAATTTCTGACTTAGAGGACACAAATGCCCCTTTACCAGAGCAAGTTATTGTATTGCAACAGGAGATGTAGGAGCTTAAGGAGCTTATTGATTATCAAGAAAATTACCATTGACACCCGAACCTGTGATTGAGCGGGCTCCCGGAGGGGCTGGAGGACCGAATGTGATTGATTTCTGTGCTAAGATTTTACCAGAGCTACTCGGTCTCTCTCCAAAGAACGGCCACCTGAAGCTTGAAAGAGCCCATTAGGCTGTTATGCCAAAACCTGCACCAAATCAACCTCCTCGGCAGATAATCATGAGGTTTTACAACTATCCAAAGAGAGAAACCATCCTGAAGGCATACCGAGAACACTCTAAGATTTAATATGAGGGCCATCATCTATTTCTTTTGCAGGACTACTTCGCCCATTTGTTAAAGTGTCATTGGGCCTTCAACCCTGTAATGGCACGGTTACATGAAGCTAAAGTCAACTGTCATGTGCTTTATTCGGCCACCCTTAAAATTAAATATGAGGGGGCAATATACTCCTTTTGGGAAGGTCTTAAGGCAGAGGTGTTCGTCTGTGATCTAAGGAAAAAGATGGGCTGACCTGATACGGACATACCATGCTTCTTTTCGCCTACATGAGGTGGATTACCTTGGATGTATTTGGTTAATAGTTAAATAGCGCAGGTACTGTCATTTCTTTTTTTTGGTTTTTTGGAAGAACTCCTCAAGGGAAAATCTTAAGAGATGTAATGGCGCCTGACAGAGAAGGGAATGTACTCTGAAGATCTCGGGACTTATTTTCTAACTTAAAGATACATTGTACTCTTGCCTTTTTAGGGGGACTTTCGTTTGCTTTCCCTCACATGGTTACTCTACCTTTCAGCTTATTATGATAGACCCTGATAGAAGGGTCGCTGCTGAATTTTGTTGCTGGGGAAATAAAAATGTTATGAAAAGGGAGTAATGCGGGTTTCTAAGAAGGGACCACGTGCTCTGTTTGGGACAAATTGCTGGTATGAAATGGAGGAGAGCGGCCGAGGTGGCTGGGGGGGAGGGGGATGCAGTGCTTATGTTGGATTGTGCTGTGCACCCTCTACCTGGGCAGGCCCTGGCCTGACTCATAAGCTTGGGGATTTTCCCCTTCTTTATTACATTTATATATAATTAACAGCTATTTCAACCTATGTTCTGATTGTAACCAAGAGATGGTAGGACTGTTTGAAACCTCTTGTGTTGATTAGAAGGAATGTTATTCCTTTCATTTCTAACCTACATCTCTTTTGAATGGGGGGGGGGTTAAAAGACCTGTATTGACAGTTATAATTTGAATTTTTTATAACTAATTGTGGCGACTCGGGAGGGGTGCGTTTTGCTTCATGGAGGGAAGGGTATGTAAAATTTCTGCCTTTCGCAGTTACTGTAACAATGGGGAGAGAGAGGTACACAAAGATTTAAGGGGAGGGGGAAGGGGATGGAAAAAGGGGAGAAGAGTGTTTGTATATAGTTATTGTTTGTCTGTTCTGTTGTGGTTTAATGCCAGTTTGTCAGATCCAAATGTATTTCCAATCAAGTGTGGTTGAAGGGGAGGAGAAGGGGTACAGGAGGATTTTATGCAAGCTGATGGCTAAGGGAATACAGAAGGTTGAATTATGGCTAGCTTGAAAGACCTGATAATGGTTTCCTGGAATGTTAGGGGACTATCCATTCCTGTTAAATGCACAATGTTGTTGACAGCATTAAAACGCCAAAATGCCCAGGTTGCTATGCTACAGGAAACCCATCTTATGGATAAGGAACATCTCAAGTTAAAGAGGGGTTGGGTAGGGAACTGTTATTCAGTTGCCTTTAGGTCCCATAAACGAGGAGTGGCTATTCTCCTGCATAAAAAGCTACCATTTCAAAAAGAGAGGATTGTGGCTGACCGGATGCCAGGTTATATATCTTGTAGAAGGAACTACACGTAGGAAAGAGGTTACTTAAATGATATGTCTCCAGCTGTTCATGATCCACTCTTCTATAGATCCCTAATGGCCCTGTTGGTCACAGAGCAATTCCCAGATTTGATACTTGGGGGAGATATGAACTGTTTGTTCAATCCAACTGTGGACCACTCAGAAAGTAGAGGGGCCCCGAGGGGAGCTATTCAGGAGTGGTTGGTGGGAATGAATGCCCTAGATCTAATCGATGGATGTCGAACAGCTAACCCTATGACTAGAGAACATACATTTTTCTCACACCCACATCGGACTTGGTCTTGATTGGATTACATTCTACTCCCTCGGGCTTGGTATTTCTGAGTCAGCAGTATCAAAAACAGCCAAATTCATATATTGGATCATGCGATGGGGTGGGGAAAGACACAATCAAATGACGTGGAGATTCCCCAATTATCTGTTAGCTAATAAGGAATTCAAAGAACACATGCAAGAACAATGGAAGCAGTATGTGTACAATAATTCAGAGACAGCCACATCTAGGGCCATTTTTTGAGACGTGGGAAAAGCGTTTATGAGAGGGGCTATTATTAGTTTTGTAGCCCACCATAAACATAAAGCTAAGGAGTGGAGGATAAACTTAGAACAGAGGCTTAGAGTTTTAGAGGGGAAAGCAGCTTGAGGCGAAGGAGGAGAAAACGTACAACACCTTCTGACTGGGACCGGAGAAGCACTTAACAATTTGCTGTTGGGAGAGGCAAGGAAGACTTGTCTTTTTGTCAGGAAACATTTTTATGAATGGGGGAACAGGCCGGGGTACTATGTTGGCCAATTTAATAAGTGGGAAGGCACTTCTCTGTCTTGACTGTCAGCCCAGCAGCCCAGCAGCTTGCAGTTAGTGGAACACCTCAGTCACATGCCTGATGTGATCCTCGCAGGTCTGGCTATAAATGGTTACGCCATCCTTGTACACCAAAGCAAAGTCTCCTGCCCCATTCAGACTATGCAGTTCTAGATCTGCATTTGTTATCTTGACTGCCCTCATCTTCTCTGTTTTATCCTAATACTCGTCCTATTCCTTATCCACCTGTTTATCTTTGTACCTTATAAAGGCCTTCTTTTTCGTTCTCACTGCCTGCCTGACTTTTCAGAAAACCAAATCGGTCTGTTATACATGTTTCTCTTGATAACCATTGTGCATATGTTTAATTTTGCCTTTTGTGGCCCTACCTTTTTCTTCTGCTCCCTGATGCTATCTACCCCAGCTAACCTGCCCAGTACTAGTTCCTTCTTTGGGTTGAAATCTGCCCTTCAGAAGTCTTGCACCTTAGACTCTGATGAGGGCTTACTGAAGCCCAGGGCCAACTCAGACACTAAAGTATTGTGGTCTATGGACCCCAGTAGTTTCTCCAACATGCACTCCATCTACTCTTTCCAAGTTGGCGAGTACCACATTAGGAATGATTGATTATCTGGTGGGTTCCGGACCCGCTACACCAGCATGCACTCCTGCAAAGTGACAAGCAGGACCCGGCTTCTGGCATTCCTGCTTGTTGGGTCAGCCCAGATGATGTCTGGCAGATTGAGATCTCCAGCTACCATTACCTCCCCATTGCCTTCTACTACTTCTATTCCTACTTCCTTAACTCTCTATTCTCTCTGCCCTGGTGGCCTGTAAATCCCTCAGGTAAAGCTTTCTAACTGATGACACGGTGATCTGTACTCACAGTGGTTTTACCTCCCCTTTACTAATAATGGATGCATTCTCTACAACTTCTGTTCCTTCCCTGATGTAGACGACCACCACTCCACCTCTACCCATCCTTCTCTCACTCCTATATGCAGTGTATCTGGGGATTGTCAGTTCCCAGTCATTGTACTCATTGACCCAAGTTTCTATAAAAGCCACTAGATACATTCCAGAGTCTGCCACCAGCGCCTGGAGTTCACTAATTTTATTATCCAGACTCCTCACATTGACGCACACCACTCTCCATCTTACACCCCATCTCTCTTTGTTCTTGAATGACTCCCCAATCAATTCTTCAAAATCCTAGGAATATTGAGTTTTTCATTTTTTGCTGGCTTATTTGATCTCCACTCCCCGGTCTGAAGAACTAATTCCACACTGCTACTACTTCTAGCACACCTTGCCCACAACTATGGGGAAGTTCTGTCTAGGTTCTATACCTCACCTACCTCAACTGTGGAATGCATGACCCCAGTCTCCCATGCAGTTAAACTGTCAATGTAGACATGAAACCTGCACCCTAACACACTAGTCCCCTATCTTGTTAGGTGATGGCCATCACCTTTGAAGAGCCCCCTGTCCCAGATGCCCCCCAGTCCCTGACAAAGTGATACCCCTGTTTCTGACACCACCCTTTTAACCACCCATTGCACTCCTCAGCCTCTTCCTTCCTCAATCTATCCTCTCCCTTCTCACTACCCTAGATAGGGAGGATCTCAGAAAAGGCTAAGGAAGCCAAGTGCTTCTTCATTCTGTTCCCAGCCTCTGGATGTCCTACTTCACTGTCCCCATGGGCTGGTTTGCAAGATAATTGGTACCAAGCTGTGCCAACACTCCATGCTGCCTCCCCTCCTCCGCTGTCCTCCCTATCCTCTTCCAGTCCCTGATGGCTGACTTTCCAGCCAGGCATCTGACCACTGCCCTTCCTTTTCCTGCACTGCCTTCCACCCTCTCTATGCCTCTAACCACAGAATCATACAAACATAGAAATGTCAGCAGATAAAGGCTTTATGGTCTATCTAGTCTGCTTGAGTGTGCAGGTTCCCCCGGTGTCTACAGATGGACCTGCCCCCCTCCTCGAATCCTCCGACCTTCCTCAAGTCCAACCTCCCTTTCCACCACTGGCAACTTTCCCCTACACTCTGTCCCATCTTCTCTTGAACATATCAACTGTTTTCAGGGATGCCACCTCCATTAGCAACTCATTCCACTTGGTCTCCAGTCTCTCAATGAACAAGTGCCTGCTCAACTCTCTCCTGAATGTTCTCCCTACCAGCTTTAGGCTATGTCCCCTAGTGGACATGTTCTCACTAAGGCAGAAGATGCCCTTGGTGTTCACCCTGTTAATAGCTTTCTGGTACTTGAAGGTCTTGTTCATATCCCCCTTCTTCCTTCTGTCCTCAAGAGAGTACATGTTGAGCCCCCTGAGCTTTTCTTCTTCGGTTTTGCCTTGCTGTCCCTGGATAATCTTGATCACCTTCTCTGGACTAGCTCAAGCAAATTAACACAATTCTTAAGACAAGGGCACCAATACTGCACACTGTACTCTGGGCACAGTCTTATCTGTGACCTGTAGAGTGGCAGGATGACCTCTGCATTCCTGCTGGTAATTCCCCTGCTTATACAGCCCAGGATATGATTTCCTTCTGCTTCTGCTCTACTGCAGTGTGATAAGTATTTCAGGTCACTCATGATGATTACCCCTTGGTCCTTTTCTTCACCTGACCTAGTTACCTGCATCATACAGAGACAGTATTTGGTCTCTGGATTCTTGCCACGAAGCGCATAACTTTACACTTTTTAGCATCGAACCCCAGTTGTCAAATGCCAGACCACTTCTCTAACCTAATTACATCTTTCTGGAGTACCTGTCTCCCCTACTCTCCTCCATTTCCACCTTCCCACAGAGTTTTGTGTCATCTGCAAACAGGCAGATTTTACCTTTGATCCCATCCAGTTTGTACTGATGAAGATGTTGGACCCCACTGGTCAGTGGCCTAGCTTCCCAGAACTCCCCACCACCACCTTTTGGCTTCTATCTTGCAGCCAGTCTTGACTCATCTAGTGAGCTTGGCCCCCACCCACAGGTCCTCCAGCTTCCTAAGCAGTCCCCTATGAGGTCGAGCGTCAAAGGCCCTGCTGAAGTCCTGATACAGGATATCAACCACTTGGCTCTTTTATACTGTCCTGGTCACTCATTTAAAAGTCAATCAGATTAGTCTGGCAGGACCTCCCTGACACAAACCCATGCTTCCTGTCATCCTGTAACCCATTTTTCTTGAGAAAGCTCTTCAGTCCTGCTTTCAGGATGGTCTCCATCAATATCCCCTACCATTGCAGTTAGGCTGACTGGCCTGTAATTCCCTGGTTCATCCCTTGGACTATGGAGGGGCACCACGTGTGCAGTTCTCCATTCCTGTGGCACTCCCAGACTCCACAGAGGTGTTAATAAGGTCATCCAGGGAGCCTTCCAGCACCTCTGCCAGTTCCCTTAGGATCTTTGGATGTATGCCATCTAGCCCTGGGGATTTGTCTGCATTCAGGGCCTTTAAGCCCTTATGCACCTTGTTCAGCTGTATCATGCTGTCTGTGACCCCCCCCCTTCCGGCACCCACTCCCTGATCCCTTGCAACACTCATCCATCCTTCTCTCTAGTGAAAATGGAGAAGAAGTACTTGTTAAGCACTCACTGCTTTCTCTTCACTTCCTTCTGCCCATCCCTCTCCATTTTTAATCACCAGAATGCTCCTTACTAACTTCTGCCCACTCTTGCCCGAGTGTAACCATGTCTTCTTTTCCCTCAACACCAAATGACTTGCACCCCCCTATTACAGTCACTTGTACCTCTTATAGCGGTGCAAAATGATAAACCACTGGCATCTCTTGAGTATGACTGACTACTCTATGACTGCCTATGCCACCCAATTGTAACTCCCCTTTGAGGGCTTACCTGAATTGCTCCACATGTCTCCCATTTCTTCCAACTGCTGCTGGTGGTCACCCTGTTCGTCTGCCACAGACCAAGTTACTCTGTTGCCCTTAAAGTCCTCCATTGTTCCACCAAGTCCACAAAGCCAGCCCTGTATTTGTTTAGCCCTGTTTGGGCTTCAGTTCTATGTTGCGAGCTGCTGGCATGTCTCTGGTGCCATTGGCACTCGTGCATGTGCAAGTGAGCTCCCTTGATGTGTCAACCGCTGTTTACAGTCAAAATCGGGGAGGTATATAATGGTCCCAGTGCCCCTCTTCAACTAAATGGGGACCAGAGACCTAAACAAGGCTAAGAGAGCCCTCTTGGTGTTTTAATTAAAGAGTTTGTCTCGGAGCACAATTCAAGGCTCATGAATATTAAGTATAGCCTCATACATATTAATGAACTGCTGTCTGCCACCTGTGGGGGGGGGACTGTATTGCGGCAGCAGCAACAGACAAAATAATGAAGATAAATGTCTGAGAGTGGGCTCATTTTGAAGGGCACAAAAGGGGCTTTATGGCTGTGGGGGAATGGTAAATAAATAACATTGTTACTGACTGCACCAGGACTTTATCTATTGGAAATGTAGGGGCTGCATTAAGACTGTGTTACCAGCAGCATCTTCCTTGATGCTTTGACCCCTATGAGCAGCCAATCAGTGATCTAGGTGGCTAAAACTGTGACCAAGGGATCTCCTGGGAAAAGGAGGGGACTGATTCTAGTGCGTAGACCATGCCCCAATAAACAAGCTGGAAATATTGATCGCTATGGATGTCAGTTATTGATAGGCTCCATCAGCCAATCAGAATGCTGGATTTTCAGCTGAAACTGTGTAGACTTTTGGGATTTTCTTCAGTCTGTTCCCAGGCTCTGTATGAGTCAGCAGCACCCCCTGAGAGTGGATTTGGATGTCAGAGGCTTACCCAGACCCTATGTGGACATTGCTGTGTTGCCAAATTGGAAACTGCTGTGCTGCAAGATTGGAGATTATGGAGTTGCAGAATCGGATTGAGAAAGGGAAAGAGAGAAAGAAACTGAACTGCGATCCTGATTCCCCAGGTATTGAGAAACTGCTTTCTTATTGTTGGGAGAAAATAAATGCTGCAGAAACCCTGCACTGAGAAGCTGGAGAAAATAAACGCTGCAGAAACCCTGCACTGAGAAGCTGAACTAGTCGAGAGGACTGTGTGGATTATCAGTTTTGCTGCAGTTATTGCTGAGAGGTTGTTGACTTGAGTGAGACTGCATTTGCACTTTCTGAA
Source organism: Neoceratodus forsteri (assembly GCA_016271365.2). Classification (NCBI taxonomy): domain Eukaryota; kingdom Metazoa; phylum Chordata; order Ceratodontiformes; family Ceratodontidae; genus Neoceratodus; species Neoceratodus forsteri. Next base: position 1,368,158,548 of record CM057459.1, read on the forward strand.
GAGGCAAGGCATCGCTGGTCATCAGGGTGCTAGCCAGGAACTGTATGTGTTCTGAGTGAACTGGTTAAGTGGCTGAGAGCTGAGGTCTTGCTGCAGCCAAAGGAAAGGGTGTGGACACTGCTAAGCTGGAAAGTGTGGACTGGTGTGCAGGGGGTTGCTGTTGCTGAGATTCCCCCTGCTAAATTACACTTTCCCTTACTGAAATAGAAGCTAGCACCCACTCAAACTGGCACTGGACTTTATTGGAGCATCTGCACAAATACTTTTTCTTGTCGAGAACTCGGTGCAGGGACTGCAGGAGGACCCCCACCATTAGGGAGTCCTCACCTAGAGCCAGGGAGGGAACTTGCTAACCCCTTCCAAATGGAACTCACTGTCTCAGGGGGTCACCGGCACTTGATGGAGTGCTAGGGCACCTGTGACCCATCATGAGAGCCAGGCTGCAGAGCAACTCCTGGGTCTGGGCCTTCTGGGGCTGGTGTTGTCCTGCCACAGAGCTCTGCAATGGGCCAGAAGCCGCTGAAGGTGACAAGTGACCAGAACTACAATCAGGGTGATCAGCTGTGCCTGGTCCGATGGCGCTGAGGGTTGAGGCGCTGGATGCCACACCTTGCACTAGGCTGGTGACCCAAGTTAGGGAATGAGCTCGGGCCATTGGGGGTCGGCAGAGGAGGGAAGAGATTAAGCGAACTGAGGACTGCCCTCTTTTCCCAAGGTGGGCTCTAAAGGATGTGTCGAATAGGGGCGACCTCTGGTGGAAGACCAGGGGAATGCCGAGTTTGTGTTGCTACGCATTGTGAGGGAGGTGCTGCGGCGGGTGTTGGCATTAGTGCCACTGATGCCATTGCATGACCGAGCATCAGGGGAAACAGAAAACGGAAAAAAAAAACCTCTGGAGGATAGGCGAAGGCACTGCTGCCAGCTCCACACTCCCATTGTTGGGCTCCTCACTCTCCCCGGCCCTGCACTCTGACTCAAGGCTCACTGCACTATAAGATAGAGTGCCCTGGGAGGATAGGGCAGCCCTTCCCAGTGGGGGCTTAGATTCGGGGGTGTAGCCTGGTCAGATTGAGGGAGTAGTTGTGGTTGCCACAGCAGGGAGGTAGACAGCTGGGTGGGTAGATGCTGGAGAGAGCTCCTCTGGCTAGGGGCGAAGAAACATAGAAACATAGAATTTGACGGCAGATAAGGACCGCTTGGCCCACCCAGTCTGCCCATTTCCCTACCTGATGGATAAGCTGCAGATCCTAGTTAACCAGCAGCCTACTTCTTCCTACCCCCAACCCCTAGAATTGCCTTATGACTGTCCCATACATGCTTGAATTCCCCCACTGTTTTTGACTCCACAACTGCCTCTGGAAGGCTGTTCCATGCATCCACAACCCTCTCTGTGAAAAATACTTCCTTAAATTACCTCTGAGCCGCCTCTTCTATCTTCAAATGTGCCCCTTGTTCTTGCACACCTCTTTTTGAAAGATGCTACCCTCTTGACTTTGTTGATTCCTTGAGGTACTTGAAAGTTTCTATCATGTCCCCTCTCCTCCTTTCCTCGAGGCTATACATATTAAGCTCCTTAAGTCTCACTTCATATGTCTTCCGTGCAGACCCTGCACCATTTTAGTTGCCCTCCTCTGGACAGCTTCCATCCTGTCTATGTCTTTCTGGAGATTGGGTTTCAGAACTGCACGTAGTACTCAGATGTGGTCTCACCAGCTGTCTGTACAGAGGGATAATAACTCTTGTTTTCTGCTGGTGATGCCTCTCCTTATGCATCCCAGTATCCCTCAGCCCTCCTTGCTGCCCTCTCACATTGCTTGCCCACCTTGGGTCATCTGATATGACTACCCCCAGGTCCCTTTCCATTTTTGTTGTTGTTAGTATCTCACCCCCCATTGTGTACTCTTCCCCTGGGTTTTTGTTTCCCAGGTGCATTACCTTGCACTTCTTAGCATTGAATCTAAGGTGTCATACATTTGACCATTCATCTAACCTTGCCAAGTCCCTTCTCATCCTTTCCACCCCACCTTGTGCATCAACTCTGTTGCAGATCTTTGTGTCATCTGCAAAGAGACATATTTTTCCTTCCAGTCCCTCTGCAATGTCGCTATAAAGACATTGAAGAGGACCGTCCTAATACTGAACCCTGTGGTACCCCACTGCTAACCCCTTTTTCAGAGTGGACTCCATTTACTATTACTTCTGTGTCCTATTCTCCAGCCAATTCTTTACCCAGGCTGTCATCTTGGGACCCACTCCCAGGCTGGCTAACTTGTATATTAATTTTTGTGTGGGACTGTGTCAAATGCCTTGCTAAAGTCTAGGTAGGCCATGTCCACAGCCCTCCTGATCTACTACTTGGTCACCCAGTCAAAGAAATCTATCAGATTTGTCTGGCATGACCTTCCCGCTGTGAATCCATGCTGCCTTGGGTCCTGTGCCCCTGTGGCCTCTAGATACACAACAATTCTTTCCTTCAGAAGTGATTCCATCATTTTCCCTACCACTGAGGTTAAACTAACAGGTCTGTAGTTTCCTGCTTCTGCCTTGCTCCCACTTTTGTGAAGGGGAATCACATCTGCCCTCCTCCAGTCCTCAGGTACCACCCCATCCTCCCATGATTTGTTAAAGAGGGTAGTCAGTGGTGTCACTAGTTCTATCCTTAGTTCTTTTAGAATTCTGGGATGAATCCCATCAGGCCCCATTGCTTTGTCCACCTTCAGTTTTAAGAGCTCTTTCAGAACTCTTTCTTCTGTAAATGGGCTGGTATCAACTTCTATATCCAGAGTGTTTCTACTGTTTGTTTTAGGTACCTCCCCCTCTTCCTTTGTAAATACTGAGCAAAAATATTTGTTTAGTATCTCTGCCTTTTCACAGTCACCCTCTGCCCACCCTCCCTCCCCTTTATTAAGCCTCACTATCCCTCCCTTGGTCTTCCTTTGCTCCCTGATGTACCTATAAAAGGTTTTATCCGCCTTCTTAACTGAGTTGGCTATCTTTTCCTCGGTTTGGGCCTTTGCTGTTCTGACTGCCTTTCCAGCTTCCAGAGAAGAAATAAAGTATAAAAAAAAAAAAGAAAATAAAGGTGACCATCTGCAAGATCCTCGAGCAAGTTCCATCCAGATGGGGGGATCCTGGCCGTCCTGTTTCTGCTTTGCTGTACTAATTCGAAGAGCTCCATTTTCCCTGGTGCTGAGATCGACAAACCATGAGTACCCAGGACCTGCTTCCTGGAATGGAAAAGGGGGAATTATTCTGTTTTCAATTGACAAGTTTTCTCCAAGTATTTCAAGGTTCCAACAGCAGGCCAACCTGGGGCACCAATCAGGCCTGCGCCTAGTGGGTACCCCTAAGAACATCTGAGACACAGTGGTACCAGTGGGGGTAGGTTTGGCCTGCGGCCCCAATATTTGTTGCTGTTGCCTATTTCCTTAACCAACTTTTTCCATTCAGAGCCCTCATTTGTCCCGGTACCCCCTTCCCTAGTCCTTACAATCAATCAATCTTTATTTAACCAGTCATTTCATACCCTCAAAAAGCTGTGGTTTACTGTATGAAATTGTGAGTGTGCAAAGATTCTCTGAGTTTGTCAAATCAGTACTGTTCATGGTTTATGGTGGTACTGAATTGTTGGGTATCCAGTGTGTGGGATGGTTGGTAGGGGAGGTGGGAAGGTGCAGCATCCCAGGGGGCTGTACCAGCCAGTCACCTGACCCACTTTTAATTTTCTCTGGGTGGAGGCACTGCACTGTTTTTTATTACCTTCAGGATAGGACCCCTGAACACCACCATAGCAGGACCCAGGCCCCTTAACCTGTTAGAGAGCCAACAGGCAGCAGTAGTAGCCCACTTTCACACAGCGTCTGGGCTACACAATTTTCTCCCCTTCCCCACCACCCTCCATCCCTGAGCAAGTGGGCCTCTGGGATAGCTGGGGTGCAAGGGGTGGGCACCAACTTAGTTCATAGGTTTATGGGTTCATAGGTAATGATTACATGTCAGATGGCTACTACAGCCATAATAGCCCTGCCACTAGATTAGTGGTCGCAGTCCCTAGTCTTGTCACCCATGTTTTTGCCTAACCTTGATTTACATGTATCAGTTGTAGGGGAATCAACCACCTACTTCAGTAAAGCATTCCACATGCTCACCACTCTCTGGCTAAACCAATGCTGACTCCTAGTAGTCCTAAACCACTCTCCCAGGAGTTGTAGATTATGCCCTCTAGTAGCCCTCACAGTATGCATTTTTTTACTTAATCCTGGGGATTTCAACTGGGCATCATCCCTGAATTACCTATAAACAAATATTAAATCACCTCTCATTCTCCTATAAGTTAGGCAATACAGGGCTAGGTCCTGCAGCCTCTCAGGGTAAGTATTACTTCTAACCATATAAACCTTTTTGGTGAACCTCCGCTGAAACCATTCAGTTGACCTAATACTGCCAATACTTTGGGGCATAGAGAGCGGGGCACCATATTCCAGAAACAGCCTTATTAGTGATTTGTAAAGGGGTACCAGAACTTCCTTTTCTCTACTTTTTCTGTTTCTAAGTATATTACCCATTTATCTGTTTGCTTTTTCAATAAATTCTCTATTATACAGCTCAAAATTTAAATTGTTGATAATAAACACCCCCCCCGAATCCTTTTCACTAGATGTAGCTGTTATAACCTTATTATTTTTATTTATATATTGAGAGATCAGAATTACAAACCTTTGAGTCAGAAACTCCTTTGCAAAAGCTCCATGTCATGGAAGTACAAAACAAGAGAAATGAACAATACAATGAAAGGTATTACATCTGAATGCGTAGGTTAAAACAATCCAGAGTCAAGTATGGTACAAAGGTTTCAAGCAAATTAAGCTATTGCTTACATTCAAATTTCAAGAATGACACAAGGTTTCCTAAGCCAAGAAAACAGATACTTAAGATAAGGCACAATACATCAGAAGAATCAATCAGAGTAGAGGGAGAGGAGAGAGGAGGGAGGGGGCAGAAGGCACAGAGGTTTGGCTTGGCATACCAGTGAAAGAGGGGCAACTATGCAAGTGGACAGCTCAGGGGCAGTCACAGGTACTGGCAGTGAGTAGTTGCTCTCTGAGTTTGAGTTTGAAACGATCAAGGTTCTGGACAGATGAGGTATCATGGGCAGATCATTTAGCCAGAGTGGAGTCCTGTAGTGGAAGACATGTTGCCCCGAGGACATTCTGCAGAACGGCACAAGCAAAGTGGCTTTGTTTGACCCTCTACTATTCCTTGTGAATGGTGCATGATGAATGAGGTTAAGAAGCCTGGTGGGGGATTGACCATTGACAATCTTCTTAGTAAGGAGACAGGTGTGGTATTTCATCCGGCCCTCAAAGTTTAGTCAGTTGGAGAGCCAATAAAGGTTACAGGTATGAGTCATCCTATCATACCCTGTGACAAGATGACAGGCCCTATTCAGGGTGACCATAATTCTTCGAAGTGTGGTATTGTCAGCCGCACCATAGAAGATGGTCCCGTAATCCAATAGGTAAAGAACAGAGGAGGTAAGTGCTAGACTGAAGGCTACAGGAGGCATACATCATTTGTTCTTGTAAAGGAGACCAATTCTGGTATTTGCGGCAGAGCTAAGACGATGGATATGTTCATGATAATTTAGGGAGGAGTCAGTGGTAACACCCAAATATTTAAAAGAAGTGACTTGTTCTAGCTGTGAGTTTTGACAGTTAAGTATACACAGTGGGGTGCCCCTGTATTTTGTTTTGCTGATGAGTGAAGACCATAGACTTTGTTTTTTTGTAGTTTAACACCAGTTTATTGGTGGAGAACCATGTTTCAGTTTCAGACTGCATTTATAGACTGCATTTAAATTATTGCAGTGCATCACTCTGCACGTATTTTAATTAAAATTCAACTTGTGCAGTTGAGCCCACTGTTCCAATGAATGCAAATAGTTTTGTAAGTTGGAGTCACAGCTGGGATGTTTCCTCCCTTGCTGCTGCCAACAAAACATGGAGCTCTCAGAAGGTCTTACATATTGGGTAATGTTCCCTCATTCAAAATGTGGCCCTGGAGATGAGTGCCCCACAATCCTGAAAACTGACATTATGCAGTTGCTATGGTGACAACTTTACCGTGACTGACACTACAGCAACAACAGTGCCAGGTCACTGTAGTGTCAGTCTGGGACCCTGGCACTGCTTTCTGGGCCCTCTGGGGGTATTGCAGCCACTCCCCAAAGCAACTCTGACTTGGAGTTGATTAATTTAGTGGCGGGGTATGGGGGCAGAGCCCCCCAAAGAAAACAGTCTGAAGTGACTCCCTTGATGCCAACCACAAATACAGTCGACATAAATGAGCTGCTGTAACGTCAGTTGACAACTAAATTGTCAACCGACTGTCATGGTTCCACAACTGACTACCTCCCCACTCACTCTATGCTCCATTCTAGCCTGCTGAATGCTTATATAACTGCCTGAGTTACTAAGTGATGTCTGGACATCAACTGCATGTGTTATAACCTTATCTTATATAGGTAGAAGCTAAGATTAACGGCATTAGTAGCAATCAGTAACACCTCACCTGAGACACAGCCTAACTGTCCGTTAGCCTGTTTTATAACCTTACCCTATATAAGTAGATTGTAGGGTTTAACAGTGTCAGCAATAGTCAGTAACGCTATGTACGTTAGATACCAGTATAAAATGGGGGAAGATGCAGTGACAGGATAGGGACCTTATAGTAATCGTATAGGATGACCTTAAGGTGGTGAGGCAGTGTGAAAAGGCAGTACTGTAGGTAGGGCCAATGGGGTGCTGGGGTGCATAGGCAGTGGCATACCAGCAGAAAGATGGAGGTGGTGTTATCACTGTATAGACTATTGGTGAGACCACACCTGAAGTGCTGTGTACAGTTCTGGCAACCACATCTCAGGGTGGACATAGACAGGGTGGAGGCTGTCCAGAGGAGGGTAATTCAAATGGTACAGGGGCTGCATCAGAAGCCCTATGTGGAGAGACTGATGGAACTCAATACGTACATTCTGGTAGAGAGGTTGGAGAGGGGGAGTGGGACATGATAGAGACCTACAAATATCTCCTTGGGTTAAATAAGGAACAGGAGGGGCGTGTTTTTCAGAGGAAAAGGTGCACGAGAACAAGGGGGCATGCAATGAAGCTGGGCGTGGGGGATTTAGGAGCGATGTGAGGAAGTACTTCTGCAAGGAAGAATGGTGGGTGCCTTCAACAGTCTCCTAGCAGAATTGGTGGGGGTGAAACCAATGGTGGTCTTCAAGGATGCATGTGAGAGCCACATAGGAATCTTGGCAGGGAAGCAGGGCTAGAGATAGCCAAGATCATGTAGAGTCTACAGTTACAGTATAGGCAGGGAATATTGGGCAGACTAGGTGTCACACGAGGTCCCTGCACCCTAATTGGTACCCTCAGAGGTACACCGTAGACAGCTAACACTTAGGCATAGGTTATACTAACATTTAGGGCTAAGGGCATTTACCATATAAGAGTAGATGTCAGGATATAAATGCATATTGTTGTAATCCACTTTGCTTGCTAAAACACATATATTTTGCCATGTATTTTCTGTCTATTTCTTATTAGTCAGATGCCAAGACACCTGTGTCCTTGAAGTAATTATAATATGTAAGACGGCATTGCCATCTTTTGGTGACTCGTACTACTACACTGAGTTATGTAAGACTCTGTATAAGAACTCTTTTGTTCTCAAACTGATGACTTTACAGAATTGTATAATGTTGTCTTGGACCATGGAGCCACCTCTAATTTAGCCAATAGGGCTCATCTTTGTAACTAGAAATGTTTCTATCTTTTGGTAACCATAGAAATTATCATAGGTATATAATGTAATGCACAAGCTTTACACCTCGGAGACCCGAGAGATCCCAAGAGACTACAGAGAAACCTTGAGGTGTAGGGAATGCTTAGCACTGGCTCCCGGTTCGTATTGGTAAGAACTGCTTAGGGCAACTGTGATTTATCCCTTGATAGTAATAAACTTGTTTATTACTCTAATGCAACGTGATTACTTGCATTCCCAATATTGTCAATAGTCTGAAAGTGAGGTTTAGACTTCTCAGCAAATTGACGACCATGTGCAGGCGATATTTGGTGTTTGTAAGTTTTCACTTGTTGCTTAAACTTTTTCCCTTTCCCACGGGGACAGTAGGTGTACATTCCCGTATCACCTCTCCCGTTCCAAAACTAGTTTGTAGCCACTTGCAAAGTCTGGCTAACTTTTTGGGTGTGGTCGATGCCATCTCGACCCACTCCATAGCAGTTTTGAATTGCAAGCCTGCAACTAATACAGTAGCCCAGCTGTGTTTAAAGTACTCATGCTGTGGATCGATATGCAGCACGCTGTCTTTTTCACAGTTTGAATTTTCGTTCTCTCCCACACAATGGCCACAGTATCAGATATCTGCGCAGAACTGAGACTCGATGTCTTGAACTTCCTTGCCTCTCATGGAGGATGGGCTCTCTTCGCGCGGGACGCAAGTCAATGCGACAACCCTATACTGGGGATTTCAATCCAGTATGCAGAGACGAGACAATCAACCAATAAGCATCACACTAAAGGGTTGATGGTCGCGGCTCTCTACGCTGCTTTGGAAGCCTCCAAAGTGAGGTTCCGAACCCTTGATCTGCAGATTTCATCTCTTAAGCAACAGATGAGTTTGCAGGAAAAAGAATGAATTAGACTGCAGCAGAACTTGGAGTCTGAACTCCAAACTCTGCGGAATGAAAAGGATTCACTATTGCATCATTCAGCCCAGGCTGGTGAACAGGAAATATGTGTGTTGAAGCAGGAGTGTGAAAGTTTGAGACAGGATAAGAGTCAGGCTGTGCAAATGAATGATTTGCTGAGTGCTGCGAATGCTCAGTTGAGTGACGAAATGGGTGAGCTTCAGGACGAGATAAACCAGGTACGTAATGACTTAGAAGTAGCTTATAGGGACAATCTTGAATTGAGCGCCACGTATCGAGTTTTGAAAAAGCAAGATCAGGTTGATATGGATGTTGCAAGTGTGAATCACGATGAATGTAGAACTAAGATGGCGACACTGCGCCATCAGCGAGAGGTTCTTGCTGGACATGTTAAGGCAATGGGAGGCGTAGCCCCTGCCTATTATTCATCATCAGAAGGGGAGTTATCTGATGATGACATTTCATAACACAGTGCCCAGTCATGCCCCTACAATGGCCCAGACTCCACACCCAGCCATCCACAGCATGGCGGGTCCTCGCCCCCAACTCCCCAGGTCACACATCGGCGACGTCGTGATGCTCATCATGGTAAACAGCAACATCGCGGCCCCCATGATGCGGGGAGAAGGCCCAAGCCTGGTCCTGACAGTGCCTCCTGTAGCCATTATTAATGTGGAAGACAGGCAAGAGATAGAAACCATGATTGAAACAGTGATAGGCAATATTCCTCTTCCTGAGAGGAGTATGAGAGCTATTAAAACCCAGATTAGGCAGCTTTTTCAAGAAGCTGGCACTCAGGCAGGTATTGTCCGCACTGCAGCTGAAGCTGCAGCTCGTGCAGCCTTGGATGGTGCTCGAGACAATCCACCTTTGCCTGATCGACCCACTAATCCCCTACAAATGGCCTACTCTGTTCAGCAAATTGCTGACAGCATCGGTCGAATGAACCCGTCCGACAACCTCAGCTGTCACTTGGAAAAGGTACGTTCTAAATGCGAGATGCTTAGCCTCGCTGCAGAATATCAGGTCCAAATACTACGCCAGACCATCGATCCTGGTTTATGGGCCAAACTCCCCGAAGCTGTTCTCCAGGATGGGAACGCTACCTTTGACGAGGTTGCAGCTGAGCTCATTTCTGCTCACAGTCTAGGTGTAGTAGGAGTGATGCTTGTATATCATGTGAAGCAGAATGCAAAAGAAAGTCCAGTGACTTACCACCAGAGACTCTGGATGGCCTACCGAGCAGGAAAGCACCTGGCACAAGAAGCTGTGGATGTAGATCTTATTGAATATAAGACCCTGTTCCTTAGGAACATGATTCCAGCAGTAAGAGAAAAGGTAGAGCCAACCACTTACCAACACGGATAACGGCCGGTTATCTCTTCTCGAAAACTGAGAGGGTGTATCAACTGTATATCCGTGATTTGGGATCTGGTTCCAAAAAGGTAGCTGCCGTGGAACCCGGTTCTGGGACCACGACACACTACACAGTGGAAGGGCAGGCTCAACTCCAACAGGCCCAACATCCGCCAGCCCCTCCAGCTGGTAATCAACACCCCCAACAGGCCCAACTGCAACAACTGCATCAACAACAACAATGGGGTGGGAACCGGAATTGGCATAAGAACAGGAAGCATAAAGGTAGAGGTAAACCACAACAGAGAACAGGCCCTTCATATAGGGAGATAGCTGAAGAAAATCGTAAATTTCGAGAGATCCTGGGACAAGTGCGCTCTGTGGTGGATGCTGTTCCTGCACAGACCCTTGAGGTGGTACAACTGGCAGCCCAGGCCTCAACTGGCCATAGAGACACCAGAGTTACAGGCCCTCAGGCCCATACAGGTCTGAACCCAGAAGCTCCTCCCTATATAGCGTCAGTACAGCATGGTGAGGTCATCCACATGAGCCGGGCCCAACCTCTGCATGCTTCCAGCAGTACGGATTGACAATTACAGGCCCCAGTCCGTATTGTAAACAAGCTAGTCTTGGATACAAACAGAAGACCCTGCACCGAGGCCGAGGTCGAGGGCTGCCGACTAGTAGTTTTGCTAGATACAGGTGCAGCTGTATCTGTGCTACACGACGAACACCTGGACACATCCCCTTGGTCTACCAGATGGAAGACCAACATGTCAGGAGTCGGCGGTACTAGGCTACCTGCATACCGCTGTCTACCCTTACCGGTAGAGCTAGGCCACTTAAAGGCCTCACACACTTTCCAACAAATGGTACTCCACGATCATCCTAGTATTATAGGGATCGACTTCCTTGCGCCACACGGCTGTGTGGTGGACTTAGCTAACATGCTACTGATACAGATTCAGGGTCAATATCATACCATTTTGATTCCTGATTCATACATTGTGGCAACGATATCTGCCAATGACAAAGAGTATGACATCATAGATTTGTTCAAGAATCATGAACTTTTCCAAAACTCCTACCTATTCTGCAACGACATTTGGAAGCTGCTTAAGTTAAACAAGCATGACTGTGAGAATGCACACTGTCATTGAAGTGCCAGGCCCGGCACATGAGAGGCAAAGGCAATATCCTTTCCCAACTGAGGCCTTGCCTTCCCTTAGAGAAATGATCAAGTCACTCCTCAAGCAAGGAGTAATCAAAACTTGAGTTTCTACTGCCAACTTCCCAGTATGGCCTGTGAAGAAACCCACAGGCACCTGGAGACTTACTATTGACTACAGGAAACTGAATCAGGTCACCCCCAGTTGTTCTCCAACTGTGGCATCAGCACCAGATGTGCTACGATTTCTGACCCCAGACTTGAAATGGTTCAGTGCCCTGGACATTTCCAATGGTTTTTGGTCAATGCCATTGGCTCTTAAGAGTCAATATAAGTTTGCCTTCAGCTTTGAAGGAAGACAGTACATGTGGACTTGCTTGCCACAAGGATTCCATAACAGCCCATCCCTTTTCCATCTCCACATGATGGATGCCCTCGAGAGTTTCTCTACCTCCCAATGTGTCTTACAGTATGTGGACGACCTGTTGCTGGCCACAGCCACACAGGAACAACATTTGGATCTCTTGGACAAACTACTGACTCTCATTCAGAAAGCAGGCTTGAAATGTAACCCAGCAAAAGTGCAGTTGTGTGAAAAAGAAGTACTCTTTCTGGGTCTAAAAATAACTGACCAAGGTCGAAGCCCTACCTGGAAGAAGGTACAGGGATTACAAGACTTGCCATTACCCACCAGTGTGGCAACTCTTCGAAGGTTTCTAGGTATGGTGAACTATTCGAGACATTTCATTTGTGATTTTGCTCAGAAAGCTGCTCCTCTGTATGAATTACTCAAAAAGGATGTACCATGGACTTGGGGCCCTATTCACACCCAGGCTGTGATGTCACTGAAGCAGGCCTTGGCCTCCACCCCAGCACTGGTGAACCCCAATCCAGCACTACCATTCCTTCTGGAATGTGCCACCTCTGACATTGCCATGTCAGCAGTGCTGGCCCAGAAGGTACATGAAACCTTGAGACCCATTGCATATGCCTCCCAGCTCTTGACCCCCGGGGAACAGAAGTATGGCCTTTGTGAAAGGAACCTTCTGGCCACCTACTGGGCTGTCAAGCACTTCTTGTATATCATTGGGTACTCACCACTGATCATTAACACTAACCATACACCAACCACCTTCTTGCTCTCAGACAGAGTGAAGGATGGGTTAGTCTCTAACACCAGGCTGATGCACTGGTTACTTCTTCTCCAGGACAGGGATATACAGGTACAACCAACTAAGGTTCCATCTAGGTTAGCTCATGGCCTCCTTTTCCAGGGAGAACCCCATGACTGTACACTACAGTCACCTGATCTTCCTGATCCAGGTCCTTTCCTCCCTGCCACGCCACAAATACTCAAGAATACCTCTTTGTGCCGTATCTTTACTGATGGTTCAGCATCCTACTATCAGGGAGAACAGATTGCAGGGATGGGTATTTTGGTGATTTACCCTTATGGGAACACTGTTAAGATATCTAAGCGCTGTAGTGTAGCATCATCACAATATGCAGAGATGGCAGCGGTGGCCTGTGCCCTCGAGTTCATCCAACATGGAACCGAGGATACCATCATCTTTTACAGACTCTAACTGGGTTTGTTGTTCCCTTACATAATTTCTTCCTTTCTGGCAAAAGAATTCCTTCCTCTCTTCTGATGGCAGTCCAGTGAAGTACAAAGAATTGGTAATATACATACATGCACTGGCACAGAAATTTGCACACAACTCTATGTACACAAGGTTAAAGTCCACTCTCTCCATGACTCCTATCATGCCTTCAATGACACAGCAGACACCCTTGCTAAGGAAGGGGCCCAAGGTGGGGACATCTGGATGATGGACCATCCAGAGGCTAATGCAGCTGTATACATTGCAGCACTCAAGAAGAAACCTGAACCTTTTTCCCCCTTGGACCTCTCCGCAGCCCAACAGCTTGACACTGAACTTAAAGCAGTGTTCAGATTCCTTGACATAGGTACTGAAGAGAAATTCCCACACATAACCCCTATCGAAGGCATGAAGGTAAGTTGCGCTTGTCACCAGATGACAAGCTCATTTGGTTTCAACCAGATGACTCTACCACCAAGTTGTGGGTAGTCCCCAGACACCTAAGATATGAATTCTTGCACCAAGTGCATGACACTCCTACTGGTGGATACCATGGAGCAGGAAATACCCTCCAACGACTCAAGACCACCACCTGGTGGCCTGGTATCACCAAAGCTGTTAAACAATACATAGACAATTGTCTCGTTTGTGCGCAAAACAATCCCATCCCTACCAAACAAAATGCCAAACTTTTACCACAAAGACATTCTGGCCCTTGGCATGCCATTCAAATTGATTTAATTGGCCCTCTGACCAACAGAAATAATAAGTATGCTCTTGTGGTAACTGACCTCTTCTGTAAGTGGGTAGAAGCTTTCCCCACTAAGACGTATACAGCGAAGACTACTGCCAAAATCCTGGTGGAACAGATTTTCTCCAGGTGAGGTCTACCTCTTAAGGTAGATTCTGATAAAGGAACCAGTTTTACAGGTGAGTTGATGAAAGAATCCCTTGAACTCCTTGGAGTTCAGCAGAAGTTCCACATACCTTACCACCCTCAATCCTCAGGTCAAGTAGAAAGAGCCAACAGATGGATTAAGCAAATGCTTTCCAAATTCATTGAGGACAATCCCAAAACTTGGGATTCCCTATTGCCTTTACTCCTTATGGCAATCAGGGGAACACCCTCAGCCACCACCCAGCTCACACCCTTTGAGGTGATGACTGGTAGACAGATGAGATTACCTGAACACCTGCTATTTGACCTGCACAACCCCACTGCAGACCAAGTGTCTGTGGACCAGTATGTGGAAAAGCTCAGAAAAGACCTCATACACACACACTTGAATGCTGCAAATTGCATGGGCAAGGCCCAGCAACAATCCAAAATACAGTTTGACAAACACGCACAAGAAGTGGATTGGCAAGTTGGAGATCAGGTAATGGCACTTTGATTTGCACATCCCACCCACTTCTTCTCCAATAAGTGGGAAGGCCCATACCCTATTGTCAACAAGCTCAGTCCGGCAGTCTATCAAGTTAGACTCCTCCACAACAACAAATTGACTGACAAATGGTTACATGCAAACCAGTTGAAACTGTATAACGGAGCTTAAATTACTTTTCCTCACCCCATTGGGCGGAATTGTACTAACATACTAATCTTTGATCTTCCTTTTCAGATACACTGATAAGATGGCTATCTTGTTCCATTATTTCCTCCTCTCAGGAGTGATCCCCTGCATTCAAGGCACGGTACCGGACCTCTTAAGACACCTCGATCCTCCAGCACCTCCTCCAGAGGGAGTTTCCATCAATATACTAGATAGTATGATCACTGTCCAGGAAGGTTCCGATGCTTACCTCACTGCCTCGGTTGTTGCTCCTGACAAATCTACCCTTCAAATTGAGTGGCAAACCACATCACAAGGACAAATTCTCCCCATGGCCAAACTCTCCAAAGGAACTTTCCAGGGTTGGCCCAATGCTGAATTATCCCCAAATGGTTCACTGTCCTTGTTACAAACTACATTAAGACATTCTGGTTTGTACAACATAACTGCCTTAATAGATCCTTCTTACTGTAATTCTTTGTCCAAAGATTCCGCTCACAGATTTTGTGCTATACACCACATGGCTTCTGCAGCCATGTACCTCTCTGTGTTACCACCCACTGATAAGCAGCTTTTGGAATGTCCAAAGCATACCCCCTGGTCCCTGTAGTGGTCTAACAGCCACTGCCCTCCCAGGTTCTTTGATTAATAACTTACAGTTTATGCATATACCTGTTTTGTTTAATCTTACTTACTGGAATATGAAAGAGTTTGGTATGTGTCACAATACTAATACATCAGCTTTATATAGTACATTATTACTTGATAGTTTAGCTGCATTTCAGATTCGTAAGCAAGATCCTATTGCCGGGGTCTATTCTACTGAACATAGAGGCAACTTCAGGAGAAAGCCCTCTCCTGATAATCTAAATTATAAACGTAACAAACTGAAGTTGACAGTTCTGATGTTACAGGTGCAACAGGTACTGCCACAGGTCTTTTTGGTATGGCTATGTCTATCTGGAATAAGGCAGACATTGCTGCTATCAAAAGTCATTATGCCAAGTTCTCCACTGGCTTGGTCAACAACATTTTACCTCCATTATTGCATGGTGTGAATGGCCTTAGTCAAGAAGAAAGATACACTGTATACAACATGCATGACATTGCTAAGGCATTCACTGATTCTAAAGATAAGATCAACGCACTCATACAACAGAACAATAAAGGAAGCAGATAAACAATACATTGCTAGAGAGATACCCTGCTCTGCTTATGACTCCTACATTATCACTACCATCAATAACCTCTTCCGTAATTCAGAATCTGGAAGAATTCCTGGCATTATACGTGATAGACACATTTCCAAATGGTATTGTCCAAGATGTAAAACCACTAGCTGTGCTTCCATGTGTATGCAACAGACTTTGACTATTCCTCTCTCCACAGCTAGGAATTTGGAGTTTGTGACCAGACACCCTAATACTGGTCCTTGTTTCACTGCTAAGAAATGTTCCATTACAGATACCATGTTTGTTTTTTTCACTGTCTCCTTACCATGCTTTGATCCTACTACAGCCTTGTTTGACAAGCTTGCACTGGTACATTCCATTGGGCATTTGGAAGAAGACATCTACAGAGAACGCCTGGATCTACCACCTCTACTGGTCTACCATTCTTTCCTGGATACCTGGGTGGCTCCGCACACGGACTGCTGTGCAAAAAAGCAATATATCTACCTGTGCCGATGTGATGTATTTGATGTTATACAGCCTGTTTGTGGCTACTCTCCAGACAGCATTAATTGGACTTTCACAATGGATGATAACATCACTGCAAATGGCACCAACTCTTTTGACTCAACTTTGGCTCCAGATAAGCTCTACCAATCCTATCTTGAGGAGGTTCATCGCCTGTCAACGTGGATTTCGAAGACGACCTACACCTGCCCTGTCCAGTTGCAAAAGTGGAGAGTGCCTACTGTGCGCTCACAGTATAATTCTGATGGTGAATACTGTGTAGTTACGAACTATAAAACCTACACATATGGTTCTGTTACTTGTGTTATTGATTACCCCAATTTCTGTTTTGTCCCCCACCAGAAGACTGTTATTGGACATACTGTTATAACCCCTGTCCCCCTTCTCGATGCAGACATCATTGATGGTAACCCAGATTATCTACTCATACTATCAGAATACTTGCCATACTTTAATGTACACATAGACCCACTCACACTTACACTGAAATCACTTTTAGACAGGAAAGACACACACCTCATCCACATCAGCAATAATATGACCAAAGCCAATGAAGCTGTTCTTGCCTTGATTAACGATGGAGATATGAATAACGCATTAACTAACACCTGGTTAGAGGTTACTTTTAAAGGTTTCGTTATCATACAAGCATTTTTTATTTTAATTTTGATCATTATGCTTTGCTGCCTATGGTGCACACTACACCAACACTGTGAGCAGCTCGAGTTCCTTTACAAGGCTCGCACGTCGGGATTGTAAATGACCACTTCTCCTGTCCTTTCCCTAGACATTTGCCTGTGTTGCCCTTGGAGGCAACAAGGGGGGGAATGTTACACGAGGTCCCTGCACCCTAATTGGTACCCTCAGAGGTACACCGTAGACAGCTAACACTTAGGTACTGGTTATACTAACATTTAGGGCTAAGGGCATCTACCATATAAGAGTAAATGTCAGGATATAAATGCATAATGTTGTAATCCACTTTGCTTGCTAAAACACATATATTTTGCCATGTATTTTCTGTCTATTTCTTATTAGTCAGATGCCAAGACACCTGTGTCCTTGAAGTAATTATAATATGTAAGATGGCATTGTCATCTTTTGGTGATTCATACTACTACACTGAGTTATGTAAGACTCTGTATAAGAACTCTTTTGTACTCAAATTGATGACTTTACAGAATTGTATAATGTTATCTTGGACCATGGAGCCACCTCTAATTTAGCCAATAGGGCTCATCTCTGTAACTAGAAATGTTTCTATTTTTTGGTAACCATAGAAATTATCATAGGTATATAATGTAATGCACAATCTTTATACCTCGGAGACCCGAGAGATCCCAAGAGACTACAGAGAAACCTTGAGGTGTAGGGAACGCTTAGCACTGGCTCCAGGTTTGTATTGGTAAGAACTGCTTAGAGCAACTGTGATTTATCCCTTGATAGTAATAAACTTGTTTATTACTCTAATGCAATGTGTCTGTTATTACTTGCATTCCCAATATCGTCAAGAATCTGAAAGTGAGGTTTAGACCTCTCAACACTAGGTGTTTGTAACATAATTCATTTATGTTTGTAGATATGTGTCACACTCTGAGTGGGGGGGGGTATTGTTTGGCCCAAGAAATGTTGGTGGCTGTGTTATGGTGATCTGTTATCTGCTAAATAAATATGTAGATGCATTCTAACTGGGGATGAGTGGCTTACTTTTTTTCCTGTCTGGTAGGGATGCTTTAAAGGGGCCATTGTGGACCCAACAATGGTCCAGTAATGGCTGTGGTTATCAGGGAGAGGGGTCTGATGGTCCAGTGATGGTTGTTGTTATCAGGGAGAGGGGTCTGATGGTCCAGTGATGGTTGTTGTTATCAGGGAGAGGGGTCTGATAGTCCAGTGATGGTTGTGGGTATCAGGGAAGAGGGTCTGATAGTGTTGTGATGGTTGTAATCTGGGAAAGGAATCTGATGGTCCAGTGATGGTTGTTGTTACCAGGGAGAGGTGTCTGATGGTGTTGTGATGGTAGTTGTTATCAGGGAAGAGGGTCAGATGGTGCAGTGATGGTTGTTATCAGGGAGAGGAGTCTGATGGTTCAGTGATGGTTGTTGTTATCAGAAAGAGGTGTTTGATGGTGCAGTAATGGCTGTGGTTATCAGGGAGAGGGGTCTAATGGTGCAGTGATGGTTGTGGGTATCAGGGAAGGGGTCTGTGTTGGGCAATTGAGGATTCTTAAAGGGGAAATTGCCGAACCTATGATGGCACAGTGATGGTTATGTTTATTGAGGAGGAGAAATGTGCTGGGATTGGCGGTGTTTAAACAAGTGCAATTACTGAAACTAATGAAAGGGCAATCATGGCTGTGTTTATCAGGAAATGCTATATGTGTTGGATGGATTAGAGATGCTTTACAAGGGCAATAACTGAAGCCAATGAAGGGGAAATAGTAGTTGTGTTCATCAGGAATGGGGATATGTGTTTCGGAGATTAGGGATGCTTTACAAGGGCAATTACTGGGGCCAGTAATGAGACAGTAATTGTTATGGCTATCCCAAATAGTCTCAGACTCAGCAGCTTACCAACTGTGACTGAAGAAGATGAGAGAGCTGTATCGAAGCATTTAAACCAACAGGGTATCCCATTAACTTGATTTACAGAGCTGTCTCTGTAGTCTGCATTTTGTTTTTATTCAAGTCAAAGTCTGCCTAATCCAAATGGTAGGAGATGATTGCCGGATGTGGGGGCTATAGGTTTGATTCCCTACCAAGAATTATCTATGAGGAAAGCAGCTCTTAGCTCATGCTAAAGGGTCAGGATTCATGAGAAAGGCTAAAGGGTTATTCAGGGAGTGTAGCTGCCAACCAAACTGCAGTGCATTAATTGTTTGCTTCTAAGAGTCTTCCCAAAGGCCTAGGCTGTGCTGGTGCCTAGTATTCTTGACCTTTCTAGCTTCATCTATTTTTTTGACAGTTATGGATATGATTAGAATCAGGTCCTCTAAGGTGAATTCTGCGCATGCATGCCTAACTCTGATGTGCAGTGTTTACCGTACATCAAAGACTGTTTTTCTATCTTGCTACAAGGCAGGACAATGGAGACTAGCTCCTGGGAGATTTCTGTTTACAGACTGCACCAGTCTGACTTTTGCAGCCTGTAGCTTTTGGACAAACACAAATACTAGTTTTGTGACTAAAATAATGCCTTGTTGGCAGGACTGAGCACAGAACTTTCATCTTCTTCATAAGGTTAAAAATAGACTGTGTTCTACTACCTTGGCTCGGGGGGGGGGACCTATTCTTCCCCATAACAATGCTTAATATTTCCATTCTGGATTATTCCAGAAAGATCCCTACAGGCCAAATATTGACTTAAATTTTAGTTTTTGGTTTCAGAGTTCTTTTCTCCAAAATAAATTTGTATTTATTCTGTCAAAAGCAGATAAATTTACTGTACAAGTACAATATTCAGCGGGTTTAAGAAATAGCTTAGAACCTAAAGTATTTAAAAGTCTGTAACAGCAGTTCATTACACAGCATGAATTAATAGTAGCAAAATGTTAACAATAACAATATGTGATTCAATTCAATCCTCTTAGCCTAGGAGCAGCTTAGAAACAATGTTATTAGGAGACTGAGACTAACATCCTTCTTAGTGCTTTCTGTTCAATTTTTTCAAGGCTTAGAAAAGGGGGGCCATATTCTTTCAAAGACCACTATCTTTTACTGACTGAATAGCTGACTCTTTCGTTGCTTGCTACAAAGTTCATCTGGTCAAACCATTCTTTTAAATATGGTGGTTTTTTTCAGTTCCTCAAAAGAATTAGTTTGAGACTTAGTGTTTCTAGACAGACCAACGTTTTCAGGGGTAGCTTAAAGTGGGACTAAGGTGAACATTTCTGGCATCAGTAAATAAAAAATTTGGATCAGCATAGACCCAATCAGCATCATGCCAAAAATGAAATCTCTAAGTTACATTGTTTAAAAGTTACAAGTCATTACAAGTCACGACAAAGTCTCCTGTTGGCTTCCTTAACATACTGGGTGTGCAAGCCTGTGTTGAGTCTCCCCCCTCCCCGACTTTATATGGAATAATGACAATGCCTCCCCTGGCTGCTTTACCTCCTGCCAAATTAGTTTCTTAAACCCACAGCACTCACCATGTACCTTGGGCTGTACTAACTGCAATATGCTGTACCTCTATGTGAGATAGCCTACAATTGTAAATAGTCAGACCAATTGCTATTATTTCATGTAGTTTTTTGTCTCTGTACTTGTGCACCCATACTCTGTAACTACCTTTCTGTGTTGTCCTCCTGTCAAGATGTGGACCCTTTGAAAAAGAGCATTTTGCTCAAAGGTTATGTCTGAATGATGAAATAAACAAATGCATAACATTTTACAACCCTAAATTGATCTCCTGTTCAGAAAAGCTAGTTTCACTAAAGAGCTGCTGCTGATGTCATCTTCTGCATTCACAGTCTAGTCCTCCCTGTCAGCAAGCTTCTAGGACCTGTTTCTCCAAAGTTTAATTTGATTTATGGAAGTTCCTCAAATGCCTTTTCACATATGTCATTGCCAGCCATGTTTCAGATGTTGAAGCTGCAATTTGTTTTGTAAAAAAGTCTGTCATAGTCAGTTTTGTTGATGTTTTATCAGCACTTTGTTTCTGCCTGCCCTCCAGTTTTTTATGTTTGCTTGCACGCATGCACAAGAAACATTTTGTCACAGCTTAGGAGAGAAGCGGGGTTTTGGAGGTGGGGCACTGTGGGGGCCAATATTCCCAGTGCCTTTTGAAGCTTGGCCAGCTTTTCCCAATGCGGTGGCACACTGCTGCTGACACTAGTTCAGCCAGCGTGCCACCACCTTGAAAGGAATCCGCCGCTGCAATGATGGAGCGACCCATCATTGCAGGGCGGTCCCTTGTCTAGTGTAAAATTTCTTATAATATGGTGGCAGGTGGTGCCTCTTGCTGTCCACCTCAGAGTCCCCATGAAAGCTGACTTGGGGGTTCCCAATCCCCCTGTTGGCATGTCCCCATCACCTGTTTATTTGCTAATGGGGTAGCCCAATCCCCGACAGCATGATGCACCCCCCATTTGTTATATTCCAAAGGGGGGCCCAATCCCTCTCAGCTCATGTGCTCACTCTCTCCCTCAACCACCACACTGTATAGTTGATGGGGGTGTCCAATCCCCATCTCCCCAGTGCCCACCTCACGAGCAAACACCTGGCCAGGTGGCACACTGGGAGCCCACCCCAGCATGCCAAAAGTGCCCTGTGATGTCTTTATTTAATTTTAAATCCTGTAAAAAAAGAAAATGGTCCCTCGTTGAGCCCCATGCCCCCCTCCCCCAACCCGCACCCACCTGCTGCTCACTCTACTTCCCCACACTCCCCTCACCCCATACTTACCTCTGGAGCCTGGCACAATGATCTTTGGTGGACCAGGAACACGTCTGCACTCTCCAAAGCTGACCGTGAACTAAGAGAAACCCGGTATGCTGTAAAATGACATACATGTGTTTTTTTTCAACTTTGGCGCATATCGTGGCAATTTTTTTGAATTTTGGCACCACATTTTCAACATGGGGTTCTTTGGGACCCCATCTCATGAATTCAGTCACTGTCATCTCATTATTCAGTCCCAAAAGGTGATTTTGCAGTCACTGTGCAGAATCACCTTTCTGGACTGATTAATGAAATGACAGTGTTACTGTCCATGAGGTGGGCTCTTAAAAAGCCTATGTTGCAAATTTGGTGAAAAAATTCCAAAAAATGACTGTGTTATGAGCGTGCATTGCCCAGTTTCTATGTATGCTCATAACTTCGTGAATTTGTAATATTTTCATTCCAGGTTTACAACATTGGCATTTTTCCTCACTTCCTTATGAAGAGTATAGCTGTTATTTTTCACATCCTAGCTGAAATGTGTTTTCACACTCCCAGTGCAGATTAACACGATTGCTTGTGGGAAATCAATGTTTGGGACAGATTAAGAAAATCACAGTGATACTGTTCATGAGCAGAGGTCCTAAAATGCCTATGTTGAAAATTTGGTGACAAAAGTCCATAAAATGACTGTGTTACAAGCATGTGTTGAGCAGTTTCCATGCACCCTCGTAACTTCGCAAATTTGTAATTTTTTCACTCCAGATTTTCAACATTGGCATTTTGCTACACCTCCTTTTGAACAATACAGCTGTCATTTTTCATATCCTGCCCAAAATATGCATTTGCCCATCTGGCGGACAATGGCATGGTCACTGTGAGAAATTAATGTTTCGGACAGATTAAGAATCACAGTGACAGTGTTCATAAGCAGAGGTCACAAAATGCCTATGTTGTAGTCTAGTAGACCAGGGAGGGGCTATGGACATAGCCTACCTAGACTTTAGGAAGGCATTTGACACAGTCCCACACAAAAGATTAATAGTCAAATTAACCAGCCTGGGAGAGGGTCCCAGGGTGGTAGCCTGGGTAAAACACTGGCTGGACAACAGGACACAGAAGGTAATTGTAAATGGAGTCTACTCTGAGGAAAGAGGGGTTACTAGTGGGGTACCGCAGGGTTCAGTCAGTACTGGGTCCAGTTCTTTTTAATGTCTTTATAAGTGACATTGCAGAGGGACTGGAAGGAAAAGTATGCCTTTTTGCAGATGACACAAAGATTTGCAACAGGGTTGATACACAAGGAGGCATGGAAAGGATGAGAAGGGACTTGACAAGGTTGGAGGAATGGTCAGCAGTATGGCAGCTAGGATTCAATGCAAAGAAGTGCAAAATAATGCACCTGGGAAACAAAAACCCAGGGGAAGATTACACAATGGGGGGGGTAGTAACAACAACAAAAATGGAAAAAGACCTGAGGGTAATCATATCAGATGATCTTAAGGTAAGCAAGCAATGTGGGAAGGCAGTAGGGAGGGCTGGGGGGATACTGGGATGCATAGGGAGAGGCATCACCAGTAGAAAACAAGAAGTTGTTATCCCTCTGTACAGACAGTTGGTGAGATCCCATCTGGAGTACTGTGTCCAGTTCTGGAGACCCCATCTCTGCAAGGACATAGACAGGATGGAGGCAGTCCAGAGGAGGTCAACTAAAATGGTGCAGGGTCTGCAAGAGAAACCACACGAGGAGAGACTAAAGGAGCTTAATATGTATACCCTTAAGGAAAGGGGGGGGGACATGGTAGAAACTTTTAAGTACCTCAGTGGAATCAACAAAGTCCAGGAGGGTAGCATCTTTCAGAAAAAGAGTTGTGCAAGAACAAGGGGACACAATTTGAAGATAGAGGGAGGATGGCTCAGGGGCAATGTGAGGAAGTATTTTTTCACAGAGAGCATGGTGAATGCATGGAACAGCCTTCCTGATGAGGTTGTGGGGTCTAAAACTGTGGGAGAATTCAAGAACGCATGGGACAGAAATAAGGTCATTTTTGTGGGGGGTAGGAAGAAATAGGCTATTGGTTAAATAGGATCTGCAGCTTATCCTGTAGGTAGGGAAATGGGCAGACTAGGTGGGCCATGCGGTCCTTATCTGCCGTCAAAGTCTATGTTTCTATGTAAGTGAAAAAGATGTTCCAGGACTAGAGGGCATGGGATGAAGTTGGAGGGAGGATGATTCAGAGGAAAGGTGAGGAAGAATTTATTCACAGAACGGGTGGTGGACAAATGGAACACCCTGCCAGAGGAAGTGGTAGGGGCTGAAACAATCACAGGATTTAAGAATGCATGGGATAGACATAAAGGAATTCTGGAGGTCAGGGTTAAGGGGCAACAGACTTCTAGGAAAACATAAAGTGAACTTACAAACTCAAATGGGCAGACTGGGTGGGCCATAGGCCCTCATCTGCCAACACTGTCTATGTATCTATGTATCTATGTATTCCCATTTGCTATACCAAAGCTTGCTAAATCATTTTGCAAACATTGTTTCCCTTGTAAGATGTAAAGGTTTGGGGTTGCAGCACCGAGAAGAAAAGGGGCAGGGCTATGCAGATAAAATGGAGCACTGAAATAAAAAGTTTATTTCATGGAAAACAGTACTTTTTGGCAGTTAGAATGGTTGGAGACTGATTCACAACTCCTACAGGTTACTATGCCCATTTGCTATGGCAACCTTCCATAAATCAATTTAAACTTTGGAGAAACAGGTTCTACTGTATAAGCTTACTGACAAGGAGAACTAGACTGTGAGTTCAGGAGATGACATCATCAGCAGCTCTTCACTGAAACTGACTTTTTTAGACACGTAGTGAAATCAGGGTTACAAAATAGCTCATAACTTTAAAACTAAGTAAAGTAATAAGCACATTTTTTGATATGGGATTTATCGCGGGTATGCTTATTCTAATTCTGAAAATGTAGCAGTTTTGGCCAGAGTCCCCTCTTTAAAGTTTGACACTATTCAGTGTCAGTAGGTAGCACACTCACCTCTGAGGCCGGGAGATCAGAGGGCTGTGGGTTCAGTTCCCACTTCTTTCACTTGGGTTAATATCCCAGTACTGACACTGTAGCGCAGCATGAGAGGGGTGCTGCACTTCTAAGATGCTGTCTTTCAGATGAAACGTTAACCGAGGTCCCATCTGCCTGGATTGGCTGTAGTTCAGGAGGATGTTTATTTATTTAGCTTTTGTTGACCGGGTAAGTGCACTAGACAAATCCTGCCTATTTTCAGCCACGACCCGGGGGAAGGGGATACGGATGAATGCCAACTGACCTTGAACCAGATTAAGCTGTTGGTGGTATTTTTAGTGAATGAGGGAAATTTGGTCAGGACACCGGGGAAATTCCCCTACTCTTTTCGATAAGTGCCATGGGATCTTTAACATCCACCTGAACTACCACCAATCCAGGCAGATGGGACCTCGGTTTAATTCATCCCATCCGAAAGATTTGGACCTCAGGAAGTGCAGCACCCTCTCCATGCTGCACTACAGTGTCAGTACTGGGATATTAACCCAAGTGCCAGATGTGGGAACTGAACCCACAGCCCTCTGATCTCCCGGCCTCAGAGGCGAGTGTGCTACCTACTGAGCCACCGACACTGACTGTTAAAGATGTTAAAGATCCCATAGCACTTACTGAAAAAGTAGGGGAATTTCCCCAGTGTCTTGGCCAAATTTCCCTCATTCACTTAAAAAAAAAATACCACCAACAGCTTAATCTGGTTCAAAGTCAATTGGCATTCGTCTGTATCCCCCTTCCCCAGGTCGTGCCTGAAAATAGGCAGGATTTGTCTAGTGCACTTACCCGGTCAACAAAAACTAAATAAATAAATAAATATGAGGGGAAAATTCCTAGCATAAATAAAGAGGGGAACAGGGACATATTCTCACTGATGACCTTAGCATGTGAACAAGGCCTGCTTCCAAATGATTACACCTACAGCTGTTAGCGTTATCACTGAAATCTGTGTTATGTAGTTTAACTCGAAGCATGCAGTATAGAACCCTTGCAAAATGCTGAGCTGTATAATCTGATGTTGTAGTTCTTTACAGCTGTGGTAAACCATCTCCTGGGAGTATATTCCTGTGTGCAGTTCTCCCTCCACTGTCCTTTTGCTTTAGTTATTAGAAATATGGATGAAGTGTTTTTAGACATTATTTTATAAATTAAACTCACTCCTGTTTTAAGGGAGCCTATTCTGAGTGTTTGGTTCCATTTACAGTACTTTGGCAAGGTATAATCAGCCAAGAGTATAACTTTGTGATGAGCATCTCGGATTTGTAAATAATAGTAAAATTCCATTAAAGTTTCTTCAAAAGACAGAAGTGATCTGTCTTCCTGATTTAATACATCTTGGACCCTTGCTATGCCTCCTTTGGCCCATCCTGGATTGTTGAATATACTATTCCCGTAAACAAACAGCAAGTTTTCCCAAAGAGGTATACAACCTAGAGGGATTCAGTTTGGGTATTGAGGATATCTGTATTTTCAGTTATTTAATAGAGCTGTTTATGCATGGATTGTCTCTGATATCTCTAAGAGTTTATAAAAATGTAAAGTCTGACATATAGTGAGGTTCGATGAGATATTTTAACATGGATAACCAAAAAGGGAGACTATTGGAACTACAAGTATCTTCCAGTAAGTCTGTTTAAAGAGAAAAGCACATTGATATTTCTTCCAGCATGGGAGAGCTTAATCACCATGAGGTCCTCACTTTGTTAACATAAACCTGGGGTTTTCCCACCCAAAGGAATAGTCTGATGATTCTGTCTAGTGATTAAGGGATTTTCTGTCCATTAGGAGAAGGTTGTTTTGAAATATGTGTAGTGTCCCAGAGTTGGTGGCACCACAGAAAAATAGAAAAATGCTCAGTTTTATAGGGTGCTCAAGAAGTGCCCAGGTGCCCAGTTTAAAATGCCAGCATCAAACCCTGTTACTAAGCCTGCCAAAGTACTGTAAATAGTTCACAAATAATGACAAAGTTAAATGCAATGCATTGCTACACAAACAGAATGCCAGGCTGAGCTATGGAATGCCCACGGTGTGGCACCTGCCATCCTTCCAGAACAGGAACAGAGAGTACTGCAGTTTGAAAAATTAGTTTCTATTGAAGAGAATCGTGGTGATTGTGGAGGAGTGAGGACACAGAAAGCAAGGAGGGATGAGAAGTGCTTACCAGAAGGGCTGAAGCTGTTCCTGAGGGCTTTGCTGTGTGCCTTTCTGCCTCCAGTCACTGAAGACAAAAGCCTACTGTCAAGCTTCGGGTTTGAGGTGCCATGGTGAGCCGCCTGAAAGTGGAAAGAAGTCCTGTTGTCCCCCGGAAGGGCTTGATGCCCATTTTGCTGTTTTAAGTCCAAAATTAGTGTTTCAGTTCCTCAGTGGTGGTGGTAGCGTTGCCACATTGTTTTGTGATGTTCCAGGACCTTTATGAGGTCCCTAGCTGTCTTGCACCTGCCTGAATCTCCCTTCCCCCTCGGGCAGCACCTCCCGACTCCCATCTTCAGTTCCTGCCTCCTGGTGGTGTGGTGAGTCGGTGGCAGCACACTGCAACTTTCTGGCCACCCTAAAACTATAAAAGAGTGTTATTTATTTTGTTTTAAACATTTTGTGCTAGGCACAAGGGAAAACTGCCAAGCGTTATGAAGAGGCAGGCCACGGGCTCTGTATCCAGTGAAGTCCAGCCTTCAGGGCCCAGCAATGCCCACAGGGGAGGGATCAACCAAGGGAAGGCCTCAGAAGGGCTGTAAATATTCATGAGAGGGCTGTGGTTGGGTGAGTGAGTGACGGTTTAGCCTAAGTCAGGTCCAGAAATTAAAAGGGACCAGCCAAGCAGGCCCAGCATCTTAAAGGCGCACAGATTAAAAGGGGCCAGGGCTACAGAATGGCCCAGTATTTAAAAGGGGCACAGCAACAAATCCCAGCAATAGAAAAGCCAGACCCAGACAGTTAAAGGGGCCCAGACAAAGCAGGCCCAGCTCTTAAAGGGGCAATACAGGCCTAAATATTTATTTAGAAGGGCAAGTGAAGTCCAGGACCCAGGGGCACATTAGGCCCACTGCTACATATAGTGGCAAGTTAGGCCTGCTGTTGTTTAAAGGAGGTGAGTTAGGTCCACTTCTGTTTAAAGTGGCAAGTTAGGCCCACTGCTACATTAAAGGGGCAAGTTAGGCCCACTGTTACATAAAGGGACAAGTTAGGCCCACTACTGTTTAAAGGGGGCAAGTTAGGCCCACCGCTGTTTAAAGGGGCATGTTAGGCCCACTACTGTTTAAAAGGGGCAAGTTAGGCCCACTGCTACATTAAAGGGGCAAGTTAGGCCCACTGCTACATTGCACTGCCATTTAAAGGGGCAACTTAGGCCCACTGCAAGCCATTTAGATTCCCCTGATGTCATAGGGGCCCTGCATCATTAGTGACCCCAGTTGTTTTAGGAGTCTAGCTATCCATATAGAACCGCAGTAACAGAAAGAACCTGATCTAGTCAGAAGGACCCATGTTAGATAGGTCCACCAGTGCTAGGGTTCAACCAGAAAAGTGAATTGCCTGTATATTTACTGTGGTCTGGACATTGAGACTGAATAATTGACCACTGCAATAAGAATCAAGATTTTATTTGCATTGAAATTATTGTTACAAACAGTGGAAGTGCCAGAAAGTATTGCTTTGTTGACAGCATTTCAAGTTACAAGGTGTTCAAATCAGTCTTCAGAAATTTTCCAGAAGCCTTTCACCATTGGTATCAAGATCAATCTTCTCCAACGTACTCCAGAAGTCATCTTCAGTGCATCTTCAAAGAGCTCACAATCGCATAAAAGAACTAGGGAAAGATTACAAAGCAAAACTCCTACCACAATACATTTAGATCTTTACTACCTAAGGTATTACCTCCGGAAGTGCATTTTAAAGCTAGTTCAGAGAGCTGTGTCCCTCTAGAGTCCCAAGATGATATGATATACATTTCAGACACAAGTATCAGTTTAAACTCTGTGTCTCCACATCCCTTCTGTGAGTCATCTAGCTCCTCCTTTTAGAATCAGAACAATACAAACATGATTTCCTATGAGAAGGTATATTACATAATGTGACATCAGCAAAACCCATTTCCCAAATTATGAGTCTTTGATCAACCAGTTCCTTTGAAGTTTACAGCTCTGCAGTCCATCACCCAGGTGTGAGATAGCCAACAGGAATCAGCTAAATGATATCCTGTCCTGATGTAATAAAATATATATTTAGCTTCCAACTTCAAAAGCATGAGGTCATAAAAATGCCATAAAATGCAATTTCTCAAAGAAGTTAATTACATTACAGATATCTCCTGGTCAGTGTAATACATCCTGTGATTTCAGATGCTGACACCTTGTAATTTAATAGGGCAAAATCTCACAGACTGACATTTCATACACTGACCATTTATTTATACTACCAATATCATACAATAATCATAACCAGCTGGCCAAGCATCACAATCCTCCCCACCTAGACTGAATTTGGGGGCCCTATCTCCTGCATAGGATGAGCTCCCTAAGTCAATTCAGTCTTCATACAGACATGACATGCCATCTGCGTTCTAATTGGTTGCTCCAGCCCTATGTAAGATCATCATGTTATACCCTTGCAAGGCAAGACTCCATTATAATAGTCTACCATTAGTTTTTCCCATTTGTGTCAGCCAAACCAGGGGGTTGTGGTCAGTTTGTACCTCAAAATGCTGCCCGTATAAGTATGGTTCTAACTTCTTTAGGGCCCACACTATGGCAAGACACTCTTTTACCACAGTACAGTAAGCTGCTCCCTGGGAAGAACCTTTTTACTCAGGTACACTACAGGGTGATCTTTCCCTTGGTTGGATGTCTGACTCAGTACTGCCCCAATACCCATGTCTGCGGCATCAGTCTGAACTATACAGGGTCTGCTATAGTCAGGACTTGTCAATACAGGAGCACTGCACAGTGCCTCCTTCAGTCTGGTAAAAGCTTTTTCACATGCTGATTCCCAGGTAATTTTCTTAGGCAACTTTTTCTTTACCAAGTCAGATTGGGGAGCAGCCAGGGCACTGTAATTGGGTACAAATTTCCTATAGTACCCGGCTATCCCTAGAAAACTCCTGACCTGCTTCTGCATTTCTGGTCTGGGCCATGCCTTGATCACCTCTATTTTTACTTGGTTAGGATGGAGCTGTCCCTGGCCTACAACATGCCCGAGGTATGCCAATTCAACCATGGCCATCTGGC
This sequence comes from Neoceratodus forsteri, assembly GCA_016271365.2. Taxonomy (NCBI): domain Eukaryota; kingdom Metazoa; phylum Chordata; order Ceratodontiformes; family Ceratodontidae; genus Neoceratodus; species Neoceratodus forsteri. The sequence continues at coordinate 1,368,188,333 of CM057459.1, forward strand.
ACTTCTCAGCTTTGACAGTGAGCCTGGCCCTCTGTATCCTGCCCTTAGGTGGGACAGGTGTTCCTCCCAGCCAGCACTAAAGATGGCAATGTCATCCTGGTATGCCAAGGTATACCCCCTCAGCACCATTTAACACCTGGTTCACCAACCTTTGGAAAGTAGCCAGGGCATTCTTCATTCCGAAGGGCATTACTTTAAATTCAAATAAGCCTATCGAAGTGATGAAGGCTGACCTCTCTGTAGTTGTGTCAGTTAACTCTACCTGCCAATACCCCTTTGTCAGGTCAATAGTTGTAAGGTATGTCGCCCCCTCCCAGCTTGTCCAGGAGTTTGTCCATCCAGGGCATTGGGTGGGCATCTGACTTCATGACTGTATTCAGTCCATGATAGTCCACACAGAAATTAGTAGAGCCATCTGGCTTGGGCACAAGGACTATGGGTGAGGCCCAGGGGCTGTGGGATCTCTGGATTACCCCTAAATCCAGCATTTCCTCCACCTCCCTTCTAATGTCTATTGGACAGCCTCTGACACCTGATATGCTTTCCGCCGTCCGGGCGTCTGTGTCACTGTCTCCACATCGTGCATTGCCAAGGGGGTTAGTCCAGGCTTGGCATTAAACAGTGGGGCAAAGTCTGCTAAAACCTCCCTTACTCCCTGGATCTTGCCCAGGCCAGCTGGGGTGACAATTTAACTGCCTCCACAGAGGACTCCTGCTTGCTTTCTTCCAGCAAGTCCAGAAGGGGGTCTCCTTTGTCTGTTCCCTTCCCAGGACTATATACTGCAAACATCATGTCAGCCCCATTAGCACATGGCTTCATCATGTTGACATGGTACAGTCTTTCTGCATGTCTTCTGTCAGGTAACTCTATGATATAGTTCATGTCATTTACCTTTCTAACTACTTTGTACGGTCCTGCCCACTCAGCCTGCAGCTTGTCTTTCTGGACTGGGATAAGGACCATGACTTCCTGACCCACCGTGTATGAGTGAGCTCTGGCTCTGTGGTCGTACCACACTTTTTGTTTCTATTAGACAGCTGCCAGGTTGCTCTGGGCTGTCCCCATAAGCTCCTTCAGCCTTTCCCTAAACATAAGGATGTAATCCACTATGGGAGTTCCCTGGGTGGTGTGCTTGCCTTCCCAGTCCTCCTGGATCAAGTCTAGGGGCCCACGTACCTGGCATCCATATAACAGCTCGAAGGGGAAAACCCTGTCAACTTTTGGGGCACCTCCCTGTATGTAAACAACAGGTGGGGAAGGTATTTCTCCCAGTCCCTCCCATGCTGTTCAGCAAATGTTTGGAGCATTGACTTCAAGGTACCATTAAATCTTTTCACAAGCCCATTGGCTTGTGGGAGATAAGTGTTGTGCACCTCTGCAGCACCCAACACTTCTTCCACAAACATTTCATCAGGTCCGACATGAAGGAACCCCCTCAATTAGTGATAACCTCCTTCGGAAACCCAACACAGGAGAAAATCCCAAGTAAGGCATCTGCCACTTTGTCCTCAGTGAGGATAGAGTGACTGCCTCTGGATACCAGGTGGCATAATCCACCACAGTCAGGATGAACCTCTTCCTGGAGGAGCTGGGGGTATTTAAAGGCCACACAATATCCATTCCCACCCTCTGGAATGGCTCCTCCACTATGGGTAATGGAATTAGGGCAGCTTGGGTTTTCTTACCTGCCTTCCCTATTTCTTTGCACCGGTGACAAGACCTGCAATACTCCTTCACCTGCTGGGTGAAGTTAGGCTAATAGAAATTCTGGGCAAACCATGTGTAGTGCGTGCGATTCCCAGATGACCAGACAAGGGAATATTGTGTGCAATCTTGAGCAACTGCTGCCGGTACCCCTGGGGAATGACAAGCTGTCTGCCTATCACCCCTCCCTCTGTCTTCACATCCTGAGTATACATCAGCCCATTGTCCCAATAAATGTTATGTTTCCCATCACCTCCTTGTACTCTGTCAGAGTCTGCCCAAACCCTCAGCTTCTCTAGACAAGGGTCACTTTTCTGAGCAGCTGCAAACTTCTTACACATTCCCAAGGCATGGGACAAGTCCCCGTCAGTATCTAAACTAGGGTCCCTAGCTCTAGCGTCTGGGCACTCAGGATCACTGTCATCCCTAACACTCTGACAATGGGTCACCACTCCTTCTTCAAAGTAACCCTCCGTAGCTGTGTGGTTAACTGCTACTGGGGAAATTTCTACCCTCCTTTCATTAATCACCATATCAGGAATTACAGGCTGGGGAACCAGCCTCCCAGTGATTTCCACACTGGCTTCTATGGGGTCTTGGGAACTTCAGTTTCCTCTTCCTGCATGGCTATGGGTTACTGCACACACCATCCCCTGTTTGCAATTGTTGCCAAGGATGATGTCAACTGCTAAAGTTTTGGCTACAACCACCTGTTGCACAGTTCCCCCTGTTTCACCCCAGTCTAGGAGAACACTGGTGAGTGGCAATGTTTTCTCCTCACCAGTGAGCCCTTGTACAGTTACAGATTTATTGGTTATAAGCTGACTAGGCTCTGCCAGATCCCCTTTTACCAGTGTCCGGGAATTGTAGTTCCCTGTGTCCCTTAACCCTTGTGTCTGTACACCATTCACCGTGACTGGGTGCATGTGTTCCCTCATGTTCACAGGCATGCTTCCAGGGACACACAAACAACCCACTTCTTTCCTAGCCCCATTTTGTGTATTGCTTGTCCTTTTGGGACACTGTCTGGCAATATGCCCAGTTTCTTTGCAAACCAAACATTTGTTTCTTGTCTCAGAAAATTATTTTCTTTGAAACCTGGAGCTAACTGGTTTTGATGGAGGCAGTGAGGGTTTTAGCTGCCCTGAAAGTGCACTTTTCCCTTTCGGCACTGCCTCGCCCACCCCATTCACTCTTAGAGCAGGTCTGCTCTTGGCATAACGGACCAAGAGTTCAGCAGCCTCTTGCACTGTTTTGGGATCTTGGTCCTCCTGCCAGGATTTCAGCTCTGCTGGGCATGACCACAAAAACTGCCCTAACAATATAGCATTTTCAATTTTATCTACAGAGTTTGCTTCAATTCCTTCCCACCAACATTTTAAAAACTGACGTTTTTTCGTGGCTCGCTCCTCATTGCTCATGTCAGGGCTTCTCCTGAGCTTATGGAATTTAGCTCTGTATGCCTCTGCACTTAAATCAAACTTTTTTAAAAGTGCAGCTTTAAATTTGCTGTAATCATTACTGTCCTTATTGTCCATTTGATCAAATGCATCCCGAGCTTTCCCAGTAAGTAGCGGGGATAGCTGGAAGCTCCAGGACCCTCCAGGAATCTTTGCCTGAATACAAACTTTTTCAAAGGAATTTAAAAAGGCATACATATCCTCACCCTCTTTAAATTCAGCTATCAATTTGGAATTTAATTTATAACCTAGTCCTGTAGTTCCAGTTAAACCCAAGCCACTTACCTGCTCTGGTGCTGGTGGTTGGAGTCATAGCTTCTCCAGTTAATGTTGCCTCTGGTGCTCAAGCTCTTCAGGGTTAGCTTCTCACCATTCACGTTCCGTTTCTCGCCATTCTCACTCCACCTCTTGCCGTTCTCGTTTAGCCTCCCTCTGGAACTCCAGCTCCATTCTGCACAACTCAATCTGCAGCCTGATTGCTTCTGGCTACAGAATGTTGGTTACCTTCCCCTGCTGCTGTGGCCCTTGGCTTTTACTGGCCCCGCTGTCCTCCTAACTGGATCTGGACACTGCACTGGCCACTGGCCCCTCCATGCCCAAGGTTTGGTCCTTCTCAGTCACAGTCTGTGACTCAATTCTGTGGGCATCTGCTGCCATCAGGGCATCCACGAGGTTCTGCTTGGTAGCTCTCCCCACATGCAGGACTCCTCTGTCCTGACACAACTGCTTCAGATAGTCTGCAGTGTACCCACTGTAGCTGGAAACCATCTTCTTCCCTAACTACTGCTACTCTAACTTGCACTTTGCAAAAAAAAATAAAACAGTTAGGAACTTTGACTGTAAATAAAATTATATAGTTCTGTTTCTTTTTAAAAAAAACACTGCCTTCTTTTGCAAGTGAGCTGTACAGTATTAAGCCGACACACTGAACAGTTAAAGCTTGTGTTACTAAATTTATTGTACCACTGCCAACCAAATCTGTCATAAATGCACTTCACAGGTCAGGCCCTCTGCTCCCACAGTGCCAACATCAGAGCACAATACTGTGAACAGGTAACAGACAGGGTAACCCTCCTGTCTGCTTTTGGGTCTGAATCACCTTTAGTCTCAAGTTCTGGGGGATTCAAACTGGAGATGCAGCAAATTTAAAATCCACTGGAGAAGTGAATGCTAAGTGGCCACTTCATGTTGGCACTTTGCTACATGGAGTGCCCCATAGGAAAGGCTCACTTCACCTTGTTATTATTATTTTGCATTGTTATTCTGCCTTAAACGCGAAGTAAGATGGAGTGATGACAATATTGGAAGCATCCCACCCACACAGTCACCAGAATGAATGTGCATCTCCAAAGTGCTACTGTCTTGTGTCCAGAAAATTCTGCAGTGCTGATGAAGTGAAATGAGAGTGTAACAAGAAATGCAAAGTCTCCCAGAATTAATGGCACACTCAGTCAAGCACACAGTAGTCAGGTCACACACAGAGTCACCAGAATTAATGTGCATCCCCAAAATGCTACTGTCTTGTGTCCAGAAAATTCCCCAGTGCTGACCAAGTGAAATGAGAGCGTAACAAGAAATGCAGTCTCCCAGAATTAATGGTGCCATGCAAACGCAGATAGATTAAGATTGTGATGCACACTCAAGGGATGCATACAAAAAGGTACAACAACACCTAACCAGTGTTCACAAGTCACAAATCCAAATCTGGAAAGGAATACATTTTGCCAGTTGGAGGATTAGTGCATGGCAGTAACAGTCCCCTTCCAGTAAAAATACCACAAAGCAGTATAAACAAGCATTTGTCAATGCTGAATGTTTGCTTGCTGGCAATGGCAGTGGTAGTGTAGAAGTTACAGAGCTGCGTAATAGGAATGGCAGTGAAGTATTGAACTGAAGCCAACCCCACCACCACCCTGCAGAGAGTGACAGGCAGTGGGGTGTGCGTTTGGGTCGTCAGGCATAACAGCCACGCCATTTCACCACACCCCACTCTGCAGAGACTGACAAGTGTCACGTGTTCCTTGGGGTCTTTGGCCCTTATCGCACCCATTTCATTAGGAAATGTGGTGAGATGGAGTCGATAGGAGAATGGGGTAAAGTTTGGGGCGAAGAGTCCAGGCATACCTCGATGCCTCTCAGTGATGACTGCAGGGTGTGGAATGGTATGAGCATCACAGGCAAGAATCCCAAGTCATACCCCTGATTCCTGTCATTCTCTATAGGGTTGTGCGATTTAGTTGAAAAGCCTAATACCTCAGGCATTTGTTGGTATTTTAACTCCAAATTTTCAACATGTTTGTTTTGTGACCCCACCTCATGAACAGGGGGAATATCAGTTTGGTAGCCGAAAGCTGCTTATGCACAGTGACTACAGGATTTAGCACCACAGGTGCAAAAATATTCCGAACAGGATGTAAAAAATGACAGCTGTACTCTTTCATGGGGAGGTGTAAAAATGGCTATGTTGCAAATGTGTAGTGAAAATATTTAAAAAAATGGTGAAGTCACGAGCGTACATAGAAACTGTGCAACGCACACCCGTTATATAATTAGGTTGGGGATATTTTATAGCAGATTGTCAACTGAGGCATTTTGGTGCCTCCGATCATGAACAGTGTCACTGTGATTTTCTTTATCTGTGCCGAACAATGATTTCCCACAGCGACCACGCATCTCTGCACTGAAAGTGTGAAAACACACTTCGGCCATGTTGTGAAAAATGGCAGCTGTACTGTTCATAAGGAAGTGTTGAAAAATGCCGCTAGTGAAAATCTAGACTGAAAATATTACAAAGTCATGAACTAACGAGGATGCATGGAAACTGCACAATGCTCACTCGTAACACAGTCATTTTATGGACTTTTGTCGCAAATTTTCAACATAGCCATTTTAAGACCTCTGCTCATGAACAGTGTAACTGTGATTTCCTTAATCTGTCCTAAACATTGCTTTCGCACACCAACAGCACCATTGTGCACTACAGGTGCGATAACACATTTTGGGTGACATATGAAAAATTGCAGCTGTACTGTTCATAAGGAAGTTTAATAAAATGGACATGTTGACAATCTGGAGTGAAAATATTAAATTTGCAAACTTACGAGCATGCATAGGAACTGTGCAATGCACACTCGTAAAAGTCATTTTCAGGCATTTTTTCACCAAATTTTCAACATAGCCATTTTAAGATCTCTGCTCATGAACAGTGTCACTGTGGTTTTGTTAATGTGTCCCATACATTGAGTTTGCACACCGACTGCGCCATTGTGCACTACATGGGCGGAAACACATTTTGGGTGAGATGTGAAAAATGACAGCTGTACTACTCATAAGAAGGTGTGGTGAAATGGCAATGTTGAAACTCTGGGTGAGAATATTGAAATTTGGCGAACTTACGAGCCTGCGTAGGAACTATAGCATGCGCTCGTTAAACAGTCATTTGAGAATTTTGGCGCAAATTTTCAACATGGGGTTTTGGCCCCTTCTCATGAATGATGTCATTGTCATGGTGGTATTCGGTCCCGAAGGGTGATTTTCTGATCACTGCGCGTCACTCGCGAAATCACCCTTCAAGCCCAAATAATGCCATGACAGTGACATCATTCATGAAGTCAACCATGTTAAAATTTAATAAAACCAAAAATACTGAGATATTAATAAAGTTGAACCCTCCTATCTAGCCCATTATACAGTTTACCGGCATTTCCCCAGTTGCGTCGGCTTTGAAGAGTGCAGGCGTGTTCCCGATCCACGAAGATATCCGCGCGGAGTCGGAGGTAAGTATGGGGTGAGGGGTGTGGGGAGCTGGAGTGCGCAGTGGGTGGGTGCGGGTTGTGGGAGGGTGTTGGAGGCAGCGCGCGGACGATTGTTTTACAGGTTACAAAACAAAAAGACTCGTTTGACTGCTTGCACGCTGGGGTGGGCTCGCAGCATGGCACAAAGGGCTTTGGGGGTGTTCAGCGGCGAGTTGGGCACCCCATCGGCAACAACAAAAAAAAACCTGTGGGACGTTTGCCACGCTGGGTGGAGCTCCCAGCGTGGCACAAGGCTGGGGCGGTCAGCCGACGGGGATTGGGCACCCCGTCGGCAAAATAACGAACTATTGGGAGGGTGGAGAGGGCGATGCAGCTCAGCCGGCGGGATTGGGCACCCGTCGGCTATACACTTCATCATGAGGTGGGCAGGCGGAGCTGCGCGTGAGCAGCCTTGTCGCTGCTCACTCGGCGTAGCTCCCCCTTTCAACTGTATGCCACTGCATTTTGGAGCGTGTCATAGACAGCTCCAAAATGCATTGGCTTACAGGGGCCGTGCCTGCCAGCACACTGCCTGAATTGGAGGAGGAGGTGACGCACCTCCGAAATCTCTGATGATGGCACTATGTTTCTTGCACATGCGTGCAAGCAAACATAAAAATTCATGCAGGTGCGGTGGATAGCAGGTTCACACTGCTACAATTACTCTATGGCACAATAAAAGGTGTCTGATTTAATGGCATGCATAGCATGCACACTCACACACACACACTACAAGTAATGCGTAGCAAATTGAAAACCTTTAGTAACATAACCAAATGTTTTAAACAGACAAATTATACAGTGCTACGCCACAACAATCAGCAAAAATTGTCAAGAATTACAGAAAATATTACTGTCTGTACATTAACAAAGTTATACAAAAAAAATAACCAAAACAGAAAGACTGCCTTTTTCTGCCAGTTAATCTACCTACACCACAAATACACCCCTCCCCCAAAGCAAACTTCACAGTACACAGACTGACTGTTCTAAATTAACATTCAAAATCCACACACAACAATAAACATTCGATTATATGAGCACAGAAGAGTTTCCTACAATCGATGTACAAAAGTTTTAGCAAACAATATTACACAAAAAGGCATTTTAAACAGTTTTTAGAGGTTTTGAATCACAGAGCTCTGAGAGCAAATTGTCTCCAGCTACCACTGCACACACACCAACCAGGCCAGAACTGAGGCTGTGCTGAACAATCTAGAGCCCTTGTGACCTGCAATCCCATGAATAACTGCAGAATTTCATTTGGAGCTCAATTACAAGGCAAAGTGAGGCTAATTACATTGATTTCAATGTACTTCACCTTAAAATTGGTGGAGAATTGGTTTGGGGAAGGTGAAATAACGCAAAGTCTTTGGTTTCAATGGACTTTGCGTTCCTCATTATGAAGCGAAGTACTCCGCTTCAGATTGTGGAGTTCTCTACGGATTCCATGTTACTCAGTGAATCACTTCACAGAGCAAATTGGGACCACTTTGCCCACCACAATTTACAATACTGTCACTCACATGCTGTATGGGAAGGAACATGAATGCCTATGACTGTACTTCCCCGATGAACTGTAGCACAAACTCCCTGACTTAAAAATGCTTATTAATGAGTACAATGGTGGAGTGGTGAAGCCTGGAGAGATACTACAAAACTTGCTTACAATACATCCAAGTAACTAGTTAAAAAATTAGTGTTGTGATTCTTGACGTGATCGTGAATTGTGATTTGTAACTGAATTTGTGACCATGATGAAGATGAACGTAATTCGGTGTCGACGGTGTGAGATAAACAATATGGAACTGCACTGGGAATGCAAATGCCTACGGCTGTTTTTTCCCGATGAGCTGTAGCATAAACTCCCTGACTTAAAAATGCTCATTAATGATGAGTACAATGGCGGGGTGGTGGAGCCTGGAGAGATGCTACAAAACATGCTTACAATACATTCAAGTAACTAGTCAAAAAATGAGTGTTGTAATTTGTGACATGATCGTGAATCATTATTTGTGACTGCATTTGTGACTGTAATGAAGAAGAATGTGATTTGAATCACAAGTGACTCGTGATGATGGTCCTGACTTAAAAAAGCATATTAATGAGTACAATGTTCATGCAGAATTATGCACCACACCTGTCCAGTACTCTGAAGGGAAGCCAAAGAAACAACTGTGACTTAGATTGCAGATGGAGATTGGGACCTAAAGAGATGCAAATGCACAGACAGATTAAGATTGTGCAGCGCACTGAAGAGATGCAGATGCAAAGACACAACACCTAACCAGTGCTCACCATCAGAAATTGAAATCTGGAAAGAATACCTTGTGGGGTGGGTTGCGGGGGTAGTGTACTGCACTGCACTGCTGCAGTAACAGTCACTATTACTAGTACCAGCAAAAATACCACAAAGAAGTACAAAAATCACACAGCTGCAGTGGATAGCAGGTTCACATTGCTGAAATTATTATGTGGCACAATAAAAGGTGTCTGATTTGATGACACGCATCACACACATACTCACACACACACTAAGTAATGCGTAGGAAATTGAAAACTTCAGTAATATAACCACATATTTTAAATAAACTAAAATTATGCACTGCTGCACCACAACAATCAGCAAAAAAATGGAAAGAATTATTGAAAATATTACTGTGTGTACATTAACACAGTTATACAAGAAAAATATCACCAAAACAGAAACACTGTCTTTTTCTCCAAGTTAATCTACCTACACCACAGATACATCCCTCCCCCAAAGCACACTTCCACTGTCTCTCAGTACACAGACTGAATGTTGTACATTAACATTCGAAATCCACACACAAACAATAAACACTCAATGATATGAGTACAGAAGGGTATCCTATAATCAATGAACTAAAGTTTCAACAAAAACAAATACTCAAAAAGGCTTTTTTAACTGCTTTTAGAAGGTTTGAATCACAGAGAGCTCTCAGAGCAGATTTTCTCCTACAGCTTCCTACACACACTACCCCCAAACTGAGGCTGTGCAGAACAATTTAGAGCCCATGCGACCTGAAATCCCATGAATCACCGCAAAATTCGCCTTTGGAGCTTAAAAACAAGGCGAAGTACATTGTTTTCTACATATTTCACCTTAAGAATTGGTGGAGTAGTGGATTGGGAAGGTGGAGTAATGCAAAGTCATTGCTTTCAATGGACATCATGTTACCCATTATAACGTGAAGTACTCCGCTTCGCGTTGCGGAGCACTCCACAAATTTGCCTTCATTCTGTGAATCACTTCACGGAACAAATTGGGGCCACTTCGCCCATTTCTACTTATGCTAGCGTACCCAAATGTATAGGCTCAGATAATATTCTATTCAGGGATGCAATATGACTCCATGCATGAAAAGGGGTTACCAATGGATCCTAAAGTTGGTAATGCAGTACATATGCAGGATTTTGAGTACAATACAGTCATTGATATGGGCTTTTTAAGTAGCCTATGTAGGGAGATACATAAGATAACATTAATGGAATCCGATGATTCCATATTAAAAAATGCACTTTCATCATTCAAATTTCATGAACATTTGTGTACTTATTTGTGACATGGCTACCCATGTGTGTGAAATAGTCTCTCCGTGTCATTGAACTTGACTTTTCTGGCAATAAAAGTAGTTTTGTAGCTAATTCTGTGCCCTGCTCTCATTTACCACACTTACTTGTTGTGCTACCTTGATTACCAGGGGGCCCTAAAGATGTGGGCTCACATGTAATCATTTATGTCCCCCTGTTTTACCTCTAAACTTTTGTAATAATCTGCACTTTGTTGCTGTTTGTGTTGTATTTTTGTCCCTGGGTTACTTGTTGTATTTGTTTAGGGTACTACAGTGCATTGACCTGTTTCTTTAAGTATACAGTATGATCACAAGCTGTCCCCTTTGCTCCCCTAGTCCTTTCATGTCCCACACCACCAGATGTTCTCGCGTGACAGCAGGGGTCCAGGGGAGCCGTTTGTGAAACCATCTGGGATCTTACATCAGCTCAAGATTGAGGCAGGCCATGGGAGGATTTAAAAGATGATTCCTTGCAATTTCTAGCCATTTCCTGTAATTATCTGTCTTGTCCTCCTGTGTGACCCTCATTACATCACTATCCTCACTGCATCAGGTAAATACCAATTATGCCTGCAGCCAAAAATACTGTTTTTTTTTTACTAGTTTTGGTAATGTAAGTGAGCTGTTGGGGGTTTCATTAATAGTGCAGATGGACTCCCTCCCAGGTTTTCACTTTTTGCCTTCTGGATATGGTGTAAGGGGTGCCGTTTGAATTAAAATGTGAACTTGGGACCATAAACTTCTTTATGTTCCTGTTCACCACAAGGTCTTCTTGAAGAAGTTGATAAGGGGGTTACATAGATCCCTACTGGGTCACTGTCTTGCAGAGAAAACTGTGCATGGAATACCATGCAGAATACATTGTGAAGTGCAGTAGCATGATGGGATACACAACCTCGCAAGACAAATATGATGTATGTACAGTTTTGTACCCTGTCGTGCATGGGTGGGGAGGAGGAGGAGTAATGTGGAAGTGAAGACCTCTGTTTGGGAGGTGGTCCACTGAGCTGCCACAGTGGCTCAATGGGATGAGCCACAGCAGTACAGGAGGTTGCCGTGCATCTGTGGACCGGGGCTTGACTCCTGGTCCCAGGCTTTTTTGAAACCACATTGTGTGGTTTCTTTATTTTTCTCCCCCACAGAGTTTCTCCTTGTCACTGAGTTGAGCCCTCCCCTAGAATTGATTATTTTAATGGGGGGTTTGGGGTCAGAGCCCCCCATAACCTGGGGTGCGGGGGTCAGAGCCCCCCACAGATAACAAAAAACAGCACATGTTTATGTCACCAACATTTATTTTGGAGGTATGTCTGTGTGGCAGCAATGTATCCACTGAATTTACAGCACAGTAAATTGCTGCACAGTAGTGTGATGTGAGATTATGACCCTGTACCACATAGATCAACTTCCCAGGTTACTATGCTCTATTTTAAAAGTGCTTTTTATGTTGGGACTGTATTTTACATGCTGCTGTTGCAGCACATTTTGGGAGGGGGTGAATACTGAGTGGAGTGTCTGGGATTAGCACACTGCATTATTTGGTTACTGGGGAGGGTTTGGTACCTGTCTTTAATCCTTAGGATTTATTTTTGGGATACTGATATTTATTTTGTTCTTTGGTTTCAATGCTTTATTTTAAATGTGCTTTTCATATGTTGGGATAGTATTTTACATACTTTACAATGATTGTTTTTCTTGGGGGTTGTTAAACATTGAGTGGAGTGTCTATTATTTATTGTGTTTTTTTTAAACATATTTCCTGCATTTACCTGGGCACTGCCAGTACAACCCACCAACACTCCTGAATGCGTGCTTCTCCCTACCAAAGAGTTGTATGAGCACTGTACCTCAGTACATTCCCCAAATGTGAAACACTGCCCCTCAGAATGTGGAACACTTCATCAAATCTATTACTCAGAAGCTCAGACCACTGTTGAAATGTATGCCTTCCTGTTCACAAAGTTTGCCGTTAAATAAATATTTCATACATGAACTGCTATGCATTTTTGCTTTATAATGATGTTGTTAAATGTGGGACAAACACTCTCAATGTGTAACAAGTGGCTTTTGTGAATAAAATGAGGAACAGTTCCCAGTGATGCAGTACAGTTGAGAGGTATGGCATGATTAGATGTGCATGTTAGTTTGGTGTGCCGAAATTAGGCAACCACAAATTAAAGTGGAATGGTAGGTTTGCCTGGCATGATCTTGACGTTAGTTGTGTTGGGCTATTGCATTGTGCAATGCGTTTGTTACTGGCCTCCTTATTAGTAGGGTGCACCGCCTCTGTTTTGTCTTGTTGCATTGCAGGGCACCCACAGCATTTGTTATTCTGGTACCAAACCATGTGGTTACCGATTTTTTTTGGGGGGGGAGGTGCACTGTTTTGTCTGTGTGTATCAGCCAGGTCTGGTGGAAGGTTCTGACTGATTCCCTGTGGTGTGTTTTGTGGTGTGCCTCAATTTCTGGTCTGCAGACATCTGGAAGCATGCCTCCATTTTGTTTGCAGATGACTAGATGTGTGCCTCCATTTTGCTTGCAGGTGGGTGGATGCATCTCTCCATATTATTTGTAGATGGGTGGATGTGTGCCTTCATTTTTTTACAAATTTGTGTATGACTGCCACCATTTTGATTTGCAGAGGGATGGATGCAAGCCTCCATTTTGCTCGCAGATTTGTGTATGATTGCCTCCATTTTGATTTGCAGATTGGTGGATGCATGCCTCCATTTTGTTTATAGATGGGTGGCTGCATTCCTTCATTTTGTTTGCAGCTCTGCACATGCATGGCTTTCTTTTGTTACCAGATGGGTGTATGCTTGTTGCCATTTTGTTGGCAGACCTGTGGATGTCTGGGTTCAGTTCTTTTACTTTTTTTCTTTTTGGCAGATGGGTGGTATGTGGCTCGTATTGAGATAATTACAATGTTCCCCTTTTTTTGTCTTCACTTATGAAGTGATTTATAATTTGAACAGCTTTGTTAGTGGGTCTGTGATTATTTTGTCATTGAGTTAGGATTTTGGTATTTGAAAACAAAAACATGAACAAAATGAATTTATTTTGTTTTATAGCTTGGACACCACCATGGTAACCCTACCTGCTATTTTGGTTTCAATTTCAAAATCACTTAACAACCCCAGATGCGCACTTATTGTATTCAAACAGATAGCTTCTACTGGGCTAGTGACCTTAATGAAACCCATTTTGTGTGTGGCTATGTTTGTCCATAACCCCCATTCAAAAAAAAAAACAGTTATGTATATTGCACATATGTGTTTGCTACACCATTACACCGATTACCTATGTATGCACAATTGAGTTGTACACCTAACTAGGCAACAACTAATGTTGGTGGGTGTCATAGACTGTGGGTTGAGGATGGACTAATCAGACATTTGGGACAAAAGTTGGATGAAAATAAACTGAAAATTTATTCCATTTACAGGACAAAATTAAATCAGTGAACTTGGTACGACAAAATAACAAAAAAAAATATCCAACAGGAAGGTAAATAAAGCAATAACAGGTCTTATGACACCTAGCTAGGAAGCACTAGCTACTACTAGGTTCTGTGTCTCCAACACCTCCAGATGTTCTGTCTTAACAGCCATACAAGCAACATTATATAGAGAACAATGCCTCCTGATTGATAAACTCCATTTATAATTTTAAAAGTACGTTTTATTTGCCACAGAACATGTATAATCATACAGCATTATGTGGCTAAACCCATCTAATAAGTTATTATTTATTACCATCCTTTTCTTTAAGCTTAGACACATGTTGTAATCTAGAACGTGTTCCATAGCTCCACCCAGAGTTGTCACATCCAATAAGAGAAGGAGAAAAGTGGCCGGCCTGCACTATAGATGGAACCTGCTGTGAATGTGCATGGAGCGGCGTTTCACTAGAACAGTCTAGATATCGTCATTTGGTAAGGTTTTACCAGACAAAATTAAATATGGTACCCCAAAATTAAATGTGTGCAGTATCTAATAGCCTACCTAAGGTAGTGTGGCAAGTTTTTCCCAAAATAAAATAAGGGCGTTAGCACAACTAAATACTTACGTACTGCCGAGGCAAGAACACATAAAAGCGAAAACTTATTTTCTCCAGGAAGCGGCTATTTTCATTCATTTTAAAGAAGCTTGTCTTACGCTCATTTGTTAACTAAAGCCCTCTTTTTATAATAATCCCAAACTCCCTTATTACTCTAGTATACGTAAAGGAGGCTTTCTTTGAAGCCTACAGAGGAAATGTGATTGAGTTTTCAGAACAGGGCAGAAAATGGAGAATAGCGCATAACGTAGCAACAGGAGCCACACTGCCAAGCGGAACGCCTAAGTGCAGGCTTGCTTTCCCAGGGCGGTGGTTTCCACTATGTTAGCAGTTTGACTGAACAACATGCTTCTTTTGTTGGTTAAACCAGGGGATTCCTTAACACAGGGACCAAATGGATTTCTACATTTAGGCTTGAACAATCTAGATCATTAAACAAACAACTTTCAATGATAGGGTTATAACTATGTTTATGCTGTATAGGTATAAATACACAATACTAACAAAATGGGTGGCCAGCCCAACGAACAGGATGAACAACGACAACAAGACACATACAAAAAAATGACAGGACACTAAACACACTATACAGCTTAACATCTGCTTCCTGTGAAGGGGTTAACTACCCTTTTACATTCTCCTCCCCACTTAAGACAAAAGTAGGTGTTTTGTTATAATCTACTATACCTATTATCAGATCTTTCAAGGGGAGAGAAGGAGCCACGGCCCACCCTCTCCTAAGGTTCCACCTCGGGGTCCCATCAACTACTTTCAACAACAGTAGAAGAGAACAACATCTGTCTTCCATACCTACTTGCTTTTACCCCATGCTTTGATAATAGGGGTGTCTCTTCTTATATCCAATATCTGGACATAAAGTCCGCATTACCATATGCAGTCCCTTTTTGGTGTTTAACAGTAAATCGGTATGGTTGTAATGCAAGATACCACCTCATGATGCGGGGGTTTCTGTCTTTCATTACATGAATCCAGCATAGGGGATTATGGTCTGTCCATAATTTAAATTCTACTCCCCATAAATAAAATTGTAAAGCTTCAATGGCCCATTTGATGGCCAGGCACTCCTTTTCAATAGTGGAGTAGCAAGTTTCCCATTCCTGCAATTTACTGCTTATAAAAATGATTGGATGTTCTTCACCCTCTATTATTGGTGTCAGTACAACCCCTATGCCATAATTTGAGGCATCTGTATGACAAAAGGCTGTGTGAAGTCAGGGGTGTGTAGCACAGGGGACGAACATGAATCTGCCTTTAAAGTTTGGAAGACGTCTTCACATTCCTGGGACCAGATAACCTTATTAGACTTCTTCTTTTTTATTAGGTCAGTCAAGGGGGTGGCTATTGTGGCAAAGTTCAGTATAAACCGACGATAATAGCCAACTAATCCTAAGAATGACCGAACATCTTTCTTAGTTTGTGGCCTTGGGCTCTTGGCAACTGCATCCACCTTTCCAATACCTGGCTTCAGTAGACCATTGCCAATTTGGAAGCCTAAATATTTAGTTTCTTCCATTGCCAAAGAACATTTGGCAGGGTTAGTCATAAGACCAGCATCCTTAATGGCAGTTAATACCTGAACAAGATGATGTGTATGATCCTCCCATGTGGGGCTACAAATGACCACATCATCCAAGTAAGCTGCGCTATATTTCACATGAGGGGTCAGAATGTGGAACCCTCTGAAAAGTGGCAGGGGCACCATGTAGACCAAAAGGCATTACAATGAAGTGGAAAAGGCCTAGGGGGGTACTGAATGCCTTTTTTTCCTCTAGCATCTGGATGTAAGGGAATTTGCCAGTATACCTTTGTAAGGTCTAGGGTACTGATGTAACGAGCATTCCCTAAATGATCCAAGATGTCATCGATCCAAGGCGTTGGATAACTGTCAAATTTTGAGATGGCATTTAGTCTTCTAAAATCAAGACAAATGCATACACCCCCTCCTTATTTCCTACTACTACCAGAGGAAAGCTCCACTCACTGTGTGATGGTTCGATAATTCCCAATGTCTGCATCTTATGTATTTCTTGCATGACATCTTCCCTAACCCTCTCAGGGAGCCGATAAGGCTTTTGTCTGATAGGCTGGTCCTGGGTAACCTTAATAGAATGTGTACCCCTTGTGCCATCCCTGGTGTACTTGTACATGTACCTTTAAATGTATCTATGATAATCTGCAATTCTTCTTTTTGTTTTGGTAACAATTCAGAATTAATGTTTATGTCTGCTAAGTTTCCCACCTGTTCTAAACGTTGATAGGCTATCTGCAGTTCATTTTCTGGTACCTCAGGGTGTACATAATTACAGGATACAACATCTCTCTCTATCCATGGCTTTAATAGGTTGGCATGATAAACACGTCTCTTTTGGGTCTTGTCAGGTAAGACCACCTCATAGGTCACGGTACCCACTCGTCGCGTGATCATATAAGGGCCTTGCCACTTCATAAACAATTTATTCTCAGAGGATGGAAGTAATAACAGCACCTTATCCCCCCCTGTGAATTCTTTAAACTAAATGCCTTTATCATACTGCATCCTCTGGGTTTCTTGTTTGTTCTGATTCATCTGGTGAGCCTCCTGTATGTACTTTCTTAATTTTTATTTTAATTGATACCAATAGTCACATGGATTTACCCCTTTTTCTGTTGTTCCTTCCACCCATTCTTCTTTAATGACATCTAAAGGGCCTCTAGGGTTTCTCCCATATAACAATTCAAATGGCGAGAAACCTGTACAGGTCTGGGGTACCTCACGATATGCGAACATTAAATAAGGTAAATAACTGTCCCATTTGGGTCCCTCTTCCTGTACAAACTTTTGTAACATTTTTTTCATTGTTTGATTAAAACGCTTGACTAGTCCATTGGTTTGTGGATGGTAGGGAGTAGTAAAAATGGCTTCCACACCAAGGATCTGATATTAGTGTTTTAACATGTTGGAACAAAAATTGCTACCTCTGTCGGTAGTAATTTCTTTGGGAATACCTACTCTACTAAAGAGTTTTCCCAATTCCTCAGCTATCTTGGGTGCAGTAACACTTCTAAGAGGGTCTTCCTCTGGATACTTAGTTGTGTAATCACACACTACTAAGATGAATCGATTCCCTTTTCAACTTCTGGAGAGGGGGCCCACAACATCCATCGCTATTCTTTCAAATGGAGTAGTGATCAAGGGCATAGGTTGTAGGGGTACCATGTCTTTACGTTCTATTTTAGTGACCTTCTGACACTCGCTACAACTCTTACAATATTCAGAAACATCTTCGTGTATGCCTGGTCAAAAGAATCTGTGGAGTAAGTGACTGAAGGTACGATCCCTTCCCAGATGACCTGCAAGAGGTATATCATGTGCTATCTCTAACAACTTATTTCTATATTGGGTAGGTACCATCAATTGTTCTATTGTTTCCCCTGTTTGGGGGTTCACACATACCCTATTCAATAGATCTTGTACAATTTTATATTCCTTTGACCCAGTAAAAAACCCCACCTGTAGAAAAAAAGGTTTCAGAGTGACATCCTCCTTTTGTAAAGCCATGAACTGTTTACACCCTTTTCCCTTCATACTTAAAACAATGTCATTGTCTTTATCATAACTGGGGATAGTTTCAATGTCCTTTTTATTTTTCTTGTTCCAGGACTGTTTTTCTTGTCTCCTTTGAGTTCTTGATTTTTTCTCTTTGCCAACTGGACCAAAAATGTCCTGCTCAAAAGGAAACATCTGTCCCATAACTTTCTCCTTCTTTTCTTGTGTCCAGGTTATGACTGCATATCCATTATTTGCCAATTAAGTCTCCAACTGTGGATGGTCATGACCAATTATGATTGGCACAGGAAGATGTGGTACCACTCCTACTTTCAAGTCCTGTTTCTGTCCATTTATCTGCAGCACTACATCCTGTAAAGGGTGCTGATGTGAATCACCATGAACACATGTTATAGCTGTAGAGGGTCCTCCTCTCATACATCGGTTGTCCAATACAGTTGCCTGAACTAAGGTTTGCTTACTACTGGAATCTAGAAGTCCAGTTACTGTTTTACCTCCAATATCTACTGGTACCAAATAATGTCCCCAGTTTGCAAGGGCCAGGTGAGACTGTTCAGGTTTCCTTTTTGGACAGTACCTGGTGATGTGACCCTTATTATGACATTCTCTGCAAATTATTTCAGGATTGTATTGGGTAAACCTTGTATTAGTACTGTTAGCCCCAGGACTAGTATTAGTATTCCCAGATGTATTAGAAGTGGGTCTCACCAGATTTGGGGGCTGCGCTGGCTGCTGTGTTCCTCTCTGGTGATGAGGTCTGGCCATAAGATAGTCCTCTGCCAACCGGATAGCCAATTCTGCGGTTTCTGGCCTATGTTCCTTAACCCACATTTGCATGTCCCCGAGGGAGCACTCTAATAAATTGTTCCAAAATAATAGTTTCCATTATCTGACCCACAGTTGTGGTGGCAGGTTGAAAAAACTTGACAGCTAAATCTCTTAACTGGGTATAAGCATCCTGGGGGAATTCAGTCATGTGAAATCGATAAGATCGAAACCTCTGCCTGTAGGTTTCAGTACTTATATTATGCCGCTTTAATATGGTAGATTTCATCTGGTCATAAGTTGTTTGCTTGGGTGGCCTCTACGTGGCTATAAGCAAGTTGTGCCTTTCCTGTCAGGTGGGGACTAATCTAATTACCCACTGATCCCTTGGCCAGGCACAGGCCACAGCCACCCACTCAAATGTCATTATATATGCCTCAGTATCATCTTGATCTGACAGTTTAACCATTTTTATGTCCTTTTGGCCACCTCCAGGTGGAGCTGGTGGTCTTACTGAGCCCAATGCCCGGATGGCTCACAATGTGTCCATCCATCTAGTCTCACTCTCCTTTTTATCAAGTTCCCGCTGCTTTTCCATCTCGATCTGTCGAACACAAAGCCACCGTAAGAGTTCATTAGAATCAATGGGCGGAGTCTCCTCAGGCCCTCCACCACTAGCCTGAGCTGGTTCCTCTACTTTTTTGTCTTCCATTTTGATGCCCAAACCCTTTGCTCTTCCTTCCTTTGGTTGTACTACTGGTTCTAAACCAGCACTCAAGGGAAGTTGAAACTTCTCAGTCATGGATCGTGTGGCAACACCATGAATCAAAAGCTTTGCCTTGTCCTGCTGCATCAATTGTCCATCCAGGTTCTATAGCAGACCCTCCAGTCAAATCCCACCACTGCCACGATGTGTCATAGGCTGTGGGTTGAGGATGGACCAATCAGACATTTGAGGCAAAAGTTGGATGCAAATAAACCGAAAATTTATTCCATTTACAGGACAAAATTAAATCAGTGAACTTGGTACGACAAAATAAAAAAACAATATCCAACAGGAAGGTAAATAAAACAATAACAGGTCTCATGACATCTAGCTAGGAAGCACTAGCTACTACTAGGTGTTGTCTTTCCAACAGTTCTGTCTTAACAGCCATACAAGCAACATTATATAGAGAACAGTGCCTCCTGATTGGCTAACTCCATTTATAATTTTAAAAGTATGTTTTATTTGCTACCAAACATGTATAATCATACAGCATTATGTGGCTAAATCCATCTTATAAGTTATTATTTATTACCATCCTTTTCTTTAAGCTTAGACACATGTTATAATCTAGAACGTGTTCCATAGCTCCACCCACAGTAGGCACATCCAATAAGAGAAGGAAAAAAGTAGCTGGCCAGCCAGCACTATAGATGGAACCTGCTGTGAATGTGCATGGAGCAGCATTTCACTAGGACAGTCTAGATACCATCATTTGGTAAGTTTTTAGCAAATTCAAATTAAATATGGTACCCCAAAATTAAATGTGTGCAGTATCTAATAGCCTACCTAAGGTAGTGTGGCAAGTTTTTTTCCCAAAATAAAATAAGGAGCGTTAAGTGCAACTAAATAGCCGTACTGCCGAGCAGAACACATAAAGCGAAGCTTGTTTTCTCCAGGCAGCGGCTATTTTCATTCATTTTAAAGGAGCTTGTCTTATGCTCATTTGTTAACTAAAGCCCTCTTTTTATAATAATCCCAAACTCCCTTATTACTCTAGTATACGTAAAGGAGGCTTTCTTTGAAGCCTACAGAGGAAATGTGATCGAGTTTTCAGAACAGGGCAGAAAATGGAGAATAGCACATAACGTAGCAACAGGAGTTGCACTGCCGAGGGGAATGTCTAAGCGCAGGCTTGCTTTCCCAGGGCAGTGGTTTCCACTACGTTATCAGTTTGACTGAACATCATGCTTCTTTTGTTGGTTAAACCAGGGGGATAATCCTTAACACAGGGACCAAATGGATTTCTACATTTAGGCTTGAACAACCTAGATTATTAAATGAACAACTTTTAATGATAGGGTTATA
This sequence comes from Neoceratodus forsteri, assembly GCA_016271365.2. Taxonomy (NCBI): domain Eukaryota; kingdom Metazoa; phylum Chordata; order Ceratodontiformes; family Ceratodontidae; genus Neoceratodus; species Neoceratodus forsteri. Next base: position 1,368,209,350 of record CM057459.1, read on the forward strand.
ACTATGTTTATGCTGTATAGGTATAAATACACAATACTAACAAAATGGGTGGCCAGCCCAACAAGCAGGATGAACAACGACAACAAGACACACAAAAAAAATGACAGGACACTAAACACACTATACAAATTAACATCTGCTTCCTGTGAAGGGGGGATTAACTACCCTTTCACAGTGGGGTGGCTGGATTGTGTGCTGTGATTCAGATGGTGTTTGGGTGATGCGGCTGCATTAGCTAACTTGTTTGGTGCTGCCCGAAGTATTCTATTTTTTGGCACATTTAAAGTATTCATTATTGTGCCATTGTGGAGTTTCTGGTTGCATTGCAGGGCAATCACAGCACATTGTTAATCATAGCACAAAACCATATTGTCACTGTTTTTGGAGAGGTGGCGCTTAATGCTAGAAAGCACTCTCCCCGTGCTGCTTATTGTGGTGCCCTAATTAGGATACATTATTCTTTGGGCCGTGTTGGTCAGCCATATCATACATGTGTATGGCAGGTTTACAGAACTTTGCCTAGCAAAAAAAAAAATACTGTGTAAGCCAGCTATACTGTTTTCTGAGGGTGTTGTCTATGTTCAGTTTACATGGACAGTCCATTAGTCAAGTGATATGGACTGATGATGCCCTGATTAGGATACATGCTTTAATGATGAACTTCTTTGAAAGATTCCATCAGGTATTTAGCTGCGTGCCTCCATGTTATCTACAGATGGGTGGTGGGGTGCCTCCATGTTGTGTGCAGACAGGTAGTGGTATGCCTGTGGTACTTTAATGTCTCCTGTTACATCTGCAGTCCTGCTTTTATGTCCCCATTTACATGTGCAGTCCTGCTTTTATGTGTCTGTTACACATGCAGTCCTACTTTTATGTCCCCTGTTACAAGTGCAGCCCTGCTTTTATGTCCCCTGTTACATGTGCAACTTTGTGGAGACTTTTTCTCGGGCCCTGAAATTGGAGTTATCCTACACCATACTATATTTTTATAAGGTGAGTCACAGCATGAAAAAATGCTTACAATAATCGCTATATTATAAAGTTTAAAAGTTGACACTAATGTCACACTTTGGTAGCCCCTTTTCATGCATAGACCCATGTATCTTTCGCCTAAGAGTACCTAACCAGGTATACAAAATGAACCCTTAAAACTATATAAGGGACCTTAGGTATATTCTTACCTTTTTCCATGCTTAGTAACACCATTGAGCTGTAATTATTTCTGTCCTCATTGTCCATTTGACCATATGCATCCCGAACTTTCCCGGTAAGTAGCAGGGATGGCTGGAAGTTCCAGGACCCTCTAGGAATCTTTGCCTGAATACAAAATTTTTCAAAGGAATTTAAAAAGGTATCCATATCCTCTCCCTCTTTAAATTCAGTTATCAATTTGGAATTTAATTTGTAACCTAGTCCTGTAGTTCCACAAACACACACTGCAGGTAGGCACTCTGCTCCCACAGTGCCAACCTCAGAGTGCAATAGTGTGAACAGGTAACAGACAGGATAACCCTCCTGTCTTCTTTTGGGTCTGAATCAACTTTAGTCTCAAGTTCTGGGTTGATTCAAACTGTAAACCTTATGCTAGTGTACCCAAATGTACAGGCTCAGATAATATTCTCTTCGGGGGATGCAATATATCTTTTGCCTAAGGGTACCTAACCAGTTATACAAAATGAACCCTTAAAACTCTATAAGAGACCTTAGGTATATTCTTACCTTTTTTCATGCTTAGTAACACCATCTAGCTGTTGAACAGTTTTGTCAGACTTAACCCCCTATATATCACATGCAAAAAGAACTGACAGACACCCAGGCAGTCTTTCAAAGAAAAGGTACTTTACTAAAAGATGATATAAATAAGAAAAATGTAAACACAGAACAATATATCAAAGAGCTCACGATCGCATAACAGAACAAGGGAAAATTACAAAGCAAAACTCCTACCCAATACATTTAGATCTTTACTATCTAAGGTATTACTTCTGGAAGTGCATTTTAAAGTTAGATCAGAGAGCTGTGTCTCTCTAGAGTCCCAAGATGATATGACATAATTTCAGACACAAGTATCAGTTTAAACTCTGTGTCTCCACACCCCTTCTGTGAATCATCTAGCGCCTCCTTTTAGAATCAAAACAATACAAACATGATTTCCTGTCAGGAGGTATATTAAATAATGCGACGTCAGCAAAAACCCATTTCTCAAATTATGAGTCTTTGATTAACCAGTTCCTTTGAGGTTTACAACCCTGCAGTCCATCACCCAGGTGTGAGATAGCCAACAGGAATCAGGTAAATGATGTCGTTTCCTGGTGTAATAAAATGTATAATTAGTTTCCAACTTCAAAAGCATGAGGTCATAAAAAGGCCATAAAATGCAATTTCTTAATGAAGTTAATTACATTACTGAGATCTCCTGGTCAGTGTCATACATGCTGTGATTTCAGCTGCTGACATCTTGTAATTTAAAAAGGCCAAATCTCACAGACTTACATTTCATACACTGGCCATTTATTTATACTACCAATATCATACAATAATCATAACCAGCTGGCCAAGCATCACATGGAGTATTCCATGTAATAGGACCTAGGTAGAGGTGCACCTTAGGGTAGCATTTGAAGACTGCATAGAGATTTTCTGACTTTAGAGGGTAGACCACTCATAAAACGGAGCTGCTACAGTGGACCATTGAAAGTGTGCATAGAGTCACCCTCATATAGGGTATAGAGTGTAGACCGCTCGTAAAGTGGATCTGTTGCAGCCATTTCATTTAGAGTTCTCCTCATATAGGAGAGTAGGGATAATAAGTGTTCCCTGTGACCATGGTCCCTCCCTGGTTTGGTACAAATAGAAATCCTGAGAAGTATTTGGAACCTATTTCTGACTCCCGCCTCTCTTTGTCAGGTGCCGCCATCCACCTATTTGGAACCTGTGTTAGTAATTTGTGTGCAAGTTACTGGTGTCATAGACACAGTTGCTTTATTTACCCCTTTTATTGATGTGGAAACCCAGTACATGTTAACATCCATCTTACCACCTTTGTGGTGCCACATATGTCAAATATTTTAGGGCTGAGGCAGAGCATAGCATCCAATTTGGAAGCACACTCATTTTAAGTGGAGATGACCCATGGAAGCCAATTTTAACTATTAGACAGAATCACTGACCCTGAAAGGAGACTGTGAAGAGGCATCGGTAACTGGAATAGTTGGGCTACAATTTGTTACCTACACAAAGCAAATTGGACTTCAGCCAACTGAGAAAAGTTAATATTGACATTTTTTACATTTTTTGCAAAAGGGTGTAGAATGCCTCATTCTAGAACAGGTAGGCCTGGCACAGTGCCCACTCATCACCCGATGAAAAGTTCCACTCACTACCTAACTGGAGGAGTACCAGTGACTCAGCATGGCAAGCTCTGTGCTCCCACTAGACTCTGGCTTGGAGTTTGCCAGTCTAGCCCAAAGGTTGACAAAGGTTCTTCAGGACACCACTGAGCTGAAACTGATTACCACTAAAACTAAGACAAATTTACAGCTGGTAGCTCAACGAGTGTCCAAAACGTAGGCAGCAGTCCAGCAACATGATCAGCAGCTGCACCAACATCAAGCCATATGGCAAGAACAACAGCAGCAAATAAACTTCCTCCTGAATAAAGTGAACGATATTGAGAATCGCTCAAGAGGAAACAACATTAGGATTGTGGGCATTCTGGAAGGGATGGAGGGGTGAGACAAGATAATGTTCCTCTGTACTGCTTTGCCAGATATGCTTCACCTCAACATCATGGCCCCATCGGAGGTGGAGAGAGCACATCAGAGCTTAGGGCCCAGACCCCCTCCTGGAGATAGCCAGAGGCCCATTTTGGTGAAGTTCTTAAGGTACCGTGTTAAAGAGCTGTTCTTGCGGACTGTCAGGGAGCTAAAAAATGTTGAATGGCAAGGTCACCCTATTCAAATCTACCAAGACTTCTCTTATGAGCAATCTAAGAAGTGGAGGGCATATGCTGCTGTCAAAAAACAACTTTATAACTTCACATTCTGACTGCCCTCCGCTACCCTGCAATGCTTCATGTCACATACAATGGGGAATATAGCACTTTCAACTCCCATGGTAAAGTGACATGTTCCTCATAGATATTCAAAGAAATATGAAGCCCCCAGACAGATGCACAGAGAACCACAGAGCTCCTCTAGATACCCATGGAAGTAACGTCTGAGGTACCAGACCCACACAGACCACCGACGCAGAACAACACCCTCCCAGAAGAGCCATGGCAGAAGATGCAGCATGGCAGACCGCAGAAACCAACAAAGCAGGCTTCAGGTACGAAACTTTTACCCCACAGGAATAGATCCAGAAGCTACCAGTGGCTCCAACTGCTCTCCGATGCTAGCAGCGTCTCACCCAGAGACACCCCAGTCAAAACAAGGAACTGCTTTACTCCCTTATGGGAACTTACATAGAAACATAGAAGGTGACGGCAGATAAGGACCGAAAGGCCCATCCAGTCTGCCCATTTTTTCTAACTTATGAATGTGCCATAGGCCTTTACCCTGTCAATGGCCTATCTATTCATACTCATCTGTATTGCTCCCTTATGCCTATCCCATGCCTGTTTGAAGCCCTGCACTGTATTCATATCCACCACTGCCTGAGGTAGGCAGTTCCATGCATCCACCACCCTTTCTGTGAAAAAGAACTTCCTCACATTACCCTTTAATCGGCCTCCCTCTAATCTCATGCTGTGTCCTCTTGTCCTGCTATTTTTCTTATATTGAAACATGTTAGACTCTTTCACCTTGTTAATTCCCTTAAGATTATTGAATGTTTCGATCATAACATCTATCTCCCTTCCTTGCTCTAGGGTATACATATTGAGCTCCATTAATCTGTCCTTATATGTTTTCTGATGCAGTCCCTGCATCATTTTAGTTGCCCTTCTCTGGACTGCCTCCATTTTGTTACTGTCCTTGTGCAGGTGTGGCCTCCAGTACTGAACGCAGTACTCCAGATGGGGCCTAACCAGTGTCTTGTAAAAATGGATTATTACCTCCCTCTTACGACTTATGATACCCCTGCTAATACACCTCAACATCCCTCTAGCCTTACCTACTGCTTTAGTGGTCTGCTTGGGTGATTTCAGGTCATCTGTGATGATGATGCCTAAGTCTCTTTCTTCCCTTGTGATTGCCAGCAACTCCTCTCCCAACCTATAGGTAGCTTCAGAGTTTCTCTTCCCTATGTACATGATCTTACGAACATATGAACATATGAATGTGCCAGCAGAAACAGACCATCCGGTCTTTCTAAGTCTGCTCGAGTGTGCAGCTAGCACCCTAGTTTGCAGCTGCCCCACCCCCTCCCGTTTGTCATCCCACTGCCACCCCCACCTTTTCCACCCTCACTCTCCCATTCCCTGTCCCATGTCCTTTTGAAGCTGTTCACAGATTTACATGATACCACCCATTCTAGCAGTGTGTTTCATTTTGCTACCACCCTCTCTGTGAAATAGTGTCTCCTCATTTCCCTCCTAAATCTTCCCTCCTCTATTCTTAGCCCATGCCCCCTGGTGTCCCTCCCATTTCTTCTGCCTCATCATTACTGATTCCCCTCAGGTACTTGAATGTCTCTATCATGTTCACCCTGTCCCTTCTATCCTCCAGAGTGTACATATTCAGGTCTCCCAGCCTGCTGTCATAGTCTCTCCCCTCCATTCCACATATCATCTTTGTCACCCTCCTCTACACCCCTTCCACTATCCTGATATCACACTTTAAGTATGGTCTCCAAAACTGCATACAATACTCTAAGTGCGACCTTACCAGCGACCTATAGAGGGGCAAGATCACCTCTCTTCGCCTGGATGAAAACCCCCTTGCTATGCACCCCAGCATTTTGTTCACTTTTACAGCCACACTCCTGCACTGGGCAGTGTTGTCCATGGTCCCTGTTATCATTACCCCTAGGTCCTTCTCCTCCTCAGTGATCCCCAGCTACCTCCCCCCCAGTATTCTCTCCTGCACTGGGCAGCGTTGTTCATGGTCCCTGTTATCATTATCCCTAGGTCCTTCTCCTCCTCAGTGATCCCCAGCTTATCCCCCCAGCCAGTATTCACTCCTTGGGTTCGTCACCCCAAAGTGCATAACCTTACACTTCTTTGGATTGAACCCCAGCTGCCACCTCTCTGATCACTCCTCTAGCTCGCTTAGGTCCCCCTGCAGCTGCTGCCATCCCTCCCCTCTATCCACCACTGCTCCGATTTTGGTGTCATCAGTGAATAGACTTACCTTGCTCACCATCCCATGTGTAATGTCTGATATGAAGAGCCCAAATAATACCAGCCCCCAGCACAGAGCCCTGTGGCACCCCCTTCATCACTGGCCTTGGAGTTGAGAGCTCCCCTCTCACCACCACCCGTTGCAGCCTCCCACTCAGCCAGCTTGTAATCCAGTTTATCATTTTTGCCCCTACCCCTACACCAGTTAGCGTCCCCCCAAAGCACCCATGAGGCACTGAATCAAAGGCCTTGCTGAAGTACAAGTAAAGAACATCCACCGCATGACCCTTATCCAGTTCACCTGTCACTCTGTCATAATATTGTATCAAGCTGGTTTGACAAGACTTCCTTGAAACAAACTCATGCTGCCTCACATCCTGTAGGCCATTGTCCTCCAGGTATGACACCAGTCTTTCCTTTAGTATCGTTTCCATGAGTTTGCACACTATGGAGGTAAGACTTACCAGATGATAATTACCCGGTTCATCCCTTGGCCCGCTCTTGTGTAATGATACTACATGTGCCATCCTCCAGTCCAGTGGCACACATCCTGACTCCAGTGAGGTGCTGTACAGATCCGCCAGCAGCTCCACCAACACCTCCACCATCTCCCTCAGCACCCTGGAATGGATACCATCCAGCCCTGGTGCCTTGTCTACCTTCAGTGCCCTCAGTCTCTCTAGGACTCTGCTTGCCTCAATTCTTCCATCTGTTGCCTCCTCTCCCCTGTCCCCACCCTCCCAGCCCTTGGTGGTAGCGGTCCCCTTTTCTTCCATGAACACTGAGCAAAAGTATTAATTCAGTGCTTCTGCCTGCCCCTTTCCACCTTTTCCATCCTCCTCCCTTTTTATCCTCACTATTGTCTCCTTGCATTTCCTTTTCTCCCTGATGTATCTGAAAAGTCCCCCGCTAATTCCCTGCGCTAATCACAGCTCCTCTGGGCCTTGGCTTCTCTCACTTTTCTGGTCACCTCCCTGGACCAGCTTGCATATTCCTCCCTGTCCACTTCCTTCCCCGTCTTCCTAAACCTCTGGTGTGCCACTCGTTTTCCCCTTTACCACCTCCACAACTTTGCTGTTCAACCAGCATGGTTTTCTTGCTCTGCTTCTCTTACTCTGTGTCTTGCTGCAGGCTTCTTTGCATTAAACCCCAGTTACCACTTTTCTGACCCTTTTGCCAGTGTATCCAGATCTCTTCTCATTCTGCCCCAATCTGGATCATCTACTTTGTTGCAGATCTTGGTGCCATCTGCAAACAGGCAAACCTTACCCTCCAGTCCATCTGCAGTGTTACTGATGAAGATATTGAAGAGGACTGGCCCCAGGACTGTCTCCTTTGACCCTACAACTCCCTATAGAACTGGCACATCCAACCCTAAATCCTGCAACTGCTGAAGAACTTCCTCCTGACTGGATTCCATGGTGCCAAGAGTTGACAAACTGCATCGAGGACCAGCAAGAACCTAGTGATCCTGGCAACGTGGGTGAGGAGCTGACTTCCATGGCAAGGTGAACGTTTGTCCAGTTCAGGGCAATGTATACTGCATCTATGGACCAGTGAGCCTCTTAAGGGAATTAACCTCTTTGGGGATTTAAAACTTTAATTGTGCTGTTGGGGAAAGCTCCTGCACTTGTCTTTGCCACCTCAGAGATCTTGCTCACTTGCCACAAGGCTGAGACATGATGCAGGGTTTCTCAAAGTGCCTCTGCTGCTTTAACAAACATACGCAGCAAAGTGCAGCACACAAACTGTCTTTTGAAGCACTGTGATTAACTGATTTTGGCGGGAACATTACTCCCCAGTCCCTAACCACAACCTTTTGCTTACCTGATGCTTTAATGGAGAAGTCCCTACCTCAAATGCACCACACCTGAACAGGCTGCTGCCTTGACAATATATGAGCTGCTGTTGTCAATGGATATGCCACATCTGCTGCTGCAGTTGTCTGCAGACTGGGACAATGGTGATGCAGGCTGTGGATACTGTGACATTTCAACAGGTGTGTGAAGCAGGGCATATTTTAGGTGGTATTGCCCAGTTTTTCACTCTTTGCCTCCAAATAATCCTAACAGTGCTTCACACCACCATACCTTACAGCAGTGGGTCCTGAGCGATAATATGACACCCTGCAGTGCACACATTTTAATCCCATGAGGTTCCCTATGCCCACACCTTGCCCAACCAATGGCGAGATCTGTAAAAGGACACTCTGTCGGAGTTACCAGGGAATCATTGTTCGCTCACTCACTTAACATAGAGTGCCCAGCTGATAAGGCAGCTTTGTTCCATCACCCTGTAGCTATAAAGCACAAAGGTAAACCAAAAACCAAAAAGATGATCCTCATTTCCTTTATCGCCCCCTAGCAATCCAGGGTAATCACCTTCGCTCAAATCACTCCTTCGACATCCTCTGAGCCTGACTAAGGAAGAAGCACAACCCAGCCTCTTGCAGAGGAAGGTGAGGACCACACCACCACTACCACCCCTTTTCTAGGGTTCCAATACCATGCAGAGGCCATGGGCCTCAAATCACTTCATGTAACTGTTTTAGATAAAGTTAAATTGTTACTGTTTGTATTGTTGGTTTATTTGTTTACTATTCATGATGCCTCGGAACGCCACCCATGCCATTGATGCTGTCTATTAAGACTCATCTGGCAGATCTGGGTAGCACCTTTCGAACTTAAGCCACAAGTACAACTACACTTTGTATTTAATGCAAGGACATTGTATGTACAGCTTATACTGTTGTTGACTAGATGCAATGTTTTTACATGTACAGTACACCAGTATAGTACTGCCTTCTCAAGTAGGCACTGGTACAGGAACTAGGGAATATGGCTGACAAGGGATGGGTGGGGATCAGGTGACCATTTTGTTCAGAGTCGGTACTAGTCTGAAAAACCAGACAGCAATCAGAGCTCGCAGGATTGGTTTCTTATGCATAGGGTCCCTCTTTGTAATTATACTATAATTACTGTGTTTCACTTTCTACCATTGGCAAAACTGTGCCGTAATAAAGGAGTGTTTATTATGGCAAACACATGCACGGTTTCCCTCAATCTGCAGATACCCCACCACAGCTCTTCCGTGGTTCCGAACACTCACTGCACTGTCTTCTCCACCAAATCGCACCACCACTGTTGGCGGTAAGTCATTATTCTGTTTTTGTTTTATTTATCACTACTCTGCACAACTACCTGAGGGGAAAAAAATGAAAAAAACAAAAATGGAACTTTGATAAAGTGACTGGGAACCAAAGGTAACTGGACTGCAGCCTCATTAGAAAGTCAGTTTATTTTACATAATTGCTGGAGCCAGAAAGTGAAACCCAGCAATTATATAAAATAAAATATGGGGCAGTGTATGTAAACTCGAATTTTACACACACCCTCGGTGTTGGGTGCCTAGACAAAACCCCTCGAGCTTCGTTGTCGGGGTTTACGTGGCACCCAACACTTCAGGTGTGTGTAACATTCTTGTTACACACACCACCCCATAGTTTATTCTATTTATTTCCCAATGAGTAACACTGGAGTGACTATGGCCACCACCTAGAATGAGAGAGGCCTAAACTCTTCTACAGTATAAAAATGAAAAACATTCCGAACAGACAAATAGCTTAACTCACAATCAGATTGCCTTCATACAGGAGATCAAACTGTCAAATCTTGAAGCTACCAAACTAGTATGGAAATGGGTGGGATGGGAGGTACATAGCTCAGCACAGTCTGACAAATGTGGAGTTTCGATTATGTGCCATAAAAAATTTAAATGGTCACTACCGGACCACAAAAAAGGTACAAAAGGGTGCTGGGTGATGGCAAAAGTCTCTACCCCCACATGTAAATTGTTCCTTGTAAATGTTTATGCCCCAAATGATGACCTTCGTGACTTTTTTCATGAGATCTCCAAAGCACTCTCAGACTTTACGGACAGTAACGCAGAGATCATAGTGGGAGGAGACATGAACCTCACAGTCGACTATTTTGTTGACAGATCCAACCCAAAGCCAGAGCCACACACCAAATCTCTTCTTGCTTTCAAAGATTGAGTCAACTTACACACCCTACAGGACATCTGGGGGCTCCAACACCTGACCAACAGAGATTACACGTATTTCTCTGCTCCCAGACAGATAGCCAGTAGGCTAGACTACTGGCTCACCTCCCCCCAGATTTCACAAAAAGTGATGGATACCAAAATCACCCCTTTATACCTTTCTGATTATGCCCCCCCCAACGATGGCCTGAATGGACAGCCCTACCCAAGAAAAATCCCTCACATGGTGCCTTGACCCCCTATTACTACAAGATGCAGACTTCAAAATCTGGGTGTCAAGGGAAACTCAAAACTGCTTTGCAGGTAACCCCCTGGGGACAGTATCCTGTGCAGCTATCTGGGAGGCCTTTAAAGCTACAGTACCCCAAGGGGCAAAATAATTAGCGATGCCTCAAACCGCAGAAAGAAAAGAAAGGAGGAAGCAGCTAGTGACACCCAAAGAATCCTTATACAAAGCAAACCCAGGGAAGCCCACGTCCCACTCCCTAACCTATGAGACTGTAAACCTCAGGCTACAGTTAAACAGTCTGGCCACTAGAAAAGTTTAATTACAGATCCAAAGGATGCAATGCAAATATTGGGCTCAAGGGGAAAAATCAGGAAAACTCTTAGCCTTCAGGCTGAAAAAACACCAAGCTGAAAGACACATAGCACAGTTACAAAACAAAAGGGGACAGCCTCAGGTCACTGAAGCGGGGATAAATCAGGCTATGCTGGAGTTCTACAAGACACTCTATAGCACTCACATTAAATGAGATGCCCAAAAACATGCAGCCTTCGTCTCCAACCTAAATATGCCCTGTCTCTGATTCTCAATGGGAACTTCTGGACTCTCCATTGAAAGAAGCTGAAATCAGAGACACAATCAGAAAAGTGGCCCCACACAAGGCCTTGGGGGAGATGGTTTTCCTGTAGATACTGTATGTACAAACTGGTTCAAGACACTATCTCCCTTCCCTTGCTCAACATGATGCAAGAGGTCTTGAATGAAGAGGGGCTCCCAACAATCTGAGAGAAGCTCTCATAACTGTGCTTCCTAAAGAGGGGAAGGACTCATCTCTCTCCCCCCCCAGCTATAGACCAGACCTATCTAACTCATAAATGCAGATACGAAAATTCTGGCTAAAGCCTTAGCAGTCCGATTAGAAAAAGTGTTGTCCAACTTAATTCACCCTCCCAAGTGCAGTTTGTTAAAGGCTGAGTAAGTGCGGCTCACCTTTGAGCAATAGTAACATTACTGCAGGGAGCACTGGCGAGTCCCAACCCAGCTGCAGCCATTGCAGTTGATTTTGAGAAAGCTTTCAATTCAGTGGAATGGGGAGTTCTACATGCTACCCTACAGCACCTCAATTTTGGCCCCATTTTTATGTTGGCTTGTGCTTGCACGCCAGCCAACATATTGCATTAGTAGCAGATTTGGAGGCGCTGTCACTGTTGGGCGAATGCAGGGCACGCATCAGTAGGTGCGTCCCTCATTCCCCAATAAGCCTGCATGCTGGTGCCACACCAGGATTACATAATGTGGGGAGCACATCTAAAGAAAGGTCCATTGCAATGCGAGCAAAGCTCGTCATACGCAGTGGCACCTTCCGACGTGCTTTCCCTGGTGAAAATTTCATTAAACATGGTGCCACACTGCCTGCCATAATGCTGACTTCGGGGGTGCCCAATCCCCAAGTTGGCATGCCCTGACCCAATGTATGTGCCAATGGGGGAGCCCACTCCCTGTTGGCATAATGCACCCCCCCATTTTTTATGTGCCTAGAGGGGTGCACGGTCCCCCTCAGCTCTTGGCCCCCGTTCAGTATGTGCCTACGGGGGTGCCCAATCTGCCATTGGCTACAACATTCCCCCCAAAACCCTTAGGTGGCATTCTGGGAGCCCACCCCAGTGTGCCGAATCCCCTGAAAAAGAAAAAACTGTCCCGCAATGTTTTTTTTTTTCACCCTGCGAAAGAAGAAAACGGTCCCCTGCGGTCTCCCTGCCCCCTCCTACAACCGCACCCACCCTCTGCACACCCTGCCTCCCAACATCACACCTCACCACATACTTACCTCTGGAGTCTAGTGCAATGATCTTTGGTGGACCAGGAAAACGCCTGCACTCTTCAAAGTTGACCGCGAACTGAAGAAATGCCGGTAAGTTGCATAATGGCATAAATAGGGTTTTTTCAACTTTGGTGCGTATCTCGGGCATTTTTTGAATTTGTTCACCAAATTTTCAACATGGGGTTATTGGGATCCCTCCTCATTAATTCAGTCACTGTCATGGTGTTATTCGGTCCTGAAAGGTGATTTCGTGGTCACTGCGCATAATCACATTTTGGGACAGAGTAATGGAAATGACAGCGTCAGTGTTCATGAGGTGGGCTCTCAAAAAGGCTATGTTGCAAATTTGGTGAAAAAAATCCAAAAAAATGGCTGTTTTACAAACATGTGTTGCGCTGTTTCCATGCATGCTCGTAACTTCGTGAATTTGTAATATTTTCACTCCAGATTTTCAAAACTGGCATTTTCCACACCTCCTTATGAACAGTACAGCTGTCATTTTACATATCCTGGCCAAAATGTGTTTTCACATGTCTGGCGCAGAATTGCGCAGTCGCTGTGCTAAATCAGTTTTCAGGACAGTTTGAGAAATTAACGGTGACACTGTTCATGAGCAGAGGTCCTAAAATACCTATATTGAATATTTGATGCCAAAAGTCCATAAAATGACTGTTACAAGTGTGCATTGTGCAGTTTCCATGCACCCTTATAACTTCACAAATTTGCAATATTTCCATGCCAGATTTTCAATGCTAGCATTTTTTCACACCTCCTTATCAACAGTATAGCTGTCATTTTTCATCGCCTGCCCAAAATGTGTTTCCACACCTGTGGCACACAATTGTGTGGTCGCTGTGGGAAATCAACTTTTGGGACAGATTAACAAAATCACGGCACCACTGTTCATGAGGGGAGGTCCCAAAATGCCTATGTTGAAAATGTGGCTAAAATACTCCCAAAAATAATTGGGTTACAGACGTGTGTTGTGCAGTTTCTATGCATGCTCATGACTTCACCAATTTTTCATATTTTCACTCCAGATTTTCAATGTTGCCATTTTTTTACGTCTTCTCATGAACAATACAGTTGTCATTTTCCACATCCTGCCCAAAATGTGTTTTCGTCCCTGTGTCGGCAAATGGCATAGCTGCTGTGCAAAACCACCTTTCAGCTAACAAACTGATTATGCCGCTCTTCATGAGGTGGGGTCACAAAAAACCTATGTTGAAAATATGGAGTGAAAATACCAACACATGCCTACAACATTAGGGTTCCCAACTGTAACACCCCACCCTGTAGAGGCTGCCAGGCATCAGGGGTGTGACTTGGGATCATTGGCTATAATGCTCACGCCATTCCACCCCCACGTCCGCCCTGCAGCCAGTGACAGGCTTCGAGATGTGCCTTGGAGTATTCAGCCCTAACATTCACCCCATTCTCCTATACTGTACACATCTCAGCATATTTCCTTATGGAATGGGGTAAGTATAAGACCGAAAGACCCCAAAGCACACCACAACACTTGTCAGTGTTTACACGGTAGGGTGAGGCCTATTCTCCTATACTGCACCTGTCTCAGTGTATTTCCTTATGGAATGGGGTAAGTATAAGGCCCAAAGACCCCAAAGCACACCACAACACTTGTCAGTGTCTACAGGGTAGGGTGAGGTAAAATGGCATGAGCGTTATAGCTGACGCTCCAAAAGCACACCTCAGCACCTGTCAGTCTCTGTAGAGTGGGGGTGGGATTGGCGTCACTTCCATACTTCACTACCATTCCTATTATGCATCTCTAACTCCTGCACTACCAATGCCAATGCCAGGGAGACAACATTCAGCATTGACAAATGCTTGTTAGCACTTGGGTTAAAACACTATACACTAACCCCACTACAAGGGTCCTCAGTAATAGCACCCTTTCTGAATCATTCTGTCTGTACAGGGGAACTAGACAACGATGCCCCTGGTCTCCCATACTTTTTTTATTTGCAATAGAAGCCACAGCATGTGCAATAAGAGAACACCTGAACATACCAGGGGTGGAGCTCAGTGGGATTACATCTCATGCTATGCTTTATGCGGACGACTCTCTCCTCCTAACTAAAGACTTGCAGGCTAGTTTACCCTCAGTCCTTTCCTTACTTGACTCCTTTGTAAAGATATCAGGTCTTTGCATTAACACTAACAAAATGGAGGTACTTCCACTAAACTCAGTCACCTCTCCACATATGCTAAAACACAGGCCTAGCATGGGCCGCAAAGGGCATAAAATACTTGGGTATGATTAGATACTCAGATATACAGACCCTTATGGACAAGAATCTCTCCCTCTATTTGCTCAGTTACAATCTGAAGTGCAAAGATGGAAACATCTTAACTTAACCATGCCAGGGAAAATTACTGCAGCAAAGTTGAAGGTTGTCCCAATAATCTTTTATCTCATGTCCCGCCTGCCTCTAGAATTTCCCAGTAAATGTTTACAAAAACTTGACTCCCTTATAGCAACTTTTTGTGGGATATTGCTAAGCCAAGATACAGCAGGGCAAAATTAAGAGCTCCATGGAACAAAGGGGGGTGTGGGCTCCCCAATTTCCATCTCTATGCTTTTTCAGTAGCTAGAACTTGCTGGATATTCCAAGATCTAGGCCCAACCAAACCTGCATGGTGCGATCTAGAGCATGAGATATTGAGGGACACTGATTTGTTAGCCTATCTGGGAGGCCCACTGCCTAGCTTCCTGAAAAAGTGAAGGATTATTCAAAATGCTCACAGAACCTGGCATAAAGTCTGCCGAATCAATGAATCATGTATGAGCCCTGACTTATTAGTATGCTTCTGGAATAACCCCAACTGGTTAATCGAAGGTAAACCAATTAATTGGCCTCAATGGAAGGACAATCAGATTATTATGATAACAGACATCCTCACTTCTGAGAATCTTACACTTGACTCCTTTTCTTCTTTAAAACATAGAAATCTACTACTCCAGTGAGATTTTTAGAAATACCTTCAGCTGAGACATGCTTACACTACTTGGTTACATAAGGCTTGCTCATGCCAAACATGCGGCTGACAGAAGAAAAAGCAACTCCCTCCTCTCCCTCTGGGTAGCTGGCAACACAAGTCGAAAAGTCTAGCTGGCATAATATCCAGAAAACTTAGGGACACCACCCCAGACCCCACCACCAGAGCTCAGAGTAATTGGCAAAAAATGTTCCACACTCCCTTATCGGATAAAGACTGAGCTGCTTGCTGGACTTCGACCAAAAAGGCCTGTTCTGACCCATGAAGTGTCCTTATACAAAATAAGTACATTTATGGTACCCCACCCCAACTCATTTAAAAACAATGGGGCTAACTCCAGAGGATAATTACTGGAGATATGGACTGCAGAGTGCAGACCTTCTCCATGTTCTTTGGCACTGCCCTCCAATCCGCCCCATCTGGGGGAAGATCATTCCATGTTGCTCCAGAATTTTAAACAGCACTCTGCCACACTCACCTTCCCTGTGGATACTGGGACTCCTCCCTAAAGATCTAAAGCTGCTATACCAACATAAATTGTGGCTGATACAGGCCTCTGTAAAGATCAAAAGAGCATTATTGAGAACATGGCGGTCCACCAAAATTCCTTCTTTTCAGGGCTGGTTAATGTGCATGAAGAAATTGGCTAAATTCCTTAAAATGTCCAACTTTGCTGCTGGTACCACTACTGTGTTTCTAGATAGATGGGCCCCCTTTTGCTCCTACACATCCTTAAAAGGATGACCTACCACTCCACCACAGAGCAAAGATCTTTTAAGACCCCCTGAAGCCCAATACCAGAAATCTTGTTTCCCCGAGGCCTAGGATTCCCATTTCAATACCCAGCTTCAGATGTAACTATCCGCTCTTGTACAGTAATCCTTGTACTGCCTTTTTGAATACAGATAACAGTAGCTCCGTGTTCAAAATGAGAGGTAACACATACTTACTGTTTTAGTAAATTGTATCTTCTGTGTATGTCATACAATGTTTAAACAAAAAATATGCAATATCCTTTTTGGCTTGTTTAATTGTCAATTGTCATTTGAGGAAGGCTCTGTATGTTGCATCTGTTCATACCTGTGTTGTACACTTGAAAACTTGGAAATTCAATAAAAAATTAAAGCAAAAAAAATATATTTTAGGGCTATGATCATTTTGATTGCATTAGCCTTCTCCCATAGGGAAATGTTCAGATTTTTCCACTGTGCCAGGTCTGTTTCTATACCTTTTAACAGAGGAGTTACAGACATTTCTAAAATATTTTCTTGTTTAGTTGTGATGTCTAGCCCTACATATATATATTTTTTTTTCCTTAAAGGGACACTGTCAACCCCTTAGGTCTCAAAGTGTCCCTAGTTTAACAAATATATTTTATGACTGCCAACATTCAGTAAAGATTGGTGATGTAGCCGGTAGTTTGATTCTGACACTTATTTTCTTTAAAAAAGTGAAAAACAGACTGCCCAACATACTGGTGTTATCACACCAAAACAGGTTTGTTTACATCCCTTGAGCAACTCCAAATGCATCTTTCTTGGACTTGGGAACACCCACAAAACAGTCTAGCCCCTCATGATGCAGTGGGAGTTTAGGATGCTTCTTTCTTATGAGTGACTGCACTGTTTGGGTATGTTTCTAATGCTCAGGAAGTATGCAGTAAGAACAGAACCAGGATTGTAAACAAAACAGGGTTGTTTATAAATATACATTGCCATGCATTTCAGTTCTACTGAGCAAGGAGACAGACAACACAAACAGCAACCTCAGTGAATTTTAAAGAGGGTAAGCAAGCATAAAATGTGGGCTTTCTACTAGAAATAATATGGTGAAAAACAAGTTGACTGTGTCCCTTTAAGCCAATTTTCTTGTAGTATTTCTTGTAAATTATTCATGATAAGGAATTTTAAATTCCTATTAAATGTGTGAGTTTTGTCCCAGCTAACCCTAAGGACAGGTAGCTTTTCAAATTCTAATAGTGCAGTTTTAAGATTTCTGCAGAATTCCACCAGTTTAGTAGAATGTCAGCAGCAAAAGCAATATTTTATATTTTTATTTTCCAAACTGAATTCCACTAATACTGGGGTGTTTGTTTAAAGCTCTAATTAATGGTTTGAAGGCTAGCATGAAAAGGTAAGGCAACAGATGGCAGCTTCATCAGGTACCACATAACAATTTCAAAGGCAAACACTGTATTCCATCTGTTGTCATTTGGGCAGTAGGATTCTTATATGTCATAGATCCCCATGGAATAAATTCCTTCCCACAGCCAAATTCAGTTAAGACTGGAAACGAGCAATACCATCTAATGAGTCAAAGCCTTAAAAACGTCCAATGAAAGGACTATGTATCGGTCTTTATGTTTATTAGCCCACCAAATTAAGTTAAAGAAACATCTGACACAGTCTGCTTCTGATTTATTTTTCACAAGACCCTCTTGTCCTTTTCCCACTAGGTTTGTGATGACAGATTTCATTCCCATGGAGAGAATTTTAGCAAGAATGTTGTATTTACTGTCCATCAGCTTTATTGGCCTGTAATGAGTGCAGTCTATGGGGTTGTTGCCTTTTTTTTATTGGAAGGAGATGTAGGCCTCATTCATTGTTGCAGGTAAGGATTCAGTTGCTATATGTCTTGAATAACATTGAAGAAATGCCTAGTTAGAGTAAAGGAAAAAGCTTTGTAAAATTCCTCTAAAAGACTGTGTAATCCAGGAGTTTTGCCAGTAAGAAGGGTTTGAATTGCTTAGGTTATTTCATCCACTGCAAATGTCTTTACCAAGCTTTTCTTTTTCCTAGGTTGGTAGCATTGGGAGTTTGAGAGATAATAGAAATGAATCTATTAGTTCAGTGGATACAACCTTTCCTTTGGGATTCTTTGGCGATAAAATTCTTTAAATTCTTTGTTTATATCTAAACAGTTTGAAAGTATATTACCCAAGTCATGTTTTATTCTTATTACATTCTGATGTTGGATTTTCTTTAAACAGAATACTAGAAACTTATCCCATTTCTGCCTTGCTTCCCAGTATTTCAGTTTCATCCTGAATAAGGCATATTCTGCTTTACCAGGAAAGATTGCATTCATCTCACATTTAAGGTGAGTACTTTTTTTGTAGTTTTTCTCTTTCTGGTACCTTAGAATTCTTAAGGTAGCTTTCTATTTTCTTTAGTTCATTTTCTTTGCTTTCAAAATCTTTTCATCTATCTTTCTTCCTGGTAGTGGAGTAACTGATTATCCTGCCTCAGATAAATGCTTTGCATGTTTCCAAGCTGCAAGTCTGAGAGACATCTCATTATTTCTGACCTTGAAAAAATCCTTGGTTTCATTAGCTACTCATTCTAAAAAGTCTTTTTCTTTAAGTAATGCATTTAATCTCCATCTGAATGATTCTAAATATTTCTTTTTATCTGAAACTAAGGTGACATTCATAAGGCTATGGTCAGATAAGGTTATGTTGTCTATCCCTGTTGCCAATATAATGTTTGCTAGTTTCTTTGAAACTAATAAGTAGCCTGATCTGTTGAATGATACAGTAGGTGTCTGTTCAAAATGAAAGTATAGTCTTTCCCTTGATGATAAACTGTTCACCAGGAATTGATGAGACCCAGGTCATCCATCATTTTCTAAAGAAATATCTAGATTTTTGTTTCAGATGTTGTACGTTTTCTAGAAGATCTACAATATCTATTATGGGATGGAAGACTTCATTAAAGTCTCTGCATATTATTATTTCTTATCAGGGAATTTGCTTAGTTCAGTTGGTAGCAACTTGACCTCTTGCTTTTTGTTGGGGCACAGATATTACAAAGGATGCCATTGTGACCATCCAAAGAGCCTGAAAACAATTGGGAATCTCCCTGCTTGGTCCAAAATGTTTACATTTAGTAAAATTAACCCCTTCCCTTATAGAAATCACCATACCTTGTTTCTTACTACTGGAGCAACTGCACTCTGCCTGAGCAACCCATGTTTTTTGGAATTTCTCTGTCTCCTTTTGTTCCAGATGGGTTTCTTGGCTGAAAGCTATGTTTGCTTTCTTTTCATTTAAGTAACATAGAATCAATTTCCATTTAATCTGTGAACCTAAACCTTTCACATTCCATGAAATTATGTTGCAGGGAATCATGCTTATCTAACACGCATGTTCATACTGTAAAGTAAGAGTAAGTTAAAATATTTGGAAAGCTACCTAGGCTTTAATAATAGTCTTAAAATCTAAAGACTCTTTTTAACCTAAAGGCAAGTATAGGATCAAAGTACACATATATAAAAACAATAATAAAAAAGAAAACAATAAATTCCATTAATTTCAGCAAAAAAATACCACCAACAGCTCAATCTTGATCAAGGTCAGTTGGCATTCATCTGTATCCCCCTCCCCCCAGGTAGTGTCTGAAAACAGGCAGAATCTGTCTGGTGCGCTTACCCGGTCAACAAAAACTAAATAAAAATAAACATTTGTAACAGTGACTCAAAGCTAGTAAGAAGATGTATTGAGAAACAAATTGTTTTAGTTTATACTCTTGTGTGGCATCTCCAAAAATACCAGAGTCATGGTCCAAGGTGTTGTTCGATGACCCTTTAGGTTCTACCCGATGCTTGGCGACAAAGCGGCTGAATACCCAGTTGGTTCAACCATTGAAATTGTGCAGGTTTTAATTTATTGGGGCATACAGTGAGGTTATCTGTAAACTATTTAAGTCTGACCATATCTCTTATATGTTTTCATGGGGGGGGAGGATAGGAAATAGTCTGTGATCTGTGTTTAAGCACAAAAGGAAGATTAAATGATTGGTACATATTTGCCCAACTGGCAGAATGCGATTCCTGATGCTACTTACAATCAAACAGATTATTCAGGCAACGCCAGCACAATTGCAGCAGGAAACTATAATATTCATGCTACTTGCTGCCAAATATTGAGGTTGCTAGTGAAGGTGGGGGGTTGCACAGCTTGCTCAGTTCCCTGGGATCCCCTGTATAGCACCAGTCCTCCACTGACACAACCAGGAGGGATATAGCTTGCACCTCATTGACACTGAACAACACAATTGTGTGGTTTAGTATGGTTAGTTTGCAGTCCCTGAGTCATGCACTGAACTTGCATTAAAAACTTTTGCAACTGGACGTGGTGGGCATCCACAGAACTCAGCCTCTTGTGTAAGTTGTGGTGCAATGCAGTGGCTGTGGGGCAGCCATATTCAGGCAGACCTTCTGGACACTGAGGTGCTGCCCTATCTGCATGCATCTCTCTGGACTGCGGGATGAGGTAGCCAGACTCAGAGCGGAAGTAAACTGGGTCAGGAGTACCATCACCCCTATCCAGGGACCACCCAGTCCAATGCAACTGCCTCAAGGATGCCGAGAGCGAGGAGTACTTGGATGACAGTGGGCTCAGGAGGGTTAGGCGGTCAGGCAGAGGCACATCCCAGATCCTATTCCACTGAAGAACTCATATGCCACACTGGCAAAGCGAGAATAACCAAATAGAGGTACCCAGAAGTGGAAGGAAAGGATGGAGGTTAGCCAAGGAGGTGACCTCAGCCGGGAAAGCAGTGGACCCCAGAGGAGGAGGAAGTGAATCCTGGTGGGGACTCCATCATAGAAGGGATCAGCTAGGAATACAGGAGAGGGAGGACAGGAGGTGAGGTGCCTACCAGGTGCCACGGCATGGAGGGATGGAAGGAAGATCCTGGGGATCACTGGGAAGGCAAGGCAGGAGGTGAGCTGGATGTCATTATCCACCTAGGTACTAATGACCTGGCAAATGGGAGCCAAAGGAAGTTCAGGAAGAGTTTAGGAAACTGGGAGGGTCTCAAGCAAGTAGCTACTTCTGTCACTTTCTCAGAAGTACTACCTGTGAGAGGCAAGGAGAGCATAGAGTACATGCACCAGGACTTTAACTCATGGTCGAAGAACTGGTGCTGTAAGGAAGGGTTTGGATTCATTGGTGACTGGGGACCCACCTGGAGGGATGGAGGGTTTGTTCAAGCCTGACGGCTACATCCATCCAGGAGAATCAAGCACTCAATGATAAGTTTAAATGCTACATTGACAAGCATTTAAACTAGCAAAGGGGTGGCAGGCCAGCAAGGAGGGTACCTACTTGCTCACCCCACAGCTAGCAGTGGAACCAGTGTACCAGAGGAGTGGCTATCTCTGCAAAGCAGTGTGCAAAGATGGAGATTAGTGCCCAAGAGGTGGATAAGCAGAAAGAGGCAAAATTCAGCAGAAGGGCAGACAGCAAGGAGAACCAGGGATAAATGACAACCAAGGAAGGGGCTGGAGTAGAACAGTGAAACAGTCTAGGAGGTCAAATCATGGAAAGCCATGTGTGCAAATGCCAGGAGCCTTAGCAACAAGATGGAAGATCTGGAGGCTGTCATGGTGCAGTCAGACCTGGACATTGTGGCCATCACTGAAACCTGGTGTAATGATAACCACGACTGGGAGATGGCCATACCTGGCTACAACATATTCAGAAGAGACAGAGCAGGCAGGAAGGAGGAGGAGTGGCACTCTATGTGAAAAATGACATAAGGGCCACAGAGATCCAGGAGAGAACAAAATGGGAGAGATACTGTGGGTTAAGCTGGAAGGAAAATGGGACAGCCATCCGCTCAGGGTGGTCTATAGACCACCAGCCCAGGAGGAAGAAACAGATAGGGAGCTGATGCTAGCCATCAAAGGATGGCAGACAAGAGTGAGTAGTACTGGTTGGAGACTTTAATATTCCAGATGTGGACTGGAGCATCCCAGCAGCAGCATCAACTAGGAGCAGATTTATCCTGGACTCCTCTCAGGGTGCCTTCCTCAAGCAACTGGTCATGGAACCAACTCGGCAGAAGGCAATACTGGACCTTGTGCTCACAAACAGGGACAGTGTGATGGGGAAGTAACAGTGGGGAGCACCTGGAAACAGTGACCACCAGTCATTGTGGTTTGAAATCACAGAAGAGCAGAACCAAACCACACAAAAACACGTATCCTGGATTTTAGGGGGCAGACTTTGGGAAAATGGGGAGATACTTGAAAGAGGATTTAGGGGAATGGGACAGGAATCAGGGGTTGAGGAACAGTGGCAGTATTTAAAATGGGATTACAAGAACAACAGAATTATGTATTAAGCAGGTTAGCAAGAGGAAAGGAAGAGGAGACCATTATGGTTTCCAAAGAGGTAGCAAAGAAAGTGAAAGCCAAAAGATTGCATTCAGGCAATACAAAAGACACAGGCAGAAGGGGATAGGAGAAGTACCAGGATAAGCAAAGGAGGCAGGGAGGTCAGTAAGGGAAGCCAAAGCTCAGACAGAAGAACACATTGCAAAATCAGTGGGTAGAGGACAAACCTTTACAGGTACATAAGTGAAAACGAAAGACAAAGGAGGATAGTGAGACTGAAGGGGAGGATGGGGCCACGTGGAGGATGACAACAGTAAAGCTGACATATTGAACAGGTATTTCTGCTCAGTCTTTACTGAGGTAGAGGAGAGGTAATGGGTCTGAAGGGAGTACAAGGGGTGAGAATGGTGCAGAAATGGACACAAGTCCCTTTACACGAGAAAGGGTCCTGAAGGAACTGGAAAGAGTTGATAAAGCAATGGGGCCAGATGGGGTGCACCCCAGGGTCCTTAAAGAACTAAGAGAGGTGGTGGCTGAACCTCTGGCTATCCTGTTTAGCCTATCACTGGAAACAGGGGAGGTACCCAAAGACTGGAGGACAGCAGATGTAGTCCCCTTATATAAAAGTGGGAACAAAGAGGAAGCAGGGAACTACAGGGAACTACAGACCAGTCAGCCTCACCTCGGTAGTGGGGAAGACCATGGAAGCACTACTGAAGGAGAGATTGGTAGAACATCTGGTTGTCAGTGGACTACAGGACCCAAGGCAGCATGGTTTCACCAGGGGGAGGTCATGTCAGACCAACCTCATTGACTTTTGACTGGGTGACTAGGGAGGTGGATCAGGGAGGGCAGTGGACATGGCCTATCTGGACTTCAGCAAGGCCTTGACACTGTGCCACATAGAAGACTATTACACAAACTGGGGAATATGGTTGTGGGCAGGACAGTAGTGTGGTGGGTAGGTAACTGGCTGGGTGGCAGGACACAGAGGGTGGTGGTAAATGGCTGTCACTCCACAAAGGGAAGAGTGACCAGTGGGGTACCACAGGGATCAGTGCTGGGACCGGTCCTATTCAACATCTTCATCAGTGACATGGCGCAGGATCTAGAAGGAAATTTCACTGTTAGCTGATGACACAAAGCTGTGGAAGTAAACACACCAGAGGGTGTAGATAGAAGGAGAAGTGACCTGCAGAAACTTGAAGAATGGTCAGGGGTTTGGCAGTTGAAATTCAATGCAAAGAGTGCAACCTAATGCATATGAGCACAAAACCCTGGCACAATATATCCAGTTGGGGAGTGAGGATATAGCATGCACCAAGCAGGAAAGGGATCTTGGGGTTATCATTTCTGATGACCTCAAGGTAGAAACAGTGTGACAAGGCAGCAGGTAAAGCAAATAGGATGCTGGGATGTATAGGCAGGGGCATCACCAGCAGGAAAGGAGGTCATAATTCGCTATATACAAGACATTAGTAGAGGCCCACCTGGAGTACAGTGTACAGTTCTGGAGACCATACCTACGTAAGGACATAGACAGGGTAGAGAAGGTTCAGAGGAGGGCAACAAAGATGGTGCATGGATTACATCACAAGTCCTATGAAGACAGGTTGAAGGAACTGAACATGTACTCCTTGGAGGAGAAGGAGGAGAGGGATATGATAGAGACATACAAGTATCTTACAGGGAGGAACAGGGTGCAGGAAAACACTATTTTTAAGTGAAGAAGATGTTCCAGGACTAGAGGGCATGGGATGAAGTTGGAGGGAGGACGATTCAGAGGAAACATGAGAAAGAATTTCTTCACAGAACGGGTGGTGGACAAGTGGAACACCCTGCCAGAGGAAGTGGTGGGGGCTGAAACAATCACAGGATTTAAGAATGCATGGGATAGACATAAAGGAATTCTGGAGGTCAGGGGTAAGGGGCAACAGACTTCTAGGAAAACAAACTGAACTTACAAGCTCAAATGGGCAGACTGGGTGGGCCATAGGCCCTTATCTGCCGACACTGTCTATGTATCTATGTATCTATGTAATTTGGAATAAACTAAATAATTTCAGGGGGACTGACAACTCTCCTTATACTGTAATAAGCATACAACCCTCAGATTGTGAAAATGACCCTCTCCGGGAACTGGAGTATCAGAATGCAAGTCTGCATGCAAGCAACAGAGATCCTTCAGTTAAAACATTTTGCATAATAAGTAATGTAATGTGTTTCACAGGCTCTTATAAACTCCTTGAGTAGTGGACATTGGACAGTGAACCACACAGGAATCAGAATTAACACATGATTTTAATTGCATGTTCAGTTTAGTCTGAATACACATATGGGTGCTGTAAGTCTGTTCACACACTTACTAAACTTCTACTTCCTGTGTTCCCTATTTATATGTGTATATTCCCCTAATGGTTCCCTATTGCAATAACTTGCTCGATTAAGGTTCCACTGACATATATTGTTACATACTTTCTTTTTTTAGTGCATACCTCGATAGGAGACTTAAACTGTCACCACCACTAAATGATGCTTAATTGCAACTACCCATATATCTATCTAATAAATAATCATAGCATTACTTCCTATTATTCAAAATATCACACTGAATAGTTTCTTCATTTCTCAAAACATATCCTGTAGGTTTCAAAACACACAAACATATTTATCAACACCAAACTGTACTGAGTCCATAAGTCCAGTTTCGTATGGTACTACCAGTCTGTTTACACATAGTCTTTCAGACAGCCAGGCCTCCGTAGTTCTCTACCTCACCCAGTTGTACCAATTGTTCTGTTATCAGCTGAATTGGTAGGCTCCATCTTCAGAGTCTCAGGTGGTTCTGTCCCACCCTACACAACAATGGGCATTTTGTCTTTGCCTCAGCCATCTTCTTTTCTCTGGATCTAAGCACAGATCTCCCTCAGCACCTCAATTGTAACAGGCATAGGCACTAAGATGGGATCTGTTAACTTTTCAACCTCCTCACAGGCATCTCCTACCTACAGATGTGACTCACCAGGATTTTAGGCTGAGTTCTGTCTTCTTTCATCCTTCTGTGATTTTCTTAGATGTCTTTTGTTCCATCTCAGGACATGACAATTTGTCAGCAGAATCTCTTAGGATCTTGATTCAGCATGCCTCAGTTCTGTTCCTCCTTGAAAGTGTTTCTTTAGTTTGTTGGTTGTACCTTAACTTGGTCTCCTGTTCTGAGTTCTGGTAAATCTTTTGGTGTTTGGTTATAGTAGTACTACTGTCTACATTGTTGTTCTTTCAGTTGTTCTGTCACTCTTTGTTGTACCCCTGACTGAACTAAACTTCCTCTGTTGTCAGCAATGTGTCTGCTATCCTGTTCATTAGTCTCTGTACTGGACACATACTTAGTCCCTGTGTTGGTGTATTTCTGTTATCCACCACAGCCACATACATGTTAGTCCCCACATATTTAGCTTTTTTTGGTAGTCTTTTAGCAGGCTGGACAAAATTAGCAAATTCCAGTTTCACAGAATTTCATGAAATTCTGTGAAATTTCATGACATTTTGTGAATTTTTGTGGAATTTTTCAAAATTCTTTAATTGGTCATAACTCAGTCAGTGTTATAGCTAGAGATTTGACGTTTGGCAGGGAGGGGTCCGTAAGGTGTGCCATGTTTTATGATATTCAAATGAGGGGAGGGGAAGGTATGGGGTTCACAGTCTGGCAATGTATTATTCATGTGAACATTTTGGAAAATATTTCCATGCTTAGAACTTAATCACTTTTGGAGCAAGACAATTAAGAATTCATATTCATACTTTCTTTGAAGAATCATAAAAACTGCTAAATAGAGAGGTAACTGGTTATGTAAATCGTAAGTTACAGTTTACATAATTGCGAAATATAATTTTACAATTTCTGAACGTTTGGAGGTTTATAACTCAGTCACCTATCAAGATATAGATATGAAACTTGGTACACATGTGTATGAGGCTTGTTAAAGTTAGCTTATTAAATATGAGGCAAATTGGACTAATAATTTATATGAAGTCTGCAGTTTACATATTTGTGACATGTAATTTAAAAAATTCCAAGTGTTTGGAGGCTTACAACTCAATCACCTTTAAGGACATAGCTCTGAAACGTGGTACACATTCTTATGAGTGTTGTTAAACTTAGCCTATCAAATGTGGTGCATTTTGGACTAATACTGTTGAAATTTATGTATGCATGTATGTCTTTGGTAAACTGGTTAAGTGAACTGATTCGAGGGACCTTTTTCAGGCACAATCCAGACCATAAGGTGGCAGTTAACATGAATCAAATGCAAAAAAAAAAACACACCGCAACATGAGGTGAGGAAAAGAATGTACAGAAGTAGATGGGTTGCACAAACAATAGTAACAACAATTACAGTGATTACAATGAGAGCAACATCACTAGTCACTGTCAGTGGCAACATATGAATTACATGAGACGGTCAATAAACATTAAGGTAACCAGCTCGAAACGCTATGCAGTCCCCACCAATCAAAACTCTGGACAGTTTGGAGATTGGAGCAGGACCAGGGAAGCAAAGGTGGAAAAGTGCAGACACGACATTAGGAGCTTTAGGATGTACAGTAGGATGCATGGAGGTGAGAATGGGATGGACAGGGAGGTACAATTAGATGGACATACAGTATCTGAAATCAAACTTTCGGCAACATTTCACAAAATGTTCACAGAAATTTTGCACAATTTCACAGAATTGAAATAAACATTTCATCAGAATTTCACTGGTGAAGATAAATTGTAATCATCCTTAGTTTTTACAGCAGACTCTGCCTTGCCGTTGTTCTGTGGTATCACGAGGCTGATGCAAGATGCTCAAAGTCAGATCTTTTTGCAAAAGATTTAAACTCTTTTGATGAATACTGTGGTCCATTATCAGAGCTTATAGTATCTGGGATTCCATACCTGGCAAAATGTGCTTTTATCTAGGTGCAGAGGTGGGCAGTGACAAGGGAAGGAGGACACTACAGGAAGACCTAGAAAGACTACAATAGTGGTCAGTCCCATGGCAGCTGGGGTTTAACATCAGGAAGGGCAATGTACTTCACTTGAGAGCTAGGAATCCAGGGTACAGCTAGAGGTGGGGAGGTACAGTTTACAGTCTCAGATGAAGAGAAAGATCTGGGAGTAGTGATCACTTGTAAAATGAATCACTCAGAACAATGTAGGAAAGCAGTGGCTAAGGCAAACAGAATGCTGGAGTGCATTGCTAGGGGGATCACTTTGAGAAGGGAGGAGGAAATTCTGCCACTGAATAAATCCTTGGTGAGACCGCATTTGGAGTCCTGTGTGCAGTTCTGGTACCCTTACTTAAAGAAGGGCATTATGCTCCTGGAGAGGGTCCACAGGAGGATGTCTAAGATGATCCTCAGAATGGGAGATAAGCCAGAGAGACTTAGGGAGCTAAACATCTACTCCTTGGAAGACAGAAGGGACAGAGGGGATATGATCAAGACCTTTAAATACTTGAAAGGTATTAATAGAGTAAACACAGAAGAGGTGTTCAGACTGAAGAGGGGAGGGACACAAGGGGTCTTAGCCTGACTCTGGTTGTTGAGAAGGATGGAAGAGACCTGAGAAAGAATTACTTCATGGAAAGGGTGGCGATACCTTAGAATGTGCTACCTGATGAGTTGGTATCAAGGGAATCAGTGGGAAGTTTTAAGAAGGGATGGCTTAGATTCATGGGTGGGGTACAGGTAAGGAGGGTAGAGTCCATGGGAACTCAGAATGGAAATCAGGGGAGGGATGGAAGGGAGAGGAGGGCAGCAGCCATTGTCAACCTGTGAGCTGCATCTTGAGCAGACATGATATTCCTCATGGCCTAATCTACTGGCTTTTTCATATGTTTGTATGTTGTTAACTTGCATATGACCATCTGTGATTTGACAACGGGTAGATAATAAATTTCCCAGAAGTTAGAGAAATAATCCACAGTTATAAAATACTCTCTCCCATCAAAACATAATAACTCTGTTCCGACCTTTGCCCAAGGCCTTCTAGGCACTTCATGTGACCACAAGAGTGGCTTTAGTACAAGCATTACGAATGGTCCGGTAATTTAACAGAGTAGCAGGGTAGCTGGTGATCTAGTAGGATCATCAAGCCAGGCATGCATGTGTACGCTGGGGAGTAGGAAGAAGTAGGCTGTTAGTTAACTAGGATTTTCAGATTATCCAATAGCAGGGAAATGTTCAGACTGGGAGGGACAAGCGGTCCTTATCTGCCATCAAAGTCTATGTTTCTATGTTTCTATTGCTTGTTGTAGAAATTTTTAACATCTTATGCTTTTAATATTTTTATTAGATATCCACAAACAGTATAAACATCCGGGCCCAGATATTTAAAAGGGTTGCACATGGCGCAACAGTGTTGCACCATGCGCAACCCACTGATGCGCCCTGGCATGATATTCAAAAGGTAAAAGTGCACAGCACAAATCCCGATGCGCTGGAGCACATCAGTAATGTATGCAGGCGCAGGTGGGGGGGGGTGTGCCCATGCATACCCTGCACAGCCCGATATTCAGCCCGGGATGTGCAGAGCCATGCATGCACAACCCCTACCTGCACCAGCACAAAGTTGATCCAAAAAAAGGAACAACTGATGGCCACCCACAGGTGAGCTGCCACATTGCAGGGCGCAACACGGCAGCTGCCACCTGTGGGTGGCCACCCGAGCTCCTGCTGCACCTGGCGGCGCCCCCATGCCCGATTGCGGGCATTTGTAAACAAAAAGATTAATGTCCAATATCCTTGGTGGTCCAGTGGACCGCTGTCCACCCAATCGTGGGCATTTGTAATTAAGAACATAAATAATACCAATATCCATGGTGGTCCAGTGGACTGCTGTCCACCCAATCGTGGGCATTTGTAACTAAAAACATAAATAATACCAATATCCCTGGTGGTCCAGTGGACCGCTATCTGCCCGATCACGGGCATTATTAATAAATACAAAAAGCCCCAAACTCCCTGGTGGTCCAGTGGACCGCTGTCTGCCCGATCACAGGCATTAGTAATAAATACAAATAGCGCCAAACTCCCTGGTGGTCCAGTGGACCGCTGTCTGCCCGATCGCGGGCATTTGTAATAAAAACTAAAAATATGTCCAATATCCTGGTGGTCTGGTGGTACCCCCTCCCACCGCCCACTGAGCCACTGCCCCTCCTCCCTGGTCAGCTGGCTGCCAGCAGTACCCCAGCTGCCTGCGCCTGCTGCCCGCCTACTGACACCATTGGTAGGGCTGTATGCCCATTGGTCCACAGTGAGCCATGGGCCATGCAGCCCATACTGTACTACATTCCAGATATGTGAATGGGATCCATTCACGTATCTGGAATGTATAGTACATATGGGCTGCATGCCCATTGGCTCAAGCTGTGGACCAATGAACGACAGCCCTACCAATGGTGTCAGTAGGCAGGCGGCGGGGTGGCAGGTGGCTGGGGTACTGCCACCCACCGGCTGACTCCGGGGAGAGCAGGGCAGTGGGTAGGTGGGGAGTGGGGTACCACTAGACCACCAGGGATATTGGACATATTTTTAGTTTTTATTGCAAATGTCTGTGATCGAGCAGATAGCGGTCCACTGGACCACCAGGGAGTTTGGGGCTATTTGTATTTATTACTAATGCCCAAGATCGGGCACGCAGCAGTCCACTGGATCACCAGGGAGTTTGGGACTATTTGAATTTATTACTAATGCTTGCGATCGGGCAGACAGTGGTCAACTGGACCACCAGGGATATTGGACATAGTTCTATTTTTTATACAAATGCCCCTGATCGGGCTGTGGAGCACATTGTCAGCTGCAGGGGGTGTCGGTCCCCGATGGCTGCTGCCTGGCAGGGCGCCAGGTGCAAGTCGTCGTGGATCGGTGCACCTGCATGCAAATGGGGCCATAATGACATGCCATAATGACAAGCTCTTGCTTACATCTGAGAGAAGTTTTCCTCACTTTTAAAGTGGCATTGCTTGGTATTTGTTTTAGTTTTTAATTCAGAAAGGGGGGGGTTTAAAACTGCTTATCTTCTGCATATTTGATTTTCCTTTGTGGCTAACTGGACTGATTTACTAGAATTCTGTGAGAATCTGCATCAATATATTTTGCAACTTTTGGTGGGGTTGTGTGATTCAAAATAGCAAAAGCTGCAGGTTGTAACTGGATGCCAAACATAGTCTGAGGTGAGGGTAATTGTCTTCACAAGTCAGAGCTCAGCATCATAGCCATTTGTCTAGCTAGACCATTTGTCAGCATTATTCAATTACTATAAACTAGTGGTGTGATCCTGTGTGAGGCAGAAGCCCATCTTCTTCCAAGTTGTGTACAGGAGTGCTTGGAAACAACTGAGAAGCTGCATGGGATATACTATTTTGGACGAATTATCTGTAACTAAACTCTTTCTCTCTTGCTTACATCTGGGAGAAGTTTTCCTCACTTTTAAAGTGGCATTGCTTGGTATTTGTTTTAGTTTTTAATTCAGAAATGGTTTTTTTAAAACTGCTTATCTTGTCAGCATCCTCAGAAGGGCTGAAATAACTGCATATTTGATTTTCCTTTGTGGCTAACAAACCACCTGGCTGTTTTGGGGCTGGAGAGGTTTACCTGTGTCTGACTTGGATGTCTGGATTTTTCTCTGTTTGATTAGCAGGGTACTTTCTCTGTCAAATTGTTGTGTAGGGTATCTTGCTGACAGGAAGGCACTCATCGTAGCGGTGGGTGAGAGCTTTTAGTCGATTGTTTTGTGAGGACACAGTTTAGGCCCAACCCTTCCCCCCCTCACCCCACCCACCCTGGAAATAGTTCCTTTATACCTGAGGTTCTGACATCATTTAATACAGTGCAAGGTGCATTTCACTGTCATATCCTCTCTAGCACACTGCACTGATAATATAAGCATACCGTATTATAATATATATATATATTTCTATATAACAAATCACACTACGCTTGCGCCACACACACACAAATACAATAAAAAAACTAGATAAACATGTGGGAGTAGTGCAATGTAATGGCTGTGGGCAGCTGTCTTCTGGGAGTCTTTCTGGAGGCTGAGATGCTGCCTATTTGCAGACAACTATCTGCCCTGAGGGAGGAAGTTGCCCGTCTTCAGGCCGCACTGGACAGTAAGGAAACCTTCCCCAGGCCACACTGGACAGTAGAAAGGGAACCTCCTCCATCCAGGGAGCACTAGCGCCACCACCACTACCTCAGAGGTTGCGAAGAAAGCACAGCAGTTGGACCACAGTGGGCTCAGGGAGGGTGAGGAGGGCAGAACAGAGGCACAACCAGTCAATTGTTCCACTCCACAATCCATACACCATTCTGGGGGAGCATAGCTCCCCTATGGATGCACCTGCAGAGAAGACTGATGATATCTGTCACAAGTGAGGCCCACAGAAAGGAGACAGAGGACACCAAAGGGAAAGGAAGCAGCTCCTGGTGGGGGACTCAATTATTAGGGGTATAGAACTGGGGGGAGCTGGGAAAAATGAAGTAAGGTGCCTGCCTGGTGCCATGGCTTGGAGGGACAGGAAGTGCATCCTCAGGATCACGAGAACAGCTGCAAGGGATTCCGAGCTGGACGTAATTGTCCACCTAGGGACAAATGACTTGGCTCATCATGAGATTAGAGCAGTGCAGGAGCACATTGCAGAGTTGGGGAGGGACCTAAGACAAGTAGCACACACAGTATCCTTCTCAGAGGTGCTGCCTGTCAAAAGCATGGGGGAGGTGAGGGCAATTGGCACCATGCAGTTTAATGAACGGTTGAAAAAAATGGTGCGGAGCACAGGGGTTTGGTTTCATTGGGGACTGGGGTTCCACCTGGAGGGACACCAGCCTATACTGGCAGGATGGTCTGCATCTGTCCAGGAAGGGAACAAGTCTTTTGAGCAATCGGTTTAAATGCTTCATTGGCAAGCTTTTAAACTAGTCAAAGGGGGAGGCACTGACAAGCAACAGGAAAATCCCAGCCTCTCCCTACAAAACAGGGTACTAAATGAGAAAAAGACTGAGGTAGAACGGTCAGTGGGGGATGCTGCAACAGAAGGTAAAGCCATCAAAAAATGGAGAGCAATGAGTACCAATGCCCGTAGTCTGGGTAACAAGCTTCCTGAATTAGCGGCCTTGATGGAGGAGGAACATCTGGATATCATGGCAGTCACAGAAACATGGTACACACAAACCATGGCTGGGACATAAACATACCAGGATACACTGTCTACAGGAGGGACAGGGAGGGTAAAGAGGAGAGTAGTAGTTCTTTACATAAGGGAAGAAATAAAAGCAACAGAACAAAAGGGTAAACAGGAGGAGAAGAAGCACTGTGGTAAATTTGGAGACAGACAATGGCACCACAATACCCACAGGGTTAGATATAGACCCTTCTCAGGGGAGGAAATGGACAGGAAATGATAGAAAGTATACTTAGAATGGCAGAAAAAGGAGATATTGCTGATGGGTGATCTGAATATGCAGATGTTAACTGGAGTGCAGTTGCATGCCACTTGAGAAAAGTGCAGTTATTCTAGATGCCCTACAGGGGGCATGCCTTAGACAACTAGTACTGGAGCCCACTCGAGAGGGAGCAATATTAGACTTGATTCTCTCAAATGGAGATGGAGAGAGTATTACAGATGTAGAAGTGGGTAGCCATCTGGGAACTAGCGACCATCGAACAGTATGGTTCACAATAAACACAGCAATAGATTCAAGCCATACAAAGACAAAAGTACTGGACTTTAGGAGGGCTGACTTTGCTAAAATGGGTGCGTGCCTAAGGAATGCACTAGCAAATGGGCAGGAAGGAGGGGTGGAAGAACAATGGGTAATAATAAAAACTGCCATCACAGAGGTAACGAGCTTTGTGTGAAGCAAATAAACAAAACAAGGCGATGTAAAACCACTATGGTTCTCAAAGGAAGTGGCAGTGAAGGTTCAAGAGAAAAAAGCATTCAGGAAGTACAAGGAATCGCATGAAGGAGCAGGACAGAGAACTGTATCAGTTAAAGCAAAGGAGGCTGGGAAGGCAGTCAGAACAGCAAAGGCCCAAACCGAGGAAAGATAGCCAACTCAGTTAAGAAGGGGATAAAACCTTTTATAGGTACATCAGGGAGCGAAGGAAGACCAAGGGAGGGATAGTGAGGCTTAATAAAGGGGAGGAGGGTGGGCAGAGGAGACTATGAAAAGGCAGAATACTAAACAAATATTTTGCTCAGTATTTGCAAAGGAAGAGGGAGGTACATAAAACAAACAGTAGTAACACGCTGGATACAGAAGTTGATACGGCCCATTTACAGAAGAAAGGGTTCTGAAAGAACTCTTAAAACTGAAGGTGGACAAAGAAATGGGGCCTGATGGGATTCATCCCAGAATTCTAAAAGAACTAAGGGTAGAACTAGTGAAACCACTGACTACTCTTTTTAACAAATCATGGGAGGATGGGGTGGTACCCGAGGACCGGAGGAGGGCAGATGTGATTCCCCTTCACAAAAGTGGGAGCAAGGCAGAAGCAGGAAACTATAGACCTGTTAGTTTAACCTCAGTGATAGGGAAAATGATGGAATCACTTCTAAAGGAAAGAATTGTCGAGTATCTAGAGGCCAGAGGGCACAGGACCCAAGGCAGCATGGATTCTAGCCAGGAAGGTCATGCCAGATGAATCTGATAGATTTCTTTGACTGGGTGACCAAAGTAGTAGATCAGGGAGGGGCTGTGGACATGGCCTACCTAGACTTTAACAAGGCATTTGACACAGTCCCACAAAAGATTAATATACAAGTTAGCCAGCCTGGGAGTAGGTCCCAAGATGACAGCCTGGGTAAAGAATTGGCTGGAGAATAGGACACAGAGTAATAGTAAATGGAGTCCACTCAGAAGAAAGGAGGGTTACTAGTGGGCAAATCACCGCAGGGTTCAGAGTTAGGATCCGTCCTCTCTCAATGTCTTTATGTTTACATTGCAGAAGGACTGGAAGGAAAAGCTATGTCTCTTTGCAGATGACACTAAGATCTGCAACAGAGTTGATGCACAGGGTGGGTGGAAAGGATGAGAAGGGACTTGGCAAGGTTAGAGGAATGGTCAAATGTATGGCAGCTTAGATTCAATGCTAAAGTGCAAGTAATGCACCTGGGAAACAAAACCCAGGGAAGAGTACACAATGGGGGTGAGATACTAACAACAACAAAAATGGAAAGGGACCTGGGGTAGTCATATCAGATGACCTAAAGATGGGCAAGCAATGTGACAGGGCAGCAAGGAGGCTGGGGGATACTGGGATGCATAGGAGAGGCATCACCAGTACAAAACAGGAAGTTATTATCCTCTGTACAGACAGCTGGTGAGACCCCATCTGAGTACTGTGTGCAGTTCTGGAGACCCAATCTCCACAAAGACATAGACAGGACGGAAGCTGTCCAGAGGAGCAACTAAAATGGTGCAGGTCTGCACGGAAGACATATGAAGAGAGACTTAGGAGCTTAATATGTATAGCCTCGAGGAAAGGAGGGAGGCAGGGGACATGATAGAAACTTTCAAGTACCTCAAGGGAATCAACAAAGTCAAGAGGTAGCATCTTTCAAAAAGAGTGTGCAAGAACAAGAGGGCACAATTTGAAGATAGAGGGGCGGCTCAGAGTAATTTAAAGAGTATTTTTTCACAGAGGGTTGTGGATGCATGGAGCAGCCTTCGGAGGAAGGTTGTGGAGTCAAAGTCAGTGGTGGAGTTCAAGCATGCATGGGATAGTCATAAAGGCAGTTCTGGGGGTGGGAGTAGGAAGAAGTAGGCTGCTGGTTAACTAGGACCTGCAGCTTATCCAATAGGTAGGGAAATGGGCAGACTGGGTGGGCCAAGCGGTCCTTATCTGCTGTCAAATTCTATGTTTCTATGTTTCTATGTAAATGGCCCCATGTGCGTCTTGCATACATTATGGCCCCATTTGCATGTCAAGTTTTGAATATCGTGGTTGCTGTGCATAGCTCAATGGAACTTGCGCTAGCGCATCCCCATGCTCCACTCTGGCCACTTGCTCTGGCGCAGTGCCACTGCACCATGCACACTGCATGTTGCCAGGGTGCAATATTCAATGCTGCTGTGCCATGGCACAGCTCCGTTGAATATCGCCCAGTCCACACCCCTGCGCAGCCAAGTTGAGCTGCGCCCAAGCTCGCGCCACAGCCTGGCGCAGTTTGAATACCTGGGCCACAGTGTATAGTACAGTGTTGTTCTATATAGAATTCCATCCCTTTCAAAATGTTATTGTACCACAGTTCAAAGGCCATGGAATATGATTGTACTCTGCTGTAGTACATCAGCATTCTGAAACCTCTAGCGACTACATGAGTCAGTTTCATTTTGAAAGTGAAAGAACCGTCACACACACATTTCACATAATACTATACACTATACAAAATACAGGATGAGCAACTCTATGCACAACCAGTGTATTCTGCCACCTCACAGTTCTCATTCCCATGGACCTCTCTAGCTTCGCTCTTGAGGTCAGAGGGAGTCAGATCCCCTCTGTGGCAAAACCCACTGGTTGTGCATGGTTGCCCATCCAGTATTCTCTATATTCTTTTGTGACATTCTTTCAGAGGAAATGATCAGTTACTGTGTCTATGTATATCAAACAGTGAACTGAGGACAAATTACCCTTTTGATGCAAAAAAAATGCCCTTCTGACCATGAGAACTCCTGCATTTCTTAATCTTCCAGAACCCATGGTTGATGGCAAATGAGTGCAGCAGTCGTGTCCATGATCAATCGCAAAATGTACACCGTGGAAGAGAGGAGAACAAGAGGAAATATGATAGAGACCTACGAGTACCTCAAGGAGTGAACAGAGTTCAGGAGGGGAGTCTCTTTCAAATGAGAAACAGCACCAGGACAAGAGGACATGCAACATGCTGGATGGGGTGGAGTTCAAGAGGAATGTGACTTAAAGACTGGAGGACACCTGAAACAGACTGCCAGCAGAAGTGTTGGGGGCAATAATCAGTAGGGGGCTTCAAACATGCACAGGATTGACATAGGGGACTACTGGTAAATAGGCAGGGAGGCAGGAGAGTCATTGGAGACCAATTAGGGTCTGTGGAGACAGATTAGGTAGGGAACATCTGGGCAGACTGAGTGTCCAATCAGACCTTTTCTGCTGCCACATTCTGTTTCTGTGTTAGGGATGAAGGACCTGGCAGGTAGTACATAAGGAGAAGTGAGGGCTAGTATTAGGGAGCTGGTTCCAGACAGGAAAGATCTACTGGTAACATGACTTTCTTGGAGAGCTGGCCAGTGTGCAGGTGGGGGAGGCAAAGATGCTGAAAACTGGTTAATTTAACAACTGTTTGAAAGAGTGTGCAGAACAGGGGTTTCTCTTCCTGAAAGACTTGGGTGTTTTTTTGGAGGGACAAAAGCCTATGCAGTATTTACCAGATAGCTTTCATCAAACCATGCAGGGGACAAGGACACTGGCACAAAAGTCTGAGGCATACATCTCTGGATGTTCAAGATAGCACAGGGGAGGCTGGGGCTGTGGTCATCCTCAGGCAGAACTCAGGTGAAAGAGACATAGCTAGCACCCCCCTAGCCAGTGGGAACATTGAAAGAGTAGCAGGAAACCCAGTCAACCTAGGTGGCAGGGTGTGCACCTGGAGCAGATGATATAACATGCAGGCTTGCAAGGAGGTGGATGGATATGGGGAGGTCACAGTAAAGGAAGTGGCAAAGACACAGGCAGGAAATGGTTTGGAGGTGCAAGGTAAACAGGAGAAAAGTGGCAGAACAAGGGGTCAGAAACACACAGGGGGCAACAGGAAGGCTGTGGACAAAAGGTGAATGGTGGTCATGGAATGCCTCGAGGGGTGAACTGGAGTCTCTTTCAAATGAGAAACAACACCAGGACCAGAGGGCATTCAATGTGCTGGATGGGGTGAAGTTTAAGGGGAATGTGACTTAAAGATTGGAGGACACCTGAAACAGACTGCCAGGAGAAGTGGTGGCAAAATCAGTAGGGGACTTTAAGCATGCATGGGATGGACATAGAGGGAATATTGGTAAATAAGCAGGGAGGCGGGAGAGTCACTGGAGTATTAGGGCCTGTGGAGACAGATTAGGTAGGGAGCATCTGGGCAGACTGAGTGTCCAATCAATCTTTGCTGCTGCCACATTCTTTGTTTCTATATTAGGGATGAAGGATGTGGCAGAACTGCATTCTGCCGGGCCTTGTACCCCGGTGGAGGGATGACTATCCCCTCATCTTTTTCTTCCTACCATAAATCTGTTGCACAACAGCACTTCTTTCCCCCATCCTTTGCCTTTTTCTAGCCCTGACATAGGTTGGCCATCTACGTCAGCCTTTTTCTTTCTTTCTCTCTATACCTTTTTCCTACTTCCTTATTTTTCCTGTTCACTTTATCTGTCCCTCACCACCATTCCCAAATCCAAGTCCAGCATGCCAACCAGCAACAAAATTATTAAGGTGCTTGTAGGGCATACAATGCCTAGGAATGAATAAAAGTGCATTTAGAACTGTTTAAAGTGCATTTGGAACAATATAAAGTGCATATGTGCATTTAAAATATTTTTGGGTTATTAAATAATGGCTGAACCAGGAAGTCCCCTGAAGCAACATGTTCAGACATAAAACAGCATGCTCAAACATGTAGATAGGAAGACAGCATCCCCTAGAGGCCTATATCTATAATGACTTGTTGCATTACCAAGCTGAGTAGTGGGAGGAGTTTGCTTTCATAACAGACCCTTATGTTTAAAATGGTAATAACACAGGCCAGAGAAATGGTTATTAGTGTAAGTTTATATTGTTGGAAACCTCTCCATAATCCAGGCTTAGAAACAACTATTTCTTTTTGTATAGGCCTTGTTGTGAGCCTCTAGAGAGAGAGAGAGAGAAACTGTTTAATTGCCTTTTGTGTATGGGCCTAACATTAAGTGGGAGGGCTACATAATCCACCCAAACCCATGCATAGACAGATGAGCTGAGAAGCTGGCCGCACTTGTCTGAACCAAGACAAGAGGAAGGACCTGTACCTGGATAGGTACTGGTAGCAACAAGCAGGAAAAGCTGAATTGGCTGTTTGAACTATCTTTGAAACCTGAAGGGAGGTGAAGCTACTTAAAGGACAAAGCATTGTGCTATTATTTTCTTTACCTGTTTTGTACATATTATGTTTTTTATTATTTTTATACTTTGGTATAAAATAAAGCCACACCAAGGTGTGTTGTGCCTGATATACTGTGTCTACTGTTATCCTTACCCACAGTCCTTTTACAAAGGACCTGGCAGGGAGTACATATGGAGAAGTGAGGGTTTTATTATGGAGCTGGTTCCAGACAGAAAAGATCTGCTGGTAACATGACTTTCTTGGAGAGCTGCCCAGTGTGCAGGTGGGGGAGGCAAAGATGCTGAAAACTGGTTAATTTAACAACTTTTTGATAGAGTGTGCAGAACAGGGGTTTCTCTTCCTGAAAGACTTGGGTGTTTTTTTGGAGGGACAAAAGCCTATACAGTATTTACCAGATAGCTTTCATCAAACCATGCAGGGGACAAGGACACTGGCACAAAAGTCTGAGGCATACATCTTTGGAAGTTCAAGATAGCACAGGGGAGGCTGGGGCTGCGGTCATCCTCAGGGAGAACTCAGGTGACAGAGACATAGCTAGCACTACCCTAGCCAGTGGGAACATTGAAGGAGTATAAGGAAACCCATCCTCAGGGAGAACTCAGGTGACAGAGACCTAGCTAGCACTCCCCTAGCCAGTGGGAACATTGAAAGAGTATCAAGAAATCCAGTCAACATAGGTAGCAGGGTGTGCACAAGGAGCAGAGGTTATAACACGCAGGCTTGCAAGGAGGTGGATGGATATGGAGAGGTCACAGTAAAGGAAGCGGCAAAGACACAGGCATGAAATGGAATGGAGGTGCAAGGTAAATACGAGAAAAGTGGCAGGACGAGGGGTCAGAGACACACAGGGAGCAAGAGAGGAAGGCTGTGGACAAAAGGTGAATGGTGGTCATGGAACACCATTAGTCTGAACTTTGGCCTCTTAGTCTGTTCTCTCCTGATTCCTAATTTTGAATGTCTGACTCCCTTTGACCTTAGAAAATTTCACAATCTACCAGCTACCCTGTGCAACTGCCTGAAATGAGTGTAAACATATGTAATGTATGTAAACATTTGTTTTTCTTATACTAACATATTAATATACTAAAATGCCGCAGAGGAGGCCGAATGGTCTTCCGTGTCTGCTCAGTGGTCAGCACCCATACAGGGTGTAGAATTTGCTTATCTTTTTTTATTTAATCATTGCGTTCTTTTTTGTAACATTCTTATCTGTTGTTTCATAACTACTTTCTGTACATGATGCAGAACCTACATAAATTAGCTTTTTGCTCATAGGTTGTGAATCCTAGTATCAATAAATAAATAAAATGAACATTAACATCTTGGGAAACAAAAGGGCTGAAACGGCAGCAGTCTAACTAGACTTAGTTGCCATAAATGAAACCTGGGCATCTAACAATACCACCTGAGACCTTGTTGCCCTAAGCAACACCATGGAGAAGAGGGACAGGCACAAAGGTAAGAGGAAATGGTGACTCAGTATGTTAAAGAAGGCATATTGGTAACTGTTGTGTAGACACATCAGTGGGTGATGAGAGAGACATGGAGTCAGTCTGGAAGCTGCTGACATCATAAACATTATGGGAGGGGAAAAGTAAGGGTGTATGTGGTGAATAGGTTTCCAAGTCAGAGGGAGGACAATGACAGGTCACTCTGAGAAACAAGCATTTGTCAATGTCGAATGTTGTCTTGCTGGCATTGGCATTGGTAATGCAGGCATTAGAGAAGCACGTAATAGAAATGGCAGTGAAGTACAGAACCAACGTCAACCCCAGCCCACCCTGCAGAGAGTGACAGGCATTGGGGCGTGCCTTTGGGTCATTGGCCATAACGCTCATGCCATTTCACCTCACTCTACCCTGCAGAGTCTGACAAGTGTTGCATTGTGCCTTGGGGTCATCAGGCCTTATGCTCACCCCATTTAATAAGGAAATATGTTGAGATGGGTGCAATATAGGAGAATGGGGTGAACTTTGGGACCGAAGAGTTCAAGGCACACTTGGATGACTGTCAGTGGCTGCAGGGTGGAGGTGGGGTTGCAATGGCATGAGCATTACAGCCGACAATCTTTCGCATACAGGGCCCCGACATGGTTCAATGCGCTTAGTCCACCTACTCTATCCTCAACCTCACTTGAAGCTTTCAAATCCATGCTCTATGCCCACCTCACCACCACTAGCAACTGTGATTGTGCTAAATAAAGACTACTACTCCTCATGTCCATCCTCACATCTGAGGCCTCTTCCTCCCCGACTAATGAACCCTCTGGTACCTCTACTACTTCCTGTCTCCGCCCAAACTCACTCCCCCTTTTTTCCTGTCCCTCCTCACTTACTCTCCCTCACCACCTTCCCTCCTCTCTAGCCTCCTTTTGGCGCCTAATGATCACCCTCTCCTGGAAGTTTCCTTAACCTCGAAATTGTCTACTGGTTGAACTTGTTATAGCTTGTTTTTCTATGAAACTTAAAAACGTTACTGCCTTAAACTGTTAATAGCAAATTTATGATGTAACTTTCCTGTCTGGTTTTACCTGTAATGTGTATCATGCTTTGTTAAATGTTCTTTGTGACTTGGAACCTTTGTAAAAGAGCCCTGGCTCAAAGGTATTAATTCCTAGACTAATAAACTAAACTAAACTAAACTAAACAATCCAAAGGCACATCCTGATGCCTATTAGTCTATACAGGGTGGGACATTATGCTTAGAAACCCTAACGCCCTGGGCGTTTATTGGTATTTGCACCCAAATTTCCAACATGGCCTTTTTGTGACCCCACCTCATGAAAGCATGTGAGAC
This sequence comes from Neoceratodus forsteri, assembly GCA_016271365.2. NCBI lineage: Eukaryota > Metazoa > Chordata > Ceratodontiformes > Ceratodontidae > Neoceratodus > Neoceratodus forsteri. The sequence goes on from CM057459.1 coordinate 1,368,250,863, forward strand.
CACTGCTCATAAACAGTGTCACTGTGATTTTGTTAATGTGTCCTGAACATTGATTTCCCACAGTGACCACGCCATTCTGCACCATATAAAAATGTCAGCTGCACCATTCATAAGGAGCTGTGAAGAGATGGAAATGTTGAAAATCTGGAGTGAAAATATTAAAATCCTTAAGTTAGGGCGGCATGAAAATTAGCACACGCCAGAATAAAGTCTTTTGGATTTCTTTCACTAAATTTTTCATATAGGCATTTTGGGACCTCTGCTCATTAGCAGTGTCACTATGATTTTCTTAATCTGTCCCAAACGTTGATTTCCCATAGCGACTGCGCCATTGAGCGCCAGATGTGCGAAACCACATTTTGGTCAGGATGTAAAAAATGACAGCCGTACTGTTTATAAGAAGGTGTGCAAAAATAGCAATGTTGAACATCTGAAGTGAAAATATTAAAAATTCTCCAACTTATCACTGTACGTGGACACTGCGCAACCCACACTTGTAACATAGTCATTTTGTGGAATTTTTTTACCAACTGTTTAACCTAGGCATTTTGGGACCTCTGATTATGACAGCATTACTGCGATTTTCTTACTCTGTCCAGAACATTGTTTTCCTACAACAAGAGCACCATTGTGCATCGGATGTGCGAAAACATAGTTTGGGCAGCATGTGAAAAATGGCAGCTGTGCTGTTCATAAGGAAGTGTGAAAAAACGGCAATGTTGAAAATCTGGAGTAAAAATATTAAAAATTCTCGAAGTTACAAGAATGCATGGAAACTACGTAACGCACGTTCGTAACACAGTCATTTTTTGGAATTTTTTCACCACATTTTCAATATAGGGATTTTGGGACCTCTACTTATGAACAGTGTAACTGTGATTTTCTTACTCTGTCCCAAACATTGTTTCCTACAGCGACTGCACCACTGTGTGCCAGATGTGCAGAAGCACATTTCAGGCAGGATGTGGAAAATTACAGCAGTACTGTTCATAAGGAGGTGTGAAGAAATGGCAATGTTGAAAATCTGGAGTAAAAATATTAAAAATTCTTGAAGTTACAAGCGTGTGTGGAAACTGCACAATGAACGCTTGTAACACGGTAATTTTTTGAAATATTTTCAGCAATTTGCAACTGTGGCTTTTTGGGAGCCCACCTCATGAACAGTCACACTGTCATTTCATTAATCAGTCCCTGAAGGTGATTCCGCACAGTGACTGCAAAATCATCTTTCGGGACCGAATAACGAGATGACAGTAACTTAATTCATGATGTGGAGTCCCAATAGCCCCATGTTGAAAATATGGTGCCAAAATTCACAAAAACATCTGAGATATGCACCAAAGTTGAAACAAAAAACATTTATGCCATTATACAGCTTACCAGCATTTCTTCAGTTCGCAGTCAGCTTTAAAAAGTGCAGATGTGTTCCCGGTCCACCGAAGAGCATCACGCCAGGCTCCATAGGTAAGCATGGGGTGAGGGGGTGTGAGGAGGTGAGCTGTGCAGAGGGTGGCTGCATGTTGGAGGAAGGGACAGGACAGCAAGGGACCGTTTCTTTGTTTCAGGTAACAAAAATAAAAAAATTCACCACAGACCTTTTTTTTTTACAGGTTTGGCCACACTGGGGTGGGCTACCAGTGTGGCACATTTCTTTGGGGGGGTATGTTAGCCACACTGGAGTGGGCTCCCAGTGTGGTACACAATTGAGGTGAGGCTGCAGCAGAAAAATGGGGGAGGGGTTAAAATGCCGACAGGGGGATAGGGCACCCCATCGGTAAGCATATCTGTGTTCAGAGGCATGATGCCAAGGGGGATTGGGCACCCTCTTGACAGACCAAATCAGTAAAGAGGTCACATATGCCAACAGGGAGATTGGGCACTTCCCATGTTGGCTTCCTAGGGACTGTGAGCAGCGGGAGGCAGGTTGTGAGCCACCACACACCATGTTTCTTGAAATGCTACAGCAGGCAAGGCACACCCTGCAATGAGGAGTCTCTCCCTCATTGCAGTGGCTAAAATGTTTCAAGTTGGTGGCACATTTTGCAACTGCTGTCACAGACAGCATGCAATCTAATTCATGCCACGGAGCCCAGCCCTAAAAGCAGCAGTGGCGCCACTGGCCACAACATGAGTGCTCCTCCAAAACCTGCTCTTCCACTTCAAGCGACCCCAATATGTTGTCTGGGCTGTGCCTGCAAGACAACATAAAAAATAGGAAATCATCAGCAATGGGAGAGATAGTACTAATGGTATGTCTGAATCTACCAGCTGTAGACTGGGTGAACTCAGCAGCCAAGCGATCCAGAAGTCAAACACTGTGACAAGTACTACAGCACTACCTTCTTGTACAGGGGGTCAAGGAACCTGCCAGGGAGGGGAATATCCTTGATCCGGTACTCTCCAATAGGATATTGATGAGCATGTCAGGATGAGGGAGTCCTGGGGTTTGTTGACCCCAATTCAGTGTGGTTCCAAATTGACCTACAGGTCCATCACTCTAACTTGAAAATTAAGGTCCTAGACTTTAGAATGGCAAATTTCGGGAAAATGGGTAAGCTGCTCAGGGAAAAAATTGGGAGAGGTAGGGTTGGCAGTCCGTGCAGGCCAAATTAAGTATGATCAAGAGAGTGATGGAGCTACCGATACCTGCATTAGGCATGTTAGGTGAGAGTAGAAAGTACAGAAAACCAATGTGATTTACTTAGCGGTAGAGGAAATGGCCAGAGCTGAAAAAGAAGCATTGCGGAAGTGCAAGGGACAGCATGAGAGCAATAGTGAAGGATATTTTAAAAAGCTAAAATAGGACAACAGAAAAGACAGAAAGGGAAAGGCAAATACAGAGCTAAGAACTGCAGAAGGGGTCAAGGAAGAAGATAAAGCGATCTTTTGTTACATTAAGAAAATGAGCAGCCTTAACAAGGGGACTGCCCAGCTGAACAGTGGGAGTGGCTGCGTGAAAGATTATAGCAAAAAGGCAGATATCCTGAATGAATATTTGTGTTCCGTATTTACAGTGAAAGGAGGCATGCCACTCCCAGATTGTGGGATCTGGGCCCAAGGAACACTAGGAAGTAGTCTAGGGTGGGAAAAACATTGGAGGAGAGCATGCACAAGTGATTCAGGACCCTGAAACTGAATAAATTACTGGGACAGATGGCACGCACCCTATGGTGTTGAGAGAGTGAATCAGATACTGGTGGCACTGTTGGCCAATCTAATTAATTGATCCTTGTAAATGGGTCGTGGTGGTAGACTGTAGGGCAGCTAGCGTGGTGCCATGCCCCAAGATTGGGTTAAAGGGGGGTCACGTGATGCAGTGCAGCTAGAGGCAGCGTTTTCACGGAGCTCCCAATATCCACCCGCTTTAAACTATTTTTAACCTACAAAATTGACATCTAAAGTCCTGATTTACATCTGGAGTATGGATAACACTCCTCTGTACTTGGCAACATTTTGCTTTGAGCATATTAATGCACTCGGAAGACGATTGAGATGGAAGCGGAGATGAGGCCTGCTGGCATGAAGCATACTCCACCATCCACACCTGAAAAATCTTCTAAAAAATCTAAAAACCAGAATTCGGGGTCTGCAGCTAAATTGTTTCACCAGCTCCTCTTACCGAGGATCATTTCCTTCAAGAGCTCATACCGTTTAAAGAAACACTGGATGACATTTCTACCGAGCTGAAATCGCTAAGGGGAGATCTCAGCACCCTAACCACCAGAATGGGAGATTCGGAGGCAAGAACTACCTCTTTGGAGACCTGGAGGGAGAAGATAGACCCAGAGATTATTCATCTCAGACAGCAGATCAGTAAATTGCAACTTAAAACGGAGGATTTAGAAGGAAGGAGCCGAAGAAACAATCTGGTGATTCTGGGCCTCCCCGAGACCGAGGAGGGCCCCGATATCATTCTCTTTCTCCAGAAGTTTCTGAGCAAAGTTGTTGGGCCTTCCCCTCTCAATCCACAGTATCATATTGAACGTGCTCATCGCTCTCTCAGACTGAAACCTGCAGCTGGAGCACCGCCCAGACCCATCATTATCAAGTGTCTAAGTTCCTTGGAAAAGCAGCGTGTATTATTAAAGGCAAGAGAATTGCAAGCAATTTTATGGAGTGGTTCCAAGCTACGTATTACTCAAGATCTTCCCTACGAGATGAGGCAAAAATGCTCAGCGTTCCATTCTACAGTCAGCAAGATGACTGCAGCGGGTATTTGTTACAAAATGAACTATCCTGCCAAGCTACAAGTAGCCATTGATGGTTCTTGGTACTCCTATGAATCCCCAGAGAAAGCTGCATCGGATCTCTCTCTCAAGTTACCTAACTTGTTCAAACTGGGCTGAATCTCTGAAGAAGCGCCAAGAAGTTACCTCCTGTCTCAAGCTGCATTTCTGGACTCTCACCTTTTGTTGTTGTTTTCTCTCTTCTTTCCTCGGCTGGTTTTTCTGGTGGTGGGGGGGCTATGGGGTGGACCATTGTATGGCTTGGTAAGCTGGGTCTACAAGATAGCTCGTGAGGCCTACTGATTAGCGGGGGGGGACTCGGGGTGTGGTGGTGGTTTCTACATGATGCAGGACCGGTTGGACCACTTGGTCCCTCTAGTACCTATTGCTCCCCCGGTTCCTCCCGTGCTTCCCCGGTTCAGGTAATTAATTTCAGTGAACTTTTATAAGCAATTTAGCTAGGAGAGGCCACTAGGCAATCTTCAAATATCCATAGATAAATGTGGATGACGGAGTTAGAGATGCCTTTTGAGAAGGGGGTGATAGACTAGGCCGATAATAGGCAATGAGGACTGTGGGCTGCTATTGTGAACATTCCAGATGGGGGACTGAAAGATGCCAATATGGCTCTGCTCGATGCCTAACAAACTCATATATTCGGAGGCATGACCCCTTACCACGAACGGGCTTTGATTGCGGCGAAACCTGAAGTCGGCCCCCAGAGCTGGAGGGGCGGACTGTGACTCTCATCACTGCCATTGGGGTTTCAGGGATTTACACTCCTAGCCTACCCAGCCTTAAACTCATGCTTGTTGTGTAGCATGGTCACTTTCCTGAGGGGTTAGTGGGACTAGACGGTGGTTGGTCAGTGAGTGTTATGGGGTGACCCAGTCAGTCATCATTCTGGCCAGAGACCATCTTTCTCATGGTGGAGACTGGAATCCTGATGGCCCCTTGGGGTTCTCACTCTCAATCAAGGCCTGGTTACATCACGCTCGGCAGTAATGGTGCACCCTCCAAATAGATTTATTATACATACTCCACGTGTGCTATTTCACTCCTTCTCAAGCTATGAGTGTTTGGCAAGGCTATGGTTCAGAAAATTTCGAGACTCCGGTCAGGTTCTCAATTTCCCAGGTCTTTTTGTAGGGCTCACTTAGGCTTCTCAAAAAAGGGGGGGGAAGATACGCGGGGGAGCCGGCCCTGGAGGGACTGCTAAACGCACTAAGGAGAGGAATGCATCCCAGATGGGGGACATTTCAGCCAGGAAGTTCTCAGCACTCACGGGGCGATAGCTCTAGACTCAGTAGTCGACACTTCCTTATTTATTGTACTAGTTCAGGATTATTGCCTGGATCTCCCACCAAGAGGATGCTTTTGGGGCTTTGATCCCTCACCCAAATATTAATACTCACACTATCTCTCAGGAGGCAGCTGGGAGAACACTTGTACATAGTTAGAGGGATGGGGAGGAGGGGGATGGGGTCCTCTTTCCTAGTTTTGGGTCTGTCAAAGGCAGTAGCATCATGTTTGGAATCTATACTGCTCCAGCTATTCTCTATCGGTTTTGGGGGTAGAGGGTGGGGTATGGTTGGATGATTGTTCACGGGGAGGGGAGGGAGGAGGATGTGCCTTCTAGGGTGGCTTATTTTTCCATGTTTATATATCCTACTGTTGCCTTGTTTACTTGACAATGAGTGTTACAGCACTTAAAATTGCAACATGGAATGTAAGAGGTGTCAGAGACCTAACTAAAGGGTACCAGGTTCTCAAAAACTGAGCTCTCCAAAATGTGGATATTGTTTTGATGCAAGAAACCCATTTGCTCTCATCAGAAGTCAATGAGCTTCACCGACAGGGTTATGCCTAGGTTTTTGTTTCAGGTGGGTCATCCTCCAGTAGGGGGGTTGCCATTCTGGTCAAGAAGCATATTCCCTTTCTGGCAGAAGAGTTTTTAACGGACCATGAGGGCAGATTTATTATTGTGAAATGTTCATTATATAATGTGAAGATAATATTGGGGCAATCTATGCCCCAGTAGATGGGGACCCAGATTTTCTCATGGCCTTGGCTGAAAAGCTGAGTGGACTCTTACCCTCAATGTTAATAATTGGGGGGGTTGGAATATCGCTCCCTCGCAAGATCTGGATAAATCCTATAGACCTCTGAAACCACTCTCCTCTTCACAGCTGGCCTTGAGGAACTTTATGGACCTACTAGGCTTGTGTGACCCATGGCTCTTACTTAATCCCACAAGACAACTTTTTTCTTATTATTTTCAGGTACACAAGACGTGGTCCAGAATCAACCTAATTTTGGTCAGCAATAATCTTTTGTCTGGGGTACTCCAGTCTGGTATTGAGCCCATTGTGGTGTCAGATCACTCGGTGGCATGGATTCTGGTCTCCCCGAACCTGCAGGTGCAAAGAGACACCTCCTGGAAACTAAACACCCAGCTTTTAAAGGATAAGCATATAGTTTCCCATATTAGATCTCTAATCACCTCATTTGTGGAGACCAACTTAGGTTCAATTGAGAGGGAGGACTTGTTTTGGTGCTCCCTTAAATGTTTCATCAGGGGTGAATTTATCAAACTCGCATCCAGAAGAAAAAAGCAGAGGGAGGTTAAGATCATGTCATTGTCGAATCAAATTAGGTTGGCGGAGAATAAGTTATCCTCCTCATCTTCCCAAGCTGATCTAGAAGCCCTAATGAAACTTAGAAATGAGTATTCAGATTGGATAAGAGATAAGGCAGAGTATGCCCTCCTAAAAACCAAGGCCCACTATCTTGATCAAGGGGAGAAATCGGGTAAGATGCTAGCTCTTCGTTTGAGGGAGGCAGAGGGATTGAGATGGATTCCCTCTTTATTATCCTCTGATGGTTCCCTTAAAACCTCTCCCAGGGATATTTCTCAAGTTTTTGAGTAATTTTATAAGGAACTATATGGCAGTGGTTCCTTTCACCTCTCTCATTCCCGATTGGACCAGTTTCTGGAGGGTCTTCCCCTTCCTTCCCTGCAAACACACCAAGGAGAGGCTCTGATTTCTCCTATCATGGTAGCAGAGGTGGAGGAAGTGATCAGGGAATTCACTCCTGACAAAGCTCCGGGGCCTGACGGTTTCCCTTCCAATTTTTATAAAGTTTTTGGTAAAGAACTTGCCCCCCTCCCAATGAAATTGTTTGAGTACATGTTTATCTCTGATACCCTGGATCCTTCCCTGCTAGAAGCCACTATTGTTTTGATACTGAAACCAGACAAGTCTCCGATGGACCCTGCTGGTTACCGACCAATCTCACTACTAAATTATGACATTAAAATTCTAACGAAAATCCTATCCCTTAGACTCAAACGGGTCTGGCTCAACTTACTAAGTCCTGAACAAGTAGGGTTTGTACAGGGCAGATCCTCAATGGACCACTTGTGCACTCTCTCACATATTTTTCAGGCCACCCAGGACTCCCAAGCTCGAATGGCTTTAGTATCATTAGATGCGGAGAAAACCTTCGATAAAGTCCATTGGGAATTTCTCTGGATTATATTGGAGAGAATGGGCTTCCTGAAAATCTTTATTCAATGGATCAAGTTAGTCTACCAATCTCCTACTGTCAGAATTTATTGTAACGGGTTTTCTCTTCTCGATTCTCATTATTTACCGGCACTCGGCAGGGTCGTCGCTTGTCACCTTTCTTGTTTAATTTATACTTGGAGCCTCTCCTTCTCAGTATCAAGAACTCTCCCCTGGTCACAGGATGTTTCATTCAGCAACAGTCTCTGGTTCTTTCGGCCTATGCTGATGATATCCTTTTACACTTGACTAACCCTGAATCGTCTCTAACACACATATTACATATTATTGCCTGGTTTGGCCAGGTGGCTAACTACAAGCTGAATTTAGCTAAATCAATCATATTCCCGCTGAACGTTAATATGCCTCAGGTTAGCTTCTCCCAGTTTGGCATGAAATGGGCCCCTTCGTCCTTTAAATATTTAGGTATTTACCTTACCAAGGACCCTGAAGTTTTTAGGAAACTCAATCTGGACGGCTTATTGACTAAAATACAACACAACCTTCAGAGATGGTCTGCTCTTCCTCTATCTCTGTGGGGTCATATTAATATTGTTAAGATGAATGTTTTGCCTCAGGTTTTTTAACCACTCAGCCTAATGAATATCTATTTACCAGTGTCCTATTTCCATCACTTTCATAGGTCTATCTCTAAGTTTATCTGACAGGGTAAGCAGCCCAGGAAAGCCTTTTTAAAACTCAATTTACCTAAAGAAAAGGGGGGGGCTTCATCTTCCCAATTTTATGCTATACTGCTGGGCAAGCCACATGTCGAAAATTGGGAGGTGGTATGACCTGAGGGCGGATGACTATCTACCAATCTGACTACAACTCGAGAAAAAGATTTTAACCGAGTATGGTCTCCCCCCATCCAGAATTTTCTACTATAATCTATCCACATTGCCTCCCCTTCTATAAGATGGCATAATTGGTACCTCCATTAAGGTGCTAAATCAATGCTGGAATTTTTTCAACCTCTCTCCTAGGTAAGACACTACCCAACCTCTTACCCTAAATTTAAACATCAAGATCGGTGGTCTCCTGCTTTCCTTAGACTGGCTTCCTCAGCTGAGGGATTGCTGTGTTGATGTCTTATTCCTGAATAATTCTCTTCTATCCTCGGGAGAGGTTCTGACCAAATATAATATCCCTCAGAAGCATATTTTTAAAGTCTTCCAGTTAAGACATCTAGTGGCATCCAGTTTTGGGTCCAATCCCACACCGTCTCAAGTTAAGCCCTTTCTAGACCAGATACATGAACAGGCAAGCAAGGCCCATAGTATTTCCAAGCTTTATTCCGTCCTACTGGACACTAAATTCCCCGACCCCCTGATTGGCTCCTGTCTTCTGCCAGAAACCCCTCTGGTTTGGGATCAGATTTGGGTAGACATGTATTGGTATCTCTCTCAGGATAGGCATAAACTCACTCAATACCATATATTGAATAACATGTATTACACCCCAGTCAAGTTGGTTAAATTAGATAGATTACCTTCAACTCTTTGCACAAGGTGCGGCATGGTGGAAGGGAACCTGGCACCTATTTTTTGGCACTGTGAAAAAGTGGCTCCGTTATGGCGGACCATCCAGTCTAACCTAGACCCTCTTTTGGGCCTAGGCAATCAATTTACTATAGAAGTATGTATTTTAGAGTTGTTTTCCAATATACAGGTTATGGAGCGTAGATTCCATATGGCTTTAATTTCTATAGTTGTTAAAAATTGGTCCTTAGGCACTGGATGGACCAACTGGTCATATCGTATGCAGAACGGATCAGTGAAATTTCTCTCTGCTTTCAGACTAAAAGATTAATAGCAAGCTCCCGGAATTGTTTGGCTTCATTTGAGAGGAAATGGGGTAAATTGTACGCTCTTTATTTGAACTAATGTCTTGATGGGTACACCTCTGGCTACCTTGGCAGCTTCTAGTTCAATGGGTATTCCTTTTATATACAAGGAACATTAAAATGCATGTTACATGTAGCTAGATTAGTTTTACCCTTTTTAAGAAGGCACATCCTGGGGTGGGAAGGATGGGGGTTAAGGGATATGGGTTGGGGGGGGAAGGGGGGTTTCTCATTGTTTACCAGAATCAGGGATTCCTGCAGAATTCCGTATATCTTTACACTGTAGCTATTAAGTATTTAATGTCATCTGTCATGGTGTGAAATCCCTGTATTACTTGGTTATACTTCACATCTTTCTATAAACTAATAAAGAAATATAATTTCAAGATTGGATTAAAAATCAACTGCGAATTTACAGGTCAGTATGCCTGATCTTGATTGTAGAGCAGCAGCTGGAAACTAGGACCGCTCGGAATCCAATGGAATTAGATGCATCAGATTTTGTTTAACTTGGAATTTTCATAATGAAGGCCAAACATCTGAATTCTGAGAAAAGAGTCAGATGTGGAACCAGAATCTGATTCAGATTCAGATTCTGCATCTGACTACAGTACATACAAGGAAAACCACTCCCTTCCTGGGGAAAAATTAAAGGTACCCATCTCTATAGCCATACTACAGTAAGTCTTCCCTCCTCCCCCACGTACCTTACATGCTGCCTCTCAAGCATCCACTTGACTGAGACTAGTTCGTCATTCCCCAATGTTGGCTCATCTGCATTCACGTACTGGTCCAGGGCACCCCCTGATCCACTTCAGTCGCCATGGCAATTCGCAACTCCCAGTCACTGCCTGAGTGAATCTGCCCCCACTTCTCAACTCACTGCATCCTGGCCTACCTGACTTTGCACAATCCTCCTGTCAGGTGGTGATGCCAATTGCCTGGAATAATTACAGCTTACTGGCACTTTTTGAGCAGTGGCACTGGGCAATGAGCAGCACAATAAGTAACCCCCCCTACTTCCGCTGCCACAGCAGTGATCCATTCTGGCCTGGTCAGTCATATATTCTCCAGTAACACAACATGCATACACAGAATAACATCATCACCACTCCACCTCTGAGTCTGTCGGGAAAATTGGGGGCTAAAGCCTTGTGGGCTAGTAGTCTCCAAACCCATTTTTTGTTTTGTTTTGCTTGTAGCCACAGATGCTAGACTGACAGCTTGGTGTCTGCTGGGTTACCTATCATTTGGTCCACGTAGGCCACCCTCAGTTTTTCCAGCAAACTGTATGCACTTGAGTTGCGGACTGTATCTGAACCAATACTTTTACATAGTGTTTTGTTTTTTTTGCAGTTATGCATTGCTGTTCTCATCCACCATGCCAAGCCATAGCCCTTGGCCCTGCTTGACTATTAGGAACAATGGCAAATGGCCTTCATGATGTTATGTGCTAGCCCAGGTTGATGGGATTGAGGCTGTGTCAGTGGTGGTGGACTCTTCAATGGCTATTGCCCTGTGCCTGCTCTAAGCCCAAGCAATAGCCCCAGGAGTGGAAGACTGGCCACACCAGAATAGCAAGAGAGATGACTGTCGCTGCTGGTCAGCGACTTGTGGGCTGGGGAGGGGGTGTTGATATGGGATGACTCACAGAGGAGGAGATTAAAGACCCCCCTGAAGATCAGCAGCATTACCAGACACTCGCTACCAACATCGGACCAAGGAGTCAATTAAATCGAGGACTCCAGCCCAAGCAAACAGTGACTTACGGAGGGAGTAGGACAGGAACAGTGGGCCACTGGTGGGGACACAAGCATGGGAGAATGGAGTGGTAAACTACCAGGGTGCTGGACATGACTGCAGTGCACAGTTACACTTTGTTTCGCACTGGGGCTGCTTTTTTGGGCAGGTGCTAAGATGTGCAATTGGATATTCTGACTCTGTCTCTGATTCCGTTCAGGTGACTCAATCAGACTTGCATCAGAATTGGACTCTGAATTGAAATGGCTGAAATTTCAAATGGGTGCAGATGGAGCAGATGCCAGAGAACCCAAGCACCCCTACAGGGAACCATCATAACAGAGTAACTGGTGGTGTTCCTAGAGGCTAGCAGACTACAGGACATGGGGACACATGGCTTCATGGCACCAGCTTATGCCAGACTAATCTAATTGACTTTTTTTTGTTTAAAATCATTTCCTGATTTTCAGCTGATAACAATAACATTTATCAGTACAATTCACATTAAACTGTTCCACTGATGAGTTGGTTTAACATTGTTTTTTCAACATTTTTAATGTATTGGCAACTCACATTGTGTTGTTTTTCAACTCTTAAGCAACTTTTATAAAATATTTTTGCAACTCTATCACGATGCAGTGTAAAACATTGTTGCAACTTTTAAACAGCAGTTTTTGTAAAGCTTTGTTCTGGATCCAGCAACACTTTTGCAACTCATTAAGAACTGTGAAAGCAACTCATTGGTGGAACAGTTTAATGTGGCTTGTCCTCTGTATGCAAAAATCTCTATATAGCATTACAGTCAATATTTACAGTTCAAAAATGAAACTATCTGAGACAATTGCAGAATGGAAATCATTTTAATATTATGCCAATTTTAAATTCAATTCACGTCATCTTTATTTATAAAAAAAGCTGTTCGCATTAATCATACACTAGCACTTGTACAATAAAACACAATAAATTCATACTTAACATAAAATACTAATCAGACATCTTCAGCAATAACCAAAAAAGGTAAGTTCAAAAAGGTACGTTTTTAGAGTGGTTTTAAAGCTCTCCAATGCCAAATGGTCAAAGAGCCATGACACTGTATTTAAGTGTTGCCAACAAAAACGGTAACAGTAATCTTTATTTTATGTAGTGTAATCTTGGATTAACACCTTTTTAGGACAAGCTCATTGCATAGGTTCTACGTCAGAGATGAACAAACAGTGAAAACAAAAGTTACAATATTTCAAGAAAACAGATTTAACAAGTTAAAAACGTTAGCAAAACAATGGACTTTGGCAATACAAATAGCATTGTGCAAGACTTAGTAGTGTACAAGGAGATCCTTTAATTCAAGGGGCAGAGGCCATCAGGATGTTCAGTAGGAATGAGTTACAGGACAGGAGAGAGAATTATCAATCCAGAGGGTGTTGTTAGATGAAAATAAGTGTAGTGAAGAGAAAAGATAAGGGTTAGAGTGTAGCTGGCAGATGGATAGAGTATGGAGGTGGGGATAGGGTAGGAGGGAGAGGGGGAAGGCAGATTTTTGGTCAGATAGTAATCTGTTGTACCTTAAGAAGTACAGGTACTGGTTAATTTATCATAGCATCTGTATCAGGAAATACAATTAATCTACTAGCACAGTAATATTAGTGTATTTACGACCCATTCAATTCTTTAGACTTGGCCTATTTTTGTTGCTGAAAAGGTGATGGTCAGAGTTGACAGTGCTAAAAGATGGAGAGAAGCTGAGAGGAAGAAGAATGAAGGAAATAAAACTGGGGATACCTCTGTATGGTCTACTTTGGGCTAGGATGCCCAGTCAGTGCCAGTCATGAGTCCCAAATGTTGCAAAATGCTAACATAACCCTAACACTGTATGAGATTCTTGTGTACTCTGCCACCACCGTGACCCCTTCAGGCATTCAGGTTGTCTGCAGTGTAATAATATTTGCCTTTTGGCCTCCATGGAAGGCACAAACAAGATCCTTGTGTGCCGAGCCAAATGATCTTGAGCTTGACACATGTCTCGCTGGATCCAAAATTTGGGTGACTATGAGGTTGCCCTGGGGCAGAGCTGCTGCTCTATCCTACATACAGTACCTCCTTCCATAGTGACTGAAATAAAGGACAGGACCATAAGATGTGATAAATGTGTCTGAGGGTAAAATTTGCACTGCCAGCATTTGTTTTTGACTTTGAGCCCCATATGATTGAGTTTTGCCAGTGTACACTGCCAGTGCCCAGGTATTTTCTCTTGAATAAGCTGATACCTCAAATCTGGTGCCAGTGAATGTGCAGTTTTCCAATAACTCTCCCATGTCATTTCAGAGATGGGTTCCCCCCATGTCCCAAGCTCATTGGACCCTGTACATGTCCTGTGATGGTTCAATGTTGGATTTTATTTACTTGTAGATAATGCCATCTGTTACTTTGGTTTTGGAAAGCTCCTTGCTTATTACCTCATGCATAGTTCCAAGGTGGCATGTGTATGCTGCCCCTAACCACTGATTGAGGGAATGTCTTATGTAAGCAATAATACCCAACAGGGTGGGTGGTATTGGGGAACACCAGACCGCCCCGGGGCATAATGAGGCCTGACACAGCAGGCGAAGGGCCTTATAGCTCCTGGAAGGTCCAGTATTCCCCAATATCACCTACCCTGGAGGGTATTATTGCACTTAGAAAATAGCAAACTGTATTTTATATTCTTAAAAAATATTAATTGTCATGTTAAAAAGTTAAAACTCAGCCGGCCCACTGGTGCAGCAGGTGGGTTTCTGCTTTGCAACGCCAGTGACCTGGTTCAGGAACGAGTCCGGGAGCTGGAAGGCCAGCAGGGTGGAGAAGACTTGAGCATCCTAAGGACTGCTCATCTTCTCTAGGGGGAGGGGGGAGCCAGAGCTCAGCTCTTGTCTGGCCCTGGGTGGAGACCCGAGGTACAACAAGCCTGACGCTTAACGGGGGGGGTGACTTGCTGGTTATCGGCACTCAAGCGCCTTGATGTCAGGGGACACGGCATGTTGAGAGAACACCAGAAAACACCTTGCAGCACTCCCAGTAGATGGAGCACCAGGCCCTGATCCTCAATGCCACTACCGGCCCAGTGACGGCATCCCGATGAAAGATAGATGCATCGGGTTGTAAGGGCCCCCACCCCGTGCCCGCCTGGGGGTACAACCATGGCTTCATGGGGGATGGACTGTACTAGTTGCCAGGTGGGTGAGCGAGGACTGAAAAGGCTGTAGGTATCTCCTGAAGAATGGGAGCATTGCGAGGAGGGGAGCATACAAAGAAAATTAAAAAAATAAGTTAAAACTCTTTTTTTTTTTTTTTATTTTGTAATGAAATAGTTCCTCCTCCTGTGTTAAAATACTGTTTTTTTGTGCTTGGGGCTTTTGTCTTACTTGAGGCTCTGTAGACTTTTGAAGTTGCTGTATTAATCCCCCCCCCCCAACACACACACACACACACACACACACACACACACACACACACACACACACGGCTTAAAACTGGTAAAACAGTTTTGTTTTACTGTTTTTATTTATGTACTCATTTATCATTCATTTTTACAATGATCTCTTCAGGTGCTATACATAAAAATACGCTGTGGAGCTAGTGAGGGACAGAAGGATGTCGACAGGAGCAAAAATAAAACTTGTGAAAAACAAGTACATTTCAGTATTTTTCTGTGGTTTTCATGTGCAATTCATAAGCTGCACTACTTAGTGCAGATCGTATTTGAGACTTGAACGATTGGGGCGAGGAGTGGTGTCTGGAGTTTCCACTGTGCTGGCAGCCAAAAAAGAAATTAAGCCCATCAAGAACCGGTGCATCATGGTTTTGCTGTGTACTTTTTTGAATGGGTGGGGAGTTTATCATGGCTAATATTTTAATACTTGAGGGGGGAAATCAGACCCAGGAGCGGTGGCAGCACATTGTTAAGTTCAGCACCACGGAGATGCAGACAGTTGCTGTTGCCGGTTTGATTGAGCTACTACATGAGCCGGCTTTGGAGCAGGTGCCGCCATGAGTACCTCTCTCCCCTTGTAGCAGTGTGTTGTGGCTGAAAAGGTTTTATTTACTTTTAGGAATGTGCTTTTCCCTGTAAACCTATGGTCTACCTTTACAGGGTGTGTGATAAGGCACTTGTCTGGTTGGGGAGGGGTGGGGGTCAGCCTTGTTGAGTTGTGCCTTACTGAGCTACATCATTTCAAATTTACAAGTGGCACAAGAATACTACTTTGCCTTTGAGGCATGTGGCTAGTACTTCTCTTTTAGAGGGCAGCCAAAATGTTTACTGAGGTACAGGAAGGGGAAACAACTCAGTTTCACTTCTTTTAAAAAATACCACCAAATGACATGAGCAAGACAGCGCTATCTCTGGCAGCACTACTGTGTGTGAAAGGAGCAGTACTTCCTTTGTTTTCTGTACCACAGATGGATGTCCATCTGCTGTAGGGAAAAATGAAGAAAGTACCGCTGGTCTCACACAGTAGTGCTACCAGAGACAGCATTGTCTCACAAGTCAGTTTGTGGTTTTGGAACTGATCAGACTGACTGCTTCTTTTTCATTTCCTCCATTTTTTGTGTGTCTACTATTTATTAAATTGATTTACATCATATAGGACAGACTGGGGGGTCGGCTGCCAACTCTCCCGCTAAGTGAGAAAAATGGTGACAGATCAACTTTAAACATTTTATCTGCCCCATGATTTCAGTCATCCTGTCAGTTGGGGCTGGCACTTATTCTAACCTGGGCTCTGTTGTCTGATAGATGCCCACCTTGCCAGGGCTATAAGCCAATCAGAGCCTGGGATTTTTCAAGTCCATTTTCTAATTGGAGGTAACTCTATGTGTCCATATAGGGTGGATGCAATTGTTTTGCCAACTGGTCAAAAGACATTAATGCATATATGCCTGCATCTAGCAGATGATGAAGATACGTGGCATCAGATTTCTGCCAGTGAGGCCAGTAAATAAGTTTGTCACCCTCTGTGAGAAGAGGGTTGTGCCAAAGGGGTCCCAGCAGTCCAAGAAGCCATGCCGGCCACTGCCAGATTGTCTTGTTTTCTTTCTAGACTAAGTGAGTGAATTTCATGGGTTCTGTGTAGCCCTTTGTGTTACCTAGATTCCCAGATATTACTTTGTCCAGAGAAATGGAGGCTATAATTGCTTGTTCCATATCTACCCATATAAAGTCAGGAACCTTGCCCCCTCCTATCCAGTGAAGGGATTGTCATATCCAGTAGGCTATGTGGTAGGCCCACATCCGGGGAAGATTCCATCCTCCCTTTTGACATGAGGCCCTATGTGAAGCTTTACTAAGTCATAGTTGCCTGCACTGCATAAAAATTTGGAGATGAGTTGGTCAGATTTATACTACAGTATGTACTTGGTAGACTTAAAAGAGTTAGATTTCCCAGGCAGTACAATAATTTTGGCAGAGCCATGTGCTTGAAGGCAGCTATCTTCCCTTGAATTCAAATGTTTCATTTTTGCCACCTGTATGTCTACTGAGAGTTCTGAGAGCAATGGGAGAAGATTTAAATGTATCATACACTTTATTTTAGAGGAGGAAAGAAGATGAAGTGTCTACAGGACAACCCTCTTCCCTCAGGGAGTGGGGCTCTCATGACCCATTACTTGACTGCCTCCTGGAGGAAGTGGCAATATGTGCATGGTCTCATAGCATGGGAAGGGCTGGCGTACGGAGTGCTGAGGGCACCTCCTTGGAGGTGGAGCATGCCCACCACACTCATTGTACGTCCAGCCATGCCCAGGGGAGATAATGCAATGGAAAATGTGGGAGATTGACTTAATGAAGCCCACCCAGCACCAGTGGCTCACCTAGTCTCAGAGAGGACAACAGGTGGAGACCCAGGACGCCCAGAAGTGATGGGGACAGGACTGATACAGCCACCCAGCCTGTCATCAGAGGATAAACACCGTATAGAAAAAAAATACATTTATTCCAAGTTGTGTGTATTGTTTCTCATTTTTGATCTAAAATACTAATTTGGAAATCTTTTTTTCCACTTCTGTTTCATCTTCTGGGTTGAATCCTTTTCTTTACCAAGAATAAGGGAGTATAACTTTGATATCAAATTGTTTCTTTTCGGTGCTGAATCTATCATATCCAAAATAATGTTATCAAACATCCTCCTTCCCTTTCACTTCAGATCTATTAATACAGATCTTAGCTGTAGATAACTAAAAAATATATTTAGGGAGACCAAACTGATCTTGTAGTTTCTGGAAAGACTAAAATGTCTGGTCAATATGCAGGTCCAAGATGGAGGTTATTTATTTATTTATTTATTTAAGAGATTTACCAGGAAGGCATGCTGAGCAGCGTACCGCTCGATTCCAGATGCGCCCTGGGGGTAGTAATTACAATGGTACAGTAGTACAGAAGAAACAAAACATGCATACAAGTGTTTGGTACAACAAAGGATGAGGCAGTCATAATACAAATAGAGCAGGTACATATTCATTTGTATTTTAAAACATTAGGTGCAGATCGAAATGACAAAAACTAGGAAACCAGACTGGTGATAACAGCTGGTGGGTAGGAGATGGGGTTCAACGGGGGGGGGACAGGAGCAGGTGGTAGAGAAGTGCATTTTAAGAAGGGCATTCCATTGAGGAGTACTTGTGGTGTGCCTGATATCCGCTGCTAGTGAATTCCATAATTTGGGCAACCTGAAGCTGAAAGCAGCCTGGCCTGACAGGGTGGATCTGTGTGAAATGTGCAGGAACCTAGAGTCTATGTTTCTAAGAATGTAGGCAGGTGGGGAGAGGGCAGTTAGGGAGGAAGACAGGTAAGGGGGGAGTGTCTGTGACCAGAACTTGGCAGCGGTTCTAGCACAGTGAAGCAATCGTCGGTTATGAAGTGAGGCGAGGTCCACAGACTGGTAGAGGTCGCAGTGATGGGTATTGGGAGGGTGGTCCAAGGAGAACTGGCAGAAGGAGTTGAAGAGGGGATCAAGCCTAGCTAGGGATGTTTGGGGGGCGGCACAGTAGACAACATCCCCGTAATCCATAATCGGGAGGATAATTTTTTGGACTATAGCTAGTCTGGTTGGTAGAGGAATGCAATTCTTGTTCCGGTGAAGGGCTCCCAGCATAGGATGTAATTTTTTGTGTAGAGCGTCTATATGCGCTGAGAAGTCAAGGTACTGATCAAGCCAGACACCTAGATAACGATATGAGGTGCAGGCCACAAGTGGGGATCTGTCCAGAGTGTAGAAGGTGGGTGGTGCCCTAAGCCGGGTTAGTTTTTCCAGAGAGCCGAAGGTGAGGGAGACTGGTTTTTTTGTGTTTAAGAATAGTTGTTTAGAGAGGAACCAACATTGGATGGAGTTTAAATCCTTCTGTAGGCAGGCTGTCATGGCGCTTGGGGATGGGCCAGAGGCAAACAGCACCGTATCATCAGCGTACATATGGATAGCCGTTTGTGGGGAGGCAGCAGGCAGATCATTGAGAAAGACAGAGAACAGCAGTGGGCCGAGAACAGACCCTTGGGGGACTCCACAGGTGACAGGAAGGGAGTTGGATCTCGCCGAGCCAATACGGACTGATTGGGACCTGCCTGACAGGTACGAAAGGAACTAATTATTTGCGTTCCCAGACAGCCCATCTTGGGCAAGCTTGGCCAACAACAGGGGATGAGATACCGTGTCAAAGGCTTTAGCCAGGTCAATGAATATGGCTGCTGTTAGTTCCCCTTTGTCCATCCCCATTAGGATGGAATTAATGAGGCACAGGAGGGAGGTGATGGTGGAGTGATTTTTTCTGAAGCCTGCTTGGTAGGGGGTGAAAAATGATTTGGTATCTAGATAGTGGTGGAGCTGGGACAGAACTAGACGCTCTTGAGTTTTGGCTAGAATGGGGAGCAGAGATATGAGATGGTAATTGGATGGGGAGGAGTGGTCCCCTCCTTTGGGTAGGGGAATGACTGTGGCTTGTTTCCACATACTGGGGACTGCCCCGAGTTTGAAAGACAGGTTAAAGAGCATGGTTAGAGGGTGGGCTATGGCCGGTGCTGAGAGTAGGAGCATTCTGGAATCCAGGCCCATTGGACATTTACCTTTAGATGGGTTGAATGACTGCAGTATTTTTAGGACCTGGCCAGGTGAAACTGGTCAGAGCAAGAAGGAGGCCATGGAGGATATTTTAGGGGGCCCGAGAGGCGTGGGATGGGGATGGGAGGAGAGTAGAGAAGAAGCATTGGTGGAGAAATATGAATTAAGCTCAGTGGCAACCGAGCAAGGATCCATAATGATTCTTCCTTCGATGTTGAGAGTAGGAGTGGGGGGGGTTGGGCCGGTGGGGAAAGAAGGGATTTTATTTGCTTCCAGAATTGAGCCGGGTGAGCGAAGTCGTTGCTGAGTGCAGTCTTAAAGTAATTTGGTTTGGCCTGACGTATGAGTTTTGTGCAGGCGTTTCTTAGCGACCGGTAGTGTTGCTGAGCCGTTTGCGCACTTGTGGCCTTGAAGGATTTCCAGGCACGGTCTCTGGCTCTTAGGAGTGCCATGAGGTTAGTTGTTACCCATGGTAAGTGGGAACCTCTTACTCGGGATCTCCTTAGCGGAGCATGGAGGTCCCAGATGGCTAGGAAGTTATTAGAGAAATATTTCAGAGCCTCGTCCATGGAGGTGGCCCTGGGGATGAAGGACCAGTCAATGCTGGTGAGGTCGTTTAAGAGAGCTGTCAAGTCAAGGGATTTATAAACTCTGATACAAAGCATGCGGGGTGGAGGGGTCATTGGCCGGAAGATTTTATGCACCAAATAAGTCATATGGTGGTCGCTAAGGGAGTCTGGTAATAGGCCAGCTTTAACTATCCGATAAGGGTGGGTAGTAAGTGCCCAATCCAGTAGTGAGTGTTTATTGGATTTGTGGTTTAGTCTGGTGGGTTCCTTTATTAGCTGGTGCAAGTTTATGGCATTTATATATACATATTGAATTCCATCCATTTTTTGATATTCTGTGAACTATAAATAGGATGAAAATTATTTTGAAATAAAGAAGAGGTCTTGCTTATCTCTCTCCCCCCCATTAATAACATTATATTTTTCCACATTCTGCAAGCATGCCTAAAAAACATACGATCTGGGCCCTTAATATTCTTAGATTTCATATTCTGAGAGAGTAAATGCATAATATTTTTGAAATTTCTTTCTCCATATTCAAATTATGCCCACAATGGAGGGGAAGATGAGAAAAGTTCTTTAAAAGGCTCTATTACTGCCACCCAGTGATAATATTGTAAAATGTTTAATCTGAGACCCAGTTGACTAGAATTCAAAATCTATTTTTTTTTTAATATGTCACCCTTTTCTCCAGAGGAACAGAGCAATAATGTTAACCAATTTATTTAAATGATACTTTCAATATAATCAATGGTATCACCTGAAATATATACAAGAAACAAGGAAGTATATTCATCTTTATGAAATGAATACATTCCGCAAGTAAAGGGAAGACTCTCCCATTTTTGTAAATCCTGGTCAACGGCACTAATCAGAGGGCTCAAATTAATACCTGCCAATTTAGTCCTTTTATTTGTAAGTTGTATTCCCAAATATGTCATGTTCTCTTTTTTAATTGCTGTTGGAAATGTTCTAATATTTAGATTACATTTATCAGGATGGATTGGTAGTTCCTCTGATTTCTTCCAGTTAATGAGATGTCTTGAATGCTTTCCATAATCATTAACCAACTGTGATATGATAGCTAGCTCTTTGTCTTGGTTCTTTAAATACAACAAAATATCATCTGTAAATAATGACAACTTTAAATATTTCTGGTCTCCATATTTGCAACCCTAAATATCTACATTTTCCCTTATAGCATTTGCCAAGGGTTTGATTATCAAGGCAATTAACAAGGGGTAAAGAGGCCATCCCTGTCTTGCTCCTCTGAATAGAGAAAATGTAGGAGAAATAGTGCCATTGGTAAGGGACATTACTTGTTTAGTATCAGAAGAATAATGTAATTGGCATGACAAGTTCATGTTTAGCTGCTCTAGACTCTAGGAGACATGGTGCTTGCTAAACCTGAATTGTTTGAGCTAATATGTTCTGAATATCTCCCATTTGTTTAATGGGTGAAGTCATTTAAGACCGAGATTCAAAATGTGACTGGTCGGGAGTTAAATTCAGTTTTAGAAAGTCAAACTGTTGTAAACACTCACTACCGGATTTTTGAGGACTGCAGACACCTTCAAAATTCAAAGTAGTTGTATTCAAATAAGGCATCTAGGTTTCAGTGTTAACCCCACTCCTTGTAGCTGTTCCCATTATAAGAGACTTTAAACACACCATCTCAGCATTATCACACACCTGCAACTAGTCCAGAGTTGTACGTAGCCAGTTTTTTGTATTATCTTCAGTGCCCCCTTAATTCTGATCTTGTTGGTCACCAGCAAAAAATGAGGCCTACATTTGTTTCGATTGTTCCATGTCAGACCATTTAGGGTTGGTCTCCATTCTGGAGTTGATTGTTCCACAGGGTTCTAGCCTTCATTCCCGTTCCTCAAGATTCCTTAATTTTCAGCGAGAATTCAAGGATTGAACCCCTGCTGCATTTGTAGCTGTTCCAGCTATTCCAAAAGTACTGGTAGATGGTTCCATTAAAGAATCATCCCACTGCATTCCCGAAGGGAATAATTTTCAAATGTAGGAAGAGGCTGACTCATCAAGTTGGCAGGTGAACCTGTATTTTCAAAAGCCTGCCCAGGTGAGCCAGGCTGAAGAATAGTAAACAATTCAATGGTGGTGGAATTTCAGCAGAAGTATCATAGTCAATTGAAACTTCAGCAGTTTCATTGGCTTCCCAGCAATTTTTGACAGTTTAGCTAACTTCTTATTCCTGATGGCATCCTTTATAGGAGTCATAATGAAACCGAATCCAGCCAGCAAATTAGCCATTCTAATACAAGTTTTATATTTTACTAACTTGGATAAATCTTCATCCAGGGGCATTTACTACAATCACTCAAGCTGCTGGGGTATGAAACCTTTCATACCAGGAGGAGGGTTTCATGGAGCACATCAATCCTGCTGCTTTCTTGGACCACCCAACCCACCAGAACCCGAGTCTGACTGTAGCAGAAGAGAGACAGGTTCAGATGTCAGCCTGTGATAATGGTCCCAGCCAGATAAAGATGTCAACCTTCTGCAATTACTGTTAGAAGGTGAAAGACTTCAGACAGGTAGGCAACATCATGTCAGCCTGGGATGATATTTACAGCCTGGTTAATGAGTACATCTGCAATAATCAGAGTTAGACTGTGAAATGGTACAGACAAGCAGGTACTCCTCTTAGCCTATGAGGGTATTTGTTAAAGGGAAGTGTGTCAGTTAAGGCTGAGCAGAATGTTGAATTTCAGACAGAATGGAATTCCGCAGAATTTTAGAAAATTCTGCTAATTTCCATCATCTGCAGAATTTCAACATTCTGCATGCAAAATGTTTTTTGTGGAATAATAATCCACAGTTCACTAAAACAAGAGAAGGTTATGGCAATGGTTTACATGATCCGAAGAAAATTATTCCACACATTGCTCAGAAATGCTTTTTGAAATTCCGTGGAATTTAAAAAACTATTTTGCAAGGCATTTCAGACGTGGAATTGCCATTCTGCATCAGTTCTGATGGCAGAATTCGCATTCAGAACAGCCCTAGTGTCTATGAAACATTGGGAATGCTTCCTATTTTTCATGCTTTACCACTCGTCTGCTGTGCAATGAGTGTTTAAGCAATAATGCATGACAGAGCGTGCATCATGCTGAGATAATGTCATGCCTGAGGTGGCTGGACATGAGGCTACTAGCCGAGTGCATCCACCACCTGAGAAGTGAGGTTATCCCCATTACACATGGCCTGGAATGCAGTATTGCAATTATGAAATGGCCTGCTTGTCAAAAAAAATAAAAACAAGGTGAAAAAATTATATTTTATAATTCATTTTAGGTGCCTTTTGAACAGGCATGATATTGTGCAGGAAAACATCACTGCTGAAGGTCAGCACTGACCAGTCAGAGCCCAGGAATTTTTCTTGCCATTTTCTAATCACTGCTTGTCTTTTCCAGTACTTTTTACTAAGGGTTCAATCTACAAAGGCATCAGCCCCCATGAACGGGTGTCTATGTGGGCCAGAGATATGCAGAGATCCTGGCCAGCACATTCACAGACCTCAATACATCTCCATCCCTGGCTGTGTACCCTCACTGCACACGATCTCTTATTGTACATACTGCTAAGAGCCCAGCCAGGTTAGGGGGGTGGGCAAGGTGGCATGCATGAGCCCAAATCCAGAGACATAATCCTTGCTGTGGAGGGCCAATAAAAGGGCAGAGGCTACACAGCCTGAGGAGTTACCATACCTGTCACCTGTACCTTGCCACAGGACTCTACATGGGGCACAATTGTGGTACAATAGGTAGTAAATCTTTGGGCATCCTGAGCATGCCAAGTGTATCCTTTTCTGCTGATAGATTCTATGTTTCCATGATTGGCCCCTCTCCCTCTGCCCCCAGCCCTCGGTGCATGTTGGGAGGTCTGGGAGTTATGCTGGTATCGGCTGTTACACTGGTGAACAATAGAACTAAGCTAATGGGGGTATGGCAGCCCATGGAGGATACCACATACTATGGCCCCCTTCTTTGTATGGAATGGGCCATCCAATACAGTCCAACTGGATGGCAGGTGTCCTGCACAGCTCCATACCATTGTTGCACCTTCATGGAGCTACATACAAATGGAATGCATTGGAAAGGGGCTGTGGATGCCACCCATTGTAAAAAAGCATCAAGGAGCAGAGGTCCATGGTTGGAAGACATCCGGGTCATATGTTTCCCAGCCCCTTAGGTGGCTCAATCTCGTAGTCCCTATTTTTTGCATCTGGTCTTTGAGTGCCCTTCATTTTTTTGTGATTTTGCTTGTGCTTCTTTGGGGAGGTTAGCACTGGGCAGTTTTGAGCATGTGGTCATTTGTGTTTCTTTCAGGTCAGTGGCTATACCTGTGAACAGTCACTGTCAGGAAGTGAGAGGGTTGGTCAGTTTGTGGTTATCACTGCCGGTTCAACAGGTACCCCTACAGGAAACAGAATCCAACTACAGTATGTGAGAGTATGGAGTGAGCCAGCAGAATAATAGGATTTGTCATGGGTGAGGGATGACAAGTAGGGCAGGGGAAGTAGTCCTGCCACTTTACAAGGCCCTGGTCAGGGGAAGTAATCCTGCCACCTTACAAGGTCCCGGTTAGGGGAAGTAATTCTGCCACTGTGCAAGGCCATGGCCAGGGGAAGTAATCCTGCCAATTTACAAGGCCGTGGTCAAGGGAAGTAATCCTGTCACTTTATAAGGCTCTGATCAGAGGAAGTAATCCTGCCACTTTGCAAGGCCCTGGACAGGGGAAGTAATCTTGTCAATTTACAAGGCTCTGATCAGGTGAAGTAATCCTGCCACTATACAAGGCTCTGGTTAGGGGAAGTAATCCTGTTACTATAAAAGGCCCTGATCAGAGGAAGTAACCCCTGCCACTTTACAAGACCCTGGTCATGGGAAGTAATCATGCCACTTTACAATGCTCTGGTTAGGGGAAGTAATCCTGCCACTTTACAAGGCCCAGGTCAAGGGAAGTAATCCTGTCACTTTACAAGGCTCTGGTCAGGGAAGTAATCCTGCCACTTTATAAGGCCTGGTCAGGGAAGTAATCCTGCCACTTTACATGGCCCTGGTTAGGGGAAGTAATTCTTGGCACTATACAAGGCCCTGGTTAGGGGAAATAATCCGGGCACTATACAAGGCCCAGGTTAGGGGAAGTAATTCTTTTGCTATACAAGACTCTGGTTTTGCAGAGTAATCCTGCCACTATCCAAGGCCCTGGTTAGGGGAAGTAATCCTGCCTCTTTACAAGACCCTAGTTTGGAAAAGTAATCCTGTCACTATAACAGGCCCTGGTCAGGGGAAGTAACCCCTGCCACTTTACAAGACCCTGGTCAGGGGAAGTAATCTTGCCAATTTACAAGGCCCTGGTTAGGGAAAGTAATCCTGCCACTATACATGGCCCTGGTTAAGGGAAATAATCATGACACTATACAAGGCCCTGGTCAGGGGAAGTAATTTTGCCACTATACAAGGCCCTGGCTAGGGGATGTAGTCTTGCCACTTTACAAGGCCCTGGTCAGGGGAAGTAATCCTACCACTATAGAAGGCACTTGTCAGGGGAACTATTCCTGCCACTTTACAGGGCTCTGGTCAGGGGAACTATTCCTGCCACTTTACAGGGCTCTGGTCAGGGGAAGTAATCCTGCCACTTTACAAGACACTGGTCAGAGGAAGTAATCCTGTCACTTTACAAAGCTCTGGTCAGGGGAAGTAATCCTGCCATGTTACAAGGCCCTGGGCAGAGGACATAATCCTGCTAATTTACAATGCACTGGTCGGGGGAAGTAATCCTGCCACTTTACAGGGCTCTGGACAGGGGAAGTAATCCTGCCACTTGACAAGGCCCTGGTCAGGTGAAGTAATCCTGCCATTTTACAAGCCCTGGTCAAGTGAAGTAATACTGACACTTTACAATGCCCTGGTCAGGGGAAGTAGTCCTACCACTATACAAGGCACTGGTTAGGGAAATAGTCCTGCTACATTACAAAGCCCTCATCAAGGGAGGTAATCCTGCCATTTTACAAGGTCTGGTCAAGGGAAGTAGTCCTTCCACTTTACAAGGCCCTGATCAAAGAAAGTAATCCTGTTGCTATACAGGGCCCTAGTCAGTGGAAGCAGTTCTGCCCCTTTACAAGGCCCTGGGCAAGGGAAGTAATGCTGCCACTATACAAAGTCCTAATCACGGGAAGTAATCCTGACACTATACAAAGCCCTGGTTAGGAGAAGTAATCCTGCACGTTTACAAGGCCCTGGTCAAGGGAAGTAATCCTCCCACTATAAAAGGCTCTGTTCAGGGGAAGTAATCCTGACACTATACAATGCCCTGGTCAGGGGAAGTAATCCTTCCACTACACAAGGCCCTGATCAGGGGAAGTAACTCTGCCACTATACAAGGCTCTAGTTAGGGTTAGTAATCCTGCCACAATACAAGGCCCTGGTCAGAGGAAGTAGTTTTGACACTTTATAATGCCTTGGTCAGGGGAAGTAATCCTGCCACTTTACAAGTTCCTGGTCAGGGGAAGTAATCCTGCCACAATACAAGGCACAGGTCAGGGGAAGTAATCCTGCCACTACACAAGGCCCTGGTCAAGGGAGGTAATACTGCTCCTATACAAGTCACAGGTCAGTGGAAATTATCCTGCCATTATACATGGCACTGGTCAAGGGAAGTAATACTGTCCCTATAGAAGACACAGGTCAGGGGAAGTAATCTTACCACTATATAAGGCACTGGTCATCGGAAACTAATCTTGCCACTTTACAAGGCCCTGGTGAAGAGAAGTAATCCTACCTCTATATCAAGCTCTGGTAAGGGAAGTAATCCTACCACTATTCAAGACACTGGGCAGGGGAAGTAATCTTATAACTGAACAAGTCCCCAGGTAGATCCCACCTTGAGGACTGCATGCAGGTCTGTGCTACTCAATACAGAAAGTACAATGAGGTGGAGAATAGGGTCCAACACAGGCCAACAAGATGATCAAGGTTTGAGACAGAGGAGCTATGACAAGAAGCTGGTGGCCCTTCACGTGTTTAGCTTGGAGGAAAGGAGGCAGAAAGGGAACATTTTCTTAGCCTTTCACATGCTCCATGGTACCTACAAGACTGAACAGAGATGTTAGATTTTGTTTCCCCTAGCAGGATTCAGGGACCTGACCAGAAACTCACTGAAAATAAATTCAGGGTAATTGTAGGACACAACAGTCTGAATTGTATGGAGACCAGCCTCTGTTAGAGAGTGGAGAACCTATAGAACAAACTGCCAGCAGAGACAGTGAACCTGAAGAGAATGTAGGTCTACAAGGTAAACCTGGCCAAATTTCTGCTCAACAAGGGAATTAAGTCAGGATACCACTGGCTGCAGGGTGAGTAGAAAATTCTATGAATTAGTAAAAATTTGGATAGCATATTTATTCATCAGTGGTTGTGAAGGGGGGAAGGGCATGATGGACTTAGACTCAATTTTGATATTTGATTGAAATGTTTCTTTGTTACAGACATTCAGCATTCTTGTCAGACTTTGAAAATCTACAGAACCAGGTGAGCCAATTCACTTTCCTGTAAAAGGTGTCAGACTGCAGGAGGGCATGACTGTGTGTGTGTGTGTGTGTGTGTGTGTGTGTGTCTCTGTGCACGCGTGCATGCTCTGTGTGTCTGCTGTGCGTGTGTGTGTGTTCTGTGCTGTGTGTGTGTGCTGTGTTTGTGTTTGCTGTATGTGTGTGTTCTGTGCTTTGTGTGTGTATGTTCTGTGCTGTGTGTGTGTGTGTGTGTGCTGTGTGAGTGTTCTGTGCTGTGTGTGTGTGCTGTGTTTGTGTTTGCTGTATGTGTGTGTTCTGTGCTCTGTGTGTGTATGTTCTGTGCTGTGTGTGTGTGTGCTGTGTGAGTGTTCTGTGCTGTGTGTGTATGCTGTGTGTGTGTTTGCTGTATGTGTGTGTTCTGTGCTCTGTGTGTGTGCTCTGTGTGTCTGGTGTGTGTGTTTGTTCTGTGCTGTGTGTGTGCTGTGTGAGTGTTCTGTGCTGTTTGTGTGCTTTGTGTGTGTCTGCTGTGTGTGTGTTCTGTGCTGTGTGTGTGCTGTGTGTGTGTCTGCTGTGTGAGTGTTCTGTGCTGTGTGTGTGCTTTGTGTGTGTCTGCTGTTTGTGTTTGTTCTGTGCTGTGTGTGTGTGTGCTGTGTGTGTGTGTCTGCTGTGTGAGTGTTCTGTGCTGTGTGTGTGCTTTGTGTGTGTCTGAATATGCCAGATGTTAGCTGGAGTGCAGTTGCAGCAGCCACTTTGAAGAGTGGGGTTATTCTAGATGCCCTACAGGGGGCATGCCTTAGACAACTAGTATTGGAGCCCACTCAAGAAGGAGCAATCTTAGACCTGGTTCTCTCAAATGGAGATGAAGAGAGGATCACAGATGTAGAAGTGGGTAGCCATCTGGGAACTAGCGACCATCGAACAGTATGGTTCACAATAAACACAGCAATAGAGTCAAGCCATACAAAGGCAAAGGTACTGGACATTAGGAGGGCTGACTTTGCCAAAATGAGTGAGTGCCTAAGGAATGCACTACCAAACGGGCAGGAAGGAGGGGTGGAAGAACAATGGGGAATAATAAAAACTGCCATCACAGAGGTAATAAGCCTTTGTGTGAAACAAATAAACAAAATGAAACGATGTAAGAAACCACTATGGTTCTCAAAGGAAGTGGCAGTGAAGGTTCAAGAGAAAAAGAAAGCTTTCAGGAAGTACAAGGAATCACAGAAGGAGCAGGACAGAGAACTGTATCAGTTAAAGCAAAAGGAAGCTGGGAAGGCAGTCAGAACAGCAAAGGCCCAAACCGAGGTAAAGATAGCCAACTCAGTTAAGAAGGGATAAAACCTTTATAGGTACATCAGGGAGCGAAGGAAGACCAAGGGAGGGATAGTGAGGCTTAATAAGGGGGATCATATCAGATGACCTTAAGGTTAGCAAGCAATGTGAGAAGGCAGTAGGGAGGGCCGGGGTATACTGGGATGTATAGGGAGAGGCATCAGCAGCAGAAAACAGGAAGTTGTTATCCTCTGTACAGACAGTTGGTGAGACCCCATCTGGAATACTGTGTCCAGTTCTGGAGACCCCATCTCGCAAGGACATAGACAGGATAGAGGCAGTCAGAGGAGGGCAACTAAAATGGTGCAGGGTCTGCAAGAGAAGCTGTATGAGGAGAGACTAAAGGAGCTTAATATGTATACCCTTGAGGAAAGAAGGAGAGGGGGACATGATAGAAACTTCAAGTACCTCAAGGGAATCAACAAAGTCCAAGAGGGTAGCATCTTTCAGAAAAAGAGACTTGCAAGAACAAGGGACACAATTTAAAGATAGAAGGAGGGCGGTTCAGGGCAATGTGAGAAGTATTATTTCACAGAGAGGGTAGTGGATGCATGGAACAGCCTTCCTGAGGAAGTTGTGGGGTCTAAAACTGTGGGAGAATTCAAGAATGCATGGGACAGACATAAGGCAATTCTTGTGGGGGGCAGGAAGATATAGGCTGTTGGTTAACTAGGATCTGCGGCCTATCCTGTAGGTAGGGAAATGGGCAGACTAGATGGGCCTAGCGGTCCTTATCTGCTGTCAAAGTCTATGTTTCTATGTTTCTAGGGTGGGCAGAGGGTGACTGTGGAAAGGCAGAGATACTAAACAAATATTTTTGCTCAGTATTTACAAAGGAAGAGGGGGAGGTACCTAAAACAAACAGTAGAAACACTCTGGATACAGAAGTTGATACCAGCCCATTTACAGAAGAAAAGGTTCTGAAAGAACTCTTAAAACTGAAGGTGGACAAAGCAATGGGGACTGATGGGATTCATCCCAGAATTCTAAAAGAACTAAGGGTAGAATTAGTGACACCACTGACTACCCTGTTTAACAAATCATGGGAGGATGGGGTGGTACCCGAGGACTGGAGGAGGGCAGATGTGATTCCACTTCACAAAAGTGGGAGCAAGGCAGAAGCAGGAAACTACAGTCCTGTTAGTTTAACCTCAGTGGTAGGGAAAATGATGGAATCACTTCTGAAGGAAAGAATTGTCGAGTATCTAGAGGCCAGAGGGGCACAGGACCCAGGGCAGCATGGATTCACAGCAGGAAGGTCATGTCAGACAAATCAGATAGATTTCTTTGACTGGGTGACCAAAGTAGTAGATCAGGGAGGGGCTGTGGACATGGCCTACCTAGACTTTAGCAAGGCATTTGACACAGTCCCACACAAAAGATTAATATACAAGTTAGCTAGCCTGGGAGTGGGTCCCAAGATGACAGCCTGGGTAAACAATTGGCTGGAGAATAGGACACAGAGAGTAATAGTAAATGGAGTCCACTCTGAAGAAAGGGGGGTTACTAGTGGGGTACTGCAGGGTTCAGTATTAGGACCGGTCCTCTTCAATGTCTTTATAAGCGACATTGCAGAGGGACTGGAAGGAAAAGTATGTCTCTTTGCAGATGACACAAAGATCTGCAACAGAGTTGATGCACAGGGTGGGGTGGAAAGGATGAAAAGGGACTTGGCAAGGTTAGAGGAATGGTCAAATGTATGGCAGCTTAGATTCAAAGCTAAGAAGCGCAAGGGAATGCACCTGGGAAACAAAAACCCAGGGGAAGAGTACACAATGGGGGGTGAGATACTAACAACAACAAAAATGGAAAGGGACCTGGGGGTAGTCATATCAGATGACCTAAAGGTGGGCAAGCAATGTGAGAGGGCAGCAAGGAGGGCTGGGGGATACTGGGATGCATGGAGGCATCACCAGTAGAAAACAGGAAGTTATTATCCTCTGTACAGACAGCTGGTCAGACCCCATCTGGAGTACTGCTTGCAGTTCTGGAGACCCAGTCTTCGCAAAGACATAGACAGGATGGAAGCTGTCCAGGGCAACTAAAATGGTGCAGGGTCTGCACCAGAAGACATATGAAGAGAGACTTAAGGAGCTTAATATGTATAGCCTAGGAAAGGAGGGAGAGGGGACATGATAGAAACTTTCAAGTACCTCAAGGGAATCAACAAAGTCCAAGAGGGTAGCATCTTTCAAAAAAGAAGTGTGCAAGAACAAGGGGTACAATTTGAAGATGGGGAGTGGCTCAGAGATAATTTAAGGAAGTATTTTTTCACAGAGATGGTTGTGGATGCATGGAACGGCCTTCCGGAGGAGGTCGTGGAGTCAAAAACAGTGGTGGAATTCAAGCATGCATTGGACAGTTATAAGGCAATTCTAGGGGCTGGGGGTAGGAAGAAGTAGGCTGCTGGTTAACTAGGATCTGCAGCTTATCCAGTAGGCAAGGAAATGGGCAGACTGGGTGGACCAAGCGGTCCTTATCTGCCGTCAAATTCTATGTTTCTATGTTTCTATATTTCTATGTCTGCTGTTTGTGTTTGTTCTGTGCTGTGTGTGTGTGTGTCTGCTGTGTGAGTGTTCTGTGCTGTGTGTGTGTGCTTTGTGTGTGTCTGCTGTTTGTGTTTGTTCTGTGCTGTGTGTGTGCTTTGTGTGTGTCTGCTGTTTGTGTTTGTTCTGTGCTGTGTGTGTCTGCTGTGTGTGTTCTGTGCTGTGTGTGTGCTTTGTGTGTGTCTGCTGTGTGAGTGTTCTGTGCTTTGTGTGTCTGCTGTGTGTGTGTTCTGTGCTGTGTGTGTTTGCTTTGTGTGTGTGCTTGTGTACTCTGTGCATGTGTGTGTGTGTGCATGCGTGCACGCTCGTTAATAGTTCACCATCCAGAATCACCAGCTTGTTCTGGCTATAATCAGTGAAGATATTTGTTAAATAGATAATGGCTTTTCACTTTTGCAGTGCAGGAATGAATCATGGATGGATTTCTGTGTATTTACTGTGGTTCTGTGTAATGACTTGCATGAAGATAATCTCATTAACCGGATGAAAATATAGTATGTTGTGCAATGACTCAGATCCAGAATAAGCTTAGCAATGTCTTCTGAGGTCCAGGAGTCCTTGTAGTGCCCTTTTAATGTTTTACTCACTTAAGCTTCAAAACTGTGCTTTGCAAATGTTACACTTTAATTAATTACACTAAGTGCCAACCACCCCATTCTGAAGTGAGTAATCAGAGCTGTTCACACTATAAAAAGCCCTTTAATGTATTAGATCCGATAATGTCACTCAAGTAACTCTAACATCTATGACAATATCCGTTCTAAAGATAGGTAGATTGTACATTAATCTCCACAGCAACAGCAAAATTGAACATTGTATTCTATTCTTGCTGCTGAGGACTTGTCATTTTTCTTACATCTTATCTCCAGGGACCCATTCACAGATGAACAAAACATAATATTCAGAGGAAGTTATTTTTTTGAAACCTCAATCTGCGCTGAGAGCCATCGGAACTCAGAGAATGATGACCACAAGCTGACACATTCATAGAAAAAGAAAGGGGGTGAGATGAGACAAGAATGGGTGCTATGACAAGATGTGAGATTAAAAAAAAAGTCTGAAGGGAGAAAAGGGGTGGTGCTTCCGGAGAAACAAAATAATGCTTGTTTGTGGAAAAGCCAAACATAAGATATCATAAACATTGCGACTGCATTTTAACTGTGCTGCCTTAACATGCCTCAGGAAGGCAGTGTAGCTCACTGGTTAAGTAATAAGCTCTGAAGCTGGAGGCTCAGGATGAATCCCACCACCATGAACTCTGTGTGGTCTTCAGCAAGCCACTGAACTTAGATCCAGGCAGTGAAGCCCACCAGGTTGCAATGCAGAATACTGCAGAAATATGCAGAGTTACTGCAGAATACAGTGCAATTTCAATGATAGCTAATCCCTGTAGTCATGCAGGAATGTAAGACACTGTGTTGCTGGCAGGCACCAAGGTGTGTATACTGTATGTACACACACAGTGCAGTAAGCCAGGATACAGCTCTATAATAACTGGTTTCTATGTTTTATGTTGCTTGCACGCATGTGCAAGAAACATAGTGCCATCATCGGAGATTTCGGAGGTGTGTCACCTCCTCCTCCAATTCAGGCAGTGTCCTGGCAGGCACAGCCTGTAAGCAATGCATTTTGGAGCTGTCTGTATTGCGCTCCAAAATGCAGTAACATCTGATGAAAGGGAGCTACGGCTTGGTGAAACAGCGATAAGAAGCTGCTCATGCACAGCTCCCAGCTACGGAGTCGCGCCCCACACAGTGTATAGCCGGCGGGGTGCCCAATCCCCGTCGGCTGAGCCCCATCGTCTGCTCCCCCAGTAGTTGGTGCCACGCTGAGGCCCACCCCAGTGTGGCAATCAGTCATTTGCCACGGCCAAAGGGGTGCCCAATACCCACGTCGGCTGAATGCCCCCAAAGTCCTTCAGCACGCCAGGAGCCCACCCCAGCGGGCAACGGTCCCACGACATCTTTTTATTTTTGTACCTGTAAGACAAAAGCGGTCCAGCAGTGCGTCTCCCGACCCCCCTCCCACAACCCGCACCCACCCACTGCGCACCCAGCCTCCCCACACCCCTCACCCCATACTTACCTCCGGACTCCGGCGCGACGATCTTCGGTGGACCGGGAACACGTCTGCACTCTTCAAAAGCCGACCCCATGAACTGAGGAAATGCCGATAAGCTGTATAATGGGCTTGATGGGGGTTTCAACTGTTGCATATCTCAGCCATTTTTGGAAATTTTTGCCCAAATTTTCAAAATGGGGTTTTAAGAGCTCCTTCTTGACGATAACACTGTCATGGCGCATTGCCCGGCAAGTGACGCGCAGTGACCGTGCAGTGACTGCGAAATCACCCTTCAGGCCAGAATACCACCATGACAGTGAATCATTCATGAGAAGGGGCCCAAACCCCATGTTGAAAAATTTGCGCCAAAATTTCAAAAAATGACTGTTTAACGAGCGCAGCATTGTGCAGTTCCTCACGAGCTTGTAAGTTTGCGAAATTTCAATATTTTCACTCCAGATTTTCAACATTGCCATTTCACCACACCTTCTTATGAGTAGTATAGCTGTCATTTTCACATCTCACCTAAAATGTGTTTCCACCCATGATAGCGCAGAATGGCGAGTCGGTGCGCTAAATCAATGTACAGGACAATTAAGAAAATCACAGTGACACTGTTCATGAGCAGAGGTCTTAAAATGGCTATGTTGAAAATTTGGTGAAAAAATTCCTAAAAATGACTGTTTTACGAGCGTGCGTTGCGCAGTTCCTACGTACGCTCGTAGGTTTGCGA
Organism: Neoceratodus forsteri; assembly: GCA_016271365.2. Classification (NCBI taxonomy): domain Eukaryota; kingdom Metazoa; phylum Chordata; order Ceratodontiformes; family Ceratodontidae; genus Neoceratodus; species Neoceratodus forsteri. The sequence continues at coordinate 1,368,285,106 of CM057459.1, forward strand.
ATTTTCAATATTTCCACTCCAGATTTTCAACATTGCATTTTTCCATACCTTCTTATGAGTAGTACAGCTGTCATTTTTCACATCTCACCCAAAACGTGTTTCCGCCCAGGTAGCGCACAATGGTGCAGTCGTTGTGCGAACTCAGTGTATGGGACACATTAAGAAAATAACAGTGTCACTGTTCATGAGCAGAGATCTTAAAATGGCAATGTTGAAAATTTGGTGAAAGAATTCCTAAAATGACTGTTTTACAAGTGTCGTTGCACAGTTCCCATGCCTTTCGTAGGTTTGCGATTTCAATATTTCACTCCAGATTTTCACATTGCCATTTTACCACACCTCCTTATGAGCAGTACAGCTGTCATTTTTCACATTCCTGCCCAAACGTGTTTCCGTCCATGTAGCGCACAATGGCGCAGTCGGTGTGCAAACTCAATGTATGGAACATTAACAAAATCACAGTGACACTGTTCATGACCAGAGGTCTTAAAATGGCTATGTTGAAAATTTGGTGAAAAAAATCCTTAAAATGACTGTTTTACGAGCGTGCGTTGCACAGTTCCTACGCACGCTCGTAAGTTCACAAATTTTAAATATTTACACTCCAATGACTTCCAAATACCTAAACAGCACATAGAAGCAAGCAACATTCGGCATTGACAAATGCTTGTTAACACAGGAAAAGCTGGTTATAATTCTGTCATTTTAACCAGCTCGTTATAACAACATTCTCTTTTCTAAGCAAAACTAAGTTGCACAGGCTTCGCTTTCGGGGTTTATGTGGCATCCCACCCCTCGGGGTGTGTAAAATCTTCGTTATAACTGGGTATCCATCCATTATTGTCTATGTTATAGCAGTTTCTGTCAGTTAAATGCTGAAGAATACTGCATGAGCACAATGCAATCTAATGAACATTACTCCAATTTTTCACGCAGCAAAGTGGGTCATGCTTATCACAGAGTGTTACATCCTAGCAGACTTCACCGTGCATATTGTACAGTGCATGCAGCTATAGGGATGAAAAGGGCAACTGGTCCGTCATATTCCTCCCTCCCACCAGGATAGTGGGACAAAGCAGCCATCGCTTGTTTCTTCTGCATGCAGTGGGGCCCGCCAGGATGCAACACACTGTCCCTGATTCCCACATGACAACAGGGATTAACTGAAGTTGAACTTGCACGGTTTCCTGCAGAAGCTGTTGAATTCTGCAGTATTCTGTTACTTCCTGTCCAGCTCCACTTCACTCCCTCAGCCTGAGTTTGAAAATTGTTATCACCTCAGCTGATGCCACCTCGTCTGGAAGTATCTCCCATCCTGTGAAATATTTATTTCTGAAGTTCATCCAAATCGTCCCTCCACTCAGTGACATTGTGTGTCTTCTGTCAATCTCCGTTGGGCTGGAGTTCCTCACCACCACCTGCCACTGGTCTCAGATGAAACCCTACTGTGGCTTGCTGGCTAGGCAACTTGCTCCGAACATATAGTCACTGCTGCTAGCAGCACCACTCTTTGGATTCACTATCATGATCAAATGGAATGGGGTAACTCCAACTGCATGCAAAATGTGTGCATTTTAAAGTACACTGCCCTTGGACTATACACTTATCCCTGTGTCCTGATTGGCTAAGACTATAGGATTACAACACATTTGTGAGAACCCATAGAACATTTTTGATTTGTTTCACAAATGCAGCCTTTTTGGCTCTATTTATTGTCAACTCTTTGTTTTCAGTATAAGACATGGCCCGTTTATTTTTGGATATCGTTTCGTGGAGGCTCGGGACACCTTACAAAGATAAAACAGCATCAAGCAGCTCAGTAGAAGACAGAAAATAAAAAAAGAAAGAACTACTGATAAATTGCTCCTATGTACAGTGTATATATATCTATGTATGTGTGTGTGTGTATATATATATATATATATATATATTCTGCTTACAGAACACTTTATTAAATTAAGTCAGACAGTATGCCAAATTAAAAAGATGAAACTTCAGGGTCCCATAAGAGGGCTCCACTGAACTGGCAGGGTAGATATGGGGAGTCAAGGAGTTCCATACAAGTGGTGCCACCACCATGAACTCTCTGTTCCCAAACAACCCCCAGACAACTTCAGCCTTCACCAAAAGAATGGCCAGCTACCCAGCCTCTGTCGAGTGAAGGGAGTGGGACAGAGGCACATGTGGTCAAGAGATCTTTCAGGTAGCTAGGTCCCATACTAGCACCCATACCACATAGAAACTAGACTTTGATGACAGATAAGGACCGCTTGGCCCACCTAGTCTACCCATTTTCCTACCTACTGGATAAGCTGCAGATCCTAGTTAACCACAGCCTACTTCTTCCTACCGACCACAAGAACTGTCTTATGTCTGTCCTATGCATCTTGAATTCCCCCACTGTTTTTGAACCCACAACTTCCTCAGGAAGGCCGTTCCATGCATCCATCACCCTCTCTGTGAAAAAATACTTCCTCACATTGTCCCTGAGCTGTCACCCCTCTTATCTTCAAATTGTGCCCCCTTGTTCTTGCACATCTCTTTTTCTGAAAGATGCTACACTCTTGGACTTTGTTGATTCCCTTGAGGTACTTGAACGTTTCTATTATGTCCCCCCTCTCTCTCAACCATGTACATGTAACAGTGATAAAATGCAGGGGTAGAGGTTTTATTCCGTAATAACCAGATTGGGTGTTAATAAAAACCCTTTGGCCCATGGTATCAGTGTTTATTCACCCTGGTCCAGTTATTAACTTGTAATCCTTGACTACTATACCATTATCTCTGTGGTATCACTGTTTACAGACTGGGAGGGGGGAGCATGAGAGCAAATTGAATGACAGAGACTCACACTACAGTCGCAGCAGCACAGCAGAAGTTGGCAAACTATCAGGGGTTAAGATGGCCACCTTTGCAGACACGCCTTTGCTGTTTTTTCCCATAGCCCTTTCTTCCTTCTGGTCAGCACAGGCAGGCCCTCAATACTTCTCCTGCTTCGTATCATGCAGCATTTGTCTCTCCCATGCCTCAGGCCCCAGATCTCCCAACTGGATTGCCCCCCATGGCGGGGTTGGGAAGGGGAGAGCCAACCTCCCCCCACCTGGAGACCCAGCTTCCAGATTCCGGGAGATGGCACGGGATGAAGGTAGGTGGCAGGGCTTCATGTAGCCCACAGACCAGGTGATGGTACAGGATGGAGGTAGGTGAGCAGGGCTTCATGTAGCCCACAGACCTGGTGATGGTGCAGGATGGAGGTAGGTGGGCGGGGCTTCATGTAGCCCACAGACCGGGAGATGGTGCAGGGTGGAGGTAGGTGGGCAGGGCTTCATGTAGCCCACAGACCTGGTGATGGTGCAGGATGGAGGTAAGTGGGAAGGGCTTCATGTAGCCCACAGACCTGGCAATGGTGCAGGATGGAGGTAGGTGGGCAGGGCTTCATGTAGCCCACAGACCGGGCGATGGCACAGGGTGGATGTAGGTGTGCAGGGCTTCATGTAGCCCACAGATCTGGTGATGGTGCAGGATGGAGGTAGGTGGGTGGGGCTTCATGTACACCGTGACAACCATTTTTCCATTTTCTTGGATCCCCCTAAACTGCACAACATGCAATGGCATAGCAGTGAGTTCTACCTCTGTGGAGACATCCTCAAATGCCCGTGATTGGTCTGTACTTTGTGTCCAAGTTGTGCTACCACCTGGACACCTCCATGTGGTAGGCAAGCAGTGGGTCACACGACCCCCTTCCCCAAAGAGGGAGAGCCATATGTTGGAACGCTCAATGCTCCCTCCCTTGGTTGACCCTCAAGCGACCTGTGTCTGTTCCAGAACATGGGTCACCAGTGCAGTAGGAGGTAAGGTGCCAGCGCCGCAGCCTGCCATGCCGGTGGGCCACTCCTTGAAGAAGGCTGTTTGTTGGAATGATAAAATTATGATAGGGCAGTCATTTTGGAGAAGAATAACTCAGCACTGCATCAGCATCAGACACCAGGGCACAGACAAACCAATGGGTAAGCATTCTTCTGCTCAGGATAGACACAGGAGAACAAGTGGCAGTCCTAAAGGGCAACCTTAAATCACACTTTCCAAGTAAAAATGAAGACAGATGTGGTGCAGGCAAAGTCAAAACACTTGCATTATCTCAGTATTAAAAAAAACCAAAAACTGGCTACTTTGCATTGTTTCAATACTGTATAGTTCATATTGCCATGTGATAGCATGTTCAAAATATCAAGTGCAAAATCATTGCGTGAAGAATCTGCAAAACAGTACCTGAAGGTATAGAACAAAACAATGGACTATATTGTCCATCCACTGCAGCTATGCTGAAAGGCCAAGGTGTAAGACAAAAACACGCAGACAAGAACACTGTCATCTGGTGCCTGAGGCAGCTGTAAAGGTGCAATTCTCAGAGCTTGAATATAGCACCATAGACTGTGTCCGAACAACACAGCAATGCTGGTATATAAAGTGCTTGACAAGTCCTGTGCAAAACAATGCAACACAAGGGGTATAATATCCTGGAAGTGAAAGTGCAGTTAGCCAGTGTAAATGTAATGCCCTCCACTTAGACAGTGCTTTGCAGAAGCTTGATATGAAACCCCAGCACTTCGCCTGACTAGGGCTGCCTCAAGAGGGGTGTGGCCAGTAAATCACAGGAGCTATCTTTCATACAGTATAAGCTAATACCATGTGACTACTAATTCAAAATATTAAAAAATAAATAATAACGTTACCCAAACAGCCCACCACTAAAATCATGCATACTGTAGAAACGGCTGTTTCTACAATACACCCGACCATGCTCACTGACAGTCAGACAGCAGCTGGCTGAAGAGGTGAGCAGAGAGCTGTGTCATTCAACATTGCTGTACTTGTCTATGGACCAGTGTCCAGGATGAGGGGGTGCAGGGTGGTGGGTATGGAGTGGGTGGGTCAGGAAGGGATATTGACTACTGTTCAGGGGATGTGGGGATCTTGAGTTGCCAGAATACCTATACAGTAGTTAAAGCATGGGTGGTTAATGATTCGACACAGCATGGGTGATTATAGTGTATTCACAACATGAGTTATCAGGGGTAGTGGGGACCACTAGATACGAGAGATATAAAGGGTAATATAAGCATGGGAAATTGAGGGTGGGGGCACGATGAGACTACATGGAAAACTTTCTCCACTTTTCATATGGCAAGCATGGGCACTAAAGAGCTGCATGGCATGATAATGTGCCCTTAATGGGCATAAAATCTTAGCACATTGCATGCCCAATGGACGTATTAGGCTGCTATGGTTGAATATGGCCCACAGGAGTGCTAATACTCTCCTGTTTGGGCAATGCTATATCCATTGGGATCCCCATAAGCCGTGTTCAGTTTTGAGCCATGTCAACACAGCACATGGTCACTACGTGATGTGCTGGCATGGCCCCATATTTAGACAGCACACTCCATAGGAATGCACTACCTATTGCAATATTGCCCAGGGCTGGCCATATGCTATGTGCAATGCAGCAATATTGGCTACATGGCACTGATGTCTAGCTCTGATTATAGGGGCCACGGCCTTAAATGCTTGTACCTTTAACCTTTTGTTAGCTTAATAAATGTACTGTATCATATTCATCTAAGGAAAATAACCTGTACTTTGTCTTAAAAAATAGTGATAAAATGTCCACAAACACCTTATTCACAACAGGAAAAAGATAAAAAAAGCATACTTCTTCTGCAGAGGAAGCTTCTAAAGATAACAGACTAATTGAAAACTTTCTTGCCATAGGGGTCTGAACCCAGGGAGTACTGCTAGCACAAGCTATGGAGCAGTAATGGTGGTATTGTGGGAGTCTGATCCCAGGGATTACTGCTAGCAGGAGCTATGGAACAGTAATGGTGGTATTGTGGGAGTCTGATCCCAGGGAGTACTGCTAGCAGGAGCTATGGAGAGTAATGGCGGTATTGTGGGAGTCTGATCCCAGGGAGTACTGCTAGCAGGAGCTATGGAGCAGTAATAGTGGTATTGTGGGAGTCTGATCCCAGGGATAACTGTTAGCACGATCTATGGAGCAGTAATGGTATTAAGGGAGTCTGATCCCAGGGATTACTGTTAGCATGAGCTATGGAGCAGTAATGGTGGTATTGTGGGAGTCTGATCCCAGGGATAACTGTTAGCGTGAGCTATGGAGCAGTAATGGTGGTATTGTGGGAGTCTGATCCCAGGAATTACTGCTAGTAGGAGCTATAGAGCAGTAATGGTGGTATTGTGGGAGTCTGATCCCAGGGATTACTGTTAGCATGAGCTATGGAGCAGTAATGGTATTGTGGGAGTCTGATCCCAGGGATTACTGTTAGCATGAGCTATGGAACAGTAATGGTGATATTGTGGGAGTTTGATCCCAGGGATTACTGTTAGCACAAGCTATAGAGCAGTAATGGTGGTGTTGTGGGAGTCTGATCCCAGGAATTACTGCTAGCAGGAGCTATGGAGCAGTAACGGTAGTTTTGTGGGAGTCTGATCCCAGGTATTACTACTAGCAGGAGCTATGGAGCAGTAATGGCGGTATTGTGGGAGTCTGATCCCAGGTATTACTGTTAGCACAAGCTATGGAGCAGTAATGGCGGTATTGTGGGAGTCTGATCCCAGGTATTACTGTTAGCACAAGCTATGGAGCAGTAATGGTGGTATTGTGGGAGTCTGATCCCAGGTATTACTGTTAGCACAAGCTATGGAGCAGTAATGGTGGTATTGTGGGAGTCTGATCCCAGGGATTACTGCTAGCATGAGCTATGGAGCAGTAATGGTGGTATTGTGGGAGTCTGATCCCAGGGATTACTGCTAGCAGGAGCTATGGAGCAGTAATGTGTTATTGCACAGCAGGCTCTTAAATGTTCATCAGCTTGAAATTCTCCTCTGTGGAAGAAGCCCAGACACTATGTTGAACAGCATGTAAAGAATAACACACAACAGGGTGTGCATTATATAGAGAATAATGGATAGGGGAGTGTGTGATATGAGAATTTAATGTATACCCGAGGTGTGGGATGCTACATAAACCCCAAGTGCGAAGCCTGAGGGGTTTATTAAAGCATCCCACACTGAAGGTGTGCATTAAATTCAAGTTTTCAACACTTATCCATCTTTTATTTTATATAATATCTGGGGCTCACTTTTTTCCATCCTGGGTTTTGTGATTCTCAGTGTTGCTGTCTGAGACACATACATACACAAACACACACACACACACACACACACACACACACGCACAGTCTCTCTTTTCTTATCTCCCCTTTTCCATAATTTTTATTTTATTTATTTTTATTTACAGTTTGGAATCTGGAGTTACAATCACGCTTACCTAGCGCTGTAGGGAGTCAACTGTGGTCCCATTCGTAGCCGCGGCCCGTCTCTCCTCACACTATAACCTGAACTCGTCAAACAGCAGGATCAACCAGATACAGCTTTTTTTTTTTATTTTAAACTAAGAGGAATCAGTTAGAATATTTAAAAAAAAAGATGCTAGTGCAAGTTAAATGTTCTGGCTGTTCCTCTCAGTTAGCGTCGGTTGGAGCCACTGTGTCTGTGGAATGGTTTATCCCACCCACAGAGCGAATGAGAGCCAATGAGGGAGTGCTACACTTGATAGATATAGCGCATGGATGCCGTAACAACCAGCGGGTTATTACGGAAAATATCAACTGGCTGAGTACTAAGGAAAAAGTGCTCACCAGTTATTATCAGGCAATAATGCATGGCTTGGGTGGTTGTTAGGCATAAGAAACATAGAAACATAGACAATGTTGGCAGAAAAAGACCATTAGCCCATCCAGTCTTCCCTGTTGTACCCAAAGCTACCCCAGGACCTAATGTCTAGACAAGGTTATTGCCCTTGCTTTCTCCCCCCATCCACTACCTTACTCCTACCCTCAGGGTAACTACTAATCCCTTATCTCGGCCCCCACCAGAATGAAACCTCCGATGGTTTCTGTGCCTACCACATCAACCAGCAGGCTGTTGCATGTATCAGATAGCCTCTCTGTAACGTAAAACATACTCATGTCCCTGTTGAATATTCCCTCATCAGCTGCCACTCACACTCTTGTGTTTTTGACTCACAATTCCTGCTGAACAGCTCCTCACTGATCCCCTTATTTTTTCCGTTCAGGAACTCGGAGGTCTCTATCACATCTTCCTGCTCCCTTTAGCCCCCAGTGAGTACATATTCAGTGCCATAAGCCTTTCCTGGGATGATGTGCCCTACTGACCCAGGATCACTTTGGTTACCCTATGCTGCACTGTCTCCAGCCAGTCTGTTCCTTTCCTTAGGTGGGAACACCAGGACTGTGCAAGGTATTCCAGATGCAGCCTCATCATTGCTCTGTAGAGAGGCAGTATTACATATTTTCTCCTATTATTGAAACCCTCCCAATGCACCCCAACAGCCAGGTTCCCTTGCTATAAACCTTGTTGCATTTTATTGAGTCACTTATAATATAACTCTCAGGTCCCTTTTCTTAGAAGCAGTTTCCAGTTTAACAACCCCCATCTCAAATTCTGTCCTGAGGTGCTCGTTCCCCATGTGCATCACTTTGCATTTTTTCTTGTTATTAAATTTTGGCTGCCAGATATTGGATCACTTTTCTAAACTTTGCAGATTTGCTTGCCTCTCCCTTACCCCTCCCCCTCCTAACTGTCTTTCCTGCCACAGAACTTAGAGTCTTCTGCGAAGAGACACATCCTGCTCTGTATTCCTTCTCCTATGTCTCTGATAAATATATCAAAAAGGACTGGTCCCCAGAATGACATGCAAAGGGAAGTCATGTGGCTTTCTCAAGCTCACATAGTGAATTACTGGGATGGGTAGTGTGACACATGGACAGCCAGTTCTGAGTACAGTATGATTTTTTTGTAATATAAAAATGTGTTATTGACTGTCTCTGATGAGAGATGCTGAGACAGCATGTGGGATAACACATACACACACAGGTTTAGATACAATGAGTTACCAGGAAGGCCAAGATTTAATTACAGACCAGAACAGGACTTAATTAAAGGATCTCCTGTTTATATGACTTTATTGTAGCTTGCCAGCTGACAAGATAGCAAATATCCATTTTATGGTGTTTTTTTAGTCATTTATTGACAGAATCGGAATTACAATCCTTTGAGTCATAGACTCTTTTGCAAAGGCTCCACATCAGTACAGGAAAGCACAAACATTACATTAATAACAGTAATACATACGTCACTCAGCACAGTGTATTTACATTACATATTAATTACCATCTCAAAGGCCTGGGAAGACCCTGAGTCACAGTTGTGAGGCAAGTCTGGTTATAGAAATTCAGAGGGTCATAAACAGAACCCTGAGTCAGAATGAAATTACAGCTGGACAGTGGGAACTAAGGATGTAGCCATATGATAAGCTAGTCTTTATCCATGATTGTGCTATCTTTGATGAACTGACAATGGGGAGGAGCATTAACTACAGCCGCAGGTATCAGAGTCAAGGAGAAGGTTCATGATACCAGCTTTGAATTGTCCAAGACTAGGGGCCTGGGAGATGGAGGGTGGTAGGTCGTTGAGCCAGAGGGGAGCACAATAACGGAAAGACCTTTGCCCTAGAGAGGTCCTGCATTGGGGAACTAGGAGGGAGGTAGTGGTACGGTGCCTAGTGGCCCATTTATGTGATACTGGCTGAATGAGGGGGTGGTGGCCTTTGGGTGTTAACTTCATAAGTATTTTTTTGGCTTGGAGGCATGTGTGGTACTTAAGCCTCCCTTTGAAGTTCAGCCAGTCCACAAGCTTGTAGAGCTGGCAGGTGAGGGTTAATCTATTGCAGCCAGTAATCAGATGGCAAGCTCTGTTGAGAGCTAGGTTGATGCAGTGTAGGGCAGTTTGGTCTGCGGTGCTGTAGATTACAATGCCGTAGTCCACCAAAAAGAGGACAGAGCAGGATACAGCGAGATGCAGTGCCTGAGGGGGTAGGCAGTGCTTATGTCTATATAAAATCCCCAGTCTGGTGTTTACAGCAGAGGAAAGGTGTTGAATGTGTGTGTGGTAGGTGAGGGATGTGTCCAGGGTGACACCTAGGTATTTGAAGGTAGAGACCTGTTCGAGAAGGAGGTCCTGCACGTTGGCTATGGTAAGGAGGGTGCTACAGAGAGGGCTTTGATGATGGGAAAAGATCATGGTCTTTGTCTTGTTGTAGTTGAGTATTAGGCGATGCTCAGTGAACCAGGATTCTAATTCTTTAAAAAAACCTTGTAGGGCAGATTGGAGGGAGTGAGGATGGGGGTGTTTCCAGAAAATGACTGCGTCATCTGCATAAAGTAGGAGCTTCCCACTACAGGCTTGAGGGAAGGAGTTTAGGAAGAGAGTGAAAAGCAGTGGCTCTAGAATAGACCATTGGGGGACACCTGTTAGGACTGATTTAGTGGAGGAGAGAGTGGTGTTGATTTTGACCTGTTGCATCCAGTCGGAGAGATAGTCTTTGAGCCAGGAGATGGTCTCGGGGGAGAAATGGTAGGAAGGAAGGGAGTGGAGAAGTAGAGCATGATTGACTGTGTCGAACGCTTTTGTCAAGTCGACGTAGATTGCACTTGCTACAGAGCCCTGTTCCAGGGCTTCATGTATGTATGATGTAAATTTGAGGAGGGCAGTTGTAGTGCTGTGACCCCTCCTGAAGCCATGTTGTTCTTGGCAGAGCAGATTATGTTTGGCTAGGTAGTCTGTGATTTGGTCCGACACAATTTTTTTGAGAGCCTTTGGGGGGGGTAGGATCGAGATGGGTCGGTAACTTCTAGGGGAAGTGGGGTCACCACTCTTCAGAATAGGTGTTATAATTCTGTTTTTCCATAGAGCGGGGAATTGGCTGAGGCGTAATGACCAGTTGAGTATTTTGGTAAGATGTGGCAAGGTCACATCCAACGTTAGGCAGAGAATTTTGAGGTAGAGGGAGTCAGTGCTATAGTGTGAGTTTGCCAAGGATTTAGATAGGTAGCGCATGGCCTGCCTGCAGGAGACAATGCGCAGCTGGAAGGGAAGGGGGACCTTAGAGCATGAGTTGTCCAAGGGGCAGTTAGGGACTGGGTCAAAGTGGTTATGCTGAAGTATGTGACTAAGGTCTGAGAAGATGGTGTTTAGGGTATTGGAGATGGTAGTTGGATCCTGGGATAGGGTCCCATTGACTTGAAGCTGCGTAGGGGCATGGGAGATGGTTTCCTGTAGAGCTCCTTATTATTGTTCCAGAAGTTTTTCCCTGAGCCCCATGTGGCGGTGAGGGATAGCCTGTAGTAGTTTGCCTTTGCTTGCCTGATGGCCCAGGTGCAATTGTTTCTGGCCGCTCTGAGAGTTGTCTGTCATGGGGTGTCTGGGAGTAAAGGGCCCTGTGCCAGAGGTTGTCTCTATGGTGCATCTGGTCAAGTAGGGGCTGCGAGATCCATAGGGTATCCCTGTTTTTTAGGATCTGTCTTGTGAAGGGGGCAAAGATATCACAGGCAGTGTTAAAAGTGGTGATAAAGTAGATGAGGGCAGTGTCTACAGTTTGGGCGGTGTAGATGGGTGACCAGTTGCATGAGGTAAGAAACCTTCTTAGGCGAGAGAGGGATCCTTTTTAGAAGCCATTGGACTGTAATTTTAGGGGGTTGGGTGGGAGTTTATTAGACCACCTGCAGGCGACTGGGAGTGGTCACTTATCGTGTCCGGGAGAACTTTAATCCTGGAGAGGTTGTTGGGGTGGTTAGTAAGGATAAGGTTGATAAGAGTGGAGGACCCAGTTCTTGGGTCATGTCTGGTGGGGGATTGAACAACCTGGGTGAGGCCGTAAGCAAGGATGGCATCTCTGTAAGTAGTTGATGTGGGGGATAGACAGTTTACATTGAAGTCACCCATTATAATTACTTCACTCCTAGAAGGGAGATGGGAGATGCTGATCAGTATAGAATCAAAGGCTAGCTTTTGGTTCTTGGGGGGGATGTATACTGACACAATGTATAGTGTTTTACCAGGATAGCCCCGGATGACCTTGACGGTGGTAGCTTGGGCACCATGGGCAGGTGGGGGAAGGGGAATAGAGAGGGCTTGCAGGGACGTTTTGACATAGATAGCACATTCACCTCCTCGCTTGCCTAGTCTGTCGGTTCGGAAGATGGAGTAGCCACCGAGGGCAACAGAGGTATCTGGAGGTTTAGGGGAAGAGTGCAGGTTATGTCACTTTGGTGCGAAGTTGTAAATGTTCCTTGATGCCTGTGTGTGAGAGAGGATGCTGCTCAGAGATGAAAGAAGATCTTGGAAATGTTACAGACTTGATTGGGAAGTCACAGGGGAAACACAGTTTTGCTGATGTCACCTATTAATTTTTACCTTCTGAAATGATAAGTCATCCTGTTTTGCATAGATACATTTTTTTATTCTGACAGGGAAGAGCTAGGTGACCTCACGCAAAGAGGTTGGCAAAGCCAGTTTTTAAACATTATTCTGTTTTCCATTGAATGACAAAATGTTTGGACTCTGAAAAAGAAACATCTATAGCACTGTGAGATAAGAATACCTTAGAACAGACAATTCTAAGAGTACTGTGGTAGGAGAATTTGTCTGCACTTTTAAACCTGTTTTGTTTAAGTGATTTGTATGTTTTGTGATATGTGGTTCTGTATTTACACTTTACATTTTTATCTATTTTTAAGTAAACATCTCAATTCTGAGGCTACTTGGAGTGCCTTTGAAATTATTTTCTTTGCAAAGTGAAGCATATATGGTTTAAGCTGACACTGGGCATAGCTTACTGGTTTACCAAACTGGAAATGGTAAGAGTTTATTCTTAGGTCTTTCATAGAGTTTTAAGGGATCATTTTGTACACCTGGTTAGTTGCCCATAGGCAAAAGATATCTAGCCCCCAAAGACAGAATTATCTGAGCCTATACATTGGGTACGTTAGCAAGAGGTTTACAGTTTGAATCCCTCCAAGAATTGAGACCAAAGTTCGATTTGAACCCACAAAACAGACAGGAGAGTTACCCTGTTCTGTTAACTGTTCATAAGACTGTGCTTGGAGGTTGGTACTGTGGGAGCAGAGGGTCTGAACTGCTGGGTGCATTTGTGAGAGATTGGTTGGCAGCGGTGCGATAATTTTGGTATTACAAGCTTTTATTGTTCAGTGTGTCAGCTTGAGACCATCAGCTCTCTTGCAAAGAAAGAAAAAGGCAGTGATTTATTTTTTTAAAAAAGGAGACAGCACTATATCACTTGGCATACAGTCAAGTTCCGACCCATTTTATTTTTTTTCTAAAGTGCAAGTCAGAGTAGTCATTGTTAGGGAAGAAGATAGCTTCCAACTACAGCAGGCACACTGTAGACTACTTAAAGCAGTTGTGCAAGGACAGAGGAGTTCCATTTGAGGTGAAAGCCACCAAGCAGAACCTTGTAGATGCCCAGATGGTAGCAGATACCCAGAGCAGTGAGTCACAGACAGTGACTGAAAAGGACCAAACCTTGAGTGTGGCAGGGCTAGTGGCCAGTGCAGTGTCTAGATCCCATGAGGAGGACAGCAGGGCCACTGTCAGTGAAGGGCCACAGCAGCAGGGAATGGTCCCCAGTATCCTGGATCCAGAAGTACTCAGGCTACAAATTGAGTTGCGCAGAATGGATCTGGATTTCCAGAGGGAGCAGGACCATGAACAGTGGGAGGCAGACCATGAGGCAGAGCAAGAACGCCGAGAGTCAGACTGAGAATGCTGAGAGACAGACCGAGAGGAGCAAGAACGCCAGAGGCAGCATGAACTGGAGAAGCTACAACTCCAACCAGCAGCACCAGAGCAGGTAAGTGGCTTGGGTTTAACTGGGACTTCAGGACTGGGTTACAAATTGAATTCCAAATTAATAGCCAAATTTAAAGAGGGGGAGGATATGGATGCCTTTTTAAATTCTTTTGAAAAAGTTTGTATTCAGGCTAAAATTCCTAGGGAGTCCTGGAGCTTCCAGCTAGCCCTGCTACTTATCGGGAAAGCTAGGGATGCATTGGGTCAAATAGACAATGAGGACAGTGATGATTACAGCAAACATAAAGCTGCACTGTTAAAAAAGTTTTAATTAACTTATTAATCATACAGCGCTAAATTCTGTAAGCTCAGGAGAAGCCCTGATATGAGTTACGAGGAGCTAGCCAAGAAACAACATGAGTTTTTAAAACGTTGATGGGAAGAAACTGAGGCAAACTCTGTTGATAAAATTGAAAATGTGATTTTGTTAGAACAGTTTTACTGGGCATGCCCAGCAGAGCTAAAAACCTGGCTAGAGGACTGAGATCCCAAAACAGTGCAAGAGGCTGTGGAACTCTCGGACCAATATGCCAAGAGCAGACCTGCTCTGAGAGCAAGTGGGGTGGGCGTGGCAGTGCAGAAAGGGAAAGCGTACCTTCAGGGCAGCTAAAACCCTCACTGCCTCCGCCGAAACCAGTTAGCCCCAGGTTTCAGAGAAAAAATTTCTCTGAGAAAAAGAATGAATGTTGGTTGTGTAAAGAAACTGAGGATATTGCCAGACAGTGTCCCAAAAGGGCAAGCAATAATATGCAGAATGGTACTAGGAAAGAAGTGGGTTGTTTGTGTGTCCCTGGAAGCATGTCAGTGAACATGAGGGAACACATGCACCCAGTCATGGTGAATGGTGTACAGACGCAGGGGTTAAGGGACACAGGGGCATCCCTGACATTGTTCAGCTTATACCCAATAAATACATCACTGTACAGGACTTTGTGGGTGGGGAGAAAACATTGCCCCTAGCTAGTGTTCTCCTGGACTGGGGTGAAACAGGAGAAACTGTGCAACAGGTGGCTGTAGCCAAAACATTAGCAGTGGATGTGATCCTGGGTAACAATCTCCAACAGGGGATGGTATGTGCAGTTACCCGCAGCCAAGCAGCAAGGGAAAATTGTAGTTCCCTGAACCCCATAGAAGCCATTGTGGAAAACACTGGGAGGCTGGTTCCCCAGCCTGTGTCTCCTGATATGGAGACTGATAAAAAGGTGATAGAAATTCACCCAGTAGCAAGTAACCACACAGCTATGGAAAGTTACTCCAAAGAGGGAAGGGTGACCCATTGTCAGAGGGTTGGGATTGACAGCGATCCTGAGTGCCTTGTTGTTAGTGCTAGGGACCCTAGTTTAGCAACTGAAGAGGACCTGTCCCATGCCTTGGGAATGTGTGAGGGGTTTGCAGCTGCTCAGAGGAGTGACCGTAGTCTAGAGAAGCTGAGGGATTGGTCAGACTTGGACGGCACACAGGGAGGTGACGGCAGACATAAGGTTTATTGGGAAAATTGACTTATGTATACTCAGACTGTGCAGACTGAGGGAGGGATGCTAGGCAGGCAGCTTGTCATTCCCCAGGGGTATCGTGAGCAGTTGCTCAAGATTGTGCATGATATTCCCTTGTCTGGTCATCTTGGAATCATTCGCACTATGCAGCGGTTGGCTCAGAATTTCTACTGGCCTAACTTCACTCAGCAGGTGAAGGAGTATTTAAGGTCTTGTCTCCAGTGCCAAGAAATAGGGAAGGCGGGCAAGAAAACCCAAGCCGCCCTGATTCCATTGCCCATAGTGAAGAAACAATTCCAGAGGGTGGGACTGGATGTTGTGGGGCCTTTAAATACCCCCAGCTCCTCAGGGAAGAGATTCATCCTGACTGCGGTGGATTATGCCACCCGGTACCCAGAGGCAGTCGCCCTATCCTCACTGAGGACAGACAAAGTGGCAGGTGCCTTACTTGGGATTTTCTCCCGTGTTGGGTTTCTGCAGGAGGTTATCACCGATTGAGGGGGTTCTTTCATGTCAGACCTGATGAAATGTTTGTGGGAGAAGTGCGGGGTGGTGCAGAGATGCACGACACTGTATCACCCACAAGCCAATGGGCTTGTGGAAAGATTCAATGGTACCCTGAAGTCAATGCTCCAGGCATTTGCTGAACAGCATGGAAGGGACTGGGAGAAATACCTTCCCCACCTGTTGTTTGCATACAGGGAGGTGTCCAAAGAGTCGACAGGATTTTCCCCCTTCAAACTCTTATATGCATGCCGGGTACATGGGCCCCTAGACTTGATCTGGGAAGACTGGGAAGGCAAGCACGCCATCCAGGGAACTCCCATTGTGGATTATGTCCTTAGGTTAAGGGAAAGGCTGAAGGAGCTTATGGAGACATCTCAGAGCAACCTAGCAGCTGTTGAACAGAAACAAAAAGTGTGGTATGACCGAAGAGCCAGAGCTCACTCATACATGGTGGGTCAGGAAGTCATGGTCCTTATTCGGGTCCAGAAAGACAAGCTGCAGGCTGAGTGGGCAGGACCGTACAAAGTGGTTAGGAAGGTAAATGATGTGAACTATATTGTAGAGTTACCTGACCGAAGACAGACAGAAAGGATGTACCATGTCAACATGGTGAAGCCATATGCAAATAGGGCTGACATGGTGTTTGCAGTGTGTAGTCCTGGGGAGGGGACGGACGAAGGAGACCCCCTTCTGGACTTGCTGGAAGAGAACAAGCAGGAGTTCTCTGTGGAGACAGTACAATTGTCTCCCCAGCTGACCCTGGACCAAATCCAGGAAGTAAGGGAGGTTTTAGCAGACTTTGCCCCTTGTTTAGCGCCAAAGCCTGGACTAATCCCCTTAGCAATGCACGATGTGGAGACAGGGACACAGACGCCCATATGGCGGACAGCATATCAGGTGTCAGAGGCTGTCCAAAAGGACATTAGGAGGGAAGTGGAGGAGATGCTGGATTTAGGGGTAATCCAGAGATCTCACAGTCCCTGGGCCTCACCCATAGTCCTTGTACCCAAGCCAGATGTCTCTACTCATTTCTGTGTGGACTATCATGGACTGAATGCAGTCATGAAGTCAGATGCCCACCTGATGCCCCGGATGGATGAACTCCAGGACAAGTTGGGAGGGACAACCTATCTTATGATCATTGATCTGACCAATTGGTATTGGCAGGTAGAGTTGATGGATAGAGCTAAGTAGAGGTCGGCCTTCATCACTCCGATAGGCTTATTTGAATTTAAAGTAATGCCTTTCAGAATGAAGAATGTCCCAGCCACTTTCCAAAGGTTGGTGAACCAGGTGTTAAATGATGCTGAGAAGTACGCCTTGGCGTGCATAGATGACATTGCCATCTTTAGTGTCAGCTGGGCGGAACACTTTTCCCACCTTAGGGAAGTGCTGGGCAGGATACAGAGGGCTGGGCTCACTGTAAAAGCCGAGAAGTGCCAGGTGGCCATGGGAGAGGTGGCATACCTCGGGCATGTGGTAGGCTGGGGACAGCTCCATCCTAACCAAATAAAAATAGAGGTAATCCAGGCATGGCCCAGACCAGAAACACAGAAGCATGTCAGTAGTTTTCTTGGGACAGCAGGGCACTATAAAAATTTTTTACCTAATTACAGTGCCCTGGCTGCACCCCTAACTGACCTGACAAAGAAAAAGATGCCAAAGAAAATTACCTGGAACCCAGCCTGTGAGACAGCCTTTACCAGACTGAAGGAGGCACTGTGCAGTGCTCCTCTTTTGACAAGTCCTGACTATAGCAAATCCTTTATATTCCAGACTGACACCTCAGATGTGGGTATTGGGGCAGTACTGAGTCAGACATCCAGCCAAGGGAGAGATCACCCAGTAGTGTACCTGAGTAGGAAGTTACTTCCCAGGGAGCAGGCATACTCTACTGTGGAAAAAGAATGTCTTGCCATAGTGTGGGCCCTAAAGAAGTTGGAGCCATACTTATATGGGCAGCATTTTGTGGTGTAGACTGACCACAACTCCCTGGTTTGGCTGACACAGATGGGTAAAAACAATGGTAGATTGCTAAGATGGAGTCTTGCTTTGCAAGGGTATGATCTGACAATCGCTCATAGGGCTGGAGCCAAAAACCAGAACTCAGATGGTCTGTCTTGCGTGTATGAGGAGTGAACTGATTTGGGAAGCTCATCCCATGCAGGGGATAGAACCCCCAAATTCAGTCTAGGTGGGGAGGATTGTGACACGTGGACAGCCTGTTCTGAGTACTGTATGATTTTTTGTAACATAAAAATGTGTTATTGACTGTCTCTCATGAGAGATGCTGAGACAGCATGTGGGACAACACACACACACACACACACACACACAGGTTGAGATACAACATGTTACCTGGAAGGCCAAGATTTAATTACAGACCAGAACAAGCCTTAATTAAAGGATCTCCTGTTTATATGACTTTATCGTAGCTTGCCAGCTGACAAGATAGCAAATATCCATTTTATGGCGTTTAGGGGAAGAGTGCAGGTTATGTCACTTTGGTACGAAGTTGTAAATGTTCCTTGATGCCTGTGTGTGACAGAGGATGCTGCTCAGAGATGAAAGAAGATCTTGAAAATGTTACAGACTTGATTGGGAAGTCACACGGGGAAACACAGTTTTGCTGATGTCACCTATTAATTTTGCCTTCTGAAATGATAAGACATCCTGTTTTGCATTGATATATTTCTGTTATATTCTGACAGGGAGGAGCTAGGTGACCTCATACAAAGAGGTTGGCAAAGCCAGTTTTTAAACATTATTCTGTTTTCCATTGAATGACAAAATGTTTGGACTCTGAAAAAGAAACATCTATAGCACTGTGAGATAAGAATACCTTAGAACAGACAATTCTAAGAGTACTGTGGTAGGAGATTTTGTCTGCACTTTTAAACCTGTTTTGTTTAAGTGATTTGTATGTTTTGTGATATATGGTTCTGTATTTACATTTTACATTTTTATCTATTTTTAAGTAAACATCTCAATTTTGAGACTACTTGGAGTGCCTTTGAAATTATTTTCTTTGCAAAGTGAAGCATATATGGTTTAAGCTGATACTGGGCATAGCTTACTGGTTTACCAAACTGGAAAAGGTAAGAGTTTATTCTTAGGTCTTTCATAGAGTTTTAAGGGTTCATTTTGTACGCCTGGTTAGATGCCCATAGGCAAAAGATATCTAGCCCCCTGAAGACAGAAGTATCTGAACCTGTACATTGGGTATGCTAGCAAGAGGTTCACAGTGTGAATCCCTCCAAGACTTGAGACCAAAGTTTGATTCGAACCCACAAAACAGACAGGAGGGTTACCCTGTTCTAACTGTTCACAAGACTGTGCCCAGAGGTTGGCACTGTGGGAGCAGAGGGCCTGACCTGCTGAGTGGGTTTGTGACAGGTAGCATTCAAATCTCTACTTGCCTGCATTAGACCTAAGTTCTTGTTACTGGAGTACACTAATGGCAAAATTACATTCCTGGGTGTGTTTGAACCACAAACCTTTTAGTTAATAATGGAACGTGCTAACCTACTGTGCCACAGAGACTGTTTAAAGTATGAGCCATAGACTAGCTCCACCATTATCTGAGAACAGAATTATTTACCACCCTGTAGTCTGTTATCCCATGTATAAAATGGGCTTTTATTTGTTAAAAAAATGTATAGTTCAGGTGAGGTGTGTGGTTTTCAGAGATAGTCAACATTGATGTGATGTGTTTTGACCAATAAGGTTACAGGATTACCAATTTAAAAATTGCTACAATTTACCTCAAACTATTTATTTCAGTGTTAGACATATTCAGCCATTATGTCGTTTGTCAAGAATATACTGTAGATGTTCTCACTGCTAAAACAGAAACAGCAAAGATTAACATCAAAGAATTGCTGTAAACCAGACATGACATTCCAAATGAGAGAGCAACAGAAAATGCTAACAACATAGCAGCTTTGGAAGCTTTAATTATGATTAATGTCAGAGACGAAAATAAATCTAATGTCTTGAAAATCTTGAAAAAAAACAAAGTATAGAAACTACATGTTTATGTTCACCGTGCATATATTTTGCTATGAGAGTGGCTATTGAGGGGTGTGACACTGTCAATTCAATGCAGAGTGGTCTGAAAGGGGCTCGTCAGTGTCACACCAGTCACCACCCAGGCTAATCATGACACTGTTCTGGCTTGTTGGGTGGAAACTTTGGTAGGACTTGAAATTTATCTCCCTTTTGTTCATGAGCTGGGATCTTAAGAAGGCTATGTTGAAAAACTGGGGTAAAAAAATTTAAAAAAAAAGTTCGGAGCCTGAGTTGAAATTTATGAACGCAGGCTCACAACTTTGGTAATTTTCAATATTTTGACCCCAAATTTTCAACATAGGCATTTCTTCTCAGCACCTCATGAATGTGACAGCTGTCATTTTTCAAATTCTGGCCAGAATGTGTTTTTGCACTTGTGGCGTGAAACCAGCTTTTGGGCAGGATTTGAACATTTTCTCTGCCCTTGTTCATGAGGTGGGTTCATAAGTCTATGTGGAGTCATAAGAAGGTTATAGTGAACATTTGGGTAAAAATGTGATAAAGCAAAAAAGTTATGAGTCTCAATCAATCAATCAAAATCTTTATTTATCCAGGCGGGCACCATTGAGCAAGGCTCATTTGCAAGGTGGACTTGGTCATGAATACATCAAAGTACAGTACAGAAGCAGGTATACAAAAAGCAGTAATATACAAGGAAGAAAAAGTATATACAGTGTATACAGTACAGTACAAGGTTGAAATAAATAAAAAAAACAGCATTATTTTACAATTGAAGAAGTCAGCAGATGTACAATCAACCATAGGCATACAGGGGTTATACGCAGGGATCTTTTGAGTGAGGCAGCTGGCAACTACACATATAGAGGAAAGAGGCCGTGTATGGGGTGGCAGGTTAGGTAAAGAAGAGGAGGGATATATTACCGACAACTGGGGGAAAAATTGGGCTAAAACCTCAGAAAGTGACGATGGCTGTCATGTACCTGTTTATTATGATAATGACAGAGGAGGGGTAGATAATTGGGATGCTACTATGGATGGGGTGGGACTTTAGCCAGGCTGGAGCGGACAGGGAAGGGTGGGTGCAGCAGGAAGAGTTAATAGGGAAAGAGTGAGAGCCAGGAGTAGAAACATGGTGAGCGTCAGGATGGAAAGGGGGAGTTGTGGAATTAGTGGGCTAGCAGTGAGGAAAACATTTGCAAGGTGCTTTCATGTAGCGATCTTAGAGTGCCTTGAAGTCTACATTGCAGTTTTTAAAAGCACGCTCATAACTGGGGTCATTTTCATTTTTTGAGCCCAGCTTTTCAACATAGCCATTTTTCCACACCACCTCATGAATGTGACAGCTGTCATTTTGTAAAACTCTACCCAAAAGTATTTTAACACTTGTGGTCCAAAATGGTGTTTCAGCCATTGTTTTACAAATGACACCTGTGAGGCTCAGGAGGAGTGGTCAAAAAAAGATTATGTTGAAAATTTGGGGTAAAAATTTGAAAAACCAACTAGGTTATGAGGAAATGAATTCTTCCAATGTTTATTCATAACTTTATTATTATTATTTTTTTTTAAGATTTTGCCCACTAATGTTCAACATACCCTTTGTGTTGCCTCACCTCCTGCAACATGGCAGGTGTCATTTTTCAAATCCCCTCCTAAACCTGTTTCCACAGTCGCACAGCAAAATCACCTTTTGGATGGGATTTAAAAAATTTCGCCCGTCTTGATAATAAGATCAGGCCATAAAAAGACTCTTGGACATTTGGGCTCAAAATGTGGGAGCCCACTTAAAAGTAGATATTGCCTCTCAGCTGCCCTGTCCAGGGTAATTGCAATCTAACAATGTGTCAAAGCAGGACACCACTGAAAATGAGATACTGCATCTCATCTGCTCTATGCTGGGTAAATCTGAAGTAACAAGCATTTGTCAATGCCGAATGTTTGCTTGCTGGCATTGGCAGTGGTAATGTAGAAGTTACAGAGCTGCGTAATAGGAATGGTAGTGAAGTATTGAACTGAAGCCAACCCCACCACCACCCTGCAGAGAGTGACAGGCATTGGAGTGTGCATTTGGGTCGTCAGGCATAATGGCCTCGCCATTTCACCACACCCCACCCTGCAGACACTGACAAGTGTCACGGTGTTCCTTGGGGTCTTTGGCCCTTATGCGCACCCCATTTCATTAGGAAATGCGGTGAGATGGGTGCGATATAGGAGAATGGGGTGAACTTTGGGGCTGAAGAGTCCAAGGCATACCTCGATGCCTCTCACTGGCTGCAGGGTGTGGAATGGTATGAGCATTACAGGCAAGAATCCCAAGTCACACCCCTGATGCCCGTCATTCTCTACAGGGTTGGGCATTATGGTTGGAAACTCTAATACGTCAGGCATTCGTTGGTATTTTCACTCCAAATTTTCAACATGTTTTTTTTTGTGACCCCACCTCATGAACAGGGGGAATATCAGTTTGTTAGCCGAAAGCTGCTTATGCACAGCGACTATGGCATTTAGCACCACAGGTGCAAAAAACATTCCGAACAGGATGTAAAAAATGACAGCTGTACTGTTCATGGGGAGGTGTAAAAAATGGCAATGTTGCAAATCTGCAGTAAAAATATTTAAAAAAATGGTGAAGTCATGAGCGTACATAGAAACTGTGCAACGCACACCCGTAATATAATTAGGTTGGGGATATTTTACAGCAGATTGTCAACTCAGGCATTTTGGTGCCTCCGATCATGAACAGTGTCACTGTGATTTTCTTTATCTGTGCGAACAATGATTTCCCACAGTGACCATGCATCTCAGCGCTGAAAGTGAAAACACACTTCAGCCATGTTGTGAAAAAATGACAGCTGTACTGTTCATATGAAGTGTGAAAAATGCCACTGGTGAAAATCTGGACTGAAAATATTACAAAGTCATGAACTTACGAGTGCGTGGAAACTCGCATTGCTCACTCGTAACACAGTCATTTTATGGACTTTTGTCACCAAATTTTCAACATAGCCATTTTAAGACCTCTGCTCATGAACAGTGTCACTGTGATTTTCTTAATTTGTCCCGTACATTGATCTCACACACCGACTGCGCCATTGTGTGCTACATGGGCAGAAACACATTTTGGGTGAGATGTGAAAAATGAAAGCTATACTACTCATAAGAAGGTGTGGTAAAATGGTAATGTTGAAAATCTGGAGTGAAAATATTGAAATTTCGCGAACTTACGAGCCTGCGTAGAAACTGCACACACCCTCGTAAAACAGTCATTTTTTGGAATTTTGGCACCAAATTTTCAACATGGGGTTTTTGGGAGCCCTTCTCATGAATGATGTCACTGTCATGGAGGTATTCAGGCCCAAAGGGTGATTTCACAGTCACTGAGCAGTCACTGCGTGAAATCACCCTTCGGCCTCGAATAACACCATGACAGTGACATAATTCATGAGAAGGGGTCACAAAATCCCCATGTTGAAAATTTGGTGCAAAAATTCCCAAAAATGCCCGAGATATGCAATAAAGTTGAAACCCCCCTATGTAACCCATTATACAGCTTACCGGCATTTCTTCAGTTCACGGTCGCCTTTGAAGAGTGCAGACGTGTTCCCGGTCCACAAGATCGCCGCGCCAGAGTCTGGAGGTAAGTATGGGGTGAGGGGGTGTGGGGAGGCTGAGTGCGCAGGGGTGGGTGCGGGTTGTGGGAGGGGTTGGGGAGACACGCCCTGGGACAGATTTTATTTTACAGGTTTAAAAAAAAAGGCGTCATGGGGCGTTTGCCACGCTGGGGTGGGCTCCCAGCATGGCACAAGGACTTGGGGCTCTTCAGCTGACGAGGATTGGGCACCCCGCTGGCCAAGGACTACAGTGCTTGCCACGCTGGGGTGGGCTCCCAGCATGGCACAAGGACTTGGGGCGTTCAGCTGACCGGGGATTGGGCACCCCACGGCCAAGGACTACAGTGCTTGCCATGCTGGGGTGGGCTCCCAGCATGGCACCTACAACTGGGGGTGGGGGCGCAGCTCAGCAACTGGGACGAGCTCAGCCGACCGGGATTGGGCACCCGTCGGCTATACAGCACGGGGCGCTGCACGTCTGTTCAGGTGGGGGAGCTGCACGTGAGCAGTTGATATCTTATCGGTGCTCACTCAAGTGTAGCTCCCCTTTCAATCAGAGTGCCACTGCATTTGGCGCGTTGTCATAGACAGCTCCAAAATGCATTGGCTTACAGGGGCCGTGCCTGCCAGCCCACTGACTGAATTGGAGGAGGAGGTGACACACCTCCGAAATCTCCGATGAAGGCACTATGTTTCTTGCACATGCATGCAAGCAAACATAAAAATGTGTACAAGCAAGACCTGTTACAACAGCAATACCAGCAGTGAGCATTCGGCACTGACAAATGCTTATTGTAGGTTGGCTTATATATTGCACTTAATTCTGAGTTTCCAGCTTTGCAGGACTTAATTAAAAAGGTGTTGCTAGGGGTGCTAAACTAACTGCTCAGATTATACATTGCTAGTATCACAAACTCAAGCTATGTTTAAACAAACAGAAACTACAGTACACTGGTAACAGCAAATCAAAACTCAAACAAGACAGTGCTACAGATCCCTCCACCAAAACTTCGCCAAAGTTGCCTTTTTACCCTACACACAGTTCAAAATGCCAAACACAGACACATTCTCAAATACAGAATCAGTGACTACAATTTAGAAAGAGGCTGACACAAATTAACCAGGAAACCTAAAGAAGCCCACCTCTACCCAGTGTGATAGCAGTGAAATTGAAACAGAAATGAATTTCAGTCTCCACTGCACAATATACAATGGTAAACTCCCTTTAAAATGCCGACCTCCTGTTTCTGCCCAAATGCTACCCCCTCAAAAATCTGGCTCTGTCAGCACTTTTCTGATCTCCGGTGTATCTGTGTATCTTGGCTCTCCTCCAGGATACCTGATTTTAGCATGGTTATCTGCTGCTCAGGGAGGGCTGTGTGGGGTCCGTCCCTGTGCTGATCTCCTTGCAACTCCACCAGATCTTCTGTCTTCTGTTGAAGCCTGCCCCGGGAACTTGCACTGACAGAGCGAGCAGCTTTACTGGACTCACTCACCAGCTAATCAACAGCCAGTCTGCAAGCCACGCCTCCCAAGGACAGTTTCCACCAATCTGGATCCATCTAAGTTGTTCCTGAGTCTACGTGGGGGATTTAAACCTTAAACATGCCTGCCTCTTCCCAGCCCTACTATAATTCACTTGTAGCTTCTTCACCTCTGCTGCTGCTGCTCAGGGAAGGGCTGTACATGGTTCAGCCCTGTGCTGATCTCCTTGCAACACAACCACATCTTCTGCTGAAGCCTGACCAGGTAACCCACACTGGCAGAACAAACTGCTTTTCTGAACTCTCACACCACCTAATCAGTGGCCACTGCAAACTACACCTCCTGAGGACTTTTTCCACCAATCCAGAGCCATCTGGGTTGTTCCTGAGTCTGACGACCTGCCTTCAAAATGCCACCCTCCTAAGCAGCCCTCCACACTGTGGCTCTTCTGCTAAGGGCTGAGCAGAAAGGACATCAACCAGTAGAGTCTGCCCAGAATCATCCCAGTATCAGCTGTCAGCTAGATGTGCTGTTCCAGCCCTAACCCTACTGACTGCCTCACCCACTTTACTGGGCCAACACAGAGACTTTAAGCTGATCTGCTCCACTTACTACCGTAATATTACTACCTGATTACACCCCATCTGGGTCACCCTGAACATTGTATTTTATACTGTCCATCATGACTGTTTATAGCCAGATATATTTTTGCTGCTGTTCATTGTATATCTATTTATCGCCCTGCTGTAGCTAGCTGCAGTACAACTTGTCTAGTTCTTGCTGCTGCTGCTCTCTGATTCAATTTACACGACATTGTTATATGTTCCTATCCTGTTATAGCCTCACTGCCTTAGTGTTTGCTGCTGCTCACTATTCTACAGTATGAGCTAAGTTACACCTCCTTACCTGCATTGAGTTTTATCCTCTCTAGTTGCTGCATACTCGGCCAACATTCTCCTTTAGTCCATCTGCCAGCTTTGTGCATAGCCTCAGTTGTGCTGATGCTATTTGTTCTAGCCAGCTTTTATTGCTCTGAAGCTTACCTACCTGCTTGGTCTGTCATTCCAGTAACTGCTGTCACAATATCTGAATGTTGGCTTACCTAGCCTGCTCTAGGTATGGTCTCTATAATTTCTGTCAAGTTAGACATCCCACTGAGATTGTAGCTTACCTAACCTACACAAGCAAAGGGTGGTGCTGCACTCACATAGCCACACAGGAGATAGTCGAATGCAACATTTGCTGTGCTTTACTCTGTCAATTAGTCCATCAGTCCATTGACCACCTACTACTAGCAGCTTACTGCTACTCAGACTGCCCCAGTGCTTCCGCTCTCGTGAGTCTTCTTCAGGGTGTGTGTCCATGAGGAGCAAGGGTGCTTTGAGTTCAGGTATCAATTGGTGTTAATTAATTCTTATTTACATAAGAGTATAAATGATCAAAAAAGTGATAAATTAGTAAAGTAACAAAATGAAACAAAATTCTTAATTCATTTCCCTAAAAAATCATGTGTCCAATTTATACTAGGACAGGGCAATTGTCCATTAACTAGGAAGAAGCAAACATGTGCTGCATTTCATTTATATGTATGTCCTGAAAACATATGATTACTGGAGAAAATGACTTGATAGAAAGCGAAGATGAGAAGAGAAACTGTGAATTCTTCATTTTCTTCTTCAAGGCATCCTTCTATGTTTTGCAAGGCATCCCATTCATTCCAATTCACATTTCATCACTGCAGTTGCATTGAGGTTTGGGGGTAGAAGAATCCACAGACAGACTGATTTAATAACCTAGGAAAGGAGGAAAAACATAAATTATCAGCACCTTTAACAATATTACACCTTTATAAACGGACTTAGCATAAAAATATCTTTTAACATTACTTTCCTGACAATGCATTCCAATAAGATCAGGTTTTAAACATTACTGCTGGGCTGAATTTATTTATTTTAAAATGGCTTGAGGGCCTACCGATCATTTAGACCCGCAGGTTTGACACTACTAATTTTAAAAATCCAGCTACTTTTGTTTTGCGGCAGAAGGTTTTTTTCTGTCTCCCCTTGTTTCAGTGGGGGTACCCATTCTATAGCCATGAATTTCAGATCATCAGGTTGTGACACCATGGGACAGATATGCAAAACTTTGAGCATGGCACAAACCGTTTGCACTGGGATTGCACTACAATTGCACCAGACTGCCATATTCAAAAGGTTAAATAGTACTGGTGCACTGAGTTAGCGCCAGCGCTAAAAGATAATGTATGCACAGTGCAAAGTGAGCGGTGAGAACAACCGAATAGGCACAATGGTATATTGAAAGCCATAGCACTGCACAACATGTGTTAGCGTGACAGGTAGCATGGCGTAAATTACCACCTCTAAAAACGTAACTCTGGGCAAAACTAAGAGAGGGCATGGACACAGAAGCAACAGGCTACAAGCAGCATGGTGCACCTGATGACTGCAGCCAGTAAGGAGGCAGAGGCAGAGCAGGCAGATAGCCACCCTGAGCCACTCCATATGCTATATGGCTTGGCTTTTCCTTTGCCTATAGTGTGCAATTGGATGTGGGCTAATTCAGCACACCAGGCAGTGCAAATTTCACCCATGAGCAAAGTTTTGAATATTGGGCCCATGGTGTGTTTCAAAATGCATTTCTTCAGGTGAATTTTCTTTTTTTTAACAGTAAATTGTACATGTTCCTGAACTGTCTGTTCATGCAGTCATACTGTTTTACTAACATACACCAGTTTGCAAGTGTACCATAGTACATATGTCATAAAAGAGGTGTCACAAGTTATTAGTTCTCTGACCACTGCCTTCCCCATCACTCGGGTGAGAGAAATGACTACCATTTACCACATATTTACAAATGTTGCACCTTGAGCATTCATACAAGCCCATTGGCCTCTTTGGCTACCAGTTGCCTCTTTCCAGCTCTGATATTTAATTTTTCTCTTTTTCCAATCTACTGCAGACAAATTTGTTCCTAATATCAGTGCCCCTACTGTAAGCAGATTTCACTTCCAAGTCACTAAGAAGAATAGACAAGTTGCTGTGTATAATGTTCTCAATCCTGCCTGCATGACTGTTCCATTCTGTACTGAACGTGCATGGCATGTTATGCTGTATTGAATCATCTTTATCCTTATTTGCAAGAAGTTGGTCTCTATTTTTTACTCTTACCTTTTGTCCACCTTAAGTAAGTCGGGATCATATCCTTTGTCTACAAATGTACCCTTCAATTCATCTGCCTGAACTTCAAAATCTGTCAAAGTGCTGAAATTCCTATGAATATGCAGAAACTGACTATAGGGTATGGAGTTTTGTAGACCGGGGAATGTGCACTTCTGGCATTCAATAAGTCAGTTTTCTATAGCTAGTTGTAAGTGCATGTTTTGTATTCATTAAGCCTTGTGACAGTGTGATATCTAAGAAATGAAAACTGCCCTTACTAGCTAGAGTATATGAGTGAAATGAAGGTCAAAATCATCGTCGTTCAACCAGTCTATGAATGTTGGCATCTCTTCCATTCCACCCTCCCAGACACAAACTACATCGTCAATAAATCGTAACCATTTTTTGATTTTTGTGTAGTATGGATTTTGTAAGGGGTTGGAGACCACATTTCTCTCCCACAATCCTAGGAAGAGATTTTTGTATAGTATGGATTTTATAAGGAGTTGGAGACCACATTTCTCTCCCACAATCCTAGGAAGAGATTTTTGTATAGTATAGATTTTATAAGGAGTTGGAGACCACATTTCTCTCCCACAATCCTAGGAAGAGATTTTTTATAGTATGGATTTTATAAGGAGTTGGAGACCACATTTCTCTCCCACAATCCTAGGAAGAGATATTTGTATAGTATGGATTTTATAAGGAGTTGGAGACCACATTTCTCTCCCACAATCCTAGGAAGAGATTTTTGTGTAGTATGGATTTTGTAAGGGGTTGGAGACCACGTTTCTCTCCCACACTCCTAGGAAGAGATTTTTGTAGCTCGGTGCCGTGGCTGCCCTCATAGCAGTATCACAAGTCTGGAGAAAGAAATGCCCTTCAAATTCAAATACATTATTATTCAATATAAAATCGAATTATTTGATTATAAAACTGATGGGGATGTCATTCTTTTCTGCAAGATTTTCCAGGAACCACCTACTAGCTTGTACCCCCCCCCGACAGTGACTAAGAGATGTATATACTGATTCTACGTCATTGCCTAACCAGACAGTTTTTATCTAAAGGTGTGCGAAAAAAAAAAAATCCGCTGGTGGAATTTCCACGGAAAGTCAGATTTTCGCTTCCATGTAAATGCGAAAATAAAATGACAACTGTCACAGAAATTCTGACTTAGAATGGCAGAATAAATGGATAAATTGTTGATTATTCTATTAAACTGTGGAGAAAAAATTCCTCAGAACTGATGACTGAACTGCGGAATAATTACATGAATTGCAGAATAATTTATCAAACTGCGGACAAAAATTCCTCAGAACTGTTATTCTGCAGTTTATGTGTATTTTTCCACAGTTCAGCCAAAAAAATCAGAAACATGGCGAAAATCTGCCAAGCACATTCAGAAGAATCCAATCTTGCCAATGGTGGAAATTCAAAAAATTCTGCAAAATTTTTGAATTTTCACAGAAATTCCATGAAAGGGGAATTTGCAGCTTTCGCCCACCCCTATTTTTATCCCATTCAAAATTCTCAAATTTCATTGACACATCTTTTGTGTCTCTTGAGAATGACGGTAGTTTTGAGACACACATCTTCAACAAAAAAAATCAATAAACCTACCTAGAATTTTGGTAATTGATCCAATGCCTGATACAATGGGCCTGCTAGGTGGATTGTCTCTATTCTTATAAATCTTAGATAGTGTGTAGAATCCTGGCACTACAGGGTGTTCATTCTATAAGAATATGTAGTCTTCCTCTGTAATTTGTCCCTCTTCCAAAGCTCCCATCAGTAGTTCGTGCAATTCTTTTCAATACTTGGGTGTGGGATCTCCCCTTAGCTCTAAATCTGTGATGCACAACGTATGGCCCAGGGGCCACAAATGGCCCCCACAGCAGCTGTCTATGGCCCTTAAGGACCTATCAGCTTCCCCTTGTAGCCTTTATTTGATTTCGTTTTGAATTTTAGTAACAGATAGATAAATAGACAGACAGACAGGTAGATGTTTTGAGTTATTTTACTTGTACATTTCATAATGTCTTGTTGGACATTTGTCACCTTGGGCCATTTTACAATGGTGACCCTCATCTTTGACTCAAGTTTTCAATCTGGCTCTTAAAAAAAAAAAAAAAGGTTTTGTACCACTGCTCTAAATTGTTATTTGTATCCCCTGACAGATTTGAAACAATGTTTCTGTAATGGTTTTTGTTCAGAATAACAATATTCCCACCCTTAGCGGCTGGTTTATTGTTTTGTTTTTAGTCAAATCTTCAATGCTAGTCTCTCCTGCTTAGTAAGATTCTTATTTCTGGGCGGGACTTTCTTATTCAGAAGATCCATTACCCCTTTGCTAACATTTTTCTCAAAAAATACTTATGGCTGTATTAGATATCTTAGGACAGAACTGTGATTTTATTTTAAATAAAATGTTCTTTTGTTCTTTCACGGTGTTTACCTTCTGACAGCAGTCTCGTACCCACATTGTCCTGGGAGGTCAAACGGTCACTTGGCACTTCAAGATCACATTCATGCACAATTGTTTGCCATAACATTTCTAGTGTCTCTAGATGAGTGGCAGAATAACCTCCCCCTTCAGGACGTAATACCGATAGTTATAAAACCCAGCATCTTATTAGCTTTCGCTGCCACTTTTCTGCACTGCTCTGAGCTGTTCCCCTTTTCATCTATCAGCATCCTCAGGTCCTTTGCCTCCTGTGTGACAGACAGCTCAACCTCCCCCCCCCCAGGTGGTATGTGAACATTAGGTTCCTCCCTCCCAGGTGCAGCATCACATGGCTGTGCCTTGACTGGGCATTCCATACGTCTGCCGCAGCGCACTTGGCCATTCAGGGACTGTGCCTCTGTCTGTGGCAACTATGTCAGGCCCCTCTTCTGGGTCTAGTTTGGTTGCCTGGTTGTTGGTTGCAATGTTACCACACCACGTACATTGTCACTTGTGGTTTTCTTATCACCACTTGGTCTTTCCCTGTCATTTGGGTGCATCGGCATGCACTGTCATCCACCACTTGCCAGCAGTGCACACGTGCTACGCACACCACTCATGGTCTGTGTGTCTACCATGCTAAGTGGTTGGTGTGCATGCCCTAGGGTCATGGTTGTGGGGACACTGGCATCCGGTCCAGGCGTGGATGATCAGGCCCCTCACCATGCACGCCCCTCACCATGCACGCCCCTCACCATGCACGCCCCTCACCATGCACGCCCCTCACCATGCACGCCCCTCACCATGCATGCCCCTCACCATGCACGCCCCTCACCATGTTGTTCACTCTGTGTGGTACAGCAAATGTGATCCAGTGCATGTCCTGGTGTGTGAGGAGAATGGGAGTGTGGTGTGTCACAAAAGGGCCATGGGTTACGGCTATGCACATGGGTGTACCTGCCAGCCAGCTCCACTGCACAGACATCTATGGCAGCCCTCATCTTGGTGTAGGTGTACATGCCTGCCACCATGCACCTGGCTGTCATACATTATTTCATGCATGGGGGCTGGGTTGCCTGTGTGTGGCAATACATGACCCTGCCCCCATGTACATGTCATGCGTTGCAGCCGTGGAGCTGCGCGTGGGTGGACTATGCAGGCTCCTGTGCTCCTTTCGTGCAAGTCTCAGCTTTGGGACATGTGTGTGGTTCACACATTGCTGCCTCCACACACTCCCTAAGCACACTGCGTTGGCTTCATAGATAGGGCCTATAGAGAGCCCAAACCTGTGCTGTTCATACACTTTTGTTTGCAATCTGCTTTACTATATTCCTACAATGAAGGCAAGCAACTTTTATCCCTTTCTGCTCCAAATCACAATGAACTATCCCAGTAACAGAAGAAGTTTTGCTTTTAACATCAAGAAAAAACAACGGAAGAAATAACCTTTGAGAACTGTTTAATACTGTAATTGACAATATATTTTTAGGACAGGTTTGAGGCTATTACTGTCAGACAATCGAATGCACTTGTCAATTACACACCTACACCCACTCTGTCTAATAGGACAAGAACTGCTGTATGGCATTTCATAATGTTTAACACCATCAACCGCCTCAGGACTCAGACATTTTTCTTTTTACCTTGAAGAACGCAGAACCACAGACCAGGGGCAGGATTCACAAAGCTTTGCCCGGGTGCAAACCTAGTTTGCCCAGGTCAAAACTGAGTTTTGCCTGGAGGTGGCATTCACAAAGTCCTTTTTACATCACAAACTGGGATTGTGCATGGGCAAAGCAGTGCGGTGCTGCAATTTAAATGAGGGGGTGGGGAGTGGGGATGTGCATATCCCCACAATCCTGTTCACTAAAGATGTGCTCCATGCAAGGGCCTTTGCAAAGGTCCTTGCATGGAGCAAATTACCGCCGAATAAAACTCCAGTGGTTGGCAGCGGTACTGCGGCACCCCCACCCTCTCCTCATCCCCGATCACCCTTGTACCCACCCAGTAATAATAAAACAGAGGGATTTCCATAGTGTAGTGGTCCCGCCCCATCCATGATCACCCACCCGGTAATAATACACCATTCTGGAATGTAGTACCCTCCCCCGAACCCCGATCACCCACCCCGTAACAATAAAAATGATGTAATGGACTGGAAGCTCTTCTTGTAAACAATTTTGTGGGTCAACATGCATTGGTGGGGGGGGGCAGATAGACGGTAATTTGAATGTATTAGTGTGTTTAGTAAACTAACCATGAGGCAAAGTCCTCTTTTAACAAAAAGTTAAAACATGAAGAAAAAATATTGTTGTGATTAGGTGCTGACAATAATCATAACATCTACATTTTCCTTGTTTTCTGTTTTCCCATTGAGTTGCTGCTTAGGATGTGAGGCAGCACACTGTGGTGCCAAAACAGGCAATAGCTCCTTTCTTATTGTCACAGCGGTGTCTCTAAATAGAGCCTCGCATTCAGAGCGACACATGTTTGGGGTTTTAGTATTTAAAAGGATTTTGATTTCTGTAAGGGAAAGTTTATTGGATTATTATGGTCTCTTCTGGATAACATGAGTAACAGAAGTTGCTAAGCACTTTGGTAAACAAAAGATACATAAAATGTTAAGTTGCTTAAAAGGTAATTAAGAATACAATCTGTCTCTAGGACAACTGATCTAGAGTGATTACTGACTGAAAGCACTTTATTTACAACACCTGCAGGTACAAAATGTATAAAAGTATGGTTAGTCACATTTATGCCTCACCCCTGACAAAGAGGTCCTTGCGGCCTTGAAGCACTGGGCTGTTTGCACTTCACTGGTATATGAACCACTATAATTTGTATTGTAACATGTGATTTGTTTGTTACTTTTTTGCTTCCTTAAATATATAAAATAATTATTTAAATGCTAGCCTTGGAGTGCTGTGTATTTTTTGGTAATAATAAAAATGTGTCCAGAATGCAGTGCCTGCACCCCCCCCCTTGAACCCTGATCACCCATCTGGTAATAATAAAAATATGTCTGGAATACAGTGCCCACCCCTCTAAACCCCGATCACCCTCCCGGTAATAATAACATATGTCCGGAATGCAGTGCCCGTCACCCCGAATCCAAGTCACCCGCCTGGTAATAAAAAAAAATGCATTTTCCGAAATGCAGTGGTCCCTCCCCATTCCCCAATGGCCCAATCACCCAAGCATAATCAGCACGGCCACTGAGCGAGTCAGTGAGCAGCACATCCCTCCTCACACGTTCACGGCTGCCCATTGACTGAACTGTCAATAAATTGGAGTGCAGTGTGAGCTGTAAAGTGTGATTGACAGTTCAGTTGGTGGGCAGTTGTGGAGGTGTGAGGGGGGCTGTGCTGCTCGACGACTGGCAGCCATGCTGGGGCGGGGGAACCAGAGTGGTGCGTGCTTCATGGGTGAGGAATTGGGGCACCACTACACTACAGAAATGGGTTTCGTTTGATTATGGGTGATCGGGGGTTCAGGGCAGGCACTGCAGTCTGGACATGTTGTTATTATTACCGGGTGGGTGATTGGGTTTGGGGACTGGGCACTGCATTCCAGACATTTGTTTTTTTTACCAAGTGGGTGATTGGAGTATGGACAGGGGGGAAGTGGGCACAGCATTCTGGACATATTTTATTATTATCTGATGGGTGATCGGGGTTCGAGGGTGGGCATTGCATTCCAGACATTTGTTAGTATTACGGGCGGGTGATCAAAGTTTGAGGTGGGCACTGCATTGCATACATTTGTAATTATTACTGGGCAGGTGATCGGGGATTGGGGGCACTGCATTCCAGACATTTGTTAGTATTATGGGCGGGTGATCAAAGTTTGAGGTGGGCACTGCATTGCCTACATTTGTTATTATTACCAGGCTGGTGATCGGGGATTGGGGGCACTGCATTCCAGACATTTGTTAGTATTACAGGTGGGTGATCAAGGTTTGAGGTGGGCACTGCATTCCGGACATTGGAGAGCAATGAGTACCAATGCCCGTAGTCTGGGTAACAAGCTTCCTGAATTAGTGGCCTTGATGGAGGAGGAACAACTGGATATCGTGGCAGTCACAGAAACATGGTACACACAAAACTATGACTGGGACATAAACATACCAGGATACACTATCTACAGGAGGGACAGGGAGGGTAAAAGAGGAGGAGGAGGAGTTCTTTACATAAGGGAAGGAATAAAAGCAACAGAACAAAAGGGTAAACAGGGAGGAGAAGAAGCACTGTGGATAAATTTGGAGACAGGCAATGGCACCACAATCCGCACAGGGGTTGTATACAGACCCCCTTCTCAGGGGGAGGAAATGGACAAGGAAATGATAGAAAGCATACTTAGAATGGTAGAAAAAGGGGAGATATTGCTGATGGGTGATCTGAATATGCCAGATGTTAACTGGAGTGCAGTTGCAGCTGCCACTTTGAAGAGTGCAGTTATTCTAGATGCCCTACAGGGGGCATGCCTTAGACAACTAGTACTGGAGCCCACTCGAGAGGGAGCAATATTAGACTTGATTCTCTCAAATGGAGATGGAGAGAGGATCACAGATGTAGAAGTGGGTAGCCATCTGGGAACTAGCGACCATCGAACAGTATGGTTCACAATAAACACAGCAACAGAGTCAAGCCATACAAAGACAAAAGTACTAGACTTTAGGAGGGCTGACTTTGCCAAAATGGGTGAGTGCCTAAGGAATGCACTAGCAAATGGGCAGGAAGGAGGGGTGGAAGAACAATGGGGAATAATAAAAACTGCCATCACAGAGGTAACAAGCCTTTGTGTGAAGCAAATAAACAAAACAAAACGATGTAAGAAACCACTATGGTTCTCAAAGGAAGTGGCAGTGAAGGTTCAAGAGAAAAAGAAAGCATTCAGGAAGTACAAGGAATCGCAGAAGGAGCAGGACAAAGAACTGTATCAGTTAAAGCAAAAGGAGGCTGGGAAGGCAGACAGAACAGCAAAGGCCCAAACCAAGGAAAAGATAGCCAACTCAGTTAAGAAGGGGGATAAAACCTTTTATAGGTACATCAGGGAGTGAAGGAAGACCAAGGGAGGGATAGTGAGGCTTAAAAAAGGGGAGGGAGAGTGGGCAGAGGGAGACTGTGAAAAGGCAGAGATAGTAAACAAATATTTTTGCTCAGTATTTACAAATGAAGAGGGGGAGGTACATAAAACAAACAGTAGAAACACTCTGGATACAGAAGTTGATACCAGCCCATATACCGAAGAAAGGGTTCTGAAAGAACTCTTAAAACTGAAGGTGGACAAAGCAATGGGGCCTGATGGGATTCATCCCAGAATTCTAAAAGAGCTAAGGGTAGAACTAGTGACACCACTGACTACCCTTTTTAACAAATCATGGGAGGATGGGATGGTACCCGAGAACTGGAGGAGGGCAGATGTGATTCCCCTTCACAAAAGTGGGAGCAAGGCAGAAGCAGGAAACTATAGACCTGTTAGTTTAACCTCAGTGTTAGGGAAAATGATGGAATCACTTCTGAAGCAAAGAATTGTAGAGTATCTCGAGGCCAGAGGGGCACAGGACCCTAGGCAGCATGGATTCACAGCGGGAAGGTCATGCCAGACGAATCTGAAAGATTTCTTTGACTGGGTGACCAAAGTAATAGATCAGGGAAGGGCTGTGGACATGGCCTACCTAGACTTTAGCTAGGCATTTGACAGAGTCCCACAAGATTAATATAAGTTAGCCAGCCTGGGGGTGGGTCCCAAGATGACAGCCTGGTAAAGAATTGGCTGGAGAATAGGACACAGAGAGTAATAGTAAATGGAGTCCACTCAGAAGAAAGGAGGGTTACTAGTGGGTACCACAGGGTTCAGTATTAGGACTGGTCCTCTTCAATGTCTTTATAGCGACATTGCAGAAGGACTGGAAGGAAAAGTATGTCTCTTTGCAGATGACACAAAGATCTGCAACAGAGTTGATGCACAGGGTGGGGTGGAAAGGATGAGAAGGGCTTGGCAAGGTTAGAGGAATGGTCAAATGTGGCAGCTTAGATTCGATGCTAAGAGTGCAAGGTAATGCACCTAGGAAACAAAAACCAGGGAAGAGTACACAATGAGGGTGATATACTAACAACAACAAAATGGAAAGGGACCTAGGGGTAGTCATATCAGATGACCTAAAGGTGGCAAGCAATGTGAGAGGGCAGCAAGGAGGGCTGGGGGATACTGGGATGCATAGGAGAGGCATCACCAGTAGAAAACAGGAAGTTATCATCCCTCTGTACAGACAGCTGGTCAGACCCCATCTGGAGTACTGTGTGCAGTTCTGGAGATCAATCTCCAAAGACATAGACAGGATGGAAGCTGTCAAGAGGAGGGTAACTAAAATGGTGTGCAGGGTCTGCAACTGAAGGCATATGAAGAGAGACTTAAGGAGCTTAATATGTGTTAGCCTCGAGGAAAGGAGGGAGAGGGGACATGATAGAAACTTTCAAGTACCTCAAGGGAATCAACAAAGTCCAAGAGGGTAGCATCTTTCAAAAAAAGAGGTGTGCAAGAACAAGAGGGCACAATTTGAAGATGGGGGGCGGCTCAGAGGTAATTTAAGGAAGTATTTTTTCACAGAGAGGGTTGTGGATGCATGGAACGGCCTACGGAGGAGGTTGTGGAGTCAAAAACAGTGGTGGAATTCAAGCATGCATGGGACAGTCATAAGGCAATTCTAGG
This sequence comes from Neoceratodus forsteri, assembly GCA_016271365.2. NCBI lineage: Eukaryota > Metazoa > Chordata > Ceratodontiformes > Ceratodontidae > Neoceratodus > Neoceratodus forsteri. Next base: position 1,368,322,373 of record CM057459.1, read on the forward strand.
GGGTAGGGGTAGGAAGAAGTAGGCTGCTGGTTAACTAGGATCTGCAGCTTATCCAGTAGATAGGGAAATGGGCAGACTGGGTGAGCCAAGCGGTCCTTATCTGCCATCAAATTCTATGTTTCTATGTTAGTATTATGGGCGAGTGATCAAGGTTTGGGGTGGGCACTGCATTCAGGACATTTGTAATTATTACCGGGCGGGTGATCGGGGATGGGGGGTACTGCATTCCAGACATTTGTTAGCATTACGGGCGGGTGATCAAGGTTTGGGGTGGGCACTGCATTCAGGACATTTGTAATTATTACTGGGCAGGTGATCGGGGAAGGGAGGCACTGCATTCCAGACATTTGTTAGTATTATGGGCGGGTGATCAAGGTTTGGGGTGGGCACTGCATTCCGGACATTTGTTATTATTACCGGGCGGGTGATCGGGGAAGGGGGGGTACTGCATTCCAGACATTTGTTGTTATTATCGGGTGGGTGCTCAGGGATTGGTGGGCACTGCATTAGTGGCAGTTTATTTATTTAACTGGGTAGACGATTGGGGCTGGGAGCAGCTACCGCATTACTCTACTGGGGCTTTGGGGTGGGATCCTACACTATGGCAATATATTTTTTCTGCCGTCTGGTCTGCAGTTGGGGTGGGGAGGGCACCACTAAACTATGGGGACTGCAACTGCATGGGGCTTGTGCTGGTTGGGGGGCACACACCACACCCTAATGGCATGCAAATGAGCACATAATGGGCATGATAATGGCCACTAGCATCTGGCATGCCCAATGGGATCATTTGCATGCCTCTGTTCATGAACTGCACTTTACCACCTGAGAGCTATTAGCTGCGGGGCTGCTGTCCTGGCTACCTGTGAAGGCAGTGCTACCAAGTATTCCACTGCATTCTCTGGGTTACCGCTGCCCCCTGCCGGACCCTATTCACAGTAGGATAACTCAATGGGCTATCTGACTGTGAAAAGCTCAGATGCCCACCAGCACAGCCAGGATGTGCAGCACAAACATTTGCGCTCACTTTGCTCCCTCTTTGTGAAACCTGTCCCAGATGTCCTAAACCTGCTTAACTTCAATCTGGACTCTCTTTTTGTGTTGACTTTGATGTTATTCATTTTATACAGCAGGAGTTAGTATCTGATAACCTTTCTGTTTATCCTACACAAACACTATCACCTGTATTGATATTTTATAACCATTTGTACAGTTGTGTATTTACAGATTCTCTTTTGTACAAAGTTCTTTCTGTTTAAATGGATTGAACCCAGCTAAGGAAGCAACTGTCCTGTTATAACTCATTTGGGGCACTCTCACCTATACCACCAGTCCAACTCCAACTGTGCCCACCCTAGTCCCTGTCTTGACAGGGCAGGATGTTCACATAATTGGGGAATGAGACAAGGCAGGCCCTCATGGACCTGGAATAATACCAGGCAGAGTACAGAGCACCAAAGAAAACAATAGCAAAACAAAACCTGTGTCTAACAAGCCAAAGAAACGATTTAAGTGCAAATGTGTCCCACTAATTTGTATTCCTAACAAAAAGAAAAGCTGACAGTTATTTTAATCTGCTGGAAGAACACAATGCTTTTCTTTATCTCTCACCATCATAGTTTAGCTGCCTGCGCTATCGCACCCTGATCCACAAACTGCTGTTTACCAGACATGAAAGGTTAGTTTCTGGCATGCTTTATTTTTTCAGTCTAACCAGAAATTATCAGTTCATTTTGTTCTGATGGGAAAAACCAGGCTATTTCTGATACCAGAATATACAAGACCATTTCTCGGCACATCCCTCCAGTTAGAAAATTCTATGTTTGTGCTATAGCCAAGTCCAACTAGAGGCAACACTATAAGTATGGCTGTCTCCCCCAAAAGAGACTTGACACTCTGAGGGCAAGCTCTAGGAAGATGGTTGCTATGTGAGTTAGTCTCAGCAGGTCTTGACTGGACATTGCTGATTGGTCACAGACACACAGACAAAGGAATTGGTAAGGAAATGGCCAGCTTGAAGCTTCTAGTGTTAGTCCTTCTCTTGCAAAGACTAATGGTCATAGGCTACAGGTCAAGAAAGACTGCCTGTTGGGGAGATATTTGTTTTATTTAGTCTTGGCCAAGATAACTGCTTTATGATAGAAATACTAGATTACAGTGTGCACATGAAATGATTGTTATGTATTGTTTTTAGGAATGTGAGAAAGTCATTTTTGTGTATTACTCTTACTGGGAACAAATATAATATATTATTTGCTATATATTTTTTTGTGGTGTTACTGACTCACCTGATAAAGATTAGCGGAAGTACTGCAGAACCTGTCAGATCTGAATATTTTTCATGTAGGAATGAGATAGTACTTTTGTTCTGTGTTCTAAGAACCCTGACAAAGGCATCTGGGTCCAGTACTGATCCAGGTCCTTGTACTTGTCCCAGGTGACACCACCTTCCCCAGACTATAGCTCTACCTGGCTTTGCTCAGTCTGCTTACTGTGGCTTGTTGAATTGATTCACAGTCTTAGTGGTTGCTGTTGACTTAACCTAGGAATGTCATCTGTTGTGGGTTTAAAACTTCTCACATTCCTTACCCTGCTACTCTGTTCCCTGCTTCTCCCCCTCCTGTGTCCTCTCTCTTTCTGGCTTTCTCCTCCCCTTTCCTCCTTCCTGAACTCCCCTCTCTTTCCCTTCTCACACCCTCCCTCCCTCTTCTAATCCCTTGCCCCCACATTCCCTTCCCCCTCCACTTACTCTCCTCCCCTTCCCTACCACCCACCATCCACTCTGGGCTTCTCTCCTCCCCTCTCTAAACCATGAACTTCTTCAGCATTCCCTTCACTCCTCCTCTCCCCCATCTCACTTGTTTCAGGGCAAGGAAATCCCATTGCATCCTCCTGCTCTTCTTTCTCCTAGCTGGCAGGTCAAATCCAACCATGCCCCCCCGCCCATTCCCTTCCAAGTGACCTCAGCATTTTCACCTTACTGGTAGGAGTCAGTTCACCAATCTCAACCCCTGAAAGTCTGGATCTCTCAGTGCTCTCCTGACCTCTTGTACATCTCTGAATCTTGGCTCTCCCTTAGGATACCTGACTCCAGCTTTCCTCTCCCCATTTGCCACCTCTTTCAACAGGACTATGGAAAGAGGGATGGTGGTGTAGCCCTCTGTGTCCATCAGAACCTATCCTGCTCTGTTACTTTCAGAGAGTCTGTGCCCTCCTCTCATGAGCTCCTCCTAGTTGAGCTGCCCCTCCTATCCACACTCCCCATCTTTGTTGTTGTTTTTTTATGCCTCACCTAAAATATCTCCCTTTTCCTTGGTCAGTTCCTCTCATCTCTCTCTCACTTCCTGTGCCTCTTCCAGTGAGTTCCTCTTCCTTGGGGATTTTTACATCAGTTGGCATTGATGTGCAGCTATGCCCACATCCCATAGGACTGAGTCCCTAAAGCTTACTCAGTAAGGTGCAGCATGAGGGAGGTGCTGCACTCCTGAGGTGCCTTCTTTTGGATGAGACGTTAAACCGGGGTCCCATCTGCCTGTTCAGGTGGATGTTAAAGATCCCATGGCACTTCTCGAAAAGAGATGGGGAATTTTATTAACAGAAACTTCAAAACAAAACTAAAAAAACAGTGTTAAATTACACAAAAATAACAGACAAAGTAATATACAAAGCAGAAGTAAAGAAAAAAACAAATAAGTATTATAATCATACAAGATTCTAAACCATGTTCAAAAGAAAATCCCCAACCCAAAATACATCCTAACATTGAGAGGCCCCCCTCCCAAAAGAAGTAAATACATACAAGATATTAAGGGCCATACTAACTTAAAGTACTCACAATGAAAGAAAAAGGGGAAAAAAAGGAAAAACAGGTGGTAGGAAAACCATAATCTCGTATAACAGCAGAAAAAAAAAAAAAGAACACACTAAGTAAAAGACGCAACGTTATCCGTGACCCACGGTAGGTTTCTCCACTTTACCAATAAAAGTTTCTGGTCATAATGCCTAGATTCAGTCCCATAAACATGATGAAGCTCCACAGTAATCTTCTGGAGAAGTTCAGTATGTGAAAAAACCTTTTGTTGCAATATAAAAAGGCACCAACTGTGCCAAATAAACCATTTAAAAACAGCAAAAAGCACATTTAAGGTTCCACTATCCCATTTTTTCCAAACCACAGGATATGAGCCATATATCAAAATGTCATAAGAAACAGATAAGAAAATGTTCTCATTCCAAACATGGGCAACATGCGGCCAAAATGAGGAGATATAGGGACAAAAAAAATATAAGTGATGCATAGATTCAAGTATCTGGGAACATCCAGGTAATGAACAATTCCATTCATCCAACTGTTTATGATTCTGATTACCCTTAACGTTGAGTTTCTCATGGCAACACAGCCAGGTAATGTGGCGTAGTTTAGGGGGAATCCTTTTTTCAATTAGAAGTCCCTGCAATGCCTGAAGGTGCACGGTGGGACATTTCAGGAAACGAACAAGTTCTGTGAAGTGAGAATTAATTACGGCGTGATAAACAAATGTTTTTTGTTTAGAAAGAATCCAAGAACTAGGGATATGCCACTGCCTTAATTTCACAAAAACGTCACAGAGATAGGGAGCCGCTAACGGGTTAGATTTAATATGACCATTCATGCCATCCTTCCATTCCTGAAACCATTGTCCTACAGACTGACTAAAAAGACCGGTCCATAACTTAGAAAAATACTTCAATAATGGTGGAAAATTAGTAAAAAGAAATTGACAATAAAGAAACAATAAGGGATTCACCGTATTAAGTCCGCCTTTTGAGACCGGTAAATATAAGATGTTTTGTTTTATCGGGTTGAGGCAGCTGCCCCACACTGCCTGGAAAAAAACATTAAAAAGGAGAGCTTCACACTGTTTAGGGAAGGGAAAATATTACTTAAAAATAGAAATAAGGGTAATAAATAAGTCTTAACCATATAAATGTGTTTAGATTTACTTAGTTGCCATTTATTCCAATTCTGAACCATAAGTCTCCCTTTTTCAATTTGTACATCCCAATTATGTAAATCAGGGGGCGAGGTGCCAAAAACAATACCTAAAATCTGAATAGGGCCCACAGAGAACCAAATACCAGAAATAGAGGTGTAGGTAGGGTGGGTAACGTCTAATTCCCTCCCAACACATTTAAGTTTATTCAGCGAAGTACCAGAAAGCATCCCATATGACTCAGCAGATAGAGATTGCATTCTGAATGGAAGGAACAGTTGAGGTGCATATGTAAATATCATCTGCATATGCTAAGGTAGAAAAAGGGACTATAGTACCTGGTTGGTCAATAAGTGGTATAGCCATATTCAATGAACACAGTAAAGGGTCAATACGAAATACTTATAACAAAGGGCTAATTGGACGGCTTTGTTTCACTCCCCGCTTAACTGGAAGGAGCGGCCCGAGATGCCCATTAACCAGAGGGGATACGGTAGCATGTCCATAAATTTTCTTTAGCCAAGTAATAAATAAATGGGGTATACCATAATGCTGGAGGGTAAGCCATAAGAAATCATGATTCATTGAGTCAAAAGCACCCTTCTGGTCCAAAGACAGAATGAACTGAGAATGATCCTCATTATGTTTCCTGTCACAAATTTCCCTTAAGAATAACAACTGGTCAGTAATAGCTCATCCTGGAATCACACAAGATTGTGCAGGCATAATAAGAAACTGAGCCACTGTTAAAAGCCGAGCATTTAAAATTTTCAGCAAAATCTTTAAATCAGCATTCAGGAAACTATCAGGCCTCCAGTTAGAAAGCTCCTTCTTATCACCCCTTTTGTGTAAAAACATGAGGATACCTCCCACCATATCTAAAGGGAAATCAGAAGAAAGTAACAAATCATTATAAACATCAGCTAATTCCTGGGAAAAGTCAGAGCTCAAAAGTTTATAGAGTTCTGATATCAGTCCGTCCCTACCAAGGGTCTCATGTCACTGTAGAGAGGCAATTGCACTGGTCACCTCCATGGGACAAACAGGTTCCATCAACCGCAGAAGAGTTGAGGGAGGGCAACGTGGAACATCAGCTTGTTGCAGATAAGCCAGGGCTTCAACAAGGGCAACAGGTGGTTCATGAAATAGAGTCCTGGTATAAAATGTCATTTCAAACATCATCTCTCTTTGGGACACTTTTAACTGACAATCTCGCCCTGTTACACCATCAAAAACTTTTTTCCGCACTCTGTCCCTGCAACTGAGGAAGGGACAAATTGTGGCAAAATTCCCCTGTGTTCCCTACATTTTCTGAGATTTTAAAGTGTTAGACTGATTCATATGGTAATGTACCATGCTGTCTTTTAAAGATCCAATCTGGGCAGAGAAATCATGTTTAGTGGTTTGGGCTAGTGACATGACTCGCTGCAATTGTTGCCTATGCTGCAAATAAAAAATTAAAAAAAACTTTATCCTGATATGACTTCTGTATAGATTTCAAAAGATGTGTGAGATCATTTTTAGTGTCAATCCACCACTGTAGGGGGTCCTCATACATATCATATAAGGATTTCCGTGTATAAAAAAAATTGTGCAAATGCTGTAAAACTTCCTGGTGATCCAGAAGAGTAGAGTTCAGTCTCCAGAGACCTCTCCCAAGGATCAAGGCAGTATTAGAGCTGACTGAGATACATAAAGCGCAGTGATCAGAAAATTCTACTGGGGTCACAGAAGCCAGACTTAGGGGTAATGTTTTACTGATGAAAAAGAAATCAATTCGAGTGGCCAATGTTCCTTTATGGAAAGTAGGGACCGTGATCCCATGTGACTGAGAATATGCATCACTTAAGTTTGCAGTTTGTACAATATTGGTTAAGCAAGATATATCACAAAATATCTTCCCAGCTGTGGTACCCTTACCCCAATCTTTATAAGACAATCCACAGTTAAAATCACCACCCAAAAAAATTTGGTGTGAGGTGTGCAAGTAAGGCTGTATCATACGAAACAGTTCAACTCTTGCTGCCTTCATTTGAGGAGCGTACACATTAAGTAACTGAAAACAAATACCCTGAAATAAAACATCCAAGATCAAAACATGGCCTGGAACCAGGTCAAATAACTTCAAAACCCAGACCTCAATGTCATGAAAAAGAATGGCCACACCAGAACAAGTCTCCATGCCCAAAGACCAATACGAGACTCCGGTGTGCCACCACTTCACAGCACAGGAAAATTCAGCTACAGTACATAACTGAGTGTCCTGCAAAAAGAAAACATTATAATTAGTGGATTGTAAATAAGAAAAAATAGCAGCCTGCCGCATCTTATTCTTGATGCTGTTCACATTAGTGAACAAAAAGTTAATGATAGCGACATTTAGCCTACACCAAAACTTCCCTCAAGGAGGCTTATGCTTACTCTTTTTCCCCTATTTTGTACCAGAGATGTTAGGTTTGGCAAGAGGGAGCTGCCCCCCTTCAGCGTCTGCATCAGAGATTCCACCAGGCACCTCCACACCTATTTGGGAGGATTCAGATTCTGCATCAGAGGTGTCTTGTGCAAGCTGTAAGGCATGAAAACAATTAGAAGTGGGGGTAGTGGACAATTTGGGGACCTTAGAAGCAGGCTGGTTACTATACATTTTCCAACACATCACCGTAGACTAAGAGGGTAGCTCTTGGGGAAGCTGAGGAGGAGGCATGGATAAAGCATCCGGAAGAGCTGGGGAGGGGAAGGGACTTAGGGTTGGGAGTTCTCCAGAGGCCTCCTAGATACCATCCATACTAATCTCAGTCCTGGAGGGGTAGGCAAAGACTGTAGGTACTGGATCAATGTGGGGCAGTAAGAAAGGAGGAGTGGAGGTCAGTAGGGAAGGGCGGCTCAGGGCGTGCAGAATGAGATCTTTGTGCTAGGCTGATCATTATTCTTTGCTCCTCAGAATCATGAGGGTCAGGTTGCCTATGAGCTGCTTCTGGACAAGTGGTGTAAGAGTGGCCAACAACCCCACACAAAGCACACATTGCCGTAGTTTTGCAATGCCCACTAATGTGCCCAAAACAGTTACAAAGCGTGCAGCACAGACGGTCACAAACAGTACTAATATGACCAGGTTTCCCACAGCTACAACACATCTTTGGTTGGCCAGCATAAAAAAGAATGCCCCTATCTCTACCTATAAACACACAATTAGGTAGATGCTACAACCCTTCATCAGTAGAGCGCAGGATCACCCGTATCCTCCAACCCTTCCCCATCCAAATATCTTCAGTATCAAAGATTGCCTCCAGGTGACTCAACACGGTACATTTCTGTTTTAACCAAAACACAAGATCTGTGACGCTCGCACCCTCATTTCTAAAGAGAACAGTGACTGTTTTATGAGCTGGTTTGGTTGAGGGCAAAACCTCAAAGGGGGACCATAATGAAGTTTGTTTAACTTTTGATATGCATTCCAAAATTTGTCTAAACCGCTACTCAATTTAAAACTAACATTAAAATTCTTCTCCCCTGAAACATGTATCAAAGCATACATTTCTGCAGAAGAAAAATGCAAACTGTCTTTCAACAAAGTCCGAGCAACAAACTTTCGTTCAGGCAATGTCTCCATACCCATTTTGTATATGAAACAAACAGCATTATGTTTTTTGGCTGAAACAGAAGGGGTTTGAAAAAAGGATGCATAAGAGTGAGGGTTATGGTGAGGTTGTTCAAAATTAGAGCCAAGTAAAGGGCCCTCTACATCATCCCCAGTCCCTTGGTCCTCCAGGTGTTCCGTGGACGAAAATGGTGACATCCTGGGAGAATTCACACCAACAGCTGGACGAGAAAGTACAGTAGTGTCAGTTTCCAGCCGTAGTAATGGATTTCATGTCAAAAGTATTTCTGGTGTGCAAAAGGTGATTCTTGCAGTACATCAATCGGTAGTGAGGCCTTGTCAGGCTGGGCCCTACTAGAGGGATCCTGAGATAAAGTCACAGTAGATTTTGCAGGATCAGGGTGGAGGATAGAAGCAGGCACATCCCTGTTTGACATTCGGACCCCTGGTACTGATATGGGCGAAAACCCAGAAATCCAGCGACTGGATTCAGGGAGCTGCGCCCATCCAGCCGATTTCAAAGAATGTTCTACAGACCAGGAGGTATCTGCCTCATCTACTTGTTCAGACCAAGAAGAGGTCTGTTTTTCAGAGGATTGAAGAGCGCGTTTAGTAGAGCGCTGCTCTTTTTGAGCAGCAAAAGAAAACACAGTAGTCTGCTGATGATCTGAGAAATTAGTAACAAAAACAGTACCTGTAGGTGCATTGTCCAAGCCTGGAGACTGCTGAGCAGGATCGTGGATAGGAGCATCCTGAGAAGGCAAGCAAGTGGATGCAGACGAGGCAGCCTCACTATCATGCCTTAAAATTGCAGCTGCCAATGCCACTGAGAGCTGTTCTTTTTTCCTGAAAAACTTCTCCTTTTTAGCAGCGAGGAGAATCTTTAAATCCTCTGGTTTTGAAGAAGTAACATCCATAGAAAGATCCCGGGAGCTTGGTGCAGGAATTGCACCTCCTTGATTCTGTACCACCAGCCCTGAAAGAACAATTGGGTCAGCATCCAGTTTATCCATTACCAGATGTTCAGATTCCAATAAAGCACCCATCTCAGTGGGTGCTTCATAGAAAATATCTGTCTCCAGGAGCTCTGTAGCAAGAGGAGGAATCAGCTCCCGGCCTGCAGCACAACCTGCTGTATCACAGTCTGCTCACCAACTGAGTTAACCGTCCTGACAATCAGAGGTTCCCCCTACTGAAGAGTAAGGGAATTTCTCCAGTGCACAACAGGAGTTTGTGGAGTTGGGGAGGGGCCTTAGACAAGTAGCACACATGGTAACTTTCTCGGAAGTGCTATCCGTCTATGGCATGGATGAGGCTAGGGCACTCCACACCTTGGGATTCAATGACTGGTTGAAAAGCTGGTGCAGAGCTCAGGGAATTGGCTTCATTGGGGACTGGGGCTCCACCTGGAGGGCTGCAGGCCTATACAGATGCGATGGTCTGCATCTATCCTGGAAGGGAACCAGGATCCTAGGTGATAGGTTTAAATGCTTCAGTGGCAAGCATTTAAAGTAGCCAAGGGAGGAGGCACTGAAGAGGAGAAGGGAAATCCTAGCCTCCCCCCACAAAATCAGGGTAATTAGTGAGGTAAACACCAAAATAGAGCAGTCAGTAGGGAGAAGGGCAGGGGTAAGTGGAAAAAAAGACAAAGGCAGTAGGGACAGGGATGGGGCAAAAATAAATAAAGCCATAAAAAATGGCGGGTAATGAGTACCAATGCCCGTAGTCTAGGTAAGAAGCTCCCTGAAATGATAGCTGGAAGAGGGATGCCTGAATATTGTGGCAGTCACAGAAACATAGTACATGGAGAATTATGACTGGGATGTCAACAAACCAGGGTACAAAATCTACAGGAGGGACTAAAGGGTAAACAGGGAGGAGAAGAAGAGGAGGAGGAGTAGCTCTCTGTGTAAGGGAAGGGATAAAAGCAACAGAACTAAAGGGTAAACAGGGAGGAGAAGAGGCACTGTGGGTCACCCTGGAGTCTGGAAATGGCTTCACAATCTGCACAGGGGTTGTATACAGACCCCCATCTCAGGGGGAGCAAATGGACAAGGAAATGATAGAAGGCATCCTTGGGATGGCAGAGAAAAGGGGGATATTGCTGATGGGGGACCTGAATATGCCAGATGTTGACTGGAGCACCTTTACTGCAGCCACATCCAAGAGCAGGGCCATTCTCGATGCCCTACAGGGGGCATGCCTCAGACAGCTAGTTTTGGAATCCACTTGGTAGAGAGCAATCTTAGACCTGGCACTCTCAAATGGGTATGGAGAGAGGATCTCTGATCTTGAAGTGGGTATCCATCTGGGAACAAGCGACCACCAAACAGTGTGGTTCACAATAAACTTAGCTGTAAAGTCAAGCCACACAAAAGTGAAGGTACTGGACTTCAGGAGGGCTGATTTTGTCAAAATGGGAGAGTGCCTCAGAAAAGCACTAGCAAACAGGCAAGAAGGTGGGGTGAAGAAACAATGGGGAAACATCAAAACTGCCATCACAGAGGCAACAAGTCTTTGTGTGAAGCAAATAAACAAATCAAAATGAAAGAAAAAAACACTATGGTTCTCAAAAGAAGTGGAAGGGAAGGTAAGGGAGAAAAATATAACATTCAGGAAGTATAAAGGAACACAGAAGGAGCAGGACAGAGAACTGTACCAGTTAAAACAGAAGGAAGTGGGTAAGGCAGTCAGAATAGCAAGGGCCCAAACCGAGGAAAAGATAGCCAACTCGATTAAGAAGGGGGATAAAACCTTTTGTAGGTACATAAGGGAGCAAAGAAAGACTAAAGCAGGGATACAGAGGCTGAACAAAGAGGAAGGTGGTTGGGCAGAGAGCGACAGTGAAAAAGCAGGGATACTGAATGAATACTTCTGCTCAGTATTTACAATGGTAAAGCAGGGGGAAATACCTAATCTGGTCAATAGAAGCACTTGGATAGGGGGGTTGATATTAGTCCTTTCACAGAAGAAAGGATTCTGAAAGAACTCTTAAAACTAAAAGTGGATAAAGCAATGGGGCCTGATAGGATTCACCCCAGGATTTTAAAAGAACTAAGGAAAGAACTAGTAACACCACTGACCACCCTTTTTAATAAATCATGGGAGGATGGGGTGGTACCTGAGGACTGGAGGGGGGTGGATGTGATCCCCTTCACAAAAGTGGGAGCACGACAGAGGCAGGAAACTACAGACCTGTCAGTTTGACCTCAGTGGTAGGGGAAAATGATGGAATCACTTCTGAAGGAAAGAATTGTTGAGTACCTAGAGGCCAGTGGGGCACAAGACCCAAGGCAGCATGGATTTACAGCGGGAAGGTCATGTCAGACAAATCTAATTGATTTCTTTGACTGGATGACCAAAGTAGTAGACCAGGAAGGGGCTGTGGACATGGCCTACCTAGACTTTAGCAAGGCATCTGACACAATCCCACACAAAAGATTAATAAACAAATTAGCCAGCCTGGGAGTGAGTCCTAGGGTGGTAGCCTGGGTAAAACACTGGTTGGACAACAGGACACAGCAGGTAATAGTAAATGGAGTCCACAGTGAAGAAAGGAAGGTTACTAGTGGGGTACCGCAGGGTTCAGTACTAGGGCCAGTCCTTTTTAATGTCTTTATAAGTGACATTACAGAGGGACTGGAAGGGAAAGTATGTCTCTTTGCAGATGACACAAAGATCTGCAACAGGGTTGATACATAAGGTGGGGTGGAAAGGATGAAAAGGAACTTGGCCAGGTTGGAGGAATGGTCAAATGTATGGCAGCTTAGATTCAATGTAAAGAAGTGCAAAGTAATGCACCTGGGAATCAAAAACCTAGGGGAAGTGTACACAATGGAGGGTGAGATACTGACAACAACAAAAATGGAAAGGGACCTGAGGGTAGTCATATCAGATTACCTGAAGGTGGGCCAGCAATGTGAGAAGGCAGTAAGGAGGGCTGGGGGGATACTGGGATGCATAGGGAGAAGCATCACCAGTAGAAAACAGGAAGTTGTTGGCCCTCTGTACAGACAGTTGGTAAGACCACATCTGGAGTACTGTGTACAGTTCTGGAGACCCCATCTCTGCAAAGACATAGACAGGGTGAAGGCTGTCCAGAGGAGGGCAACCAAAATGATGCAGGGTCTGCATCAGAAGACATATGAAGAAAGACTAAAGGAACTAAAGATGTATAGCCTTGAGGAAAGGAGGGAGAGGGGGGACATGATAGAAACTTTCAAATACCTCAAGGGAATCAACAAAGTCCAAGAGGGCAGTATCTTTTAGAAAAAGAGATTTGTTTTTGTTATAGATTGATAACTCAGCACGATCAAGCCTGGTGGGGAGGGTAGGGTGGAGGGTGGGTGGGGTTTTCAGGGTGGATACATGGGTAAATGTAACTGGACTATTGTTCTTTTCTCACAGTTTTCTTTGAGGGGGGGATTATTACTGTCTGTTTAATTGTTTCCTATATAGATGTTGAAGTTTATGATATATTAATAAAGTATATTGAAATAAAAAAAGGAAAAGAGATTTGCAAAAACAAGGGGGGCACAATTTGAAGACGGGGGATGGCTCAGAGGTAATGTGAGGAAGTATTTCTTCACAGAGAGGGTCATGGATACATTGAACAGCCTTCTTGAGGAGGTCGTAGAGTCAAAAAACAGTGGGGGAATTCAAGAATGCATGGGACAGACATAAGGCAATTCTAGGGGGTTGGGGTAGGAAGAAGTAGCCTGCTGGTTAACTAGGATCTGCAGCGTATCTGTTAGGTAGGGAAATGGGCAGACTGGGTGGGTCAAGCTTTCCTTATCTGCCGTCAAATTCTATGTTTCTATGTTTCTAAATTCCCCCCATTCACTAAAATACCACCAACAGCTTAATTTGGTTCAAGGTCAGTTGGCACTCATCTGTATCACCCTGTCCTGGGTCGTGCCTGAAAATAAGCAGAATTTGTCTAGTTCACTTACACAGTCAACAAAAATGAAATAAATAAATAATTAAACACTCTCTGAATCAACCATGCTTAATCCTCACTCCAAAAACTACTCTTCTGGACCTGGGTGCTCTCTGCTCAACCCCACTGTATCATTGCAGAAGACCTTCCACCCGCGTCACCTCACATATCCACATATATGCAGATGACACTGTCATTTACATCTCTGGTCCCTGGACTGCGATTCAGGAAGGTCTGCTCCAGCAACACTTCCACAATGTACTGCGCTGGTTCTGCACCAACCAACTTTGGGTCAACACCAAGAAAATGTCCATGACTTTTGGCACCAGTCTGGCTCTAACTCCTCCTTATCCTCTCCATGCTAGATAGCACACCTCTTGAAGTAATCCTCACCTTCAAGTACCTCGGTGTGTGACTTGATAGTAAGCTGGACTTCTCTGGCAACATTGACGCTATCCATGCCAAGGTCCACCCCAAACTTAGTGCTCTGTACTACAACAAGGAATGCATTTCCCCCGCAGGTCCTTCAGGAACTGGTCACCAAAATGGTTCTTCCAGTCTTTGACTATGCAGATGTGGTCAACGGAACTGCCCCCTCCTCTTCCCTTGCTATACTGGATGCCCCCTGCAGTGCTTTCTGCCATTTTCTGACCATTTCACCCCTTCGTATTCATCTTTGCTCCTTCTAATCCTCCCTTTCCATCCTCCCACTCCACTCATGTCACCAGTCCCACTGTTTCTCCTTTAGCTCTAAATACTGGTTTGGGTCTCTTTCTTCCTACTTCTCCTCACTCATCTCCCCATCCCCTCCTCCTCGTCCTCCTCCCTCTGCTCCAGGGATGCCAGTACCTTCTCCTCCCTTATCTCCCCCGTCCCCTCTTCCTCCTCCTCCCTCTGCTCCAGGGATGCCAGTACCTTCTCCTCACTTATCTCCCCCGTCCCCTCTTCCTCCTCCTCCCTCTGCTCCAGGGATGCCAGTACCTTCTCCATTCTCCACCCCCACTCCCCTACTGGGCAGGCTGTCTTCTCCTACCATCTCCCCTTACTAGTCTGGAAACAACTCCCCTCCTCCGTCTGCTGCTCCCCCTCCCTCCTTGCCCTTTGATACAGTTAAGGCTTCTCACTGCTCTCTCCTGCCACTGTCAACCCCCTTCCTGACACTCCTAAACCTTCTTCATGTCCCCCCTCCTGCATCACCCCTCCCCTTTATGATTTCAGCTGTGCCAGTGGTCTGACGCCATACCCCTGAAGCATTGTCTCCTTCTCCAATCAGGCACCGTGCACTTTAATTACATGGAATGCCCCTCCACACCTCAATGTTATGTTCCATGTTGTTGTTTTCTCTTGTTTAGCTCTGCTGTTGCACTTGTAAGTTGTCACTGTAATTGTATTCTATTGCTTACTGTAATTCTAATATTTCTGTACACCATTTCCCCATCCCCTAGGTCACACCTGGAAATCAACCTTGGGTCAGTGTGCCTTTCCCAGTTACCAATTTTTAGATAAATAACATATGAGAACAATATTTTCTAGAGCTATCACCCAAGACAGTGGATTTCCAGCTCATGAATAATGAAGTTAAACTCTGTATACTGCTGGGGGAAGGGAATCATGTAGCAGAAATAGCTGCAAACTGTATAGACTCCTGCCTCCACCTTCAAAATTCAACATACATGTAATATAGGACTCCATATTCAGAGGTGGCTGGGTGCACTGCACAAGTGATTGTGCCATGCATATAAATGCACCAGCACAAAACAATGGGATATCCAGAAAGTGCTCCAGCAAATGTGACATACTGTACGTGTGCATATGAGAACATGGCAGGTGCAAAAGTGCAACAGCCCAGGGAACAGGGGAGGCCCAGTGGCAAATAACAGGAGCTAAAAGGGCCCGAAGCAAGGACTACGAGGGGCCAGCCCTGTGTACTGTACAGATATGAAAAGGCAGGTGCATGCCTCTGCACATCACCCTCAGTAGACACACACTGCCATGGACAGGGAGACACAACAGTGGCCATGACCCATGGACAGTGGTGATGTGGGAAGATGATGGACACTGCAGCAGACATGCCAGCATGACGGCAGGCCCATTGTGTCACCATGACACAACCACAGTGACATGGAGCTTGGGCGGTCACACATGGGGCACACCCCAATGGCAGTACATGTTTGACAATGTTCCAGGACACATGCACATGGGTACACAGGGGTGTATACTGCAGGCAGTGTCACTCTCACAGTGCACTACTGGGCCACCACAGTGAACCAGCAGGATAGAATGGAAGGACGAACATGTAAGAGGTCCACTGTGCAACATGTGATGTGTAGGTGAACACAGAGACAAACACAGTGGGCCTTCCCTTCAGGAACAGGGAGCAGTGGGGGATGCAAAGGCCATCAGCCACCCCTGCACCTGCTGATATGTGGATGGGGGGGCACATGCGTCAATCACCTGTCAAACATCCCTAGGAAAGAACACACTGCACACTGCCATGTGAAATATGAAAATATATATGCTAAGTACAATATGCATTAAAATATAATTAACAATAAACATGAACATGAACACCAACATAAGCTATACAAAATCTAAAAAAGATAAACAGGGACGGTATTGGGATGAGGAAAAAAGTGGACAAGGGTGGGAGGGGTGGAACTATTTACAATGCAGGGATGGGGGTAGGGGTGAGAGAATGGGGTGGAAAAGGGGTAGAACTATAATACAACATTTGGCGTTCTGTCCCATGGCCCAACAGGGGGCAGTGGTGCATCCTGCGGGTGGGACAAGGATGCCAGCTCACTTCTCAAGGCTCCCAATATTCTGGGATCAGCCCTTACAGTCCTCAGCAGGGCCTACTGCTTCAGAAGGATTGCCCTATAGCAATCTCGTTATCCCACACCCTGCTGTTCTCCAAAGTGGCCCACTCACTGGCTAGACACCACTGTGTGCTCCACCCAATGGCTGGACATGACCTACAGGAAGAAAACAACTCAGTACAGCAGCAGTGCCAACATGTCAATGGTGGAACACTATGTTGCTGGCAAAGGCACCTAGCTTCACCTGAGCTCTTTTCTTCTAGGTTTGCTTGTAAGGACAGAGCAAGGACCAACATTATCAGAGCAAGGAAAAAGATTAATGTTTCTTTTGGTTAGACAGAGTTACTGTGTGTTATTTTCTTTTGTGCTTTCAGGTGTTACTGTTTTTTTACTTACATTTTACTGCTTAGTTCTCTGATTCAAATTGTTGTTGCATGGTATACTTTCTGCTGCATTGTTACAGAGTGTACCTATAGGTTTGTTACTGTTTTGTGCTTACAGATTACTGCTGTAATCTTCTCTGACTCAAACTGTTTTTGTAAGGGTATATCGTTTGTGAAATTGTTGCAGGTGGTGCTTACAGGTTTTACAGTTTTGTCTAACATTAGGCTAAGCTTTCAGGGCTAATTACAGGAGCACATATGAGATACAGACTGAGGGATAGTGACTGCATTTGTTGTTGGTTGATTGTTTATGCTCTTACCTCCTTGTTTCTTTTGTCCGTGGTTCTTCTTTTTCAGCAGCGGAAGGGCTCAGCCACCCCCTCCATCCCCAACCACCCCATGCTATACTCCTTTTACAGAGTAGCACAGTCATGACATTTCCTGTAGCAAATCGGGAAAGGGAGGATCAGAGGGGTATCCACACAGTGACCTCACTTACAGGGGCACAATTAATTTAACTTGTTATAAAAAGTGTTACAAAACAAACAAACAAACAAAACAGACAAAAAAAATATATAAAAAATCTAACTTTTGCTTTCATTTTCCTTCTAATTACTCGAACTGGGTTATGAACTTGGCAATTCAACTGGAATGGATAACATTAACTGCCAAACACTTTTCAAAAGGGCAGTTATACAGGATTTTGGACACTGTCCTACATGCTGGACCAGAGATCTAAGGGCTAAGCTCTGGGCAGCATGGGCAGAGATTGAGTACCTTAAATTGCATATTCAGGAGGAAATATATTATAAGAACCACCCGCCATTTCCCCAACATTCAAATACGGAACCTTGACTGCGGAGGGTAGTTGGTCCAGGAGGTTGGCAGGTGGTTAGGAAGGGCAAATCAGGTGCCCCATCACTCAATGCTCACCAACGTATCACTTCCACATACCATATAAAAACTACAAACAGGTATCTGCCTCTATCTCCAAAATCAAACAAAGGGGCAGAGGACACTGCAGAGCAGGATACTGTAGCACAGGTGCTAGCACCACAACATTTACCCAAAATAGGGACCAAAACAAAAAAGCAAAAAGGAAATCCAAAACACTTCTGATAGCAGGAGACTCCATGATTCGGGGAGTTGATATCTACTTCTGGCCAGGGGTAATTAGCATGGAGAGATACTGACCGCATTGCTAAAATCATGCAGGAAGCCAGAGAAAACATTGATGTCCTGGTACACATAGGGACTAATGATCACGCCAGCCAGTCAGTTGTGGAGACCAAGGAATACCTGACAACGCTGTGAGACAAACTGTCATTCATTTTATCCAACGTCTCCTTCTCTGAAATCGTGCTGGTCTGGGAGAGGGGAACAGATGGACTGAAGGTCAGAGAAGTGGAGATAGGGGAGTTAAACATGTGGCTCAAGGGCTGGTGCCAGGAAAAAAGACACATATTTGTAGGTAGCTGACAACAGTTTTGGGAGTGAAAATTCTTTAAATTTAATGACTAAGGAGGTTGTCAGTGCACTGGGGCAGAAGTTTGATGTCTTTGCAGAATATTTAAACTAGCAAATGGAGAGAGGGGTGCAGCACTCGATATACGTCAAACTGGAAGAACACCCTTTCCCCCTTAGCTAGTGATCAAACAGGAGTTCAGCATGTTTGTAGTTCATTTGCATCATCAGGTAAGCAAAAAAGGTCCAGCTTCCCATATGACAAGCAGGGGAAAAGTTGGATCTCACTCCGCAACTAACGCACCGAAATCTGGCCAATGGAAAATCATATATACAAATGCCCGCAGTCTGGGAAAAAAAGATCCCAGACCTGGAGGCAACAATGACAGAGGCTAAACTGGACATAGCATCCATTAGCGAGACACGGTTCACCAGTAGCCACACTTGGGAGACTTCAGTACCCGGCTATGCACTGTTCAGAAGAGACTAAGGTGCAAAAAGGAGGGTGGTGGGGGGATGGTCTAGTATGTCAATGAAAATATCAAAGATTCAGAAATATAGAACACACATAAGGAGACAGAAGAACTGTGGGTCACCCAGGAAACAGGAAATGGGACAGCCATACGAACTGGGGTTGTCTACAGACCTCCAGACCAGGGAAGGACACGGGCACATTAATGTTAGAAGATATACACAACAGGACAGCTAAAGGAGAGGTTCTGATAATGGGAGAGTTCAACATGCCGGATACAGATTGGTCAATACCAGCAGGTACATCCACCAGAACTAGACACTTAGTGGTTTCCCTGCAGGGGGAGGGCCTCAAACAATTAATACAACAACCCACAAGAGACAGGACTATCCTGGATTTACTAGGATTTACCAGGAGCTAAAGGACATAAGGGGGCTCAAGGCCCATCGGGAATATCCCCCCACACATGTGGGCAGTTAAACCAAAAGTGGGCGGTTGTAATAGAGACTGTCCAGGGTGTTTTCAAAAGTACCTGAACTTGTACAGTTAACTGCTGTTTTAGGTAATCTATTCCATGACACTGGTGCTCGTAATTTAAAGAAATTATATTTTTTAACTGTATGAGACAAATTTATTTTGATTTTTTTATCACGTGATCTTAAATTTCCTCTTGCATTACTAAATTGCAAGTTGTATTCTGACATTGATTTATGATTTTGAAATATTTTACACAATAGCAGTAAGTCTTCCCTCAGTCTTCTAGCCCCGAGGGAATGTAATCCAGTTTCAAGCAATCTAGTTGGGTAACTTAATCCTATGAGTCTAGGAATGTTTTTTGTCATGACTCTCTGTACACCTTCCAGTATTTTAATATCCTTAATCAGGTAGGGGGACCAAAACTGAGATCCATAGCAGAGTACTGGCCTAACATAAGTTGTGTAAATTGGAATAATAAGTTGCTCAGTTTTGTTCACAAATGAGCATTTAATTTTGGTTACCATTGACCTTGCTGTTCTTGCAACAGTCCTGCAATGATCAGAAGAAGAGAGAGAATTATTAACTGAGATACCCACATCCTGTGCTTTGTTAACTGATTTTAATGTTTTCTGACCTAAAATGTATGAATAATTAGGATTATTCCTGCCTAAATGAAGTACTGTACATTTATCAACGTTAAGTGTCATATTGTTTTGTACTGTCCACAACTCAATGCTAGCTATGTCAGCTACCAATGATAGGTGTTTATTAATGGTGTTAACCTCACCACCTAATTTAGTATCATCAGCAGATTTGATGATAGTATTATTTATATTCGTATCCATGTCCTGAATATATAAATTGAATAATATAAGCCCCAGTACTGACCCCGAGGTACCCCACTTCCAAATAAGCCCTCAATTATATATTATTTATACATACTCGGTGTGTTCTACTTAACAGTCAGTTTTGAATCCATCTAATATCAATATTAACTTGAAGCTGTAATAGTTTGTTTATTAATTGACCATGCAGTATTTTGTCAAAGGCCTTTGAGAAATCGAGTAAAATAACATCAGATGGAAAACCACTATCCATACTATCACTGACGTTATTATAGAAGCTTAGTGGGTTTGTAGCACAAGACCTTCCCTTTTTGACTCCGTGTTGGTTATCATCTTTTATACTGAAGCAATCTAGATGTATTTCAAGTCTATTTTTAATTAATCTTTCCATAAGTTTACAGTAGTGT
Organism: Neoceratodus forsteri; assembly: GCA_016271365.2. NCBI lineage: Eukaryota > Metazoa > Chordata > Ceratodontiformes > Ceratodontidae > Neoceratodus > Neoceratodus forsteri. The sequence continues at coordinate 1,368,342,750 of CM057459.1, forward strand.
GAGGTCAGGCTTATTGGCCTATAGTTTTCAAACTCTTCTCCTGTTACCTTTCTTATATATTGGTATCACTGTCACAGTTTTCCAATTGGCAGGTACAAGACCATCCATTAGTGGATAATTAAAAATGATTGTAAGAGGGTAGGCTATTACCGTAGCTGATTTTTTAGAATCTAGTACTAAATAATGGGGAAAGGATCACAGATCTCCATTTTATTTATTTAGTTTTTGTTGACCGGGTAAGTGCACTAGACAAATCCTGCCTATTTTCAGGCACGACCGGGGGAGGGGGATACAGATGAATGCCAACTGACCTTGAACCAGATTAAGCTGCTGGTGGTATTTTTAATGAATGAGGAAAATTTGTCCAGAACACCAGGAAAATTCCCCTACTCTTGCTGCAGAAGGTGCTGTAGCGCTGCAGGAGAGTGTGGAGAAGCTCAGTATGTCCCAGACCATGGATGAGGATGGTCAGGTTTTTGGAGCTCCTGAGGAGGCATGCACCCAGCCTGAAGAAAGTTCTATTTCAGCACAGAATTCGCTACCAGAAGTAATACCGGAGACATGTATGGAGCAACCTCTTCTGTCGGATGCTGTTGGTGATTTGAATTCTGAAGAAATTAAACTCCAAAAAGAACTGGAGGTAAAGAAGACTCAACTATTGGCTCTTATTTCTACTGCAGAACAGGAATATAATCAAAGTAAAACCAGACTGGAGGAAGAAAGGAAAAAAAGGAAAAGGTCGGTAGCTAGTCCTCCATTAAGTACCAGCAAACGTCTACCTACATGCACTGACGCTGTCCTTAAAGAAAATATGGATAGAAATAGTGTGGTTTCGGTGAATGAGAATGTGTTGTCTGTAGCAAATACTGAATGGTCTCCGGAGGATGCTTTGCAAAGAGCAGAATGGTTCTATACAGAGAATTGTTGGGTTCCAGGTTCTTTGGTTCCAATTCTGGGTTCTCCGGATTGCTCTGGGAGAAGTCTTGGCAGTATAGTTGGACAAAAGACTATGTCTTCAAAAAGTTCTACTGCATCTGCGCATTTTGATAAGGAGGCTTTGGATTTAGATGCTGTGACAGATGCGGTCACTCCTTTGTTGGATTGTCAAGACTCTGTCATTCTAAACGTTTGTTCTTCATTACAGAACATCCAAGGGAACTTTATAACCTCTACTAAGGAGAAGGTAAAAGATGAGGGAGAAGGTTTATTGAAACTGACTAAATGGAAAATGGACTTTGGTATTACTAAAGAAGCGCTGCCTACTATGCAAGATCGGGGCAGTTCAAAGACTTATGCTGGACTTTTTCGTAAGCCCGAAGAAGCAGCTAAAAGGAGATTTTTAGTTCGACTTCGATATGTTGGGAAGGCTCCAATTGTTCCCGATAGAGTCTGGGTGGGGAAAACCCTTATTAAAGATCGGATGGGTTTTACCCTATGGATGTATATGCATTTATTCATGCACCAGGGGATAGGAATTATGATGTCAGCTTTTGTTCGATGGTACTATTGGATAAATTTTGGAAGTTATATTATGAACAAAAAGACTTAGAAGACTGGACAGATTTTTTGGCCATCCCCATAACTAAACGCACTATTAAAACTATAACGGTGTTGTTTAGGAATGAGGGGGTTGATGTAACCAATATTAAATTCTGGTTAGAAAAAAATGTACTATTTTTGAACATCCTAAACCAATCATGGATGAGAACGGATTTTGGAATGGAGGATGGAACTTTCGTGTTCAATTAATGCAAACTAATAAGGGGATTCAACATCTGCCTAGCTCCTTTTTTTGGGGGAGGGACAGGGGTATATTGTTTTATGCAGGACAACCGAAAAGCTGCTATAAATGTGGTGATTTAACTCATTTAAACAATGATTGTGATAGTATCAAATGTTTTCATTGTGGGGTACTGGGTCATTCTGCTGCCCAGTGCACAGCCCCCCATCCTGTAACCTGTGTGGGGATGAAGCTCATGGATTTCAGGAATGTCCATGGGCTGCCCACAATTCGAAGTCATCTTCGGATCATGAGTTAATTCTTTCTCAAGCTCGAAGGCCTCAGAGGAATGAGGCTGACCAGTTAATGGTACATCCTCCTCCGTTTCGGCGTAGAGGAAGGGGCAGAAGTAGTGTTTCCTCCTCTAGAGGTAGTAAGGAGGTTTTGCATATGGGTAGACAAGGTACGGTGATTCCCCCTTTACCTTTGATTAATAATAAAGACATGGAACCTTCCGGTATAGAGGTAGTAGACACTCCCTTTGCAACCCCTCAAGGTTTTCCTAAGTGGGTTTTGGCTCAGCTACCTATTCCCCTTCAAGATAACATGGAGGTAGTAGCCCTGCAGGAAGGGAGTCCATGAATCCCCTCCACAACCTTACAAAGGGTGGAAGTTTTAAACCCTGGGCATGTACAGTTACCCTTGTCACCTTTACCTCTTTCTAATAGATTTTCAGCTTTTGCTTCATGGGGAGAGCAAGTGGATAGTGAAGATCCTCTGGAGGAAGTTTCGCAGAGTTCAAGTAAAGTTCTCTCAGATTCAGTTTTTCAATCCTCACAAGAAAGGGTGGTACAAAAACGGGTTACTAGGTCTAGTAAGAAAACTATAAATAAACCTCCTTGACACACTTAATTTACGAGTGGCATGTTTAAATGTCAACAGTATTAAGTCAGACTATAAACGTAAAATAACTTTTGGTATTTTATGTAAGTTAAATTTTGATGTATTTATGTTACAAGACACTAGACTTCATACTTTGTTTGAAACATCACAAGCATCTAGAGATTGGTGGTGGGATTCATCATTTTGGTCAATAGGAATGGATATATGTTGTGGGGTGGGTTTCTGTTTTTGTTCTTCTAATGTCCAGGTTTTACGTTAAGTGGATACTGATCCTGGTAGGGCTTTATTGTTAGATGTCATTATAACCTCCCTATCATGTAGATTAATTACGGTTTATGGTCCTCAATCAAAGGCTTTAAGAATCGAATTGTTAACTAAGATTCAGCCATACTTGTTTACTAGTAGACAGATCTTTTGGGGGGGGTGATTTTAATATAAATTTTCAAGTTCAGGAAAATAGAGGTAAACAATATTGTGATAAGACCTTTTTGAAAAATTTGATATTTCAAGCAGGCCTGAAAGATTTTCAAAGGAATAACTTTTGTCTGCTAAAGCCACTTTTTGTAAAGGTAATCTTTCCTCTCGTATTGATTTTTTAATTTTGAAACAAACGTTAGAAATTTCAGAAACCTTTTTCTTACCCATGGAATCTTCGGATCATATGTTGATCGGGGTTAATATTGCAATCCCCCCAGTAAGAGAACCTGGTTTAGGGTTTTGGAGATTAAATATCTCCTTATTAGAAGATGTAGTAATCTTGTCTGGCTTTAAGGAATTAATAAATGATAAGGTCTCTACGATGTTTCTATATGAGGATGTAGGTTTATGGTGGGAAGATTTAAAAGTTCTTATTATTGAATTTAAGTTTCAGGGGAAGTTTCAAGCTCTATCCAAATATAAGGAATATTTAGTATTTAGACATACATTAGGTGAGTTGTTATCCAGACAATGTGAGGAAGGGGTGGATCTCAGAGAAGAGATTATCATATTTAAACAAAAGATGAGATAATACCAGTATGACCGTTTATGTTCTCTCCAAAAAGAACAAACTTTTGGTACTCAAGGGAAAGCTGAAAGTGTTAATCCTTTTGTCAGTTGTCAAAAACGTAGGGAGAAGAAATTAATAACAAGCCTAAAAACACCACAAGGTACTTTGGCTACAGATAATGGCTCTATTATGAGGATTATTTTGCAACATGTAAAAGAAATGTTCGGTTCCCCAGTTGAATTTTCTCAATACACTTCACAAATCTTACAGGTGGCAGCTTTACCCAAACTTGCTGCAGAACTTTGTGATATTCTGATATCTCCCTTTTCAAATTCAGAAATGGACAGGGTAATTAAGATTCTCCACAAAGGGATTTCACCGGGTTCTGATGGGTTACCTAATGAAATATATCAATTATTGTGGGAGATTATTCCAGTAGAAATGTTAGGTGTATATAGATTTTTTCAGGAAGAATGTTGTTTACCTAACAAAATGTATGAGGGCTTATTATTTTTTTTTTTTGTTTAAATTAGGAGATTCTACAGATTTGGCTAACTGGCGGCCACTTACTTTGTTAAATATTGATTTTAAAATATTTGCTAAACTATTGGGGAATAGATTAGCACTGGTTATGGACGACCTTATTAGTCCATCTCAATTTTGTTCCATTCCTGGACTAAGTATTGTAGATGCTTTATTATTACTTGGGGAAGTAGTAGAAGGGGATGGAAGGAACAGTATAGGGGAAAATTCTGGGTTATTAGTTAGCTTAGATCAGGCCAAAGCGTTTGATAGGGTATCTCATTCCTTTTTTTGGGAATGTTTACTGGCATATGGGTTTCCAACAATGTTTGTAGACTGGTTGAAAGTTTGTTATGGGCTCGCTTATGTAGTTCCTTTTGACATTGGTATTATGGGTTCAAAAATTCAGGTGTTGAGAGGGGTACATCAAGGTTGTCCCTTGAGCCCCCTCCTTTATGTATTTTTCTATGATCCCATTAGGAGATTACTGCAAAACTCCCCTAAAATTATAGGTTTATCCAGGGGGATTTTCGTCTGTTTGTAAAGTACTTGCATATGCTGATGATATGTGTTAATTCAGGATACTCAGTCTTTGCTTATTGCTTTGAATTTAATTCAGGTGCTGGGAAAAGCCTCAGGGGCTACTTTGAATCTAGGGAAAATGAAATATATAGATTTAAAGGGTTTTCAGGAGGATCCAAGAGTAATTGGAGGTTGTGAGGTGGCCACAAATCCATGTAAAATTCTAGGAGTTTATTTTGGTGGTAAGGAAATGGCGGATTATAATTGGTCTAGATTATTATCAGTGGGGAATGAGATGGTGAGTAGGTGGAATAGATGGAAGGTTGGGAAAAAGAAAAGGGTTTTTCTGATCAAATCCTTTTTGACCCCAATTTTTATATATATATTAGTGCTATTTTTATGTTACCAAAAAAATTTTAAGTTTCCTTATCTAGAATGTTTTTTACTTGTTTTTGGGGTAGTCATTTAAACCCTATTAAAAGGAATGTATTATATAAACAAGTTAAAGATGGAGAGGTAAATATGTTGAACCCTATTTTATTTTGTTTTACAATATTTTTATATGCAAATATAGTTCCTGTAATAAAAGGTACTACTCAGTTATGGAGTATATGGGTTTTTTTCTATACTTAGAGGGATTTTGTTAGAATGGGAAAAGGGTATTTTTTTTCATAAAAATAAAAGGAGTCCTTGTTTAGTAAAAAGATGGGAGGGGGTTTTTGACTGGGTTATTAAATGGGACGTCAGATATACTATGGTACAAACTTTCTCTAGGAAGCTTTTATATGAAGAATTATTGGCAGTTCAGTTTCAGGAACACCCTTTTTCAAGTTTTCTAGCTCCCAACAAGAGTCAATATCTGTGTATGTTACAGACCCCTGAATTCCTGAACAGATGCGGGACACAGTGTGGTTGGGAGTGCATCGGAAAATAAATGTTAAAGGAAATCAAAAACATAAAGCAGTGTATGAAAGGTATTGTCCAAGAGAGGGCTGTGTAGAAGTTATAGAAATGATAGATCATTTATACTATTCTTGTCCTTACATTATTCAATTTTGGGACATTGTTAAAAATAGATGGAAAAATAGGCTACCTATACCTCCAGCTTCTACATTACTGTTTTTTGGGATTTCTGATTCTCGTTCTACACAGTTGTATATAGGTATCGTTAGGATTTTGTTTGCTCATTTTGTCTATTGGATCTGGATTTGTAGATGTTGTTTAGTTTTGCAGCAACAAGATATTTCTGCTTTAGATTTGTATTTTATTATAATACGGGAAGTTAAAAAATGGAAGTGTGGTGAATTATTAAAGGGAACTTGAAGGACTTGGTGGAGAAGTGGGCCTATTTTGATTTTTTATATAAATATAATAAAAAAAAAAATTCCTCTACTTTTATAGTGGGGAGGGGGAAGGGGTGAGTTATGATATTTTCCTTTTATGTTTAAGATTAGTATATGAATTAATACTAGTTTAGGTCTTGTTTTTGTGTATCTTTCCTTTTTTTTTGGTTATGTATGATGTAATACTGATTTTGTGTATATATATTGTCATGATTGTGTTATGATTTGGATAAAAATTCCCCTACTCTTTTTTTCGATAAGTGCCATGGGATCTTTAACATCCACCTGAACTACCACCAATCCAGGCAGATGGGACCTTGGTTTAACGTCTCATCCGAAAGACTGCACCTCAGAAGTGCAGCACCCCTCTCATGCTGCACTACAGTGTCAGTACTGGGATATTAACCCAAGTGCCAGATGTGGGAACTGAACCCACAGCCCTCTGATCTCCCGGCCTCAGAGGTGCATGTGCTACCTACTGAGCCACTGACACTCCAGGTAGAAGGTCACCCGGGGGCTAGTGACCATCATATGGTAAGGTTCAATTTGGCCACTAGAATTAAATTATCCCATTCCAAGACCAAAATATGGGACTTCAGAGGAGCTGACTTTGATACGAAGGTCACCAGAGTTAAGATAGTCCTGGCAAAAAGAAATACAGGTGAGGGAGTACAGGCAAAGTGGGCAAGCATTAAGGATGCATTGCTTGAAGCAACATCCCACTGTGTTAGGGAGGAAAGCAAGAGCAAAAGAAGGAGAAAACCACTTTGGTTCTCAAAAACAAACAGTAGCAGAAAAGATCAGAGCCAAAAGGTTGGCCTTCAGGAAATATAACGGAACACAGCAGGACGAAGATAGCGAGGCATACAAAACTTCCCTAAGGGAAGCAGGGAAGGTATAAGGCAGGCAATGGCCCAAACTGAGGAAACACTAGCACGAACAGTAAAAGAATGGGATAAGACTTTCTATAGATACATTAGTGAAAGGAAAAAGTCCAGAAGGGTATTGCTAAAATCAAAGATGATAAGGGTGTGCATGTGAGTGTGTGTGTGTGTGTGTGTGTGTGTATGTGTGCGTAGAAGGACCAAGAAAAAGCATCTATCCTAAATAGATACTTCTACTCAGTATTTACTGAGGAAAAGGTAGGGCCGGGTTCACAGCTCAGCGCCATGGACAGAGGGGGTGAGGGAGGTGTGCACAAGTCCCTTCACAAAAGAAAGGGTCCTACAAGAGCTTACGAAGCTCAGGGTAGACAAGGCAATAGGACCTGATGGCATACATCCCAGGGTACTAAAGGAGCAAAGAGTGGAACTAGCGGAGCCATTATCAGAACTGTTTAGTGAGTCTCTGAGCACAGGAGAGGTCCCAGAAGACTGGAGAAGGGCTCATGTGATCCCACTCCTCAAGAGTGACAGCAGGGAGGAGGCAGGGAACTACAGACCAGTCAGTCTTACCTCACTAGTGGACAAGATTATGGAGGCACTCCTTAAGGAAAGGATAGTGCAACACCAGGAATCCATAGGAACACAGAAACATGGAAACATAGACATTGACGGCAGATAAGGACCACTTGGCCCACCCAGTCTGCCCGTTTACCTACCTATTGGATAAGCTGCAGATTCTAGTTAACCAACAGCCTACTTCCTACTACCTCCCACTATAATTGCCTTATGTCTGTCCCATGCATGTTTGAATTCCCCCACTGTTTTAGACCCCACAACCTCCCCAGGAAGGCAGTTCCATGTGTCCACCACTCTCTCTATGAAAAAATATTTCCTTACATTGCCCCTTGTTCTTGCACATCTCTTTTTCTGAAAGATGCTACCTTCCTGGACTTTGTTGATTCCCTTGAGGTACTTGAATGGTTCTATCATGTCCCCCTGTCCCTCCTTACGACAAGGGTATACATATTAAGCTCTCAGTCTCTCTTCCTATGGTTTCTGATGCAGACCCTGCACCATTTCAGTTGCCCTCCTCTGTACTGCCTCCATCCTGTCTATGTCCTTGCGGAGATGGGTTCTCCAAAACTGCATGCAGTACTCAAGATGGGGTCTCACCAACTGTCTGTACAGAGGGATAACCACTTCCCTTTTTCTACTGGTGATGCTTCTCCCTATGCATCCCAGTATCCCCCTGGCTCTCCTTACTGACTTCTCACTTTGCTTGCCCACCTTTAGGTCATCTGATATGACTACCCCCAGGGTCCCTTTCCATTTGTGTTGTTGTTAGTACCTCCCCCGCTATTGTGTACTCTTCTTCTGGGTTTTTGTTTCCCAGGTGCATTATTTTGCACTTCTTTGCATTGAATCTAAGTTGCCATACATCTGACCATTCCTCCAACCTTGCCAAGTACCTTTTCATCCCTTCTACCTGCCCTTGTGTATCAACTCTGTTACAGATCTTTGTGTCATCTGCAAAGAGGTATACTTTTCCTTTCAGACCCTCTTCAATGTCACCTATAAAGACATTAAAGAGGACTGGACTGAGTACTGAACCCTGAGGTACTCCACTAGTAACCCCCCCTTTCTTTGGAGTGAGTTCCATTTACTATTACCTTCTGTGTCCTGTTGTACAGCCAGTTTGCTACCCAGGCTACCACCCTGGGACCCACTCCCAGGCTGGCTAACTTGATTATTAATCTTTTGTGTGAGACTGTGTCAAATACCTTGCTAAAGTCTAGGTAGACCATATCTACAGCCCCTTCCTGGTCTGTTACTTTAGTCACCCAGTCAAAGAAATTGATTAGATTTGTTTGACATGACCTTCCTGCTGTGAATCCATGCTGCCTTGGGTCCTCTGCCGGCAAGCCTCTAGGTACAATGTTTTCTTTCAGAAGTGATTCAATCATTTTCCCCTACCACAGAGGTCAAACTGACAGGTCTGTAGTTTCCTGCCTCTGTCTTGCTCCCACTTTTGTGAAGGGAAATCACATCAGCCCTCCTCCAGTCCTCAGGTACCACCCCATCTTCCCATGATTTGTTAAAAGGGTAGTCAGTGGTGTCACTTGGTCCCCCCTTAGTTCTTTTAGGATTTTGGGGTGAATCCCATCAGGTTCCATTGGTTTGTCCACCTTGAGTTTTAAGAGTTCTTTTAGGACCCTTTCTTCTGTAAATAGACTGGTGTCAACCCCCCTGCCCAGAGTGCTTCTATTGTTTGGTTCCCAGATGGCTACCCACTTCTAAATCTATGATCCTCTCTCCATTTTGAGAGTATCAGGTCTAACATTGCTCCCTCCTGTGTGGGTTCCAACACTAGCTATCTAAGGCATGTCCCCTGTAGGGCATCGAGAATGGCCCTGCTCTTGGATGTGGCTGCAGTACATGTCATCCAGTTAACATCTGGCGTATGCAGGTCCCCCATCAACAATATCTCCCCTTTTTCAGCCATTCTGAGAATGTCTTCTATCATTTTCTTGTCCATTTCCTCCCCCTGAGAAGGGGGTCTGTATACAACCCCTGTGCAGATTGTGGTGCCACTACCTGTCTCCAAGGTGACCCACAATGTCTCTTGTCCACCCTTTTACATTTCAGTTCTGTAGCTTTGATCCCTTTCCTTATGCAGAGAGCTACTCCACCTCCTTTTTTTACCCTCCCTGTCCCTTCTATAGATTGTGTACCCTGGTATATTGACATCCCAGTCATGGCTGTCCATGTACCATGTTTCCATGACTGCCACAATATCCAAGTTTTCCTCTTCCATCAGGGCCACTAGCTCAGGAAGCTTGTTTTCCAGACTACAGGCATTGGTGCTCATTGCCCTCCATTTAATGTTGGCAGGATCCAAGACAGCATGGGTTTACAACAGGAAAGTCCTGTCAAACTAATCTCATAGATTTCTTTGACTGGGTAACCAGAGTTGTGGACCAAGGGGGTGCAGTTGATGTCGCCTACCTTGTCTTCAGCAAAGCTTTCAATACTGTTCCACATAGAAGATTGATTAATAAGCTGGGTAGGCTCGGGGAGGGTCAGATGTTGGTCAACTGGGTGACAAACTGGTTGGTAGGCAGAAAACAGAGTGGTGGTAAATGGTATACAGTCAGAAGAGATGCAAGTCACAAGTGGGGTACCTCAATGATCGGTCCAGATGAACTGGAGGGTAAGGTTTGCCTGTTTGCAGATGACAGCAAGATCTGCAACAGAGTTGATGATCCAGGTGGGGTGGGCAGAATGAGAAGAGATCTGGAAAAACTGGCAAAATGGTCTGAAGAGTGGCAACTGGGGGTTTAATGCAAAGAAGTGCAAGATCACGCACATAGGGAAGAGAAACTCTGAAGCTACCTATAGGTTAGGAAAGGAGTTGCTGGCAATCACAAGGGAAGAAAGAGATTTAGGCATCATCATCACAGATGACCTGAAATCACCAAGCAGACCACTAAAGCAGTAGATAAGGCTAGAGCAATATTGGGGTGTATTAGTAGGGGTATCACAAGTCATAAGAGGAAGATAATAATCCCTCTTTACAAGACACTGGTTAGGCCCCATTTGGAGTACTGTGTGCAGTACTGGAGGCTGCAGCTGCACAAGGACATTAACAAAATGGAGACAGTCCAGAGAAGGGCAATCAAAATGATGCAATGACTGCATCAGAAAACATGTGCACAGATTAACGGAGCTCAATATGTATACCCTAGAGCAAAGGAGGGAGAGAGGTGATATGATAAAAACATCCAAACACTTTAAGGGCATTAACAAGGTGAAAGAGACTAACATGCTTCAAAATATGAAAAATAGCAGGACAAAAGAACACAGCATGAGATTAGAGGGAGGTTGATTAAGGGGTAATGTGAGGAAGTTTTTTTTCACAGAAAGGGTGGTGGATGCATGGAACGGCCTACCTTAGGAAGTGGTGGATATTAATACAGTGCATGGCTTCAAACAGGCATGGGATAGGCATAAGGGAGCAATACAGATGTGTATGTATAAATTGGCCACTGACAGAGTAAAGGCTTATGGCACATCCATAAGGTAGAACAAAATGGGCAGACTGGAGGGGCCTTGCAGTCCTTATCTGCCATCAAAGTCTATGTTTCTGTTTCTATGATATGTATGCATAGACTGCCTCCCCCGCACACACACAACAATGGTTGGGATGTGCTTCCATGCATGTGTGGTGTGCCATCCACAGGTTGTGTCACAGTGTTGCATGCACAGATGTGCAGTGGACATGTGTGGCACAGAACAGTACTCATGTGTCTCGGGCATGACAACACAATACACTACTACAGGATGTGCAGCCAACATGCCACAGGGCCATGTTGTGTAGATGCACATGGCTGTGTGTAGAATGTGCAGTAGCCACAGCCACGGTGCACCATCCAATGGCAGAAGTGTGTGTGGGACAGATACACAGGTTTCAGACTTATGGGAGTAGAGTGGCAGCAGCCCCCCCCCCACAGTTGATCCTGACTGCCTACAGTTGCCCAACAATGCAAGCAAGGATGAACAGGATGCAGCGTGAACCCATGTGGGCAAATAACACCACGCCCACAACCCAACAATACACCCATAGTCCGGCAGCCCTGGGGATAGCTGTGCAGTGAAACATACAGGTGTTGAAACTGGCACTGGTATGCTAGCCAAATACTGATAGACATCATACTATCATGGGAGGAACATCCCTGAACTAGTCCTGCAGACCTCTAGTGGACGGGACACGACTCAGTAGATACAGCAGCTGGGTTATTGAACTAATCTGTGGACTGATGTATATTTCCAGTCACTAGCACTGTGGGCACTGGAAGCATGATTAAATGATGACCTCCACAGTGTAAACATGTGTGGTGCACCACATGGCCACACTTGCGCACAAACCACATGGTGCCGAGATGTCACCACATGACCAAGCCACATACCCATGTCCCTACTACAGAGAGATCACGGTGGGGCTGACACCTGACACTGGGTAGATCTGACACATCAGGCTGACACAGCAGGCCTACACTCAATGGAAATGGTGGTGGACAATGCACAGGCCAAGCGCAGTGTCAGCATGCATGACTGCACAACACAAATATCACCTGCACAACATTTGAAGTTATGTTTACAGATGGGTTGCATATGTGGGTGTGTAGCAGAGGAACAGGAGGTGGACATTACCTACAATGTGCATTACAAATGGGCAGCACAGTGACCTGGTGTTGTAGGGCATCTGGAGAGGCTGGCAGTCAACAGCCAATAGCGACACATGGTCAACAGTACCATACAGCCATGCCCACAAGCACACGGGACACATGGCCAAAGGTGAGTGCTGTGGCAGCACATCCCCCATTGGCAGATGTGAGAAGACCATGCCTACCCACCACTGCCATGGGTTTGGCAGATGCTGCACTGGGCACGGATACGTAATGTTGCACTCACTGGAAGTGGCTATGGGCATACCAGTATCCAGGGGTATGGCATCTGAGCACAACAGAGTAACATACCATGAAACTCAAACAACATCCTAGCTGAGTATGAGGGCAGAGTAACTGAACAATGAGATCCAAACCAATGTGAGGATGATATATGGGGGGTGTATTGCACATGTCCACTGGACAACATCAGCATACCATGTACATATGTTGGACAGAAAAGGGGTCTGAGATAGCTGTGCAGGGGACACGCCATAATACAACAACACACCTGGGGGACATGCAGAACACATTTCGGCAGGTGCATGGGTGTGTGGGGATAACAGTGCAATGGGCGGTCTGTTCAGAAGGTGTGACACACTGGACTATGCAGAGACCTCTGAAGCTGTTAGAGGTGCAGAATTGAGCCACCACTTATCCCAACCATCCCAAGGGTCAGACAGGAGGGTTGCCTAGATGTGTCCATGCTACAGGCCACCGCACACCATGGTCCATGTGGAGGACACATGATGACACCTCCATGAAACCTACGGGCAAAAGTATACTGTAGATGGCCCACGTGCAGACCACATGTAGCATGACAGAGATGCATAGGGTTGCACATGTTCCACGTAGCATGCCTGCATGCTCTGTGTGCATGGTTGACCTGCAGGTGATGTCAGTCCAACACAAGAATGGGCTACACAGCCACACTGGGTATGCCAAGTGGCACAGGTCAGGACTATAATGTGCACAGCACAGTAGCATGGGAGTAGACATGTGTCTCTATGGTGGGCAACACATTGTGGAAGGATATGATGTACAGGGTGGATGCACCACATGTGCACCTGCATGATGCAACCCACATGCAGTGAATACAAGGACACAGTAGATGCATCCCAGTGAATGTGCAGCACAGAACAGGCATGACAATGTGAATCACACATGCATATTCCCGTGACTCTCTGCATGGCATCATCCATGCCACACGCTGCTGGTTGGTTCCCCCAGCATTCACAACAGCCATTCTCTGGTCCCACTTGGCCTGTGTCCTGGCCTCTTGGTCTGCAATGAGAACACAATGAAGAAGACACATTCAGAGCCATGCATTGCCACACATGTCCCCCATAGTTCACCCAAATATGGTGCAGCAATGTGGATGTCTACTGTACACCCATGAGAAAATGTATGCACCCTCAACAGTGGATGGAATACAGTGTACCTATGCATAGTCATGCTATAGGGAGGGACACTAGCCCCCAACCCCAAATACCACCACAATACACAGACAGTACATTGATAGTACAGTGTGCATATAGTCATGGGTGACACCTAACATCCATCCATTTACTGTAGGCCTTGCATATACAATACATAGGCAGCAACCTGTGGACCATGCCCCATGATGGTGGGTGACATAGTGGTCAGCCCTGCTGGGGGTGCACCCCTGTTGTGCACCATGAGTGACCAATACACTGGATAGAAAACAGTCACAGTGAGAGATGCAGTGTGGGCTGCAATGGATACACAGGTCAGTACATGGACAATCCCATGCCTGTATCACACTGGAATGTGTGGAGCAGATGTTGACAGACATGTGATACCAATGGGAGGCCACGGCAGCAGGACAACACTGGATTCGGGTCACTGACATGGCTGTGTGCCTACCAAAGTGGTGTACTGCTCAACCATTGGCATGCAATGGGCAGACACAAGACCACATAGCTGTGGTGTGAGGGATGTCCATATGTGTCCATGCACCTGACGGTCACCATGTCCATGACAGGCACCTACATAGGTATATCTACGCAGGTCCACCTTATCATGTCTGGGCAGGACACACCACAGCAGTCATGTGCCTGTTACAGTTATGACCCCTGACCTGCAGCAGATACCACTGGATGGAAACATGGTTGCATTGTCAATGTTGCTACGATGGTTATTGGATGGGATGTATGACATACAGTGGACACCTGTATGACACATACATCAGCATGGCCCCTGCATACCCTGTTGCTGTGACATGTCAACTGCCACACTGTATCATGGAGATACACAACAGAGACCCGGTACCACACAGTGCGCTGTACACCAATACATGCCTACATAGCCGAACATGCCAGTCCACAATGAGGACTGTGATGCACCGGGACAGGATGTGGGGATCTGCAGGGGAATGTCGGTCACTGTTATGCCAAGCCATGCCACAGTTAGATGATGTACATGGTCCTGGTGTGTGGCCTGTGGCAAACGGGCAGACACAAGCAGGTACACATACATACAACATAGGTATGGGAATGGGTTGTGATGTCACAACATACAACAGCCATACCGTACATCCCCATGAGCACTCACTGGGTTACAGCTATGCTGACCAGCAGGGCCAGCATGCTGCATACATGTTCCACCTGTGTCTGACCAGGGGGGTCTGAATTGGAATGGAACATCTACAATGACATACTCCACATACCTCAGTCAAGTATGCAGCAGCAGGACGCCATGTGTACATGCGAGGACCAGTGTGGCATACGTGTGGCTGCACCAGTACAGTAGGTGTGTAAGCATTGGTGAGAATCACACATCCATTGCACAGCTACTGACTACGTCTTTGGGACTGTAAAATACTCACAGTTTTGTGTGCGTACAATATTAGGGCAGGGTGGTCAGTCAGAACCTAAGGAACTCTGGATGTGCATTGCTCAATCAATCAATCAATCAATTAAAATCTTTATTTTGCCAGGTAGAACTTCATTGAGACAAGCTCATTTACAAGATGGACCTGGGGCAAAACAATTGCCAACAGGGTTAAGACATGACAGGTTAAGTGAACGTACATAACAATTACATAGTAATAATAACATATAACATATAACCATCACATGTGACAAGATACTTGTACCAGGACATAGCAATAGGTTCAACAGGAGGTAGTGCCATTTAAATACAATTGCATGGATAAAGATATATGGATGTAAGGTAATGAGCTAAAGTTTATACAGTAAACATCATTGGAGGAGTCATAGTGAGCAGAAGTGGCAGTTCCTCTAGTGTCAAAGTGCGAAGAAGATTGTGTGCAAGCTACACCAGAAGGACATGTACAACAACAGAGACACATCCCAGGTGTATGATAAAAATGTGTACCACCCTCTCACAATGTCGACTATGTCTGACCGCCGTACCATCACCGGGGATGTGATACATCCATGTCAATGTACCCACATAGTACTGAATATATATGTGCCAGCGTCCAGCAGTTACACTGATAGGCAATGGTGTGGTCCGTGGCCCACATCTACTGGTGTCATGGGAGCTATGGGTGGGATGCAGGATCAATATCTGCATATAGGACACAGACTGCTGACAGTTGTGGGGTATATGGGGTGTCTAATGGCAGCACAGCTGGTGGTACATAGTGAAACATGTGCAATTGGCACCTGCAACATACTGTACTGTACAGCAACAGATGAAAGTGTGTGTACCTACGCACACATCAGGACAGCTGGCCATAATGTTCGTGTGACAGCACACTTGCACAGTGCACATGGGGCCTACTTAGCATATCAATCAATCAATCAAAATCTTTATTTATTCAGGCTAACATCATTGAGCGTAGCTCATTTACAAGATGGACCTGAGTGGTCATACAAAGAAAGGATACAAGTTTTGTACAAAGACATGAAAATAAAATAACATAAGTATAATCAAATAGGTGAGAGATATATACAAATATTTACAGATATACAAGGCACAGTAACAATAACTTAAAACCTGTAAAAATGAAGAGGACAATCAATATAGGAGGGATAATGTTCAGATAGTAGAGCTTCTGTAGGCTTTTTGTACGAAGTGGGATAACTGACAAGGTAGAAGAATGGAAACTAACAGTGGATTACAGAAGGAAGGGGTGGGGGAGGGGGGTAGACTAGGCCTTATGGAAGCAGTTGCATAGTTCTGGGAATAGGGTGGTGTATAATTTTTTGAAGGATGATAAGGGTAAGAGGGTATTCAGATTCATAGATTTTTGGAGTGAGTTCCAGATAAATGCTAGGGAATAGCTGATAGCAGCCCTCCCAAACCGGGTACAGGTGTTGGGAATCTTTAGCATAATGAGCTTATTGATCCTTAGGATGTATGGCCTGGATGTGATTCGGGTGAAACAGTCTGAGATGTAGGAGGGGAGTTTGTCTGATAAAGCTTTATAGATCCAGATAGCAGCATTCTTTTTTCTTCTGTGCTGTAGGGATGTCCAATTGACTGCATTGTAAAGAGAGCAATGATGGGTGCTGGAGGGAAGGTCTGTAATAAATCTAATGGCTCTATGATACAGTGTGTCTAGTTTATTTAAAAGGGAGAGGGAGCAGTGGCCGTAGAGGAAGTCAGCATAGTCAATGAGGGATAGGAATGATGCCAGGATTAATCTTTGTTTGGAGTCTCTGGTAAGGTAGTGTTTTATTCTATAAAATAAGCCAAGTCTTTGTCTCAGCTTTTTCAGGAGCTCTTCAACGTGGACAGAGTAGTCAAGCTTATTGTCAATCCAGACTCCAAGATATTTGAATTTGTCCACAAATTCCAGATTTTCTCCAAGGATGGTGGATAATTGTGGGGTGGTGAATGATGGGATAGTGGAAGAGCAACTCTTGGTGGCAAAGAACATAGCTTTTGTTTTTTTGGCATTTAGAAGTAGTTTTTTTTCCAACAGGTTGTGCTGTAGGATGGAGAATTCTGACTATAAAAGTTCACAGGCTTTTGATGGTGAGGGATTACTGATACATAGTACAGTATCATCTGCAAAAAGGTGAATGTTAGATTGAGAGAGGTTGGAGTCAATGTTATTGATATAAGTGGCAAAGAGGATGGGGCCCAGGATAGAGCCTTGCGGTACACCTCTTAGCAGTGGTTTAGAGGTAGATAGGTAACTTTCATTTTTTACCAGTTGTAACCTTCCAGAGAGATAGCACCTGAACCAATTGAGAGAGAGTGAGTCAAGGCTACGGAGCTAAGAGAGGAGATTAATGATTCATGATCCACTGTATCAAATGCTTTACTCAAATCCAGGAACACAGCACAGGTACTATTCTTTTTATCCAAGGCAGTCTGCCAGTCATTAGTGACTTTGGCTAGGGTAGAGATGGTGCTGTGCATTGATCTAAACCCAGATTGTGCTGGATTTAGGAGATTGTTGGTGTCAAGGTAGGCCCTTAACTGAGAGTTTACTAATTTTTCAAGCATCTTGGACAGTACCGTAAGATGGAAATGGGCCTATAGTTGTTGAGGTCCATGGGATCACCTGCTTTAAGTAGTGGAACTACTTGAGCTGTCTTCCATATAGAGGGATGGAACCAGTGGCTAGGGAAAGATTGAAGAGGTGAGTGAGGGGGCAGCTAGAGTGCAGTGCTACTTTAAAAGTAGGGATCCAGGAGTCTGCACCTGCACTTTTAGTTGTGTCTAATTTGGATAGGAGGTCTTCTACTTCTTTTAAGGGTATTGGTTCGAAGGAGAATGTGGAGGCAGCCTTTTGGCCCTCAGTAGATCGAAGGTTTTATGAAGATCTCAATAGATTTGCAGGTGAAGAGTCAAAAGCTAGACCAGCTGTAGTAAAATGGTCATTGAAGGCATTTAAGATTTCTTGCTTGTCAGTGATTTCTATGTCACTTAGGAGCAGTTTGGAGGGTAAGGCAGGGGTAGAATTTGTAGGATTCCTTTATGGTACCCCAGAACCTGGATGGGTTATTATAGAGGCATCCAATTCAGCTCTATAGAAGGCAGCTTTGGCATATCTTATTTGTTTTGTCATGAATTTCTGGCTTTTCTGAAATGAAGCCAGTTGCTAGGATCCTTTGTTTTCTTGCCTTTTTCCAGAGTTTGTCTCTGGCTATCAAAGCTGATTTAAGGTCAGCAGTGAACCAGCGACAAGATTTTGCTTTGGTTCTGACACTGGTGAGTGGTGCATGTATATTGAGGGCACTTGTGATAATATCCCTTAAGATCTGAAGAGCTGTCTCAACTGAGGTTGTGAGGTAGAAATCTTGCCAGCGTTGTATGGCGCACAAATCGTGGAGATATCCTGAGATGTTGAAATTCTTTTGACCTTCTTTGGAGAAATTTTGCAGGATTGGATGGCTTGAGTGTAGATCTTATGCCAGCTATGGGACAATGATCACTTATGTCACTGGATAGCACTCCAGCATGAGAATATAAGTGAGGCTTATTTACCATCATGATATCCAGGAGTGAACTGTTGATAATATTTTTTAGGGTAATCCTTGTTGGGTCTTTGATTAATTGAGTGAATCCATAGGTGTCACAGAAGGTTACTAGGGGTGCAGATGCATTAGTTAACCAATTTAAATTCAGATCACCTAGGATGATGGTGTCTTCAGGGCCTAGATTGAGTATGGTTCCTAGGTGGGATAGGAGTTTGAGGCCTGCAGAGGGGGGCCTATAGCAGCCAATCAGTTTAAAGGAAGACGGTTAGGAAGGGTTATTTTGATTGATAAGCATTCAAATTCCTTTGATTCGGATGTATTATTGAGGCAGGATGCAGAGATGGTTTCTTTGACATAGATGGTTACCCACACCCCTGGAAGAGCGGTCTGACCTGAAGAGCTGGTAATTGGGAAGGTTTATTTCGCTATCTTTTGTTGTAGATCTGAGCCAAGTTTCAGAGATAACCAGGAAGTCGGGTAGGGTATTGCAACCCAGGCCTGTATTAAGGAGAACTTTTTTAGGAGGCTGCAGGCATTGAAGTGAAGAAAACTTAGGCCATTTATGGAGGCTAAATCAGATGGGGAGAAAAAAGTTTCTGTGGGGCCAGGGTTGATTTCAATAGTATCAATACAGATCAGAAGGAAGAAGATTAGTTTGAGGAGGGCACCAAGTGATAGTGATAGGGAGTAATCAGAGCATTTTCTCTTCTTAGTTGGGATCCAATGTGTAGTGGGCGAAGGTCCTGTTATATGGGTGTGGATTTTGTCATAAAGTAACAATCTGATGGACAGGCGTAGGGGGTTAATGTAGTACCAATATGGGTGCAGGGCGCTTGAGGAGTGCTGAATCGATAGAGATCCTTTTTGTGGGATACCCCAAGGGTTACAGTGCAAAAATGGCAGTATATATTTATGGAATTGGTGGGTGTCCACTGGGGACAGCAGGGGTGGACGGGCCAGATTCACCGCCTTAGTCACCATGGCATGGGGTATATCATGTTTGTTTTTTGGAATCGAGGAAGATGAGAGGCTAAGCAGCAAAAGGAAGCAAAGTAGCATTGTGGAGGGTAGGTAGGGGTTAATTTAGAGAATAAGAGAATTTAGTTATGGGCGGGGATTAGAGAATTGGCGGGAAAAAGTGTATAAAAGAAACAACCAAGGGGGGGGGGGGCGGGCAAAAATTTTGCGGCTTTACCCCGTACCTTTCTGCCTGCTTCTCCGGCCTTCTGGTTCCCTAATTAAGCTGTCGGTACGCCAGCCGCCGCTGGCGGCTCCCGGAGCCCCCTCTGGTCTCTGGGTGCTCGAGGCTGTGCCGGCTGGAAAGTAGGGGACAGAGGAGAAGGCAGTGAGAAAAGACACTTTATTGCAGCAATCTGCAAAAGGTGCCAAAAGCTAGAATTTACACTACAAAGACTGGGAGGGTGTGGGGGTTAGGCACCTAAGCGTCTAGCCCAACACAAATTCACAAAAGGCTGTAAATCACAGGCTAAATAGATAGCAAAAGCAGCCCTCAAGTAGGGAACATTAAAAAGTAAAACAGCTCTTTTTAGGCAAAATTAACATTTATACAGAAGAGCAGTAATCCCGGCCAGAAATGGTGTTGCAAAGTCCAGCTAAAGTCTATGGGAAAGGCGCACCAATCGGAGGCAAGGCAGAGTTAGCGGTCGCCTTCCGATTGGTTTGCGGCTTTACCCGTACCTTTCTGCCTGCTTCTCCTGGCCTCCTGGTTCCCTGGTCGGCCTGTCGGTCGCCGCCCGCCCGCTGGCGGCTCGGAGCCCCTCTGGTCTCTGGGTGCTCGAGGGCTGTGCCGGCTGGAAAGTAGGGGACAGAGGAGAAGGCAGTGAGAAAAAGACACTTTATTGCAGCAATCTGCAAAAAGGTGCCAAAAGCTAAATTTACACACTACAAAGACTGGGAGGGTGTGGGGGGATTGGGCGCCTAAGCGTCTAGCTCAACACAAATTCACAAAAGGCTGTAAATCACAGGCTAAATAGATAGCGGCTCGGAGCCCCTCTGGTCTCTGGGTGCTCGAGGGCTGTGCCGGCTTTCTGCCTGCTTCTCCCGGCCTCCTGGTTCTCTGGTCGGCCTGTCGGTCGCCACCGCCCGCTGGTGGCTTGGAGCCCCTCTGGTCTCCGGGTGCTCGAGGGCTGTGCTGGCTTTCTGCCTGCTTCTTCCGGCCTCCTGGTTCCCTGGTAGGCCTGTCGGTCGCCGCCCGCCCGCTGGCGGCTCGGAGCCCCTCTGGTCTCTGGGTGCTCGAGGGCTGTGCCGGCTGGAAAGTTATATTGGTCACCTATGCCAGTGCTGACCATGTATGTGCCTGTTACCACATTGTGCTATGTCCGGGGAGACACAGGTACAATGCACTGGTCCTGCGGCCATTCCACCATTGCCCATTGTGCGCCTGACATTTGACAACACCATTCCATGGGCAACATGATGTACAGTGTTACTGCTTGGCATGTTGTCAGGCTCTGTAGGCAGGTATTGCCATTAGTTGAACAGACATGAACATGTGCCACTTGACATCTGTGCTACAGAGAGGGCGGGGCATGTCTGTGACAAACACAACAGACTAATATGCAGCATAGTGAATTGCACCCGTGGATCGATAGAAATACCATGCCACATTCAGCACTGGTCACTGTCAGACACAGACGTACCCTGACAGATAACAACATCCTTCATGTCACACATTATCATGGTGTGCATACCTGGGCATGGCACAGTGCCCTCCTCCAACATGGCACAGCACCTCTCCAGCTGAGGCCTGTCCCTGTGTGTCAGGGTCACAAAATCTGTGGTGACTCTGCTCCCCAGTGCACAGCAACTGAGTCCTCCTTGACAGAAAATTAATAATATAGGGTCCACACCACTGGTCTGGGCCTGTCCAGGTCTTCATCCCCAAATAGCTGACCCTCACTGGGAAACACGAGATCCACCAGGTTAGCCAGCTCCACCTCCGACCATCTCTGTTTACGCTGGCTTGGTACCATCCTTTTGGTAGCTCTGGCCATGTTGCTGCTGCTGTACACAGTAACACCCAGCCATGTTTTAGCAGGCCTGAAACCTGCATAGGTAGTGTTATAGTGCATTATTGGTTAACCGCACTCTGCTGGTGTTAGTGCCATGCCTATGTGTAGTGGGGAATTACAGCCATGACACTGTGCAGATGCGATAGCATTGTACCATGTGGTAAACTAAGGTCAAGCCCCATGCCACTGTGCATGCACGGCAGCTGCACAGCTCCCTATTGTGAATGGTGCTTGGTGCAACAACTCAATCCAACCTTACCGTGACCTGCAAGGGGCTAAGGCAGGCTAGTGTCGTACATAATTGACCCGTTTATGCATGATTGACCAATGCAGTCTTCACTGAATGGTGCTATGCATGTCCTGCTCGGAGCAGTGACGTGTGGCATCTAGTGAATAAATATCTGTGACTGTTCATCATGGCGTTCTGCAGAGCAGATGGAAATGCTCAGTTGGAAGCCACCTGTGTGGCGTGCATCTTTGCAATAGTCAGCCAGGATATGCAAATAACCTCATTGTACATTTTGTGCCCAGACAGTACATTTGCAGGTCATTACTGGAATGTATTCAGCTCATTTGGATGCACATTACCATAAATACAGGGCAGCACCACCACTCCACAGAGGTGACCAAGAGGTACTACAGCCTTGAAGGTAGGTGTTTTGTCATGTTTGTGTGTGTGTGGATTTCATTGTTCTGTGAAAGGTGCTTATTTCTGTTTCCATGTCTTAACTGGGCCTGTCTCTATCTGTTTGTTCCACAAGCACCAGCAATATCAGTGGAAAGACACAGATGCCCTAATTTTACAAATGATGAATTGAAGGCCCTCACCAAGACCTATGTGGCCCATGAAGATCTCCTGTGCAGTTGGTTGGGGACACTGCAGGAGCAGGAACAGGGCTGGAGGAAGATGGTGGAGGCCATTAGTGCCCAGGGCCAGTTCAATAGCACTCCCCAGGAGTGAGAAAAATGCACCAGTGGCCCATGGGTACAGGCCAAAGGCCTACTGGCCCAGACCTGTGTTGAACATTAGACCATTGGTGGCAGACCTTCAGGCCTCCCCAGATGTCAGCACAGGAGGCACTCATGGCCACAACATTTCACCAGGTGGCTGTGCAGGGTGTTTCTGATGGGGGACATGAAACTGAGGTTGATTCATCACAGCCCTGTAAGTACACACGTTGCATATCATGTCTGATCATGCATGTGTTGTCCTATGTGTGTGTTTCCAGATAACCATGTTGCGTAGCACTGTGTGGCCAACCAACTACTTCCACTTTATGGTTGTGCATTCCACAGCATATATGTGCACCATAGCATGGCTGGCATGTGCATTGCTCACTATGTCATGCCTGTGTGTGTGGTTTCATGTGCAATCCTGGTACATGCATGTGCACCCACCTGTGTAGGTCCATTACAGTAATGTATACATGGACATGCATCCATAACTATGATTCATCCTTTTTTCTACACAGTACCATCGTATCCTGGGACTGGTAGTCATCCACAGGTAAAGCATGCTGCACAGCGTGGCCCCATACCTGTGGTCACAGCCACTGCCTGTGTGGGGCTTTCAGATGTGGGGGGGGGCAGATGATGATGACGATAATGAGACCATCTCCCTTCCTGCTGATGCCCTCCTTACTGCTGTGGAGGTGCTTGCCAGCGACACTGAGGATGACAGAACTGTGATTCACAGTGTCATCCCCAACACTGCCTCCCATGTGCTCCAGACAGATACCCCACATGCTGCACATGGCACCAACAGCAATCCAGGGCCAGTCCCTGTGCAGCAGGTGGTCCAACAATTGTAGTTGGCCACTGCGCTGCAAGAGAGCAACATGTTGTGGCCTGAGCAGTCACAGCAGATGGACACTATTGCCCAGCAACAGGGAATCCGTGACCAGCCACAGTCTGACCAGATGCAGGGTCAGGCAAACCCTTCACACACAGCAACTGCACGTGTGCCATCCCCACAACCCCAGCGGCCAGCCATGGGGCTGCCACATGGTATGGCAATCACACGCCAGTCCCCCCCCTCCCAGATCGGCAGACTGGCACCAGCCCCAAACACATTGCCCCAGACAAGCAGCTTGCCAACCATATGTGGCTACTAAGCTCTGCAGTTGAGATCCTGGAGGCACTCCATGATGCTGTGCAGGGGCTTCGGGCACAGATGTGCCTCCATGAGAAGAAGGCTTCCATCTGCCACACAAAATTCATGGGTATGCTTCGCATGTTCCATGAGGACATTACTGCAGAGTTATCAGATATTGCGGCAGCAATACTAGACCACACCGCAGCCTGGACTGCACATGGTAGCTGTACCACCTGCTGAACACCTTGCAGCAACACGAGCACCCCCAGAACACCATGCAGCAACCGTTTTTCCCCTCACATCCCATTCCCTAGCCTTGCATGTCCCCCTACCCCTGGCTGTGGCGCACCTTTCTTCACATCCACCCCAAGATGTAGCCATGCACGTGCAAATGTTTCTGTTACCTCAGGGCAGGTGACTCACCACTGGCAGCATGGCTGTCCCCAAAGGGTATAGCTGCATTGTCAGGCCAAGGCAGTGTTCGTGTCCATGGTGGCCACACGTACAACTCCTAAAGGATCTGGGGTCTATGCAGCATGCCCATGATGCCTCCAGGCAGCAGGTGGGGCTACCTTTGCCCCATATTGCCTATGGTTGTGTATTGTACACACCCTGAACACCACACTGACCCACTTCTCAACTGCTGTTGCATTGTCACATTGTATAAATGGCATCTGGGACATAGTTGTGGCTGCTGGTGTCGTGGGACTGGCATGGGCGTAATGAGTGCACCTGTGGCTTACCACTGTGGGTATGTGCCAATGATCTGTCTCTGGCCCATTCCAAGCTGCTGCCAGTACCTCTATGCATCCCTGCCAATGTTGTCTCAGTTGTGAACATGTGTGCATACCACTTCCTCACACCTGTGTGCACATCACACCGGATAGTCCTGGATGTGTTCACCATAACCAAAAGGCCCAATGTGCACTTATATACATTGTGTCTGTGTACAAAAACAGCAATATAGTGTATGGTAGAACATTATAGTGCATGGTAGAACATTGCAGTGTATGGTAGAACATTGTAGTGTATGGTAGAACATTATAGTGTATGGTAGAACATTGCAGTGTATGGTAGAACATTGCAGTGTATGGTAGAACATTGCAGTGTATGGTAGAACATTATTAGTGTATGGTAGAACATTATAGTGTATGGTAGAACATTGTAGTGTATGGTAGAACATTGTAGTGTATGGTAGAACATTGTTGAGGATGGAAATCCATCCCTTCAATAACGTTGTTATGCTGCACTAGCTACGTCAGTAAGTTTTATGCTGCATTAGCTACATAGCTAGTGCAACATTACAACTTAGAACGTGGTCGCGCATGTGCAGTCGTGTGACATACGATCCTCAGGTAATGGGCCGTGGCAGTGGGTACAATCCCAGGAGGTGTAAAAGAGTAAAAACACCTCAAAAGTAAGGACACCCTTCATCGTATGAGTGACCATACACTATAAAAGATTGTGTACGATCACTCATACACTCCAAAGATATTTTTGGATTCTCAGGTTTCCATGGTAACGAGACCTCTCGAGCTGTGCTCTGAAGTTCTCCAGTTACCACGGAAACCTCTCAAGTGAAAAATATATTTGTTGTGTATGAGTGATTATACACAATCCTCTATCTTATGTATGGAAATCCATCAGACAACAGTGTTGTTATGCTGCAGTAGCCTCTTAATTTTTCATTGTTATGCTGCACTGACTACGTAGCTACTGCAGCATAACAACATGTCTCACGCTGTGTCAATGAGCTTGTGCAGTGAGCTGTCATCAGCTGTGGTTTGACAGTTACAGTGGCGAATTCAAACTGACGGTTGACAGCTGTAGACATGTAGACATGATGAGGCCATACACTATATAAGACAATGTATGCCTCCTGGTTCATAACAAGGGAGTGAATTCATCTCTTGGTTGGCATGGCGACAGAACCGCTCGAGCTGCGCTCTTGAGGTTCTTATGGTCACCACACCAACCGCTCAATGAATTAACTCGCTTGTTATGAATGGGGAGGCATACATTATATCTATATAGTATATAATAATTGTTCTTTATAGAAATCCATCATTTTCCAAATGCTGTCGTACCACATTTCAAAGGTTATAGAACATGATTGTACCCTTTCGTGGTAGAACAGAATTCTAGAACCTCTAGAGGCTGCACAAGTCAGTTTTATTCTGAAAGAGAATGAACCACAATACACACTTTTCACATAATACTATAAAAAATACAGGATGAGCAACTTTATGCATAACACAGAAACATAGAAACATAGAATTTGACGGCAGATAAGGACCGCTTGGCCCACCCAGTCTGCCCATTTCCCTACCTAATGGATAAGCTGCAGATCCTAGTTAACCAGCAGCCTACTTCTTCCTACCCCCAACCCCTAGAATTGCCTTATGACTGTCCCATGCATGCTTGAATTCCACCACTGTTTTTGACTCAAGAACCTCCTCCGGAATGCCATTCCATGCATCCACAACCCTCTGTGAAAAATACTTCCTTACATTACCTCTGAGCTCCCCCCATCTTCAAATTGTGCCCCTTGTTCTTGCACACCTCTTTTTGAAAGATGCTACCCTCTTGGACTTTGTTGATTCCTTGAGGTACTTAAAAGTTTCTATCATGTCCCCCTCTCCCTCCTTTCCTCGAGGCTATACTATTAAGCTCCTTAAGTCTCTCTTAATATGTCTTCTGGTGCAGACCCTGCACCATTTTAGTTGCCCTCCTCTGGACAGCTTCCATCCTGTCTATGTCTTTGCAGAGATTGGGTCTCCAGAACTGCACACAGTACTCCAGATGGGGTCTCACCAGCTGTCTGTACAGAGGGATAACAACTTTGTTTTCTACTGGTGATGCCTCTCCCTATGCATCCCAGTATCCCCACAGCCCTCCTTGCTGCCCTCTCACATTGCTTGACCACTTTTAGGTCATCTGATATGACTATCCCCAGGTCCCTTTCCATTTTTGTTGTTTTTAGTATCCCACCCCCCACTGTGTACTCTTCCCCTTGGTTTTTGTTTCCCAGGTACATTACCATGCACTTCTTAGCATTGAATCTAAGCTGCCATACATTTGACCATTCCTCTAACCTTGCCAAGTCCCTTCTCATCCTTTCCACCCCACCTTGTGCATCAACTCTGTTGCAGATCTGTGTGTCATCTGCAAAGAGACATACTTGTCCTTCCAGTCCCTCTGCAATGTCACTTATAAAGTCATTGAAGAGGACCGGTCCTAATACTGAACCCTGTGGTACCCCAATAGTAACCCCCCTTTCTTCAGAGTGGACTCCATTTACTATTACTCTCTGTGTCCTATTCTCCAGCCAATTCTTTACCCAGGCTGTCATCTTGGGACCCACTCCCAGGCTGGCTAACTTGTATATTAATCTTTTGTGTGGGACTGTGTCAAATGCCTTGCTAAAGTCTAGGTAGGCCATGTCCACAGCCCTCCTGATCTACTACTTGTCACCCAGTCAAAGAAATCTATTAGATCTGTCTGGCATGACCTTCCGCTGTGAATCCATGCTGCCTTGGGCCCTGTGCTCCTCTGGCCTCTAGATACTCGACAATTCTTTCCTTCAAAAGTGATTCCATCATTTTCCCTATCACTGAGGTTAAACTAACAGGTCTGTAGTTTCCCGCTTCTGTCCTGCTCCCACTTTTATGAAGGGGAATCACATCTGCCCTCCTCCAGTCCTCAGGTACCACCCCATCCTCCCATGATTTGTTAAAGAGGGTAGTCAGTGATGTCACTAGTTCTACCCTTAGTTCTTTTAGATTCTGGGATAGATCCATCAGGCCCCATTGCTCTGTCCACCTTCAGTTTTAAGAGTTCTTTCAGAACCTTTCCTCTGTAAATGGGCTGGTATCAACTTCTGTATCCAGAGTGTTTCTTGTTTGTTTTAGGTACCTCCCCTCTTCATTTGTAAATACTGAGCAAAAATATTTGTTTAGTATCTCTGCCGTTTCTGATCACTCTCTGCCCACCCCTCCCTTTATTAAGTCTCACTATCCCTTCCTTGGTCTTCCTTCACTCTCTGATGTACCTATAAAAGGTTTTATCCCCCTTCTTAACTGAGTTGGCTATCTTTTCCTCAGTTCGGGCCTTTGCTGTTCTGACTGCCTTCCCAGCTTCCTTTTGCTCTAAGTGATACAATTCTCTGTCCTGCTCCTTCTGTGATTCCTTGTACTTCCTGAATGCTTTATTTTTCTCTTGAACCTTCACTGCCACTTCCTTTGAGAACCATAGTGGTTTCTTACATCATTTTGTTTTGTTTATTTGCTTCATACAAAGGCTTATTACCTCTGTGATGGCAGTTTTAACTATAAAAAGTATGTTCTGCCACTTCGGGGTTCTGATCCTGACACAGACCTCTCGGGCTTCACTCTCGAGGTTAGAGGGAATCAGAACCCCTCTGTGACAGAACACACTGGTTGTGCATAGTTGTTTATCCAGTATTCTCTGAGTCACATCTGCAGGCTATACTCACAGTCGGGCTCCATGTGTTCTTGCACAATGATGTCCCTGTGCTGTCATCCCCTCAGGGCCACTCTGAGGTCCCTCCTGTTGTACCACCAATGCTCACCCTCATCCGGTGGCTCCACATCCTCCACACTGTCACGCTCTGGGTCCTGTGCAACTATTCCATAGTCTTTGGCCATGTTGTGTAGTATACAACAGGCCTGGAACTGGTCTTGTCTGGGCTATACTGTAGGGCACGCCAGGACATGTCCAGGATTCTGAAGTGCATTTTCTGCATGTCAAACACATGCTCTATGATGTTTCTAGTAGTTGTGTGTCCCTCATTGTACCTTTCTTCCACTTCAGATGCAGGCAGAAGTATTGGGGTTCGCATCCATGGCTGAAGGGGTATGTGCTGTCTCCTGTGTGGAAGAAGGTGATGCGTTAGTATGCTGTTTACTATCATTATGTTCAGCTCTTCACATGGACCTGGTCCATATGGGCTGCCTGCACATTTCCCCACCCACATTATCACTGTTGCACATTGTTGCCCTCCCATCTATGGCCCATTCCTTGCTGTTGTCTTTCCACTGTCACTTCCACTGCCACCTGCATGCCGTCCCGGCTGTGGGTCAGGGCACATCCTCGGGATGCTTGTTCCACACAGCAATGACACCATCCAATGTGGCATCTTGCACTTACCTTCCCACAATGTTACAGCCTCCTACTGACTGGCACCACCCCTGTATCTTGTGCCTACCGCTCACAGTCAAATGATATCCCTCCCATGCCAGCCTTACACATCTATTCAGTATCAGTCCTTTTAAGGTCCCATCACTCCCTCCTTCCTTCCCATGTGCCACATAGAAACATAGACTTTGACGGCAGATAAGGACAGCTTGGCCCACCCAGTCTGCCCATTTCCCTACCTAATGGATAAGCTGCCATTCCGACACCTCTTCTTTCTGTCCTGGCACATGTATGTCCACCATTACTGCACCATGTTACCATGTGTAGATCTTGTTTGTGGCCGTAGTTGCACTCACCCACAAGATGGCCATTGGGTATGCCCCCGGACTAAAACTGATGGCACAGGGATGACTGGTGCCAGATGATTGCATCATGTGCATTCACAGCATACCGGCCAAGCACATTTGTGATGTGCCCTGTGGCATCACACACCAGCTGGCAGTTGATGGAGTGGTACCCTTTCTGGTTTATGTATCTGTCCTTTCTGGTTTATGTATCTGTCCTTGTCACTGCCAGGTGGTGCTCTGATGGGTATGTGGGTGCAGTCAATGACACCTAGCACTTCCGGTAGGCATGCAACCCTATAAAAGTGCTGCTTTGTTGCTATTTGCTCTGCTATTGTGCTAGAGGGAATCAAATGAACTCATTAGCACGATGCAGCAGAGCATTTAGGAACTGTGTGAGGAGATGAGGCAAGGCCAACTGGGTAATGCTGGTGGTGTCACCCATCAGTATCTGGAGAGTGCCTTTGGTGAGCAGGAACAGCGGCTGATGTGGGTGTTGTTTGGGTGCCTGGAACTCATCATGGAGCAGCTTACAGAGCTGTCTCAGAATTGCCCTGTTGAGCCAGTACCTGCCCACGATGTCTGTCACTGAGCTGTTCAAATGAGGTGCAGGGCCAGTACCATATCTTTGGGGCATACTGCCTACAGGCCCTTCATTGGCAACCTTACTCTTCCCTCAATCTCCTCACATCAGCCATGATTTAGCCATGTGACAAGCTATCGCAGACATCCTGCATGCAGTTCAGCGGCCTGCCTCTGGGTGTCTGGCTGATTTAACCATGTGACAAGCTATCGCAGACATCCTGCATGCAGCTCAGTGGCCTGCCTCTGGGTGTCTGGCTGATTTAGCCATGTGACAAGCTCTCCCTTCCATCCCGTGTGCAGTTCAGCGGCCTGCCTCTGGGTGTCTGGCTGATTTAGTCATGTGACGAGCTATCCTAGACATCCTGAGTGCAATTCAGCAGTCTGCCTCTGGGTGTCTGGCAGATTTAGCTATGTGATAAGCCATCCCAGACATCCTGCATGCAGTTCAGTGGCCTGCCTCTGGGTGTCTGGCTGATTTAGGGCTGTCCCTTTTAGTCTTAAATTTGTGCTATTCAGATGTGAATTGTGCAGCACATGTACCATGCATTTCCTCTGAATATACACATGTGCAGTTTATGCAAGTGTCTGCCCCCTTTTTCTGCGCAGCATGCATTGCGTATGTGCGAGTGCTCATTTGGATATGTACGACACATTTCATGCTTTTGAATATCGTGCCATCATGCATTTTCAAGAATGTGCCATGCATTTCCATTTTGTGCCTCGCAAGTCTTTTGAATATGGGGGTCATAGTGCACTGTAGTAGGATTATGTCTTATGAATAGCTTGATGCATAAATCCGGGCAATAGCCATTTATCTTGTCATGCCAATAAAGTTATTTGTACTGATCTGAACTGAGACAGTGAGAGACAAAAAGAACTGAAAGTAGCAGTATGTGTCTGTCACCATGTAGTTTTTTTACACAATGGCGCAGTCACTGTGGGAAATCAACGATCAGGACAGATGAAGAAAATCATAGTGACAGTGTACATGAGCAGAGGTCCCAAAATGCCTATGTTGAAATTTGGTGAAATAATTCCACTAAATGACTGTTTCACGAGTGTACATTGCACAGTTTGTATGTATGCTTTAAATTTGAGCGTTTTTAATATTTTCACTCAAGATTTTCAACACTGGCATCTGTTCACACCTACCTATGAATGGTACAGCTGGTCATTTTTCACATCCTGCCCGAATGGTGTTTTCCCACAACTGGCACCGAATGGCACAGTCGCTGCGAGAAATCAACATTCAGGACAAATTAACAAAATCACAGTGCTACTACTCAAGAGCAGAGGTCCCAAAACTTTCATGAGGTTGGGGTCACAAAAATGTCATGTTGCAAATTTGTAGTGCAAATACCAACAAACGGCCATGACATTAGGGTTTCTAACCATAATGTCCCACCCTGCACAGACTGACAGTGTCAGGGTGTGCCTTTGCTCGTAAAGCTGTCATGCTCACGCCATTGCATCCCCCCACCCTCAAGCCACTGACAGGCATCGAGGTGTCTTGGACTCTTCGGCTCCATGGTTCACCCCATTCTCCTATGCTGCACCCATTTCAGTGTATGTCCTTATGAAATGGGGTGACTGTAATGCCGAACATCCCAAGGCACACCTCAGCATTGTCAGTGTCTGTAGGATAGGGTGAGGTAAAATGCCATGAGTGTTATGGCTGAATGGTATGAGCGTAAGGTCCGAGGACCCCAAGGCACACCATGATATTTGTCACACTGCAGGGTAGGGTGAGCTGAAATGCCACGAACATTATGGCCAATGCCCAAAGGCACACCTCAGTGCCTGTCAGTCTCTGTAGGGTGATGTGGGGTTGACGTCACTTTCGTACTTCACTGCAATTCCTATTATGCATCTTTTCAACTCCTGCGCTACCGATGCCAATGTCAGCAAGACAACATTTGGCATTGACATGTGCTTGTTAATTTATATTATTTATTTAGATTTGTTAACTGGGTAAGACCCAAGAGCATCGCATGCCCTTTTTCAAGGGGGTCCCGGTAATTATTTTGGCAATTATGTAGTTTTAATGAAAGCATTACTATTCCCTGTTTTTATTTTCATAATCTGTTATTTCTGAACTGATATATAGGATTTTACAGTTCTTAAAAATTATTGATCCTGTGCCATGCCTGCGATGAAAAAATACAGTATCTAAGTAAGGGGCTAAGCTGTTTTCTATCTGAAACATGTGGTAGGACCATTCCAATGCATTCTCTGTATGAAGCGCTAATAATTGATAACCTCAAAGGAAGTTTTTTGTATTTTTTAATCGTGAGTGGTGTTTATTTATAATTATTTAAAGCAGCAGGTAGTAATATGTCCCCACTCTTAAAAAATGGTGTAACCAGAGTGGATTTCCAGATCTGGGGAATTGTGAAAATATGAGGGAGCAATTGAGAAGCTTGGTGAGGGGGGGACAGGACTTCATCTAGGGTTAGAGTAAGAAGTTTTAGATCGAGGGAATAGCTGCTTGTCCTAGTTCCTCCTAGAACTTTACGTAGATATGTCTTGGCCTTACTTTCTGAGATAGCTCTGAAGTAGAAACATGGGTGGGTCAATGCTTCTTCTGATTTGGTGTATGTAGGAGCTGTGCTGGACAGTTCAAAGAAATTTGGGGTCAGAGTTTGGCTAAGGTCTGTGAAAGATGAATTAAATGTGTTGACAATTAACACGGGGTCATGGGAGATAGACCCATCAACATTTAACATAGTTAGAGCCTGCTTGGATGCTTTCCCAGTGATTTCCAAAAGGTTTTCCCAGAATTTTTTCCCATCCGCCCATGTCTTGGCAAGGATGTCCTTATAGTAACGTGCATTGTGCCCGCAGATAGCCTTAGGGCACCCTCCCTTTGAGAATGGGCCCCATAGTCTTTTTTTTACTAACATTCTTTGTTTCTGTGTTTGGAAAATGCTTTTCCCACCTTGCCATACAATAAAGCAGGCTTTTTGAGTTGACATTTCCATTTTGTAAGACGTTACCCCACTTTCAGTCATTTGTTCCTGATTTCTTTAAAGGGACACTGTCAAGTCCCTTAGGCCTCAGTGTCTCTAATTTAAAAACATGTTATGATTGATCAGAGTCTACAAAGTTTGCTGATGTATGTGGTAGTTTTATTTGTCATCCTTTTTCCTTTTTATAGGTGAAAAACAGACTCCCCACCATACCGGTGTTACCGCACACATAAAAAGTGTTTGTTTGTAGTCCTTGATCAGCTTCCAATGCATTTTTCCTGGGCTTGGGAACATCTCTAACAAATTTATGCAGCTGGTTGCAGGTTCAGGTTGCCCAGAAATATTTATTGTAATTTGGGTCATTCAAATGGGATCCACAACTGGTCATCAACAAGATTTTTGTCGAATGACCATATAGCGAAACAGTCATGTTGATCGCAAGTGCGGTTGGCATAAGATTTCTCACTGCAAAACTTGTTTTCTTTGTGCGGCTTTGCCCCAAACCCCATCGCACCCCCAACTAAATATAATCAACTAAGTGTTGGAGATGATTAGGGGTGCAAGACCCCCATAAAACACTGCCAGAATCCAGCGCAGACACTAGAGCGACCTGGCGCTGTAGTCACTGTCGAAATGCTGCAGTCAACAGCGTATGCCATTCAAATGTAACCAAACTGTAATCTAATGAGAGAAAAGGCTGAATAAACTCCAATCCTAGTGTATTTATAGGATTCTTTATTTCTTAAACACACATTCTAGGGGAGACAGTTTTATGGCTTCTCCACTTCATCAGGCCCAACTGTCTCTTAAGATGAAGTGGCGAAGCCATGAAACTGTTGCCCCTTGAATGCTTGTTAAGAAATAAAGA
Organism: Neoceratodus forsteri; assembly: GCA_016271365.2. Taxonomy (NCBI): domain Eukaryota; kingdom Metazoa; phylum Chordata; order Ceratodontiformes; family Ceratodontidae; genus Neoceratodus; species Neoceratodus forsteri. Next base: position 1,368,376,332 of record CM057459.1, read on the forward strand.
GGAAGCTTATAAATACACTAGGACTGGAGTTCATTCAGCCTTTTCTCTCATTAGGTAACACCCCTAACAAAGCCTAGCCATTGATGATGCAGTGGGAAGGGAGGAGCCTATGACATCATGAGTGGCTGCACTGTGTGGGTCTGTTCCTAATGTTCAGGACGTTATGCAATAAGAGCATGTCAAGGGTTTGAAACAAAAGTAGGTTGGGTATAATTACACCATAAGTATGTGTTTGAGTTCTAGTAAGAAAGGAAGCAGATAAAATAACCAACAACTTCAATGAATTTTAGAGCAGGCAAGTAATCATAAAATGTGTGCTTTTAACTAGAAATAATATGATGCAAAAAGGGTTGATGGTGTCTCTTTATGCCCTATCCCTGATCTACGAGGCAGGAGGTTGGGTGGTACTGCGTGAGGATCAGCTGGCTCTGCCTGTGAGGAAGTTTTTCCTTTCCTCTCAGTTTTAAACTTTCCCTTGCCTGTCAGCTAAGGGCACTTTACCTGTTTATCATGCTTGGAAGCAGAGAGCGAGGCCAAGAGTACTTCATATACAGAATAACAAGCTCCGCAGGCACGTCATCCCTATTTATCACTTTGTAACCTCAACACCTACTACCTCTCTTTCAATAAAAGGTTCTAAAACCATCTTTCTGACTCACTCTCTTGACCTGTCTGTCATCCGTAGCTGTGATGGCAGGCCTGAAGCAAGCAGAGATGAATTAATCCTAAAACTGGGAAGAGATACAGATCTGCCAAGTGATGGTGTTACCGCAAATGTATAACAAGTGGAATGCCACTATCTCAGCTTTCAATACCTATTTCTGTTAACAACTCTGGCTCAGTGTCAGTTTACCTGACCCATAGGTGCCAAAGCAGGGGCCACTGTGGCCATGACTCTACCGCTTTCAAAAGTGGCAGCACCTGGTCCTATCAGTTTTTGCAATCATGTTCATTTATTACTTGGGGAACTGTGCCTTTAAAATGCAGCTTGTACAGTAAACAGTGTTACTTTCTAGTCACTCCCTTTGTAGCTTGCAGGGTATCAACAGAATTTTGGAAAAGTGAAAGCCTGAGATGTTTCGATGGGCATGGGCTGGGGTCATGGCCTGCTGCGTTAAGGCACAGTGGTCAAACTTTAAAGCATTAAAGCAGGGCCAGGCCTTCAGGTAGGTGTCAAGGAGCTACTGTCAGCACCAGAAGCTGCTAGCTGCTGTCAGTCAGTGTTGGGGGGGGTCACTACACATATTACAAATTTGGATAAGAAAATACATATTCTGTGGGTGAACCTACTCCGGGGGGGATATACTCCTTACATCCTTGGCCTTACCACTTTTGAGACTATTCTGCCACCAGTGATCCTACTTCCAGAGGACAATACATCGCATAGTTCTGATTAAGGCACAGATTACTTACAGTATCTGGTAGCATTCACACAGGTGTGCCTTGTCACCAACTAAAGGTCTGCCTGTGGAGACTAAAAAGGACACAAAGAAATCATAGTTAGATCAGTATTGTACAGTAAATATTGTCCCATAAGAAGAATTCATAAGTCCTGACAACAGTTCCTTAAAGCAGCAGTACATGTTAGCTGTGAAAGGTTTGACTATTAATTTTCGTATTCTATTTTAGATGGCCCCTCATCTCCTGTCATGTATGAAAACATCCTTCTTTCCTCATTGAGAGTCACCTCTGGCACTTTTCTAAACATTTAAAATAATAAAAGGAGCACTCCTTTAAAATACGGTTCAGTCCAGGTTCTCATCAGGAATGCTGTGTATTGCATCTGCTCCTCTGCTTCTCCAGGATACTGTAACTAGTTCCCTGTATATTAACTAATGCCCATTTATTACCATGGCACAGCAGCACCACGATAGACAGTGCTGATCGGGGGTTCTATGTTAAATCTCAAACTTTGCACTTTAATATCTTTGCAACCATTCAATGGATTTTATATGAAATTTTGCATGTGCATTCTCGGAGGTGGGGAGGGGGGAGTTAGTCCTCTTGACATTCCAAGTTTCATTGCAGTCGGATGTGTAGAGATGCAGATTGCAAAAAAAAATAAAATGTTTAACTCTCTGTTTTTTGTCATCAACTAGTGCACAGATGGTTTGGAATTTTCATCTAAAGTGTTCAGGGTGCAAAAGGCTTGGCCCACAGATGTGCATTTCACTGGTTTGGTGAAAAAATATCTATCTGTTCCAAAGTTATTACATTTTGAAAATGTGGTTCTGAGCATGCTCAGAATAGTCTTTTTGATAGCTGCTTAGAATGAAGAAATAATTTGATGCATATGGAAAAAGGATCATAACATCCACCCCCACTCCACAGGCAGCAACAGGAAAAACTATTATGGTCTTTATATTTTGCCTTCCTTGGTAGCATACAGTACCTGCTTGGGCCCTTGGGGCAAAGAGAGGGCGAGAGAGAGAGAGACAGCTTACTCTATTTAAAGTACTGTACCATGTACAGTATTCAGAGTAGTTTCAAAGTTTTCTTTATTTTGGAATCCTTAGGGCAAAAGATTGTGATGATACTGTGCTGAGAAACAGTGAGGTTATTAGTACTTGCCAATACCAAGCAGCTTAGATATTTTGCATTAAGACTGAGTATGTATTCTTTTGCTGGCTGTGCCTGAAGAGACCAGGCTAAAAATAGAAAAAGAAAAGTTATGAAAGAATGATCAAACCGAGCAGCAGTAAGGCCCACCCACCTTACCCATGTGATGCAGCTGCACTGCATGTCCCCGTGTACTGTGGTGCACTGCCTAGTACAGCAGGTGTTACTGTTCTAAACTTCCACTCAGTAACTTTGTTTAAATATGTAATGAAAGATACCTTACTGACCACCACCCAGGCAGTCATATCTAGTCAAGTGCAGTCAGTAATAAAAAAACAGTGTGCTGTGTGCACCTGACGACACACATAATACCTCCTTCCTAGTGCCAAGAAACCATTTCGGGCAGTGCCAGGTACTGTAAGTGCATATAATAAAATATCATCTCAGAGCAGCTGGTCCCTGTAACCAAGATGTAGTTACATTGTATTACAAGCAATGGATGAATGAATGGTAACTTGTAACGTGGCAATAAATACGAGACTTAAATAACCAGTTTTCATTGGAGTAACAACAACAGGTGACCAAGGAGCAGCCAATCATGGATTAATTCCCTAGTAATGCCTGCTTGCTCCTGTATTAATCTGTGGTTGCCATCAGAAGAGTGCTTAGTGAGAGTTAAACGGGGAGACAAAGAGGCAAACACACACACAGAGCAGTCACTCTGTGTCCCACACAGCACGTCAACACAAAGTCGGGAGAAGTGGTGCCCCTTTTGGTTTTTATGGCTGCAGTGGGCAAAGCCTGCAGACGTTTTGCACGTAGAAAAGGAGTGATGTCATGTTTTCTGTCTGTGGAACTGACTGACAGTGTAAATAGTCCCCTCTGCCTTACCCTCATCCAAGGAATGTTTTCCTCCCTCAAATAAATACGCTTTCATGTTAGTCAGTGGTTGCAGGGCACTATTTTCTTTCTTAAATGGGAGGTACAAGAACTGGAATCTGAGTAGTGGGAGGCAGCATTAGTTTTTTTGGGGGGAGTAAGATCCACCCTCACCTCCACATGAGAAGCTCCTAAAGATCCACCTCCACCTTTTTTTGGTTCATGTGGAAGGGCCATGAGGTGGATCTATCATGCTGGAACAATTGACTATGAGAGCTGCCTGGGGAAGTAATTAAGGAGTGCTTGAAACTGCATTTAGGCATATCCTCCCCCCCCCACACACACACAACAGACAAGGCATACTGATGAGTCCTGGTAGGACTAAACACGTGTCTATGTCATCTGTAGCACCCTTTGAAAACTGTGTGAGAGGCCTTTCAGCACCATGCAATTCTGCTTAAAGTTGAACCAGCATAACAGTCTGTGGTGATTTGCATATGCAGCCCATGATGCTTTGCATTGTGTGCATGTGTGATTTTGTATAATCATGATTTTTAGTTTTTTTTAACCCTAAGCATGCCAATATTTGGCTCCAACAGAATGGGCAAGTCGGGCATAAAATAAAATAGAAAAAAAGGATCAAGCAGGTGTCTTTTTCTTTGTCAGATACATGCAGACAGAAGGTCACAAAGCCTGTATGACAAGTTCATTATATGGATGTTTTCCATGTTAAACAGAAAGTTTGTTATTGTCAAGTCTGTAGCATCGTTTGTAGCCAGTAAACTATTATTTGCATAGGTACTGTAAACAGCAGGTTTTAATTCAGAAATCCAGCCTTGATAAATTAGTTTTTTAGCAGTTCTGTAAGATTTATGTCTCTCTGATATAAGAGTGCATTGCACAGAAACAAAAGGGTTTGCCTAACTGATTGTTGTTTGCATGAGAAGTGGGCGTGACAGTGGCATGCAAGACTGAAGTCTAACAATTGTTTTTTGGCCATTCTGGGACCTGACGTTTAACAGTGAGGTGTGAAGAGAATAAAGTCTTGTTTTGTATGCATTTGAATAGGTTTAGTGCTTTGAAGTTAAAAGATATAAATATATATACATAGTGTCATGAGCACCTGAAAAGGAAGGTGATACTACTGAAGTAAATGGCTATTCTGATGATTTATTTATTTATGTGTAGAATTTTAAGTGTAGTTCTGCCTAGGTTACAGACACATAAGCTACAAGAAGTACATTTAAGTATGAATGTGTTAGTCAAAGCCTGTAGTAGCAAAATAAAGCAAGAAAAATAATATATTGTGTTTTTTTATCTTTCAATTGTTTAACCAGGAGTGGCACACTAAGCTGAAAGCTTTTTTACAGGGGCAACCTGGGAGCACATGGAAGTTAAGTGACTTGCTTAGGGTCACCCAGTATGCAAGTGGAGCCTGTGGGATTCAAACCCAGTTCTCCAAATTTACAGCTCAGAGCCTTAAACCACTGTGCTATACTGCCTCCCTAGTTATGGCAGTCATCGGTTTTATGGTTCATGATGTTGGTGTAGTAAGCAGCAATACATTGCATTGCAGGTGTAAAATGCCAATAAGTAGGTCATGCAATAGATGTGCTGAGCAGTTACTGAAGCAAGAAATTTATTTAGGATAGTAACATATTCCTGTTAAAAAACTTGTGAATGTGTGACATTTGCATCTCAGTTTCAAGGAGGTTCTTATGGGGTGTCAATGTATAATATAAAGTAGTTATAGTTTTCAAGTTGTCCGAGTAATTGCTTTGTACTACCACTGTTGCTAAATTTAAATTATTCTATGAAGGGAATGTAAGTTTATGTAACTGTCTGTAAATGTATTAAAACATTTACTTGTCCTTATAATGTAATGCATTAAATGCTGTTGCTAGGTTAAGAAGTCACATAACAGCACTAGAGATGAAACAATGGGATGGATAGGAATTTGAAAAAAGTATACATTAGCAAGAGCAGTGTCATGACATCACCATTTGTATGTTTGCTTGCACGTATGTGCAAGAAACATCATGTGGCAGCTTAGGAGAGAAGCGGGTTGTGGAGGCGCAGCACTGTAGCAGCCAACAGAGGCACTATGTTTGGGGGCTTGGCACTGGAGAACCAATGGAGGCACAGTGTGCTGATGACACTGGTCTCCAAAAGTGCAACCAAGTTGAAACGTTTTCGTTGCAGCAATCAGGGCCATCTCATCATTTCAGCATCAGCCATTCCGCTGCAATGAGGGAGCGACCCATCACTGCTGGGTGGAACGCTGCCCAGTGTAATATTGTTTGTGAACGTGGTGGCAAGCCGCCGCCATGTTCTGCAATGAAATCGAACCAGCTGAGTTCTACCAATCAGCCATGAATTGACCCATGCTATAAGATAAGGGCTTTATGACATATCTGCTAGTTTATTTACTGTATTAGTAGTTTGTGATAAACATTATCAAAAGCTTTTTTAAAGTTAATCATCATGATATCGTATGGTTTACCAGTGTCCAGATTTTTTGTAACAGTTTCATAGAAAACTATAATGTAATTCCCAGGGGGCGCTACCCTTAGGGCTACTACCCCTGCCTGCCTCTATGGAGACAGGGTGAGGGGGCCCAGATCCATTGATGGGTGCCTCCACCCAGAGGTCGGGGTTGATACTGGTGAGTTTGCCTCGGTCACAGCCCTCTGGGTTACTGCAACCCCCCTTTCTGTCCACTAGTGGCTCACACAAGGTTCCCACAACACTTTTCCCCCATACACTTACCCCCCGGATAGTATCTCTCAGCTCACTCCGGGGACCCCCTGTAAAGTAAGGTACAGTTATATCACAGTCACTATGCAGTAGTTCACCAGTAATGCACAAACTAGACAGGGTGTAGTTGCAACACAACAATCTGATTTATTAAAGGGAGGCAAATAACAAGGGCAGTGGGAAATCAAGGTGATTGGCTTATCACTATACCTATCTACCCAGGGCTCTGTGCACAGGCCTGACCCCTAATGTTTTCTGTCCCTGGGTACCCAAGCCCTAACAGCTAGTCCATCGTGGCAGCTGGTGGGGGCCCTGACACAAATAGCCTTTGCAGTTCTGAGAAGCTCAGGATGAGAAGTGCGAACAACACAGTCAGCAGGATAACAAGATAACATGAGGCCACTGTTCACAACTTAGCAGGGAGCTACCCTGATACAGTACTGTAGTGATAGTATAATATGTTGATTATTGTCACTCCATTTTGTATGCTATTTCATGTAATGTATGTCATTTTATACTCCATTTTGTATTGTGTGACTCCATTTTACATGCTGCTTCATTTAATTGGTGTTTTGCTGTTTAGATAGCCTCATTATTATGTTTTGCTTCAGACAGTGTATTTTGCTGACTTGAAGGTCGCATATTATCAGGCAACCTGTTTTTGCAGTTTTGTTTAAACTTCTGCTTAGCTCATAGTGTTCTAGGCACCCGGCCAGTGTTTGGAGCACAGTGACCTAGCAGGTGTGGGGAATTCTGAGCGGTCCTTATCGTGTGAATTCGTAACATCCTGGGAGCCCGGCCAGCTTCTAGAATGTGGGAAAATAACACTATAAAGGCTGCACGGTTATTTTTAACATAGAATAAGATATAAATGTAGCTTTCTCAATGCCTGGTTGAAGCCTCATCTGCAGGGTGGACGATCGCTGTGGAACTTTCTCCGTTCAAAACTCCTGGCCAGGCTGTGAGATGATTTAGGGCTTCCCAGCTACTGGGAAAAGGCTTGGATGATGCTTTATTGAATCGGTGATATATCATGTTTTGCTTAATTGAAGTATATATTAATGCTGATAGTAATATTGCTAATGAATGAATGCTAAAGTGTAATCATTAATGCTGATAGTGACATTGCTGTTACATGAAGTGTAATTATCTTTGCTTGCAATAAATTGTTGATGTGTGAACAAGTGTGATTATTCCTTTAAAACTCTTCAATTAGGCAAGACAATTTTGGCGTAGTCGGCAGGATTCATAAAGTAAAGTACACACTAAGGTGAAGTGAAAATGTTTAAAAGAAAAGAGTCTAATGTTGCATGTGCACAAGTGGAAATTCCTGGTTGGGAAAACCAACCTTATGCTGATTTAGCCACTGAGTGGTCATGTTGTGCAGGTTGAGTGAACACTGGGAATCCTGTTTAAAGGATTCTGAGCCCGCAGATGTTGTTACATGTATGAAAAGAGTGCCTGTGGCAAAAGGAAAGAATGTGCTGCCTTGGGGCGAGGGGTGGATTTTATTGTCTGCCTATAGGAAGATGCATGAAAAGGTAGTGGACTTCTTAGTGAAAAGGCAGAGTTGGAGCGAAAGGTTTGTGATTTGGAAAGTAAAGCTGTGATGTTACAATGTCAAAATCATTTTCTGGTGATAAATTGGATACCTATCGGACAGTTGCAGAAAATGCAGCATCCCGTGCTTCAATACAAGTATAAAAGAGGAGGGCAGAGTTAGTAGGAAAAGGTAAGCCTAGCAATACCTAGGGCAGAGCCCACTGGGATCCTGAAACGTGGGATGGAGATATTTGGTTTTCTACAGGACGAGGAAAGGTCAGCCTCAGATAAAGAAGAAAGGCTGAGGGCGTAAGGTTCCAATACTGCATGCACAGCCAGTGTCTAGAAGACGTACTGAAGTGTTGGATCAGGAAATCCTAGGAATCGAGATGTAGTGGAGGATTTTCTCAACAGGAGGTATCAGACCTCCTGGAGCGGTACACCGAGGGAGAGTTTGTTGAGATGGCTGGTGAGGTTGTATGACTACAGGGGCGGATGGAGTAAGCTTAGATGAAACTGATGCCCCTAGGTTTCTGTCACTAGCTATGACCCTGTGGTGAAGGAGGCATTTGGACCCTCCAAATACAGGGGCAGGGCTGTGCCACGATGCTGGGCGTGGTAGCTATGGCTTGCAAACACAAGTATCCGACGGTGATGACTGGCACAGGAGGATAGTAAATAAATTTACCTAAAAGGACTGTATACAAAACATTAAAATGGAAATGATGAAAGTTGCGGTCTCCACAGAAGACCATGCTGATTTAATGAGTGTTGTTGTGCCAGTGTCTGTACGTAATAAGATTATCAAACTGCACCACCTGCATATAAGGCAGTAATGATGACTTTGTTGCTTAATCAGACGGGGAAAACAGTAGGGGTAGTGCTAGAGGCAATACGGCAGTTAGGGAACTGGGAGATTGGGGCCCAAAGGGTCTAGTTTATATGATTCTTCAGGACAGGATAAACGGTCCAATCCTGAGGGTCGAGTTTCTAGGAGAGATATGTTTCTGGCTCTCTTAAAGGATGGGGTGTGCAAGGAAAACATTGATGGGATCAGTACCCTGATATGTGGAAATGTACAAAAAGAGTTGAACACTAAGAAGCGAGTAAATAAGCAGACCAATTCAAAGTTAAAGACAGATGTACATGTCTCTTCAGGGGAGTGTGTAAGTCCAATTGCTCCCCCGGCAGAGTTTGATGATGAAAGTATATCCCGGGGGGGGGGGCTCCTCAGGGATCCATTGAGTCACCCGGACGGAGCAGGAATATGCAGATCTGTATCCTAGTGATTTGTACCGGTTAGGGAGTTGCAGCAACTGAAAAACCTAAAATATGACTGAAATGAAGGCCAAGCCCCAGTAGAAGGTGAGCTAGGAGGGATTTAGACCGCATGTAGAATTGGAAATTAATGGAAGAGTGGCTCACCCCAAAAGTACGAGCTTTAATTGACACTGGGGCGGAGGCCTCATTAATTTATGGAACCCAGCAAAACACAAAGGTCAGCGAGTGGTAATTACAGGATTAGGAGGTAAACAAATTGAGGCAGTACAGACCATTTTGGAACTGAAAATAGGTCAGCTGCCCTGGAGAAAATATTGTGTAATGATTGTTCCGATTCCGAATACAATATAGGAATAGACATACTAAAGGGATGCGTTACAGTGTCTGATGGACAATATCAATTTGGAGTAAAACCTTACATTTCAGCAAGACCAGTAGTAGTGGGAAGGTGCAGATGCTTCCAGTAGCCATTCCACCTGCTACAAAATTATCTGTATGAAACAGTATAGAATACCAGGAGGGCATGAGGAGATAACTGCCACTATTAAAGATCTATTAGAGGCAGGAGTGCTTAAACCCACAACAACAGCTTGGAACAATCCTGTGTGGCGGTCAAGAAAAGTGACGGGTCATGGCGGATGACAGTAGATTATAGGAATTGAACAAGTACACCTTCATTGTAGGCTGCCGTTCCAGACACCGTCACCCTGATAGAGCAAATACAAAGGCACAAGGGGTATGATATGCAGTTATTGATTTAGCTAATGCATTCTTTACTATTCTGATTGAGGAAAAGTTTTGGGACCAGTTTGCCTTCAATGGCAGGGAGGCAATATGCTTTCACTAGATTACCTCAGGGATATGTACATAGCCCCACCATCTGCCACCAGATGGTGGCAGAACACTTGGATGAGTTGAAGCTGCCGGATGGCATGCAGATTTCTCATTACATTGATGATATCTTGATCCAGGGGCTGATCAAGATAAAGTACAACAGTTACTAGATGAGACCATTGATCATATGAGGAAGAAAGGATGGAAATTAATCCAGACAAGTACAGGCTCCTTCCCAAACAGTAAAATTTTGGGAATTCAATGGAACAGGGGCATAGAAATATTGCCCAAAGCATGGCGAAAATACTGGACTTTTCAACTCCACAAGACAAAACTGAAACACAAAGATTTGTGGGTTTGTTTGGATTTGGCGACAACATATACCCATTAGGGCGATACAAGCTCCTTATTAAAGTGACCAGAAAGAAATACCGAGTTTGAATGGGGATGAGCAACAAAAGCATTTGATAAGGCTAAGGAAGCAGTGCAGCAAGCATGACCTTTGGCCCCTACAGGAGGAGGTAGAATTAAATGTGTCCGTAACTGGGCGGTATGCAAACTGGGTTTGTGGCAGAAGCAAGGGAGACAGAAAGTGCCACTTGGTTTTGGAATAGGAAACTCCCAGAGGTGGTAGCAGATACTCACCTTTTGAGACAACTACTAGCATGCTACTGGGCTCTGATAGAGACAGAACAAATGACAGTGGGTCATGAGGTAGCATTGAGACCAGAGATACCATTATGCAATGGGTAAAAGCTCCCCTAGAACTCACAAAATAGGACATGCTCAGGAAGCTAGCATTATCAAATGGAAATGGTATATTCAGGATCGAGCAAAGGTAGGAATTGGGAATATAGCAGCCCTCCATGAGAAGGTAGCTGAAATTCCTCTAGAGGAGAGAACAGGTTGAGGGAAAATGCCTGAAATTCAGAATCACCTGTGAAATGGGGCAAGCCTTTGATGAGCTGCCGCTTCTGACCGAGCATATGTATGGTTTATAGACGGCTCAGCCAAATATGTGGGAAATAGGAGATACTGAAGCAGTAGCTTATTGTCCACACACTGAAAAGTTTTTGTAACATCAGGAGAAGGAAAAGCAGTCAATATGCTGAGTTGTATGCAGTATATCAGGCTTTGAGACAAGAAACCCAGGTACATGTCATATTTATACTGATTCATGGTCTGTAGCCAATGGTTTAACAACCTGGCTGCCCACTTGGGCTAAGGATGAGTGGAAAATTTATTCGAAAGAAATATGGGGAAAGAACTGTAGCAGGAAATATGGACTAATGGTAAAATAATCAGACCACTGTATTTCATGTTGATGCTCATTGTGCTTCAGATACACTAGAACGATGGTATAATTCTGTTGCAGATGAAAGAGCCAAGATTCTTCCAGTGGATATTGAAGAAACTCAAAGTCAGCAGTTATCAGGGCTGGCAATAGGCACATCAAAAATGTGGACATTTGGGAGAGAAAGCCACTTACAGGTGGGCATATAGTAGGGTGTACCCCTAACATTGGATTTGGTTAAAACTGTTATTGCTCAGTGTCCTATATGCCAACATGGGCAACAAAGACCAACTCTCATATTGTGAAAGGACAATTGGGGAGGGAAAATTACCGGACAAATTTGGCAGATTGATTACATTGGACCTCTACCCTTAGTGGAGGATGTCGAGTATGCTTGCACAGTTGTGAGATACATATTCAGGGTATTTATTGGCATACCCTTGTAAACCAGCTACACAGAAAAACACCATTAAGGCAATTGATTTAATTATGTTGTACTATGGAATACCCTTGCAGATACAAAGTGACAATGGTTCCCATTTAGGGAAAATGGTACAAGCTTATGCTCAAGCCCATAACATACAGTGGGTATTTCATCATCCCTTATTACCATGCAGGGCAGCAGGGTTAATTGAGAGGATGAATGATTGCTGAAAGAACAGTTTAGGAAATTGGGGAAGCCTCGAAAATGGAAGAGAATTTGCATGAAGCATTACAGATTTTAAATAATAGACCAATTAGAAATCTGAGACCCCTTAATGCGAATGATAACTCCTAATTTGCAAGTGCAGGCTTACTCAACTACAGAAACAGGTGTTATATTGGGAAATTACATTAGGAGCTCTGTCTTCTCTTGCAGGGCAACCCAGAAGCTGCTGGACTTGGTTTACATGCCCTTCAAGAATACAGAATAAACAGCAGAAACATTCAAGTGATAGAAACTGGTATTGGAATACAAATTCCACGAGACATTTTGGTTGGATAGCACCTAAATCAGAACTAGCCCTCAAGGGAATACAAATTTTGGGAGGGGTGATTGATTGTGATTACAAGGAGAAGTGAAAGTAATTTTATTGAATAGTGGAGAACAAAATCTGTTAATTCAACAGTATGACAGAGTGGCTCAATTGTTAATTATTCCAGTTAACAAAGTGACCCTATAAGGGACAAGCCCCCCACTCTTAACAGCAAGGGGATAAAGGTTTTAGATCTACAGGAGGTTTTAACAATGGTGCCAAAATATGGGTTACAAACCCAAATGGCCCTCCTGAACCAGCTGAGGTGATAGCCACCGGACGTAGACAACACAGTGTTAATTATCAGGTCAGGGAAAGAGAGATGGAATATGTACCAGCGAATACATGTTATCTTCGAGAATAATCAGTCTGTGTATTTTCTAGGTTCTTCAATGGATTCTAAAGAGAATAACACTCTCTCACGGTCCATTCGGTAAAGCCTATTACCCCTGGTGGAAGAATATTGAAGCTTGACGACCCACTTGTACAATGGGGTTGGAAATCTTCCATTAGTTACAGAGTGCAAGACAACTTTACTTGCCCTGAAAACCAAGGATGTCCTATAGTGAACATTACTTTTTCACCAGATGTGAACATTTGAAAACCAGTTGAGACAATGGCAGGACCAACCTATGCAGGACACAAATTGGATTAAATTACAGAACCAGACTGCTATTAGATGCTGCAACTTACGAATAGTTGCATGGTGACTGTACAACATAGACTTGATTGCTGCATGAATCAAACAGACATTTTCAATGCAAGTATTACTTTGATTGACATAGACACATTATTCTGCATGAATGCTACTGCAATAACTAATAGAACTACTTGGGCAGATCACATTACAGTGTTGAAAAATCATCCTGTAATTAGCAATGATAGTATAGTTAGGTTCCATCCACATGTACATCAGTAAGAAAGCGGTATCAGAAAAATGTAATCCATTTTAACATAACATTTATGTTTAGTAGAAAATGCAAATATAAAAGAGCTTGGTATGATACGCTATTAGGTGGAGCAGGGGCAGGCATGGGAATTTTAAATAGAAGTTGATATAGAAACACCTGACTAACAGGCTTCAGGCAGTAGGAATTGATGTATTTAGCTTAATTAACTTACAAGCTCAATGGATGCCAACTGTTTCTTACCCCAAAGATTAACTTTGAATTATGATTTTGAGTTCTTGTAGTTATTTAATGCTTCACAGGTATGGGAATGGGAGTAGCAGAAAATATTTGTGATTTATTGATTGGACAGAATGCACAATGCGACATATGTATTCTATAATGCAAAGAAATAAGGCCCAGAGTGATTTAATGAGTAATAATGAATATGTGTGGAGGACCGTGTTACAGGATGGTCTCCATCAGCTACAAAAGTGTTAAATATTCTGATACATCCTATCATAATCATTGCTGTAGTGACAATTATCTTGCTTATTTGGACTTGTTACTTATGTTATATTCGTAGTAATTTTGCTATGGTACCAATATCATACAAATCGTATTTACAATAATCAAAGGACCGAATGTAGTGATAGTATAATATGTTGATTATTGTCACTCCATTTTGTATGCTATTTCATGTAATGTATGTCATTTTATACTCCATTTTGTATTGTGTGACTCCATTTTACATGCTGCTTCATTTAATTGGTGTTTTGCTCTTTAGATAGCCTCATTATTATGTTTTGCTTCAGACAGTGTATTTTGCTGACTTGAAGGTCATATTATCAGGCAACCTGTTTTTGCAGTTTTGTTTAAACTTCTGCTTAGCTCATAGTGTTCTAAGCACCGGCCAGTGTTTGGAGCACAGTGACCTAGCAGGTGTGAGGAATTCTGGAGCAGTCCTTATCGTGTGAATTCGTAACATCCTGGGAGCCCGGCCAGCTTCTAGAATGTGGGAAAATAACACTATAAAGGCTGCACGGTTATTTTTAACATAGAATAAGATATAAATGTAGCTTTCTCAATGCCTGGTTGGAAGCCTCATCTGCAGGGTGGACGCATCGCTGTGGAACTTTCTCCCGGTTCAAAACTCCTGGCCAGGCTGTGAGATGATTTAGGGGCTTCCCCAGCTACTGGGAAAAGGCTTGGATGATGCTTTATTGAATCGGTGATGTATCATGTTTTGCTTAATTGAAGTATATATTAATGCTGATAGTAATATTGCTAATGAATGAATGCTAAAGTGTAATCATTAATGCTGATAGTGACATTGCTGTTACATGAAGTGTAATTATCTTTGGCTTGCAATAAGATGTGCTGATGTGTAATGCCAAGTGTGATTATTCCTTTGTGACTCTTCGATTAGGCAAGACAAGTACTCATGACTCCAGCAAATAATAATTTCTTCACCACTGGCAGGGCTGAGCCTGAATTTCACCAGCCTCCTCACATATTTATATGGTAAACAACAGAGTGGTACCATACCAGGCAGCTGCTCCCAGAACCCACACGAACTCACAGCGGACTCGGGTAGTGAAATGGCAGCTTCCACGTCACAGGCGGACCGAGCGCGATTCAGCAGATTCTCCAGTCCTCTCAGGTGAAGCCTGGTAGGTAGCTGGGGCAGGCACCAGCCTCCTCTGACCACATGCTGGCGGATTTAGTCCACAGGCTCGAACAGGAAAAATGGCCACCTCAGGCCTTTCACGCGCTTCTCGCATGAACACTCCACCAGCACAGAAGCACAGAGCTCCTTTCTTCTCCTCAGCCGCAACGCATCTGCCCCTTCTCAGCATGGGGCTTCATAACTGGGCGCCACCCGATTCTATTGGCTGCATACCTGTCACTCAACTTCAATTTTTCCCTCAGTGGTGCAAAAGCCCATAGCCCATAATGTCTTTTCCCAACTTACAAGCAGTTCCCATTGGTCAGACAGTTCTCCAGAGTCCCAGGTACTGATTGGTCCAATTCAGCAGTTCTGACCAAATGGAGGAGACAATCGAAACAGTCTTTACTGCAAAAGGAAGGCAGGTTAGAACAACTACATTATCATTATTATCTTACATTATTTCCAACAAACAATCACATCCCCAGCAGATCTCCCTCTGCACCACTAGCGATGGCAGAGGAGCTATTTTTCAGCGTTCGGGCGGGACTCGGGCATACAACCACACAGCCCCCATTTCAGTTAATTACGACTGCAATAGGCAGTCCTTAAAGAGACAGAATACGGAGGCTTTAAAAGCGCCCACTGGCTACCCATTTAAATGGCTTTATGCTGATCACCAACCAGGCATGGAGCATGGAAACAAGCTCCGGGAAAGCTTTTAGGAACCCCCATTTGCAAGGGGGTTACAATAAGATTTATTAAACAAGATCATCCCTTTTTAAATCCATGCTGTTTATGGTCAATCAGCCCCAATTTTGTAGTTTCATCCTCAAATCTTAGTTTGATAACGGTCTCTAAGATCTTATAGGGAACAGATGTGAGACTTATCGGTCTATAATTTACTGGCAGTGATGTATTACCCTTTTTAAATATTGGACATACAATTGCTGTTTTCTATGCATGTGGAATTTCACTGTTTAATATAGATTTGTTAAATAATATGGATAATGGTTTACTAACACTGGATGCTAGTTTTTTAGGTATTTAGGATTAATACCATCTGTACCAGGAAGCATGTAGTTTAAGCTTATTGATGGCCTCTAATATTTAATTGTTGTAAAAGATTTTGATATTACCTCAATTAATATTGTCATTAGTATTTATGGTTTCCTTACTATTGAGTACTGTGGAAAATAATTATTCAGAACCATTGCCTTTTCAATAGGGCCATTAATAATGTTACCATTAACGGTTAAAGAAGAGAATGAATTTTTGCCTTTACTTAAATGGTTAACATATGAAAAGAAGGCTTTATTATTACCTTTTTCCAAGGAAATTCTGAATTCTGTGTTTCCTTCTTAATTAATGTTTTGGTAATTTTAACCTCCTTCTTGTAGACTGAGTACAATTTCTGGGTCTTATGTTTTTATATCTAATAAATGCTTTTTTTTTTTTTTATTTGTGCTTTGTGTCCTCAGTTTTTATGATAATGTTTTTAATGGTCAACCAGCATTCCTCAATGGTAAGGTTCCCTAGAATGCTATCCCAATCAATTGAATTTAATATATTTTGGATTGCTATGTAATTTGCTTTATTATAATTTGTTTGTAGTTATAGGAGTTCTATTTATTATTCAAGTATTGGTTAGGGTACGGAGAATCGTAGAGAATCGTATTGTGATCACTATTGCCTAGAGGAGGTTTTATAGTTATATCAGATATAATATTCGTGAGGTTAGTTGGGACTAGGTCCAAGATCCTGTCTGCTCTGGTAGGTTTATTAATCAGTTGCTCTAGTCCTACTAAGATCATAGAATCTAGAAAATCTTGTTCATGTCTATTTAAATAGTATGGTTAATCCATTTATACCTAGAAAATCGAAATCTCCAAGGACCATGACATTGATTTTTTCAGTAGCTTCCATTATTTCTTTTATAAGTAAATTATTATAGGTTATTGAACTAGAAGGTGATCTATAGCAGTAACCTGTTAAAACCATCAGGGTTGGAGACACTTTGATTTTAACCGAACTGTTTCTATTCATTCTTCAGAGTTTGCAGTTGGAAATTTCAAAACATTGGTATATTTTATTAACATATAGACATACGCCTCCACCTTTTTATTACTTCTGTTTTGATAATATAGATTAAAGTTGTCAGTTTCTCTGCACCACAGGAGGGTTCATCCCTCATGTTTCAGACACGAAATAATATCAATGACATCATGATTAATCAGTAGTTCTAACTCAGCTTTTTTTAGGCTATTGAGACTGCAAGCATTTGTTACTAAAATTAGAGGTTTATGCTTTTCATCCCTAGTCTCCCAAGTGCATACTATGTTCCCTTGCCCCCTTTTTGCTAGTTTGAGGTCCTAGTGATGTATTGATCACTTTTTTACTCAGATAACTGCTTCCCTTCTTATTCAAGTGTAAACCATCCCAACAAAATGATTTGTAGTCAGTTGCTATTGATTCCCAGTGTGTCAAACATCACAAGTTATTTTCTAAAGACCATTTTCACAACCTTTCATTTATTTCCTTTATTTTGTAATTTTTTCTGCTGATTAAATTTTGGAATGGGTAACATTTTGGGATAGCATACCTCGGCACCATGTTTTTTCAGTTTAGCATTTAAAAGTTCAAATTCCCTCTTAATTTGGTGAGTACTGCAAGTGTTTCTATTATTCATGCCAGCATGAATAATGACAAGTGGATTTAATCCTGCTGATTTTAAAACTACGTCAATTTGTTTTGTAATCTCAGATATCTTAGCACCTCTATAACTGCTACATGTACAATTAACTTTATCTTTTTTACACACAGGTATTGTAGAGTCACGGTATTTAAAGCAGCAGTGCAATAAAAATGGGTTAAATTTGACCCCACCTTTTTTCTTTCTAATTGATGCCAGATGTCTTCCAGTTTATTTTGGTGGTGAAAGTTTAAGTTTTCATTATCATTTAACAATTTTATGAACGTTTTAAAGTAATTATTTCTCAAGAAAAAAAGATGGCCATTTCATTTTTGCATTGAAATAATACTGAAGACCCGAGGAGGATAAGAGTACAGACAAAAAAATGCAAATGTACAGTACACAGCATAGGAAGCATCCAGAAAACCCAAATCAACAGTTCTGCCTATATTTTTTAATAACCATCACAGAAAATTAGCTTTTTGGAATAACTTTTTTTGTTACACTGCTGCTTTAATGTTCAAATCACCAAGAACATATACTTGTCTAATATCAGTCTCATTTGCACTAATCGGATTCTAAATTTGAATTTCACCATGATCATTTGCTTGCTGGTTGATATTTGTATCGGGGGGTGAATCTTCAGCTACTGAGTCAATTTCATCCGGATTTGTTACATTAATTAACCCGTTGTCACCTGGTAATTGGATATTAGTTAACATACTGTAGCAATAGATGATGAATTAGTGCTAGTACTAGGTTGCACATTTGGGTCAGAAGCATTTTGATAAGAGGTTACTAAATTAGTTGAGTCCATAATTGTAGTGCTAATGCCAGGTTGCACATTGGGGTCAACAGCATTTTGATAAGTGTTTACTAAGTTAGTTTTATCTGCAATTGATTAGACACTGTTTTTGGTCCCATAACTATTTGGCATGGTATCTGGTGCTTCTGAGCTAGAGGATTCATCATTTGTTTTGTCATGGTGATCTAAAACTGAGGACCTATTAAATAAATGTATCTCCATGTTATTTATTGGGGTCAGTATTTGATTTGCACATCTTTTCCTAAGCTGACAAGTGACCAAACACCAATCATTATCTAACAAATTCTGTTCATCTGTTTTTTTCTTTTGATTGGTTTAGGTTTATTTGAAAGTGAGATTGGAAGGCTCAATTGTTGTTCCATTTCACTTTATGATTTTTCCAAGTTATCAAGTTCTGAACACAAGTTATTCATTTCCATATGTAATTTGTTATTTAGGTCACACTTCTCACATATAAATTCTCCTTTTATTTTGTCATTTGTACTAATTATAAGATGCAATACATGCTGCATGATGTACATTTATAGACCAAATCACCATCCAGTGTAACAATAGTGCCAGTCATTTTTATGTTTGCTTGCACGCATGTGCAAGAAACATAGTGCCGTCATCTGAGTTTTTCAGAGGTGTGTCAGCATCTTCCAGTTCAGTCAGTGTGTTTGCAGGCGTGGTCACAGTTCTCCAATCACTGCTGAAGCTGTCTATGACAGCAGTTGAAAATGCAGTGGCATACAGTTGAAAGAGGGAGCTATGCTTCAGTGAGCAGCTCCCCCCCCCCACACACACACAGATCAACTGTGTCGGTTGCCTGATAGGATGGTGTAGTCTTGTCTAGCTTAGAGACAAGCCACACATCATTACTTTAATAAACTGTTCCCTGCCAAAGCAGGACCACCAAAATGTGTGGGTGCCTAACAGTCCTTAAACACGCCAGCTCTCAAAGCACACTTTCATGGACTCCATGGGTTCTAATCCTCAGAAAAAAATACCTCAGCATTTGATGTGAAAACTCAGACTTAGTTGTATGTGTAATTCCAAGCATTTTCTCTATTAGACTCTGTCAATGTGAACTCCTGCTTCTAAAACCTATGCAAACGAACTTGAGCGTACTGTATTACCTGCAGCTGAAGCAAAGAACTGCCAGAATGCAAAAGGAGAACATACTGCTATGCATTTCAGCAGCACGTGGGGAGGTTTTCATGACTGAAGCACTTTAATGCGCCTTTTAGTGCTGTCATATACACACCCTGTGTGGTAATCTACCAAACTGCACACTTAGTCTGTAATGTAGCTTCAAAATATTTTTTTTCTGAATTGCCGTGAGCTGGCATTTAGATAGAATCACACAGCTCTTTCTCAGATCAGATGCTCAATGAAGTCACATCACCTTGTGACCCTAAACATCTTAGGGTTGGACATGTGCCCTAACAAAATAGCGAAAACTAGGTATGAAAAGAAAACACAAATTCAACCGTAGCTCACAAGCAGATCCACCCTTTCTCTGGTGAATCTGAAGCTGCCTAACAGCCCACCCCTTGGTGTTTGCATTGCCCACCCGTCACAACATATGGCTCACTTGAGGTGCTGTTGCATTTTATTTCATAATTTCCTGATCCCGTTACTGCCATCATACTGATACAGTAATACTTTTATGGCTCAAAACTGCTTGACATTAGCTGAATTATAAATGGCATCCCTGTTTGACGCTGTGGTGCAGAATATGGTGGTGCTCAAATTTTAAGCCAAGTATTACATGCAGATATGTTATTGACTCATGTCACTTACCATTTTATACATCTATTGATTTTTCAATTCACTTTTGCTCAAATGTTGAGTGGGGATTCTGGTGTCACAATTCAGTTTAGCAACGTGCTAACATCTTAGTGCAGATGCTAAGTAACTGTTTTAAAATGCTGAAAAAGTTAACAGCCGATGAAAGTGCATGAACTTCTTTCTTCCGTGTCTGAGCTGTAGTGGTGTTATTGGCAAGTGCATGTCCTTTGCTCCAGATCTATCAGTGAGATGTCTATTCTGTGCAATGGACAGTGGCTGAATGTTATCAGCTGACAATTTTCATTTCATTATCAACAGATAAATATTCAGGGCTTTGCAAATGCAACTTTGCTGGTAGCACAGTTTCATGCCCCAAGTGTCTCATCAGTTAGTGGTTATATCTTAACCGATGATCACAAAAGTATGAAAAAAGATTTGCTACTGAGTAATGTAAATACCAATCCACCTAAGCACCTTTGAGGCTGCAAACATAATTTGAACATATAGGATTCTGGACGGTGTATCACTCGTGGCACAGCAATGGTTAATAAGTTTAAGCACATTCTCAGGACATTGTTTCACTTGCCCCTCTCCCACTACGATCCTGGTCACCTGAAATAAACCTGACATTTTAGTATCTGTTTTACATCTTGGCTCAGTTAGGCAATCAGAGCTGAAGAACATAAGTGGACATATAAATGGGGCCTATAAAGAGAATGCCATGGGTGCTTGTGCCTTAGTCAGCTGAGCAACATCAGCCTGAAGTTCAGGAAGGGCTTACTGTCTACCACTTTATTCCACCCCATGTACCTGTACCATTTCATCCTCCACTTGCCTTAGTCAGCTCTTTCTACATCATCCTGAAGCTCAGTAGGAGCTTACTGTCTACCACTTGTTCACCCCTCCCCATGTACCGCTGTGCTACATCAGCCTGAAGCTCTGGTAGGGCTTACTGTCTACCACTTTGTTCACCCCCCCATGTACCTGCACCATTTCACATCCTCCCTTGATCTACAGTGAGTGGATCCCTCATTCATATGTCACATATGCATGCACAAAAATAAAAAAAAAACTGTCTTCAAAAAATTAAGATACATTTATTATGTTTGTTATGTTTGCTTGCACGCATGTGCAAGAAACATACTGCCATCATCTGAGATTTGGAAGTGTATCAACTCTTCCAATTCAATCAGTGTGTTGTGGCGGTAGGGCCCTGTGGCCAAGCATGATGGAGCTGTGATGATAAGCTCCAATGCAGTGCATAGATTCAAAGGGGGAGCTTACGCTTCAGTGAGTGTTGATAAGATATTGTTGCTCCGCGCAGCTCCCACACACACACACACACACACACACACACACACACACACACAGGCGTGTGCGCTCTGCACACACACTTTATAGCTAACGGGGTGCCCAATCCCTCGACACTGTGCTGCGCCCCACCCCCAAAGCCTTTCAATGCCATGCCGGGTGACCATCCCAGCATGGCACCTGATATAGCCGGGGTGCCAATCCCCACTAGCTCCACTGTCGTCCCCCAAGTACTGGGTGCCGCTGGGAGCCACCCCAGTGTGGCAATCGATGCTTTGGGCCACGGGATGCCCAATCCCCATTGGCTGAATGGCCCTCAATATTCTTTGTGCCATGCTGGGAGTCCACCCCAGCATGGCAACGTCCCGCCATCATCATTGGAAACAAAAGAACACCTGTAAAGAAAAATGGTCCCACATAGTCTCTGGCCCCTCTCCACAACCCGCACTCCACTCCGCCGCACTCCTCCCACCCCTCACCCCATATTACCTCCGACCTCGCGCGACGATCTTCAGTGGACCGGGAACACTTCTGCACTCTTCAAAGTCGACTGCCAACTGAGGAAATGCCGTAAGCTGTATAATGGGCTAGATAGGGTTTTCAACTTTGTTGCATATCTCATGTATTTTTGAATTTTGCACCAAATTTCCAACATGAGGTTTTAGGACCCTTCTCATGAATGATGTCACTGTCATGGCATTATTCGAGCCGAAGGATGATTTCACTGTCACTGCACGAAATCACCTTTGAGACTGATTAACGAAATGACACTGCCAGTGTTCATAAAGTGGGCTATCAAGAAGCCTATTTTGAAAATTTGTTGAAAATTTCAAACAATGACTGTTTTACGAGCGGCATTACAGGTTCCTATGTATGCTCGAAGTTCATATTTTCAATTTTTCACTCCAGATTTTCAACATTGCCATTTTACCACACCTTCTTATAAGCAGTACAGCTGTCATTTTTCACATCTCACACAAAATGTGTTTCCGCCCATGTAGTGCACAATGGCGCAGTCAATGTACAAAATCAATGTACGGGACAAATTAAGAAAATCACAGTGACACTGTTCATGAGCAGAGGTCTTAAAATGGCGATGTTGAAAATTTGGTGAAAACATTCCTAAAAATGACTGTTTTACAAGTGTGAGTTGCACAGTTCCTACGCATGCTCATCACTGTGCAAATTTAATATTTTCACTCCAGATTTTCAACATTGCCATTTTATTACATTTCCTTATGAACAGTACAGCTGCCATTTTTCATATGTCGCTCAAAATGTGTTTTTGCACATGTAGCATAATGGTGCTGTTGGTGTGTGAAAGCAATGTTTGGGACAAATTAAGAAAATCACAGTTACACTGTTTATGAGCAGAGGTCTTAAAATGGCTATGTTGAAAATTTGGTGACAAAAGCGTAAAATGACTGTGTTACAAGTGAGCATTGCGCGGTTTTCACGTACCATCAGAAGTTCATGACTTTGTAATATTTAAGTCCAGATTTTCACCAGTACCATTTTTCCACACTGTCTTATTTATAGTACAGCTGTCATTTTCACAACATGGCAAGTGTGTTTTCACACTTTCAGTGCAAACTTGCGCAGTCGCTGTGGAAATCATTGTTGGGACAGATGAAGAAAATCACAGTGACACTGTTCATGATCGGAGGCACCAAAATGCCTGAGTTGACAATCTGCTGTAAAAAATCCCCAACCTAATTATATCACGGGTGTGCATTGCACAGTTTCTATGTACGCTCATGACTTCACCATTTTTTTAAATATTTTTACTGCAGATTTGCAACATTGCCATTTTTTACACCTCCCCATGAACAGTACAGCTGTCATTTTTTACATCCTGTTCGGAATGTTTTTGCACCTGTGGTGCTAAATGCCGTAGTCGCTGTGCATAAGCAGCTTTCAGCTAAGAAACTGATATTCCCCCTGTTCATGAGGTGGGGTCACAAAAAAACCATGTTGAACATTTGGAGTGAAAATACCAATGAATGCCTGAGGTATTAGGGTTTCCAACCATAACGCCCAACCCTGTAGAGAATGACAGGCATCGGGGTGTGACTTGGGATTCTTGCCTGTAATGCTCATACCATTCCATACCCTGCAGCCAGTGAGAAGCATTGAGGTACACCTTGGACTCTTCAGCCCCAAAGTTCACCCCATTCTCCTATATTGCACCCATTCCACTGTATTTCCTAATGGAATGGGGTGTGCATAAGGACCAAAGACCCCAAGGAACACCATGACACTTGCCAGTGTCTACAGGGTGGGGTGTACTGAAATGGCGTGGCCGTTATGCCTGACGACACAAAGGCACACCCCAATGCCTGTCACTCTCTGCAGGATGGTGGTGGGGTTGGCTTCAGTTCAATACTTCACTGCCATTCCTATTACGCAGCTCAGTAACTTCTACACTACCACTGCCAATGCCAGCAAGCAAACATTTGGCATTGACAAATGCTTGTTTGAAATAGTAATACTAACATACTAAAATGCCAGCAGAATAGGCCTAACAGTCTTTCATGTCTGCTCATTTGGTCAGCCCCTACCCTGGGAGCTGACCTTGTTGCCTCCCTTGCCCTCTCTGGCTTCTCCCTTCCCAGTTCCGGATATTCTCGCTGCACTGGATTTTACTTCCAGAACCTTTCCCCTGTACCTGTCCTACCCTTCTTGAACCCTTCACTGTCTCTGCCTCCACCAGCCCCCGGGCAGTGCATTCCATGGCTCCACCACCCTCTCAGTGAAGTAGCACCTCCTCCTTTCTCCCCTGAATCTCCCCCTCCAGCTTCCACCCAAGCCCTCTAGCTGCCCCCTCCTTCCTTCGAAGCACCCTGACTGCTCCTCCCCTATTTACCCCTTTCATGTACCTGAAAACCTCTATCATGTCCTCCCAGTCCCTTCTCTCTTCCAATGTGTACATATTTAGCTCTTCAGCCTCTCCCCATAGGTCATGTCCCCAAGCCCCAAATCATTTTGTTTGCCCTCCTCTGGACCATCTCCAGGAGTTCAATGTCCCTCTTTAAGTGTGACCTCCAAAACTGCATGCAGTACTTGAGGTGCGGCCTCACCAAGCAGTTATACAGAGGGAGTATTACTTCCATCCTTCTGGAGGTGATCCCCCTAGTGATGCATCCCAGCATCCTGTTGGCCTTGGCCACTGCCCTCCTACAAGTCTCTGAGTTGTTCATCTTGACATCCACCAGTACCCTCTGGTCCCTCTCAGCCATCAAGACTGTCAGCATCCCCCAGGTGTACACTTGGCCCTGGTTTCTGGCCCCAGGTGCATTACATTGCATTTTGTGCATTGAACCTCAGCTTCCACTTTCTAGACCATCTTCCAGAGCCTCCAGGTCCCCTGTGGGACCACCCTACCCTCCTCCCCATCCACCACTGCCCCAGTTTTGAGTTATCCACAAAGGCTCATCTCACTCTGATACCTGTCCTTATGTCCAGAGATGTGGGCGTTGAACGGAAGAGGCCCAAGGACTGATCCCTGTGGGACCCCACCAATGACCCTCCTTGGGGCTGAGACTATCCCACCAACTACGACCCTCTGGGTCTGATCCTGAAGCCAATTGCCTATCCATCTAATCATCTGGTTCCCCACCCCCATTTCTCCCAGCTTATCCAACAGGCCCCCATGAGGAACAGAGTCAAATGCCTTGCTGAAGTCTAGAAAGAGGACATCCACTGGTCTATCCAGGTTCAAGGCACTCATCACCCAGTCATAAAACTCCACAAGATTTGTCTGACATGATTTCCCCGAGATAAATCCATGCTGTCTATCATTCAGGCACCCTGACTTTTTCAGATCCCCCCCAGCCTCTCCTTGACAATGCCCTCCATCACCTTGCCCACCACCGATGTCAGGCTGATGGGCCTGTAGTTCCCTGCCACCTCCCTTGATCCCCTGTTGTGGATAGGCACTATATGAGCCACCTTCCAGTCCTGGGGCACCCATCCTGTCCTCAGAGAGATGATGAAAAGTTCCACCAGGGGTTTCGCTAGGATATCCACCAGTTCCTTCAGCACTCTGGGATGTAATTTATCCGGCCCCGGTGCTTTCTCCATCTTAAGGGACCTGAGGGCTTCCCTCACTCTCTCTGCTGTGATTTCCACCTCCACTACCTCATCCCCCTGCTTAGCCTTCCCCCCGCCTACCAGTGATGCCTCCCCCAATGAGTCAAGGTTTATATCTATAAAATTTGTTATCACACAGGCAAGTTAATGCTGTATTTATTCATTTTCTATACCTCAAAGGCACCAATATAGCAAAGCTTCATTTACTTGCAATCTATGGTCTTAGATCCCATAGATCATACCAGAACCACACGCTTGCCTTACTCACTTGGGGGTGAGTTTTAATAGCACCTGCAACTAGGAAGTGAGCCAATCACATGATTGTCGGCTCATGTTTTAGAGTTAAAACTCCTGCAGTACCAATTTAAAAATAAGAGAGCTCCCTAGTTTAGTATTTACCCCCTTCTTACCCTGTTCTCAGTAGCTAGAAAATTAAGGTACAATGCAGTGGAAATGTAGGTGCTGTAGTCCCTGTAGTTAGAGCATAAACTACAGCTCCCAGTGTTCCCTGCTCAGCACAATCCCTGCACAGTTTTCAATACACACTGCATGCTAGGCAATAAACTCAAGTTGTAAATATATCGTGCAGCCAAGTAGTATACAAGGACCTCTCCTATGAGGTTATAAATTACAAACAGGCACTCCACTCACTCAGGGGCAAGTTTAAATAGTGCCTGCAACTAGGAAGTGAGCCAATCACGATCGTCGGCTAACGTTTTAAAGTTACAACTTCTACAGTATCAATTTAAAAATAAGAGAGCTCCTTAGTCTAGTTATGTACCCCCTTCTTACCCTGTTCTTGGTAGCTAGAAAATTAAGGTACAATGCAGTGGAAACGTATGGGCTGTAGTCCCTCCAGTTAGAGCATAAACTACAGCTCCCATCATTCCCTGCTCAGCACAGTTCCTGCACAGTTTTCAATACACATTGCATGCTAGGCAATAAACTCAAGATGTAAATATATAGTGCAGCCAAGTAGTATACAAGGACCTCTTCTATGAGGTTTTAAGTATATAGTGAAACTAAATCTGAAGTCACCAGGAACCAGTCCTTATCCACAACAATTTCTCTTAGATTGTTTGACATGCCCCCTGTGTCACTTACATAGGCTTTGCCACTATTAGTCACTTCTTTAGTATGAAAGTCAACATATTTGCTTAAATTCTCTGTAAGCAAACCAATACTACTAACTATGGGCATCCAGCTGGTTTAAAAGATTGTTATTAATCCCTGGTGATGTATATAATGTAGCCCTAACAGGGTGGTCTACAATTACGTAATCCATTTCATCCACTGTGATACAAGTATTTCTAAATGCAGCCATTATGCACAAGGCTGTGTCCCTTCTGAGATTACTAGTGGGGTCCTCCCTAAGCTTCACATAGATCTCTGTATCTCCAAGTTGTCTCAATATTTCTTGTTATAGTCGATAGTATAGATAATTGCCACGGACCCTCTGATGTCGGCTTTTTTATAGTAATTTCCTTATTGTTACTCAACTCCCTCAGGGACTGAACTTTTTGAGAATTACAGTTGACATACACATTTCAATTTACCATTCCTTTGTCAAAAATCTGTTTAAAGTCCCATTCACAGTTCTGTTTAAACAGAATCACAGTAGGGCTGACTGGTGGATTGAAAGTTGATTTCCCTCTAATTTGCAGTCATTGGTGTATCCGACCTGTTATTTTAGTAAAAAATGCCATAATATTTAACAACCTGATAAATCTTTGAATGCCGATAAAAGTTTCAAAATCATTAAGTGACCGCTGCTGCCACAATTCCTACCACCCTACCCCCAGCATCATGCCCCTCCCCCATGCAGCCTGCACCAAGTCTGACCAGTGAGAGGAAGAAAGGTGACCAACACAGGCCCCCTTCATGGCTGACTGCCTTCTTTCTGAACGAAAGCGCTTGCTCGCTTAGTAAAACCAGATGACCAGATGAATATTTGAGATAAGGTATTCTCACAGCACTAACTTCCCTACTACACTCTGCATATCCTGTTGAAAGTGATACTGCACAGTAGGAATCTGATGCATTTACTAGCTGACAAGCAAGTTTCTTCATACTGTATGTTTTCAGACCTACATGTAGCCTTTGGGTAGGTGATGATTCTAAAATACTGATACAGATAGTCATTTTTGTGCGTCCGTCTCAAATGAAGATGATGTCACAGTATGTAAAGACTAGACAATGGCTGAGTCAAACAGACTCTTCAAGGAATTCAGATTCCAGGTTCAAATCCCACTTTTTTCCTTGAATCTCTGAATGTAGGACTCCTGAGGAGCAGAACACAACTGAAAAAGAGAGATTTGGCAACTTCTGTTTGGCTCCCATCTGTCTTCTTTTTACTGTGTTGACTTTGTCTTTTGTCATCCATCAAGCAGGTGGCTTTAGGAGCAGGACTAACTTGTTCAGCATGATTTGCAAAGGCACTTTTTGTCCCTAGCCTCCACACTTGTGCCACTAGACTGACGCCACTCCTGCAGGGCTCACTGAGAGATCCTGAGCCTCTGATTGATCTCACTCTCCTCAGCCATCTTGAACCCCCGGAGCCCAGACTACTTGGAGAACTTTGGCTTTTCCCATCCACCACTCGGGTGGCTTCGGGGTTGGACTGTTCTCCTCTCTTGCACTACTTGGCTGGGTCTATGCAAGCAGCCCATCTGTGCGGTGGCCTGTCCGTGCAATGGACTATGTGCTATGGACATTAACTGAAGTCTGCACGGAGTCAGCCTGGTGTCTGAGGTCTGCAGCCACTCTGCTCCAATTCCCCTGGCTCAGCCTATTCACCTAAGCCACCACTACACGCAACCACAAAGCACCCCGTAAGGTACTGTACTGCATGGTGAACCTGACAGCTGTTTCTCCTCCCCTTGTCTACCTCAACTTGCTTTGCCTGGTAAATGGGTCTGCTGTGAATGAGGATGAAAAGCCTCCCCTGACCTGGGACACTGAGGGACACAGTTTTCACAAGCCCACAGACTCTGCCTACAGCTCAAGTTAACTGTATAGTCCTGCAGTAGTTACACTTGTCTGCACCTCCAGCCTCACCCAGCAGTTGCTTTGCAAATCCTTAAGTTACTGCAAGTAACTGCTTAGTTTTCTCTCCAGCCTTGCTTTTTGTTTGCTGTTCACATCCTATTTTTTGTGCTTGTTATCTATATTCTGATCAAAACATTTCTGGGCTACTGGGCAAAGTTCACTAGCCATTGTTCATTATTCTGTATGACTCATATAGGCTTATCTATTGCATTACCAAATATCAGCATAGCTCACCATGCCTGGACTCTCAACCCATTGTTATGTTTGCGTGCACGCATGTGCAAGAAACATAGTGCCATCATCCAAGTTTTTGGGTGTGTCACCCCTCTTCCAATTCAGTCAGTGTGTTGGCAGGCGTGGCTCCAGTCCACCAAAGCATGCTGGAGCTGTCTATGACAGCTCAAAATCTGATGGCGTACAGTTGAAAAGGGGAGCTACGCTTCAGTGAGCAGCGATAAGATATCGCCTGCTCATCGCAGCTCCCCTACCACACACACACACACACACACACAAACACGCATGCATACTCGTGCTTCCCCTCCACACACACTGTATAGCTGGCGGGGTGCCCAATCCCCGTCGACTGTACTACGCTCCCCAAAGCCTTCCACATGCCGCTGGGTGCCCACCCCAGCGAGGCAAGTATCATTATAGCCGACGGTGGTTGCCCAGTCCCCGTCGGCTTCACGCCCCAGCCGTCCTTGTGCCATGTTGGGAGCCCACAGTGTGGCAAACGTCCATGGTCATCTTTTTTAAAAACAACCTGAAAAAGAAAACGGTCCCACGCAATCTCCCTGCCCCCCAACAACCGTACTCCACCCACTGCGCACCTAAACTCCCCACCCCTCACCCCATACTTACCTCCGGAGTTGGCGACGATCATCGGTGGACAGGAACACGTCTGCACTCTTCAAAGCCAACCGTGAACTGAGGAAATGCCGGTAAGCTGTATAATGGGTGTTTACTCACCTGGTAAAGGTGATTGTGTTGGTTGGCATCCATGGCACTCCAGACATTACCTCCATGGTTACAGCCCACCTGATAGGCTAATGATGCACATGACCCAGATCAGATTTCCAGTATATCCAGGTCCCAGGAACCCTGCTTCCAGTTTGAATTTTCCATAGCTGAAAGGAAGGATGTTAGTACCAGAAACAATACACACAATATAGACTAGTAAGGATGAGGTCTGCTACGACATGATGACAATAACAAGGCCGGAGGCCTGAGTTTATTCCCTATTATGTACACACTACCTTGAACCGTGGTTCGACTGATTTTTAGCAGTGGAATTGAATTCTGACGGACTGGTGTAAGGACCTCCCGATCTTACTGGTTGGACGCTCCGATCATTCCCGAGGGCGGGCCTTGGAGTGCCATGGATGTCAACCAACACAATCACCTTTACCAGGTGAGTAAACACCCATTGTGATTGGTTGGCATCCCATGGCACTCCAGACATTACCTCATGGGAGATAAGAAGCAGTTTAGACCTCCGGGTGGGATTCGGATGGATCGGAGGGTCCGGGAGATGGAGCCGCTGCCAGGACATGGGATGCGAAGGCTGGTCTGAAGTCCTGGAGTTGTTCCAGTCTGTAGTGCCTGGCGAAGGTATGTAGGGAGCTCCAGGTAGCCGCCCTGCAGATGTCCTCGGATGAAACCGATGCTCTCTCCGCCCAGGAGGTGGATACCGCTCTGGTGGAATGAGCTCTAATTCTCTGGGGTGGTGTCAATCACTTCGCCGTGTAAGCGTGGTGGACGGCCCTTCTGATCCACCCTGCGATGGTGGTTTTGGACGCTGCGAGCCCCTGTCTTCGGCCTTTCGTGACGATGAAGAGTCTCTCCATCTTACGGATGACCTGAGTTCTGGTCAGGTAGATAGAAAGGGCCGAACCCACGTCTAGTGAGTCAGGAGCGCCGCATTCGGCAGGAGTGGCTGCGCGAGGCAGGGTGGGTAGATCTATGGGTTGTTCTCTGTGGAACCTCGTCGGAACCTTCGGCTGGAAAGCCGGTACCGTCCGGAGCCTTACCCCTTCGGGGGTGAAGATGGTGTAGGGTGGAGCGCAAGACAGGGCGCCAAGCTCCCCTATCCGTCTGGCTGAACAGATGGCTACCAGAAAGGCAGTCTTCAGTCCTGCCCAGAACAGGTCTGAATCGGCGAGTGGTTCGTACGGTGCCATTCTTAGGGAGTCCAAAACTAGTGGTAGTTCCCATGGTGCAACGTTAGGACTGATCCTAGGTTGCATAAGGTCTACCGCCTCAAGAAGCGGATGGCGTCTGGATGGGCCCAGGCGGGTGCTTCGACTAGGCCTCTGGCCGCTCCGATGGCCGCTAGTTGCACCTTTAGAGAAGAAGGTGCCAGTCCCTTGTCCACTCCCTGCTGTAGGAACAGCAAAATGGTGGGGAGGTTGGCCTGTTCAGGTACTGAGCCTCGTTGGCGGCACCACTGTGTGAAGATGGCCCATTGTCTCTCGTAGGTGGATGTAGTGGAGGCTCGTCGAGATCAGAGAAGCGTGCCTATGACCGACTCTTGGTACCCGGTAGCAGTTAGTCGTTCCCTCTCAGGAGCCAGGCCGTGAACTTTAGGGTTCGAGGGGACGGGTGCAACACCGGGCCCTGCGTCAGCATGTCCGGACGGGATGGGATCTGGAGGGTGGCACGGGACATTTCTGTGATTGCCGTGAACCAAGCTCTGCGGGGCCAGTACGGGGCCACCAAGATGATGGAGGTCCGGGATTTTCGGATTTTCTCCAGAGCCTGTGGGATGAGGGGAATCGGGGTGAACACATACGCGTAGTCCTGAGACCATACCTGAGAGAGGGCATCCGTGCCTTGGGAGTGCGCGTCTCTGAACCGGGAGAAATAGTGGTCCACCTGGGCGTTGTCTCTTGATGCCATTAGGTCCATGGACACTGGACATGCCTCCTGGATCACCTGGAACAGATCCGGTGCAGGCGCCATTCTCCGGGGTGGATCTGCTGTCGGCTGAGCCAATCCGCTCTCACGTTCAGTTTTCCTGCCAGGTGTACTGCCCCAGGCATGATAGGTGCGTTTGTGCCCAGTTCATCACCTTTGCAGTGCTCGTGACATGGTCCTGCTCCTGGTACCTCCTGCTTCGCGATGTAAGCCACTGTCACGCGGGTTGTCTGACTTGATCAGGACCGACTGTCCCTGGATGATGTGTCGAATGCTCCTCAGGGCGTGGAACACCGCTCTCATTTCAGGACATTGATTGAGAGCTGTGACTCCACCAGGACCAGGGGCCCTGTGCTGATTTGTCCCCCAGACAGGCTCCCCAGCCGGATAGACTCGCGTCTGTCTCGATGGGGATCGGGTGCGGCACCACCAGGGGAACCCCCTTTGTCAGATTTCCCGGGGTGACCCACCAGTCCAGGGATGATCTTACTTCTGCGGGTAACTGGACCGCGTAGCGCAGGTTCCACTCGTTGGGTGCGCTGCAAGCCAGAATGAAGTTCTGGAGTGGACGCATGTGCCACCTGGCCTAGGGGATGAAGTCGATGCAGGAGGCCATGCATCCCAAGAGTCTCGCCACCTTCTCCACCGTGGTGTGGGGGTGTGACCTTAACTGTCCAGCCAGGCTGCGGAGGCTGCGGATCCGTGCCGGAGCCGGCCTCGCCCAACCCTCTACTGAGTTGATGATGGCTCCGAAGTGTTCGATCTGTTGAGTCAGGCGGAGAAGGCTCTTCTCTCTGTTCACCACCCAGCCGTGGTCCTCGAGTGCTCGCACCATGAGCTCGGTGTAACATGTGCCTGACCCTCGGATCGAGCAGGTATGAGCCAGTCGTCTAGGTACGGTACTATGTCTAGCCCCTGCTCCCTGAGTCTGGCTACCAGGGTGATGGATACCTTGGTGAAGACTCTGGGGGCCGAGGACAGGCCGAATGGGAGCTCCCGGTATTGAAAGTGGTGTCCCAGGATGTGAAAACGGAGGAATCTTCTGTGACTCTTGACGATGGGGATGTGTAGGTAGGCGTCCTTGAGATCTATGGATGTCAGGAAGTTGCCTACCCTGATGCCCTGAAGGGTGGATCGGACAGTCTCCATTTTGAACCGGCATGGGATCACGTATCGGTTCAGGCGTTTGAGGTCCAGGATGGGCCTTAGCTCCCCCGACTTCTTGGGAACCAGGAAGAAGATGGAGTACATGCCCTCCCCCTGCTCCTGGACCGGGATGGGTTGAATGGCCCTGTTCTGGATGAGATCTGCCAGAATACCCTGTACCTGGTGAGGTGAGGCTCTTCATCTGGAGACCGGGGACGAGACGAAGCGAGGGGGGACCAAAGGATGGTACAATTCTATGGTGTACCCCTTCGAGACCACGTCCCGGACCCACCTGTCTGACGTGGTGGATGCCCAGCGGTGAGCGAATAGGGCTAGCCATTGTCCGACAGGGGGGTACGAGCCTTGGTTGGGGGGATTCGGTGACACGGAGTCACTGTTTTCCCTGAATCCCCTTCCTCGACCTCCGGACTTTTGTCCCGGGGCGGAAGAGACGAGACTTAGCTGCTGAAGGTGTCGTGTGTGGGTAGGATGGTGATGCTCTACCCGAAAGGAGTGGTTCTGGGGATAGGAGTCCCTAGAGTTTGGGTCTTAGCCCAAGGGCGAAACCTCCATCTAGCGGAAGGTAGGTGTGAGGGTCTTGACCAGTTTTTAGGAGGTCCCTACCTCTTCTTTCTGTTTTAAGTAATTCTGGAGACCATCCCCGAATACATGGTCCCCTTAAGGGTAAGTTCTGCAGAAGAGCCTTGGATTCTGAATCAGTGCCCAGAGCTTGAGCCATAGAGCTCTGCGGGCCCGATTTATGATTGCGGACACCCTGGCCTGGGCGTGGGAGTCCACTGCCATGTCTGCCAGGTATTTGGCTGCGTCGGTGCAGTCTAAGAGTTCAGCCTCCCTGGACTTTGGACTCGCCTGTTCCTGAAGTTCCTCCAGCCAGCGTGTCTAGGCCGTGAGAGGTATAGATCGCCGCCGTCGCCACGTAGGCCATGGTGCCCTCAATTTCAAAGGTCCTCTTTAACATGTCCTCGATTCTTTTGTCTGTGGGGTCCTTGGGGGCTATGGTGCCCACATGGTAGCACCGTCTTCTTACTCAAGGCCACCACCTGTGGATCGATGGAGGCGCCTTGCACCAGGCGTCTGATTTGTGTATGAACGGATACATCTTGTGTAAGTTCCTTTGGTTTGGCATTCTGCCGGGTCTGTGGATTGCCATTCCGTGTGGATCAGTTCCTCAATGGCCGGGCAGACTGGGAAGGTCTCCGGGTGGTGGTCCTTAGCTGGATCATCGGGTCCAGCTTTGATTCCGCCTTCTCCCTTCCTGTTCCTCTGTGGACAGGCCCATGGTGGCCTATGATGACCTTCATAAGGCCGGGATTGTGTCGAACGACACAGTTTTGATGTCAGTGAGGGGCTGTCTGCTGGTCGATGTCCTCCATGTCGGACTCCACGCCATGATCCTCCTCCTCGTCCTCGTCGATTCTTCCTCTTTGTCCCTATCTTCCGGATTGCCATCAATGGGAATGCTGGAAGAGGTCCTCTGTGCCTGGTGGATT
The DNA here is from genome assembly GCA_016271365.2 of Neoceratodus forsteri. Lineage (NCBI taxonomy): Eukaryota > Metazoa > Chordata > Ceratodontiformes > Ceratodontidae > Neoceratodus > Neoceratodus forsteri. The sequence goes on from CM057459.1 coordinate 1,368,410,365, forward strand.
CTCTGGAAGGTCTCTCTGGTGGATGAGCTCTCGCTGGGCGGCGAGATCTGTTTTGGAGTAGGCGCCTCCAGCTTCTCCATGATCTTGAGCATGAAGTTCTGCTGACTCTCCATCATGGCGACAGCCACTTGTTGATTCTGTATCAACAGGGGCCCGGATCCACCCAGGTTGAAGTGCTGGGGCCTGGGAGGGAAGGTGTGTGGTTCTCTCCATTGAAGACAGCTCATCGTCAGAGACAGGCCGCAGAGAGGGCCTGGGGTTTGAGGGAGGCGTTGCATGTGGCACATTCCTTGCTTTGACCATCTGAAGATAAAGAGAAGGTCTGAGCGAGGAACGAGACTCAGAAAGCTATCCCCTAAGCCCCGTGGAACGGGGAGACTCCCTTTTCTGGCATCTCACCTGACTATCCCTCTCAGATGATTGCTACTCCGGGTAGGCCAGGGTCCGCTGTGGGAGGGACCGTGGCCACCGAGAGGGGATAGTTCACTAGAAGCCTGCCAGGGTTGCTATGGGAGGTACCCTAGCATGGACTCTGCGGTGTCCTCCTGGGAGTCGCTATGGAGAGGGACCCGAGGACTGTGGGTTTTTTCTCTCTTCTTTCTTCTTGGTCAGCCAAGCCCATAAAGGTCACTTGCCCAACAGACCTGTGGTTTAAAGGCTTGTTTGACCAGTCAATAACAGTAGTGAGCTTCCCTTTTAATTAGATGCATTCTGAAGTGGGCTGTGAGCCAGACCCAGCTCCTGTGGTGTGGGCCCCTGCCTAGGATCCACCTCCCTACAAGCCGTGGCACTGGGGAGGACGAGGGGAGCTCCCCTATGGGGCAAGGCATTGCCCTGCGATGTAGCCAGGTAGTGCCACGAGGCGTGGTTGGCCTCCGAGAAGGCCTATGGGAAGGATGGAAGGCCAGCGCGGGCGCCTGCCCCTCTGAGCGGCTCGAGGGAGGGGCAAGGCTGCAGTGTCGGTAAGCCTCCCGAGGTCCCGGGAGGCTGAGGTCTGTTGGCCCGCAGGCCAAAAAAGTAAAGAGGTTGTGGTGCGCGGCCACTATGCTCCTCCTAGAAGAGGAATAGACGCGCCAGCAGGGGAAAAAGGCCCAACGAGGTCTGGGGTTAGATCTGCGCCTCCGATTGGGGGCGCGAGTGTGGCGAGACACCGAGCAGTGACAGGGGCACGCTCCGGTCGTCTTCTCCCCTTCCCGTGGGGCCACGACTTGCCGGTGTCGGGGGGAAGGCCTCGGGGGGGGAGGCTTGGAGTAACCGTGAGTGCTGGGGAGAAAGAGGCGACTCACGTGTCGGGCCAGGCGTGTCTGGCGGTGTGTTTTAGCTGCAGAGTCGCGGGGAGAAGGCGACTCGCGGTGGTAGGCCAGGCGTGGGAGGCCTGGATTCTAGCGAGTGTTTTAGCCCGAGTCGCGGGAGAAGAGGCGACTCATGGTGGTAGGCCAGGCCTGGGAGGCTTGGATTAACCGGAGTGCGGGAGGAGGCGACTCATGGTTTTAGTAGGCCAGGCATGGGCCTGGGCAGATTCTGCCCCAAGGGCGAGCCCCAGCAGCGCTGGGAAACAGCGCCTCGTGCGTCGATCCTCTTAAGGGATAAGGGCCAGGGGAGCGCCACGGAGTCGCGGGGGAAAGAGGCGACTCGCGGTAGGAATCTTTATGGCTAGGGCCTGCAGGATGAGCCCTCCGGGCCGCGTGGACTCTGGCACAGAGGGCACGCTGCCTGAGAGGCCAGAAATGGGACATGTGGCCCAGAGCACCTGCTGGCTCGAGGAAAAACCTCCTGAGCGCCCAGAATAGCATGAAAACCGCTGGGGAGACAACAAACAGTAATACAAGATCAATAATCACAGTGAAATAATCCTTTAGGACTATGGGGCAGTAGGGCCCCAGACAGTATGAATAATAATTAAGGCAGCAACATGAAAGGCTTTTGATAAGATAAAACCAAAATACAGTTCCTACCTTAGAATTTTAAGGAGCAGACAGGGGTTCTCTGGATGCTGCTTGCCTAATCAGATGCACAAATTACAACTGGAGAGCAGGGTTCCTGGGACCTGGATATACTGGAAATCTGATCTGGGTCATGTGCATCATTAGCCTATCAGGTGGGCTGTAACCCATGAGGTAATGTCTGGAGTGCCATGGGATGCCAACCAATCACAATGGGATAGATAGGGGTTTTCAATTTTGTTGCATATCTCAGGCATTTTTGGAATTTTGCACCAAATTTTCATCACGGGTTTTGGGACACCTTCTCATGAATGATGTCACTGTCATGGCGTTCTAGGCCCCAAGGGTGATTTCACAGTCACTGCACAAAATCACCTTTCAGGCCCAATTAATGAAACGACACTGTCAGCATTCATAAGGTGGGCTCTCAAGAAGCCTATTTTGAAAATTTGGTGGAAAAATTCCAAAATGACTGTTTTACGAGTGTGCATTGCGCAGTTCCTACGCAGGCTCGTAAGTTCATGAATTTTCAATATTTTCACTCCAGATTTTCAACATTGCCATTTTACCACACCTTCTTATGAGTAGTACAGCTGTCATTTTTCACATCTCACCCAAAATGTGTTTCCGCCCATGTAGCGCACAATGGCACAGTCGGTGTGCGAAATCAATGTATGGGACACATTAAGAAAATCACAGTGACACTGTTCATGAGCAGAGGTCTTAAAATGGCTATGTTGAAAATTTGGTGAAAAAATCCCTAAAAATGACTGTTTTACGAGCCAGGGCGTGCAGTTCCTACGCACGCTCATAAGTTCACGAATTTTCAATATTTTCACTCCAGATTTTCAACATTGCCATTTTATAACACTTCCTTATGAACAGTATAGCTGCCATTTTTCACATGTTGCCCAAAATGTGTTTTTGCACATGTAGCGCACAATGGTGCAGTCAGTTTGCGAAAGCAATGTTTGGGACAGAGTAAGAAAATCACAGTTACACTTTTCATGAGTAGAGGTCTTAAAATGGCTATGTTGAAAATTTGGTGACAAAAGTCCATAAAATTACGAGTTAGCATTGTGCAGTTTCCACGCACCCTCGTAAGTTCATGACTTTGTAATATTTTCAGTCCAGATTTTCACCAGTGGCATTTTTCCACACTTCCTTATGAACAGTACAGCTGCCATTTTTCACAACATGGCCGAAATAAGTTTTCACACTTTCAGTGCAGAGATGCGTGGTCGCTGTGGGAAATCATTGTTCGGGACAGATAAAGTAAATCACAGTGACACCGTTCATGATCGGAGGTCCCAAAATGCCTCTGTTGACAATCTGCTGTAAGAAATCCCCAAACTAATTACATTATGGGTGTGCGTTGCACAGTTTCTATGCACGTTCGTGACTTCACCAGTTTTTTAATATTTTTACTACAGATTTGCAACATTGCCATTTTTTACACCTCCCCATGAACAGTACAGCTGTCATTTTTACATCCTGTTCAGAATGTGTTTGCACCTGTGGTGCTAAATGCGTAACCGCTGTGCATAAGCAGCTTTCGGCTAACAAACTGATATTCCCTGTTCATGAGGTGGGGTCACACAAAAACATGTTGAAAATTTGAGTGAAAAACAACGAATGCCTGAGGATTACGGTTTCCAACCATAACGCCCAACCCGTGAGAGAATGACATGCATCAGAGATGTGACTTGGGATTCTTGCCTGCAGTGCTCATACCATTCCACACCCTGCAGCCAGTGAGAAGCATTGAGGTATGCCTTGGACTCTTGACCCAAAGTTCACCCCATTCTCTATACACACCCATCTCACCGTATTTCCTGATGGAATGGGTTGCGCATAGGGCTAAAGACCCCAAGGCACACCGTGACACTTGTCAGTGTCTGCAGGGTAGGGTGTGGTGAAATGGTGGTCGTTATGCCTGATGACCCAAAGGCACACTCCAATGCCTGTCACTCTCTGCAGGGTGGTGGTGGGGTTGGCTTCAGTTCAATACTTCACTGCCATTCCTATTACACAGCTCTGTAACTTCTACACTACCACTGCCAATGCCAGCAAGCAAACATTCGGCATTGACAAATGCTTGTTTCAGTCTATGATACCAGCAGTAGTCATTGCACCGACTTATTCACAGCCTCAACATACTGTGTAACTGTTGCTCACCGGGATTAAGGTCACCAGGCATTGTTTTCAGCCTACAGTGCCACTACTCATGAATTGTGCTTGCTTCTGCATAGCCAACTCAAATCACTTCATAGCTCCCTGTTGCTTAAGCTCACCACCCATTGTATTCTGCCAACTGGTCCAGTACTAGTTGCTTTTCATTCTGCTTAGTCTAAGTAGGTTATTTTGTTTCTGGTCCTGCATACTGGGGACGAAATGGCTCATAGCCTCTTTCACCCACTCCATCATTTGCACTTACCTTCTGCTAATCTAGCTACAGTCCTCCTCACCATAATCTACACCCTAGCCTTCTGTTTTGCCTTTCTCTCCCTTCTATCCCTGTTCCCCCTCCTTACCACTTGGCTTACCCATTTACCTCTCATCCCTCATCCCCCTCTCCTACCTCCCTCCCCCCAACCTCGTCCATCTCTCCACTTCTTCCTACACCTCCCTCTTCCTCCTCTCCCACCCCATCCCTCCCCTCTTCTACCCTCCCTTACCCCACTAATCCACCCTGGACTGCTATATGCTCCATCCCTTAATCTTGAACCTCCACCACCCTACACCCCATTCATAAGGGCTGAAGTCTCACTTCATTCCCCTCTTCTCCTCCTTTTAGCTGGTGAGAACCTGACCCCGGCCCATCCTCTCCTCCTACTCTATCTAAAGACCTCAATTTCTTCCATGTCAATGCAGGGAATCTTCTCCTCAAGCTGAAATACCTTAAAGTTGGGTTCTCTCAGCATCATTAAAACCTGGTTGTCCTCCAGGATGAAAGGAGTAGAAGGGCCGGCTCTAAGTAAAGGGTGTGAAAACCAAAAACATGTAACAGCACAGCAGAAAAAAGATTTGTAGTTCTAGCCCACATAAGAACAATACATCACAAACAAGGAAAGCAGGAAACACAGCTCAGGATGAACATGGAGGAGCCAATATACAAGTATCGGGAGTAAAATGAAAACAAGAACTCTCAGCTCCACTCCAAAGAATTGTTAAATGCCATGAAATAGCAAACTATAAAATACATTTATTGGTAAACATATAGCTCCCCACCCAAAAAGCAAGGCATCTACGCAAGTTTTGCGTCATACTTGACACTTTTTGAAGACCTTCATGGTCTTGAAAAAGTGTCAAGCGCGACATGAAACTTGCGTAGACACCTTGTTTTTGTGTGTGGGGGTTCTATATGTTTACCAATAAATGTATTTTATAGTTTGCTATTTCATGACATTATAGCAGTTCTTTGGAATGGAGCAGATAGTTTTCATTTTCATTTACTACATCACAAGCATATGTGCAAAAATGTACAAATATTCTCTATTACACTTACACATAAAGATAACTAGGCAAATATGTAAGGTCTCCCACAGCCTGAAAAACCCAACAGTATTTAGTGCCCTGCATTGGCACTTTGTGAAGTGTAATAAAGAATATTTGTACATTTTTGCACATAAGCTTCTGTATTATTCTTACTTGGGCTAGGACTGCGAGCCTTTTTTCTGTTGCCCTCCGGGATACCCGACTCCAGGTTAGCTCTCCCTGACTTCCACCTCTAATGCCAGGACCATGGCAAGTGTGGTGGCAGGATAGCCATCTATGTCTATCAGACCCTCTCATGCTTTATCTCCCTCAGCGAGTCACTTACTTCGCCTCATGAACTCCTGTTAGCAAAGCCGTTCCTCCCTTCCACCCTCCCAATCTTTGTCAGCGTTGTCTATGTCTCCCCAAAGATCTCTCCCTTCTCCCTTGTCAACTCCCTCTCATCTCTCATCTCCCATGCTGCCTCCAGTGAGCTCTTCTTCCTCAGGGACTTCCATTTAAACTGACTCTCCCCTGTCTCCAAGCCTAATCTCCACAAAATTGAGCCCCTAAACCTTACCTAGTTAATTGTTTAACTCACCCAGTTCAATCTGCACCCCCATAACCACTCCCTTCTGAACTGGGTGCTCTTCTCCCACCCCCACTGCATCATTGCTGCTAGCATTCTACGTGACATCTTCAGTGACCATTGCTAAACCTACTGTGTTAGGAAAGTGCATCCTCCTCAAGCTGCCCCTAAATAACTTTGGTTCAGGCCTCTCATTATCCCCATCCTCCTGTTGGGTGACTAGCTAATATCTGACCCCATCTCCATTGCTTCTTATCTTAACAAATTCTTCACAACCTCTACTCTACCCTCTTGCTGATCTCCAGCTCCCATGATCCCATTTTCATCCCAATCCTCAGAAGGCTTCCTCTTCTCTCTAATGGTTTGGGTCCCAAACTCCTTCAAATCTCTGCACCAGTCATTGCCCTCCCATTCTCTCACCTTCTGAACTTCTTATGTTCCCTCAGTGCTGTCTCTCAGACCTAGAAAGTTGCCAAGGTTCTGCCCCTGCACAAAGGGGGCCATCCCTCCTCCTCCCCAGGTAACTACTGGCTAATTTCAGTCCTCCCCTCTCTTACTAAGCTTCAAGAATCCATAGCCTACTCAAGGCTTGCTGACTTTCTTTTCTCCTCTAATTTCCCCTCACTATTCAAGTTTTGCTTTAGGAAGAACCACTCCAACATCTCTTCCATGTTGTGTGTAAATAATTCTATCCTCTCTGGGATGGATCAGGGACACATCACTGCAGCCATTTTCATTGATCTAGCCAAAGCTTTTGTCTTGGTGTCCCACTGACTCCTACTGGATAAGCTGAACTCTGCTCGTCTGTCAGCTTCCCTGTGGGCTTCCACTCATACACTATGGACCATCAACAGTCAGTTCAAGTGGGTGGCGTTCTGTCCTCCTCCTCCCCATCCAAGCTGAGGTCCCACAGGCTCCATCCTGAGTCTGGTGCTATTCTCAGTTTACCTAAATAACCTAGCCTCGCTGAAGTCTCTTTGCACATTCACATGTATGCGGCTGAAGTCTCTTTACACATTCACATGTATGTGGATGACACAATCATCTACTCTTCTGGCTCATCATAGAAACACAGAAACATAGAACGTGATGACAGAAAAGACTAGGGGTCCATCAAATCTGCCCCCCAAAAGTTTCCTGGGACCTAGTGTCAATCCTGGGACAAATCCTTTACCTTTCAGCCCATCCCCCCCAACTCTGTACTGTGAGCGTAGCTTGCTTTTTGTACCCTTACTCCGTACTACCCATGTTTGAAACCCTCCACAGTCTCTGTGCCAGTGCCCATGGCCTCAGCAGGCAGACTGTTCCATGGCTGAATCACTCTTTCAGTAAAGTAGTAAGTTCATCAACCCCAGTTATTTAAGTCCCCCCCCCAGTGTGACTTCCATATTGTGCTGCACTGGTTCCAAGCCAACCAGCTTAGTGTTAAGACCAAAACACTGTGTCCATGACCTTCAGCTTGCTGCCAGAGCTGATAAGGCTATCATCTTCCCAGTCTTCTCCATCTTGGATGGTACCCTCTTTGAGGGCGTCCCTGACTTCAAGTACCCAGGGGTTTGGTTTGATAGAAAGCTTAATGTTTCTGTCCATATAGACAATTCTTGTCAAACTTCACCCCAAACTCAGTGCTTTACACATAAGGACTGCCTCTCCCTCCAGCTTCGCCAGGGAGGTGGTAACCAAGATGGTCCTCCTGGTTTTTGGCTATGCGGCAGTAGTGTATGGCACCACTCCCTTCTTTTCCCTTGCCAGATTGGACACCCTCTATAATGCCTTCTGTCACTTTGCCACCAACTCTCCACTCCACACTTATTGCTCATTACTGCTCTCTCTATTCCTCCCTTTTCATCCATCCTCTCCCTCTATGTCCCCAGTCCCCCTGTGCCTCCTTCATTGCTAAATACTGGTTTCCTTCCTCCCACCTCTCCTCCCTGCTCTCTCCCACCCTCTCTTGCTCTCATTCATTGTGCTTCAGGAAGTTCTTACCCCTTTGCCATTCCTCATAGTTGATCATGTGCTGAAAACAACTGCCTCTATTTACAAACTTACCTCTCTCTGGAATCTGCTTCTCTGTTCCCTTTGGTTCATCCCTTTCTCCAGGCCTTGATGCCTAATAAGGATTACTCCTGTCCCCCTGTATGCCACTCCCCTCTTGAATGTCCTTTCTCCCTCTCTGGTCCTCCTATGATTTTGACCCCTAGCCAGATCTCTAATCTCACAGGTGCATATTTTTCACAGTCACTTGTTTATTTTTATGTTTGCTTGTAGCATGTGCAAGAAACATGTTGCGGCAGCTTGCTGCAGAAGTAGGTTGGGAGGTAGCACTGTTGTGGCCAATGCCCCCGTGCCTTTTGGAGGATGGGCCCGCTTCCTTAATGTCGTGGCACGCTGCCTGAGACTAGTTCAGCCAGCATGCCACCACTTTGAAAGGTTTTAGCTGCTGCAATCAGGGAGCCCACCTCATCATTACAGTGTCAGTCATTCCAGCTGCAATGAGGGCCCATTATTTGAGGCGTACCTTGCCCTCCCCAGCCCAGTAATTTGCCAAAGGGGGAACCCACTCCCCGTCAGCACACTGTAACTCCCTCCCCCATTTGTTGTTTGCTGAGGGGGTGCCCAACACCCCTCGGCTTCATGCGCCCACCAACAGTCTTTCTTTGTTGTTGGGGCCCCAATCTCCATCGATTTCCAATCTGCCCCCCATTAAATTTGCTGACGGGATCCCACCGTCGTGGCATAATGCCCTCCTGATTTGTTGTGTGCTGATGGGGGTGCCCAACTCTGTCAGCTACAGACCCCCAAAACACTAGAGTGGCATGCTAGGAGCCCACTCAGCAAGCCAAATGTACCTGTAAATGGAAAACCACTCCATATGTCCATTGTGTTTTAGAAACCCTATAAAGAAAAGCGATCCTCGCTGTTTCGCACCCAACCCGCACCCACCCACCCACTGCTACCCCACCTCCCCACACCTCCCTCACCCCATACTTACCTCCGGAGGTCGGTGCAACGATCTTCGGTGGACCAGGAACATATCTGCACTCTTCAAAGCCGACTGCAAACTGAAGAAATGCTAGTAAGCCGTATAATGGAATAAATAGGGTTTTTTCAACTTTGGTGCATATCTCAGGCATTTCTGGAAATTTTGGCACCACATTTTCAACATGGGGTTATTGGGATCCCTCCTCATGAATTCAGCTACTGTCATGGTGTTATTTGGTCCCGAAAGGTGATTTTGCGGTCACTGCTTGGAATCACCTTTAGGGACCGATTAATGAAATGACAGTGCCAGTGTTCATGAGGTGGGCTCTCAAAAAGCCTATGTTGCAAATGTGGTGGAAAAAATCCAAAAAATGACTGTTTTAAGAGCTTGTGTTGCTCAGTTGCTACACAAGCTCGTAACTTCGTGAATCTGCAATATTTTCACTCCAGATTTTCAACATTGGCATTTTTCCACACCTCCTTCTGAACAGTACAGCTGTCATTTTTCACATCCTGGCCAAAATGTGTTTTCACACTTTCGGAGCAGAATAGCGTGGTCGCTGGGGGAAATCAGTGTTCGGGACACAGTAAGAAAATCACAGTGACAATCTTCATGAGCAGAGGTCCTAAAATGCCATTGTTGAAAATTTTGTGATGAAAGTCCATAAAATGACTGTGTTATGAGCATGCATTGCGCAGTTTCCACACACCCTTGTAACTTTGCAAATTAGTAATATTTTCACGCCACATTTTCAACACTGGCGTCTTTTCACACCTCCTTAAGAACAGTACAGCTGTCATTTTTCACATTCTGGCCGAAATGTGTTTTTGCACTACTGGCGCCAGAATAGCTCAGTCGCTTTGGGAAATCAGTGTTCGGGACAGATTAAGATCACAGCAATGCAGGCAGGGGCCCAGTACAAAAGGGAAGCCTGCAGCACTGGGAGAAATGGAAAGAGCGAGTGAGGGAGAGGGAGTGAGCAAGCTCAGCGGAGCTCTGTCAGGACTGCTGCGGATTTCTTTGTGGGCAGAAAGAGGCACCAATGCAGGCTGGAGCCCAGTACAAAAGGGCAGCCTGCAGTGCCAGGAGAAACAGAATGAGCACGTGAGAGAGGGGACGTGACCAAGCTCAATGGAGCTCTGTTGGGATTGCTGCAGGTTTCTTTGTGGGAAGAAAAGGCACCAACGGAGGCAGGAGCCCAGTACAAAAGGGCAACCTGCAGCGCCAGGAGAAACAGAACAAGTGAGTGAGAGAGGTGGAGTGAGTGACCTCAAAGTAGCTCTGTTGTGACAGCTGTGAACTTCTTTGTGGGCAGAAAAGGTGTCAAGCAGGCAGGATCCCAGTACAAAAGGGTAGTCTGTAGCACGGGAGAAGCGAGATAGCGAGGTGTAGAGAGGGGGCATGAACGAGCTCCAACGGAGCTCTGTCAGGACTGCTGCAAATTTCTTTGTGGACAGAAAAGGTACCAATACAGGCATGAACCCAGTACAATGAGCAGCTTGCAGTGCTGGGAGAAACAGAATGAGTGAGGAGAAAGGAGGAGTGAGCGAACTCAACTGAGCTGTCGGGACTGCTGCAGATTTCTTTGTGAGCAGAAAAAGGCACCAACACAAACAGGAGCCAGTACAAAAGGGGCAGCCTGCAGCACCGGGAGAAACAGAATGAGCGAGTGAGAGAGGGGGAGTGAGTGAGCTCAATGGAGCTCTGTCAGACTTTAGAGTTGCCCACCCTCCTGCCCAGCATCCTCTGTGGTCCTATATTACAGCAGGGTCCCTGAAGTGGAGACAAAGCAATGATTGGATACTTTTAGGATTGCTGCAATAATGCATATTTATTTGTTCTGTTTATTTCTCTAACTGAGCTGAGTAATACTTGCAGTGCAATAGGATTTCTAACTGGGCTAAGTGAAACTATATGAGAGCCGAGAACAAAAAGTATGGTAGCTGAGGGTGAAAACAGACAAGGAGGTTTTAGGATTGCTACAGTAATACAGTATCTAATGCATGAAATTTGAGACTGAATTAACGTAGATCGGCAAGGGAGCAGTAGGGGTACTAGTGTGGGGGACAGGAATTTGAGTAAATAGGGTCTAACAGTTGTAGTAGGATACAGAACCTGGGAGTAAGAGCCGTAACAATTGATGGGGACAAAATGGGCAGGTGCCACATGTCAATAGGGCAGGCATCTTTGGAAGGGTGGTGAGGTACAGGGTGTGGGTCCACCATGATCCTGGACTGGGCTTGGAGGATGGGGGTGGTCTGTAGATGACTGGCTAGTTTGAGGAGGAACTGTGGAGGTTAGGGAGGAGTCTAAGTGGCAGGGCAGATAGGCATGGTAGGCATCCTGGCTGGGAGGGACAGGGGATGGCAAAGGGGGATGGAGGAAGAATAACTAGGGAGTGAACCTGACCCCAGTATCAGTGGCACTAGCAGAAAACAGAGGAGAAGGGCGGGGGTGCCCGAGGTGAGGGGAGGGCCTCCTGATGGGGGAGGAAGAGACCACAAGGAGTACCAGGGGGGAGAGAGCAGATGGCTGTGAATAGGGAGGGGCTAGGGTTGAGACCAGGGGTGGCACAGAGGTGAACAAGTAGGAGGGGGGAACTGATAGGGGAAAGAGATGTAGGAGGGGTATCAACTAGGAATAGATTCGAATCTCTACTATGGGAGAGAGAGGGGGAGCAAGAACATATTGAAGGGGGAAAAGAAGCGTGGCATGAGAGGGATGGCAACAGGTAGGGGAAGAGATAGTGAGGATGAAAGGGTAGAAGGGGGATAGTAAGGAAGGAAGGAGGAGTGGTGACTGGAGGAGAGAAGGCTACGGGAAGGGGGAAGTATGGGAGGGGCATCACTATTGGGGTAAAAGAGAATGGGGGATCTAAATCGACAACAGCGGGGATAGAAGAGGGGCTGGAAATCAGCAGGGGAGATGGGGAGGTCGACATGGAACCCCAGCAGGAAGCAGTCAGACTATGAAGGGGTTCAAGGAGGATGGGAGAATTAAAGTAGAAAAAGGGTTGAGGTGGAAGTAGGGGTACAGATACAGAAGTCATAGAGGAGCAGCTGGTGGGGGTAAGGGGCAGGAAGAACTAATACTGAGGTGGCGGAAGAGGCATTAGAAGGAAGGCAGTAAGGATGGGGGTACTCATCCTGGGGATTCTATACTGAAAGGACTGAGATGAGGCAGCGGGGGAAAAGGCACAGCCATATTTGGGTTGAAGCTATTCCCAGATTAACTGCAGGAGGGGCAGGGCAGGCACTGCAAAAGTGTGCAGTGAGGGGAAGAAACCACATTTAGTGTTGCATGTGGGTACAAACAACTTGGCAGGGGGGATTGTGGAAGTAGTGAAGGGGAGGTTTGACTAGATGGGCAGGCAGTGTGAGGGGGTTGGGGAGTCTGTGGCATTCTTGGAGGTACTGCCAGTACCATGTGCAAGCATGGGGAAGAAGGGTAGGCTTGAGGAGTTCAACGAGTGGCTGAGTAATTGGTGCCCACCAAATCTTATGGGTTAGTGACTAACTGCAGTAGGGTCTGGGGGAATAGTGACTTGTACATGAGGGACAGGGTACACTTGAGAAGGAAGGGGAGGGGAAGGGAGTATTAAAGGCAGGATTAGAGGGGCATATCTCTACTAAGGTGGATTTAAACTAGTTGGGGGGAAAAGACTGAGGTTGGTAGAAAGGTCCAGACAGGGGAGTCTAATGAGCTCACCCCTCTAGATATAGGTAAAGGCAGAGTCGTAGTAACCTTGGGAGGGGGCGGGCAGAGTGGTCTGAGTGTAATACAGAAGGCACCACCACCTGAAAAGAATAAGGAGGAGAAACGGTGCGGAGTACCAGGAGGAGGGGCACAGGCCAAGGAGAAGAAGAGTGAGTGGAAGGAGGGGTATAGGTGGAAGGTGGTCTGACTAAATGGAAAGAGAACTGCTTACAGGGGAGAGTGCAGAGGGTGGTGGTTATGTGGGGTAGCTCTTGGTACCAAGAGCAGTGACAAGTGGGGTGCCACAGGGGTCAGAGCTGGGCCCAGTGCTATTTGGGCTCTTTATCTCCAGTATAGCACATGGACTGGGGAGCAGGGTTAGTCTGTTGACACATTATACCAAATTGGGGCAGGTGGTGAACGAAGAGGATGGATGGGAAAAACTGCAGGGGGACCTAACCAAACTAGAGACATGATCGGTAGAGTGGCAGCTAGGATTCAGTGCAAAGAAGTGTAAGATGATGCACTTCGGGGCTAAGAACCAGAAGAGAGACTATTGGCTGGGTATCACAGAGGAGGAGAAGGACCTAGGGGTGGTGGTAACTGGGAGCATGAACAACTCATCCCAGTGCAGGAAAGCAGTAGCGAAGGCAAACAGGATGATGGGATGCATCAAGGGGTTCTCAGCCAGGCACAGGGATTTGATCTCAACAGATCATTGGCCACACCACACCTAGAATACTGTGTGCAACATTGGAGGCTATACCTGAGGAGAAATATAAAGTTACTGGAGGAGGTGCAAAGGAGGGCAACAAAAATGTTAAAGGGGATGGAAGGAAAGGAATATGAAGTTAAGCTGATGAAGCTGAACATGTACACACTGAAGGAGAGCTGGGATGGGGAGATATGATTGAAGTGTTTAACTACCTAAGGGGGTAAATAAACCTAGCACTGAGGGGGTGTTTAAACTGAGGAGTGGAAGAGAGACGAGAGGGCACAGACTAAGGTTGGAAGGAGGATGTTTCAAGAGGGAAATGACGAGGCACTACTTCTCTGAGATGGTGGTGTCTAGTTGGAATGCACTGCCAGAGGGGGTGGTAACATGGGACAGTCAATAGCTTTAGGAGGGTGGGATAAAGAAAGAGTCAGGGGGCAGGGGCTGGGAAAAGCCGGGAGAAACTGAGGGGAGGAGGCTGGGGCAGCTGCAATCTAGGGTGCTAGCTGCACACTCAGACAGACTTATATAGACCGATGGTGTGTTCTGTTGGCAGATTCGTATGTTCTATGTGTATGTAAAATCACAGGACGCTGTTCATGAGCAGAGGTCCTAAAATGCCTATGTTGAAAATTTGGTGATAAATGTCCATAAAATGACTGTGTTACAAGCGTGCATTGTGCAGTTCCATACACCCTGTAACTTTGCAAATTTGTAGTATTTCATTCCAGATTTCAACACTGGCATTTTTACACACCTCCTTACGAGCAGTACAGCTGTAATTTTTCACATCCTGCTTAAAATATGCGTTTACACATCGGGCGTAGAATATCGCTGTTGCTGTGGGAAATCAATGTTCGGGACAGATTAAGACAATCATAGTGACAGTGTTCATGAGCAGAGGTCATGAAAATTTGGTGAAATAATTCCAATAAATGACTGTTACGCACATGTGTTGAGCAGTTTCCATGTACACTCGGAAGTTTGAACATTTTTAATATTTTCACTACAGATTTTCAACATTGCCATCTCTTCACACCTCCCTATGAATGGTACAGCTGTCATTCTTCATATCCTGCCAGATCTGTGTTTTCTTACATCTGGTATGCGATAGCATAGTCACTGTGGAAACTCAAATTTCGAGACACATTGACAAAATCACAGTGCCACTATTCATGAGAAGAGGTCCTAAATGCTTTCATGAGGTGGGGGCCCCAAAATGGCCATGTTGAACATTTGTACTGCAAATACCAAAAAATGCCCAGGGCGTTATGGTTTCTAACTATAACGTCCCACCCTTTACAGACTAACAGACATCAGGTGTGTGCCTTTGAATTGCTGACTGTAATGCTCATGCCATTGCAACCTCCCCCCCCCACCCCCAGCCACTGACAGGCATTGAGCTGTACCTTCGAGTCTTCAACCCCACAGTTCACCCCATTCTATATTGCACCCATTTCAGCATATGTCCTTATGGAGTGGAGTGACTGTAAAGCTGAACACCCCAAGGCACACCTCAACACATGTCGGTGTCTGCAGAATAGGGTGAGGTGACATAGCATGAACATCATGGGTGATGACCCAAATACTTAACCCGATGCCTGTCCACCTCTGCAGGGTGGAGGTGGGGTTGGCATGAACTTCAGTACTTCACTGCCATTCCTACTCTGCATCAGTCTAACTCCTGCATTTCCAATGCTAATACCAGCAAGCAAACATTCGACATAGACAAATGCCTGTTATTTTTGCAGCCATGTAAAGAACCCATGTACTGCTCTTTTTTCAAAGCAAGATTTCATGTTGTTGTTAGGTCAAGTGGAGAATCCCTACTTATTTCCACTTGCCTTGACTGCCAGTGTTCTTTGTATAATTGCACTTTTGATATTTGTTTTCATATCCGTACTCCTTTTCCCTCTTTCCCTGGCTTACACCTGGAAAGGAGCCTCGGCTCAGTGTGCCTTTCCCAATTATCAACATGTTCAATACAAAAATACTGGCTTCTTATAAAAACATTATTTTTCCCAACTGTTAAAGGTAGCTGTTGGAATTTTTAATGGCTTACTGCATTTAAAGGGACACTGTCAACCTGTTTTTCATCATATTATTTCCAGTGGAAATCCCGCATTTTATGATTGCTTACCCTCTCTAAAATTCACTGATGTTGCTGTTTGTTTTGTCTGTCTCCTTGTTTAGTAGAACTGAAATGCATGGCAATGTATATTTATAAGCAATCTTGTTTTTGTTTACAATCCTAGTTCTGTTCTTACTGCATGCTTCCTGCGCATAAGAAACACACCCAAACAGTTCAGTCACTCATAAGGCAGTAGCCTCCTTAACTCCCATTGTATCACGAGGGGCTAGACTGTTTTGTGAGTGTTCCTAAGTCCAGGAAAGATGCATTTGGAGCTGATCAAGGAATGTGAACTAACCTGTTTTGGTGTGATCACACCAGTATGTTGGACAGTCTGTTTTTTACTTTTCTAAAGAAGATATATGTCAGAATCAAACTGCCAGCTACATCAACAATCTTTACAGAATGTTAGCAATCATAAAATACGTTTTACGTTGCTTGCGCGTATGCGCAAGGAACGTCTTGGGAGAATGGGACACTTTGGAGGTGTGCCCCTCCTCTGCAATCCCCTGCTCCATTGAGCAGGCGTGGCGGTCCTGCACCAATCGGATGCGGTGTTGTGTATGACAGCGGTGGTCTTCTCTTCAAAGAAAACCACCTCTGTGTGCTTGCACTGCGTCATGCCGCCCCCAATCTTTGCTGCCACGCTGGGAGCCCACCCCAGCGTGGCAAACATCCAGCGACATCTGCCGACAGGGTGCCCAATTCCCTGTCGGCTCCACGCCCCCCCAGCCATCCTTCTGTCACGCTGGGAGCCCACCCCAGCGTGGCAAACATCCCACGTTGTCTTTTTCTTTTTTTAAACCTGTAAATTAAAAACGGTCCCACGGCGCTTCTCCCAGCTCCCCCTCCCACAACCCGCACCCACCCACTGCGCACCCTGCCTCCACACACCCCCTTCACCCCATACTTACCTCTGGAGCTCGGCGCGACAATCTTCGGTGGACCAGGAACACGTCTGCACTCTTCAAAGCCGACCGCGAACTGAGGAAATGCGGTAAGCTGCATAATGGGCTAGATAGGGGTTTTCAACTTTATTGCATATCTCAGGCATTTTTGGAATTTTTGCACCAAATTTTTCAACATGGGTTTTTGGGACCCCTTCTCATGAATGATGTCACTGTCATGGTGTTAGTCGGGCCGAAGGGTGATTTGCCAGTCACTGCGGGAAATCACCCTTCAAGCCAAATAATTCCATGACAGTGGCATCGATCATGAAAGAATCCAAACTCATGTTAAAATATGTGCAAAAATCAAAGCATAACTTTTCTGGCGTCGTTGCGCGGTTCCTATCAGAGCTCGTAAGTTCGCGAATTTTCAATATTTTCACTCCAGATTTTCAACATTGCCATTTTACCACACCTCCTTACGAGCAGTACAGCTGTCATTTTTCATATCCTGCAGAAAACGTGTTTCCGCCCATGTAGCGCACAATGTTGCAGTCGGTGTGCAAAATCAATGTATGGGACACATTAAGAAAATAACAGTGACACTGTTCATTAGCAGAGGTCTTAAAATGGCTATGTTGAAAATTTAGTGAAAAAATTCCTAAAAATGACTGTTTTACGAGCGTGCGTTGCGCAGTTCTACGCACGCTCGTAAGTTTGCGAATGTTCAATATATTCACTCCAGATTTTCAACATTGCCATTTTACCACACCTCCTTATGAGCAGTACAGCTGTCATTTTTCACATCCTGCCCAAAACGTGTTTCTGGCCCATGTAGCGCACAATGGCGCAGTCGGTGTGCGGAATCAATGTATGGGACACATTAAGAAAATCACAGTGACACTGTTCATGAGCAGAGGTCTTAAAATGGCTATGTTGAAAATTTGGTGAAAAAATTCCTTAAAATGACTGTTTTGCAAGCATGCGTTGCGCAGTTCCTACGCACGCTCGTAAGTTCGCGAATTTTCAATATTTGCACTCCAATGACTTCCAAATACTTAAACAGCACAGCAACATTTGGCATTGACAAATGCTTGTACTTCTTTGCCACTGATTTTTTTTAAGCCATGTCCAAGTGCCAAATACCACTGCAAATACCTGGAAGCGAACATTCGGCATTGACAAATGCTTGTTTAAACTAGGGACACTTTGAGACCTAAGGGGGTTGACAGTGTCCCTTTAATGTCTTCAGTTACTGAAGAATAAAACTGAAGTGAAATGAGATTTTCTTTCTTAGGCCTTGATGAGCTGGGTGGGTTTTCTAATGTTTTTGAAAAGAAATACATCTGAGACTTTTGCTTCTCTCTGAACCTTAAAAAAATACTGTAAATATATCGGCCCAGTTATGGAGACATGGAATCCAACTTAAAAAGAAACACTGCATCTCCTTCAAGTTGTCTTGGGTTCAAAATGGAAACTGCAATGAGTCATGCCTCTCAACTGTCCCTGATTTCCCAAAGCATCCCTGATTTTACATCAAACTGTTCCTTGTTTCCTCCTGACTTTGGTATTTCTGCCATTGACGAGTTGGAATTTGAATCATAAAGTACTGTCAGATATTATATGCAAGCCTAATTGTCCTTTGGAAAACATGTACCGTATATTCTTGCATATAAGCCAAGATTTTTGAACCAAAATCCGATCCCATAATTGGGGATCTCGGCTTATATGCGGGTCACGCTGACATCGCCAGTTACTCAATGAGCCCCCAGTCACTAATGATGTTTCCAGTCAGCACTATCCTTTCATGATGTAATCCCTAATTGTACAACCCTGGTATGTTTGCCAAGATGAGTGCTGTCAAGGGAAAACGTAATGCTTACGATGCAGCCATTTAGCTGTGAGTGGTGTAATAAACGGAGACTACAAACTACTCCACTGCAGCCTGGCACTTCTCTACAATGACAAGCAAGTGTGGGACTGGTAGAAACAGTGAAAGATACTCACAGAGATGTAAAAAAACAACAGATGCCTGCCGAAGGGAACTGGATGAGTGATGTGCCAATATCATGACTTTAGCATTCTGGTACCCGTATCTGTGTGGTATTGCATACTGTTTGCCTTTACCTCTAACACCAGCATTTATTCATGAGCTGCTATGAACTGTTGGTTGCACTTGGTTAGTTTGCACTTTAGAGTTACCGGTAAATTACAGTACATTATTTGTATAAATGCCAGCTAGGATTACTGCTATGAGCTCTTTTGATTTACTGTCTTGATTTGTTCCTTTTTCAGCTTTGCTACCCTGCTCCCACTTTTGTGAAGGGGAATCACATCTGCCCTCCTCCAGTCCTCGGGTACCACCCCATCCTGCCATGATTTGGGAGTGGGTCCCAAGATGACAGCCTGGGTAAAGAACTGGCTGGAGGATAGGACACAGAGAGTAATAGTAAACGGAGTCCACTCTGAAGAAAGGGGGGTTACTAGTGGGATACCGCAGGGTTCAGTATTAGGAACGGTCCTCTTCAATGTCTTTATAAGCGACATTGCAGAGGGACTGGAAGGAAAAGTATGTCTCTTTGCAGATGACACAAAGATCTGCAACAGAGTTGATGCACAAGGTGGGGTGGAAAGGATGAGAAGGGACTTGGCAAGGTTAGAGGAATGGTCAAATGTATGGCAGCTTAGATTCAATGCTAAGAAGTGCAAGGTAATGCACCTGGGAAACAAAAACCCAGGGGAAGAGCACGCAATGGGGGTGAGATACTAACAACAACAAAAATGGAAAGGGACCTGGGGGTAGTCATATCAGATGACCTAAAGGTGGGCAAGCAATGTGAGAGGGCAGCAAGGAATGCTGGGGGGATGCTGGGAGGCATAGGGAGAGGCATCACCAGTAGAAAACAGGAAGTTATTATCCCTCTGTACAGACAGCTGGTGAGACCCCATCTGGATTACTGTGTGCAGTTCTGGAGACCCAATCTCCACAAATACATAGACAGGATGGAAGCTGTCCAGAGGAGGGCAACTAAAATGGTGCAGGGTCTGCACCGGAAGACATACGAAGAGAGACTTAAGGAGCTTAATATGTATAGCCTCGAGGAAAGGAGGGAGAGGGGAGACATGATAGAAACTTTCAAGTACCTCAAGGGAATCAATAAAGTCCAGGAAGGTAGCATCTTTTAAAAAAAGAGGTGTGTAAGAACGAGGGGCACAATTTGAAGATGGGGGCAGCTCAAGTAATTTAAGGAAGTATTTTTTCACAGAGAGGGTTGTGGATACATGGAGCGGCCTTCCAGAGAGGTTGTGGAGTCAAAAACAGTGGTGGAATTCAAGCATGCATGGGACAGTCATAAGGCAATTCTAGGGGTGGGGTAAGAAGTAGGCTGCTGGTTAACTAGGATCTGCAGCTTATCCATTAGGTAGGAAATGGGCAGACTGGGTGGGCCTGTGACCTATCTGCCATCAAATTCTATCTTTCTATGTTTCTATGTGCTCGCTTATCCAGGGAGATGTGAAGGAGACCTTCATGTTCCTGAAAGGAATGAACATAATTTATTTATTTTATTTAGTTTTTGTTAACCGGGTTAGGTGCACTAGCCAAAGCTGACTATTTTCAGGCAAGACCTTGGAGAATACATACCTAAAATGAGATGAAATTACACAATACATAGTATACAGTACAGGTACATAGTATATAGTACAGGTAAGTGAGAATATAGATCAAGTCAGAAAGTACTCGAGATAATTCATATAGCTTTGCAGAGATGACAAAAGTGACATTAGTACATGCAAATAACTGAAACTGGGCTAAGTGTCAGCTATAAAGACATTTCATAGCAGAGCTTGTTTAGAAGTACAGCAGTGACTTGGGCAAAATAGGGTGTTTAGCTGTGAGGCATTAAGTGGGATCAAAGCATGTGCAGGTGTCCTGGGACAGGTGGCAATATAATTCTTTTCTGAAGATTGGGTGGCAGTTAGCCTGCCTCAGAGCAGGAGGGAGGGAGTTCCAGGTGGCTGGGGTGGTGCACTGAAATGCTCCAGAGCCTTTTGAAGTAAGACACCTAGGTATGGTAAGCAGAAATTTGTTTGCTGAGCATAGTCCATGGGCAGGTGTCTGTGGTACAAGTAGAGCTGCAAGGGAGGAGGGGGTTTGGTTTCAGATTACAAAGTCTGTGAGGGTCCCTAGGGAGTATAATCAGTAGGCAGTTTGGAAAGGCCAGCCTAGGTCACTATACAGTGTGCAGTGGTGCTTGAGGCAATGGAAGAGGAGGCATACCAACATATGTTGTTATAAGCGACATCTGATTTATGGAGAGCAGTCTTATGGGCGTTAGCAGAAGTGGAGACACCATATGTCAGTGCTGGAAGCAGAATACCCTTGGCAATTTATTTATTTAGCTTTTGTTAACCAGGTAGGTACACTAGACAATACATTGCCTATTTTCAGGTACGACCCGGAAGAGTACAAGAAATGCAGATACAGATATATTGGTTACAGAAAGTGCAAGTACTTGCCAATTTTGTGGATGGTGTTAGCAGGTGACAAGTTTTATAGGCCATTCCAAGTTTGGCATTTGTTGCTTTACAGGTTGACTGGATGTGTAGATTGAAATCAAGGGATTTATCAAGGAGGACTCCCAGGTATTTAAAGGATGTGACACAGTTGATCAGAGACCCCCCCCAGAGTCATGGACTAGGTGGGGTTCCTTACAGACCCTGGCCCAGATATTCAAAAGAGTTGAGCCATGCACAATAGGGTTGCGCCTGCGCAAGTCCGAAATTGTGCCATTCTGCAATATTCAGCAAGAGGCAGTTGTGCCCCCGAAATCATGCTGAGCAACAGCGCAATGATAATGAAGGCATGCGCAACTGAAGGGGGAGGAACCATGCATAAATGGCGCAGTGTGTTATTCAAAGACTTGCACAATGTGCAATAGTGGAGCAGGTGGAAGTTGCACCATAACGGAAATGAGCCAAAATAAAAAGGAGCCAGGAAGAGGTGCAAGAACGCTACAGGGAAGCCACATGAGGCAGAGGCAGAGGCAGACAGACAGGGCAGGAGGCATAAACAGGGCAGGCCAGGGAAAGGTCACAGTGAACAGCCAGGCACAGGGAGGGTGTGGGGAGCCACACAGCACAGAGGCCAGCACAGGCAGGTGTACCCGGTGCAGGGGAGGTAGCATCCAGGACAGCGGGGGGAATACAGTAACAGCTGCCGGAGGGGTGAACGCCAAGCCAGGACATGGCCAGTGCCACCTTCACATAGAGGCCATAATGAGGGAGGTGAGAAAGCAGGCAGCAGGGGTGCGTGGCCGTGGAAGGGCCACGTCGGCGTATGCCCCCCAACAGGCAATAACAGCCCACACCAGTTTTGAGCTGTACACAGATACTGAGATTGTGGGCCGGTACCACCCTGAACAGGGCAATTCTGAGGTGGCTCTGTGAGCTGTGCAGTGATGTGATGCAGGCACCCACGATGGAGCCATGCCCTGTCAGTGGAGACCAAGGCAACAGCCTGCATGTGCTTGCTTGCCACGGGTACCTTCCAGAGACCAACTGGGGACACCACAGGCATAACCCAGTTGGCCATGTCATGCCACCTCACCCAATTCCTCAGCACACTGCTGCCACATGCTGAGGAGTACATCCATTTCCCCAGCACAGCAGTGGAGTGCACAGCAAACATACAGGAGTTCCACAGGGTAGCACATATGCCTGGTGTGCTAGGGGCAATAGACTGCACTCATGTGGCCATCCGCACACCACCTGGCCATGAGGGGGCCGTATACATAAATCACAAGGGCTATGCCAGCATCAACTGCCAGGTGGTGTGCAATGCCAGGGGGTGCATCATCAATGTCTGTGCCATGCACCCTGGGGGAGCACATGATTCTTTCATCTGGCACCAGTCAGCACTGTGCCACAGATTCGAGAGTGGGGACATCCCCACTGGCCACCTAGTGGATGAGTATGCAAACCACATGGACAATCATAGGGCCTGGGGGCATGGACAGAGGTGGCATGGGTAGTGGCCTACATGGCCTGGGGCAGGGCGATGCTGATCACCAAACTAACCTTCACCCTCTACACACAGGTGACAGTGGATACCCACTCCAGCCCTGGCTGCTCACACCCTACCGGTAGCCCGTGACCCCATCGCAGCAATGCTACAATGAGGCACACGTCACCACACGTAATGTCATCGAGCGGGTGTTCGGGATGCTGAAGGCATGTTTTCATTGCCTGGACACCTCTGGCAGTGCCCTACAGTACAGCCCCTCAAAGGCCTGTGGGATATTCCTGGCCTGTTGCATCCTGCACAACATGGCCAACGAATGTGGGATAGCCGTACAGATCGAAGAGGGGGACAGCGATGGGGACAATGGGGACGCCGGTGACGATGATGATGGGCAGCCCCCCCTTGACTGATGGGACCCCCGACTGCTCCGGCTGGCACAGCTGTACCGGGACACCATCACGGAGGAGCACTTCAGCCAACCCAGGTAAGTCATGCAGCCATGCGCAACCACCAGTGGCCAAGGCACAACCCACAAACATGCAGGGACACACACCGGGGGTGCATGCCATCAAGGGAAGTGGCAGGGCACAGAGGCACACACATAACCAGGGATGGGTGAGGATTAACATGCCACGCCGAAGGACACACACACACACACACACACAATGCAACAAATGTGCACAGAGGGCAGATGGCACACTGACCCAGAATGCACCCCTTGCAACACACATGTCCACAGGCCACCATGCCCACTGCCTCTCCATGTGCATGTGTCAGATGCTGAGCACCCATTACACATTGGTGTACAGTGCAATGCAGGCATCATGCACACGCAACTCGGACAGCAGCGGGGAGGTGTGCAGGTGGACTGTGTGTCGTGTGCAGGGGTACACTGCACTGCCCACCGACACACAATGCACACAGGGCAGCACCAGACAGTAGCCACGCTGAAAGACAGGTCAGTCCCACGACACAGTGCCACGGCTTCCACGGATGTGTGGGTGGCCCCTCTGAGACCCGCCGGCACTGGCATGCTGACCACTGGCCTCATGGGGTGGCACCGATGGTCTCCCAGGGGTTCCACTGCGTGAACGCGACCATGCCCATGCAGGGGTCTGCAGCACACCAAACATGACTGCACCAGGAGTGCTCGGGATGCCCACAGCTGAACCCGGCGTTGACAGGGTGGGAGTTGCATGACACTGGGAATGGGGGGTGGATAGTGCACTGCGTGGTGTCTGCGATGCATGGGCACCTGACTGTGCCCATTTGTGACCATGACAGCAATGAACGCCTGTGCATGCCTGTCAATGGCAGCAGTCACATTCTCCCGGAACTGGTCCATCCATGCCAGGATCTGTTATGTGTCCCTGCTGTGACGCTCCTCTGCCAGCTCCAGAGCCAAACACAGTGCATCCATGGATGTCGCAAGCTGCATCTGCTGCTGGACCAGTGCTTGCAGTAGGCGGATGTGCTCATCCAAGAGGTCATCAGCCTCCTCGGCATCCTGTCCCTCAGGGTGTGCAAGGCCCTGATGTTCATCACCCCTTGAGGGTGGGTGCTGCGCACCAGAACCAGGTCTGGGTATGTCCACAGGTGGTGCACAGATGCCACCGCTGAACCCTGTACACCCAAGCCCAGTGGGTGACTGCTGATGCTGCCCCTCCGGCTGCCGCACCCCAGGGCTCAGTGGTGCCACCTCAGTGGCCGCAACAGTCCCACTGTCCTGAACAGACACCAGTGCTGCCCCACTGGTGCTGACAGGCACAGCCTGGGACTGTGCTGACACGCAGGCCTCCATGGCAGAACCACCCACAGCCATGGGCGTGAATTGCCCTGCTGTGTGTCCATCCTGTGGCACACACGTGTCACTGCCCATGACGGTCGTGTCATCATCACTGGTGCCGGACTCTGCCCCGGCCACAGCCACAGCATGCTGGGACACAGGCAGGGCTTCCTCCACACCTGTCACATCGACATCAGTGTGGACAGCCAGACCGACCCACTGTCGCAATGATCCACATATACCTGTGGAGGTGGATGGTCCCACCTCCAACTCCATCCAACTGTCCGCAGTGGACA
Organism: Neoceratodus forsteri; assembly: GCA_016271365.2. Classification (NCBI taxonomy): domain Eukaryota; kingdom Metazoa; phylum Chordata; order Ceratodontiformes; family Ceratodontidae; genus Neoceratodus; species Neoceratodus forsteri. The sequence goes on from CM057459.1 coordinate 1,368,434,890, forward strand.
GGCCCACCACCGCTGACCCATGTAGATGCTCAGGATCTGTAAGGGAAAGCAAAGTCACGTTACTGTGTGTGACCTACCCTGCCCCTCCCATAGACAGACCATGACTTACCATGCAGTGATGGGCCATCACCATCTGGAAGCCACCACCCGGAACACCCTCATGGCACTTCGCTGCATGCTTCCAGCAAGCCTCTCCTCTGCTGGGGTGAGCTGTACCACCTCCGGCTGTCTCCCACCTGTTGCAGCATGTGCTGCCCTGATGGTAGCCACCTTCTCCTTTACCCTCCTCCTGTCCGTGCCCATCTTCTTCTTACACTCCTGCACGGAGCACTGGTGGCTGCCATGCAGGTTCACGGCACATGCCACCTCCTCCCATGCAGCAGCATGGGCCTGAGGGGTGCCCCGCTGTCCACTGAGCAGTGGCTTCTGATCCAGGTAGGCCTTGAACAGGGCTTCGGTTTCAGCCTTTGTAAAATTCGGCCTCCTCCTCCTCCCACCATTGTGTTCTCCTCTCCAACAATGTGCTCAGTCATTATGTAGCCTGTAAGAATGGCAGTTATTACCTGTGACTGTGCAGTCCCATGCATGTCCCTGAATCCACAGTCCACACTCTGAAACAGCATGCAACTCACCAGTAAACTGCAGTAACTGACCATGGCCACTGCAGCACATTGTCGCACCTTTATAGCGCGATCCATGCAAATGAGGCAAGGAGCAACTTTAATTATATGCAAATTGCAGTGTTGCGCCATTGAATGGCTTATTAGATGATTTGCATATGATGGCTGAATATCGTGCTGTTGCGCTTTGCGCAATTGTGTTAAACGTGCTGAGCCAATGGCGCAGTTCTGTGGCATGTGTAGTACACCTCACTGCGCATGACTGGGTTGCTGACACAGGCGTCTGCCACGCTGATGACATGCTGTGCATGTTAGGCAATGCAGGGCATGGCCACCATTGTGCCAGTGGCGCTATAGCGATGGTCACTACATGGCGCTGTGGCACTGGGCCTTCATAGATGCAATGGCCCAACTGCCCGGTAGTCCGCTGTGGCGCTGGCACACAGGCAGCCAATCATGCTACATGCATTGTCATCCAATGGTGCTGTGCATGGCCTAGTGCCAGAGACGCTTGACCCTGTGCCTGACCTTTGCCCCTTGGCACCTGCGTCAGGCATAAGTGATTCCTCGGCGCTGTTCGGTAGCACGATGGGGAATGTAGCGCTGTGCCACAGCAGCATCTGCACGTGGAGAGCCACACTGCAGAGCTCCATATTGCCTACTATAGCTGTTGGAATGGCGCATAGACGAGCCGCTCAATGGACAGCTATTGAGCTGGCCAATCTGATGGCCATAGTTGAGCCACACCATGGGCCTCTCTTTGGGGAGGCCCCCCTGGACAGGGCCAGGACACAGGTGTGGCAGGAGGTGGTCACTGCCCTGGAGGAGGCCACAGGATGGGGGCATTCGGCTGAGCAGTGCAGGCACCGCTATGGTGACCTGCGCAGGAGGGAGCCGGAGCTACTGGCCTGACTGCGGGCACATGCCAGGAGGGGCACAGTGCCACGTCCAGGTAGGGGTTGTGTCAACTCACTTTTATCATCCATATGAGTCACAGTGTAGTATGTGTCCAGCACATAGGGAAGGGACCATATGGGGTTGGCTGTGGCAGTGTTCACAGGGTGTGGGGTGGGTGGGTCTGCTGGGTGGAGGACACACACCTTGGGGCAGGGGGACTTTGCTTTGGGAATGTACTGATGATCTTCTCTCCTTTTTTTCCCCACAGGCCAGGATGAAATCTGCAGGGTGCGGGCAGAGCGGCAGAGGGGTGAGGAAAATGCAGCCTGGTGGGCCGAGGACCATCAACGGCCACCCAACCAGCCCAATGAGGGTGAGTGCCATACCTCCATGATTAGTACTGCATGCTGTGTGACAGGGTGGGCAGCATGGCATGGCCACCATTCATCGACATCACTGCCATGCATGCTGCTTGTTACAGTCCACACTGTCCAGTGGCAATGCATGTCTGGGAGTGTGTCGATGGTGGTCCATCGTGCACGGGTACATGGCGCTGTGCCACTGCCTTGGCACCACATAGCCATGTCACTAAGCGGCCATGGTGGTGTGTGTGACATGGCCGGTGGGTGTGTGCAGCATTCTGCATGGCTGTATGCACCTGGGTGGGCAGGTCCTGTGGACGTGATCACTGCGGGTGGTCACACACCATCACAGTGGTATATCCCATGGCCGTATGCCATGCACAGTGGGTGAGCTGTATGGGGTTGTGCATTCACACCTATTGACTGTGCTCCCTTGTCCTAGGTACAAGACACCTCCATGAAATTAGGGACACCTTGAGGGAGCTCCTTCATCTGGCCCTGAGTCCGTGGAGATCCTGAGGAGGCTCGACGAGAAGGGTGCTGTGGCACAACAGAGGCAGGAGGTCCCAGAGCCAGAGACGCGGATGTGATGTTGGTCCTTTGGTCCTGACTTCCCCTACCTCCCTGGACCCACCATCACACCCTTCCTATCCCATCCCATTTGTCCACCCCTTCCCCCTGCCCACCCCCACCTTGTTTGTGTCCCCCACCCCAAACTTGTATATAGTTTTATTATTGTACATAGTTCAGTTTTATATTTACAATATATTTTAATTTTATTTGAATACCGTGGTGGTCTCTGATTTGCAGTGGGCTATAGGTGCTCAGCTGCAGTGGTGTGCATGGCATCAGGGGTGGTGCAGTCATGGGTATGTATGTGTGTCCATGTGGGTGACTATGGTGTGGGGTAGATATCAGTCAGTGTCTGTGTTGTGTGTGTTTTCTGTGCACTGGATGACTGTGTGCAGTGGTCCATGGCACGTGCTCTGTGTCCATGGTGCACCCATCGGCCCATCCATGGCCTATGCAGCCGACACACATGCCTGTCTGTGACCTGCATGGTCTGCTGGCATGTCAGTGGTGGCAGTACCTGCAGGGCAGCCACTGTACCCGTCACTTTGCTGGGTTGCCCATGTCACTGGTGTGGTGCATGCTTGGCTCGGGTGGCACTGTGGGCAACACGGTCATAGTCCCACCTCCATGCTGTGGCTTGTGTGTGTTGCAGGGGATGTGCCCCACTGTCTGTGGCTTGTGCTCTTGGTGACTACTGGTGGTGTACGGGTCCACAGTGCCTGTGCAGGGTGGCTGGCACTCCAGTGCCATGGTGGACTGCGGGTTGTGTGTACACGGCTTACATGGGCCCACAATGGGGGCTTGGCTGCCCCACCACTGTGTCCCTGTGTTGTTGTGCCCTTGGGTATGGGTGGGTGTCTGTCCATACTCTGTGTGGCATCCGGTGTGGTGCATGCTTCCACGCACCACTGTGGGTGTCTGTGCTGGCTGTTGTGGCCAGTGGTGGGTCAGGGTGTGTCATCGGAATACTGTGCAGGGCACTGTACCACTGGTGGTGGCGTCAAGGACATGACCGTCCCATATGGGGTACCTCTTGTGCCAACGCATGGTCAGTCTCTCAGCAGTACCTCAGGGAGACTGTGCATGGTGGCACTGTGTCTGCCGTTGTTGCATTGCCATGTGCTGCAACCTGCTGATGGGTGCTCGTGGTGGGTCTGGCTTGCATGGTTCTGTGGTGCACAGGGTAGCATTGACACAGTGGAGGTGGTGGCATGCATGGGGTTTCCTGCAGTGGTGGTCACTGCTCATGGGGTGGTGTCTGAGGGTCACGGTGCAGGGTGTGCTGTGCACTGGGGGGGATGGTGTGGCACAGGGTGGTCTGCCCTCCTTGTGTGCCAGTCACAGCTTGCCAGTAGGTGTGATGGGGCACCATGGCCAGGCTGTGGGTTGGTTGCTTGTCTCCATGGACCAGTGGTTATTCCATCCCTCCCCCAGTTGTGCTGTGCTTGGAGTGTGGGGGGATGATGTCTGTTCTGCTGTGTGTTCCTGTGCCCTTCTGTGGCATGGGTGGTGGGCCCCTACCTCCCTGATTGTGCAGTTACATTGCTCTGCAGCTGGGGAGCTCCCTGGTTGTGCTATGGCGCCTCTGGACTGCTCAGCTGAACATCCCTTGTTACGCTATGGCACGACAGATCTGCTCAGCTTCCCCTCCCTAGTTGTGCTATGGCACAGGTGGTGCGATATTCAGTTGTTGGCTGTAGGTGCAATTTGGCCTGCTTCTTTTTTGAATATAGCGTCTCTTGCGCATGGGCGTAATAGACTTGCGCTTTTCTCCAGCTATTGCGCACTTTCTGGGTGCAGTTTGAATATCTGGGCCCCTGAGTTTGGGGGCAGTGCCAAGTAGCATGGCTTGGGTCTCTTTTGTGTTGAGGATGAGCTTATTAGCATTTAGCCATGTTTGTACATTCCTGAAATACGAGGAGAGGTTTTCGTTAATGATGTTTACTTTGTCAGCGCTGGAGTAGAGGATGAGATCATCAGCGTATAGGATAGCTGAGCAGGAGAGTATGACATAGTCTATGTTGTTGATGTATAGTGAGAAAAGAAGCGGTCCCAGGATGGAGCCCTGGGGTACTCAGATGTCAGTGCTGGTCACATCCGAGAGTGGAGTTGAATTTAACAAGTTGTAATCTGTTTGATAGGTAGTTGTTAAACCAGTCAGCTACTGAGGATGAGAAGTTAAGTCTATGCAGGGTTGAGAGAAACAGGGGATGATCAATAAGATCGAAAGCTTTGGTAAGATCAATAAATACTACTCCAGTGAATAGGCCTTTGTCCATGTTGCAGAGTACATTGGTGGAGAATTTGAGAAGAGCAGTTGAGGTACTGTGTCCTTTTCTGAAACCATGCTGAGTGTCTGAGAGAAGGTTGTTCTTTGTGAGATAGTCAATGGTTTGCTTAGCACAGAGAAGATGGCTATGGGCCTGTAGTTGTTGATGTCCTTAGGGTCTCCTTTTTTAAGGATTGGCGTAATTCAGGCAATCTTCCAGAAATCTGGGACAATGCCAAGAGATAGAGACAGAGTGAAAATCTTGGCCAGTGGCAGGCAATCAATGGTGCTGCTATCTTCAGGAGTTGTGGCTCGAATGAATCTGAGCCAGGGCTAGTGTTGTCAGATATGTTTTGCAATAGTCTTTTGACCTTGGATCTAGACATAGCTTTAAAGTGGAAAGGAGGGGTAGTAGTTAGTTGGCAGTGGTCGGCACCAGATGCAGATCTCTGGGGTGTGCAGTAAGGCTGAGATGCTGTGAGAGGTGAAGCAAAGGATGAGGTGTACTGAGACAGGTCCGTGAATAATCTGTTAAAGACATTCACTATAGTGTTTGAGTTGTTGCAATGCACACCATTTAGGATCATATCCCTGTCATCGATGACTGGGCAGCCCCAAGAAAGGTCTTGATGTGTGTCCAGAATTTTCTAGGGTCACTAGTAGAGTTTGTGAGCAGTTCCTTGCAGTAGATGCTCTTTGCTGTTCTGATTTGTTTTACAGGCGCTCGAGAGGCCCTGTAGGTATTGTAATCCTCCAGTAGTCTGGACACTTTATACTTCTTCCAGAGTTTGTCCCACATGTGCAGGTTAGACAGCAGGCCCTTGGGTAGCCACCTTGTTGTTTACCCCTGACCCTTCTGGTGACCTTCGGGGTATGTTTATCCTGAAGTGCTGTGAAATTATCAATGAAGATATCAAGGGCTATTTGAACATCATGGGAGTGATAGATGTCAGACCAGTTGATACAGGACACATCATAGAGGAAAGCTTCCACGTCCAGTTTGGCAAAGTTGGTAATTGTAATGTAGCGCGGAGGAGGTGGGGGAGCAGTCTCCAGGCTCCATACACAGAAAGTGGGGGAGTGGTCTGTGATAGCATCTGCCAAGATGCCTGCGGTTTGCACATGGTCAAGGCGATTCACCAGTACCCAGTCTATGAGGGTGGAGGTAGTTAGAGAAGGGGTGGTTCTAGTAGGTTCAGTTAAGATCTGGTGCAGGTTATAGCTCTGCGTTAGTGTCAGCAGTGTGCTGTGAGTTGGTCCCAACCAGTTTAGGTTAAAGTCACCTAAGATTATGACCTTGTTTTGCTTGGCGTTTGTAACGGTTTGATTAAGTAAATCCTGAAGACCTGTGATACCTCCAGTGGGCGGATTGTTGGCGCAGATAATGTGGAGTTTTTTTGCGCCAAAGGCAATGGTTGTGTGTAGGGACTCACAGACTAAGGGGGAGCTGTTGGGTGGGCAGACCGTAACATCAAGATGTTTTTATAGGAGAGTGACCCCCTCTCCACGTTTGGGAAGGCCTATCTCTCCGTATCAAGGAGTAATTGATCAAGGAACATAAGGAGTCCGAATGTGAGGCTTGAGCCATGTTTCAGATAGGCAGAGTAGGTCAGGATTGTACATTTCAATAGATTGTGAGAAATATTTAGCAGGAATGGCTAATCTGGAGCACAGACATGACTGGAAGCTGACAGGGGAGATGCAGGAAGGATTTAAGAATGTTTTCAAAACCTACTACGACAGCATCTGCTAGAGAATAGTAGCTGTGACTGCACCTGAGAAAGGCGCTGTTTCCCTGTTCTGACCTGCTCCCTCCAGTTATACCCTTCTGCCCCTCACCTCCAAACCCCCACCATCCCCATTCACTCTTATTTCTTCCTCCAATCACCTAGGCAGGCACCTATCTCCCTCTCCTTTGTTTCCTGCCCAACACTGCCCTCCCCTTACCCACTCCTCACTGTGCTTCCTCTGTCTCTTACTTACCGAGCAAGTATTCTTCCTTTGGTTAGGACAAAGCCACCATTGGCTGCCCTTGTCCTCACTACCGTCCAGTAGTTCACCAGGACTATAGTTAAACGTGTTGTATATTACTCCCCTACCTTACTGTATCACACTGTTGTTGAATGGTTAAACCCTGATATTGTATAATCTGTTAGCTAGTGACTTTTGTACTGCTCCCATTGTATGTTTTCTCACCCTTTTGATGTGGAACCTTTGCAAATGATTGTTTCCTGCTCAAATGTATTGTAATTCAAGATTGGAATAAATAAAATAAATAAAAATAAACATTTTTTTATTTTACAAAAGTTATTGAGCCATGAAGCAGCCTACAAGCGGAGGTGGTGGTGTGAGAACCATTAATGGTTTCAAACATGGCTGGGACCATTTAAAGGCTTAACAGTTAAACGGGGCTGGCCAGTGGCAAAGATGGCTGAGGCACCTTACCTTTCACACACCAGCAACCGGGTTCAGGAACAAGCTTGGCTCACCATGGTTTGGCCGGACGGGAGAGAGGATTGAGAATCCAAAGGACAGCTCTTCTCTCCTAGGATGAGGGGAAATGCCATATCACTCCTTGGCTGCCACCTGGTGGAGGCTGGGTAACAGTGCCAGAGCATGAGTGACATAGAAAGGAGGGGCCATGGTTTCATAACGTGTATGCGCCTCCACACGCACACAGTTATGTGCCACGGCTGGGGACAGGGAGAAAATGGAAAAGGGTTGGTGCCAACTTAATGAAACCCAGGCTGCCTGCCACTATTCCTACACCACTGACCCCTGGTTCTGGGTGACAGTCATCAGCTGGGGGATCATCCCCTGCCTGGCCCCATCATGAAGACAATCTGTGGGGGAAACTACTTGGCAAGGTGAGTCTGGGAGAGGTGGGTGCTGGGCGAGGAAGGCAGAGACAGGGCTGAATAGCCTGCCGATGCCAAACCCATGGGATAAGGAGCTCTATGACAAAAACAGGTTACACAGGAGGAAGCAGTAAGACATGGGCAATGGGTGTGGAGAGGGCAACAACCCCGGTTAGAAATTAAGTTCCAGGGTAGGACAGGGTAAAGACTGAATGGACACGTTGTCTTTTGCTACTAACATATTCCATTTCCATGTTTGGAAAATGCTTTTCCCACCTAGCCGCACAATAAAGAAGGCTTCTTGAGTTGATATTTCCATTTTGTAAGACATTGCCCTACTTTTGGTCATTTGTACCTGGTTTCTTTAAAGGGCACTGTCAAGCCCCTTAGTCTTCAAAGTGTCTCTACTTTAAACAAGCATTTGTCAACGCCGAATGTTTGCTTGCTGGCATTGGCAGTAGTAATGTAGAAGTTACAGAGCTGCGTAATAGGAATGGCAGTACAGTATTGAACTGAAGCCAACCCCACCACCACTCTGCAGAGAGTGACAGGCATTGGGGTGTGCGTTTGGGTCATCAGGCATAACGGCCACGCCATTTCACCACACCCCACCCTGCAGACACTGACAAGTGGCATGGTGTTCCTTGTGGTCTTTGGCCCTTATGCGCACCCCATTTCATTAGGAAATATGGTGAGATGGGTGCGATATAGGAGAATGGGGTGAACTTTGGGGCGAAGAGTCCAAGGCATACCTCGATGCCTCTCAGTGACTGCAGGGTGTGAAATGGTATGAACATCACAGGCAAGAATCCCAAGGCACACCCCTGATTCCTGTCATTCTTTATAGGGTTGGGCGTTATAGTTGAAAACCCTAATATCTCAGGCATTCGTTGGTATTTTCACTCCAAATTTTCAACATGTTTGTTTTGTGACCCCACCACATGAACAGGGGGAATATCAGTTTGTTAGCGGAAAGCTGCTTATGCACAGTGACTATGGCATTTAGCACCACAGGTGCAAAAATATTCCGAACAGGATGTAAAAAATTACAGCAGTACTGTTTCATGGGGAGGTGTAAAAAATGGCTATGTTGCAAATGTGTAGTAAAAATATTTAAAAAAATGGTGAAGTCTCGAGCGTACATAGAAACTGCAACGCACAACCGTAATATAATTAGGTTGGGGATCTCTTACAGCAGATTGTCAACTCAGGCATTTTGGTGCCTCCGATCATGAACAGTGTCACTGTGATTTTCTTTATCTGTGCCGAACAATGATTTCCCACAGTGACCACGCATCTCTGCACTGAAAGTGTGAAAACACACTTCGGCCATGTTGTGAAAAATGGCAGCTGTACTGTTCATAAGGAAGTGTGAAAAATGCCACTGGTGAAAATCTGGACTGAAAATATTACAAGTCATGAACTAACGAGTGCGTGGAAACTGTGCAATGCTCACTCGTAACACAGTCATTTCATGGACTTTTGTCACCAAATTTTCAGCATAGCCATTTTAAGACCTCTGCTCCAAGAACAGTGTAACTGTGATTTTCTTAATCTGTCCTAAACATTGCTTTCGCACACCCATTATGCTTCCAATGCGAAAACACATTTTGGGCGACATATGAAAAATTGCAGCTGTACTGTTCATAAGGAAGTTTAATAAAATGGACATGCTGAAAATCTGGAGTGAAAATATTAAATTTCAAACTTACGAGCATGCATAGTAACTGTGCAACGACGCTTGTAAAAGTCATTTTAGGACTTTTTCACCAAATTTTCAACATAGCAATTTTAAGACGCCTGCTCATGAACTGTGTCACTGTGATTTTCTTAATTTGTCCCATACATTGATTTCGAACACCGACTGCGCCATTGTGCACTACATGGGCGGAAACACATTTTGGGTGAGGTGTGAAAAATGACAGCTGTACTACTCATAAGAAGGTGTGGTAAAATGGCAATGTTGAAAATCTGGAGTGAAAATATTGAAAATTCACGAACTTACGAGCGTGCGTAGGAACTACGCAATGCACGCTCATAAAACAGTCATTTTTAGGACTTTTTTCACCAAATTTTCAACATAGCCATTTTAAGATGCCTGCTCATGAACTGTGTCACTGTGATTTTCTTAATTTGTCCCATACATTGATTTCACACACCGACTGCGCCATTGAGCACTACATGGGTGGAAACACATTTTGGGTGAGATGTGAAAAATGACAGCTGTACTACTCATAAGAAGGTGTGGTAAAATGGCAATGTTGAAAATCTGGAGTGAAAATATTGAAAATTCACGAACTTACGAGTCTGCGTAGGAACTGCAATGCCGCAGCTCATAAAACAGTCATTTTGGGACTTTTGGCACCAAATTTTCAATGTGGGGTTTTGGAGCCCCTTCTCATAATCACTGTCATGGTGTTATTCAGGCCGGAGGTGATTTTGCAGTCACTGCGCGGTCACTGCTGCGAAATCACCCTTCAGGCCGAATCGCCATGACAATGTTTATCATTCATGAAGGGGCACAAAACCCATGTTGAATAATTTATGAAATTTCAAAAATGCCTGAGATATGCAATAAAGTTGAACCCCTCTATTTATCCCATTATACAGCTTACCGGCATTTCCTCAGTTGCGGTCGCCTTTGAAGAGTGCAGGCGTGTTCCTGGTCCACGAAGATCATCGCGCGAGCTCCGGGTAAGTATGGGGGTGTGGGGAGGCTGGAGTGCGCAGTGGGTGGGTGCGGGTTGTGGGAGGGGGTCGGGAGACACGCTGCGGGACAGTTTCGTTTTCAGGTAAAAATTAAAAAAGGCGACTTGGGACCGTTTGCCACACTGGGGTGGAGGCTCCCAAGCGTGGCACAAGGGCGTTAAGGTGGAGCCTTCAGCCGACGGGGATTAGGCACCCCATCGGCCTACAAATTGCTTGCCAGCTTGGGTGGGCTCCCAGCATGGCACTCAGTCACGCGGGGGACAGTGCAGCCGCGGCGGTTGGGCACCGTCGAGCTATATGATTAGTTGCCACGCTGGGGTGGGCACCAGTGTGGCATTTTCAGGCCTTTGGGGGAGGCGGGGGCCTTGGCAGCGTGAGGTTGGGCACCCCATCGATATACAGTGTGCTTGGTAGCGGCTAGCGCCTGCTGGCGATTGAGGGGAGCTGCGCTTGAGCAGCCTTATCTTATCACTGCTCACTCAAGCGTAGCTCCCGCATAACTGTATGCCACTGCATTTTGGAGCTCGTCATAGACAGCTCCAAAATGCACTAGCTTACAAGCCGCACCTGCCAGCACACTGACTGAATTGGAGGAGGAGGTGACACCTCGAAATCTTCGATGATGGCACTATGTTTCTTGCACATGCGTGCAAGCAAACATAAAACACATGTTATGGCTGGTTACATTCTGCAAGGATTACTGATGAATCTGGTAGTTTGATGTCTTTTTTTCTTTTTACAAGTGAAAAACAGACTTCCCACCACCCTGGTGTTACCACACAAAAAACATGCTTGTTTACATTCCTTGATCAGCACCCACTAGGGAACACCCCCCAACACAGTCTAGCCATACATGAAGCAGTGGGAGGGGAGGAGACTATTGCATCATGAGTGGCTGCACTGTTTGGGGGTGTTCCTAATGTTCCGGAAGTATGCAACATGAGTAGATCAAGGATTTGAAACAAAAGAAGGTTGGATATAATTACACCATTAGCATGCATTTCATTTCTACTAAGAAAGGAAGCAAATGTAACAACCAGCAACTTCAATGAATTTTAGAGAAGGCAAGCAATCATAAAATCTGTGTTTTTAGCTGGCCCAGTGGCACTGAGGGTTGAGGCACTGGATGCCACACCTCATGCTACGCTGTCTACCCGGGTTAGGGAACGAGCCTGGGCCATCAGGGTTGGCAGGGGGCCAGAAGTTGGAATGAGAGGCCATCAGGCAGTTCTCCACTCTCCGGTGGGGATCTAGTGGCTCCACTGCAGGATTGCCCCCAGGTGGAGGCTTGGTGGTAGTGCAGTCGGAGATCTACTCAAGTTGGGAGGGTGCCGAGGGTTGCTGTATGCGCATGCGGGCAACTGTGGCAAGCGCGGAAAGAAAACCAGAAAACCTTTGGAGTGGGTATGCTCCATGATGGCACCCACAGCGCCCGAACCAGACTCCCCAGAGTCTAGATGTTGGTCTCGGAGGATCTCGCCTTCACCTCAGCCCTGCCATGGGAGGGGGCAACCCATGGGGGATTGCCGGGTAGGTCGGGTTGGGTCCTGAGACTGAGTCCCTCTAAGAAGGGCCGGAGCCTCCTACCAGAGCCACCATGTGCCTTCCCCATTGCAGAGGAGGGAGGTAGCAATGGGGTGAAAGTCAAAGAATTTAATTAAAAAAAAGAGTGTTTTTGGGAGGGGGGGGTGAATAGTAGCCAACAATAGCGGGCTTCTTCCACTGGAGTTCTCCAACACCACAGTGCAGTTCCTAACTTTGTAAGTTACTTATATTTTTTTTCCTTTGATGGAAACGATGTGCAGTATTGCTCTTTTCACATCCTACTGCTTTGGAAAACTGCATTTCTTTTCTTTTCAGTCCCATCCATTTTGTCCCAGAGCCATGTGATGCCCCAAAACTATGCAGCAACAAAGCCGCCAGCATGGCACTGAAGGAGAACCCTCGACTGGCACAGTGTTGAAGAAGCGGTTAAAGAACTTGAAGCCTTCATCAAAGAGCTGGACAAAAAGTGGATAGTTTCACTGTGAGGGGTTACCACAGGAAACTAAACTAGATATGGTGGCCTCCAGTTCAAAGCAGGTGCAATTGCTTGTCAAAGTGGCTCTAACTGCGACAGGAAAACGAACTTTTGCACCTTGACCTCGAGCATCTTGAGAATGGGGCCCATCAATCTAATGTTCACTAATTAGGGGTTCTGGAGGAGCATGAGGGCATGGACTTGATGGCCTTTGTTACTTATACCCTGGCCACCACGGCTGGTTTTCAGCAAGAAAACCACATAACTATGCTCTTTCAAGTCTCTTGACCTTGAACCTCTCCTAAGTAACGTTGCCACTTCTGACTGGTCCCCCCAACCTACCTTCCCCAGTTGATATGGCCCTTGCCAACTTCCAAGAATTATTTCTTGTAAACTGGTATGCCTTTGCCCCACTCAAGCAAACCAGAGTCAGAGGTAGCCACTTACCCTGGATAATGCCTGTCTCCTGGCCTGCCTCAGGGCTAGAGATCGAGCCTGGAAGCATCATAAAGCTACCCAGCATCTTAGTGACCTTGCAAACTAACACATGCTCCAAATCACTTGCACCAGGGCTACAGGGCTACATGGCTAGCCAAGTCTGAATATTTCAACTCTAATTTCATCACCAACATAAATTCCCCTTCCCCCTCAACTTGCCCATCCCTGGTACTTAAAGTAAATAGCTCACTAGTGTCTGACCCATCAGTCATGGCTGTGAAATGAACTCATACTACTGTATACCTCCTGTGTCATGGAGCTTGAAATCCCTCCCTCCTACCCATCCCCCTCCCATTCTCTACCAATGTGCCCCTCCACCACCCTCCCACCTCCCTTCTCTTTTTGCTACTGTAACCCCAAATGATACCCTAAATGCCTTCCTCACTATCAACCCCTCTAAAGGTACCTCCCTGACAGCCTCAAACCTAAACTCTTCTCCGCCTCGGCCATTGCCTACCACTCTCAATAATCCTGAATCTCTGATTCTCTACTGTCTCAGTCCCTCTTCATCAAAACATACAATTGTCCTCCCTCTACCCAAAGGGGTGACCCTTCGTTTCCTGGCAACTTATGCCAAATTTCTCTTCTCCTCGCTTGCCAAGCTTCAGAGTACATTGTCTCTCCCAACTCACCTCTTTTCTATCTGACACCTCCTTTCTTACCCCTTTCCAGTCTGGTTTCAGGAAAAACCACTCAACCACCACCCCTCTCCTATGGCTCATTGACTCCATCCTAATCAGGATGGACTATGACCAAATCACCTCTGCCGATTTTGTCAGCCTGGAAAAGGCCTTCGACACGTCTCTCGCTCCCTTTTCCTTGACTCACTCCCGGCAGCTGGCATATCTCCCTCTGCCACAAACTGGTTCAAGGCCTACCTTATTGGCAGAACTCAATGAGTAAGGATCTTGGACACCATTTCACCTCCCCTCCCAATTAGCACTGGCATCTCCAAGGCCTCTGTATTAGGGCCCCTTCTATTCTCCATCTTCTTAAATGACCTTCCCTCTATTTGCTCCGCATCCTCTGCTATACATATGTATGCCAATGATACAGTTCTGTATGCATCTGGCTCCTGTCCTCTTGAGGTTACAACCTGCTTACAGCAAGACTTTGACAAGGTTCAGCTCTGGTTTGCTAACCATCAACTTTTCCTCAATGCCAGAAGACTGTCTCCATGACCTTTAGCACAAGGCAGAGACTCTCTAGGCTTCCCTCCCTACCCACTTTCACACCCTTGATGAGACTTTACTTGAGACACATCCTCCTTAAGGTACTTAGGTGTTTGGTTGGATCAACACCTAAACTTCTCTGGATATATTGCGCCTTCCAGAAAAAACTGCTCCCCAAGCCTGGTGCCCTCTTCAGGAACCCTAGTTGCATCCCTCCTACAGCTAGGCATGAGCTTGCTCAGAAGATGATACTGCCCATTTTGACTACTGTGATATAGTCTGGTGCTGTCCCTAAGTCCTCCTTGGCCAGGCTGCACCCTCTTCAATTCCTTCTGCCGCTTTGCCTAGATGCCCCCCACACCCATCACTGCGATGTTTATTATGCCCCATCCTTCCCTTCTATTACAAATAGATGACTCTCCCACTGTGGAAAAATTCACCTTCAAGCACTGGCTGGCTGAGCTCCCTTCCTACCTCATCTCCTCCTTTAAAAACACCCCCTCCCCCTTCCCCACTTCCCATTCCCTTTGATCAACCGACTCCCACACCCTGGTAGTCCTCCACAGATCCACCCAAATTGGCCAATCCGGTTACTCTCACCGCCTCACAAAAATTTTGAATTCCCTCCCCCCTCAAATCCGGCACTCATCCTCCACCTACTCCAGCAGCTCTGCCCTCAAAAATTACATTGCACCTATCTGCTTTTGCCATGTCCTTCCTTAATACCCTCCTCTAATCCCTGGACAATCCCTACCCCTCCACCACCACCTTATTTTTACCTGGTGTACCCCTTCCCCCAAAATTTCTATCTCTCCCCATCCCAAATGGCTTACTGGCCTCCCTTGATCTCTCACAGAATGTAAGGGACCCCATATGCTCTCCATGGATCCTTCTCCTACTCCCCCAAGGGACTCGTATTTCTCATCTACTCCCTTCCCCCTTCCCCTACCATCCCTACTTTCTCCCTAGACTAACAGTCCTCTTGCAGGGTTCTTAGCATCCTGAAGGGGTCCTACTGTGTCTAGGATTGTTGCCTTCCCCCTCCCCTTCTACCTGTCTACCTAGCTTTTGCAGTCCTCTTGCAGAGCTCTCAGCATCCTGAAGGGTCCCTACTGCACCTAGACATGTCACCTCTCCTTCCCCTCCCCCATACACCTTTCTCCCTAGTCCTCACAGTCTTCCTTCAAGGTTCTCGGCATCCTGAGGGGAGTCCTACTGCACCCAGTCTTGTCTCCTTTGCTTCCCCTTCTCCTCCTACCTTTTCCCCTGGTTATACGTCATCTCCTTGCAGGGTTCACAGCATCCTGAAGGGGTCCAATGATGCCTAATGCACATCATCGCCTCTTCTAATTAGCACTATCCTGGCTTTCCTTGACTACTAGTAGGGTCCAATGTATCTTGATGGACTATTGATTAGGCCCCATCCTCTCCATGGGTGCAATTTCTCCTCCCCTCAAGGATTCTAGTATCACTCCCTCCCATTCCTATCACTCTCTTAATTTCTATCTATTGGCCTTCCCCATCCCCCTTACAGGGTACCCCACATCCTGAAGGGTCCTCTCTTGGGTTAGGTCCTATTCCCCCTCCTAGTATCAGCTCAGACCTCCTCTTGCTCTCTCCACCCTCTTTAAATCCCTACAACCTTATCCCCCTTTCTATCTAACCCAACAGCCCCCTTGCAGGGTTCCCCACATCCTAAAGAGACCTCTAAGGGACACTGCCTTATCCCCTTTTCTCTGGTTCCCCCGTCCCCTTACAGGGTTTCTCTCATCCTGAGGGGATCTCAGAGGACACCCTCTTCCCCCTTCCCCCACCTCATCCCTACCTCTCCTATCTCCTATTTCTTTCATGTAGCCCTTGTTTACTTATTAAACCTGGCACTTATCATTCCCCTCTTTCTACCTATTATATGCTACACTGTTGTAATACTGTTTGTATCACCTGCCTTATAACTGTTATGTTAAAGTTGATCTTGTAACGTGAATGTTATTGTTGCATCATTATTGTGCACCTCCCCACCCTGTCACACCAGGAGATGAGCGACTTTATTTTATTCATTTTTATTTTTGATTTATTTTAGTCTTTTGTAACTGGGTAAGGCCCTCTAGGCACAAGAGCCTGTTTTCAGGGGTGACCTGGGAGCACTGGGGGGGTTAAGTGACTTGCTCAGAGCCATACAGTATGCAAGTGGAGGTTGTGGGAATCAAACCCAGGTCTGCTAGATGTGCCAAGCTCATTCACAGCTCGTTACCCTAGCCTCTAGGCTATACTGCCAACACACCTTCCCCCGGCTACACTGTCAGACTTGTCACTCGGTGTGCCTTCCTGGTGAAACATTTCAATAAATAAATAAATAAAGAAAGAAAGTGCCCTTATTAGGGCCTATGAAAGCAATCCATGTTGTTGCCCAGCACAGGAGGAGTAATAGTAACATAGTAGTTGATAGCAGATAAGGACTGCTAGGCCCACCTAGTCTGCCCGTATTCTCTGCCTGCATAAGTGGCAGTTGACCCTACTTGGTCATTGGATATCGCCTCTCTTCACCCCATCTAGTGTTCCCTTATGTCTGTCCCATGCATGTTTGAATCCTTCCACTGTATTAGCACCCACCACTTCCTGGGGTAGGCTATTCCAAGCATTCACCACCCTCTCCATGAAGAAAAACTTCTTTACATTTCCCCTTATCCTGCCCCCCCAATCTCATATCATGTCCCCTCATCCTTGTATAAGTCTTGTACTGAAAGATGTCACCCACCTGCACTTTGTTCAAGCCTCTAAGATACTTGAAGGTCTCTATCATATCCTCCCATTCCCGCCTCTCCTCAAGTGTATACATATTGAGGTCTTTTAATCTGTCCTCATATGCTTTCTGATGCAAGCCCTTCACCATCTTGGTCACCCTTCTCTGAACTGCCTCGACCCTGTCTATGTCTTTGCAAAGATGTGGCCTCCAGAACTGAACAACGTTTTCCAGATCAGGCCTCACCAGCGTTTTGTACAATAGCATCACCACCTCCCTTCTTCTGTTAGTGATACCTCTTTCTATGCACCCAAACATCCCACTGGCCCTTCCCACAGCCTTGTTACACTGTTTTGCCACTGTTAGGTCATCTGAGATGATTATTTCTAAATCCTTCTCTTCCCTGGTGACTGTCAGCAATCCCCCCCTCCCACAATGTAGCTTTTCCCAGGGTTCCTTCTCCTCAGGTGCATGATCCTGCACTTCTTTGCATTAACTGTTAATTGCACTACCTCTGACCACTCTTCCAGCCTTCTCAGACCGATCCTCATTCTTGTGATCCCCTCTGGTGTGTCTGCTCTGTTCCCATCCAGTCCTTCGCAATGTCACTGATGAAGACATTAAAAAGGACTGACCCCAGTACCGATCCCTAAGATACCTCACTGGTCACTCTCCTTTCCTCAGATGTGATCCTATTTACTACCACCTTCTGCTTCCTATCCCTCAACCAGTTGCTAACCCAGTTTTCACTTTGTGGCCCATCCCCAGGCTCCCTAGCTTGTTCACCAGTCTTCTGTGGGGTACGGTGTTGAAGGCCTTGCTGAAATTGAGGTAGGCTATATCTACTCCTCCTCCCTCTCCCACCTCCTTAATCACCCAGTCAAAAAAGTCAATCTGATTTGTTTAACATAACCTTCCTGCTGTGAATCCATGCTGCCTTGGATCATGTGCTCCCATGGTTTCCAGATGTTCCACAATCCTCTCCTTAAGCAGTGTCTCCATGATCTTACATACTACTGAGGTGAGACTGACCTGCCGGTAGTTTTCTGCCTCCTCCCTGCTACCACTCTTGTGGAGAGGGACAACATTTGCCCCCTTCCAGTCCTCTGGAACCACCCCTGTATTGAGTGACTCACTAAACGGGGCTGCCAGCAGTGCTGCTAGCACCGTCCATAATTCCTTTAATATCCTGAGGTGTCCATCATCTGGTCCCATTACTTTGTCCACCCTCATGTTCACAAGTTCCTTCAGCACTATCTCTTCTGCAAAGGGTCTGGTGTTTACCTAGCCTACACCCTTGTTTTTTCTGCCACCTAGCTGTGGTCCTTGTCCCTCCCCCTCTATCATGAATACCAAACAGATGTATGCATTTAGTATCAATGCCTTTTCTAGGTCCCCCTCTACATTCACCCCTCCCACCCCTTTGAGCCTTACAATCCCCCAGGCCTTCCTTCTAGTGCTAATGTACCTATAAAATGCCGTGTCCCCCCCTTTACCATCCATGCTAATCTCTCCTCTGTCTGTGCCTTCACGCTCCTAACTACTTCCTCCGTGTCTCCCTAGGTACACTGCCCTATCTTCATCCTTCTAAGTCTCCTTGTTCTTTCTGAATGCCTTTTTGTCCCTCACTTTCTCTACCCCCTCCTTTGTGAGCCATAGTGGTTTGTTCCTTCCTTTCCCTTGTTCCTCAGCCTAATGCACTGATTTTTCGCCACCACTACGACTTCTTTCAGGTATGCCCACTGCTCCTTAACCACTCCCCCTTGATCGCTTCCTCCTGCCAGGGCTTCTTTGATCACTCTCCCCACCCTAACAAAGTCCACACTCCTGAAATCCAGGACTCTTGTCTGTGTGTGGCTCTCCTTTGACACTGTACTTATGCTTAGCCATTCTGTATGGTGGTCGCTGCACCCTAGGTGTCCATCCACCCTGACTTCCTTGATCCTGTCTCCATTGGTCAGCACAAGGTCTAAGATTGACTTTATTGTTCCAGGTGGGTTCTTGAACCAATTGTCTGAGGCCTGACCCCTGCAAGGATTCAATGATGTCTCTGCTCCTGGCTGAGGCAGCTGTTGGGATGGTCAAATCTATGTTTGGCATGTTAAAATCACCTAGCAGCAGTACTTTCCCCTTTGCTGTCATCCTGTGTATTTCCCCCACTGTTTCCCTATCCACCTCCTCTCTCTGTGTCAGAGGCCTGTAGATCACCCCTGTGTGAATTGCTGTCCATTTCCTGGTTTGAGTGTGACCCACAGTCCCTCGAACTCCCCCGTTTACCTTGCGCTGCTGTTGCCTTAATACCCTCTCTCATGCAGAGGTCCACCACATCCCCTTTTCACCTTCCCTATCCCTCCTGTGTAGGGTGTACCCTAGTACCTCTACCTCCTAGTCATGGTTTCCAGTGTACCATGTTTTGATAATTGCCACTATGTCTAGGTCTGCCTCTGCCAACAGGGCTGTCAGGTCTGGGATTTTGTTCCCCAGACTTCTGGCTTTTGAATACATGGCTGTCCATGTTTCGCAGCCTGTGCCCCTTGCATTTCTGCCTTTGCCTTTTGCTCCCTCCTTCCAGCCGTGTTTTCTTCCTCCTTCCCATCTACCTCTGCCTTATCTGTTCTAACAGGCCCAGGTATAGCTGTCCCTGTTTCCCCACCTGACCCCCTTGTATGTCTACCCTTGCCTCCCTGTCCCCCCTTTCCAACACTGTTTTTGTTCATTTGCTGCCTCCCTTCCCCTGCCTTACCCCTCGTAATGAGTACGGAAAAATCTGTTTTCAACATTTCCTCCTGATCCATCCTGCTAGCTATTCTGAGCTGTGGGGGTTGACTGCCTTGGGCCATCCTCATTATTACAGTGTGACCCATGGGGAAGGAATGGATCTTTCGGGCAGCGAAGGAGAGGGCCAAATTTAACTCCTGGATGGTACTCCCATTTTTTATTTCCCCGACCTTTCATTTGCAACTCGGCAACAGAGGAAATGCTTTGATGCTGTGCAAGCTGAACTGAAGCAGCTGGGACTCTCATGCCCTTTCATACCCTGCGAAACTTCAGATGGGGCAGGTAAGCCTTACCTATTTACTGATCTGGTTGAGGCAGGGAAGAGACTACTCAAAATTAAGGCTGACTTTACAAGCAGGGACACAGAAGAAGACATTGCTGGTGAAGGAGACTGATAGTTGCTGTTAATATTTGTGTCTGCCAGCTGCCACCAGTTTATAATTCCACCGTAAGCTGTTTCCTCAGGCTGCTTATCTCTGTGGTATTATTATTGTTCAGCATCAACATGTACTGTTACAGTTGGGCTCGAGTCCATTTACTGCATGGTTTATGCTGTTTAAATGGCATTACGTTTCTGTGTTAACTACGTTCTAATAATCAATTTCTTACACGTTACTGAAATTGTTAAAAGATTATCCTGCATATAGGTTTAATTAACTGCAGAGGGGCAGGCTTTAGCCTCGGATAACTGTTCTACTTCCTTTTACTGTATCCATAATTGAGCTGTTATGGGTGGATTTTTTCTGGAAGTCATTGTACTTTAATATTAGGACTGCGTGGAATTATGAGGGTTCATTATGACCAATTCAAGAGTGTTTCACTCAGGGACTAATTGGACTAGCCCTCTTTCAGAACCTAGCCCACGGTCAAGGTGCAGAAGGCTGTCTTTATGGCTCTCCAGGACATTGCTATTTTACTTTTGAGAGATACTCCTTGATGATGTAACAAAGGGAAAAAAGTACCCAAATCTTAGGTACAACCATTTTGTATATTGATTGCTGTGCCTTTATACCTTGAAAATGCATATTATCTATGTTCTTTTTCATATACAATAAACACAAAGTGTAAAAAATATGTGTGTGTTTAACTAGAAATAATATAATGCAAAAGGGTTGACAGTGTCTTTTTATGCCCTATCCCTGATCTACAAGGTAGGAAGTTGGGTGGTACTGCGTGAGGATCAGCTGGCTATGCCTGTGAGGAAGTTTTTTCCTTCCTTCTCAGTCTTAAACTTTCGCTTGCCTGTCAGCTAAGGGCACTTTATCTATTCATCATGCTTGGAAGCAGAGAGCGAGGCCAAGAGTACTTCATATACAGAATAACAAGCACCGCGGGCACGTCATCCCTATTTATTACTTTGTAACCTCAACACCTACTACCTCTCTCTCAACAAAAGATTATAAAATCATCTTTCTGACTCACCCTCTCGACCTGTATGTCATCTGTAGCTGTGATGGCAGGCCTGAAGCAAGCAGAGATGAATTAATCCTGAAACTCGGGAGAGATACAGATCTGCCAAATAAGTGATGGTGTTACCTCAAATGTATAACAAATGGAATGCCACTGTCTCAGCATTTAATACCCATATCTGTTGACAGCCTTGGCTCACTGGCCGTTTACTTTACCCATCGGTGCCAAAGCAGGGGGCCGCTATGGCCGTGACCCTACCACTTTCATAAGTGGTAACACCTGGTCCTATCAGTTTTTGCAATCATGTTACTTTATTACTATTTATTTATTTATTTAGTTTTTGGTGACCGGGTAAGTGCACTAGACAAATTCTGCCTATTTTCAGACATGATCCAGAGGAGGGGGATACAGAAGAAAGCCAACTGACCTTGAACCAGATTAAGCTGTTGGTGGTATTTTTAGTGGAGGGAGGATACTACTCTGGAGGATTGTGCCCCTAAAATGCAGCATGTGCAGTAAACAGTGTTACCTTCTAGTCACTCACATGGTGTCTGACAGGGTATCAGTAGAATTTGGAAAGTGAAGGCCTGAGATGTGTTGATGGGAGTGGGCTAGGTTCATGGCCTGCTGAGTTAAGGCACAGTGGTCAAACTTTAAAGCATTAAAGAAGGGCCAGGCCTTCAGGTGGATATCAAAGAGCTATTGTTGGCACTGGAAGCTGCTGTCAATCGGCGGGGGGGGGGTACAGTACACAGATTACAAATTTGGATTAAAAAAAATGTATTTTGTGGGCGAACCTACTCAGGGGGGAATTTACCCCTTACATATTTGGCCCTACCACATTTAAGACCATTCTGCCACCAGTGATTCTACCACCAGAAGATAATACATTGCATAGTTCTGACTGTTCGGGGACAGATGATTTACAGTATCTGGGAACATCCACATAGGTGGGCCTTTAAAGGCCTGCCTGTAGAGACCAAAGGGGGCACAAAGGAATCGTATTTAGAGCAGTATTGTACAGCAAATATTGTCCCTTAAGGAGAGTTATTAAGTCCTGACTACAGTTTCTTACAGCAGTGGTACGTGTTAGAAGTGAAAAGTTTGACTATTAATTTTTTGTATTCTACTTTAGATGGCCCCTCATCTCCTGTCATGTATGAAAGCTTCCTGCTTCCCCACTGGGAGTCAGATTTGGCACTTTTTAATTTAAAATAATAAGAGGAGCACTCCATTTAAATATGGTTCAACCCTGGTTTTTATCAGGAATGCTATGCATTGCATCTGCTCCTCTGCTTCTCTGGGACCAAGTAAATCACTCCTTATCTATTAACGTATACTATATATACTGTAGATATACAGCAAAGCCTGCCAGGATCGAGCCCAACTCTGCAGAGTTACTGCAGGAAACAATGACATTTTTGTCATGCAGGAAAACTGTGACACTGCACTTCATTCTGGCAGGCTTCACTGCATATAAGTTGTAAAAAATGTCATTAATTGTCCAGTTAGGGTCAAAGTGAGAAAAGTTGGGAAATGAGGCATTAGGGTTTCCAACCCTAACACCCAACCCCCTAAAAGTAGGCAGGAGAGTATGTGTGAGGTGTGCCTTGGTCTTCTCAAGCCTAACACTCGCCCCCATTCCATTTCTAAACAAGGTCAGATGTGTAGACTTTATGAGAATCAATCAATCCATCAATCAGTGTTTATTTTACCAGGCGAAGCCATTGAGCGAGCCCATTTGCAAGGTGGACCTGGACAAGTACACATAAAAGTAAACAATATACAAAGGAAAAGACAGGTATACAGTCAAGGAATACAATGTAGAAGAGGACATAAAACATAGTACAGTATTAGGCAAGGTCTATACAGGCAAATATGCAAGAGGCTAAGAAAAACAAGCATTTGTCAATGCCGAATGTTTGCTTACTGGTATTAGCATGGGAAATGCAGCAGTTAGACAGATGCAGAATAGGAGTGGCAGTGAAGTATTGAACATCACGTGAACCCCACCTCCATCCTGTACAGACGGACAGGATGTGGCGTAAGTGTTTGGGTCGTGCCCATGACGGTCAAGCCATGTCACCTCACCCTATTCTGCAGATTTACAGTCACCCCATTCCATTAGGACATACAGTGAAATGGGTGCAGCATAGGAGAGTGGGGTTAAGTCTTGGGCTGAAGAGTGCAAGGTACACCTCGATGGCTGTCAGTGGCAGCGGGCTGGGGGTGGGATGGCATGAGCAGTACAGTCGGCAATCCAAAGGCACACCCCGATGCCTGTCTGTCTGTACAGGGTAGGACGTTATGGTTAGAAACCATAATGCCTCGGACGTTTGTTGGTATTCACAGTACAAATATTCAACATGGCCTTTTTGTGACCCCATGTCAGGAAAGCTTTTGGGACCTCTTCTCATGAAGACTGGCAGTGTGATTTTGTCAATGTGTCCCAAAAACTGACTTCCAACAGCGACAGTGCCATTCTGCGCCACATGTATGAAAACACAGATTGGGCAAGATGTGAAGAATGACAGCTGTACCATCCATAGGGAGGTATGAAGAGATGGCAATGTTGCTCTGTAGTGGGAATATTAAAAATGCTTGCAGTTCCGAGCATACGTGGAGACTGAGCAACGCATGCGCATAACACAGTCACTTTATGGAGTTTTGTCACCAATTTTCAACATAGACATTTTACGACCTGTGGTGATGAATTGTGTCACTGATTTTCTTAATGTATCCCAAACACTGATGTCCCACAGCAACCACAGTATTCTGCGCCAGAACTGCAAAAACACATTTCGACCAGGATGTGAAAAATGACAGTTGTACTGTTCATAAGGAGGTGCGGAGAAATGGCAATGTTGAAAATCTAGACTTAAAATATTGCAAATCTGCAAAGTTATAAGCATGCGTGGAAAGTACACAACGCACGTTCGTAACAGTCATTTGATGGGCTTTCATCACCAGATTTTCAACAGAGGCATTTTAGGACCTCTGCTAATGAACTGTGTCACTGTGATTTTTATTATGTGTCCCGAACAGTGATTTCCCACAGCGACTGCGCTATTCTGCACCGGAAGTGCGAAAACACATTTTGGCCAGGATGTGAAAAATTACAGCTGTACTGTTCATAAGGAGGTGCAGAAACATGGCAATGTTGAAAATATGGAGTGAAAATATTGCAAATGTGAGAAGTAACGAGCAACAGGGCAACTGCGCAATGCACACTCATAACACATTCATTTTATGGACGTTTGTCACCAAATTTTCAACATAGGCATTTTAGGACCTCTGCTAATGAACAGCATCAGTGTGATTTTCCTAATGTGTCCCGAACACAGATTTCCCACAGTGAGCGCGCTGTTCTGCGCCGGAAGTGCAAAAACACATTTCGGCCAGAATGTGAAAAATGACAGCTGTACTGTTCATAAGGAGCTGCGGACAAATGGCAGTGTTGACAATCTGGAGTGCAACTTTAGCAAGGCATTTGACACAGTCCCACACAAAAGATTAATATGCAAGTTAGCCAGCCTGGGAGTGGGTCCCAAGATGACAGCCTGGGTAAAGAATTGGCTGGAGAATAGGACACAGAGAGTAATAGTAAATGGAGTCCACTCAGAAGAAAGGAGGGTTACTAGTGGGGTACCGCAGGGTTCAGTATTAGGATTCCGTCCTCTTCAATGTCTTTATAAGTTTACATTGCAGAAGGACTGGAAGGAAAGTATGTCTCTTGCAGATGACACTAAGATCTGCAACAGAGTTGATGCACAGGTGGGGTGGAAAGGATGAGAAAGGACTTGGCAAGGTTAGAGGAATGGTCAAATGTATGCAGCTTAGATTCAATGCTAAGAAGTGCAAGGTAATGCACCTGGGAAACAAAACCCAGGGAAGAGTACACAATGGGGGTGAGATACTAACAACAAAAATGGAAAGGGACCTGGGGTAGTCATATCAGATGACCTAAAGACGGGCAAGCAATGTGAGAGGGCAGCAAGGAGGGTTGGGGATACTGGGATGCATAGGGAGAGGCATCACCAGTAGAAAACAGGAAGTTATTATCCCTCTGTACAGACAGCTGGTGAGACCCCATCTGGAGTATGTGTGCAGTTCTGGAGACCCAATCTCGTAAAGACAGACAGGATGGAAGCTGTCCAGAGGAGGGCAACTAAAATGGTGCAGAGTCTG
This sequence comes from Neoceratodus forsteri, assembly GCA_016271365.2. Lineage (NCBI taxonomy): Eukaryota > Metazoa > Chordata > Ceratodontiformes > Ceratodontidae > Neoceratodus > Neoceratodus forsteri. The sequence goes on from CM057459.1 coordinate 1,368,459,984, forward strand.
CACCGGAAGACATATGAAGAGAGACTTAAGGAGCTTAATATGTAGCCTGGAGGAAAGAAGGGAGAGGGGGACATGATAGAAACGTTCAAGTACCTCAAGGGAATCAACAAAGTCCAAGAGGGTAGCATCTTTCAAAAAAAGAGGTGTGCAAGAACAAGAGGGCACAATTTGAAAATAGAGGGGGGGCGGCTCAGAGGTAATTTAAGGAAGTATTTTTTTACAGAGAGGGTTGTGGATGCATGGAACGGCCTTCCGAAGGAGGTTGTGGAGTCAAAATCAGTGGTGGAATTCAAGCATGCATGGGATAGTCATAAGGCAGTTCTGGGGGATGGGGGTAGGAAGAAGTAGGCTGCTGGTTAACTAGGATCTGCAGCTTATCCAGTAGGTAGGGAAATGGGCAGACTGGGTGGGCCAAGCGGTCCTTATCTGCCATCAAATTCTATGTTTCTATGTTTCTATATTGCAAATGTACAAAGTTACGAGCATGCATGGAAACTGCGCAATGCACGCTCTTAACACAGTCATTTTATGGACTTTTGTCACCAAATTTTCAACATAGGCATTTTAGGACCTCTGGTAATGAAGAGTGTCACTGTGATTTTTGTACTCTGTCCCGAACGTGGATTTCCCAACGCGACTGTGCTATTCTGCGCCAGAACCACGAAAACACATTTCGGCCGGTTTATGAAAAATGGCAGCTGCACTGTTCGTAAGGAGATGCATTACAATACCAGTGTTGAAAATCTGGGTGAAAATATTGCAAATTCGTGAAGTTACAAGCATGCGTAGCAACTGCGTAATGCACGCTTGTAAAACAGTCATTTTTGGATTTTTCCCACCAAATTTGCAACATAGACTCTTTGAGAGCCCACCTCATGAACCCTGGCACTGTCATTTCATTAATTGGTTCAAAAATGTGATTCCATGCAGTGACCGCAAAATCACCTTCCGGGGCCGATTAACAGCATGACAGTGAAATAATTCATGAGGACGGGTCCCAAAAACCCCATGTTCAAAATTTTGTGCCAAAATTCCCAAAATGCCTGAGATATGCATCAAAGTTGAAAAAACCTTATTCACTCCATTATACAGCTTACGGCATTTGCTCAGTTCACGGTTGGCTTTGAAGAGTGCAGGCGTGTTCGGTCCACGAAGATAGTCGCGTCGAGCTCCGGAGTAGTATAGGGTGGGGGTGTGGGGGAGGCTTGAGGTCGCAGTGGGTGGAATTGGTGGGTTGTGGGAGACACGGAGATCACTGAGGACAGTTTCCTTCTTTACAGGAAAAAAAAAACAAAACATCGCAGGGGCGGTTTTGTTTTACAGGGGCTTATCTGATGGACATTTGGCATGCTGGGGTGGGCTCTAGCGTACCAACCTACTTCTTTGTTGGGGGCCGACTGTACCCGATGGGGATTAGGCACCCCATTGCATATAGAGGCCACAGTAGCTGAGGAGGATTGGGCACCCCTCAGCAAACACATAGTTTTGTTGGGGGATTATGCCGATGGGAGTGGGCTTCGCTGTTGGCGCATTCATTGTGGCTGGGGCAGGTTATGCCGATGGGGATTAGGGCCCCTGTTGGCAAACAAAGACTGTTTGCAGGGGGGGCATATGCTGCCAAGGGGGATTGGGCACCCCCTCGGCAGGAGGCCTGCATAATAGTGTTTGTAAACATGGTGGCAAGCCGCCCACCATGTTCACAAACAGTACTAGTCTAGCTAACGTTCCACCCTGCAATGACGGGTCACTCCCTCATTGCAGCAGAATGACTGACGCTGCAATGATGAGGTGGCCCCTGATTCCTGCGGCAAAAACGTTTGTACTTGGTGCACTTTTGGAAGACCAGTGTCATCGGCACACTGTGCCTCCATTGGTCCACTAGTGCCAAGCCCCCAAATGCAGTGCCTCCCTTGGCTGAAACAGTGCCATGTCTCCACAACCCGCTTCTCTCCTAAGCCGTCACATCATGTTTCTTGTGCATGCGCGCAAGCAAACTTAAAAATATTGTCAATATACATTATTATACTGTATGCACATTAACAGTTCAGGAAAAAGGGGAAGGAGGGGTGATAGGGAGAAGAAAGGAGAAGAAGTAATAAACATGGAATCACAAGGCCTGGGGACGGATGTCCGACACTTATTTCACTGGCCTGGGGGTTTACAGGATTCTATAAGGGAATGAGAAAATAGCTTTTTGAAGGAAGAAAAGGTTGTCAGGGCAGCCAGTTTCAGAGTTTTTTGTAATTTGTTCCATAGGTGAGTGAGTACATAGCTTATAGATTATAGAATGGGGCGAGTGTTAGGCTTGAGAAGCCCAAGGCACACATTACACCTGCTCTCCTGCCTGGTTTTGGGGGGTGGGGTGTTAGAGTTGGAAACCCTAAACCCTTATTTCTCAGCTTTTGTCACTTTGACCCTAACTGGAGAATTGACAACATTTTTCGTAACTTATTACATTACTTTTTGAGACAGTATAATATTATCCTTATTGTACTGTGCTGTTGTGCTTCCCAGAATAGATCATATACTGTATGTATCTGAAGTAATACCTTGATGCCATTAATCATAAAGAAAACTAGTAACCAGGGCCCCTACTTTTCTGCGGCACAGTGGGACCAAGTTCTGCGGCAAGACTTCCATTTGCCGCAGAACTTCTACGGCTGTGGTTTGTAATTTCTGAGGAAGTTCTGCTGCACTAACAACCTACCACATCACAGTGACAGCTTGTCATCCTGACTTCACTTTCATGGCAGTGGTTATAGCAATCAGGATGGTGGAAAGCGCAGTAACACTAGTTCAAAAACAACAGACTTATAAAATAATGTTATGCCTAAAAAGCAAAACAAATGTCTCTCCCTTAAGGTCCTAGCCTGTTGCATAAATGACATATGCAGAGGGGATCTTAGGTGATAAATAAGGTATTTCTATATGCATGCTATCTATCCCACTAATGAGGTTTCCACTGTCTATCACTTATATATTTGTATGTGCTTTCTACACCACTCATGAGGTTCCCACTGTGTATCACTTATATATTTATATGCAATCTGTAACATACATACAAATGTGTATGTGTGTGTGTGTTGAGAGAGACAGAGATACTGTGTGTGTGTGTGGGTGTGTGTGTGTATATATATATATATTTTGTTTTTAATTTCCATGAACTTGCACCCTCATTCATACAGGTCCCATTAGAAATGGAATAGAGGAGTTATCGCAAAACTCATTTTTCATATCAACCTGCTTTCCCTGACACACTGTGTAACACCATCAGGCCATGAGATGCATGTGAACTGATTGTGAGATAGAGCTCTCCAGACCACCACAATGCATCCACCATGTGACAGAACACTGCACCATACCTTCCCAGGCTCCGAGCAATGATGTGTTCCACCAATCCTTGTGCTGCACAGCCAGCTCCCAGAGCTAATCTCTGAACCTGAGTTGCTGGCACGGAAGCACAGCATGTTACCCTCTGGCCCAACAGCTGTCCCTGCACACAACATTTCTCCATAACTTTAAGGTGAGTCTTTCAAGCAATGACAATATGTAATCAATAACCCTGGCAAAAATGCGTACAGTGCAATTATTTATTTAACAGGTCTGTTCTTTCAACAGGTCTACACATTATTCTATTACACTTTTCTGGGCATAATTACTTTATTTTTCTTAAAAATGACAGTTAAATTCATTTTACCAGTTATTCATTTCAGATGGCATCTCTATACCTTAAAGGCACAAATAGGTTTGTACAAAGTGAGGTATGGACTTAACAGGTCTGTGCTATTGACAAGGTTTTGTTTAAGTTGGCCCTAGTGCAATAATGTAAGACTGAAAATTGTATTAGGCTGTAGTGCAGGTTGAGCAAATATCACCATGCCTGATGTGCAGTGCCACCATCTCTAGCAGTGGGAGCTGTGGTAGGTAAGTGACTGTTCATTTCTGTGGCAGATTGCAGCCATTTCATTAGCTAATGTATGATGTTATAGCAATGATAACATCACATTCTGAGCATATGGGGGTTTAAGATATAAAAAGAGGGGAAGAGAACCAGATTCTATGGAAAAACAGAAATATTAATAAAAATCAACAAGAAGAGTGAATCTTCTAAGTGTAATCATAGTTCTGCAGTAAATTGCAAGTTCTATAAATTCCCATGCCGAGAATTAGGGCCCTCAAGTAGTAACTCCCTCCATGCTAAGGAAGCTATCGTCTGTGAGGTGCCATGGAGTCAATTAGAAAATGAATCAGCTGTCATGACCAAAAATGCCTAGCATGAGCCAATAGAGTGTCAGTTCATGTCCCTATCACAACCTGAATGATAACATACACCCTTAATGATAAAACAAACTCATCTCTGTCTCATACAAGAACATAAAAAAGACTTCAGTTTGTCTCATTTTAACTGTGCCATCCCCTTTTAAATAAAGTAAGTCACTAGTGTTCAGTGGTAACTCCCTCCCTCCCATCTCCTTATTTTATATCCCCGGTGTCTAGCGGCCCCCACCCTCCATTTCCCGTATGTTTTTTTTTTTTAAAAACATTGGTGTCCAGTGATACCCCCTCATCCTCCGATTCCCATATATGTTTTAATTAAAGTCCTTGTGCACCACTTCAGGCACAGCTCATTGGTGTCCTGTGGTACCCATTATCCTCACATGTCCCCCTTATTATTATTATTCTGTTGGTGGCCATTGGTGCCCTCACCCTCTGATGTGCCTGTTAACCTGTAAATCAGAAAACCATCCATTGCCACAGCATGATATGCTAGCCGAAGGCTGGAGTTAACTGCCTTGAAAATGGACATAAGGTGGAGGGAGAAATCCAAAGATGGATCGAGTGTGATTCTATATACTTGAAGGAAGCAACAGTTTCCAGAGGGGAGCAGTCATCGTCCTGTACTGCTAACTGTGTACAGTTCTCCTTAAGCTGGTAGGGGTTCTAAAGAGTATTGCCTGGGACTTAGCATGGTTCATAAGAAGTTTACTGTCTTTAAGCCAGGATTGGGTGCCCCCGAGGTCAGAGGTTAGGTATATGTTAATGATGACCACTCCAGGGGCACTACTGAAGAACACTAGGTCATCATTGTATAAGAGAGGGGTGCAATGTTTAAAGCAGCAGTGGACTGAGTTAATATGCACAGAGAATATCAAAGGTCCTAGTATGGATCCTTGTGAGATGCCTAGGAGGGATCTGAGATAGTTGGAGTACTAGGCGTCAATCCTGACTCACTGGTGCCTATTGGAAAAGCAACTAAAGAACCAGGGTAGGGCATTTCTGGATATCCCATGGGTACTTGGGATGTCCTAGGGCTGTCAGTGGTGGACATCTTTCACCTGCAGCTGGTACAGAATGCCATAGCCAGGTTGCTGATGGGCTTACCTAGATCTAGCCGCATCATGCCAGTTCTCCACAAACTGCACTGGCTTCCAGTGCTGTGGAGGATCACTTGTAAGGTCGACTTGCTGACCTATAAGGCTCTAAACAGACAAGGGCCGCATTATTTGCAAGACCTCCTGTGTCTGTACTGCCCCTTCTACCCACTCCATTCCACTAATGAGGGATTGCTAGACGTTCCCAGGGTCCATTTAAAGACGTCAGGGACAAGATCTTTTATATTTATGGCTCCGACCCTGTGGAACTCTTTACCTCATCAGGTTAGGGAGTGCCTGTCCAGTGAGACTTTTAAGTCTGCCTTAAAGACCTAACATACTAACATACTAATTGCCAACAGATTAGGCCTTATGATCTATCAAGTCTGCTCGAACCTCAGATCCCTAGTTGGGTACCGAGGCCCTCCCCCCTTCTATTCCAGAAACCCCTATCATCCATACCCACCCCCGGCCAGGCCATCATCTGATACATCCACTTTCTGTGTCTGTCCCACCTCTCTTGAAGCCCTCCACTGTGGATCTCTGAACCAGCCCACCAGGCAGCGATTCCAAGGATCCACCACCCTCTCAATGAAAAACCTCCTCCTCTTCCCCTCACCCTTCCACCTTCCAACTTCAAACCATGCCCTCTGGTGATACCTCCCTGCTTTAGTCTAAGGATTCCCTCCGTGTTTACCCTATTTATTCCCTTGAGGTACTTGAAGACCTCAATCATGTCCCCCCTGTCTCTCCTCTCCTCCAATGAAAACAGGCAGAGCTCCTCAAGTCTGCCCTCATATGTCAAATCCCCTAGTCCTTGTATCATCCATTTGTTCATGACCTATTTGTTTGGATTAGCCTTTTCAGATGTTTTTTTTAATGAGCATAAGTGCCTGTTTTATCTGGTTTAGATTTATAATATTTAGTGTAATTTGCTGTATTTTCTGTACCAGTGCTTTGATATGTGAAACACCCTTTTTATGAATAAAAACTGACTTGACTTTACTACTGAGCTTGTCGAGAAGGATGAGGTGGTCAACAGTGGTGAAGACCTTTGTGAGATCTATAAGTACCGCACCAGTGCATTCCCCTCTATCTAACGAGGTAAGTATGCTGTTGGTTAACATGAGAAGTTCAGTGGTAGTGCTATGGCCTTTTCAGAAACCATACTGGGCTGGACAGAGGAGGTTGTATTTATCAAGATATGAGTTTAACTGGACAGCAATTGTTTTTTCAAGGATTTTACTCAGGACTGGGAGTATGACAGTAGGCCTATAATTATTTATACAGTTATTGTTCTCTTTTTACAGCTGCAGGTAGCAGAGCTCTGCAGATGCCTTGCTATAACTTGGGAAAAAATGGCTCTTCAGACTCCCACCAAAGTACAATTTTGGAGTTGGTGTATGATCCCTCCGCTATGTGAAATCACTACGCTGGGAGTTCCTTTCCACGTGCAGCATACTCATGCCAGCTCAAATTACTATCTGTGGATAAGCTCAGTGTAAAAACCACAGGCAGCTTGTTAAAAAAAGCATCACTGGATAAATCCCTTTCTACTGTCTTTAGTCTTAAAGGACGCCTACACCTTATTTTTACACATTTTTTGTCTAACCAATGCACTGTTGGTCAAAACTGAGTTTTTAATGAGACTGCATTGCTCCAAATTACATTTCTCTCCCAAATATATGCGTGTGTGTGTGTGTGTGTGTGTGTGTGTGTGTGTGTGGTTCAGTTGTGACAGGGTTGAATAGGACCCTGTCCCAGCTATTATGGAAAGGAACGGGAACATTGTTTAACCAGGAGTAGCACACTAAGCAAAAACTTGTTTCCAGATGTGACCTGGGAGCACAAGGAAGTTAAGTGACTTGTTCAGGATCACACAGTATGCACCTAGGTGGCTGTGGGATTCAAACCCAGGTCTTCAGATCTGCAGCTCAGAACTTTAACCCACTGCACTATACTGCCTCCTATGGAGAGTTTAAATGCAGGGTCTGTTCTGTTCTTTCCTTTCCTGTCTCTTGTCTGTCTGGTTGCACAACCAGATTTTCTCGTGAGACCTAGAATTTGATCACCCCAACAGTCTCGCAGTTCTCTGCCTCTCACTGTCTCTCAGTCTTCCATTGCTGTTTCTGTCTTTTCCTCTCTTGCATATCTGCTGGTATAAAAATATATGCAAATTATTATACGGAAATGCAACTAATATTGGGTTCCCTTTGTTTAGAAATTATATAGTGTTACTGTTGAAATGTATAGAATTATAGTTTGAGATGATTGCAAAAAGCTATTGGGAACTCAAGGGGTTAACCTGAGAACAATTTTTAAGCCCTTTACAGAAGCTGTGGAGAAGGGGACCTCAGTTCTGGGCCGTTGTGTTCTTGCACACCTGCATGAAATTGACAAAAACACTGGAAAGTTACAAGAACATTTCAGAAAAAAACAGGATTCTTATTAAGGAGGGGGGTTGCAAAGACTTATAAGAGAGAGAGAGAACTGCAATGTTTTGAGACACACACAGACTGAAGGAAAACTCATGTGGATCTTCTCTGTTTATTCTGCCTTTGTAAACAGTTATTCTGAACAATTTTTTTTTTTTAATGTTACTGCTAGTACTACAAAACACTTTTTGCGAATTTTACAACTGCTCCTGGTTTTTCCTATGCTTCCTGACAAGTGCCTCAACGACATCAGTGTACAACGATTTATTGCTGTCTGTGCTGGCTGTAGGGTTTGTTAACCCTTTCAGGACCAATCTAGTCCAAGCCTTTTACAAATAAAGCTTACTATTGCCTGTTTCTCTGCGCCATGCAAACTGCACTATATATATGGCACCAATAAAAAGGTGATTTCATGAAAAATCAACGATGCCTTTGCAGTGCTGCAGAGAGCGGCACAGTGCTCCATAAACATATCAAAATTTGGACATTACTCAAATTCGTCAGAATGTGCGCATTATGGATTTAAATTTATGTGTGTTGCATGTATGTACTGTAATCTTATAGCTTGTGATGCATGTTGTACTAGTCACATGTATTTATTTTAAACTATAGGCAACATTTATGTATGTAAAAATAGGACTTCCTTGGAAATGAGCCGTCGCTCAATGGAGTTTTGTGCCATCTATCCTTTTCATACACATTCTATGAATAAAGATTATTAGTACTACTACTGTGTGCACTGAATGGAGTTTTGTACCATCTATCATTTTCATGCACATTCTATTAATAAAAATTATTTCTACTACTACTATGTGCACTGAATGAAGACTGACGGCTTGGGTAAAAAATATGCATTTCTAAAACCACTGACTGTAACTTACAGAATATGTATGTAATATTCATCACTGCTGGGCTTAATGGAGCACATAGTGCTATATGTACAGGTATTTGATTTGCTTTAGACTGCTCCCTGGATTCCAGCACTCAAGCACTTCCTAACATAGTATAAGGCTGCAAAGGATTTCTGTTATTGTGATCAGTGTGTGTCTGTGTGTGTCCTTCATTGGGAAAGGAGAGTCCTAAGGAAAGGTCTGTCCCTCAAACAGGAATGCCCACTGAACAGTACCTTAGTATGCTTATGTCAAAATGAAAGCCTGTGACAAAATAAAAGCCTTGCTAGCACTTTCTGACTGGGAAAATCTCGACTTTCCAAATTTCCCTAATGTGTTGTCATAGTAGAAATATAGACTTTGATGGCAGATAAGGACCGCTTGGCCCACCTGGTCTGCCCATTTCCCTACCTAGAGGATAAGCTGCAGATCCTATTTAACCAACAGCCTATTTCTTCCTACCCCCCACAAAAATTGCCTTATGTCTGTCCCATGCATTCTTGAATTCTCCCACAGTTTTAGACCCCACAGCCTCTTCAGGAAGGCTGTTCCATGTGTCCACCACCCTCTCTGTAAAAAAAGACTTCCTCACATTGCCCCTGAGTCATCCCCCCCTCTATCTTCAAATTGTGTTCCCTTGTTCTTGCACATCTCTTTTTCTAATAGATGCTACCCTCTTGGACTTTGTTGATTCCACTGAGGTACTTAAAAGTTTCTATCATGTCCCCCCTCCCTCCTTTCCTCCAGGGTATGCATATTAAACTCCTTTAGTCTCTCCTCATATGGCTTCTCTTGCAGACCTTGCACCATTTTAGTTGCCCTCCTCTGGACTGCCTCCATCCTGTCTATGTCCTTGTGGAGATGAAGTCTCCAGAAATGGACACAGTATTCCAGATGGGGTCTCACCAACTGTCTGTACAGAGAGATAACTTCCTGTTTTCTGCTGGTGATGCCTCTCCCTATACATCCCAGTATCCCCCCAGCCCTCCCTACTGTCTTCTCACATTGCTTGCTAACCTTATGGTCATCTGATATGATTACCCCCAGGTCCATTTCCATATTTGTTGTTGTTACTACTACCCCCCCATTGTGTACTCTTCCCATGGGTTTCTGTTTCCCAGGCGCATTATTTTGCACTTCTTTGCATTGAATCCTAGCTGCCATACTTCTGACCATTACTCCAACCTTGCCAAGTCCCTTCTCATCCTTTCCACACCTCCTTGTGTATCAACCCTGTTGCAGATCTTTGTGTCATCTGCAAAGAGGCAAACTTTTCCTTCTAGTCCATCTGCAATGTCACTTATAAAGATATTAAAAAGGACTGGACCCAGTACCGAACCCTGCGGTTCCCCACTAGTAACCCCCCTTTCTTCAGAGTGGATTCTGTTTACTATTACTTTCTGTGTCCTCTTCTCCAGCCAATGTTTTACCCAGGCTGTCCTCTTGGGACCCACTCCCAGGCTGGCTAATTTGTTTATTAATCTTTTGTGTGGGACTGTGTCAAATGCCTTGCTAAAGTCTAGGTAGGCCATGTCCACAGCCCTTCCTTGGTCTACTACTTTGGTCACCTAGTCAAAGAAATTGATTAGATTCATCTGACATGACCTTCCTACTGTGAATCCATGATGCCTTGGGTCCTGTGCCCCACTGGCATTTAGGTACTCAACAATTCTTTCCTTCAGAAGTGATTCCATCACTTTCCCTACCACAGAGGTCAAACTGATAGGTCTGTAGTTTCCTGCCTCTGTCTTGCTTCCACTTTTGTACGAACATACGAAATTTGCCAGCAGATAAAGGCCTAGAGGTCTATCAAGTCTGCTCGAATGTGCAGCTAGCACCTCTTTTCCTGCAGCTGCCCTCCTTCCACCCTTCCCTTCATTAACCCTCCCCTTGTCCTGTCCCATCCTCGCTTGAAGCAGTCCACTGTTCTACTGCATACCACTTCTGCAGGTAACGATTCCACCCAGCCACCACCCTCTGTAAAAAGTGTCTCCTCATCTCCCTCCTGAACCTTCCTCGCCTCCAGTCTCTATCATGGCTCCCTGGTGGCCCTCCTCCCTTACTTTGAACAGCCCCTCTGTACCTGTCTTGTTTATTCCTTTTCATGTATTTAAAGGTTTCAATCATGTCCCCCTGTCTCTCCTCTCCTCCAGTGAGTACATGTTCAACTCCTTCAACCTCCCTCTCATATGATAAGTCCCCAGACCCTTGATCATCTTTGTCGCCTCGCTGCACTCCCTCCAGTAACTTAATGTCCCTTTTCAGATACGTGGACGCCAGAACTGCACGCAGTACTCCAGTGTGGTCTAACTAATGACCCATACAGTGGCAGAATCACCTCCTCCTCCTTGAGGATATACCCCTGCAACACAACCCAGCATTTGTTGCCTTGCAGCTGCCTTCCCACACTGTGCCGAGTTGTTCATTGACCCTGTGATGAGGCACACCCAGATCCTTCTCCTCCTCTGTCTGGGCTAGCTGCCTCCCTAGCTGGTAAGTCCTCCTTGGGTTCTTCATCCCAAAATGCATCACCTTGCACTTTTGGCATTAAAGCTCAGTTGCCAGGTGTCTGACCAGGTTTCAAGCTTTGCCAGATCATCCTGCAACCCCTGCCATCCCCCTAGGTCATCCACCACCGCTCAACCTTGGTATCATCAGCAAACAGACTGATCTTGCTCTTGATGTCCCATGATATGTCTGCAATGAATATCCCAAACAACACTGGTCCCAACACCGAGCCCTGTGGGACACCACTGTCACTGCCCTTGGGTGTGAGAGCTCCCCACCCACCACCACCCTCTGTTGCCTTCCCTGCAGCCAGTTTCCTACCCATCTCACCAGCATTGCACCTGCCCTGTGCCTACTAACTTCCTTCCCAGCCTTCCATGTGGCACTGAGTCGAATGCCTTACTGAAGTCCAGATACAGGACATCCACTGCATGTCCCCGTCCAGTTGCCTAGTTACCCAGTCATAGAACCCGACCAGGTTGGTTTGGCAGGATCGCCACGTGATGAAGCCATGCTGTCTGCTGTCCTGTAGTCCTTTGGCTTCTAAGAGGGCCACCAGCTCTCCTTCAGGATAGTCTCCATTAGCTTACCCACGATGGATGTGAGGCTCACTGGTCTGTAGTTTCTCGGTTCATCCTTGGGGCCACTCTTGTGGAGGGCACCACATGAGCCATCCTCCAGTCCTGAGGTACACACCCGAATGTAGTGGAGGCATTAAATAGGTCTGCCAAAGGTCCTGCAAGGACCTCTGCCAGCTCCTTCAGTACCCTGGGATGGATGCCATCTGGGCCTGGTGCCTTGTCCACCCTCAGTGCCTTCAAACCCTCTCGAACTCTGTCCTCCAGGATTTCCCCATCTGTCACCACTTCCCCCCCTGCGTCTGCCATTTCACCCATCTTGGGTATCACCCCCCTCTTCTCTTTAGTAAATACTGAGCAGAAGTACTCATTTAGTGCTTCCGCCTTATCATACCCTGCTTCCACCCAACCCCCTCCTTCCTAACTTACTATGTGGTCCTTACAGCCCTTTTCTCCCTGATGTCACTTAAAGAAGTCCTTTCCCCTTCTAATGCCTTGTGCCAGCCTGAGTTCAGTAGATGCTTTGGTCCCTCACTGCCCTTGTCACCTCCTTCGATTCTGTCAAGTACTCCTCTCTGTCCTCCCCTCCCTGTTTTCTTGTATTTCCTAAAGGCAGCTCTTTTCTTCCTTAACTTTTCCATGACCTCCTTGCTCAACCAGCTCGGTTTCTTAGCTCTAGCCTTCTTGCTCTGGGCTTGCAGCAGGTTTTGGTTGCCTCCACTATCCCCAACTTTATGAGCTCCCATCTCTGGTTAGTATCCATACTAGATTGAATTCTGGCCAGGTACCCTTTACCACTTCCCCATCCTCCCAAAGTCAGCCCTCCTGAGTCCAGCACTCTTGTGCCAGATTCCACTCCTTCCTTGCCCATATCCAATGTGAGCCATACTGAGTGGTGGTCACTCCCTGACAGCGGTTCCTCCACTGTAAGTTCTCTCACAAAGTCCCCATTTGCCAGCACAAGGTCAAGGGTATTCCCTAACCTGGTTGGTTCACTGACCATTTGCAGCAGGAAGCTGTCCTGGAAGGCATCCAGCAGTACCTGCTCCCTTCTGTTCCTGGTTGTTGGGGCTCCAGTCCACTTCTGCATGTTGAAGTCCCACAATCACCACACTACCCTTCTCGCAGGTCCTCCTGATCTGTCCCGCTAGTTCCCTGTCTAACTCCTCCATCTGAGATGGTGGCCTGTACACCACTCCCATTCTAAGACTCCTATTCTTGGAATCCTGGATTTGCACCCAAAGTGACTGTACTGCCCTCCTCCCTTCCTCCCTTACACACTTCAGTCCTTCCTTCACATATAGTGCCCCCTCCTTTCCCAGTCACCCTGTCCTCAAAATAATCTGTACCCTGGTACAGACAGGTCCCATCATTATATTGGGTGGCCCATGTTTCCGTGATGGCTGCAATGTCCACCTCTCCCTCTGCCATGAGAACCTGTAACTCTGCAGTTTCCTCCCCAAGGCTCCTAGCATTAAGGGCAACCACCTCCACCCCCATCCTGCTCCCCCTTTCCTAGCATCACCAACAGTACTTGCCATTAGTCCTTTGTCACTGTTATGGGGGTAGCTCATATGGTTTCCCAACCTGTGGTCTCTGCATATCTCTTCCCAACTGCCACCCCCACTCCTAGTTTAAATTCCCAACTTCCTCTATGTACTCCTCCATCCTCTGCTTCAACACTTTCTTTCCTTCCTCACTCAAGTGTAGTCTGTCCTGGCATAGAGACTACTGTCCTCCCAGGTCCCTCTCCACCCCCAACAGCCCATACCCTTTAGCACAACACCAGGTTCTTAGCCATCTGTTAAATTCCTCTATTTCAGCTTTCTTTGTTGTGCTTGCTTTTGCGCACTGGAAGTATCTCGGAAAAAGTTACTGATCTTCCTGCCCCTCACATAATTGTCTAGTTCCTCAAACCTCCTCTGGATTATATCCACTGTCTTGTCAGCCAGGTCGTTTGTCCCAAGATGTATAATTAAATGAGGCTTGTCCTACCCCTCTAGCATATTTCAGAACAGACTGTCCCACCTTTCGCTGTCATTCCTGGCAAGGCCTCCACCAAATGCGACTATGCCTCTCCGCCTTGTTACCCCCACTCCAACCTCTTAGTATTGAGTCCCCAGCACTAAGATTCCCACCCTCTTACTCCCTGCTTGCTTCCTTTCATCTCCATCCCTCATTTCCAGCTCCTCTTCTTCCTCCTGCACATTATTATGCCCTTTACCCCTGTTGCAGTTCTCCCAGCAGAACTTCCCCCGCTCCAGTTTGGTCCAGGTATTTATCAATTACTCCTCATTCATCACTTCCCTCCTCAACCTTCTTCCTCTCTAGCAGTGCACAACTATTTTCTGAAGATCCTCACAAATGCCTGCTCCTCTCTGCATAGTAACCTGTTCTCTCCTTTCACTCCATGACTTTTGCCACTTCTTCGCCTCCCTCACAAGTCCCTATTGCCTCCTTCCATTTGTCTTTTGTCTCCTGATCTGTTCCCGCAATCGTTCTTCCTGTCCTGGGCCCCTTGTCTCTGCTTCCTTCTTCTGAGCCTCTCCTCACCACTGTTGGCTTAAATTGCCCTCCTCATCTCCCCTTCCTCCTCCCTCCAGTATTGGGCTAAACCCACCCCAATCTGCCTTGCCTGTCTTAGTTCCTCCTGCAGACCCTCAATCTCCTTTAAGTTTTTCTGTGGTTGCACACTAAACATCCTCCTACTCTCAGGCAATGTTTAGAAAGATTGGTGCACCGCCAGTTGTTGCACCTACCACCTACCCATTGCCTGTGGTTGCCCACCAGCGACCCCCCACCCTTCAAGATGCAGGATACCAAACCACTTCAAGTCCCCACTCTCCCCTCTACAGTGCAAAACATTCTTATGTCCCTTACTTCCTTTGTTGCACACGTTTAGATATGTTGAGCAACTGCTTTGGTATATTCCTATCCACACTCAAAAATACTTTAGTAGCCATTGCACACCTTCTTCAACTCCTCACTCCCCTTTACCCAATGCAATAACTATGTGAGTAGTAATGAAAGCGCCAGATTTGCATTTACTTCCTTCCACTGAGAGAGCGTCACCTCTTCACTTGCTGCAGTTCCTTTCCTGGATGTCTGCTTCTGTTATGACAGGTGCAATCCTTTGCCTGTTTGAGGAAGTGATGCCAGAACCCCTAGTACAAAGGAATAATTGACCAGGGTGGTGGGACCAGCCCAAGTCCTCAGGAAACAATCCGTAGCTGAGGCCTCTAGTCAGACAAATTAGCACCCTTCCCCACTCAAACTTTGCAGCTAGTGAAGCCAGCAACAATGAATAAATTCTACCCAAAGAAACAGGACACCAATTCAAACAGCTTCACCAACAATACATCAAAATAGGTTTGGAATTATAAGAATAGGTCTCCAATTCAAAGAAACAGACCAGTTGAAGTTACACCAATTATGTTTAAAGAGAAGAAATAGGCCTCTACAAATGCAGCCTGCCACACTCAAACCAAACAAATGAGCCCACTTAGTCACCAAACAGGTTTCAAAATTCCAACAGCCCCAAACAATACCCCTGCTAGCCCCTTAGTAGTAAGAAAGAAAATAAACATTCTACCAAGTAGAATTCATGAAAAACAATGTAAACAAGAAGCTACTGTACTGTAGATCTGATCCTGTCTCCCCTTCCAGTTCCTTCCTGAGAAGCCAAAGCACTGACTCCACACCTGATTCAGCTCTGCCTCCCTGCTGAGTGAGACCTGGCCAGACAAATTAGCACCCTTCCCCACTCAAAACTTTGCAGCTAGTAAAGCCAGCAACAATGAATAAATTCTACCCAAAGAAACAGGACACCAATTCAAACAGCTTCACCAACAATACATCAAAATAGGTTTGGAATTATAAGATATAGGTCTCAATTCAAAGAAACAGACCAGTTAAGTTACACCAATTATGTTTAAAGAGAAGAAATTGGCCTCTACAAATGCAGCCTGCCACACAGTAAACCAAACAAATGAGCCCACTTTAGCTACCAAAACAGGTTTCAAAATTCCAACAGCCCCAAACAATACCCTGCTAGCCCTTAGTAGTAAGAAAGAAAATAAACATTCTACCAAGTAGAATCCATGAAAACAATGTAAAACAAGAAGCTACTGTACTGTAGATCTGATCCTGTCCCCTTCAGTTCCTTCTGAGAAGCCAAAGCACTGACTCCACACCTGATTCAGCTCTGCCTCCCTGCTGGAGTGAGACCTGGCCGAACAAATTAGCACCCTTCCCCACTCAAAACTTTGCAGCTAGTGAAGCCAGCAACAATGAATAAATTCTACCCAAAGAAACAGGACACCAATTCAAACAGCTTCACCAACAATACATCAAAATAGGTTTGGAATTATAAGATATAGGTCTCCAATTCAAAGAAACAGACCAGTTAAGTTACACCAATTATGTTTAAAAGAAGAAATTGGCCTCTACAAATGCAGCCTGCCACACAATAAACCAAACAAATGAGCCCACTTTTAGCTACCAAAACAGGTTTCAAAATTCCAACAGCCCCAAACAATACCCTGCTAGCCCTTAGTAGTAAGAAAGAAAATAAACATTCTACCAAGTAGAATCCATGAAAACAATGTAAAACAAAGCTACTGTACTGTAGATCTGATCCTGTCCCCTTCCAGTTCCTTCTGAGAAGCCAAAGCACTGACTCCACACCTGATTCAGCTCTGCCTCCCTGCTGAGTGAGACCTGGCCAGACAAATTAGCACCCTTCCCCCACTCAAAACTTTGCAGCTAGTGAAGCCAGCAACAATGAATAAATTCTACCCAAAGAAACAGGACACCAATTCAAACAGCTTCACCAACAATACATCAAAATAGGTTTGGAATTATAAGATATAGGTCTCCAATTCAAAGAAACAGACCAGTTGAGTTACACCAATTATGTTTAAAAGAGAAGAAATAGGCCTCTACAAATTTTGTGAAGGGGAATCACATCTGCCTTCCTCCAGTCCTCAGGTACCACACCATCCTCCCATGATTTGTTAAAAAGGGTAGTCAGTGGTGTCAATAGTTCTCCCCTTAATTCTTTTAGAATTCTGGGGTGAATCCCATCAGGCCTCATTGCTTTGTCCTCTTTCAGTTTTAGGAGGTCTTTCAGAACCCTTTCTGTTGTGAAAGGACTGGGATCAACACCCCTATCCAGAGTGCTTCTGTTAATTGGATTAGGTACCTCTCCCTCCTTCTCTTTTGTGAATACTGAGCAGAAGTATTCATTCAGTACTCCTGCTTTTTCACTGTCCCTCTCTGCCCACTCACTGCCCATTCTAGTCAGCCTCACTATCCCTCCCCTTGTCCTTCTATGCTCCCTAATGTACTTATAAAAGGTGTTCTCTCCCTTCTTAACCGAATTGGCTATCTTTTCCTCAGTTTGGGACTTTGCTATTCTGACTGCCTTTCCTGCTTTCTTCTGCCTTAACTGGTACAGTTCTCTGTCCTGCTCCTTCTGTGTTTCCTTATACTTTCTAAATGCTATCTTTTTCTCCCTAACCTTCCCCACCACCTCTTTTGAGAACCATAGTGGCTTTTTTTTTTCATTTTGATTTGTTTATTTGCTTCACACCAAGGCTTGTTGCCTCTGTGATGGCAGTTTTGATGTTTTCTCATTGTTGCTCCACCCCTCCTTCTTGCCTGTTTGCTAGTGCTTTTCTAAGGCACTCTCCCATTTTGCCAAAGTCTGCCCTCCTGAAGTCCAGTAACCTCACTTTTGTATGGCTTGACTCTGCAGCTGAGTTTATCATGAACCACACTGTTTGGTGGTCACTTGTTCCCAGATGGCTACCCGTTTCTAGATCTATGATCCTCTCACTATCTCCATTTGAGGTACAGGGTCTAAGATTGCTCCCTCCTGAGTGGGTTCCAACACTATCTGTCTGAGGCATGCCCCCTGCAGGGCATCAAGAATGGCTCTGCTCTTTGATGTGGCTGCAGCAAAGGTGCTCCAGTTAACATCTGGCATATTCAGGACCCCCATCAACAGTATCTCCCCTTTCTCTGCCATCCTATGGATGCCTTCTCACCTGCTCACCAGGTCACACCTGGAAACAAGCCTCGGCTCAGTGTGCCTTTCCTGGTCATCAAATTTTAAATAAATAAATAAATAAAAATATCCTTGTCCATTCCCTCCCCCTGAGATGGGGGTCTGTATACAACCCCTGTGGGGATTGTGGTGCCATTTCCAGTCTCTAAGGTGACCCACAGTGCCTCCTCTCCTCTCCTCCCTGTTTACTCTTTTGTTCTGTTGCTTTTATCCCTTCCCTTACATAAAGAGCTACTCCTCCCCCTCTTCTACCCTCCCTGTCTCTCCTGTAGGTTGTGTATTTATTTATTTATTAGAATTTTAGTAACCGGGTAAGTCCACTGAGACCACGCAGTCCTTTTTTCAGTGACGACCCAGGTGTCAATGGTGAACACAGTACAATAGATAAATACAATAATAATATACAGGATACAGAGATATTTAACAATGTTGCAAAAATTATTACAGTGGAAAGCCAGGTAAGTAACTTAAAACAGATCAAGCATTAAGCATATATAAAAAAACAGGATAACTAATATTATACAATATATACATAGGAGGAACAGGAGAACAGGTGGATTACAAGATACATCTATCAGAGTAACATGGACTAGGCATTAATGACGCTGTAAGGGTTATTTAAAGATCATATGCAAAGGTCTAAATAGTGCTGCTTCTGCGTGTTATAGCATTGTAAATGGTCTGTGGAATGTAGTGTCTGCAATTTGTCCATTAAAAGTTAATGTTTAATAGATTTCATTACCGTTATTTGTTGTGCTCGTTCCCAGCGATTGTACTTCAGTTGTTGAGATGCAGGGCTACGTAAATGCTCATTTGCATACAGCGCGTTGACATCATTAAGTGTGTGGCCCATTTGACAGCTGTGCACGTCCGTTTTTTCCCGCCGTATTTCTGTGTCAGTCATTAATTCAATCATACTAACATACTATTTGCCAGCAGATTAGGCCTTACGGTCTATTGAGTCTGCTCGAACTTTAGATCCTTAGTTGGGTGCCAAGACCCTCCCATCCCTTGTGCTCCAGAAACCCGTATCATCCATCCCACCCCGGACAGGCCATCATCTAATACATCCACTTTCTGTGTCTGTCCCATCCTCTCTTGAAGCCCTCCACTGTGGATCTCTGAACTAGCTCACCAGGCAGTGCATTCAAGGGTCCACCACCCTCTCAGTGAAAACCTCCTCCTCTTTTCCCCTCACCCTTCCACCTTCCAACTTCAAACCATGCCCTCTGGTGATACCTCCCTGCTTTAGTCTAAAGATCCCCTCCATGTTTACCCTATTTATTCCCTTGAGGTACTTGAAGACCTCAATCATGTCCCCCCATCTCTCCTCTCCTCCAATGCAAACAGGCAGAGCTCCTTAAGTCTGTCCTCATATGTCAAATCCCCTAGCTCTCGTATCATCTTTGTTGCCCTCCTCTGTACCCTCTCCAGGAGCTGTATGTCCTTCTTCAAGTGTGGTCTCCAGTACTGTACACAGTACTCAAGGTGTATCGCTGCTATAAATTTATTTCTACATTGTTAGTAGGTACTTCTATGTGTTACCAGCTTGATTTTTACTAACATACGTTTAGCAAGCTTGTTTTGCTGCTTCAACTCGGGGAAGTGATTACTGTGTTTTCTCCCGGTACTGTAGCTCGGCTGTCAAATTGACAGTAGCAATAGTAACCCACGATGTCCTTATGTAATTTGTCATTGATCAGTGTACTTCTTTTTTATGAATGTCTGCCTTTCTTTTTATATGTCTCTTCACCTGTTGTGGTAAATGTTTTATTGGTATTTCATTCATAGTGCTTCCCACATTATCATTTGGAGCATCTCATAATGGTATCGTGGTACCCTGACAGGATTCTGTCTGTACAGTCATACACGGAGTTCACCGCCGAAAAAAGTAATCTGTTTGGATTTATTTCACTAACGATTACAACCCATCATGTTTACATCTTTCTGTATTGCACAGAAAAATGCCGTGAAGCGCCGCTACCAAAAAGGACCTGGCAGTAATTCTGCATAACCAGGACACATAACTGCAGAACAATTGAGCAATATATTTGACAACTTCATAAATGTTATGAACATGTGTAAATTTTTTTTTTTTTGCGCAGCTTGTGACCGAGGAACTGTCAGCTTAGTTTCCCTACTGCCGCTTCCCGTTATTTTACAGTATGATTCTGCAGGGATACTAGTCTGTAGTGAATGAAATGCACTGATATTCTTCTTATACTCACAGAATTAGTCACTGTTTAGCGTTCCATCTTTCAAAGTGACACCTGCCTGCAGTAATCAATGGGGCATATGTTATTATATTATATTCTGTCACTGCAGTTCTTTATTCTTATCTGTTGTCCTCTGCACTTTCATTTTCTTTCCTTGTGTCACACTATATTGCAGAGCTGTAAGTGTCATTGTATGTCTTATGTCATATACTGATACCAGTCTGTGTTTCAAACTGCGTTGTCTAGTTATGTCCCCCCCCCACATCCAATTCACCATCTTGGTGTGATTCATGCAGTGATCACCTTCTGTGTTAGTTCCTAACCTGGTTTCAGCATGTTATAACAATTACTTTTGTACAACTATTGTCAACCTCATAACACTTGTTGTACCACTTCATGCAGTGTCACTTGTAATGTGCAACTGTACATGTATCATAATACCAGTAATGGTGATGCACTGTATGTTCCTGTGATATTACAGTTTCTGTCACTGACTTTACAAGTCATTTGGACGTCTATTCCTGTTATGTCACACACCAATGCAGTGTGTCACAATGATCCAATTATAACTATATGTCACTCTATTAAATTTTTTACAATATCATAAATGCCAAAAAATACCGCTGACATGTTCATGTGGTACAATTTCAGTTTGTTACCGTCTGTCTCACCTTCCCCCCAGGGTCGATCTTAAAAAAGACACTTATACTAACAATGGGCCTAACGTGTCAACAAAAATTCTATAAATAAGTAATATAATAAATTCCTCACTTATTTGCACATGCGTCACTTACTGCAAGCAAGTGATGTGATTCTATGAATCTATGTGACACATTGCATTACTTACTCATGCGGTACGGATTCTAATGACATGATTGTTCTGCGTTCCACAGTAGAGACAGATTTTGTTATAATCCATAACAGAATTTAGTTACCATAACTGGTAGGCACATTTATGCATATAGGAGCAAAGAATCCCATGACAGAGTTTTACCTGGGTGGAGTCCTACTATCTGCTTCACAGGGGAGAAGGACCTGGTACTGATGGTCACTATTGACCTGAATCATCCTCACAATTAAAGAAAAGCAAAGGCAAACAAGATGCTGGGATATATAATGGGGATCAGGAAATGGTACATGAGTTTTATACTGCCCTTTACATATGACTGGTAAGTCCGCATCTATAGTATGGAGTTTACTACAGGTGCACACACCTGAAAAGGACATTAACCTTATGTAGAAGGTACAGAGGAGGATACAAAAGATGATAGCAGGTCTGCAGGGCAAGGCATCTGAGGAAGGTAGAATGCACTGAACATGACTCCTGGGAAGACAGGACAGTGATACAGGAGACATGACTGCGACATTCAAGTACCTCAAAGGAATAAATAAGGTGGATAAGGAGAGTATATGTAAGCTGAGTGTCAACCATATCAGAAGATGGCACAGTCTGAAGATGGAGGGTGGTAGGATTAGGAGGGAGGTCAGGAAGCACTTCTTCACAGAGCAGGTGGTGGACACTTGCAATGTGCTGCCGGAAGAGATAATGTCATTGAAGACAGTTGGCAGCTTTAATAGGGGCTTGGACAGGCATAGGGAATGTAAAAATCATTGGTAGGGAGGATGGGAGGAGTGGGTAGTGAGTGCAGGTCCATTAGCTGAAGCTGCGTACCCTGCAATATGAGCAGCCTTGAGAGAGCAAATGTCCGTCTTCTGCTGGCTTCTTCGTATGTTTGCATTGGACTGCGAAGTGAGGAACTGAGGCGCAAGTGTAATATATATACAATGGTACTGAGTAAAATTGCTATTGTACACAATTCTGTATTGATGACCCACGTTGTCCTACAGATACACTAAGATCCATTACAATTCTCAAACACTGTGCCAGTGAAGAAATACTTCCTAATATTTCCCACAAACGTTCCCCCTACACCTTCAATTCGCGCCCCTTTCTTCTTGCATGTAGCTTGCATGACAAACTGTGATAGACGGTCATGTATCAAGATAAATATATCATGATTCCCTCTGACTGCACATTTCACCTCCACAGCCACATCCAGTGTGCTAAACACATCCATTTTTTTCCAGGTACTACAATGTAAATCATAGTGCACCGTGTGTTCCACTACTCTTTTGTCTACTAGTAAGATCACACAGTATTTTGTGTGTAACAACAGTTTCGATGACTGTCTCTTGCATGTCATCCCACATGTTTACGTCATGGACTAACAGTGCTTATATACTAACAGGTTCCAGCATCTTATATGACTTTGCTTATTCATGATTAACATTCCACATTTACATTTCTCAATGTAGTATCACTGAATCTTTTATGCTATTATTTTTCTGTTCTTCCCTGTTTTCAAATCAGTGTAGCAATGAAGCACTGTTGTGCCGTGGGATGCAACAATGGTAAAGACTACAAACGTAGTTTTTACCGATTCCCAAAAGATCCCAAACGATGAAAGCAGTGGGCACAGGCTGTGAAGCATGCTGGATGGCAGCCTATGGACCATACTGTTATCTGTGCTGATCATTTCACTGATGATCAGTTTGCTATTTCTCAAACTCTGCTGGATATTACTGGTTTCATCCCTGGTCAACGAAGACTGAAATTGGATGCTTGTCCATCAGTTTTTGCTCATAACTCCATAAAGCCATCATGAACCAGCACTGCTGTTCAAAAAGGAAGACTAGAGGTATATTTTCACATGTATTTTATTACCTATGTATCATGTGATTGCATACAGTACTGCAATATTTCAATTTCTCAATATTTCTTTCAATGGGTCTTGGACATCTTGGCTTGCTGCCTTGTCGGTCCTTCACTGCAAGTACTGGTACACAATCCATCAACTGTGAGGCAACACGAAAATGCAGAAAATACATCTTCTGGATCCTGTGAAATGCCAGATGTTGTTGCACGACAGTCACCACCACCAACAATTTCTCACAGCGATGTTACTGGTCATCTGACAGACTCGGGTTGTCAGACCTCATGTACTGTGAGTATTACTGTCCCTAAATAAGCACTACAACTTGCAAGGTTACATGCACTGTATGCATGAATAAAACATTGATTTGGGTATCCAATTGAATTTGCTAGTGATCAGGTAGAGGAATGAAAAGTCTCACCTCCTGCTTCCTATGTGTCACAGGGAAATGTGATAGTGGCAAATGTCATGCTCATATAGTGCCATGCTGACATACTAACATGACTGCAGAATAGGAATAACAGTCTTTGTAGTCTGCTCTCTTTTCAGCACCCACACTGAGGGCAGATTATGGTGTCCTTCCATTTTCCCTTCTGTTATGCTGTCCTCAGTCGCATGTGTCCCACCTGCATTGTACTTGGTCATTCCCCCCCCACCTGTCCAATCCCCTCCTAAACCTGGCCAAAGTCTCTGCCTCTACCATCTCCTTCAGCAGTGCATTGAATTTGCTCCACCACCCTTTCAGTGAAATAAGACATCCGTCTCTCCCCTCTGATCCTGCCCCATTGTAGATTACACCTGTTCCCTGTCATTTTTGCCTCCTCTTCCTTTGTACAATCCTGGCTCTGCACCCCTTATTGATCCCCTTTGTAAGCAATAAGACATGACAGTGCTGTCATAGAACGGATTTTAAAAATGTTAAAATCTCTTCCATGATCACTCCGTGAGTGTCTTACTGCTCATTGTTAAGTCACAGTACCTGCCTGCAAACCATCCCATCTCTCCTATTCTCTGTCCGATCCCGGCTCTCTCCATTGATCCTCTCCAGTCTCTGTAGTCCGTCTCCCGATCCCACATCCCTCTTTCCTCCCCTGGTGGCATCTGGTCTCATTAGCGATTACTAGTCCTTGATTGATCCAGAGTCAGGCATCTTATAATCTGTCTTCTCAGTGCATCCTCCTCCCAGCTGCCTATTGTCCAAATACTGTTTGTACCAGTAACCCCCTATCCTATCATTGAGGACACCCTCCATCATCTTGATGACCTCTCCTTTCCCCAGTCTCATGAGAGACCCTCATCTTCATCGCTCCCATCCCTCCTCCTGTTTCACCATGCTCCACCACAAAACATGGGACCTCCACTACAACAAACAGTGAAAGAATGTGAAAACAGTTTCCATAGATACAGTAATGAAGGAGGAAATCCGGGGTGGTATTGCTAAGATAGAAGGGGATAAGGGGCATGTGACATTGAGAACCATGTCAAAGCATCCATCCTAAATAGATGCCTCTGCTCAGTATTACTGAAGAGAACAGCTCTGCACCATGGGCGGGGGGGCTCCCTTCACCAAACCAGACAAAACCTGAAGCAACCTATAGGCTGGGAAGGTGGTTGTTTGCAGTCATAAGGGAAGAAAGATAAGTGTGCATCATCATCACTGATGACCTGAAATCATACAAGCAGATCAGTAAAGCATTAGGTTACGATAGAGGGATGTTGGGGTGGATTAGTAGAGGTAGCACAAGTTTGAAGAAGGAGGTAGTAATCCCTCTTTACAAGACACTGGTTTGCCAACATCTGAAGTACTGTGTGCAGTACTGCAGTCCACACCTTCACAAGGACATGAACCAAATTTATGCATTACAGATAATGTCAACCAAAATGCTGCAGGGACTGCATCACAAAACACACCAGGACACATTAATGGGTGAACTTTTGCACAGAAAGGGTGCCTGATGCATGGACAGCCCACCTCAGGAAGTGGTGGATATGAATAAAGTTCAGGGCTTCAGATGAGGCATGGGATCGCATAAGGGAGCAATACAGATGAGTATAATACATAGGCCATTGACAGAGCAAAGGCTGATAGCACATTTATAAGGTAGAAAAGAGATGGACAGAGTGGATGGGGCTTCATGGAACTTATGGCGTCAACTCTATGTTTCTATGTTTGCTAATCCATAAAATGTGACCAGTGACAACACAGTGGCAAACGGATTCTCATGAACTAATATATGTACATCTTAGTTTGGGAATACATCAGGTTTATGAGCTTGATTTCTTATTTCTTCAGGAAACCAAAACAAGGCAACACAGACTGTAAAGTACATGCCCCATGGTCTGGGGAAAAAAAGTTCTCAAGAGGGCACGAGGCGCTGAACCTCGGTATAAGTAGTGGTGTTCAAGTGTACATACCAGAGAAAACACTTGTTGATACTGCTACCAGTATTATGCTCCCCATGAAAGTGAAGAATATGTCAATGACAGTACCATCATGTATGGAGACAGTGGCGATGAAGACTCTGATGAAGACTTCAAGTATGATTACTGATGATCCAGAATGGACAGTGAAGATTTCATAAACACTGACTCTGATTCAGACAATGAAGACAGTGTTAATGATACAACCGATACATAAGGTTTCAGTGCACCCTTGTTAAAGTTTCTTGCAGCTCTTAGCAAAAACAATGAAACATTCCACGGCACTACACATTAACTGGAGAACTGCATAACATGTGCTCTTCAGCATTTGAGTTTTGAACCCTGTACACACTGTTTTATGTTTTGTATTGGAAAAGGGAAATCATAATTAGCCTTTATTCACTGTGTGCAATTTCACTGTTCCTTTCATAGATGTTCCGAACTTCATTCAGATGTACCTGCCGAGAACCAGCGAACCTTTATCATTTTTGAGAGCATGTTACTTGCCCTTCTACAGACATGCTTCCAATGTTTTGGACATTGTAAAGTTGTGCTGCAGCGACTTTTTGGCACTATGGCAGTGCTCGAGCAGGTGTGTGTCAAAGGTCATCGGAGGAGATGGGAGACACAGGCCAAACTTGGCCAGCTGCCAGCAGGAAATCTGATGATGGCCTGTGGAATATTTTCAGTGATGGAAGCCCGATCGCATGCTGGATTTCTTCAAACATATTATATGCCGCACATATCATTACGAACATTTAACCCAATTGCGAACTATTTGATACCTTCCACTCATAATGTGTGGAAATGGCACCAAGAGATAACATGTTCAATGAGTTGCGTGGGCTAATCTAAACTTCAGAGGGATGCCCGTGCTGTTCCCCTGGGCATACTGCAAATTTGAGTCATATTCCTAATGGACCTTGCTCATTCAAAAATAATTAATTGTCAAGCTTGTTCAGGTAATCAGTCAAGATTGTTTTATCTGACTGTGTTTGTACTGTTCTTTCTATGTCCATCATCTTCCATTCTTATAGGTGGGGTTCTAGCTGAGTTAAAATTCATCTTATTCACTTTATACCATCACACAGAGCAATGAGGTTTCCAGCTCAAATGCTATGGAGCTTGAAGGACTAAAAAGAAGCATTAATACTATTAAGTCTGCTGTTAAAAAATCCAAAGCCTTACCACGGATGAGACTATGCCAAGTGTGAAAAAACACATGCGAGCAAGCCCGGCATCACTCACTGGTTCGATGTCTGGCATGTGGCAAAGGAGATTATGTCTACCGACTTAAGCAGATAAACACAGAATGGCTACTGAACATTTCTGTCTTTTAATATTTTCTATGTGTGATTTGAACATGAAACAGGAATCAAGAAAACTTGAGGGAAGAATCAGGCGCCAAACTATAGAGTGCTTGGCAGCTGGGTAAAAGCCTATTTCCAACCACTTGTATTGGTGCACAACTCAAGCAGCAGAAAGGGTGACCTTGTTGTTGCTAAATGAAATCCATTTCTAATCATGGTCAACATTCATGCGTGACAGCAGTGAGTATCAAACTGCCTTCATGGCACACTGGAGGAGCGGAGTGGATTGAGAAGGTTTGTTGTTATCTTTTGTTGAATGTTTACCATATAAGCTTATTGAAATGTAGCGTAACTGTCATAACACTACTGCTTTTATGGCGTTCAATACTTTTACACCCTTACTCGTGCTGCACCCTTTGCTATTCAGTGTCCCCAGGCATGCGTCTCCAGGCCCAGGCTGTCGTTACTGGGTGCTGCCCACTATGGTACGTGTTTGGTCTTGGTTTTATCCCAGTACCATGCCACCGCAATGAGGTGCAACATCCATCTCCACCTCTGTGGGGTCAGCAAAGCATCCTTAGTGTGTGCCAAAACCATCCAGTTGTGCTGGCAAATGCAGCCCAAAATACCACAGCACTCCTGAGGAAGGAAAGTAGTCCTCTCTGGATGCTCAGTTGTTACCTCCCCATAGACAATTCATAAGCTGACCCGACTCTTTCTTTAAGTTAAAGCAGTGGTATGTCACAAGGTGTGGCATTTGGTTCCTCAACTATGAGGATCATGGGATTGGATATCACTGTGTAATCACAGGTGACTGCTCTGTAGCAGGGTTTCTTTTATTTTTCTCATGTACAATTTGAAGGAATACATGTGCAACATTTATGTTGCACAGCAACACTCTACACTGTGAACATGGATGCACAACTGAAGTGGCACACTACCATTTGTGTCTGTTCTGCATTGCTAGAGTAGTAGGCGCACAAAAGAAATGGAGGTTATTGCCTACAACAACCTACTAATAAAGTACATCAGATGACTATCTCCCACAGAGCAGACATCATCTCTTGAATCCTTTCCACAACGTTCTCGCTTTTTTGCTCCAAAACTCACGCGATTTCTTCTATGACAGTATGGAGGCACGTAGGTTGACATGACATGAATGATGATCTGCATACTGTTCTTACTTGCTGGTATCAGAAATGTATACAGACAGATAAATGTAAGTGCCGAAAATCATAAAAAAGAAGTTGATAACATCGCTGCTATTGTCTTCATTGACATCACATGCTGTACAGAACCGCTTATCTGAAGCTGCGACTACACATGTATATTAGCCAATTGCAGTATCTGCTGAGAATGGTTGAAAGTAGGCAGCAACCTCCATGGGGTGGGTGAGTTTTCAACAGAAGTAGTTGAACTGCCTCTTTCTATTTTTTATTATTATAAAAAGGGTCTGAGAAATGGAGCTTTCTGATTGGCTGCAAACATTCTAACAGCCTTATGTTAATCCTTTATTAACATACATGTAGAGATTAGCCATATGTTGAACAAGGTTTAACACTGTTTAAAAATATGTTTTATTATAGCTAGCAATAAGGCACTCCAGGGATTGTTAATGGTCACTTAATCACCTCTGGGGCATGTGGCACTGTCTACACCTGCGTGCCACATTACACCCTAGAAGGTGATTAACCAGACCATTAACATAACCACTGATCATCTGTAATGGCAATACAAACTGACTGTGCACAGCCCCACTGCATGGATAACATGTATTGTTTCTTACAGACTGCTTATATCAGCAATGCATTTTAATGAAATTGAGCGGCCTCAAAGAATTAAAAATGATGGACAGAAGCAGTGGACAGTATCATTTCCTAAATCCAGAGGAGGAGCAGCGACAGTGAAGGAAGTAAAAATGCCAATCACATATGGTAAGTGCCATACTTTTATAGTGCTGCAGTCATGGCACATTTCAGACAATGTGGCACAGGAGGTGGCATCCTGTAACTTAGCACTGTCATTCAACAGGTGATGTGAGTTTCTAACTGGTGATGCGTAGACTTCAGGCACCTAATCCCAGACCTCGAGCCACACCGATGACCCCTGTTTGGGAATGAGCATAGGTCACCACTGCTAGTCGGGGTGTGAGGAGAAGGATCATACATCCTATGGACTCGTGTCCTTTTCGGGGATTGTGGGTTTTCACTTGTCTGTGCCGACCTGGACACTAGCATGGGCTGTGTGGTTTGGAGGAACAACAGATACAGTACAAAACAAAAACAATTTCATTACTGTCTGTGTGTGTGTGTGTGTGTGTGTGTGTGTGTGTGTGTGTGTGTGTGTGTGTGTAACAATGACAACCATCTGCAATGAAGGCACAGGAGCTGTGTTATTAGAGAACAACATTGTTCACATTATTCAAACAATTAACTTTCAAAAAGAGAATATATGTTTTTCAAGCAACGATAATATAGTGGCCTTTTTTCCAAGTCAATAACACCCTCCAGGGAGTGAGGTATTGCTGCCTACAATGCGGGTATAAGGCACTGTTAGTGGTCCACACAGTACAATGCCGCCACACAATCCAGAGTATTATTGCTTACACAATGAAATGTCTCCATATACATTTACATTGTATTTGTTCTATCTACAGCATATGTGAAACAGTTAACATTTGAGGTTTCGAGATGCGTGAGGAACATCCCAGTTATCGCATAAGCGAAGAGGCCATACCACCGCGTTCCATACCTCCTCCGCATCATCACGGTTTGAGAGAAACAGATGAGGAACTGCTTTTGTTGAACAACATTGCTGCAACTTCACAAGCCTGGGAATGAAGGTTAGTATTGATGTATAAATCATAATAAGGGCACAGTTGCATTTATCAGTATGACAACAATATGGTCCACTTGCCATGCCGAAAGTGTTTTGCAGTAGGGGCAGCTGAACCTTACTGTATCGCTGCCATGTAACCGCATCACCAGGTGATGAAATAAAGTGACATCATGCGCAGCGGTGCTTACAAAACTTGGAAAAGGTGGCTTGGGTCATTGGTGTGTTTCGGTCCTCTTTCTTTTGCTTTGTTATTTCACTATGCTGCCTTGAGGCTGAGACAGGCTCCACTGAGCAGCAGACATTGTCAAGTGTGAATGCATGTGACGGTTGCTTTCTGTGTCCTACCATGTCTACAATGTATGAGTAGCACCATGCTGAATTATCCTGCATTGCGAAATGGGACCCGATACCCACACACTATAATTTCTAATTCAGCATAACAGTCCATTAGTGTCTTTGTTGTGTATAATTATAGTTCTTCCATGACATTATCAGTATAGTGACATAAAGCCCATACAAACAAATGGTGCAGTACTGATTAATATTATGTGGTTAGGGATTATTATGAGTAAACGTGCCTTTCAAAATCTTGTTGTAGGACACTTCCAAGGTCAAACAAGCTCTTGTACTATTGGTCTCTTGTCACATCGATAGTGCAGCAACCTTTTTACCTTGCCCTGCCACCTGATTGGCTCAGCAAACGCTCTTAGGAAAAAAAAAGTTGTGTAACATGGTGGCGTGATGAAGTGCCCGCTGGTCGGGGGACCCTCCTCGTTTTGACACCGACAGCTTCATAAGGCTCCACGTCACAAAACTGAATCGCTGTTATTTTATTTTTAAACCAAGTGGTGATATGCTACGGTACAGGGTCACACGAACTGAGTCACAACAGGACAAGCAGGAGGAGCCAGAACGCGAAACAGGCAGTGTACATAACCAAGGTAACCGTGAAGGTTCTGGGTGACAAAAAAAACCAGGAACCATATACTATGTAATATAGCGCATGCTAACCATCCTATAGTGATGGCTAACCATCCACAACTAGGGCTGTAAAGTTTCATCGAGAAGAAGGAGAACATCATGGGACACCTCTCCGCGCGCCTCAAGGGTCTCCATGATGTCATCAAACAACCTCGAAGGAAACACAAACTTATTAATATGGTCAACTCGATCCAGTATTATATATGTAGTTTATATGTTCTGTATACAATTTGCATACCTGTAAAAATGGTCTAAATACCACACATTTGGCATTCACAGTTTGGAACCCATTACACACCTCGTGCCTGCGCCTGTGAATATCAGTTGTGTGACTTCACTAGTGCAAGAATATTGAAACCCATCCACCATCACTGTATACTTTTTCACAGTGTCTATATTTGTCATCCACAGGTGCAGAAAACTACAAGCACCATCAGAAGAGTGAGCAACATCACATTACGAATAATATACGACAAGCGCCGTCAGCAGTGTCAAATGAGAAAGGATATCACAGCAGCAGAAAATACATCTTCATGTCTGTAGTGGCATGTGTAATGGACAATAATAGGTTGGCATGTGTGTCTTCATGCAACATTGTTCCTTGCAAATGATTGTTGAACATTGCGTGACATTGTTAAGCAAAGTAAACTATATATGAAAATACAATGAAATAATTCACAATCACTAATGGTACTGAGTGAGTTATTGTTTTTATTGTTAGTGAACACAAGAGTTCAATTACTTGTACTAGTGGAACTGTGACATCACATTTTGCAATTAGAAAAACACTGTTGAGCAACAGTTGGTTAGCAAAGCAAAATCAAGTTCAGCATTGCTTCAGTAGTTACTTGCTACCCTAGGATGAAAAGAAAAGAACAATATTAGAGACATAATCAACAGTGCACTAATAATACTATTTGCTTATATGTATAGATGGTCATATATGTTTTACATACAATGGTGGTGAGGATAACATTTGTCAAATTGCAGCAATATGTTCGAAAAAGAACCACATTGAGAATATTGAATTTCTCATCACTGTATGTCATCTATCCACACAGTAAAGTGTACCAGCCAGACAGATACACGGTGTCAGTGTTGGCAACACATGGCACTGATGATTGACTAAAGCAAGCAGCAGAATAACCATCTACACAACATCACATACAGTGGCACCACATTCACTTTCAATCCAGTTCTTTCCAACAGCAGAACAGTTTACAACAGGAAGATGCAGCACCCGCACCACCCCTTCTGAATCCCATGGTCACTGGATACATCAAGACCAATGCTGTTACTACCTACACATGGGCTGACAATGAACTATCCTACTCTGCGACATGGACAACAACCCCCTGCTTCACTTCACCCAAAACCACTGCTCACCAGACCATACTATCTGGTAACATCATCACTGCCGATTGCCAAGCTACCAGTTGAATTCACTTGACCACTCGCAGACAGTGAAGCTGATATGGTAATGCTGTCAAATAGTCTGCTCTGGTCAGCAGTTGTATTTCAGTGAAGTGGAGCAGGTAGTTACTGTTGTTGATAGAGTACTGTTCAAGTCTGTGATGCTGTGGAGGGACAAAGTTACAGCTGAACATGTGGAATACCAGAAAAATAAAACTGTTCTGCCTGCGTGAAAGATGTGCTAGCCTACTGACTGCTGTGGGACTACATGCAATTGGCTCACAATGATTACTACAACAAATCAATTACCTGTTTGACTATGGTTATGTATCTGCATATGGTATGCGTACTGTGATGATAAACCCCAACCTACAGTTACGATGAATGGCAATGATATCACAACTGCGAACAAACAAAACTCTTTGTTTCCAGCCATTGTTTAACCAGGAGACAGACACAAAGGTGACAGCTTGTTGACAGGTGCAGCTGTTAGCATTAGGAGGCGAATGGACTTGATGGGGTCATGTATAATGCAGGTATGGGATGGTATTGAAACCCATGTCTTCACATCTTAGTTTCAGAGCATCACATCAGTGCACCACTGCCTCCATTTGCCAATTGTTATCCTCACGATCATAGCATACTGGAATATCTATACATATATCTATATATACATATACATCTATAAATATAGAAATATGTATAGATACAGTTTGTAACCAGTCTTACAAAATGATTCCATGCCAAATGTTGCATGACATTTATGACATTGTCATGGCAGTTCAAACTGTTCAACGGTTTATTCACTGATGCTCAAAGTTGTGCAATACATTATGTGAATGTGATATGCCATGTTACACACATGGCATGATTCACAATTCTCATCACAGGGTGCAGTGAACTTCTGCCTCAAATAATAGTATGAAGCAACACTTGCAACAAACAATGAAGCGGGAGACAATGACAGAAACAGTATGAGGGAAATCATAAGTGAAAACACAAAAGCATGCTGATGCCACCCCTATGCAAAAACCTGGTCTGCAAAATGGGAGTAGGTGGTATGTGGCCGGTGGTAGCTGGGACCTCTCCAGAATATGAATTGATACAGTTGTCGGACACTGACATTTTTTAAGTATCCTTATACCATCCATGGTGGTTGATTGACAAGTCAAAACCCACAGCAGAATATGCCCGATATGATGGTATAGCCATATACCACAGAGGTGTAATGGTCCATCAAACAACCATGTGTTGGCAGGATGCGTATATGTAACTATGAATTTACACTGTTGGTATAATGGTCATGCACCACCTCTCTCATGTAGTGTCTAACATGCTGAACAACATGAAGATCTTGTCTCATCACCCAGTGATAGTTCATTCAGTGGCAGGTGTCATGGTGTGAACAGTGTTGTGGTTGCACTGAGACAAGAAATGTCTTGGTGTGAGGTGAACTAGGCGGGACAATACCTGCAAGGGTGGTGTTGCAGTTCACTACACCATCAGTGTGACTGAATTGCTGCATACATAAAAAGACCCTATCAATTGGTGGTATGGACGGGTACATCACTGTGGATCAATTACAGTAACCGAAAAGTCCTCGCAGGGCATATTCAGGCTAGCTTAATGGGGACAGGCACACCACCATGGTGAACTGTATCAATACTCATAATAACGAGCACATTCCTGGTGAATTGACCAGTGTAGAAGTAGGAATATGTTTAGTAATTATCATAATGCAGTGTATATTTGAGGGTTGGAAATATCAATCCTGTGCATGAATGTGCTGCTGTTTTACACATCCATAGGGACCTTTGGTAAATCAGTGCCACATTCACCACTTTATGTAAGTACCAGAAAAGGGTACCATTGTCAGAAACCCCTGCCAGTAATGCCATTAGTGACATTGTTGGTCACCACTTGTCAAATGACAGCTCTTGCCACAGTGTGCCTGTGATGCACTGTAAATGTCTGCTGCTGTCTCCGTGTCACACACAAACAGTGTGATGTGTTGCAGCGTGGCCCTATACCACCTTACACGCTGTCTCTGGATCTTTTAAACATGAATAACAATGCTACACTGTCTTTATCTCCAATATTTGTAATCTGTGTTTGTACTGTGCATACTGTGGTAGTACTTTGGTTTTGTGTTTGTTACCATAGTGACTGTATGGTGAAATTGATTGCTGCAAAGTACTGTGAAAAAAAAATGTAAACCTGGTCTCCTAGCTGTGTCATTAAAAACTGTGCTAATGCATCTTGAATATGGTGCTTTTTCCTACTTAACATTTTGTGTTCCTTTGACATACTCACAGTAAATATTTCTGATGGTTCCTTGGTTAAACTGTTTGATAACTCAGGCATGCGTTACGTATCTGCTATACTTTGATCAGGAAAAACATTGATGTACAGCTCTTTTGTGTACCTCCTCCACCAAAGTGATGAAACAGAAAGTGTGTCCAGTAACATGGACATAGTAATAGTTTCTTTACATAATCATCTGATAAAATATTGTAATTACTCAGACCGGCGGCGCACTGAGGGCTGAGGCACTGGATGCCACACCTCACGCCACGCTGGCAGCCAGGTTGTGTGGAGCGGGCAAGGGTTGCCGTGGGATGGCAGGAGGAGAGGAATCGAGCATCAGACTACTCTTCCTCTCTGTGGAGGGGAGCACAGTGGTGGCATCAAACTGCCCCGGACGGAGGCCGAGGGTCAGTACACACGCCATACATTGAGGGAGGAACTGAGGGAAGATA
Organism: Neoceratodus forsteri; assembly: GCA_016271365.2. Classification (NCBI taxonomy): domain Eukaryota; kingdom Metazoa; phylum Chordata; order Ceratodontiformes; family Ceratodontidae; genus Neoceratodus; species Neoceratodus forsteri. Next base: position 1,368,494,489 of record CM057459.1, read on the forward strand.
CCTGGGCGAGGATGCGCAGAGCATGTGCAGCCACAGCCACCCGGCGTCATTGCACACCCTCTGTCTCTGAGAATACAAACAGGGAAAAATGGCGATGGTTGTGACGGCTTGCTGGTCGTTCGGCAGGATGTCCTGGCTGTGAGGGATCACTGGAAACTGGATCCTTCGTAGGTGGAGATAAGGGGGTCTGCACACCACCACAGTATGGACGGGTGGCAAAGTGAGTAGGTATACAGTGTAGGCCCAGGTGTGAGCCAGGAGTGATGTGGACGGTGGCCGGAGGATGCAGCGGCCTGGACGTGACTGGCAGACCGGGGACCAAAGTTGAGAAAGAATGAGCAACAGAAAAAACAAAATAGTGTAATTCAAACATTACAGTACATTAATACTATACCAAAGTATAAACAATTACTTTCATTTATGTGACCATGAACAGTTTCATTAACAGTGGGTGTCAATGACAACTTGCCAGTATTTAGTACAGTCTTTAGTCTTATGGTTTGAAATATTAAGAGGATGACGGGTGTCGGCTGTGTGGCACCAAGTAAATGTGTTCACTCTGCATGCTGGGCACTGTGGCACATGCACCAAAGCACAAGTATCAGGACCAGATACCGACAGGAGAGAGTGTACAAATGTCAATTTGACAATTCCATTCCATGTGTGGTCCGCATGTGCAGCTATGCTTGTATTGGGCTATCACTATCCACGGTATCAGTTCATATGCACTGCATGCCCACACGTGAGCAGACCAACAAGTAGCTGATGTGACAGTAATTACATTACTGAAAAGAATTCAACTAAAATACAACATACCACTGTGTGAACTAGGCATTGTGGAAGCCCTTATAGGAGTCCGATGGGAACTTGGCCCTTATAGTAGTCACTGCACATGCAGGCAGAATTTTTCTGTTTTTTTCTCCCAGGCGTTGCACGCAGTAAACAAACCTTCAATATGCCATGTATCGAAGAAGTCTATGGACAAAAGAATAGAAAACAAACATTTGTCAATGCCGAATGTTGCTTGCTTGTATGTGCTGTTCAGGTATTTGGAAGTGACAGTTTCATGCCTTCCTCCCAGTCATCCACTGTCTTTCCGTTCAGTATTCACAGAAGAGGGGAGGGCAAGGGCCACAACAGTACAGCAGTTGCCAAGGGGTGAAGAGGTGGACAATAGTCCATTCAAAGGCAAAGAGTCCTGCAGGAGCTCACTAAATTGAAGGTGAGACAAAGTGATGGAACCAGATGGCATACGCCCAAGGATATTAACAGAACTGCGACAGGGAGATAGCAGTACCTCTGGCAGCCATGTTCACGAGTCATTCAACATGAGTGAATTGGAGGAGGGCACATGTGGTCCCTCTACACAGAATCCGGCTGCAGGGAGGAGGGGGAACAATAGGCCATTCAGCCTCACCTCAGTAGTGGGGAAGATCATGGAGACATTGCTTAAAGAAAGGATAATGGGGCATCTAGATGCCATCGAACCAGGACCATAGACAACATGGATTCACAGTGGGACATCATGTCAGATAAATCTGGTTGATTATTTGACTGGGTGACAAAGGAAGTGAATCAGGGTGGGGCAGTGGACAACGCTTACCTTGATTTCAGCAAAGCCTTTGACACCATCCCATAGGAGGCTGATAAACTAGCTGGGTAGGCTGGACATGGGGAAAGGTGGTAAACTGGGTTAGAAACTGGCTAACAGAAGGCAGAGTGGTGGTAAATGGTATGCAGTCTAGGGAGAGGCGACCAGTGGGGTGCTGCAGGGATCGGTCCTGGGGCCAGTTCTGTTCAATGTCTTCATTAGTAATATTGCAGAACATCTGAAGGGAATTTTTTCACCAAATTTTCAACATAGCCATTTTAAGACCTCTGCTCATGAACAGTGTCACTGTGATTTTCTTAATTTGTCCCGTACATTGATTTCGCACACCGACTGCGCCATTGTGCGCTACATGGGCGGAAACACGTTTTGGGTGAGATGTGAAAAATGACAGCTGTACTACTCATAAGAAGGTGTGGTAAAATGGCAATGTTGAAAATCTGGAGTGAAAATATTGAAAATTCATGAACTTACGTGCGTGCGTAGGAACTGTAGCATGCAGCTCGTAAAACAGTCATTTTGGAATTTTTCACCAAATTTTCAACATAGTCATTTTAAGACCTTTGCTCATGAACAGTGTCACTGTGATTTCTTAATTTATCCTGTACATTGATTTTGCACACCGACTGCGCCATTGTGCGCTACATGGGTGGAAACACGTTTTGGGTGAGATGTGAAAAATGACAGCTGTACTATTTATAAGAAGGTGTGGCAAAATGGCAATGTTGGAAATCTGGAGTGAAAATATTGAAAATTCAGCGAACTTCTGACATGCATAGGAACTGTGCGCTAGCTGTAAAACAAGTCATTTGATTTTTCACAAATTTTCAACATAGCCATTTTAACACCTGAGCTCATGAACAGTGTCACTGTGATTTTCTTAATTGTCCCATTACATTGATCTACTCGCACACCGACTGTGCCATTGGATGTGCTACATGGCAGAAACACATTTTAGGTGAGATGTGAAAAATGCAGCTGTACTACTCATAGAAAAGTGTGATAAAATAGCAATGTTGGAAATCTGGGTGAAAATATTGAAATTTGTGACCTTCCGAGCGTGGGTAGGAACTGCGACAGCACTGCGCTCATAAAACAGTCATTTTTAGAATTTTTCACTAAATTTTCAACATAGCCATTTAAAGACCTCTGCTCATGAACAGTATCACTGTGATTTTCTTAATTTGTCCCATACATTGATTTACCCCGTGAACCACTGCGCCATTCTAAGCTACATAAGTGAGCTTACATTTTAAATTGAGATGTGAAAAATAACAGCTGTACTACTCATAAGAAATTAATGGTAAAATGGCAATGTTAAAACATCTGGAGTAAAAATAATGAAATCAGCGAACTTACGAGCCTGCGCAGAACTGCTAACTGCGCTAAATAAAACAGTCATTTTGGAATTTTGGCACAAATTGTCAACATGGGGTTTAGGGACCTTCTGAGATGATGTCACTGTCATGGCGTTATTCAGGCCGAAGGGTGATTTTGCAGTGACTGCGCGGTGACTGCGAAATCACCCTTGAGCTGAATAGCGCCACGACAGTGATATCATTCATGAGTAAAAACCCCATGTTGTGTGGTGCAAAAATTCCCAAAATGCCTGAGATATGCAACAAAGTTGAAACCCCCTATCTAGCCCATTATACAGCTTAACGGCATTTCCTCAGTTCACGGTCGGCTTTGAAGAGTGCAGACATGTTCCGGTCCACGAAGATCGTCGCACGAGTCAGGAGGTAAGTATGGGGTGAGGGGGTGGGAGGCTGGGTCGCAGTGGGTGAGTGCGGGTTGTGGGAGGGTTGGGAGGCCGCCGAGGGGCGTTTTTGTTTACAGGTTTTAAAAAAAATGACTATGTGGGACGTTTGCCACGCTGCGGTGGGCTCCCAGCATGGCACAAGGATGCTGGGGCGTTCAGCCAGCGGGATTGGGAACCCCTGTCGGCCATGGCATTTGTTGCCATGCTGGGGTGGAGCTCCCAGCGTGGCACAGGGCAGGGGGCATTCAGCCGACTGAGTTGGGCACCCCGTCAGCAAAGGATCACTTTCCACGCTGGGGTGGGCTCCCAGCGTGGCACTTACTACTGGGGGATGCAGCTCAGCCGGCGGGGATAGGGCACCCCATCGGCTGCCACAGTGCGTGCGGAGGCGCGGGCGAGCACGCCTGCGAGGTCAATGCGGGGGGCTGCGGTGAGCAGCCGATATTTATCGGTGCTCACTGAAGCGTAGCTCCCCCTTTCAACTGTATGCCACTGCATTTTGGAGCGTGTCATAGACAGCTCCAAAATGCATTGGCTTACAGGGGCTGCGCCTGCCAACACACTGACTGAATTGGAGGAGGAGGTGATACACCTCCGAAATCTCCAATGATGGCACTATGTTTCTTGCACATGCGTGCAAGCAACATAAAAATGAGATGCATTGTAATGTAGAACAGCTGACCCTTTCAATTGAAGCACTGTAGTCAATGACATCACTGTATTTTGTCACTTGTTCACTGCTAACTTCACTCTGTAACCATTCACAACTTGTGAGAACAGTGGATCATGAGATGAATCCAAGTCAATATGTAATAATTAAACACAAAAGTAGTGAGTCCACATAAGTAAAATTAAACAATGAATGCCTTTGCTTCTGCTGTCAGTCACACTGGGGCTGATAATCGTTGTACTGCATGGATCAGTACCTGTGCCACTTGTGCAACCAATGTCATTGTGATATAATGGAAGTGCTGGAGAGACAAATTTCACTGTTTGTGACACACAAGATGTGCGACAGGGTGAATACTTCTAAAGGGAAGTAGAGCGTGAAGAGAGACCTCATGAGATTGGGAAAATGGGATGTGTTTCAGCAGCAAGGCTTTATTGACACTAAGTTCCAGATGTGTAAAGTAGGGGGAATGTGTTAACAAGCAAGAAGGAAAACATTGGCCTTCTGGTTCAGAGGTGCACAAATCAAATAGCATCCCAGAAGAGGTACCTGGAGCAATCATAGTGGACACGAGTGCATATGACTTGGCTACTACAGCTGACAATGGAGGGTGCACTGAGTGTGATGGAGCAATGTTGAGGCACTGACCAGATTTGGTAGCATGCCACAAACAAGAACCAGTGATATGAACAAAGTAGTCATCTCTATCAGCGTTGTCAGATGCCATGTAAAAACTCAAACCTGTCTGATTTGTTGTGTAATGAAATAGTGCCTAGTGATGAAATTACGGTAGTGTCTGTACTCAATGTCACTTAGAAGTGTAGGAAACAGAACCAGTTACAGTATGGAAGCTGTAACTGCACAGCTAGTAACAACACTTTCTTCAGGGTGTACTCTATTTACTATTACCTTCTTTGTCATCATGACATGACAAATTAATAACAGGGGTAATGACCTTTGACACTGTCACATGTAGATGTGACTATGTGAAATACATAGCCACAATCACAGTAGGGTATGTCCACACCCACTAAGTGGTGTTCAACAGTTGTTACTGAGTCATAGCAAGGAATTTCATTGGCCTCACATAGCATGTATTTTTTTAATGCATGTTGTGTCATGGTATGTCCACTATTTCTGTTATTTCTGGAGGAACTGGTGGACAGTGTGGGTATACAGATGGTAAATAACTGAAAGTGCCCATGAAGCTGTCAGTGCTATTTGGAATGAATGTGGGACATTTTGACTGTTAAATGACAAAATTCCACTACTGTCCAGTCGGCCCACCTCTTGGCAACACAATGGCTTCTTACGTAGGGTGAGCTGACTGCAAATGAAGACGGCTGTGCAGAAGGTCAGGAAACTTGTTACGTACCCCACCACAGATCATTAGCAAACAGATATTTTTCATACTTATTTATATAACCACAGAACTGCATGGTGTGGTGATAGAACACAGTGCCTTCTAAGTGGAGAGTGCGCTACCTGCTGAGCCACTGACAGTGATTAACACTGCATCCATGGTACCTGCTTTGCTCTTGTCCGCTGTCCTATACAAAGTCAAGAGTAATGTGTGTCAGAACAGAATACATCATTTTACATACCACTGATGACACATAAACAAGTCTGTAGTTTCCTAGCTGTGCCTTGCTCACGCTATTGTGAAACGTTTTGCAATTTTCATTATCTCTATAATAACATACCCTGCTTTAGTACCATAACTTGTTCACAAATGGAATATATTTATCCAGTGACTACTTTTGCAGTTGTTTGATAAAACATGCAATGCCACATTGCTTTGTCCAACTTCAATTTATTACTTGGTTCAGTAGCCTTTTGTCGGTGAATGGACTATGTGAGCTCCCCCTTCACATGGACCCTCCACCCAATTCCCACACTTGCCTATGTCTGCCTCTCTCCACCAATACCATCACCCTAACTTTGTCCCATCCCAACTTGAAACATCTCACTGTGTTACATAAAATCAACCCCGCCTGGTACAGCATTCCATTTACTCACCGCCTCCCAGTGAAACAGTGCCTCATATCCGTCCTAATTCTTTCCTCCATTCTTACACTATAACCCATCATGTCACTTACAATCTTCATTTCAAACACCCTTCACTTTTTCTTTGTTCAGCATCCTAAAATATTTGATATAGAAATCATTCTCCTAACAGTTGTCATCATGCAACCCCTCCACCACTTGAAACCCACCTTCATAGCTACATATATCTCTCCAGTCCTATGTGAGCAAGTGAAACCTGTCACATGCATATAACTCACTGTTGACCAACATCTTCTCAGTGTGGCACCAACCCATATTTCAGGGGTGGCACCAGTCCTCTTCTATCCTTTCTTTCATCACGCTACTACAACATGGTACTGGAAGTACTGCACAGAATGACACTGACCACAAAACCTACTCACTGTGCCCACCCAATTCCTGTAACCTCCCTTTCACCACATTGACAGTCTCCCCTGCCGAGTCAGTTGTACCAACAAGTAGTACTATGTGTGCTATCTTCCTGCCATTACAAGTGCACTTACTATCTTACCTGACCCATTTCAGTATGTAATACCCGAGCAGTAGTACCCCCCCCCCGGCCCATGTCCTGTAACCACTCCACTTTACCCTTTCTTGTTCAGCAGTGTCCACCCTGCCCTGTCCCTTCAGTACCGAATCTGCACCATCTATGTGTTCTACAAATTCCAGTACTGTTTTAACCAGCCAGTGACATTGACCTGCACACCCCTACTCTACTTATACTTCTGCCTCCAAACCTCCATGCGTTCCTTATCACTCCCCACAGCACCACTGCTCTGTCACTCCTCTGCTGCATCAGCAGTTGCCAATTCTAAGCAACTATTTCCTGCTAGCCCCTAGCTCTGCTCAGCTCCACCTTTCCCCTGGCCTGAGTCATGCCCCCTACTATACCCACTAGCGGTGCACATTTCCTTCTTTTCCTCCCTGCCCTGAGTCTTCCTCCCAGCAGGACATTTCATAGAAAGACTTTTTCACAGTGAAGATTGGTGAATACTCACTCATTTCTTGGTTCGTTATCACCAACGGGCCATCCAGCTCGATGTACTCATGCAAGCATGACAAGGACATCCTCATCAAGGCACATGTTTTTAAATCCTTGAACATCGGTGATGCACTGTAGACCGTCCATTTCTGAAAATTTTTCTGACACAGCTGAGTAAAACCAGCAGCATCTATTTTCACGCAGGGTGGGCATTAAAGAACAATTGCCACAAGTACACCTGATAGGCAATAAGAAACATGGTATTACATCAATAGATATTTACTTGGAAAACATCCCTGACACCTCCACATCCACAATGCAGTACATTGGTTAACATCGACTGCATGTCCCCAAATCCAGATGCTGCCCATATCATGAATAATTACACACCATTTCCAGGACAAAAATGTCATGCAACTCCATACCACACCACCTGCTGTCACCGCTAATTCTGTTGCATGTTATGTGGACACCACATGTTCATGTTATGTATATCCCTCCCACCGTACAATTTCTCCTCACGATGGTCTACTTGCCCCCCCTTCCCAGTTTTACATCTTCCACCATTAAAAAGCAGCACAGCATGCAAGTTACTTCAGCGACTGCCAGGGCAACTCAACTGCCATTGAATGGTATTGCATATTACGCCTATACTGTACACATTCTGGTCACTGAAAGTTCACTACAGTGGCAAGCTCAGGAAGAAGAAAGGTGGGCAGACTGATCGCGAGGATACCATCTTCCAGGAAAAATGATGTTGGACTGACTGAGGGACACCACACCAATCCAGAGGTGAATTTGTAAGATGGGGGGCACCACAAAATGTGGTGGATAAATAACCAAAGTGACAGCAGGAAGCAGAGTGTGACCACTACAACAACAGGAGGGTGCATACTGTCAGACATCCAAAGCCTGCATTGTGAGCACTATAGCAACCTGACAACTGGTTGCATGACATGGATTGAGGCTAAGGTATTGCTCTGATGTGCGATACAGTGGCCAAAGCTGCCTTTAAACATTACCTCAGGTGTGCACAATCTTTGATATACAACATGGGTGGCAACAAGCTACTGGGCTTTGACTTTGGGACACTGCAATACAATAGGCTAAAGGGTGTGGAATATACTTCCTTTTGCACAAGCCACTGTCTTAGGCAGCTCAACCCTATCAACAGAATGAGACAGCAAGAATATGCATCATCCAAAAATTATATATATTACAATATGTGGTACATTACATTGCAACACTGTACATAGACTATGCAAACCAAAATATGAATTCTGTAGGCTTATTCAGGTAATGTAAATTGAACTATTAGGGGCAATTTTTTGACAGCTGTCAGGATGCCTTTACCATTCAGAAATTGCCATAGGATCGCTATCACTGCTGCTCCTCGTTTCGTCGGATTCATCGGAATCAGAAGCCACAGGATTAGAGATGGCTGCAAGGGGTTCACCACTGTAAGGAACAACGTGAAGGACTGCATTGCCAGCTGTACAGGACAATGCCAGCAACTCGTTATCCTCATCTGAAGACATTGTCGAAGCAGTGCTGGGTTACTCCCGCTCTTACACTGTCGGACGCCTACTAATAGCGTCATCAAGAAGGACGTTCACGAGCAGTCGGGGATGCGCAGCACGACAGTAAACAGAGCGTGAAGAACAGTAGCGGGCACAATTAAAAAACTAAATAACGCGTAAATTAATAATGCTGCAATGAGAAACACTGCACAGAACGAAACGACTAAAGGTAGGGAACACACAAAAACGTATGGTGTACCAACACAGGACAAACTTTGCATATGATCTTTAAAGCAATTGCAGAGGAGTGGGGTTAGTAGGAAAGAGGTAAGATCTTTTTTGAAGGAGGATAGATTGCTGTGGGAGAGTAAGTTAAGGGGAAGGGAATTCCAAGCAGAGGGAGCAGAGAAGGCGAATGGGTGCTTACCCAATAGGAGTTGCATCTTCTGGATTGCTAATAAGAGTTAGAAAGTAGATCTAAGCGTGCGTGTGGGTGCTTTTTTGTAAACGATTCCCCTTAGGCAAGGGGGATTAAAGAGCTTTGGTAAGTCTGAATACAAGGCATAAGGTGTGAAACTGTAATCTTGTGTCATAGGTAGGTCATTGAAGAGAATACAGGGCCTCACAGTGGTGTTTTCTGGAGTCCACTCCTAGGGCAAAACGTCCAATCTTATGATAGAGTTGACGCACCTGTGCAAGGGAAGAGGACTGGGCGGAGAGTAGTAGAGGGGTACCATAAAACAAAATAGGGAGAAGGGATGTTGAAGCAATCTTTTTACCGGCGGAGTTGGATAAAAGAGGGCGGAAGCGGTATAATAACCCAAGCTTCAAGTTTACCGTTTTGATAAGCTGAGTTGTATGATGCTCCATTGAGAAGGAGGAATTTAAGTGAACCCCAAGGTATTTAAAAGTACTAACCACCTCTGTTTGGCAGGTTTGAGAGATGGGTTATGGAAAAGCATAGTTTTTGGTTTTTTCGTATTTAGAATTAGGTGATTGTCAGAGAACCAGGTCTCGAGTACAATGAAATCAGAGTTAAGGCTTTGGTTAAACCAGTCTATATTGTTAGATGAGCGATATAAGATCACATCATCAGCATATAATTGCACAGATGCACCGCCACAGAAGTTGGGGAGCTCATTGATAAAAAGCGAGAATAGTATCGGGCCAAGAATAGAACCTTGGGGTACTCCATGTGAGATAGGCCTTAAAGAGGAGAGTGAACCAGATCATTTTATCCTTTGTGATCCTCTAGTGAGGTAATCATGGAACCATGTGAGTGCTAAGCAATCTAGACCTAATTGATGCAATTTACCAAGGAGAAGGTGGGGGTTGACTAGATTGAAGGTCTTAGTCAAGTTGATGAATACTCCATCGGTTAGAAGACCGGCATCACTTGTATGAAGAATGTCAGTCGAGACTTTGACAAGGGCTGTGGTAGTACTATGGCCCTTCCTGAAGCCATTCTGGCAGTCTGTGAGAAGATGATGTAAGTCTAGGTAGGACTGTAGCTGAATGTGCGGGATCCACTACAGGATCTTAGCCAGTGGGCAGAGAACTGAAATAGGCCTATAATTTTCCACAGCTTGGGTCCCCCCCCCACGGAGGGGGACCACCACAGCCACTTTCCAAAGACTTGGCACTTCACCAGAGAGGATGGATCTATTTAGAAGATCACAGACAGGTGCAGTGAGTGCAACTGCTCCTAGTTTGTGAAACATGGGTTCTAATGTGTCATGGCCAGGAGAGCTCTCTGACTTGAGATTTGATAAAAGCCTGAGGACTTCTCTTCTAGTGGCTATTTCTGGGTGGAAATGGGGTCGGGAGTCAAGAGCAGCGTAATGCTGAGTAGGGATAGAGAAATCCAAGACTGGCGGCAGGTGAGCTGTGTACCTATCAAGGCCAGCGAGGAACTGATTAATTCCTTCTGCAATGGACGGGGGTTCTTGAAGGAGGTGGCCGCCGGACGATATGGAGCTTGGAGATTGGGTTGATTTACCTTTGACCAAAGAATTGATATATTTCCAGAATTCTTTGGGCTTGCTGAGATTCTCAGTCTGAAGTGAGCGGAGATAGGTATGTTTAGCACCCTGTATCCTATTTTTACACTTATTTCTCAGCTGTCGATAATATATCCAATCAGAATGAAGGCGGCTGTGTTTATAGGTCTTCCAGGCTGCATCATGACTCTTCATGAGGGTTCTGTTTCAGTAGAGAGCCAGGGTGCCTTAATACCCTTAGATCTATGTCTAGTAAGTGGAGCATGTCTGTTGATAATGTTTTTAAAGGTAAGGATAAAATAATCGAGTGCCTGGTCTATTGAGGGGAGGCGAGTAATGGGTGTCCAATCAGCATTACTAACAGACATTGAGAAATGGTCTACGTTAAACTGAGACATTTTCCTGGATTCATGTATTATGGGTGGTGGGGCATCAAAATTATTACGCCACACACAGTAGGTAGGAGAGTGGTCACTAATACAATCTGGTAAAACACTGACTGTTTTGAGCCTGTGTGGGCAATTAGATATTAACCAATCCAACAGCATTGCAGTACCTGTTTTGGAGTTATGTCTTGTGGGCAAGGAGATAAGTTGGTTGAACTTTGTGTCAGAGACTAGCGTATGGGGCTTGTTTTTGTGGGGGACAGCCAATCAACGTTGAGATCTCCACAGATTACTGTATCATGAGGGGGGAGAGCTGACAATGCCGTCATAAGGGAAGGCAGTTCATTGGAGGCGTCCCACGGGGGTAGGTAAATACATCCAATAAGTAGTTTCTTAACATTGCCTAAAGTTAGTGAGCTAAATAAAGATTCTGCATTGGGAGGCACATACCCTGGTATGTTAACATCCCAGTCATGGTTATCTGTATACCATGTTTCTGTAACTGCCATGATATCCAGGCATCCCTCTTCCATCAAGGCCAGCAGTTCAGGGAGATTGTTGCCCAGACTATGGGCATTGGTACTCATTACCCTCTATTTCTTGATGGCCTTACCTCTTTTTGCCCCATCCCTGTCCTTATTGCCTTTGCCGTTTTCTCCATTTACCCCTGCCCTTCTCCATGTCGACGTCTCTATCTTGGTGTTTACCTCACTAACTACCTTGATTTTTTGGGGGGGGGGCTAGGATTTCCCTGCTCCTTTCCAGTGCCTTCCCCTAGGCTAGTTTAAATGCTTGCCAATGAAGCATTTAAACCTATCACCTAGGGTACTGGTTCCCCTCCTCGACAGATGCAGGCCATCATGTCATTATAGGCCTACATCACTCCAGGTGAACCCCCAGTCCCCAATGAAGCCAATCCCCTGAGCTCTGCACCAGTTTTTCAACCACTGATTGAATCCCATGGTGTGGAGCACCCTAGCGTCACCCATGCCATAAACTGGCAGCCCTCCAAGAAGGTTACTGTGCGTGCTACTTGTCTATGGCCCTTCCCCAACTCTACAAACTCTTCCTGCACTGCTCTGATCCCTTTCCCAGCCAGGTCATTTGTCCCTAGGTGGACAATGACATCCAGCTCCCTCCCCCATGTAGCTGCTCCCACGATCCTGAGGATTCGCTCCCTGTCCCTCCAAGCCATGGTGCCAGGCAGGCACCTTACCTCCCTCTCCTCTTCCTCCCCCAGTTCTACTCTCCTAACAATGGAGTCCAACACCAGGAGTTGTTTCCTTCACCTGTGGGTCCCATGCCACCCTCCTGTGGGTCTCCTTTGTGGAGGTTCCAAGCATCCTCCTTGGTCTCCACTGCGGGCACCTCCATAGAGGAACCACACTTTTCCAGAACGGTATATGAATTGTGGAGAGGTACACCTGGAGGGATGCACCTCTGTTCCACCACCCTCACCTTCCCTGAGCCCACTGTGGTCCAACCGCTCTTCTTTCTTGGCAACCTCTGAGGCAATGGCAGTGGTCCTGGTGGTCCCTAGGTGGGAGAGGAAGTCCCCTAAATCCTGGCCAACTCAGCCTGGAGATGAGCAGCCTCCTCCCTCAGCCCAGAGAGGTGCGTGCAGATGGGACAACACCACATCCTCCAGAATGTCTCTCAGAAGACTGCTGCTCCACAGCCACTGCACTGCGCCACTCCAATCATGTCTTATTTCTGGGCCCTTAACTGCTGTTTTGAATAATTACTCTTTCCTCTGTTTATTTATTTATTTATTCATTTATTTTTTTCTCCTTGCTTACTAACTACCACTGTGCCCTTTAGACTCCTGAGCTTCCTGTTCTGAGACAAGAAGTTCCTATTTTTCTCAGTAGTCTCCTTACTTGCTCAGAGTCAGACCTCCAGCAGTTAGGGGGGACGGAAAGCTACTCTTTTCCTTCTAGGATGGTGAGTCTTTTGTGACTCTGTGATCACTTCCTTCCTGCTTTCAAACAGGAAGTTCCTGTTGTCCGTCAAATCTTGTGCCTATAAAAGCAGAACTAGCTAAGGGTGGAGGTGGAGGGGAGGGAAGGAGGGCAATATAGTCCCACTAGAAAAGTATAGTTATAACAGCAGCTCCTTACTCTTGCTTTTCTCTGCCTGTTCTCTGCTAGAAGCTATCTAGGTCAGTTTTTAAATCCAAAACACCAGGCTTCCTTCTAGCTAAGCCACTCCCCTTACTTTACAGCTCCTTCTACACCTAGATAATTGCTCAGATAACAATAACTGAGAAGACCTAAAAATGACCAAAAATGACCATAGTCCAGGTGCTCCAGAGGCCCCTGATGAAGGCCTTGTGTAATGAACCAGCAGGGCTCCTGGACTATTGTCAGTTTTGGTTTGGAACTTGTACTCCAGTTTGATTGTAATGGAAATCCTATGAAAAGGAGATGGTAACAAACCTTTATTTAATATAGAAGCAGTGTTTGACTGTTGACTTCAACCTTCACTGGAGAAACAATCCTGGCACTGGAATGCAAGCACCCAGGTCTTTTTTGATTAAAATTCAAGGTGGCAGCCTCTTGCTCGCACTCTGCCCTGTTCTCATTGAGTGCAGCACATTCTTTGTCTGTCCTAAAGTTCCCCCTTCCCCTTCCACTTTGCCCCTGAGGTGGCTAAAGAGGAGGGATCTTTGAACCAGGACAGGTATTACCTACACACAATTCCAAGAGATCCCAGGAGCTTGCGACCCACAGGATCTGGAGGACCACAACAAGAGGATGGCATCTGCAGGGATGTTCACATGTGGTCCGCAGTTCTGTAGGGGACTATGAAGGTGAGGTCCAGGGCTTACTGCAAGTGCATCTCTAGTAAGTTTAACTATAGCTCATACAATTGCACCCAAATTGGGGTACAGTCACAGGAGGGCCTATTGTTAAATATGTGTGTTAGCAGGCTTCTGTTATAACCCCAATCTGGGGTGCAGTTGCGGGGTGAACTAGTATTTAATTTGTGAGCTTGCAGTCTGCTGTATAAAATCCCTATCTTTGTATGGCCCCCAGATGGTCTGCTGTTAATTTATGTGCTAGTATGCCTCCATCATATTCCCTATTGGGGTAAGGTCACAACAGGGCTTATTGTTGAAATTCTGCTGCTGGCAGGCTTCTGTCATTAAATCCCTATCTGAGACATTGCAATGGATAGGGGTTCAAGCAGAGCAATATCCAAATAGCGGTAGCATAGTCTCATTTAGACAAGGAGCGTGGAGCACAGATTTAGACATGAGATAGCTACAGCAGTTGCATGGATTGTGGAGCACTACTCTTCTGGGCTATGTTCAGGGGATTATGTAACTGTCCAGTTTGTTGGAAGGTGGAGGAGCTCTAGGCACATCTGGTAGCAGTACAGAATGAGATAGTCCTGATGTGGCTTTATTTGAGCTGGCATCCACCACAACCACCAGATGGTCCACTCCTGAAAAAGCCCACAGGCCCTGGGGCTTAAAACCTGGTGGGTAGGGTGGCAAGGTTAGTAACAGGGGAACAACACAAGTCCCTTTAAATCCAACTGAGAATCGGTTTGCATCCCTGTCGGAAGCACAGGTACTTGACTTCTCCAGGAGGTCCAGTGCTGGACAGGGTAGAGGGACCATCCAACAATGCATCCCCAACCAGAAAAAAGGTTAGGAAGTCCCTAGAAGTTGGGGAATGTAAGAAGTTGAGATCATCTTCATGTCATGATGTATTTAAACAAATGCTTGCATCAGTATTTGATGCCTCAAAATTGTTGTAATTGTGTATGATATGTTTTGTAATGTATTTATTGAAATTGTATTTATTTTATGCCTGCCATGTTTTTGGCCCGGGTTGATCCTAAAAAGGATCTTTGGTTCAGTAGCTCCTACCTGGTAATCAAATTTCAAACAAATATAAAAAAAATTGTTGGGGACTCTATGGGAGTGGGGAAAGTAAGGAGGGAAGGGATCATCAAATGCTTACCTGGGGCATCTGCCTCCCTGTACAAGGAGAGGATTAGGAGGATTGCGGAAGATGTAGGGGGAGGGGTTGGGATGCTGGTACATCTAGGTACCAATGATCAGGCAAATGAGCCACTGGAGAATGTAAAGAACAACTTTTGGGGGCTAGAAGCGAGGCTCTAACTAGTCACCTCCTCTTCACCCTTTTTGGAAATCCTCTCTGTTTGGGGTAAGGGGCAAGCCCAGGTAAGAGCAGAGGTGATCCAGGAGTTTAATGAGTGGCTGAAAGGGTGGTGTCAGGAGGAAAGTTATCAGTTCATGGGTGACTGGGGTGGCCTCTGGCACAGGGGCCTATTCAAGATGGACGCACGCCATCTGACATGGCAGGGGACAAGAACCCTTGGTCAGAAACTAGATTTTCACATAGGAGGCATTTAAATTGAGTGTTGGGAGGGGCTGTAGCCATGACTTCATTCCATCCTAAAGATGGCACAGATTTTTCCAGCCCAGGCTCACTGCATGCACAGATAGGAAGAGGACACCACTGGAAGCATCATCATTAGCACATCCAGGTCAGGGTGAGGTTCTAGAGGACCAACAATCAGGACATAAGGATGGGCAGGTCATCCAAGAAAGATCAGAGAAAAGGAAGGAAGGAACAGTGGTTGGAGACTGGTTTGCCTAAATGCAAAGAACCTCAGAAATAAGGTTAGTGATTTACAGGCCCTGGTAGCTGATGCTGACCTAGCTATGGTGGACATCTCGGAAACCTGGGCATCAGAAACATTAAGAAGATGCAAGTGGAGCACTTCATAGTCCAGTGCAGCTGCAAGTGACCAAATCGGAACTTGTACAAAAAAAATGCAGGGCACACAAAAGGTGACTAAAGAAAAACAAGCATTTGTCAATGCCGAATGTTTGCTTGCTGGCATTGGCAGTGGTAGTGTAGAAGTTACAGAGTTGAGTAATAGGAATGGCAGTGAAGTATTGAACTGAAGCCAACCCCACCACCTCCCTGCAGAGAGTGACAGGCATTGGGGTGTGCCTTTGGGTCGTCAGGCATAACGGCCATGCCATTTCACCACACCCTACCCTGCAGACACTGACAAGTGTCACGGTGTTCCTTGGGGTCTTTGGCCCTTATGCGCACCCCATTTCATTAGGAAATATGGTGAGATGGGTGCGATATAGGAGAATGGGGTGAACTTTGGGGCTGAAGAGTCCAAGGCATACCTCGATGCCTCTCACTGGCTGCAGGGTGTGGAATGGTATGAGCATCACAGGCAAGAATCCCAAGTCACACCCCTGATGCCTGTCATTCTCTACAGGGTTGGGCATTATGGTTGGAAACCCTAATACCTCAGGCATTCGTTGGTATTTTCACTCCAAATTTTCAACATGTTTTTTTTGTGACCCCACCTCATGAACAGGGGGAATACCAGTTTGTTAGCAGAAAGCTGCTTATGCACAGTGACTATGGCATTTAGCACCACAGGTGCAAACACATTACGAACAGGATGTAAAAATGACAGCTGTACTGTTCATGGGGAGGTGTAAAAAATGGCAATGTTGCAAATCTGCAGTAAAAATATTTAAAAAAATGGTGAAGTCACGAGCGCACATAGAAACTGTGCAACGCACACCCGTAATATAATTAGGTTGGGGATTTTTTTACAGCAGATTATCAACTCAGGCATTTTGGTGCCTCCGATCATGAACAGTGTCACTGTGATTTTCTTTATCTGTGCCGAACAATGATTTCCCACAGTGACCACGCATCTCTGCGCTGAAAGTGTGAAAACACACTTCAGCCATGTTGTGAAAAATGACAGCTGTACTGAAACATAGACTTTGATGGCAGATAAGAAGCACTAGGCCCATCTAGTCTGCCCATTTCCCTACCTACAGGATAGGCCGCAGATCCTAGTTAACCAACAGCCTATTTCTTCCTACCCCCCACAAGAATCGCCTTATGTCTTTCCCATGCATTCTTGAATTCTCCCACAGTTTTAGACCCCACAACCTCCTCAGGAAGGCTGTTCCATGCATCCACTACCCTCTCTGTGAAATAATACTTCCTCACATTCCCCTGAACCGCCCTCCTTCTATCTTTAAATTGTGTCCCCTTGTTCTTGCAAGTCTCTTTTTCTGAAAGATGCTACCCTCTTGGACTTTGTTGATTCCACTGAGGTACTTAAAAGTTTCTATCATGTCCCCCTCTCCCTTCTTTCCTCAAGGGTATACATATTAAGCTCCTTTAGTCTCTCCTCATACGGCTTCTCTTGCAGACCCTGCACCATTTTAGTTGCCCTCCTCTGGACTGCCTCTATCCTGTCTATGTCCTTGCGGAGATGGGGTCTCCAGAACTGGACACAGTACTCCAGATGGGGTCTCACCAACTGTCTGTACAGAGGGATAACAACTTCCTGTTTTCTGCTGCTGATGCCTCTCCCTATACACCCAGTATACCCCCAGCCCTCCCTACTGCCTTCTCACATTGCTTGCTAACCTTAAGGTCATCTGATATGATTACCCCCAGGTCCCTTTCCTTTTTTGTTGTTGTTACTACCTCCCCACCCATTGTGTATTCTTCCCCTGGGTTCTTGTTTCCCAGGTGCATTATTTTACACTTCTTTGCATTGAATCCTAGCTGCCATACTTCTGCCCATTCCTCCAACCTTGCCAAGTCCCTTTTCATCCTTTCCACGCCTCCTTGTGTATCAACCCTGTTGCAGATCTTTGTGTCATCTGCAAAAAGGCATACTTTTCCTTCAGTCCCTCTGCAATGTCACTGATGAAGACATTAAAAGGACTGGACCCAATACTGAACCCTCACGGTACCCACTAGTAACCCCCTTTCTTCAGAGTGGACTCCATTTACAATTACCTTCTGTGTCCTGTTGTCCAGCCAATGTTTTACCCAGGCTACCACCCTGGGTCCCACTCCCAGGCTGGTTAATTTGACTATTAATCTTTTGTGTGGGACTGTGTCAAATGCCTTGCTAAAGTCTAGGTAGGCCATGTCCACAGCCCCTCCTGGTCTACTACTTTGGTCACCCAGTCAAAGAAATCTATTAGATTCGTCTGACATGACCTTCCCACTGTGAACCCATGCTGCCTTGGGTCCTGTGTTCCACTGGCCTCTAGGTACTCAACTATTCTTTCCTTCAGAAGTGACTCCATCACTTTCCCTACCACAAAGGTCAGACTGACAGGTCTGTAGTTTCCTGCCTCTGTCTTGGTCCCACTTTTGTGAAGGGGAATCACATCCGCCTTCCTCCAGTCCTCGGGTACCACACCATCCTCCATGATTTATTAAAAGAGTAGCCAGTGGTTTCTCTAGTTCCTCCTTAATTCTTTTAGAATTCTGGGTGAATTCCATCAGGACTCATTGCTTTGTCCACCTTCAGTTTTAGGAGTTCTTGCAGAACCCTTTCTTCTGTGAAAGGACTGGGATCGACCCCCTATGAAGAGTGCTTCTGTTAATTGGATTAGGCACTTCCCCCTCCTCTTTTGTGAATACTGAGCAGAAATATTCATTCAGTATTCCTGCTTTTTCACTGTCCCCCTCTGCCCACCCACCGTTCATTCTATTCAGCCTCACTATCCCTCCCTTTGTCTTTCTACGCTCGCTGATGTACCTATAAAAGGTTTTATCCCCCTTCTTAACTGAGTTGGCTATCTTTTCCTCAGTTTTGGCCTTTGCTATTCTGACTTCCCTCCCTGCTACCTTCTGCCTTAACTGGTACAGCTCTCTGTCCTGCTCCTTCTGTGTTTCCTTATACTTCCGGAATGCTATCTTTTTCTTCCTGACTTTCACAGCCACCTCTTTTGAGAACCATAGTGGCTTTTTCTTTCATTTTGATTTGTTATTGCTTCACACAAAGGCTTGTTGCCTCTGTGATGGCAGTTTGATAATTCCCCATTGTTGCTCCACACCTCCTTCTAGCCTGTTTGCTAGTGCTTTTCTGAGGCACTCTCCCATCTTGCCAAAGTCAGCCCTCCTAAAGTCCAGTACCCTCACTTTTGTATGGCTTGACTCTGTAGCTGAGTTTAACGTGAACCACACTGTTTGATGGTCACTTGTCCCCAGATGGCAACCCACTTCTAGATCTGAGATCCTCCTGCCCCCATTTGAGAGTACGAGGTCTAAGATTGCTCCCTCACGAGTGGGTTCGAAACTAGCTGTCTAATGCCTGCCACCTGTAGGGCATCAAGAATGGCCCTGCTCTTGGATGTGGCTGCAGCAAATGTGCTCCAGTTAACATCTGGCATATTCAGGTCTCCATCAACAGTATCTCCCTTTCTCTGCCATGCTAAGAATGCCTTCTATCATATCCTTGTCCATTCCTTCCCCTGACATGGGGTCTGTACACAACCCCGTGCAGATTGTGGTGCCTTTCCAGTCTCCAAGGTGACCCACAGTGCCTCTCTCCTCCTGTTTACTCTTTTGTTCAGTTGCTTTATCCCTTCCTTTACATGAGAGCTACTCCTCCCCTCTTCTCCCCTGCCTGTCTCTCCTGTAGGTTATGTACCCTGGTATGTTAACATCCCAGTCATGGTTCTCTGTGTACCATGTTTCTGTGACTGCTATCGATATCCAGGCATCCCTCTTCCATTAAGGCCATCAGCTCAGGGAGCTTGTTGCCCAGACTACGGGCATTGGTACTCATTACCCTCCATTTCCTGATGACCTTTCTCCCTTTTGCCCCATCCCTGTCCTTCTTGCCTTTGTCACTTTCTCCATTTACCCCTGCCCTTCTCCCTATCGACACCTCTATGTTGGTGTTTGCCGCACTTACTACCGTGATTATTTGGGGAAGGCTAGAATTTTCCTGCTCCTTTCCAGTGCCTCTCCCCTTGGCTAGTGTAAAAGCTCGCCAATGAAATATTTAAACCTATCACCTAGGATCCTGGTTCCCCCGGACAGATGCAGCCCATCATGCCAGTATAGGCTTGCATCACTCAGGTGGACCCCAGTCCCCAATGAAGCCAAATCCCTGAGCTCCACACCAGTTTTTCAACCACTGATTGAATCCCATGGTGCGGAACACCCTAGCCTCTCCTATGCCATAGATGGGGAGCACCTCCGAGAAGGTTACCGTGGTGCTTGACTAAGGCCCTCCCAATTCACAAACTCTTCCTGCATCCCTTTCTTAGCCAGGTCATTTGTCCCTAGGTGGACAATGACATCCAACTCCCTCCCTGTGCAGCTGCTCCAGCAATCCTGAGGATTCGCTCCCTGTCCCTCAAGCCATGGCGCCAGGCAGGCACCTCTCCTCTCCCTTCCTCCCCAGTTCTACCTTCCTAACAATGGAGTCCCCCACCAGGAGTTGTTTCCTTCCCCTGCAGGGTCCCCTGCCACCCTCCTGTTGGTCTCCTTTGTGGAGGTTCCCAGCATCCTCCTTGGTCTGCATTGTGGGTGCCTCCATAGAGGAACCGCACTTTGCCAGAATGGCATAGGAATTGTGGAGAGGTACAATGGGAGGGATGCGCCTCTGTTCCACCACCCTCACCCTCCCTGAGCCCACTGTGGTCCAACCACTCCTCTTTCTTGGCAACCTCTGAGGCAACGGCAGTGGCACTGGTGGTCCCTGGATGGAAGAGGAGGTCCCACAAATCCTGGCCAACTCAGCCTGGAGATGAGCAACCTCCTTCCTCAGCCCAGAGAGGTGCCTACAGATGGGACAACACCGTATCCTCCAGAACATCTCCCGGAAGACTGCTGCTCCACAGCCACTGCACTACCACTCCAATCATGTCTTATTTCTGGCCCCTTAACTGTTTGCAATCCTTACTCTTTCCTCTGTTTTTCTCTCTCTCCTTACTTTCTGCCTGTGTGCCCTTTAAGCTCCTGATTGTCCTGTTCTGAGACAAGAATATCCTATATTTCGCAGTAGACCACTTACTTGCTCAGAGGCAGACCTCCAGCAGCTAGAGGGGGCCGGAGAGCTACTCTTGCCCTTCTAGGATGGTGGGTCCTTGGTGGTTCTGTGATCACTCACTTCCTGCCCCTAAACAGGAAGTTCCTGTTGTCAGTCAAATCCTGTGCCTATAAAAATAGAGCTAGCTTTGGGTGGAAGGGTGGAGGGGAGAGAAGGAGGGCAATATAGTCCCAGCAGAGATGTTCAGTCACACAGCAGTCCTTTCTCCTGGTGTCTTCTGCCAAGCTGTGTCTACTGTTCATAAGGAAGTGTGGAAAAATGCCACTGGTGAAAATCTGGACTGAAAATATTACAAAGTCATGAACTTACGAGGGTGCGTGGAAACTGCACAATGCTCACTCACAACACAGTCATTTTATGGACTTTTGTCACCAAATTTTCAACATAACCATTTTAAGACCTCTGCTCATGAACAGTGTAACTGATTTTCTTAATCTGTCCTAAACATTGCTTTCGCACACCAACAGCACCATTGTGCTCTACATGTGCGAAAACACATTTTGGGTGACAAATGAAAAATTGCAGCTGTACTGTTCATAAGGAAGTGTAATAAAATGGCAATGTTGAAAATCTGGAGTGAAAATATTGAAAATTCGCGAACTTACGTGAGTGCGCAGGAACTGCGCAATGCACCCTTGTAAAACAGTCATTGTTAGGAATTTTTTCACTAAATTTTCAACATAGCCATTTTAAGACTTCTGCTCATGAATAGTGTCACTGTGATTTTCTTAATTTGTCCCGTACATTGATTTCGCACACCGGCTGCGCCATTGTGCGCTACATGGGCGGAAACACATTTTGGGTGAGATGTGAAAAATGACAGCTGTACTACTCATAAGAAGGTGTGGTAAAATGGCAATGTTGAAAATCTGGAGTGAAAATATTGAAAATTCGCGAACTTACAAGCGTGCATAGGAACTGTACAACGCACGCTCGTAAAACAGTCATTTTTTGGAATTTTTTCACCAAATTTTCAACATAGCCATTTTAACACCTCTGCTCATGAACAGTGTCACTGTGATTTTCTTAATTTGTCCCATACATTGATTTCGCACACCGACTGCACCATTGTGCGCTACATGGGCGGAAACATGTTTTGGGTGACATGTGAAAAATGACAGCTGTACTACTCATAAGAAGGTGTGGTAAAATGGCAATGTTGAAAATCTGGAGTGAAAATATTGAAAATTCACGAACTTACGAGCGTGAGTAGGAACTGCGCAATGCACGCTCATAAAACAGTCGTTTTTTGGAATTATTCCACCAAATTTTCAAAATAGGCTTCTTGAGAGCCCACCTTATGAACACTGGCAGTGTCATTTCGTTAATTGGTCCTGAAAAGTGATTTCATGCAGTGACTGCGAAATCACCCTTCGGGCCCAAATAACACCATGACAGTGTCAGCATTCATGAGAAGGGGTCCCAAAAACCCCATGTTGAAAATTTGGTGCAAAAATTCCAAAAAATGCCTGAGATATGCAACAAAGTTGAAAAACCCCTATCTAGCCCATTATACAGCTTACGGCATTTCCTTAGTTCACGGTCGTCTTTGAAGAGTGCAGGCGTGTTCCCGGTCCACAGATCGTCGTGCAAGCTCCGGAGGAAAGTATGGGGTGAGGGGGTGGGGGAGGCAGGGTGCTCAGTGGGTGGGTGTGGGTTGTGGGGGCAGGAAGAAGCACTGTGGGACCGCTTTTAATTTACAGGTGTAAAAAAAAAAAAAAAGATGACGGACTTTTGCCATGCTGGGGTGGGCCCAGCATGGCAGAAGGATGGCTGGGGCGTGGAGCTGATGGGGATTGGACACCCTCGTCGGCAATACCATTGAGTTGCCACGCTGGGGTGGGCACCCAGCATGGCATTTGGAAGGCTTTGGGGAGTGCAGTGCAGCCGACGGAGTTAGGCACCCCGTCGGCTATAGAGTGTGTGTTAGGGGAGCACGCAGTACAGCGTGCATGCGGTGTGTGTGTGTGTGTGTGTGTGTGTGTAGGGGAGCTGCGCATGAGCAGGCGATATCTTATCGCTGCTCACTGAAGTGTAGCTCCCCCTTTCAACTGTATGCCACTGCATTTTGAAGCTTGTCATAGACAGCTCCAACATGCATAGGTGGACTGGGGCCGCGCCTGCCAACACACTGACTAAATTGGAGGAGGGGGTGACACACCTCCGAAAACTCTGATGATGGCACTATGTTTCTTGCACATGCGTGCAAGCAAACATAATGACATTGCAAATACCAGTGCCATGTTCACAAAAAGCCCCGACACTTTGAGGTGCTCTGCCTCTCCTTCAGGGAGCATGGTCAGAAAACAATGACTGGGACCTGGCAATACCAGGGTACGCTTTCTTCAGAAAGGACAGGGAGATAGACAAAGGAGGAGGAGTGGCCCTTTGTATGAAAGATAACACATCACTGGTGCCTGAAAATAGGCAGTTTGCCTAGTGCACTTACCCAGTTACCAAAAACTAATTATACAATGGCAAGGAAAGAATCCTGAGCTTTGATTGGTTGGTGCCCACCTTCACCAGTGATATTATCTCAGTATAACATCACTATATCAAGGTCAGGCACGAAGACCACAGGAAAAAAAAAATATCACTGTGCCCATTTATCTGAAACCCATCAACCGAGCACACCAAACCCAGGGTGAAAAAATCAGTAAACCAGTCCTTTGATGTTCACTCACTTCCCATAAGCTGAAACTGCAAGTTTTTTTTTTGTACATTCGCCCCACCCATTCAACCCCATTCTTCCATTCCTCTGCAAGAGCACTTAGCTCAGTAAACATCATAGCTCCCTGTCATTTTTTCCCCTGAATTCACAATAAGGCCGAAAGGAAAACCCTGTTCTTTCACAATCCAGCATGTCTCCTTTTAAAAACAGAGGTGCGCCACATACTGGTCACATGCTTTCCCGATCAGCATCATAGCTCCCTGTTATTTTTGAGCCACCCATCCTGCCCACCACTATAACAGATGTCCTCAACTTTCTCCCGGTACAAATGACATGACAAATCCTAGAAACTGTACCGGGAGAACATTAAAAACAAATAAACACACACACACACACACGCACACACACTGAACCCAATCACCTGTTCAGAAGTAAATAAGTGCAGGAATCAACAATGCTGCACTCTCAGCTTGATGGCAATGCTGAACTCAAAACTGCCATATATTTGTAACTGCCACTTGTCAGGTATGTGTTGCTCGCTTCACAAAGAAACCAATATTACTCACCATTATGACAAGAAGAACGGCTAAAAAACACACACAGACGCCAAGATGGACCATCAGTGGGAGACAGCATAGAGGGGTGGGGGTGAGAGAGAAACAGAGAGCACTCAGTAGAGCATGCCACCTGCTGGACAAGCAGAAAAGGAACTTTTTTTTCTTTAAATACTCCTCCACTACACTAAAACAGTAAAACAAAAAAAATTTAAAAGTGTATTACTTGTATTTTTTTATTCTAAATATAACGAGCCATTGTATAATAGCAATAATGCACTCCAGGGTGTGTGTCGTGCTGAGATAACATCACTTCTTGGGAGTTGAATGCACTCGGCCTGCGGCCTCATACTTCAACCACCCGAGGCATGATGTTATCCCAGCACGACACACACCCTGTCATGCATTATTGCTTAAAGAGAATCAACAACATGCCTTGAATTCCCCCTGCCACTGCATAAACAATGACTTACCCCCACAGGAGTGTCTGCATGTAAAGATGCCCCCAAAGAATGCAGCCTTTGAAAAGTCATGGCACTCATAAAATTGTATAAACCGGGTCCAATGGACTTCCCGGTTTTTAGACTGCTGCTGGCTCTGCCCCCGCATTCACTGGCATGATGACGAGATGCCAGTGAGAGCGCGGGGGTGCGCCCCATTATACTGAATGGGTGGCAGCTTTTGAACTGATTTTTATTAGCATAATGGCCACTTGCTAATGAAACGTGGGCACTGGTTGACTACCAAGCTCTGAAAGGATGGGGAAGTCACAGATGAGTATGGACAGAAGGCATCAGTCCTAAATGACTACTTCTGCTCAAAATTTACAGAGAAAGCAGATGGACTGATGCCAGAGAGCAGAATCAAAACTTTAAGTGGAGGCATTCAGGAACTGGGGCAAATTCAGTTCACTGCGAATAGAATCTGGAAGGGGCTGGCAGCACTAAATATTGATAGAGAAGTGGGGTCCAATGGTTTACACCCAGAGGTGCTCAAAGAACTGTCACTAGAGCTAGTAGAACCCCTAGCAGGGCTGTTCAACAGCTCAATTCGGACTGAGGGGGTCCCTGTAGATTGGAAGATGATGATGGTCATCCCACTCCATAAGAGATGTGACAGGGAGAGCTGAGTAACTACAGCCTCATCAGTCTCACCTCCATCATGGACATTCTACTGCAGTTTCTAGTCAAGGAGGATCTAGTAGCCTACATGGAAAGCAATGCTTTCAGGATAGCTAACAGCATGGATCGGCGGCAGGGAGGTCCTGTCAGATCAGCCTAATTATTTTCTCCTACTGGGTTACTCGACCCATAGACAAGGAGTAGGCAGCCATCATGCTCTGCTTTAATATCAGCAAAGCTTTCAATTCTGTGCCATATAGAAGGCTGCTGAAAAAACTACGGGATCTGGGAGTAGGAGGGGAACTAACCTGATGGATGGGAAACTGGCTAAGAGGTCATAAACAGAGAGTACTTGTTAACAGGCTCAAGTCAGGAGACAGGAATGTCACAAGTGGGTGCCAGAGGCACTGGTGAAGGAACAGAGGGAAAGTTGTCTCTCCTCCCAGATGACACAAAGTTCAGTGGCAAAGTGGAGAGCCAAGATGGGGTGAAGGACATGAAAGAGGATCTGGATAGGTTGAAGAGGTGGTCTACGGTCTGGCAACATAAATTCAATGTGAAGAAATGAAAGTTTATGTACCTTGGTGAAGGGAATCCCAGAACAGATTACTGGTTGGGAGGGGGAGGGTTGCCCGACTGTCAGTCTCATTTGAAGAAAGGTTCCTGGGAGTGATCATTAGCAACTCCCTCAAACAATTCAGTCCGTATAGCAAGGCCTACAGTAGGGCAGCTAGGATGATGCAGTGCAGAGGAAGAGGCATTGACAGCAGGAGGAAGGAGGTGATGTTATATCCTGCTCTGTTCAGGCCCAGTGCTTTGTACCTATAATCTGTAACTTTACTTCTCTGGGCCAGATATTCAGAAATGCTCCAAAGGCCAGCTCAAGTCCGGCACAGCACAAATCCAATGCACCATGGTGCAATGAGTGCCATATTCAAAGGTTGTGCATGGCAAAATGCACCAGTGCAACACAGCTGAATATGGCAGGGATGTGCCATGGCTCAACCAGACCTGCACCATGGCACAACCAGACATGCGCCATGGTGCACATAGACTGGCCCCAGGCAATGGTGGGAGCGCAGCCTCAGAGGAAAAGTGTGGGGCATGGCAGGAGAATACACCCAGGGCAGTGCCAGGGGTGCACAGTGGCAGGCCACAGGTGGCCACCATCAGCAGGGCACACACAGGCACCCAGACACCCCCACCCCAGAACACAGCTGTGGCACAGAAAGCAGGCAACAGGTGGCACCAATAACTAACAGAGGGCCACCAATGGAGTCCCCCCGCCACATACAGTACCCCCACAAACCCAGACCCCAGCATGCCACACCCAGGACCATGCTGCCAAGCACACACATGCCACACATCCCAGACAGCCTCCCCATGGCCATCCCAAGGCACAGCCACTGACCAAGGGGAAGGACTCCACGATGCATGACCCGCACACCGACACATGCACACCACACAGACACACACCATGCCATTGCAGCATGGCTCCTCATGCCAGCTGCAAAGCAGACACCAACACAGGCAGGTAAGCAAAATATCTGTATTAAACAAAACTATATACATGTGCAAGGGGTGGGAAAGGATAGGAAAGTGAGGTAAGGGGACAGGGAACAGGGACTGTACAGTGGAAGGTGGACGAATGGGGCAGAGACAGCAGGGGTAACAGGGAATGGCTGGGGTCGAACTAAGGCAGCCACGGCCTGCCACCACCTAATGTCTCCTCCTGCACCGGTCCCCCAGCATCATCATCCCGTGAACCTGCTGAGCTACCTCCAGGGTTGTCGAGGTGATCAGTATTATTTGACGCAGTGGCCTGCAGTAAAGGGGCAGCCTTGGCCTCTGCTGGATACCTATGACAAAGGATGGGACAGATGATCAGTGCAAGGTCCCAAGGTACCATACCCACCCACTGTGCGCAATTGGGCAGTGGGAACACACACTCCTGGTGTGGCGCCCTGGCCACCCGCAGGGGGTGGGTCAACATTGGCCAGCAATCCAGCAGACCATGACAGTGCACAGCACTGGACACTGCTGCCCAAAGTCCACCCGACTGTGCAGTGACAGTCAGATGGCACAGGGCACCAGCAGCACCACAGCAACACCAGTGGCAGTTGGGTGCACACCCACCCCATAAACAGCGGGTACACATGTGCAATAGCCACTCCACAGTGGCATGCACCATGCACAGTGTGCAACACACAGCTGCCATGGCACATAGCACAGGTGGCCATGGCTGCACCCACACCCCCTTTGACCACCCGGTAATGTGTGCAGGAATGCAACAGTGCCTACCTACCCAATGTGGTGCCGCTTGCGCCTGTCCCGCTGCCACACCTCCACCACCACTGGGTCCCGCCGTGGCCTGCTGTGCCTGCTCAGGCACTCCTGCCTCCCTCACCCCATGGTAATCTTCAGGTCCTGGGAATGGAACAGACAGGTACACATCAGAGAACACCCACAGCATGTGCCCACCACCCCCACCCTTGTGCACTGTGTGTGCCCCTGCCTGACATGTCTCACAAGGCTGCAGCCCAACACAATCTGTGGCTGGCAATGTCACTCAGCAATGCACATGATGACAGTGTACCCTTCTGGAGGACATCCCAGGCAGCCAAGCCATCATCACAGTACAGCACTAGGGCACACATGCAGCATGGGCTGACTTACTTGGCCATGGCACGGCCCCTCTGTGGACACATGCCTGCAGCTGCTTCAGGCACTCTGGATCCCACCTCATGAGGTCCCCATACCGGTGGCAGCATTATTCACTGGTTCTGGCCACCCAGTGTCCTGCACCAGCCTGGCAGTGATGGTCTGCCAGACCTCCATCCTGGGCTGTTGCATGTTGCAGGAGCACCTGCCCAAACAGCCCTGGTACATGTGGCTGCACACAGGCCACCAGATTAATAAGCTCAAGGTTGGACCAATTACGGGCCTGTCGAACTCCCCGCTGTGCCATCACAACCGCGGCTATATGTGGAGACAAAATGGTGGCCAGAGGTGCATGTGTGTACAACTTGCACGGGATGTGCGCCTCGTGGAGGCATGTGCTGTGTCTGCCAATTGCACATTGCCAGAGATGCGCTAAAAGGGCATGGCCTGACAGGCACGTGGTGGTGTAGTCCCAAGGAGTCAAAGGGTCACAGTAGGGGTCGGTGGTCACCTGGTGCACTGTGCGCTGGTGCATAATAGAGGCCATGGTGCACAGTGTGCCATGGCCTCTATTGCACAGTGGGCGAACAGTGCGCAATAGATGGTAGCACACCACCTGACACATGCACACTGTGGTCCTGTGCACTGTACATGCATGGATATTGCACTGCAACTTGTTCTGGAGCAATATTCGATATTCAGCCGCCACATGCAAATGAGCTCAGCAGCCAATGCTAAAAGTATGACCGGTGAAGTCATTAGCATGTCACTGCCTGCTGCACCACTGCTCATTTGCATGTGTTGCACTATAAAGGCAACTCAGAACAGCACAGGCCATGGACCGGTATTGCAACCATCTGAGGTAAGTTGCACTTGCTGCTGAGCCTAGCCAGCACAGCAGGGTGGATGGGGTAGGCAGCTGCTGACACTAACATACATGTCTATGTACACAGGTAGCACTATGTCGGAGAATGAGAAGAGTGAGGAGCGTAGGCCTGCTCACAAATGCAGGCCCAACTTTACCAAGGCCTACCTTGACGGGGAGCCACTGCTGAGTGGTGCCACAGGCACACCACAGGCCAGGACTGCTGCCTGGGACGAGGTGGCAGTGTGTGTCAACCAGCAGGGCAGCCACCAGCAGTCTGTGCAGGAGTGCCGGAAGAAGGTAGGCACTGATAAATGCTGCATCAAGGAGAAGGTGGCGGCCATACGTGCAGCCCAGACAGCCACCGGAGTGGGGCCTGCTGATGTGCCACAGCTCATGGTGCAGGAGGAGCTGGTGGTGGCCATCATGCACTGCAGCACTGTCGAAGGTGTGCCGGGTGGAGGTTTTCAGACAGGAGGGAACCCATCACTGCATGGTACATATGTTGGGCTCACACTGCAGGCAGTGGCCGAGGGGGGAGGATGGGGGTTGGGGGAATGGGGTCCATGCCTCACTGATACATCTGTTTTCTCTTTCAGCACCAGCATGCCTGCATGCGGTGAATGGGGCACCAGAAGCAGCCGTGGAAGCAGGTCCAGCCCTGGAGGACCAGCCATCTACCTACACGGGCATCCGGAGACCTGATCAGCTGCAGCACACCACGGCTGTCCAGCCGGATGTCCTGGGCATGGAGCCATACAAGGCCCTGGCTGTGTTTCAGCAGGATGCCAGCCATGGCATCCTCTGCCTGGAGACACAGATCAGGGCAGGGTCCAACACCGATGACGTCCTGACCATGATCCTGGACAGCATGGGAGGTGTTGTGGGGGAGTTGCCCATACCATGTACCAACACATGCAGCGTGCCCAGTAGCCTGTCAGTGGTGGGACATCTGCCCACTGCCACTGCAGGTGCTGCCATGTGCACCACTGCGGCAGTGCCATGTGGTGGTGATGCATCCACACAGGCGCTGGGCAGCGTACAGGAGCCGGAGGGGCAGCAGCGGCAGGCAGCAGGGGACATAGGGTGGCCAGATGTGGGGTCCACTGCCAGGGTGCCTGATAGAGACCTACCCCATGGGGACCCCACTGTGCAGCGTCCACCTGAGCAGGGGGCTGTGCAGCTTGGTTGTACACCACCGGAGGGTCGGTGCCCCGCCCAGGTTCCCCTGAGCACCAATCCATTGGCAGAGCACACCCAATTGCTGCGGACCTCTGTGGAGCAACAGGTGGCCGAGCAGTGCAAGGGAAGCACTGCGCAGCTCCTGGAGGCTATTCAGTGCTTGCAGGAGGACATGACTGCATCCTAAGATCACATTGCCAATGTGATCACGGATGGCCCTGCACTGTTTGCTGCAACAAGGTGTGGCCAGTCACCTCATACACCACGTAGTGCACTGTCCACCCCACGAACCTAGCATGGAGCAACACCTTCCCTGTTGACACTGGGCTCTGCTGTTGGCATCCCAGGCACACCTGGGGTGGGCCTGTTTGGGTGCCTACACATAAATTTGGGACTGTCTAGTACAGTATGCCCTGCAAGCCCATTGGCACACACTGGGGAGCAATGGGCTTCCAGCCCATACTGTATCTGTCATTAGGCAGGCAGATGGGTGGTATCTTGTGTATGCTGCACTGCTGCCACCGATGATGAGGAGGAGGAGGAGCCAATGGGCAAGGGGTTCTGTGTGGGTGGGAGGGTGGGTGCCAACAGCTCACCAGGGCATTTCATTACGGGGTTCTACCATGATCCGGCAACAGACGGGGGGGTTCCACTAGACCACCAGGTATGGTCATAATGACATAGATCAGGAAATCAGGGACTCGGGTGGGAGGTGGAACCACTAGACCACCAGGGATGGTCATGGCTTTTCATTATCAGGGACTCGGGGGCCACTAGACTACCTGGGATATATCTTTCTACATATACCGCATGATCGTGGCTGTGGGCAGGGGGTCCACTTGACCACCAGGGATCAGTGTGTGCTTGCGGACCGTGTTCTGGACAGGTGGGTGGCCACCCATGGCTGGGCTGTTGTGTTGTGCCTTGCAATACTTCAGCCCACCTGTGGGTGGCTGGAAGATGTTCCTACTCTGCACGGGCTCAACTTTGAGCCACCCTATGTGAAGCAGTGCAGGACTGTGCCAGCATATGCGTTGCACATCCCGGGCTGAATATCGGGATGTGCCGCATATGCATGGGGACACCTCCTGCATCTGTGCCACATAGGATTACATTGCACCCTGGCAAATTGGGATTTGCACTGCGCTGGGAGTCCTTTCAATATCCCGCTGGGGTGCAATGCTGGGTTGCGCCAGGTGTAACCCCTTTGAATCTCCGGGCCCCTGCATTCAGGTTGTAATTGTTGACACTCTATGCTTTCTTTCTCCACCCTAGGGATATACCACTGTTGTGCTACCCAGCTGTTCATTTCTTGGAGAAACTGTGCATCTAACTCCAGAAGCTGGAGACCCCCTATGCTACCTGCCTCTTATACCCCTATCCTTTAATTAGAACCCCAGATAAGGCTGAGTGAAATTAGAAAATTCCACTTTTATGGAATTTTTCATCAAATTCTAGAATATTCACAAAGACTCACAAAGACTCATTGGATCTGACTTTTAAGTGCAGATGTTACTTTACAATTTCTCACAGCAAGCAAATAATAACATTGGCACACACAGTCCCCTTGTAAAGTCTAAGAACCTGCCAAATTTAATGGTATTGTATTTTCTAATTTTAAGGTTTCAAGGGTTTATAAATTTGTAGTTTACATTCTTGCAAAATTACATTTTTAAATGTGAAAGTTTGGCTACTTTTAATTCACTCCTATAATGCTGCAAATATGAACTTTTTCAGAAATGGCCATGCAGTATAGCAGTTTAAATGTTTCAACTCTGGTTAAATTTGGTTATGTAGTTTTAAAATTAAAGGGAACTAATCAAAATTTAAATGTTGGCAACATCTTTGGTAAGGTATAACTCAGTCCCATTTAAGGCTAGAAATCTGAAACTATATGAATATACATATGTAGTGATGTCCTGTATACCTGTCATTTTTACGTTCGCTTGCGCACATGCGCAAGGAACGTCTTCAGGAAAGAATAGGACGCACTTTGGAGGTGTGCCCTCCCTGCAATCCCTGCTCCATTGAGCAGGTGTGGCAGTCCTGCACCAATCCGCAGCGGTGCTGTGTATGACAGTGGTGGTCTTCTCTTCAAAGAAAACCACCGCTGTCATACACAACACCATCGCCCAAATCTTTGCTTTCCATGCTGGAGCCCACCCCAGCATGGCCAATGTCGTGTCATCTGCGGCGGGGTGCCCAATCCCCATCAGCTCCACGGCCCCCAGCCATCCTTCTGCCTCTGGAGCCCACCCCGCGTAGGCAAATGTCCCACATCATCTTTTTTTTTTTTAAAACCTGTAAATTGAAAACGTTCCCAGGCGCTTCTCCCAGGCCCCCTCCCACAACCCGCACCCACCTACTGTACCCCCCCTCCCCACCCCTCACCCCTATACTTACCTCCGAGCTTGGTGCGACGATCTTGATGGACGGGAACATGTCTGCACTCTTCAAAGCCGACCGCAAACTGAAGAAATGCCGGTAAGCTGTATAATGGTCTAGATAGGGGTTTCAACTATTGCATATCTCAGGCATTTTTGGAATTTTGAACCAAATTTTCAACATGAGGTTTTGGGACCTTCTCATGAATGATGTCACTGTCATGGAGCGTTATTCAGGCCGAAGAGGTAATTACGCAGTCACTGCGGCAAATCACCCTTCTGGCCTAAATAATGCCATGACAGTGACATCACTCATGGGAAGGGTCCCAAAACCCCATGTTGAAAATTTGGTGCAAAATTCCAAAATGACTGTTTTACTAGGCATGTGCTTGGCTAGTTCCTATGCAGGCTCGTAAGTTCACGAATTTTCAATATTTTCACTCCAGATTTTCAACATTGCCATTTTACCACACCTCCTTATGAGCAGTACCACTGTCATTTTTCACATCCTGCCCAAAACGTGTTTCTGCTCATGTAGCGCACAATGGCGCAGTCGGTGTGCGAAATCAATGTATGGGACACATTAAGAAAATCACAGTGACACTGTTCATGAGCAGAGGTCTTAAAATGGCTATGTTGCAAATTGGGTGAAAAAAATTCCTAAAAATAACTGTTTTAAAATCGTGCGTTGCGCAGTTCCTACACACGCTCGTAAGTTCGCGAATTTTCAATATTTGCACTCCAATGACTTCCAAATACTTAAACAGCACATAGAAGCAAGCAACATTTGGCATTGACAAATGCTTGTACTTCTTTGTCACTGATTTTTTTAAGCCATGTCCAAGTGCCAAATACCACTGCAAATACCTGCAAGTGAACGTTCGGCATTGACAAATGCTTGTTTGCAACATTTCAATGACTACTAACAAAATTACACTAAAATACATAAATCCAAATTTTGGCAAAATATGTGGCTACCTATAACTCAGCTCCATTTAAGCTTGATACTTAAAATATGGTGTATATATGCATTCTATGTGCTTGCATAAACCCTAATATTGTGGAGAAATTTGGATAAGAAATTTTAAAAAGATCTCAAATAACTGAAAATTAAATTGTGATTAAATGTTTGGCCACCCATAACTCTGTCCCCTTTTAATCTACAACTCTCATATTTGGTACACTATTGTAAGACATCAGGTATTATTTACAGTCCAAATATGGTGTTATTTGGATATGTACATTTAAAAGTATAGTGAAATAACTGAAATTAAAATTTTTGCAAAATTCCATGGAATTGCACAAAAATTCTGTGGAATTCCACAGAATCAGAACAGTCATTTCATGGGCATTCCATGGGCAGACTTTTATATTTTGCACAGCTCTACTCAGGGCCTTGAACATGCCCTCCCTGGAAACTGGAAAGGACCTGGATGATGTGACAGACATGTGACCAGGGTAATGTATTACTTTCTTTTAGAAAATGGGTATTAAAAATCAAGTAATTTGATTGGCCAGTTGGCACTGCACAAGCGTGGTCTACGTGGCAACAGATCCCGGGCATGAAGTAGTGCCAGTGCCAACTGCCCAATCACCCACCAATATCACGGAGTCAGCTGTTTCTGTAACGCCGAAATCAACATTCCACTGTCAGTGTCAGCAAGTGCTAGTTTCTATCGCTAGTTTCTGTGGGCCACAAAAAAAACAAATTTCAAAAATGTCAGATGTCTCACCCATCAGCTTCGACCTCTATTTTGACCAGCAGTTTCTAGGAGAAGAACTGGGGCAGGAACCTGATGTGCGACCTGCAAACAAAAGAAAAAGGAAAAATCCTGTCAGCGAGGAGGCGAAGCATCACGTAAGTTTGACAGTTGATCAGCTCGATCAAATAGAAATGGACAGGGATGAGAAAAACACATGAAAGAACATAGCTTGGGCTGTAGCTGTGTTACAGGAATGGGAAACCAAATGAAATCTGGCAATTAATTTAAAAACAGATAGCCCTGAATATTGAAACAGCCCCTCGGTCGCGTGGTCTGTAAACATAATATCGGATATCAGGTTTAAAAGCAGCAGTAATGTTTTTTTAGCATCCTGAAACTGGACAGAAAGCAGAACAAGGACAAACCAACCCATTATCCTGCCATTACAGAGGCGGACCTACAAAAGCTCTGCTCCTCACCCTCTGTCTCCTGACACTGCACCAAGCCTAGTAAAGCATGTGTGGTTCGAGATACAACTACGAAAGGCCTGGCAAGGTCAGGAGGGATTACCGGAACTGACGCCTCAGTCATTTAAAGTGAGCACAGATGAGAAAGGAATGAAATACATAAGCCTTTATCACAACGCCCACACCAAGAATCACTCGACTCCTTTAGAAATCAACAAACAAAATACCAGGGGATTTATTTATGAAGAGCCCAGAAATCCAAACTACCCAGTCAAATGCATCGAGAAATATCTTTCCAAAATCCCCTGACAGTACAGCATTCTACCTTCCCCCACGACGTGTTGCACAATCCCTTCTAGACAGCCAAAGTATCTGGTATAGTAAAGAGCCGATGGGTAAATACTATTTAGGGTTTCTAATGTCCAAACTGAGCACTGAAGCTAACTTAAGCAAAAGATATACCAGTCACTCAATCAGAGCAACTGCTGTGCAGATTCTGTCAAACGCAGAGCTCCAGTCAAGAGAGATTGTATCAGTGACAGGGCACAGATGTGAGGCAAGTTTACAAAGTTACTGGACAGCATCTATGTCAGAACAAAAGAAATGGAGCAACCTCCTAGGAGAACAGTCCACATCAGTGATACAGGAAGCAGAACATAAAGAGCAGCAGAAACCAGCAGAAACACAATGCAGCCTGGAAGATCCCTGCAGCTCATCACGGCGACCAAGAGGTTCATCAAACTCACCCTTCAACTTAATCAATTGCACATTTAGTGCTCCAGTCAGTTTTATTGAAAAGCAAAAATAGTGGCCCACAGTTTATTTTTTTGGCCATACCCTCAATAAAATGTGCATCGAGCGAGTTTAAATTCGTGTTCTTGTTTTCCCCACCCTGTCCTAAAATGGGACTATTTTATCTTCTTTTTTACCTTCTAACAAAAAGATTTCTCAATAAATAAGTATTCACAGGCCCAGATATTCAAAAGGGTTGCGCCATGCGCAACAGGGTTGTACCATGCGCAAGTCCAAAATGCGCCATTCTGCGATATTCAGCAGGAGGCAGTTACGCCACTGGCACCAGGTTGCACTAGAGAGCAATGCAAATGAATGCATGCTCAACAGGAGGGGGAGGATCCATGCATAACCTGCGCAATCCGATATTCAGTTGGGTTGCGAGAGTTGTGCATCTTGTAACCCAACCTGCGCCCGCACAAGCGACCAAAAAAAAGGCAAGTCGAGGGCCACCCACAGGTGAGCTGCTGCATTGCAGGGCGCAACACAGCAGCCACCACCTGGCTTTCCCCAACTCACTCCCTGTGCCCCCCACCAGCCCGATCGGCGGGCAGTACAGGTACATGTCCCCGCCCACCTCCCACAGCCCGATCAGCGGCAGAACCTGCATAACCCCCAGTGCCCGATGGCGGCAGAACCTGCATAAACCCCCAAGTGCCCGATCGCGGGCAGGAATGTAACCCTCCCCAACCTGAATAACTCCCTGGTGGTCCAGTGGACCGTAAAGCCCGATCGCGGGCAGAATGTCTAGCAGAACCCCCCAAACATCTCCCTGGTGTCTAGTGCCCCCCACCCACCCACAGGCCTCCACCCCTCTCCCCCGCGGCGGTGAGCAACATCCACCGCCTGCCGCCCGCCGCCCGCCGACTGACTGTCGGGGCGATATTCAAAGGGTTGCTCAACAGCGCAACTCCTTTGAATATCACCCGGCCACACCCCTGCGCAACTATTTTGAGCAGCGCAGGGGCTTGTGCCTCAGACTGGCGCAGTTTGAATATCTGGGCCACTATGTTTAAACCTACATTTTATTGTCTGTCTCTTTATTCATACCTATTACCATTTTCTAAGCACAATAATACCCTCCAGGGTGGGCGGTATTGTGCCATACTGGACCTTCCAGGGGCTATAAGGCCCTCTGCCTGCGGCGTCAGGCCTCTTTATGCCCCTGGGCATTCTGGTATGGCACAATACTGCCTACCCTGCTGGTTATTATTGCTTACATTGTTAATGTATTTTGCAATGTAAGTATGCTTCTGTCAGAGCTTCTGCTACTTGCAAAGTGGATACAAAAAATATGGCTACAGGGTCACATGTCCCGACAAGTCTTAAGAGAAATACTGAGAACTGCTCTGTGGAACTTTCCAATGAGCTAATCCAGGGTGCACATCCTGGCAGATGTGAAGGTGCAACTTTGAACACCTCAGACATCCTTGAAGCCCAAAAATCTGTAAGGCAGATGGAAGAGTGCCAGGACAAAATGCCCTAACCAGCTTAAAAGGCAAGAAGCTTGGAGCTACACACCTTGGATGGTCTTCAAGGCAGAATCATAACAGTGGACAGAGCACATTTGGGTGAATGAGGTCATCCCTCCATACACCCAACCGTCTGGGGGTGGGCAGGGGTTTTCTGTCACTCAAAGGAGAGAAATCCCCTCCCACAATCAGAGAAAGAATATAACAGAGAGATTAGGTTCATTACTCTCTCTTGGACTGGAACATCAACACCAGAGCCCTGCTGTGCAAAGCCATCTGATGGGTAAGATAGCACAGTGAGGGCCAGTGTACTTCTGTAGCTAGGACAGGTTAAGGATTTTAGATAAGGACAGATCAGAATATTGCTGTACACCATGGGTCAGATATTCAAAGGGGTTGCGCATGGCACACAGTGTTGTGCCAGGCGAAACCCACTGATGCACCCCGGTGCGATATTCAGAAGTGGATGTAGTGCTGCTCAAATCCCAATGTGCCGGGGTGCATCAGTAATGTATGTGGCGCAAGTGTGGGGGGCATGCCCATGCATACTCGGCACATCCTGATATTCAGCCTGGGATGTGCTGAGCATATGCAGGTACAGCCCCTACTTGCGCTGCACACTGGTGCTCAAAGTTGAGCCAAAAAATAAAGGAGCAAGGGCTGGCCACCCACAGGTGAGCTGCCTTATCGCAGGGTACAACACAGCAGCCGCCAGCTGTGGGTGGCCACCCAAGCTCCGGAGCCAGGGTCTGTCGGCGTTGTGCCCCACTCCCCACACCCGATCGTGGGCTTTGTAATAGATAACATATCCCTGGTGGTCCAGTGGACCGCTTCCAGCCCGATCGCGGGCATAAGTGTAATGAAACACAGTTTAACTAACCCTGGTGGTCCAGTGGACTGCTTCTAGCCCAATCGCGGGCATACATATAATAAAAAACAGTTTAAATTAGCCCTGGTGTCTAGCGGTATCCCCTCCCCACCCGCCCACTCAGAACCACCACCCCGCTCCCCCCCCAGTCAGCGGCGGACGGCAGCTCCCCACCAGCAAGCCGGCCTGGCCACCCGCCAACTGACTGCGTACAGTACAGCTGTCGCCCATTTAGTGCAAGCATGGGCCAATGGGTGTGCAGACCCGTACCATACTACACAGTCGATATGTGAATGGATCCATTCACATATCTGGACTGTATGGTATATTACAGATCTATACACCGGTGGCCGCCTATGAACCAATGAATTCAACCGTACTATATGCAGTCAGTCGACGCAACCAGGCAGCTGGCGGGTGGGGCGTACCGCGCCGACGACGGGGAGAGAGGCAGTGCCAGGTCTAGTGGGCGATCGAGCGGAAGTGCAGCTGAACCACCAAGATAATTTAAACTGTTATTATACTTATGCCCATGATCGGCCTGGAAGCGTCCACTGAACCACCAGGATAGTTAAACTGTGTATGATCATACTTATGCCCACGATCGGCTGGAACGTCCACTGAACCACCAGGGATAGTTAAACTGTTTTATATTATACTTATGCCCAACCGGCATTGGGACTTTGGTCGCTGACATGTGCAGGGGCGCCGGTCCCCGACGGCTGCAGCTCGGCAGGGTGCCAGGCACAAGTCACCGGACCGGGCGCATCGCATGCAAATGGGCATAATGACATGCTAATGGCCCAATTTATGCTACTTGCATCTATGGCCCATTTGCATATCCACCACTGAATATTATGGTTCCTGTATCTAGCGCAACTGCACTTTCGCTGGTGCATCCCCCTGCTCCTCTGGCGCAGTGCCACTGCGCCATGGCGCAATGCGGGTGGCCACATTGCCATATTCAACATTGCTGAGCTATGGTGCAGCACCATTGAATATCACCCAGCACACTCCCTGGTGCATCCCAGTTGCACTGCGCCCAAGCTTGCGCCCCACCTGGTGAATTCTGAATATCCCACCCCAACTATCTGTTAACTTGCTTTATCTTCTGTTTCTTAGTAAATGTGCAACCCTTTTGTTGTGCTGTAAATATATCCTCTTGTAAATACTTGTAGTATTTTAGTAAAGCTCCTATTATTATAGAATCAGTGACTGCTTGTTTCATTTAAAAGGCTAATTATACTATTTCTGCCGGAGTCTGTTTGCAGTCTATCTCTGAAACGGCACTCTTCCCACAGTTACTGTGTTGACCTTCTTGACCTTGTGCAAAGCAGGAGATATAAACAGGTTTCTTGGTTCCTGTTGGCAAAAATTAGCAGAGAATTTGCAGAGAACATCAGGAAAAGGAGCTGCTGTTGTGACTGGACTTCTCTACTGGGACTATATTGCCCTCCTTCTCTCCCCTTTACCCCCCCCAAAGCCAGTTCTACTTTCATAGGCACAGGATTTGACTGACAACAGGAACTTCCTGTTTGGGAGCAGGAAGTGAGTGATCCCAGATCCACCAAAGACACCATCCTAGAAGGACAAGAGTAGCTCTCCTTTCCCCCACCCCCCAGCTGCTGGAGGTCTGCCTCTAAGCAAGTAAGAGGACTACTGAGAAATATAGGATCTGCTTGTCTCAGAACAGGAAGATCGGGAGCCTAAAGGGCACAGAGGCAGTAAGTAAGTAGGGAGAAAACAAATTAAAAAGGGGAAAGAGTAAGGATTCCAAACAACAGTGAAGGGGCCAGAAACAAGGCATGATGGGAGTGGTGCAGTGCAGTGGCTGTGGAGCAGCAGTCTTCTGGGAGACGTTCTGGAGGATGTGGTGTTGTATCATCTGCAGCCACCTCTATGGGCTGAGGGAGGAGGTTGCTCATCTGCAGGCTGAATTGGCCAGGATTTGTGGGACCTCCTCTCCCATCCAGGGACCACCAGGGCCACTGCCGTTGCCTCAGAGGTTGCCAAGGAAGAGGAGTGGTTGGACCGGAGTGGGCTCAGGGAGGGTGAGGGTGGTGGAACAGAGGCACATTCCTCCAGTTGTACTTCTTTACAATTCATATGCCATTCTGGCAAAGTGTGGTTCCTCTATGGAGGCACCCACAGTGGAGACCAAGGAGGATGCTGGGAACCTCCACAGAAGAGACCCACAGGAGGGTGGCATGGGACCCCACAGGGGAAGGTTCATACTAAGGTTTTATAAGAGCTAGGGCTTTTATGCCCATAATGCTCTTGTGATGCTAATAATAATCAATTATATTACCAGATAGTATGTATTTATCCGAATGATTTTTAAACATATGTTTAGAACTACTAATGACAATGCAGGGAATTCCAAGGGTTTATTACATGTAAGGAGAAGAAAAATTTCCTTGCCATTAAATTAAAAGTTTTACCGTATAATTGAAGTGGATGACCTCTTGTGTTTTATGGGTTCTGTTTGAACTCAAATCCTAATTCTGTAATTAGAAAGGGGTCCCGCATGACATCATACATAAACAAAAGATGACCCCGCATATGTTGAACCGTTAATGACATCAAATTCAGTCATATTAGCCTTGATTCATAGGGGTCATTATAAAGTCCTTTAATATGTTTAGTATATTTACTCTGGACCTTTTCAAGTAAGTTAATGTCAGATTTCTTAAAGGGGCTCCATAATTGGGAAGCATATTCTAAATGGGGTCGAACATAGGGACAAAACAGAGGCATTAAAACTCTCCTGTCCTTAGATTTTATGTTACGCCTAATGGACCAGATAACTTTATTAGCTTTAGCAATAGTCTCAGTAATCTATGAAGTGGGACAAAAATCCGATGATATGATTATTCCCAAATCTCTTTCACTTACTGAAATGCTAAGTTTTTTTCCAGCTAGGTGATAAGTCACCTGCCTATTTGAAGCACCCAGATGCATAACCTTACATTTATCGTGATTTAGTTGCATCTTCCATTTGACAACCCAAGTAGATATTTTATTCAGGTCTGCCTGGATGGTGTCTGTTTGGTCCACAGTTAAACATGGTCCACCTATTACATCATCTGCATATTTTATGCAGTGGAAATGCAATCTGCGGTTAGATCGCTTATAAATATTTGAAACAGGCATGGTCCCAGTACGGAACCCTATGGGACCCCACTAGTAACACCACCAATATTGGACAAGTGACCATTTATGATTACACGTTGGGTTCTGTTGGATAACCAGTTAGAAATCCAATTGATAAAAAACCATTAATTTTTTGATCATATAGCTTTGTAATCAAGCCCAAATGTGGCATAGTGTCAAAGGCTTTACTAAAATCAATAAAGATTACATCATATGGTATCTTTTCATCAAGTGAATAACTAACATTTTTATAAAAACACATCAAGTTGGTTAAACAACTACGTCCCTTTTTAAATCCATGTTGGGATGAATCAGATATATCACAGTTGTTAAAGATTATATCTTTTATTAGACTTTCCAACATTTTACAAAGCGGTGACGTTAAACTAATGTGCCTGTAATTTTCCCAGTTATTTTTGGGTCCCTTTTTATGAATTGAATAACAAATGTTGTTTGGAAAGAAACAACTCCTGGTGGGGGACTCCATTGTTAGGAAGGTAGAACTGGAGAAGGAAGGGGAGAGGGAGGTAAGGTGCCTGCCTGGTGCTATGGCTTGGAGGGACAGGGAGCGAATCCTCAGGATCGCGGAGCAGCTGTACAGGGCAGGGAGCTGGATGTCATTGTCCACCTAGGGACAAATGACCTGGCTAAGAAAGGGATCAGAGCAGTGCAGGATGAGTTTGTGGAGTTTGGAAGGGGCCTTAGACAAGTAGCATGCACGGTAACCTTCTTGGAGGTGCTGCCTGTCTATGGCATAGGTGAGGCTAGGGTGCTCTGCACCATGGGATTCAATCAGTGGTTGAAAAACTGGTGCAGAGCTCAGGGATTTGGCTTCATCGGACACTGGGGGTCCATCTGGAGTGATGCAGGCCTATACTGGTGTGATGGTCTGCATCTGTCCAGGAGGGGAACTAGGATCCTATGTCATAGGTTTAAATGCTTCATTGGCAAGCATTTAAACTAGCCAAGGGGGGAGGCACTGGAAAGGAGCAGGGAAATCCTAGCCCCCCCCAAAAAGTCAGGGTAGTAAGTGAAGTAAACACCAAGTTAGAGATGTCGATAGGGAGAAGGGCAGGGGTAAATGGAGAAAGTGACAAAGGCAATAAGGACAGGGATGGGGCAAAAAGGGGTAAGGCCATCAGGAATTGCAAGGTAATGAGTACCAATGCCTGTAGTCTGGGCAACAAGTTCCCTGAACTGGTGGCCTTGATGGAAGAGGGATACCTGGATATCATAGCAGTCACAGAAACATGGTACACAGAGATCCATGACTGGGATGTTAACATACCAGGGTACACAACCTACAGGAGAGACAGGGAGGGGAGAAGAGGGGGAGGAGTAGCTCCTTATGTAAGGGAAGGGATAAATGCAACTGAACAAATGAGTAAATGGAGGAGAGGAGGCACTGTGGGTCACCTTAGAGATTGGAAAGGGCACCACAATCCGCACAGGGGTTGTATACAGACCCCCATGTCAGGGGGAAGGAATGGACAAGGATATGATAGAAGGCATTCTTAGGATGGCAGAGAAAGGGGAGATACTGTTGATGGGAGACCTGAATATGCCAGATGTTAGCTGGAGCACATTTGCTGCAGCCACATCCAAGAGCAGGGCCATTCTTGATGCCCTACAGGTGGCATGCCTCAGACAGCTAGTCTTGGAACCCACTCGTGAGGGAGCAATCTTAGACCTCCTACTCTCAAACGGGGGCAGTGAGAGGATCTCAGATCTAGAAATGGGTTGCCATCTGGGAACAAGTGACCATCAAACAGTGTGGTTCACATTAAACTCAGCTACAGAGCCAAGCCATACAAAAGTGAGGGTACTTGACTCAGGAGGGCTGACTTTGGCAAGATGGGAGAGTGCCCTAGAAAAGCACTAGCAAACAGTCTAGAAGGAGGGGTGGAGCAACAATGGGGAAACATCAGAACTGCCATCACAGAGGCAACAAGCCTTTGTGTGTAGCAAATAAACAAATCAAAATGAAAGAAAAAACCACTATGGTTCTCAAAAGAGATGGCAGGGAAGGTTAAGGAGAAAAAGATAGCATTCAGGAAGTATAAGGAAACACAGAAGGAGCAGGACAGAGAGCTGTACCAGTTAAGGCAGAAGGAAGCAGGGAGGAAAGTCAGAATAGCAAAGGCCCAAACTGAGGAAAAGATAGCCAACTCAGTTAAGAAGGGAGATAAAACCTTATATAGGTACATCAGGGAGCGTAGAAAGACAAAAGGGAGGGAGATACTAACAACAACAAAAATGGAAAGGGACCTGGGGGTAGTCATATCAGATGACCTAAAGGTGGGCAAGCAATGTGAGAGGGCAGCAAGGAGGGCTGGGGGGATACTGGGATGCATAGGGAGAGGCATCACCAGTAGAAAACAGGAAGTTATTATCCCTCTGTACAGACAGCTGGTCAGACCCCATCTGGAGTACTCGTGCAGTTCTGGAGACCCAGTTCTGCAAAGACATAGACAGGATGGAAGCTGTCCAGAGGAGGGCAACTAAAATGGTGCAGGGTCTGCACGGAAGACATATGAAGAGAGCTTAAGGAGCTTAATATGTATAGCCTCGAGGAAAGGAGGGAGAGGGGGACATGATAGAAATTTCAAGGTACCCAAGGGAATCAACAAAGTCCAAGAGGGTAGCATCTTTCAAAAAAGAGGTGTGCAAGAACAAGGGGCAATTTGAAGATGGGAAGGCCTCAGAGGTAATTTAAGGAAGTATTTTTTCACAGAGAGGGTTGTGGATGCATGAACGGGCCTTCGGAGGAGGTCGTGGAGTCAAAAACAGTGGTGGAATTCAAGCATGCATGGGACAGTCATAAGGCAATTTAGGGGCGGGGTAGGAAGAAGTAGGCTGCTGGTTAACTAGGATCTGCAGCTTATCCAGTAGGCAGGGAAAGGGACAGACTGGGTGGGCCAAGCGGTCCTTATCTGCCGTCAAATTCTATGTTTCTATGTTTCTATGATAGTGAGGCTGAATAGAATGGACGGTGGGTGGTCAGAGAGGGAGTGAAAAAGCAGGAATACTGAATGAATATTTCAGCTCAGTATTCACAAAAGAGGAGGAGAGGGAGGTGCCTAATCCAATTAACAGAAGCAGTCTGGATAGGGGGGTCGATCCCAATCCTTTCACAGAAGAAAGGGTTCTGAAAGAACTCCTAAAACTGAAGGTGGACAAAGCAATGGGGCCTGACAGAATTCACCCCAGAATTCTAAAATAATTAAGGGGAGAACTAGTGAAACCACTGACTACCCTTTTTAACAAATCATGGGAGGATGGTGTGGTACCTGAGGACTGGAGGAAGGCGGATGTGATTCCCCTTCACAAAAGAGGGACCAAGACAGAGGCAGGAAACTATAGATCTGTCAGTTTGACCTCTGTGGTAGGGAAAGTGATGGAATCACTTCTGAAGGAAAGAATTGTTGAGTACCTCGAGGCCAGTGGGGCACAGGACCCAAGGCAGCATGGGTTCACAGCCCAGGAAGGTCATGTCAGACTAATCTAATTGATTTCTTTGACTGGGTGACCAAGTAGTAGACCAGGGAGGGCTGTGTACATGGCCTACCTAGACTTTAGGAAGGCATTTGACGCAGTCCCTCACAAAAGATTAATAGCTAAATTAACCAGCCTGGGAGTGGGTCCCAGGGTGGTAGCCTGGACAACAGGACACAGAAGGTAATTGTAAATGGAGTCCACGCTGAAGAAAGAGGGGTTACTAGTGGGGTACTGCAGGGTTCAGCACTGGGTCCAGTCCTTTTAAATGTCTTTATAAGTGACATTGCAGAGGGACTGGAAGGAAAAGTATGCTTCTTTGCAGATGACACAAAGATCTGCAACAGGGTTGATACACAACGAGGTGTGGAAAGGATGAGAAGGGACTTGGCAAGGTTGGAGGAATGGTCAGAAGTGTGGCAGCTTGGATTCAATGCAAAGAAGTGCAAAATAATGCATCTGGGAAACTACTACCACTACTACTCCCCCCTCCTCTGCCCCACTTGCCCTTAGGACCCTCTGCATCCCTCTTATTCACCACCCCCCTTCTGCTGCATTTACCTAAGGCTTACACACTGTTATATGCACCTCCATAGCTTAGGAATTTCCATCCAGGCCTGTAATG
Organism: Neoceratodus forsteri; assembly: GCA_016271365.2. Lineage (NCBI taxonomy): Eukaryota > Metazoa > Chordata > Ceratodontiformes > Ceratodontidae > Neoceratodus > Neoceratodus forsteri. Next base: position 1,368,539,374 of record CM057459.1, read on the forward strand.
TGTTTCTGCTGGACAGGAATATAAATAATCTTTCTTTTTTTCTTCTGTGGTTTGTATATGACATCCATACACATCCTGCTTCTGTGGGAACTGTATATATATATATATATATATATTACGTTCGGGTTCTATTATGTATATCCTTCTTGTACATGTGACTTGGAATGTAAATACTCTGCCCTTATCAGTATTGTAAACATGTTGTTCCTTTTGTATTATGTATATTTATATGTAACTGTACAATTTTCCCTGCCAACAGCAGGTCCACCTTGTAAATGAGCTTGCTCAATGGTGATCGCCTGGATAAATAAAGATTTGATTGATTGATTGGGAAACAAAAATCCAGGGAAAGGTTACACAATGGAGGGGTAGTAACAACAACAGAAATGGAAAGAGACCTGGGGGTAATCATATCAGATGACCTTAAGGTTAGCAAACAATGTGAGAAGGCAGTAGGGAGGGATGGGGGGATACTGGGATGTATAGGGAGAGGCATCACCAGCAGAAAACAGGAAGTTGTTATCCCTCTGTACAGACAGTTGGTGAGACCCCATCTGAGGTACTGCATCCTGTTCTGGAGACCCCATCTCTGCAAGGACATAGACAGGATAGACAGGATAGAGGCAGTCCAGAGGAGGACAACTAAAATGGTGCAGGGTCTGCAAGAGAAGCCATATGAGGAGAGACTAAAGGAGCTTAATATGTATACCCTTGAGGAAAGGAGGGAGATGGGGACATGATAGAAACTTTTAAGTACCTCAGTGGAATCAACAAAGTCCAAGAGGGTAGCAACTTTCAGAAAAAGAGATGTGCAAGAACATGGGGACACAATTTGAAGATAGAGGAGCAGTTCAGGGCAATGTGAGGAATAATTTTTCACAGAGAGGGTGGTGGATGCATGGAACAGCCTTCCTGAGGAGGTTGTGGGGTCTAAAACTGTGGGCGAATTCAAGAATGCATGGGATAGACATAAGGCAATTCTTGTGGTGGGTAGGAAGAAATAGGCTGTTGGTTAACTAGGATCTGCAGCTTATCCTGTAGATAGGGAAATGGGTAGACTAGGTGGGCCAAGCTGTCCTTATCTGCCATCAAAGTCTATGTTTCTACGTAAAACCTGGTGGTGGCAATGAGCTGGAAATCCCTGGTGAGGGGGATTTCTGTTACAGGTGATATGAGTGAGATGGTGAGAGACTTTAACAAGATAAATTGTGAGGAGCTATTTGCTAGGAACCTCAACTCCATGACTAGAGGACATGACTGGAAACTGACAGGAGGAAGATGATCAAGAGAGATGTGAGGAAGTATTTTTTATGGAACAGATGGCTGAGCATTGGAGCAGCCTACCGGCAGCTGTGGTGGTGCACAGACTGTGAGGGGGTTCAAGCCCAGATTGGATGGAGTGAAGGTTTCATCGACACAGACGCTAACAGAAGGTAGGTCCAGGGTTTAGACAGTAAAAAAAATGAGCAGACTGAATGGACCCTTGGGCTTTATCTGTTGTCTTATTCTATGATTCTGATTACTGTGATTCTATGCTGTCCACCCAAAGCCTGACAGAGATCCCTTAGGGCTCCATCCTCAGCCCAGTCCTTTTTTCTACCTTTCTGAATGATGTCCCTCCCATCTTGTGTCACCTCGTACATCCACAAGTACGCAGATGATATGGACATCTACTCCTCCAGCCCCTCAACCACAGCTGTGGAGGTCCCCTCCCACTACAGTGCATCTTCTACAACATTCTGCACTAGTTCCAGGCAAACCAGCTAAAGGAGAACACTAAGAAGACTGTATCCATCACCTTCTGCACCAGACAGAAATTGTCAAGGCTCTTGCCTTCTCCTGTCTTCTCCACTTTGGATGGCACCCCCTATTGATACTGTCCCTGCCTTCAAATACCTTGGGGTCTGGCTTGATGGCAAGCTCAATCTCTCTGCCCACATTGATGCTATCCATTCCAAACTTCACCCCAAGCTAGACCCCTTGTACTGCAACAAGAACTGCCTCTCACTCTGGGTCTGCTAGAAGTTGATTACTAAAATGATCCTCCCCATGTTTGACTATCTGGACTTGGTCTATGGTACCACTCCCATCTCTTCGCTAACCAGTCTGGCACCCCTTGCAATGCCTTCTGTCATTTTTTCCCAACTCCAGACCCCATGCTCACCATTCCTTGATTTATTCATCCCTTTCCCTCCTCCTCCTCCTCCTTCATTGTTGCCTGTCTCATTGCACCTCTTTTACTGGCACCCTCCCATCTTACTTTTCCTTACTCCTCTTCCCTGCCTGCTCTTCCTCTTACTTTCTATTCACCAGAGACTCCAGAACCTTCACCATTCCGCACCCTCACTCATGTACTAGGCAAGCTGCCTTCTCCTATCGCCTCTCCTCTCTCTGGAACCAGCTCTCCTCTTCCTTCCACCTATCTCCATCCCTTTTTTGCCTTCAGATACTTGCTAAGATCTACTCCTGCCCCCTGCTCTAGTCATCCCTTCTCTTAAATTCCTTTTCCTCTGCCCCTTTGTAGCCTCCTCTGCTCCCCCACCTACTTTCTATTACTCACCTACCTGTGTCTGCTGTTTTCCTGACTCCCCACCTGCACTTTCCATATGTGAATACACATTTGGCGGGTCTATTGCACACTCTGTTTCACAGCTTCTCATTATGTTGCTATCAAAACTTGTTTCTATGCCTTGCAGTGACAGGCCACTCCATTCTAGTTTTACTTCCTGGGTAACTTATTGATTTATAAGCTGCATGTTGTCTGCTTCTCATTGTGTTGCTACTAACTTGCTTCTATGTATTGCAGTGACTGGTCAGTGCATTCTGATGTTACTAACTGGGAAACATTGTTTTGTATGCTGCACTTTGAATGCTCAGTTGTCCTTTATTGAAGTGTAACTTCGCCCCTTATCCAGGTCACACCCAGAAATGAGCATTGTCTCAGTGTGCTTTTCCCAGTTATCAAATTTTAAATAAATAAATTACTGCTCTTATGACTAAAATAAACTAGCATGAGCAGACACTGTCCCTTGGCCTTATGAGACGATGGAAGTACAAAACCAGCTGAGAATACTGATGGAACCCTGGCCCAAGCCATATTAGAAGGAACGTGCCGTTTATTGTTCCAAATGTGAAGGTAAGTGCTGAAGAAAACTTAAAATGGGTAAACAGCATCGTTCAAGACTGAAAACAAGGGGAAATCTAAAATCTCTCCCTTCTCTAGGCTGGCAGTATAGCCTGAAGGTTAGAGGAACGAGATGTGAACAAGCTTGATACATCCAACAGACTATACCTGAGTTTGATTCTCACAACCTCCACTTGCATACTGTGTGACTCTGAGCAAGTCATTTAACCACCCAGTGCTCCCAGGTCGCCCCTGAAAACAGGCACTTGTGCCTAGTGGGCCTTACCTGTTTACCAAAGATTAAAAAAAAAAAAAATACAAAATGTTACACTCTGTCAAATTGTTACCATAACATGCACTGCTGTTTTAAGTAATGTACAGCCCACATATTAAGGACAAATGTATTCTTTGATCCTGAAGTCATCCGTCATATAGACAAGGTCCACTGTATTTTTGGCTATAAGTTTATTCTAGAATTGTGGAGGCCCTCGTCTGTTCATTTCCACTGGTGTAAACCTGCATAATTTCTATTTGGTTTCCATGGTTTGCTAATGCTTTCCAGTGCATGCTGACTGATTATGGTCTAGACAGAAAATATCCAGTCAGCTTGACTTCCATTACAGACTCCCACAGGTGTGGAACAAGCATTCCTTTGGTAGCTACCCACCCAACAGTATCCCCTCTGCTAAACAGTCCCTCAAAGAAAGCTTCTGCTTTCATCCTTGTGTGACTGCCCCCGACTGCTCATTGTGAACTATCTTAGAATCCATTGGTATATATTGTACAGCTGTATACTCTCTCCACCCCTGCTGGGTTTGTAGCATTTATTCCGAATATGCACATTTCCTTACTCCATGTATTTTTACTAATTTGTATTTCAATTACGTTCTCACATTTTCCTTCTTCCTCCCCTTCCACCTCTCCAGTTTGCATCTGTTAACAAGATTCATGATGTATCTTTTTATGTTTAGCTGGTAAAATAATTGAAATAGACAAATGCATGCATACACAGATACATACATACATTTATTCTTCTGTCTGCTTAATGATGCACCTTTACATCAACAAAGTTAAGCCAACTCCTTACACATCTCAACTCATTTTTCTGATGAAAGGCATGAGTAGTCTTCACCTGAAGGTAGCAGGGCAGGTGCTGAGTTGAGAAACAAAAAGTTTAAAAAGGAAGGACTGACAATGAATCAGTGCCAAAGTGCGTCTGCGCTGCTGAACCTGCTGTGAGAGATATTGCCAAACAATCACAATTCAATTAGCTTTGTTTTATTTCAATTGATGGCATTGCCCAAGGAGATTTCAGTGGTATTTCAATCGGAGATGCAATTAGCGAGCATAATTGGGGTTGTCATTGGGGCGTCGTCAAACTGCTTGTTCTTTGTTTCATGACTGTGATCTTTACAAATTATTTGATTAGGCAAGTGCGGTGCTGTTTTTTACTGAATTACTGTGCAACAGGGATCTGTTTGTACACAAATTCAGAGATGCAGCTAAGTCTCAAAGTACATGTGACAACTCAGTAGGAACTTTTTCAGTCACAGAAAATAATTCAGATAGCTTATAGCTTATAGTTTATAGAACCTCAAACAAATGCTCTTTTTCTCTCACCCCTTCCCCTTCAGGAAGTGAGCTAGATACAGTAGGTCACTGTCTCCAACAGGCTCCCCTCATGGACAAATCTTTACCTCCCCCTGTGTCTCCTCCTCCACTTTTAGTCTTAAAATTCAGCTTCATGAGTAGACCAGCCCTACCCATACCTGACTCTACTCTTTACACCAAACTACTCAGTGGAACCCACCCTCTCTTGTTCCTTCTACTACCTCACCCCCCCACCACTGTTCACCTTACATGGGGCTCTCAGTCATGTTCTGCACCTTCTCATCTACAACTATAGAAACATAGAAATTAATGGCAGCTAAGGACTGCTTGGCCCACCTAGTCTACCCATTTTCCTTACCTACTCTAACAGCACAAACCCTACTTGATCTCTGGAGTTTCTCCCCCTTTGCCTTACTATTAAGGTTCCCTTATGCCTATCCCATGCCTTCTTGAATCCCACTACTGTTTTTGGCCCCAACATCTCTGCTGGGAGGCTGTTCCATGCATCCACCACCCTTTCTGTGAAGAAGTACTTTCTAGCGTTTCCCCTGAGTCTACCCCTTCCAGCTTCATATCATGACCCTTTGCTCTTGAACATCTTTTTTCAGAAATATACTCCCCTTTTGTATCTTATTTATACCTCATGAGATATTTGAATGTCTCTATCATATCCCCTCTCTCCCTCCTTTTCTCCAGGGTGTACATATTGAGGTCCTTTGGTCTCTCCTCATAGGGCTTTTTGTGCAGACATTGCACCATTTTAATTGCCCTCCTCTGGACCGCCTCTGCTCTGTCTATGTCCTTCCAGAGATGTGGCCTCCAGAACTGGACACGGTACTCTAGATGAGGTCTCACCAATGATTTATGCACCCCAACATCCCACTGGCTCTCCCCAATGCCTTGTCACACTGCTTGGCCACTTTTAGGTCATCAGATATGATTACCCCCAGGTCCCTTTCCTATTTGGTGGTTGTCAGTACCCATCCTCCCATGATGTACTCCACCTTGGGTTTCTGTTCCCTAAGTGCATGATTTTGCACTCCTTCTCATTGAATCTTAGTTGACACACTCATGACCACTCCTCAAGCTTACTTAGATCCCTCCTCATTTTTTCCACACCCCTCCTGGAGTGGCAGCCTTGTTGCATATCTTAGTGTCATCTGCAAAATAGCATATCTTCCCTTTTAACCACTCTGCAATGTCGCTAAAAAAGACATTAAAAAGGACCAGCCCCATTACTGATCCCTGTGGCACCCCACTGGTCACCCTCCCCTCCTTAGAGTGAGCTCTGTTTACCACCACCCTCTGTCACCTATCCCTCAACCAATTTCTTACCCATTTTACTACCTTAGGACCCAGTCTCAGGCTGCCAATGTGTATTATTTATTTATTGAAATGTTTCACCAGGAAGGCATACTGATCAATAAGTCACTCATCTCCCAGTGCAACCTTGGGGAGGGGCAGGGTACAATATGAATGAGACATTAAACATTCAAGTTACAAGATCAACATTAACATACAGTTGTAAGGCAGGTGCTAGAAACAGTGTTACAACAGTGTTGTGCATAACATGTGAAAAGTGGACAATAGTAAGTGCTGGGTTAATAAGTAAACAAGTGCTTACGTGAAAGAAAAGGGGGAAAGTGGAGGGGGGTTGAGGTGGGGGGAGAAGGAAGATTTGTGACCCTGAAGACCCCCTCAGGATGCAGGGAACCTTGCAAGGGGACTGGGGGGACCAGAGAGAAGGGGATAAGGCAGTGTCCCAGAGAGACCCCTTTAGGATGGTGGGGAAAGGGAGTAGATGAGAGATACAAGCCCCTTGGAGGGTAGGAGAGGGACCCATGGAGAGCATTTAGGGTTCTTTATATTCTGTGAGAGATTAAGGGAGGACAGTAAGGGGAAGCATTTGGGGAAGGGGAAGAGAGCTAGAGATTTGGGGGGTGGGTGTGCGTAGGGTAAAAAGAAGGTGAGGGTAGAGTGGTAGGGTTTGTCCAGGGCTTAGAGGAGGGAATTAAGTAGGGACATGGCAGGAGCAGCTACAGTAGGTGCAAGGTAATTATTGCGGGCAGAGCTGATGGAGTAGGCGGAGGATGAGAGCTGGATTTGAGGGGGGAAGGAATTCCAAATTTTTGGGAGGTGGTGAGAGTAACTGGATTGGCTGATTTGGGTGGATCTGTGGGAGACAACCAGGGTATGGGAGCTGGTTGATGTAAGAGAATGGGAGGATGGGGGGGTGTTATAAAGGAGGAGGTGAGATAGGAAGGGAGCTCACCCAACTAGTGCTTGGAGGTGAATTTAGCACAGTGGGAGAGTCACCTATTTGTAAGAGAGGGCAAGGCAAGGCACGATAAAGATCACAGTGATGGGTGCGAGGGGGACATCCAGGGCAAAGCAGCAGAAGGAATTGAAGAGGGTGTCCAGTCTGGCCAGGGAGGACTTACGGGCAGCACCATAGACCACGTTACAGTAGTCAAAAATGGGCAGTATCATCTTCTGAATAAGTTCTCGCCTAGCCGTAAGAGGGATGCAACTATGATTCCTGAACAGGGCAGCAAGCTTGGGGAGTAGTTTTTTCTGGATTGCACCAATATGTCCAGAGATGTTTAGGTGTTGGTCCAGCCAAACACCTACATACCTGAAGGAGAATGTGTCCTCAAGTAAAGTCCCATCAACGGTGTGAAAAGTGGGTAGGGATAGAAGCCTAGAGAGTCCTAAGCTCCTACTGCAGGGAGAGCTCGGTTGTACAGTATGCTGACGATACTGTCATCTTTCGACCCGTGAGTGATGAGGTTGCACTAGGCCCTCTCCTCTGAAAGGATCTCACATCCCTAGAGACTTGGCTATGTGAGAACAGAATGGTACTCAATGCTGACAAGACCAAGGCAATGCTATTTGGGCCAAGATCCCTAGGACTTGACAAGTCCTCATCCCTCCGCTTAACTACACTCTCTGGCAAAGCCATTAATGTAGTTCCTTCCCTTAAATACTTAGGCCTAATGCTGGATCAGAGTATCACATACAAGGAACACGTGGACCAAGTCACTAGGACCCTACATCGCAAACTCAGCACCTTGTACTGACTCAGGGACCAGCTCACCCCTGAGGCCAGGCTCTCCATTGCTACAAGTGTCCTGCTTCCTACCCTGACCTTTGCAGCCCCAATAATACAGGGCATGGCAAAGCAAGAGATAACCAAGATGTAAACCCTATATAATAAAATTGCTCACTTTGCTACCCAAGACCACCCACGACGTCACCACTGCGACACTCTGGCCCAGCTCCATTGGCCCACATTGGTCGCTCACCTCCAATATCCCTTGCTTGTCCAGGCCTTCAAGCTTCTCAAACTCCATCTAGTATAGCCAGGACCATAACCATCAAGCACAACCCAAGGAACTTAAGGACTTCAGTAAGAACACTATTAGAAGTCCCTAGGGTAAGGACAAACACCGGAGGTAGGTCCTTTTCCCCCCAAGCACCCTGCCAATGGAACAAGCTCCCTTCCCCTGTCCAAGATGTCTCCTCACTCATGAACACCCACACCAGGCTCAAGTCCCATATGCTGACCTCAAGTGCATGCCACTGCCACAGTTCATAAGGCTCTTTAGGTACTCCCCTCCTTCCAACACACCTTCTCTTAGTGGAGCCTACCTACTACCCGCCTCAAACTGTCTTTCACCTGGGGTCATATGCTACCTCCTGAATAAACAATATGCAAAGAAGTACCTATTTTAAACTGTGTCATGATGATAACCATGCTTGTGGCCACTGTTTCCTGTAACCTCCTCATGTTGTAACAGACAATGTATACAAAAGTTCTTTTTTGTCCTTGTTCTGTATCATAACTAGTATTGTTATCCTAGGTCACCCCGAAAAAGGACCTTTGGGGCCCAATGGGCCTCCCCGGTCACCAAAATTTAATAAATAAATAATTGTCATGGAGACAGTCTTTTTGTTGTTGAGGAAAAGTTGATGGTTAGCAAACCAGAGCTGAACCTTGTCAAAGTCATGCTGTAAGCTGGATGTAACCTCATCAGGACAGGAGCCAGATCCATAAAGGACTGTATCATCGGCATATATAAATATAGCGGAGGATAGGGAGCAAACTGTGGAAAGGTCATTTAAGAAGATGGAGAATAGGAGGAGCCATAATACCAAACCCTGGGGGACTCCGGTGCTAATCGGGATGGGAAGGGAAGTAGTGTCCAAGATCTTAACTGATTGGGTTCTGCCAATAAGGTAGGGGAGGGAGATAGGCCAGATGCTGGGAGTGAGTCAAGGAGAAGGGAGTGAGAGATAGTGTTGAAGGTCTTGGCTAGGTTGACAAAAATGGCAGAGGTAATTGGGCCATTGTCCATCCCAGTTAGGATGGAGTCGGTGAGCCACGGGAGAGAGGTAGTGGTTGAGTGTTTTTTGCTGAAACCAGACTGGAAAGGGATGAAAAAAGAGGTGTCAGATAGAAAAGAGGTGAGTTGGGAGAGGACAATGTGTTCTTGAAGCTTGGCAAGGGCAGGGAGGAGAGAAATGGGGCGATAGTTGCTGGGGATGAGGGATCGCCCTCTTTGGGTAGAGGGAGGACCACAGCATGTTTCCATGAAGAGGGGACTGAGGCAGTAGAGAATGAGAGATTTAGGATTATTGAGAGGGGGTAGGCAATGGCCGAAGCAGAGAGGGAGAGGAGTTTTGGGTCAAGGCAATCAGGTGAGGCACCTTTAGAGGGGATGATGGTGAGGAGGGCACTTAGGGCATCATTTGGGGTTACAGTAGTGAAAGAGAAGGGAAGGTGGGAGGGTGGTGGAGGGGGCACACCGGTAGAGGGTAGGGAGGGGGAAGGATAAGAGGGAAGGGATTTCAGTAGCTCAGTGGCACTGCGGGTGTAGTAGGAGTTAAATTCTGCAGCTACAGCTGGTTGGTCAGACACTAGTAAGCTATTTACTTTAAGTACTGGGGCAGTGGCCTGGGTGAGATGAGGGGGTAAATATAGCGTGGACCACCTTCCAGAACTTTGAAGAGGAATTTATGTTGGTGATAGAGGCAGATTTGAAATATTCGGACTTGGCTAACCTTGTAGCCTTGGTGCAAGTATTTCTGAGCATGCAGTAGTTTGCAAGGTCACTAGGATGCTGGGTAGCTTTATGAGCTTCCAGACTCGATCTCTAGCCCTCAGACAGGCCAGAAGTTCAGGGGTTATCCTAGGTAAGTAATTACCTCTGACTCTGGCTTGTTTGAGTGAGGCAAAGATGTTCCAGTTTACAAGAAAGATTTCTTTGAAGCAGGCAAGGGCCTTATCAACTGAGGGGAAGGAGGTTGGGGGGACCAGTCAGAAGAGGCAAGGTTACTCAAGAGAGGTTCAAGGTCAACAGACTTGAAGGAGCGTAGTCGTATGGTTTTGTGTGGTGATTTAGTTCTGTGGACTTTCCCAACTATGAATATTGGGTTATGGTCACTGAGAGCATTGGCGAGGATGCCAGAGGTGATGATGTGGTGGGGGTGGGAGGTAAGGGCCCAATCAAGTAGGGAGTGCAGTTGTGTCTTGTGGGTTGGGCAGATGGGTTCAGAGATCAATTAGGAGAGGTTTAGGGCTCTGATTTCATTTTTAGTTTTGGTAGTTTTAGGTGACAACCAATTTATATTGAAGTTGCCTAGGATAAATAGTTCCCCAGTGTGAGCAAGGGAAGTGATGGAGGTTAGGAGGTCTAGTGCAACCAAAGGATGGACATTTGGGCAGGAGTATATGCAGGCTATGAAGATTGAGAGAGTGAAGTTGAGGGTCACATGGATAGCTAGGGCATCATGGGTCTCAGGACTGGAGGATGAGTAGATGATGGGATATTGGATGGAGGCTAGGACATAAATAGATACACCACCACCCCTGCCAGTATGGTCTTGCCTTAGCAGTGAGTATCCAGGAATGGAGACCAAGTGGTCAGGGATAGTGATCTTTAGCCACGTTTCTGAGATGATTAGAATGCAACTCCCTCCTCCCAGATTGCACCATGAGACAAGCAACTTGTTCAGTGTGCCCTCCTTCTGAAGAATTTCAATAAATAAATAAACAACTAAATAAATAAATGTCTGGTTTTAGAGTGCACACCATGCTCTGAATCAGGTCTATCTTTTAACAAGCTGCAGGTGTTTAGAGATGTAGGATCTTTAAGCCCTTTGGGAAGGCTGACAGAAAAGAGCCAGGGGAGGTAGTAGAGGAGGAAGCACCAGAGGAACAAGGGGCAATAGGGCCACGGTTGGAGTGGATATCCCCGGCAGAGAACAAGAGGAGGGCGAGTATGAGAAAGTGGAGCTTAGGATATTTTGAATGTGCTGGCTAGGAGGTTGGGAGTTTTGAAGAGAAAGGAGTGGATGAGTGGAGAAGAAAAAGGTGGAGAACTGCAGTGAAAGGGGACACCTTTATCAAAGCCACATGAGGAATAGTGGTAGATTGAGACCGTATTTCAAATGGCAGGGAGGCAGTGATAGCATGGAGTGGGCAGGGGACTGTAGATAGTAACTGATGGGGTTGGGACAGTTATTAGGAATAGATGGGTAGTGAGCAAGTGGAGGTGGTAAAGAGAGGGATATGAGCAGAACAAGGGAGTGAGAGGAGAGTAGGGGATGCATTGTTCATAAAGGCAGAGAAATTAGTGAACAATTGATTTAGGAAGAGGGGAGAAGGATTGGTTAAGTCTGCTTTCTGGCTGTGGAGAAGATTTCTGTAAGTTGTGCTATTGTTTTTTAAGCTGCAGGAGAGAAGGATTAGTTAATTCTACTTTCTGTTGAGGGAGTTAATGTATAGAGGACTTTTTGTAAGTTTTTATATTGTTTTATTTTCTTTTTAATTTAGCTTAAAGTAGAATTTAGCTTAAAGGCTTCTGTGGCTGGAGTGACTGTAAAAGGCCTAACACCCACCCCTTCCACCAGCCATTTTACGTTCGCTTGCGCGCATGCGCAAGGAACGTCTTGGGAGAATAGGACAGTTTGGAGGTGTGACTGTCCTATGCAATGCACTGCTCCATTGAGCAGGCATGGCAGTCCTGCACCAATGGATGCAGGTGCTGTGTATGACAGCGGTGGTCTTCACTTCAAAGAAAACCACCGCTGTGTGCTCGCAGCGCCTCATGCCCACCCCAAAGCTTTGGTGCCACGCTGGGAGCCCACCCCAGAGTGGCAATTCTTATTTTGGCCGACGGAGGTGCCCAATCCTCCGTCGGCTCCACCCCCCCAGCCATCCTTCTGCCACGCTGGGAGCCCACTCCAGCATGGCAAACGTCCCACGTCCTTTTTTTTTTTAAAAAAACTGTAAATTTAAAATGGTCCCACGGCACTTCTCCCACGCACTTCTCCCTGGCCCCCCTCCAACAACCTGCACCCATCCACTGCTCACCCTGCCTCCTCACACCCTCCCTCACCCCATACTTACCTCTGGAGTCCTACACGATGATCTTTGGTGGACCGGGAACACGTCTGCACTCTTCAAAGTCGACCGCGAACTGAGGAAATGCTGGTAAGCTGTATAATGGGCTAGATGTTTTTTTTTTCAACTTTGTTGCATATCTCAGGCATTTTTTGGAATTTTTGCACCAAATTTTCAACATGGGGTTTTTGGGACCCCTTCTCATGAATGATGTCACTGTCATGGCGTTATTCAGGCCCGAAGGGCGATTTCGCAGTCACTGCACAAAATAACTTTTCGGGCCTGATTAATGAAACGACACTGCCAGCATTCATAAGGTGGGCTCTCAAAAAGCCTATTTTGAAAATTTGTGAAAAATCCTAAAAATGACTGCTTATTTAGCATTATGTGTAGTTCCTATGCAGGCTCGTAAGTTCGCGAATTTTCAATATTTTCACTCCAGATTTTCAACATTGTCATTTTACCACACCTTATTATGAGTAGTACAGCTGCTATTTTTCACATCTCACCCAAAACATGTTTCCGCCCATGTAGCACACAATGGCGCAGTCGGTGTGCAAACTCAATGTATGGGACACATTAAGAAAATCACAGTGACACTGTTCATGAGCAGAGGTCTTAAAATGGCTGTGTTGAAAATTTGGTGAAAAAATTCCTAAAAATGTTTTACGAGTGTGCGTTGCGCATTTCCTATGCACGCTCATAAGTTTGTGAATTTTCAATATTTTCACTCCAGATTTTCAACATTGGCATTTTACCACACCTCCTTATGAGCAGTGCAGCTGTCATTTTTCACATCTTGCCCAAAATGTGTTTCTGCCCATGTAGCACACAATGGCACTGTCGGTGTGTGAACTCAGTGTATGGGACACATTAAGAAAATCACAGTGTCACTGTTCATGATCAGAGATCTTAAAGTGGCTATGTTGAAAATTTGGTGAAAAATTCCTAAAATAACTGTTTTATTTAGCTGCAGACAAGGCGCAGTTCTTACGCGACATCCGTAAGTTTGCGATTTTTTCATTATTTCCACCCAGATTTTCAACATTGCCATTTTACCTCACCTCCTTATAAGCAGTACAGCTGCCATTTTTCACATCCTGCCGAACTGTGTTTTTGCACATGTGGAGCAGAATGGTGTGGTCGCTGTGGGAAATCAAGGTTCAGGACAGATTAACAAAATAACAGTGGTACTGTTCATAAGCAGAGGTCTCAAATGCTTTTGTGAGGTGGGGGTAACAAAAAGGTCATGCTGAAAATTTGTAGTGCAAATACCAGCAATTGCACAGGGCATTAGGGTAAAGCACCATACGTGCCAAACACCACTGCAAATACCTGCAAGCGAATGCCCGGCACTGACAAATGCTTGTTTAAATACTGAAATACCTCTGGGGGTTGGGTTTGAAGGCTGTGAGGGAGGAGATTGGGGAGCTGAAAACTGATCTGAGCCCTCAGACCATGCCAGTAAGGATGAAACAAGGAACATCCATATGAGCTAAGTCTTAAGGACATAAAAATATACAAAACGTGTGAGTAGATCTATAGTCTTTATGAGTAGAATTGTGGTTTCCAGTTAGTACTATAGTTGACTATCTTATGCTGCATGCAAGGGCATTTAGGATAACAATTTCTGTTAGAGGCTGGGCTTGGATTAGTTAATTCTACTTGCTGTAGGGAGAGTGCTGTGGAGAGGCTGTATAGGTAGTGTGGACCATGAGTAAGATTGTAGGGTGCAGTGGTGGTTGTGGGATGGCAATGCAGATGAACATACTGTAGAGGCTGGGAGGGTGTCCAATATACCACAGGCTAAGGAGGCTTGAGGAAGAGGTTCAGTGGTTTGGCAGAGAGCTGGGGAGGTTGTGGGAGGAGGGGAGGATTGTGTCAGTAGGAGGGCTGACATCTGAGAGTATTGTGGGGGGCACCACAGAGAAGGAACAGTGGAGCAAGGGGACGGTCAAGGGAGGAGGCACAGTAGACAGGAAGCCAGTTGATGAAGGGTGGACTCTAGTAGGACCTAGAAAAAGAGGAGCAGCAGGAGGAGGGAGGAGGAAACACACAATAAGAAAAAGAGAGGAGGGAACAAATTTGCTGTACTAGCAACACATGGGAAAGAGGACACAGGAGGAGCTTGCACTAGGGATAGTACTCACAAAGAGAAGGGAGAGAGGGGCATTACTAGTGGAGAGACTGAGTATGGCATGGCAAGGGGAAGGATAATACTAGGAGAGGTGAGGAAGGAGCGGAAGGTTGGCAGTCAAACAGGAGGAGGGGGAGGAGTCTCAATTGAGAAAGACAGGGGAAAGACATGGGGACGCACTGTCAAAGCACCATCTTGAGTGGCCCCAGAAATGAGAACCTGGGTGGGGAGTTGGCGATGGGCATAAGGAAAGAGGAGAGAGGTGTACTGGTGTTGGGGGACTCCATACTCAAGGGGATCAGATGGGGAAGCAAGGGTGAGAGGCACAGTCAGATATGGGTGGAGTCCATACCAGGATTAAAGGCAGACAAGGCAGAACAGGCAACCCCAAGGTGCGTAAGGAGGGGTAGGAGGAAACCACACATTGTGGTACATGTGGGACAAATGACCTAGTGGGGAAATGGTGGAGGTAACAAAGGAGAGGGTAGAGGAAGTGGGAAGGTTGTGTGAAGAGACTGGGGAGTCTGTGGCATTCTCCAAAGTGCTCCCAGTACCCTGCGCAAGCACAGTGAGAAAGGAGAGGATTAGGGAGTTGAACACATGGTTGGAAGAATGGTGTCAAACTAAGGGATATGGGGTTGTGGGTGGCTGGGGCAGTACCTGGGATAATAACAATATGTTTGCAAGGGATAGGCTGCACCTGAGTGGGGAGGGGAAGGAGGTATTAAAGCAAAGACTGGGGAGGTATAAGCAACAAAGGTGGATTTAAACTAGATGGGGGGTGGCAAGTGGACAGCAGGTAGGCAGGGATCTGAATGAGTGGAGTCTGCCTCCCAGGCTAGCAGGGAAGGACTTGGGGTGGCCGAAAAAGGATGTAGTAGAATGAAGGAAATGGAAGCCAATGAAGGGAAGGGGGCAAGATGGAGGGTGGTCTCGCTGAATGCAAGAAGCTTAGGCAACAAATCTGCTGAGCTAAAGGCACTCTTAGCAGTGCAGAGTGTGGATATTGCAGCTGTCACAGAAATGTGGGCAACTGAGCACCAGGACTGGGATCTGGCAATCCCAGGATACAAAGTATACAGGAAGGACCATAAGGAAGGGAGGGGGCAGTGGGGTAGCAGTCTGTGTGAGGGACGGGATCAAATGTACACGGGATGAGAGGGAAGAAAGGAGAACAGAGGCAATCTGGCTGCAGCTCCTAGACTCAAGGGGTAGGAAACTGAGGTTTGGGGTGGTATACAGGTCACCGTCCCAGTCTGAGGAGCTTGACAGAGGATTAGCAGGATAAATCAGAAAGGTATGTAGAAAAGGGAAGGTGGTCATCGTGGGGGATTTCAATTTGCCGGGGGTTGACTGGAGCATTCCAGTCACCTCCAGTGCTAGGGAACAAGTGCTTCTGGTTACAATCCAGGTGGGTCTCCTGACACAGTTGGTTAGTGTACCTACTAGGCTGAAGAACACTTTACATCTAGTGTTGTCGAATGGGGAGGCAGTAAGGGAAATAAAGGTGGAGGACCCACTAACCAACAGCGATCACCAAACGGTGTGGTTTAATATCACAATGTGCGGGGAGCAGAGAAATCAGTTACTCAGGTAGTAAACTAGCACAGAGGTCATCATGTGCATGGCAGAATGCGTGCGACAGATGGATTCATGGGCGAATACGCTGAATCTTTGATCTGTGGGGCTCCCACCCTCACACCCCTTTTTATGAGGGGCTGCACCCCCTTGACCCCCTACTAAGGATTCTACCTCCGGTGGGGTCCAACACAGAAAGCGCACAGGTATGAAATTATGATCCAGTACATAGTAAACATTATGGGGCAGACTTTGGGAGGATGCAGGAAGTACTGAAAGGGAAACTAGAGGGCATAAGGCAGGAGATGGATGCAGAGCAGAAATGGGATATTATTAAAAGGGGGATTACAGAGGCAACAGAAGCCTGCACCAAGACACAGAGTAAGAGGAGTAGAGCAAGAAAACCATGCTGGTTAAATAGCAAGGTAGTAGAGGTGGTGACAGCAAAACGAGAGGTGCACTTGAGGTATAGAAGGACAGGGAAGGAAGTGGAGAGGTATAGAAGGACAGGGAAGGAAGTAGAAAGAACTGGAAGGGGACAGGATCAGTTGTATTTCAGGACAGTAGCTGCTGCTTGTTGTTTTCACAGGGTTCTTGTGGATTTTGCTTGGTAGAAGGTTAGTTCTTTTCTTTCTTACTTCTAAGGGGCTAGCAGGGTATTGTTTTGGGGGCTGCTGGAGGTTTGAAAACTGGTTTGGTGGCTGTAAGTGGGCTAATTTTGTGGATGTTTCACTGTGTAACAGGCTGCACTGGTGGAGGCCTATTTCTTCTGATTTAAAACCTATTTGGGGATTTGCTTGGAGATGGTTATTTGAATTGGAGACCTATATCTGTTAATTTCAAGCCTATTTTGATGTGTTGTTAGTGAAGCTGATTAAATTGGAGACCTGTTTCCTTTGGCAGCAAACATATTTTGGGGGCTTTGAGTTGAATTTTGATTCCTTTTTGCTGATTCCACTAGCTGCAAAGGTTAGTGCATAGTGGGGGAAGGATGTTAATGGTCTGGCCAGGTCTCACTCAGCCAATTGACTGGAGGCAGAGCTGAATCAGGTTTGAGGTGTTAGCTGCTTTGTCTTCTCAGAAAGAACTGGAAGGGGACAGGATCAGTTGTGTTCCAGGACAGTAGCTGATGCTTGTTGTTTCTCACAGGGTTCTTGTGGATTTTACTTGGTAGAAGGTTAGTTCTTTCTTCTACTTCTAAGGGACTAGCAGGGTATTGTTTTGGGGGCTGTTGGAAGTTTGAAAACTGGTTTGGTGGCTGTAAGTGGGCTCATTTTGTGGCTGTTTCACTGTGTAACAGGCTGCGCAGGTGGAGGCCTATTTCTTCTGATTTAAAACCTATTTGGTGGGATTTGCTTGGGCCTGGTTCTTTGGCTGCTAGGCTTGGAGGGGAGACACAGGGCTGATACACTCTCTCTCGAGTCAGGTGTCTGCCCAAGACCCGCCTCCCCAC
This sequence comes from Neoceratodus forsteri, assembly GCA_016271365.2. NCBI lineage: Eukaryota > Metazoa > Chordata > Ceratodontiformes > Ceratodontidae > Neoceratodus > Neoceratodus forsteri. Next base: position 1,368,556,685 of record CM057459.1, read on the forward strand.
CCCTCCTCCCTGAATTCTGCTAATTTATAGGGGAACACCTGCCCTGCAATTGGAGGAAAAGGCTGCAGGTGCAGCTCATGTAGTTCTAGCCACTGAGGGTTGGATTTAAAGGCTGGGAGAGAGGAGCTTAGGGAGTTGTTCATTTCTCTTATAAGTTTAATGTGTTGTACTGCACCTAGTAACATGGTTACTAGTGTACATTGGGACTGTCTCTAAGATTAGTGGGTGACCTGATTAGGCAGTAGGGTGTATCTTGGACTAGGGGGGAACCTGGTGGCTCAAATCCAAGGAAACCTATTTGGAAGGGGATGGAACCACATCATTAGGGGCTGCATCTTTGGGAGGGTGGTGGGTGCACAGGGTGTGGAGCAGCCATGATACTGGACTGGGCTTGAATTCGATTGTTGCAGTGTGCTACCAGCTGGCACAACTAGGAGGAGGTTGTGGGGATTAGGAGACAGCTGGGGAAGGGGGCGGTATGGTTGGGAAGGGCTGGGGATCTCACGGGGTTGCACCAAGCACTGGGGTGGCGTGTACAGGGAAAGGAGTGCAGGAGAATACTCAGGGGGTTACATAGGACCCCTGGCAGAGGGGTCCAAAAGGACACTCAACAAGGAAGCAGGCAGGTAACTGGGGACCCTCACAAAGGAGGGATGGAGGGACAACATTCTCAGGGAAGTAGGCAGATGGCCAGGGCTGGACAGAAGGAAGCAAGGTGGGGAGGTGGATCAGACCTTACACTCAGTAACTGCTTCAAATCTCTTCTTCTGCTCGAGGATGGGGGGTGATGTAGCCACGACAGGGGTGGTTAGAGACGGAAAGGGAGTGGGGGGCAGGAGGCAGCGGCCAGATAGCAGGAAGAACGGAGGGGACCTGGAATGCAGGAAAATTGGGGAGCAGTGAATCAGAGCAGGAGGGGAAGAGGGAGGAAAGCGCAAGGAGAAGGACCAGTTGGGAGGAAAGGCAAAGGAGAAGGACCAGAAGTACAAGGAGGATTCAGTAAAGGGAGCTGAGGGTTTAGGCCAGGGGAGCACGACAAGCAAGGATGAACTAAATGGAGACAGGAAGGAAGGGAGGACGAGCCAGGCTAGTTTAGCAGTTGGGGAGAAGGACCAGTCATGAGCAGTGAGGGGGGAATTAGCAAGGTACAGAAGGATACTCAGGAGGAGGAGAGGCATAGGATTGGAGGGGAGGGGGTGGCCATGGTAAATAAGGAGGGGGTGGCATGTGGCACCCAGATAGGGGGAGGAACAAGGAGGCGGCTGGGTGGAGGGGCCGGTAGAAAGGATGAGGGACATGGAAGGGGGGGAAATGGAGGAAAAGGAGTGGTCAGAGTGCTCCTGTTGGGGGATTCTATGATCAGGGGTATCAAATGGGATAGGGAGGGAGAAGCCTGGCCAGTTAGAACAAGATGCTTCCCTGGACTAATGGTGCACAGGACTAAGCACGAGGTATATCAGCTGGCAAAGGACTGTGGGGGTTCCCTGGACATACTGGTCCACCTGGGTACAAATGACATTGAGGGAAATAGTGAGCTAGAGATACAGGCAAGATTCAGGGAGCTTGCCAGGGTCTGTCATGATATAGAATGCACAGTTTCCTTCTCAGAAATCCTGCCGGTGCCAAGGGCTAGTGGGGAGCACAAAAGGAAGATTAGGGAGATAAACCAGTGGCTCAGGGAGTGGTGTGAGGCCAGAGGGTATGGGTTGATGGGGGATTGGGGGGAGACCTGGGAGGATAAGGAGCTGTATGCTAGAGATAGACTCCATCTCAATTTGGAGGGGAAGGGAATCCTTAAGTTGAAAATAGAGGTTCATTGGTGAACAGTGGGGTTTAAACTTGTGAAGGGGGGAGGGATGGGAGAAAAGGCTGTCAAGGGGGTGCCGATAAAGGAGGGACTCTGTCTCCACCCCCCTGGGGAGCTGGAGGATTGCGGGAAAAGGCTGACTGGCAAAAGTGCAGACCAGGGAAAACAGAATCCCCATGGGACACAGAGTAGGGAAATGGAACTATAGGAAAGGGTGGAAGGTAGTCCTGCTAAATGCCAGGAGCTTGGGCAATAAAATACCTGAGCTCCAGGTGATGCCTAACTGAGGGAGCAGTGGATGTGGCAGCGGTCACTGAGACTTGGGCCACTGCAGGACATGACTGGGACCTGAACTGGAGGGTTACACTATGTTCAGGAAGGACAGGGGGAGGGAAGGGAGGAGGGGAGCAATGATAGTCAAAAACTGCATTGGCATGGGGGAGTAGAGGGAGGCGGAGGGAACCGTGGAGGTGATTTACGGGTCACCTGATAACAAGGGGGGGCAAGCGAGTAAAAATAGGAGTGGTGTATAGACCTCCTGCCCTGGCGGAGGAGCTGGAGGACAGTCTGGTGGCAGATGTTGGGAGACACTGCAGACTGGGCAGAGGAACAGTGGTGGTGTTGGGGGACTTAAACAGGCCAGGACCAGACTGGGAGACTATGACATCCTCTGTGACCAGGGAACAGAGGTTGTTGGATGTCTTTCAAGACACGTTCCTAACTCAGCAGGTGAGGGAACTGACCAGGGAGGCGCAGGCACTGGATGTGGTCCTGGCAGACAGTGACCAGATTGGGGGCCTGGAGGTAAGGGACCCATTGGCGGGGAGTGACCATGCCACGGTCTGGTTCTGCCTGGACCTAGGAGGGGTAGAAGGCTGTACAAAGACGGAAGTAACCGACTTCAGGGGGGCAGATTTTAAGGAACTGGGAAGGATCCTTAAGGAGCATTTGATGGGATTGGGTCAGACATGGATGCTGATAGTGTAGGTGGAAATCATCAGGAGAGGGTGCAGGATGCTACCAGCACCTGTGCAAGAGTAAGACAAAATGCGGTGGGGCCAAAAACCCTGCTGGTGGACCAGAGGGTCCAAGAGGTGGTCTTGGGGAAAGAGGCAGCCTATAAGCAATTCAAGTGCTCAAGGAGTAGAAAGGGATCGAGGGGAGTACAAGCTGATGGCCGGAAGGGCCATTAGGGTGGTGAGGCGGCTAAGGCAAGGAAGGAGCAGAACCTGGCCAGGGAAATTAGGAGAGGGAACAAGGGGTTCTTTAGATACATTGGGGAAAAACGAAGGGTGAAGGGGCAGATTAGCAGGATTAAATCAGGGGAGAGATGGGCACAAGACCCGGGGGGAGCAGGCTGAGGTACTAAATGAGTACTTCACCTCAGTTTTCACCAAGGAAAATGGGGGTGCTGCATCATACATGGGAGGAGACAGAGATACTGAGGAGGGGGGACCCTTACCGATCAGCGGGTCTGGGGAGGGGGGAGCATCACTGGCAGGAGGGAGGAGGGCTAAGCAGGGAGAAGAGGTACCAGAAGTGGAAATCACAGCAGAGAGTGAGGAAGCCTCAGCTCCCTTAAGATGGAGAAAGCACCAGGGCCAGATAAATTACATCCCAGGTGCTGAAGGAACTTGCGGATGTCTGGAGAGAAACCCCTGGGAGCTTTTTCACCATCTCTCTGGAGGACAGGGTGAATGCCCCAGGACTGGAAGGTGGCGCATATAGTGCCTATCCTGAGGGGGATCAAGGGGTGGCAGGGAACTACAGGTCTGCTCAGCCTGACATGGTGTGGTGGGCAAGGTGATGGAGGGCATTGTCAAGGAGAGGCTGGGGGGACCTGGATAGAGTCAGGGTGCCTGGACGATGACAGACAGATGGATTCATCCCGGGAAATCATGTCAGACAAACCTGGTGGAGTTCTATGACTGGGTGGCGAGTGCTTGTGGACCTGGATAGACCAGTGGACTGTCCTCTTTCTAGACTTCAGCAAGGCATTTGACTCTGTTCCTCACATGAGGCCTGTTGGATAAGCTGGAAGAAATGGGGGTGGGGAACAGATGATCAGATGGATAGGCAATTGGCTCCAGGACCAGACCCAGAGGGTCGTGGTTGTGGGATAGTCTCATCCCCAAGGAGGGCTATTAGTGGGGTCCCACAGGGATCAGTCCTGGGCCCCTTCTGTTCCACGCCCACGTCTCTGACATAAGGACAAGAATCAGGAGTGAGATGAGTCTCTTTGGGATGACTCAAAACTGGGGGTTGGTGGTGGATGGGGAGGGGAGGGTGGCCCTACAGGGGGACCTGGAGGCTCTGGAAAGATGGTCTAGAAAGTGGAAGCTGAGGTTCAATGCAGGGAAATGCAAGGTACTCCACCTGGGGGCCAGAAACCCAGGCCAAGTGTACTCCCTGGGGAAATGCTACAAGTCTCGATGGCTAAGAGGGACCTGGGGGTGGTGGTAGATGTCAAGATGAACAACTCTGAGACTTGTAGGAGGGCAGCAGCCAAGGCCAACAGGATGCTGGGATGCATCACTAGGGGGATCACCTCCAGAAGGAGGGAAGTGATACTCCCTCTGTATAACTGCTTGGTGAGGCCGCACCTTGAGTACTGAGTGCAGTTTTGGAGGCCACACCTAAAGAGGGACATTAACCTCCTGGAGAGGGTCCAGAGGAGGGCAACCAAAATGATTTGGAGCTTGGGGGGCAGGACCTATGAGGAGAGGCTCGAAGAGCTAAATATGTACACATTGGAAGAGAGAAGGGACCGGGGGGACATGATAGAGGTCTTCAGGTACATGAAGAGGGTAAATAGGAGAGGAAAAGTCAGGGTGCTTCGAAGGAAGGTGGAGGGGGCCACTAGAGGGCATGGGTGGAAGCTGGAGGGGAAGATTCAGGGGAGAAAGGAGGAGGTGCTACTTCACTGAGAGGGTGGTGGAGCCATGGAATGCACTGTGTAGGGGGCTGGTGGAGGCAGAGACAGTGGAGGGGTTCAAGAGGGGGTGGGACAGGTACAGGGGAAGGGTTCTGGAAGCAAACTCCAATGCAGCAAGAATATCCAGAACTGGGAAGGGAGAAGCCAGAGATGGCGAGGGGGCAGCAAGGTCAGCACTCAGGGTGGGGGCTGACCAAATGAGCAGACACAAAAGACCATTAGGCCTATTCTGCTGGCATTTTAGTATGTTAGTATGTTAGAAGTGGACAGGGAGGAGTATGCAAGACGGTCCAGGGAGGTGATCAGAAAAGTTAGAGAAACCAAGGTCCAGAAGGAGCTGAGATTAGCGCTGGGAATTAACAGGGTGGAAAAATACTTTTTCAGATACATCAGGAAGAAAAGAAAGTACAAGGAGACAATAGTGAGGATAAAAAGGGGTGGGAAGTGGATGTAAAAGAGCGAGGAGCAGGCAGAAGCACTGAATGAATACTTTTGCTCAGTGTTCAAGGAAGAAAAGGCGGACCGTTACCACCATGGGCTGGGAGGGTGGGGACAGGGGGAAGGAAGGCAGCAGGTGGAAGAATTGAGGCAAGTAGAGTCCTAGAGGGACTGAGGGCACTGAAGATAGATAAACCACCAGGTCTGGATGGTATCCACCCCAGGGTGCTGAGGGAGATGGTGGAGGTGTTGGTGGAGCTGCTGGTGGATCTGTACAGCACCTCACTGGAGTCGGGATGTGTGCCACTGGACTGGAGGATGGCACATGTAGTACCATTACATAAGAGCGGATCAAGGGATGAACTGGGTAATTATCGCCCGGTAAGCCTCACCTAGTGTGCAAACTCATGGAGACAATACTAAAGGACAGACTGGTGTTGTACCTGGAGGACAATGGCCTCCAGGATGTGAGGCAGCATGGGTTTGTTTCAGGGAAGTCTTGTCAAACCAACCTGATTCAATATTATGACTGGGTGACAGGTGAGCTGGATAAGGGTCATGCAGTGGATATTCTTTACCTGAACTTCAGCTAGACCTTCGATTCTGTGTCTCATGGGCGGCTTGGGGGGGAAGCTAACTGGTGTAGGGGTAGGGGCCAAAATGATGAACTGGATTACAAGCTGGCTGAGTGGGAGGCTGCAACGGGTGGTGGTGAAAGGGGAGCTCTCAACTCCAAGGCCGGTGATGAGTAGGGTACCACAGGGCTCTGTGTTGGGGCCAGTATTGTTCGGGCTCTTCATATCAGACATTGCACGTGGGGTGGTGAGCAAGGTAAGTCTGTTCGCTGACAACACCAAAATTGGAACAGTGGTGAATGGTGAGGAGGGATGGAAGCAGCTGCAGGGGGCCTAAGCAAGCTAGAAGAGTGGTCAGAGAGGTGGCAGCTGGGGTTCAATGCATAGTGAAAAGTTCTGCACTTTGGGGTGAAGAACCTAAGGAGAGAATACTGGCTGGGAAGGGTTAAGCTGGGGATCACTGAGGTGGAGAAGGACCTGGGGTAATGATAACAGGGACCATGGACAACACCGGCCAGTGCAGGAGAGTAGCTGCAAAAGCGAACAAAATGCTGGGGTGCATAGCGAGAGGGTTTTCATCCAGGCAAAGTGAGGTGATCTTGTGCCTCTACAGGTCACTGGTAAGGCCACACTTAGAGTATTATGTGCAGTTTTGGAGGTCATACCTAAAGCATGATATCAGGCTACTGGAGGGGGTGCAGAGGAGGGCAACAAAGATGATATGTGGAATGGAAGGGACAGACTATGACAGCAGGCTGGGAGACCTGAATATGTACACCCTGGAGGATAGAAGGGACAGTGGGGACATGATAGAGACATTCAAGGTCCTGAGGGGAATCAATAAGGATAGGGCAGATGGGGGCTTTAAGCTAAGGATGGGGAGGGTCACCAGGGGGCATGGGCTAAGAATGGAGGGGGGAAGATTTAGGAAGGAAATGAAGAGACACCATTTCACAGAGAGGGTGGTAGCAAAATGGAATGCCCTACCAGAATGGGTGGTAGCGTGTAAATTTGTAAACAGTTTCTAAAGGGCATGGGGCAGGAACAGGGGAGTGAGGGGGGAGGTGGGGTGGCAGTGGGATGACAATGGAGAGTGGGGTGGGGCAGCTGCAAACTAGGGGTGCTAGCTGCACACTCGAGCAGACTTAGATAGACTGGGTGGTCTGTTTCTGCTGGCGCATTCGTATGTTCATACATATGTTTGTAAGAATTTGTAAGCAGGGAGCACAGAGAAGGGGGCTGGTCAGATTGAGAGGAGAGCTGTTGTTTAGGAAGGTATCTATATGAACAATAGGCAGGAAACACTTTAGATGAAGATGATGTCCCTATAGTGGCAGTACAGTATAATTTTGCTAATGGGATAATTGGAAAAAAAAAAAAGGCAAAGATGGTTAAAGGAGTGCCTGGCACTGCAACTTCAGTCATACAGTGGTGCCTGGCACTGCAGATACAGAAAACAGAATCAGTTGGAGTGCCAAGGGCTAGAAATACTGGGTAGAGCTGAGTCCAATAGAGAAGTAGTAAAGGCCTGTAGAAGCCAAAGGAGAACCAGAAACAGCTGTAGAAGGACCACATTACAAGCTGAGTGGTCCTAGTGCTGGCAAAGCATATTTGAGCAGCAGCTGGGGAGTGGGCAGATTGGCAAGGAGGATGTGACCGGCCAAGAACAGTGTCAAAGCCACAGTCTCAGTGGAGGAGCCCTCTCGGGGCTCGAACTGAGCAGTAGCTGGGGAGCAGGCAGATTGGCAAGGAGGATGCGGCCAGGCAAGAACAGTGCCAGAGCCACAGTCTTGGCGAAGGAACCCTCTCAGAGCTTGAGCTGAGCAGCAGCTGGGGAATGGGCAGATTGGCAAGGAGGATGCGGACGGCCAAGAACAGTGCCAGAGCCACAGTGTCAGTGGAGCAGCCCTCTCAGGGCTTGAACTGAACAGCAGCTGGGGAGCGGGCAGATTGGCGAGGAGGATGCGGCCAGAGAAAAGCAGTGCCAGTGGTAAAGTCTTGGTGGAGGAGCCCAGAGCAGCAGTTAGGGAATGGGCAGATTGGTGAGCAGTATGCGGTTGACCAAGAACAGTGCAGCCACAATCTTGGTGGAGGAGCCCTCTCAGGACTTGAGCTGAGCAGCAGCTGGGGAGCGGGCAGATTGGCAAGGAGGATGCGGCCAGCAAAGAGCAGTGCCAGAGCCACAATCTCGGTGGAGGAGCCCTTTCAGGGCTTGAGCTGAGCAGCAGCTGGGGAGCAGGCAGATTGGTGAGGAGGATGCAGCCAGCCAAGAACAGTGTCAGAGCCACAATCTCAGTGGTGGAGCCCTCTCTGGGCTTGAGTTGAGCAGCAGCTGGGGAGTGGACAGATTGGCGAGGAGGATACGGCCAGCCAAGAGCAGCACCAGAGTCACAATCTCAGCAGAGCAGCTGCCTTCTCAGGGCTCGAGCAGAGCAGCAGCTGGGGAGTGGGCAGATTGGCGTGGAGAATATGGTGGGGATGAACAGTGTCAGAGCCACAATCTCGGTGGAGGAGCCCTCTCAGGGCTCGAGCTGAGCAGCAGCTGGGGAGCGGGCAGATTGACAAGGAGGATGTGGCCTGCAAAGAGCAGTGCCAGAGCCACAATCTCTTTGGAAGAGTCCTTTCAGGGCTCAAGCTGAGCAGCAGCTGGGGAGCGGTCAGATTGACAAGGAGGATGTGGCCGGCCAAGAGCAGTGCCATAGCCACAATCTCCGTGGAGGAGCCCTCTCAGGGCTCGAGCTAGAAAGAAAAAGATGAGTCTCCTATGAGGTACAGTGTCAAAGGCTTTACTGAAATCTAGGTAGGCCACCTCCATCACTCCACACTGATCTAATTCCTTGGTCACTCAGTCAAAGAAATCTTCCAGATATGTTTGACATGACCACCCTGCTATGATTACATGCGCTGCCTTGGTTCCTGTAAGCCACTGGATTCAAGATATTCCACAATTCTTTCCTTCGGTAATGATTCCATTTATTTCCTCACAACCAAAGTCAAAGTGACTGGCCTGTAGTTGCCACTCTCCTCCCTTCTTCCACTTTTCTGAAGTGGGACTACATTTGCCCTCCTGCAGTCCTCCGGAACTACCCCTCTCCAGCAAGTGGTTGAGCAGGACTGTCAGTGGTGCCGCCAGCACCTGTCTAAGCTCCTTCAGTATCCTTGGATGTATGATGTCTGGCCCCATTGCCTTGTCCACTTTCAGTTTTGCAAGTTCCTTCAGGACTCTGTCCTCCGTAAATGGACTGGTGTCCATCTGCCTTCCATTGATGCTCCTGTCGCTCAACTGTGGTCCCTCACCTTTCCCTTCATCTGTGAATACTGGGCAAAAATATTTCCTCAGGATTTCTTCTTTTTCCTGGCTCCCCTCCACACACTCCCCTCCTTCCCTCCCTAGTCTTACAATCCCTCCCCATCTTTCTCCTTTCACCTACATACCTGAAAAACACCTTGCCCTCTTTATGTACTGCCCCGGCTATTTTCTCTTCCATTTGTGCCTTTGTGCTCCCAGCTGCTTTTCCTACCTCCCTCCCTCTGCTTTTCCTGATACACATCCTTGTCCTCTTCCCTCCGTGTCTCCTCATACCTCCTGAATGCTAACCGTTTTTGCCCTTACCTTCCCAGCCACCTCTTTTGAGACCCACAGTGGTCTTTTTTCCCTCTTGCTTTTGCTTACTTGTTTACTGCAAGTTTGTTGCCTTCGCTAGGGATCCTTTTAGTTTTGCCCACTGTTCCTCTATTCCACCCAAGTCCTCCCCTCACCAGAGCATCCCTAAGGCATTCCACCATCTTTGTAAAGTTAACCCTCCTGATGTTGAGGACCTTTGCTTTCATGTGGTTCAACTCTGCCACAGTTCTTATATTGAACCACACCTTTTCAGTAATCACTGGCCCCCAGCTGGTTACCCACCGTGATGTCTGCAACCTGCCCCTGTTAGTGTGTACTAGGTCCAAAATGTTCCCCCACAAGTGGGCTCTCTTGCTAATTGCCTGAGGAATGCCACCTTCAGGGAGTCCAGGAGGCCCCTGCTACTAGCAGAAGCTACAGCTGGGATGCTCCACTCTACGTCCGGTAGATTAAAGACTCCCATTAGCAGCACCTGCCTCTTAGTTGCCATCTTATGGATGGCTTCAACTAAAACCCTCTCCATTTCCTCCTTCTATGTAGGTGGTCTGTTGATAACTCCAGTGCAAATAGCAGCTCTATTTCCTAGCTCTAGGGTGACCCACAGTGCCTCCGTCCCTCCCTGTATTTACTGTATTTACTGTATGTTGCTTTTATGATATCACTCATGTACACAGCCATTCCTCCCCCTTTCTTGTCCAACCTGTCCTTCCTAAACAGAGTATTGCCAGGTATGGCTATATCCCAGTCATGGTTCTTATTATACCGTGACTCAGTAATAGCAACAATGGCCAAGTCAGCCTCTGCCTTTATGGCCACTAGATCCAGGATTTTCTTTCCCAGGCTACGAGCATTTGTGCTCATGGCCTTCCAAATTCTGCAGTTGGCAGAACACACCAGGAGAAAGGACTGCTGTGTGACTGGACTTCTCTGCTGGGACTACATTGCCCTCCTTCCCTTCCCTCCACCCCCCTACCCAAAGCTAGTTTTATTTTTATAGGCACAGGATTTGACTGACAACAGGAACTTCCTGTTTGGGAGCAGGAAGTGAGTGATCACAGAACCACCAAAGATCCACCATCCTAGAAGGGCAAGAGTAGCTCTCCGGCCCCCTCTAGCTGCTGGAGGTCTGCCTCTGAGCAAGTAAGTGGTCTACTGAGAAATATAGGATATTCTTGTCTCAGAACAGGACAATCAGGAGCTTAAAGGGCACACAGGCAGAAAGTAAGGGGAGAGAAAAAACAGAGGAAAGAGTAAGGATTGAAAACAGTTAAGGGGCCAGAAATAAGACATGATTGGAGTGGTGCAGTGCAGTGGCTGAGGAGCAGCAGTCTTCCGGGAGATGTTCTGGAGGATGCGGTGTTGTCCCATCTGCAGGCACCTCTCTGGGCTGAGGGAGGAGGTTGCTCATCTCCAGGCTGAGTTGAACAGGATTTGTGGGACCTCCTCTTCCATCCAGGGACCACCAGTGCCACTGCCGTTGCCTCAGAGGTTGCCAAGAAAGAGGAGCGGTTGGACCACAGTGGGCTCAGGGAGGGTGAGGGTGGTGGAACAGAGGTGCATCCCTCCAGTTGTACCTGTGCACAATTCCTATGCCATTCTGGCAAAGTGTGGTTCCTCTATGGAGGCACCCGCAGTGGAGACCAAGGAGGATGCTGGGAACCTCCACAAAGGAGACCCACAGGAGGGTGGCAGGGGACCCTGCAGGGGAAGGAAACAACTCCTGGTGGGGGACTCCATTGTTAGGAAGGTAGAACTGGGGGAGGAAGGGGAGAGGGAGGTAAGGTGCCTGCCTGGCGCCATGGCTTGGAGGGACAGGGAACGAATCCTCAGGATTGCCAGAGCAGCTGCACAGGGGAGGGAGCTGGATGTCATTGTCCACCTAGGGACAAATGACCTGGCTAAGAAAGGGATTAGAGAAGTGCAGGAAGAGTTTGTGGAATTGGGGAGGGGCCTTAGTCAAGTAGCACGCACGGTAACCTTCTCGGAGGTGCTGCCCATCTATGGCATAAGAGAGGCTAGTGTTCTGCACTGTGATCTAATCAGTGGCTGGAAAACTGGTGGAGCCTAGGGATTTGGCTTCATTGGGGACTGGGGTCCACCTGGAGTGATGCAAGCCTATACTGGCATGATGGGCTGCATCTGTCTGGGAGGGAACTAGGATCCTAGGTGATAGGTTTAAATGCTTCATTGGCAAGCTTTTAAACTAGCCAAGGGGAAGGCACTGGAAAGGAGCAGGGAAATCCTAGCCCCCCAAATAATCACGTGTAAGGCGGCAAACACCAAATATAGAGGTACATAGGGAGAAGGGCAGGGGTAAATGGAGAAAGTGACAAAGGCAAGAAGGACAGAGATAGGGCAAAAGGGAGTAAGGCCATCAGGAAATGGAGGGTAATGAGTACCAATGCCCGTAGTCTGGGCAACAAGCTCCCTGAGCTGGTGGCCTTGATGGAAGAGGGATGCCTGGATATCGTAGCAGTCACAGAAACATGGTACACAGAGAACCATGACTGGGATGTTAACATACCAGGGTACATAACCTACAGGAGAGACAGGCAGGGGAGAAGAGGGGGAGGAGTAGCTCTCTATGTAAAGGAAGGGATAAAAGCAACTGAACATAAGAGTAAACAGGGAGGAGAGGAGGCACTGTGGGTCACCTTGGAGACTGGAAAGGGCACCACAATCCGCACAGGGGTTGTGTACAGACCCCCATGTCAGGGGGAGGGAATGGACAAGGATATGATAGAAGGCATTCTTAGAATGGCAGAGAAAGGGGAGATACTATTGATGGGAGACCTGAATATGCCAGATGTTAACTGGAGCACATTTGCTGCAGCCACATCCAAGAGCAGGGCCATTCTTGATGCCCTATAGGTGGCAGGCATTAGACAGCTAGTTTCGGAACCCACTCGTGAGGGAGCAATCTTAGACCTCGTACTCTCAAACGGGGGCAGTGAGAGGATCTCAGATCTAGAAGTGGGTTGCCATCTGGGGACAAGTGACCATCAAACAGTGTGGTTCACTTTAAACTCAGCTACAGAGTCAAGCCATACAAAAGTGAGGGTACTGGACTTTAGGAGAGCTGACTTTGGCAAGATGGGAGAGTGCCTCAGAAAAGCACTAGCAAACAGGCTAGAAGGAGGTGTGGAGCAACAATGGGAATCATCAAAACTGCCATCACAGAGGCAACAAGCCTTTGTGTGAAGCAAATAAACAAATCAAAATGAAAGAAAAAGCCACTATGGTTCTCAAAAGAGGTGGCTGTGAAAGTCAGGAAGAAAAAGATAGCATTCCGGAAGTATAAGGAAACACAATAGGAGCAGGACAGAGAGCTGTACCAGTCAAGGGAGAAGGAAGCAGGGAGGGAAGTCAGAATAGCAAAGGCCCAAACTGAGGAAAAGATAGCCAACTCAGTTAAGAAGGGGTATAAAACCTTTTATAGGTACATCAGCGAGCGTAGAAAGACAAAGGGAGGGATAGTGAGGCTGAATAGAATGAACGGTGGGTGGGCAGAGGGGGACAGTGTAAAAGCAGGGATACTGAATGAATATTTCTGCTCAGTATTCACAAAAGAGGAGGGGAAGTGCCTAATCCAATTAACAGAAGCACTCTTGATAGGGGGTCGATCCCAGTCCTTTCACAGAAGAAAGGGTTCTGCAAAAACTCCTAAAACTGAAGGTGGACAAAGCAATGGGTCCTGATAGAATTCACCCCAGAATTCTAAAAGAATTAAGGGAGGAACTAGTGAAACCACTGGCTACTCTTTTTAATAAATCATGGGAGGATGGTGTGGTACCCGAGGACTGGAGGAAGGCGGATGAGATTCCCCTTCACAAAAGTGGGGCCGAAGACAGAGGCAGGAAACTACAGACCTGTCAGTCTGACCTCTGTGGTAGGGAAAGTGATGGAGTCACTTCTGAAGGAAAGAAAAGTTAGTACCTGAGGCCAGTGGAGCACAGGACCCAAGCAGCATGGATTCACAGCAGGAAGGTCATGTCAGACGAATCTAATAGATTTCTTTGACTGGGTGACCAAAGTAGTAGACCAGGTAGGGGCTGTGGACATGGCCTACCTAGACTTTAGCAAGGCATTTGACACAGTCCCACACAAAGATTAATAGTCAAATTAACCAGCCTGGGAGGGTCCCAGGTGGTAGCCTGGGTAAAACATTGGCTGCACAACAGGATACAGAAGGTAATTGTAAATGGGTCCACTCTGAAGAAAGAGAGGTTACTAGTGGGTACCCAGCAGGGTTCAGTGTGGGTCCAGTCCTTTTAATGTCTTACTCAGTGACATTGCAGAGGGACTGAAGGAAATATGCCTTTGCAGATGACACAAAGATCTGCAACAGGGTTGATACACAAGGAGGCGTGGAAAGGATGAAAAGGGACTTGGCAAGGTTGGAGGAATGGTCAGGCGTATGGCAGCTAGGATTCAATGCAAAGAAGTGCAAAATAATGCACCTGGGAACAAGAACCCAGGGAAGAATACACAATGGGTGGGAGGTAGTAACAACAACAAAAGGAAAGGGACCTGGGGTAATCATATCAGATGACCTTAAGGTTAGCAAGCAATGTGAGAAGGCAGTAGGGAGGGCTGGGGTTATACTGGGATGTATAGGGAGAGGCATCAGCAGCAGAAAACAGGAAGTTGTTATCCCTCTGTACAGACAGTTGGTGAGACCCCATCTGGAGTACTGTATCCAGTTCTGGAGACCCCATCTCCGCAAGGACATAGACAGGATAGAGGTAGTCCAGAGGAGGGCAACTAAAATGGTGCAGGGTCTGCAAGAGAAGCCGTATGAGGAGAGACTAAAGGAGCTTAATGTGTATACCCTTGAGGAAAGAAGGGAGAGGGGGGACATGATAGAAACTTTTAAGTACCTCAGTGGAATCAACAAAGTCCAAGAGGGTAGCATCTTTCAGAAAAAGAGATTTGCAAGAACAAGGAGACACAATTTAAAGATAGAAGGAGGGCAGTTCAGGGCAATTGGGGAAGTATTATTTCACAGAGATGGTAGTGGATGCATGGAACAGCCTTCCTGAGGAGGTTGTGGGGTCTAAAACTGTGGGAGAATTCAAGAATGCATGGGACAGACATAAGGCAATTCTTGTGGGGGGTAGGAAGAAATAGGCTGTTGGTTAACTAGGATCTACGGCCTATCCTGTAGGTAGGGAAATGGGCAGACTAGATGGGCCAAGCGGTCCTTATCTGCCATCAAAGTCTATGTTTCTATGTTTCTAACCACCCCTCCTGTCAACACCCTTTTTTCGCTCTTGCTTACTCTCCATAACTCCACTGACTTCATTCCTATCCCTCTTCTTTTCTACCATCCTGCTTTTCCCATTTTTAGGTACCTTTGGGGATTTTCCTCACTTATGGTTCTCCCTACTGGACATTTCCATGGGGGTTCAGTTTGATTCTCCCTGATTCCTTCTGCCATCTCCCTCTGCTAGTTTAAATTATTGCCTACAAAGCATTTAAAGAGTTCACTGAGGACCCAGGTCCCCCTCCCAGGTGGATGCAGGCCATCTCCCCTGTAAAGGCCTACATCCCTCCAGGTGGGACTCCAGTACTCAATAAAGCTGAACCCCTCCTCTCTGCACTGCTTCTTCAACCATGCATTGAAACTCCTGGTGTAGAATACCCTGTCCTCCTCCTTGTCATAGACAGGCAACACTTCAGAAAAGGCCACTGAGCATGCTACCTGCCTAAGACCCCTCTCCAACTCCCTGAACTCCTCCTCCTACACTACCCTAACCTCATCCCTAGCCAGGTCATTTGTCCCCAGGTGGACAAAGGAGCTGTAATCTCATGTTGGAGTGCATCGGGGGCAGAAAGAACTGGAGCAGCACCGGAGCAGGCTATCCCTGCAGCTGAGTCGGAGGCAGGCCAGGGATGGTAGCTGAAGAGTGCGTCAGAGGTGGGAGGAGCCGGAGCTGCATTGGCAGCAAGAGGGGCACTGGAGCAGGCTCTTCCGGCTGCTGTAGTCGTTGGCAGGCCAGGGCTACAGGGGAGGAGCTGGGGACCAATCAGTAGTCAGGGTGCCAATATTTTAACTTGTGGCTGGGCTATAAAGGACAGGCTCAGCCGCATTCATTTATACAAGCACAAAGGAGCTGTAATTTTGCATCGGAGCTCATTGTGGGCAGGAAGAACCGGAGTGGTGCCGGAGCAGGCTATTCCAGCGGCTGAGTCGGAGGCAGGCCAGGGCTGGTAGCAGAAGTTCGCGTTGGAGGCAGGAGGAGCCGGATCTGCATTGGCAGCAAGAGGGGCACCGGAGCAAGCTTTCCCAGTGGCTGCAGTTGGTGGCAGGCCAGGGCTACAGGGGAGGAGCTGCTGACCAATCAGGAGCCAGGGCGCCAATTTTTTAACTTGTGGCTGGGCTATAAAGGACAGGCTCAGCCGCATTCATTTATACAAGCACAAAGGAGCTGTAATTTCTTCCCACACCACCCACCCACCCCGGCCTCGACCTCTATTAAATGGATGGTGGGGGAGAGCCAAGAGGGAGGAGTGGCCTGACTTAGAGGACTTTTAATTACTATTGCTCTGATGAGGCAAGTGTACATGTTGCTAGGGCAGCTCTGACCAGGGTGTGGGCTCTGTGGCTGCTGTGGTGCTGATCATTAGTGTGGTCACTGTAGCTGTCAAGTGTACATGTAAACTCGGGTAGCCCTGAACAGGGTGAGGGTACTGAAGTGCTGATCATTTGAGAACCTTGAATTTGAAAGCTGGGAGAAATTGTAAGTTATGTATTGTATGTGTGAAATTGATAGCTGAGAGGTCTTGAAAGTTAAGGGTGGGGCTTGACCAAAGGTACATGATATGATGGGGAAGGGACCTCACGTCACTAGAGCAGGCATCTTTGGGAGGGTGGCCTGGTGCACAGGGTGTGGGGCGGCCATGATACTTGACTGGGCTTGGAAACTTGGGGGTTGCCCAGTGTGCCACCAGATGGCAAAGCTTAGGGAGGAGGTTGAAGGAATTCGGAGACAGCTGGTGGAGAGGAAAAAGTGGGGACCATGGGGTCACCTACAAAACTACACCAGGTGCTGAAACCTCAGGAATAAGGAAAGGACATGGAGGTACTCTGGGGGAACAGGGACATCCTGGCAGGGGGAGCCCAGAATGTGGGAATATGCATAAAAGCAGGCAGCGGTCCAGGGTTGTCAAGGGAGACCCAAGAGGGAAGGATAGTACTGGAAGGGGTCAAATTGTAGCAGGAGGGAGTGGGGGCTGCAGATCAGGACTCCACAACAAGGCACAGATTGGGACTACAAGACTGGGACCTGGGACAACTGTGAACAAACAGAGAAATTAGGAAACTGTGCAGGAACAAGCCAAGCAGGAAGCAGGGACACAAGGGATGGAGGCTTCGGCAGGAAGGGATGAGGGAATGGGGCATGGACCAGAAATGAAACTAGGTGTACAAGATACAGAGGGAAAATCCATGGGTGGGTGATCAAATGGAGCAAGGCACAAGGGCAGGTAGCACCACAGATGAGCCAGGAAACAAGGTTTTGAGGCAGGGAGATGAGCAGGATGGGGAGAGGAAGTCTCAAAAAGACTCGGGGGGGAGTGCTAAACTGAGGAGCCAGAGAAACAGAAAGGGGCCCAAGGAAATGAGCAGCAGGAGGTGGATGGGGGAGGAGATCTCAAGAAGTTGAGGGGGATAGCAAGTGTAAGGATGGGAAATGCTTGGGAAAGGGCAGGAAAAAAGCAGCAGTGAGATGCGCCCAAGAGGAGGAAGGGGATAGGGTTTTAATAGTTGGGGACTCTATTATAAAAGGACTTACATGGGGGAGAAGGTGAGACAGAGGGGATAAAATATGGATGGAGTGCCTGCCAGGTATGATGGCAGCCAAAGTCATGCATTGGATCCCCTTGAGGGGGAGGGAAATGAATGAGAAAACTCATCTGATCTTCCACCTAGGCACCAATGACCTTGCAAAGAGCAGCGTGATGGAGGTGCAGGCCAGGTTTATGGCGCTGGCCAGGTTCTGCAGCAGCTTGGATTTTAAATCCCTGTCTTTCTCTGAGGTGCTGCCAGTACCAAGGGCCAGCACTGAGGTGAAACAAAGTATAGAAGAGTTCAATAGTTGGCTTGCAGAGTGGTGTGCTCAGAGAGGATATGGAGTGATAGGAGGCTGGGGTTCAACATGGAGTGACAATAGCCTCTATGCCCCAGATAGGCTGCACCTAAATGGGGAGGGAAAAGCAGTGCTCAAATGCAAGCTGGACAATTATGTTGATAAATGCTACCATTTAAACTAAATCTGGGGGGAAAGCAGGGTGAAGTGCTGTTGATGGGGCAAGGGGAGCCCTACCAACACAACCAAGGGGCAAGGGGGCAAAATATAAAGAGTGTGTGGAAAGAGGGAAGCAGGAAAGAGAGGGGTGGAGGGTCATGTGTGCAAACGCCAGAAGTCTGGGTAGGAAGATCCCAGATCTAACAGCAAAAGTGGTTGAGGAGGGTCTTGACATTGTGGGGGTAACAGAAACATGGCACCACCAGGAGCAGGGATGGGACATGGAGATACCAGGGTACAAATTGTTCAGGAGGGACAGGGTGGAAAAGAGAGGGGGGATTGCACTCTACGTAAAGGAGAGTATCAGTGCATCAGAATTGCTGGGTAAGTGGGGAGAGGCCGAAGGACTCTCAGTTTTGTTGGCAGTGGGGAAGGGATAGGTGGTGCATATGGGGGTGGTTTATAGACCCCTGGCACAGCAGAAATCAATGAATTGAAGCATGGCTGATGAGTTCATGAGAATGGCGGTGGGGGAATTGGTGCTGATAGGGGACCTGAACCTACCGGATGTAGACTGGGACACCCTATCGGCTGCTTCAACCGGCAGCAGGGAAATATTGGACTTCCTGCAAATGGCCCTCCTAAATCAACTGGTCAGGGAGCCAACCAAAGCAGGAGCTACCCTTGATCTAGTCCTGACAAATGATGATAGGGTAGGAGATGTATCAGTGGGGGAACACCTTGGTACGAGTGATCACAACATGGTCAGGTTTAGAATAAGGAACACTGCAGAGGTTCACTGCTCTAGGTGGAGGGTGCTGGATTTCAAAAGGGCAAACTTCGTGAAAATAGTGGAATAGTGGAGAGGGCTTTGGAAGGGGTGGAGAAGGTGACAGAGGTAGAGGTAATCTGGGGGAGGATAAAATAAGCTATTATAGAGGCCACTGACATCTGTGCCAAGACAGCAAGTGAAAATAAGAGGAGGAAACCTCTGTGGTACACTAGGAAGGCAGCAACAATGGTAAAGGCAAAAAGGAAAGCCTTCAGGAAGTTCAAGGAAATGCAAGTGGAGTGGACTGGAGAAAATACCAGGTGAGCCAGAGAGAAGCCATGGTAGAGGTAAAGAGGACAAAGGCACAGACAGAGGAGGCATAGCTAGAGGGGTCAAAAAAGGGGATAAGACTTTTTTTTGGTATGTAAATGAAAAGAGGAAAACTAGGCAGGGAATGCTCCAGTTAAAAACAAACGGGAGGAGTTGCTACAAGGGGACAGAAATCAGACCCGCTAAACAACTATTTTTGTTCAGTGTTCACTAGGGAGGAAGAAAATTAAGGCAGCAGAGCAGGGAAAGCAATGGCAGGGGAAGGGGAAGTGGATACAAGTCCATTCCTCGTGGAGGAAATTTTGGGAGAACTAAGCTGCATGAAGGTGGACAAGGTGATGGGGCCGGATGGGGTGCACCCAAGGGTGTTAAGGGAACTAAAGGAGATACTGGCAGTGCCATTGACTGCACTCTGCAATAAGTCCCTGGATACTGGGGTGGGGCCAGAAGACTGGAGGCAGGCGAATGTGGTCCCGCTGAATAAGGGGGGGAGGGAGGAAATGGGAAATTACAGGCCTGTGAGCTTGACATCGGTGGTAGGCAAGCTCATGGAGAAACTAATAAAAGGCAGGAGCACCCACTACCAGGAGGAAAGCGGCCTGATGGATCCAAGGCAACATGGTTTTACAAGGGATAGAGCCTGTCAAACAAATTGGATAAGAGTTTTTTGACGCGGTCACCAAGGAACTGTATCAGGGGAGGGCAGTAGATGTTGTTTGCCTGGATTTCAAACAAGCTTTTGACTCTGTGCCCCACAGGAGACTGCTGTATAAAATGTCATGCCTGGGGCTGGGGCAGAGGGTGGTTAAATGGGTGGGAAGCTGGCTGGGGGACAGGAGGCAGAGGGTCATAATAAATGGGGTGGCATCCGAAGAGGGTATGGTCACATGCGAGGAACTTCAGGGATCAGTGCTGGGGTCCCTACTATTTAACCTATTTGTAGGGGACATTGTGGAGGACCTTGAAGGGGGAGGGAGTCTGTTTGCAGATGGTATTAAAATCTGCAATAGGGTAGACACTCAGGAAGGGGTAGAAAGAATGCAGAGAGATTTGGGGAGGCTTGAGGCATGGTCAAAGAGGTGGCAGCTTTCATTCAACACAGAAAAGTGTAAAATCATGCATCTTGGCTACTGAAACTGGAGGGCAGAGTACTGCATGGGGGGCAGAGGTCTGGAGGTAATGGAACAAGAAAGGGACCTGGGCATCACTATATCAGGGGACCTGAAGGTGGAAAGGTAGTGCGGCAGAGCAGTGGCTAGAGGCAGTGGAATACTGGGATGCATCAGAAGGGGTATCACCAGTAGAAATAGGGAGGTTATAGTACCATTGTACCCCCATCTGGTGAGACCGCATTTGGAATACGGAGTCCAGTTCTGGGGGCCATACCTCAAAAAGGATGTGGGGAGGCTGGAGCAAGTTCAGAGGAAAGCAACGAAGATGGTTAAAGGGTTGAGCCACCTATCCTATGAAGAAAGGTTGAAAAATCTGAACATGTACTCCCTGGAACAGAGAAGGGAGAGGGGGGACATGATAGAGACATTCAAGTACCGTATATACCCACATATAAGCCGACTCACATATAAGCTGACCCCCCCCATTGCAAGCACAGAAAATAAAAACAGCTTGACTCGCGTATTTGCCAAAATATATTTATTAGCAAACTATCACACCAAGTAATACACAAAACACTGAATGTCCAGCACTGCTCTGCCCCTTTTAGCACATTACAGATACCGGCATCTGACATCCACAGTTACAGCTGATATATGACCTAGGGATAAAGCATCAGGCAATAGCAGGGTGGTTAGCAGAGAACAGCTTACTCCACTTGGTTGGAATCTGCATCGTGATTGTAGGCTTCTGAAAACAGAGATCTTGTTCATACCTGCCCACTGTTCATAGCAATTCCTATCACCCTCCCACTGTCACTTTATTGTTCTGTTTCTTATTTACACAAAAGTGGCAAGCTGCAGCATAGTTGTTAGTGGCTTCTGCGTGCTCAATCCCCCACAGCTTGTAAACTGCATCCTTATGCTGATTTTTGGGCAGGGACTTAGGAGTGAGTTAGTAGCAGTAGTGTAGGTTATTATTACTGTTAGTTTCCTTGGATGAAAAACCCAGTATAGTTTAAAGTTAAAGATGTTAGAGCCAAAAGCTGCCTGACATTCAATTCCTCATTTTGACTTCCTGCCCTATTCACCTAGTGGACTCCACATTGCCCTCAGTGGATTAAAACCTTTGATCTTACCTTGAGGAGGACCAAGGAAGATTTTCTTCACTGGAGTGTGCTGAGTGCTGTGACCTGAGACGCTGGTGGCCTGCTGTTGGCATTTGAGTGCTGCAGGTTTTCCTGGTGAGGAGCATTGCAGGGATTGTTCTTTCAGGACTGGCTTTATTCTGTGTACTGCTAACTTGTGCGGCTAAGTCCCAATAGTGAATACTTGAAAAGTTGGTGATACACGTATAAGCCAAGGTAGTAGATTACGGTAGCAAAAAAAGGTCAAAAAAATGTGGCTTATACGTGAGTATATATATGGTACCTTAAGGGTATAAACAGCGTGACAGTGAGAAACATCTTTCAGCTGAAGGATAATCAGAGGACAAGGGGACATGGCCTGCAGGTGGAAGGGGGTCAGTTCACGTGTAACATTAGGAAGTACTATTTCATAGAGAGGGTGGTGGACAAGTGGAATAGACTCCCAGAGGTGGTCGTTGGAGAAGAAACACTGGAGGGATTCAAAAGGGTGTGGGACAACCACAGGAGAGTGTTGAGGGTATTCGGCGTATGTTCTAGCAGATAGCTGGACAAAAGAGCAGTCTTAGTGGGCCTTGTCAGTCCTTTTCTGCTGTCACACTTCTATGAATTTATGAATCTATGAAACTCTTCCTCCTGTCCTGCTGCTCTAGTGAACTCCAGGATCCACCTTCCATCTCTCTGTGCCATGGGGTCAGGTAGGCATCTAACCTCCCTCTCTCTCTCTCTCTCCCTCCCTTCCTTCCTGCCTGCCTTTGAATCTACCCCCTAATGATGGAGTCCCCCATCAGGAGTTGCTTCCTCCTCCTCTGGGGTCCCCTGTCACCCTCCTTGGGGTCTTACTATGGAGGACCCCCGCATCCTCCTTTGTCACTACTGCAGGTGCCTCCATGGTGCGGTCCTGCTTCACCAGAATGAAGTAGGAGTTCTGTAGTGATACCGTCTGAGGGATGGGCCTCTGGCCCACCACCCTCACCCTTCCTGAGCCCACCATAGTCCAGCCGCCCCTCCTCCTTGGAAGCCTTTGAGGCAGCAGTGGCAGACCAGGTGGTCCCTGGGTGGGGGAGGAGGCCCCTCAAATCATATCTGACTCAGCTTGGAGTCGAACAACCACCTCCCTCAGCCCAGAGAGGTGCATGCAGATAGGGCAGCACTGCAGTCTCCAGAAAGCCTCTTGGAACACTGCAGCCCCACAGCCACAGCCACTGCACCACTCCCAGCATGTCTAATCTGTACCCTGCCTGTTTTATTTACTTACTTTCGACCCTTTCTACTCCTATCCTAGGTAGGGTGTTTTACCTATTCCCAGAACTCTACTTATTCTAAATCCCTTTTGTATGCCTACCCTAGATAAGGTGTTTGGCCTAATCCCAACTTTTTGCTTACTTTTTAAACTTCCTTTTCTTCTCCTACCCTGATAGGGTGTTTGGCACAGATACAACTATTTGCTTACTTTTGAACCCCATTTTTTCTCTTACCCTAGACTGAACATTTGGCCTAATCCAACATTTCTTCCTACATTTGAACCTTCGTTTACCCCTACCCTAAACAGGGTGTTATCACCAAGTTCCAAATTTATAGAAGACCTTAACACTCCTCAGTTCTTGTGGTGTGTAAGTTATGACAAGAGACTGGCAGAAATTTACCTCAGTTTTAATGGCCTGACCCATGAAGTGGATTTTGAACATTTTGGGTTGGTATGGGTCTGGGATAAACTTAAGTACCTGGATATACATATTAGTATTTCATCGGACAAAATTAAATGTTACAATCTAGAGTGTCTTCTGGGCCAGATCAAGACAGACTTGAACAGATGGGCCCTGCTGCCTATCTTCCTCTGGGAACACGTTAATATTACAAAAAAAGAATGTGTTACCCAGAATTTTGCACCAACTTTCTATGCTTAGTATCATCATCCCAAAGTCCTGGTTTAATTATCTACAACATATTATTTCTTTTTTTCTCTGGCTTGGTAAGCCACCGCAACAGTCAATCAACAAGTTGATGGCACCCAAGGGGGAGGGAGAGCTTCATATCTCTAACTTTTATTTATATTACTTGGCGATTCATGTGGTGCATTTTTTACAATGGTACAGGCCTCCCTCTGCAGATCTTACTGGGGAATATCTTCAATAGTGATTAGATATCAAGCAGTTTTTCTGCCAGTCCCATCATTAAACATTATGACCTTATTACCCATTTCCTGTAATCTGCTCCCAAGATCACTACTCACCACCCTGATTGCTATGTCTGTTTCAGTACATCGATAGCTAATAATAATACTAATAGACTTTATTTCTTTTGCACCTTTCTAAAATCAAGGTGCATTACAAAATAACATCAAAAAAACATCATAAAACAAATTAAAAACCAAGCTGTGCTTTCTTCTCTGCCTCAATTTGAGGTGCGACATTTTGAAGGCCCTTTTAGGAAACCCCAACTTCAGAATCGTGGCACAAACCCTTAATTCGGGATTTTGGCCTTATTTATTTATTTATTTGAATTTTGATGACAGGGTGGGCCCACTGAGACAAGCTGTCCCTTTTTCAGGGGTGACCCGGGGAATGATAAATTCCAATGACAAAACAATACAAACCTATACAACAACAAGTCAAGCACAAAAAGTATGAATTACAGTGGCAATGTAATGGGGTAAGCCGGGAGAGGTCAGTGGATAATAGTTCAGCATAACAACAGTTTCCTGATACTCCAATCTCTCAGTGAGAGAAATAAAGGTACTGGCGCATTGCCAATTCAAACAAATATCCATTTCAGATTATATTATTGCATGAATACAATATAATACATGTGTACAATGGTGGTAGGAGGGCGAAGAGATAGAGATAGAGTATGATTTGGAGGGGGAGAAGGAGGAAGAGTGGGTACAGATATGTAGAGTAGGAATATATAGGTAGGAGAGGTTGGTAGCAAGGAGGGGGTCACACACAGTAACAGTTACAAATAGGAGAAGGGAAGAATATTTTCTTGAATTACATCAATTGCAGCAGCCGCTTGAGGGATGTGCCTGGGGTGCGAGGCACCGACTGGTGTGGCGAGTGGTGGGCTGGGTGAAGCTCCTGCACAGCAGCCACTTGAGAGAAGTGCCCAGGGGGTGAGACACTAACTGATACAGCAAGTGGTGGGCTGGGAGCAGCTACTGCAGCAGCAGCGGCTTGAGGGAAGTGCTCAGGGGGTGATGCGGCGAGTGGTGGGCTGAGAGCAGCTACTGCAGCAGCAGCAGAGGCTTGAGGAAAGTGCCCAGGGAGTTAGACACCAACTGATGCAGTGAGTGGTGGGCTGGGAGCAGCTACTGCAGCAGCAGCAGCAGCTTGAGGGACGTGCTCAGGGGGTGATGCGGTGAGTGGTGGGCTGGGAGCAGCTACTGCAGCAGCAGTGGCTTGAGGGACGTGCTCAGGGGGTGATGCGGCGAGTGGTGGGCTGGGAGCAGCTACTGCAGCAGCAGCGGCTTGAGGGAAGTGCCCAGGGGGTGAGACACCAACTGATGCGGCGAGTGGTGGGCTGGGAGCAGCTATTGCAGCAGCAGCGGCTTGAGGGAAGTGGTCAGGGGGTGATGCGGCGAGTGGTGGGCTGGGAGCAGCTACTGCAGCAGCAGCGGCTTGAGGGAAGTGCCCAGGGGGTGATGCGGTGAGTGGTGGGCTGGGAGCAGCTACTGCAGCAGCAGCGGCTTGAGGGAAGTGCTCAGGGGGTGATGCGGCGAGTGGTGGGCTGGGAGCAGCTACTGCAGCAGCAGTGGCTTGAGGGAAGTGCCTTATCCTGATATTACTCTAATAGAACATTTCCTTACTGATGGCATCATGATGAAATTTCATGAGACCCAACAGAAGTTTTATTTGTCTAATAAACATTGTTTTAGGTTTTTCCAGCTTTCACATTTATTAGTGCATTACTTTGGCCTGGGACATGGGGCGAATGTATATGGCCAGTCAATACTTACCTTGGTTGACAAAGCTTCTTTGCCCTGCTATTTCAGTATTATGCAATCATTTTATAATCCACTCCCTCACAAGGCAGCCAGCAATGCACATTACTGGGGTGCAGTCCTTCCCCCCTTCAGGAAAACCATATGGCTGGCCCCGATTATGGCTAAATTTAAATAGGTTCATTATAATAATAATAATAATAATCTTTATTTTTAGAGCCCCTTTCATGAACCAAAAAAATGTTGTAGGTGCCGGATTGGTCCTTTTAAGAACAGATCCAGAAACAAATGATTTGATACATTTTACTTATTTTTTAGCTTCTGAAGAAGGACCTGGTTGGTTCAAAAGCTAGAGCACTTTGTTCTTTTCTGTAACATCCATGTTGGTCCAATAAAAGGTATCAAATCATTTGTTTCTGGATCTGTTTCATGAACCAAGGCACTGTACAATATCAAACATATAAAAACAACAAAATACATAGCAATATAACCAGATAACAAAATAAATAAATATCTAAAATAGCTAAAATAACCAACCTGAGTAGGCGCTAAACCACAAATGTGTCTTCAAGGCCTTCTTAAAGCTCTCCACAGTCGTGCATTCATGTATCTGAATGGGTAGAAAATACCACAGGGTTGGGGCCGTATACATAAATGAATGGGCCCCTGATGTCTTAAGACATACCCTGGGAATCTCTAGCAACCCCTCATCAGCTGAGCGGAGTGGTCCCCTGGGGCAGTAGGGACACAGGGGCTCTTGCAGATAGTCCTGGCCCAGTCCGTGCAGGGTCTTATAGGTCAGGAGCCTGACCTTGAAGGTGATCCACCACTGAATGGGATAGATACCGTTACACACAATTTCAGATATTTCACAGTCTCCATTATACCCCAGTTAAACTGTATGATTGGAAACATGCCACAGGATACATGTACCATGTGTAGCAGGACACCAGGTACTTTACTTCACATTCTCTTTGAGTGCGACAAAGCTGCACCCCTATGGGACTCAATCCGTTGACATTTATATCCCCTTCTGGGACTGGAGAGTCCATTCCTCCCTGAAGTCTGTATATTAGGATCCTTTGATGACCACTTACTTGGCGATCAGTGTTAACATGTAGCATTAATATCGGGCTGTGCCAAGAAAATTATTCTAAGCACTGGTGTGAGCAAACCACCCCGACATATGTAGATTGGTATAAAGAAATTATGTTTGCTCTTTGAGCAGAACAACTGATTGTTAGTATGACAGAACGAAAATTTGGAAACCACTCCAGACGTTACTTTCTCTTCAAGCAATGTGATGCTCTTCCAGGTCTCCAACGGGAAGATTGTTTGTTTGGTTTATGGATGTGTTCCTGGAGGTGCAGTTTTTGTCTCTCTCCCTGTTATTGTTTCTGTTTCTGACTTTTTGTGTTCATACCAAATCTCCTTATTACTATCTTAGGTTTTACTTTGGAATACATTGTACTTTTTTAACTGGGTTGTGAATTACAGTTTGTCTTCTCCTGCAAGGATGGGTAGGGGGGTATTGGTGGGGGTGGAAGTGGAGGATGGAGAGGGTTCTGCTTTTTGTGTTATATAGAGGAGGTTGAGGGCTGTATTACTGTGTTGTTTTGTTATTGTTATTATCTTAACATTTCAATAAAGTATTTTCAATAAAAAAAAGGAATCTTACCTCAGTTGATAGGTATATTTTCTCAGTTACTTGCTTCCACCTGCTGCTTAATTCAGTGTTCCCTGGTCTCCCTTTGGGGATGCAGAGTGCCCAGCTGCTGGCTGACTCCAGTGTACAGACTCCAAAGTCCCTAGCATGTCAATCCTTTACGCCAGAGGCCACAGCATAGGGAGTCATCTGATGGCCTACTTCTGATGTACATCTGCATTTCCTCCTGGTTCCTCCTCCCTAGCTTCCTTATTGACTGCTTGCTGTGCGGGGAGGTGAAGCTGAGCAGTGACTATCTCTGTCTTCAAGCTGATTTAGCTCTGCTTCACCACTGCTCCACTGTTCTCTTTTGTCCTCCTGTGCTTGGTGGGGGGCTGCTCTGCTCCCCCTATTCACCAGGATGGACTGCAGGTCTTCTCTGCACCAACGTTGCCATTTGGTAGCCAATCTCTTGCCAGTTTACAGAGTCCCTTCTAGTGGGTAATGATAAGATATTGGGAGTGATGGTGTCTGTCTGTTGTGGGGGTGAGCAACTCGCAAGTCATGTCCATGTGTCCTCATTGAAGACTTGATCATGTACTGCTGAATGGAGGGGAGAGACAGGTCATTTTTGCTTTTATTAAATCAATGTGAACTATGCAAACCAAACTTCACAAATTTAACCTTTTTGTTCATGCATTTATTTAAGTCTTTGATAACCGGGTAAGTGCACTGATCCGGGGAACCATTTTCAGGCAAGGAGACTTCTGGGATATCCATGGGGGGCTGTGGATGCACACAGACACCTCAAGGGAGTCCTGATCTTGAGGAGATACATATAAGGGGAGGCTTCACAATGCCTGATGGCACTGTTCAGGAGGCAGCCAAGCCCATAATCAAATCTGCAGTGTAGTAGGAGCCAGCCAAGAGTCTGGTAGAGGTGGCAGTAATGAGTGGAATATGGTGCCTGGAGAGGGAAATGATATATATCGCTGTACGTGGAGTAGAGGCGCTCAAGCAAGGCTGTGGATGTGTGTGAATAAACAGAGGAGCAGTATTCAATTAAGGGTAGCAGGTTGCCGTGGGCAATGGCTAAAGGGGCTTCCCTGTTCAGGAGTGACTTTATCTGATAAGCCACACCAGTCCACCAGCAGCAAACACTGGGGGTTCAACCATTGAGACAAAATGGTCGAACTGAACTTGAGGGTCTATAAAATAGTCTAAGCCAAGAGGGATGATGACCTAGCCCTTGATCCCTTGTGCATTTTTTCCACAGAGTTTTCTTCCTATTTTCCATGACAAGTATCAAAAGTTAAATGCTAATTAATTCCATCAAGACTTGATGCTTGATGATGGTACTATATCCTCAAATCTTCAGTCACATCCCAATACTGGTGTCCCTTTATCTAGGCTGCATCACGTCTCTCTTTATAGGAAATAAATGCTGTGTCTGCTCAGTCAGTCCTCTTTTGGAACTTATTTATTTAATTATTTAGTTTTTGTTGACTGGGAAAGGAGGGCTGGGCAAGTCTGCCTATTTTCAGCCTCGTCCCGGGGAGGGGGATACAGATGGATGCCAACTGACGCTGAACCAGATTAAGCTATTGGTGGTATTTTCAGTGATTGGGAGAAATTTGGCCAGGACACTGGGGAAATTCCCCATCTCAGCCAGCAGAGGGAGTGTCAACTTACTGAGCGATGGCCATTCGGGCCCAGGAGCAGAGGGAGATGGCTGTGTCTGTGGCTGATGTCTTGGTCTCACCCTTAGCCACAGTAGTATCAGAGACAGCAGCAATCATAGAGGAAATGTTTTACGATGTGACAGACTCAACACAGGAAGATTTACGTTTGCATAAGGTGGCACCTGAGGAGGGGGGAAATACCAAGGATCGGGCTGCTGGGACTTGTGGCAGCCTACCGGAGAAATTAATGATGAAACTACAGAAAGAAGAAGCTTTGCATCAGGAGCATTGTTTCCATTTACAACAAGAGTATGGGATTCCTGAACAGGCTAGTCCTGTACAATGGTTGGATGAGGATGGCTCTCGGATGATCCCTGAGGCTGGCAGTGCAGCGCCACAGGTTGAAATTTCATCACAAGGGCAAGTACTGTCTTCTATTTGTTATCAATCCACTTTAAACAATCAAGATGCCGTTACAGTATTTACTTTTTCCAGTGCACGGTCTAACCTTGTGAAAGCAGCAGGAAAGTAACAATCTTTTATTGCACTCCCAGGAGTGTCTTTTGTAGCAAAACCTTGGACAGTGGGTCAAGGGCTTGGTGGGCAACTATGTGGAGCAGATTGCACATCAGTGGATGCTAGAGGTATTGAGCTGGAAGGCCAAGCAGTGGATGAGTTACTTTCCTCACCCTCTATCACCGGGGCTACTAAGGGAACCCAGAATCTGGACACGGGGATGGGTTTGGCTCCTAAACTGAAGACCACTAATATCAATATGCCTGAGTTACAGTCCGGAATGGCCACTGCAGGGTTTACTTCCCTTGGCCTAAATCAGACACAAAGTTTCCAGCTTGGCTGGGGCACTTACAACTGAGATGTCAGGGTCGGTGGGTGGTGGAAAAATGTGCCAGCTCACAAACGCGAGCATGGAGGCAGAGATTCATCATCTGCACAAGGGGAGGATACAGGGACCAAATGCAAAACAGATGACTCAGAAAAAAGGAGGGAGACAGTAGTTCTCTGTAATCAGAATATCAAAGATACAGAGATAACCAACAAGGTCCCTGTGTGTATTCCTTTCAATTTCTTGCTCCCCCTCTCCACAACTATGGCACTCAAACAGGCATTTGGGTTAGCCTCCCCAGCCATCAGGGAAATTCCATGGATGGATTCAGCCCTGCAGGGAGCAGGATGGATCCAAGATGCAAAAGGTCACTGGGTCCCTGACCCATCTTGGGATTCAACAGTTTTTCCCCAATCCTTAGCCTCTCCGGAATGGAGACCTCCCATAAAGGACATAATGATTCCTCACCCTGACACACCAAAATCTAATGAAGGGCACAGCCTCCCACAGGTCAGAGTAAATTCATTGGGCAAAGCCACAAATCCAACTACTTCTGGGGGTTCAGGTGAGGGGAAGCCCCCCGCTCCATATCAACAGATACTGTACCACAGGATAGGCATACTGCGCAGGAGGCTCAGATGTTGGAAACAACAGGACTTCTGGACTTGGCTCCAGGAACCCCCTTGGGGTAGTCCCACCTGACCCTGTTGACCCCCAGGCTGCACTGAACAGACCACTTCATTGGATTTATTCAAAAATAATGCAACTGCACCTCTCCCTAGAAAACATGCAGTACAAAGGGGGACTGGACACTCATCCAGAATGACAGCATGTGGGGAAGACTCATATCAAGGAGTCTCTTAGATTCTATCTAGCGGATGTTTTTGCATTTATCCACATTTCAGGGGAGGAGATTTTCAATATCAGCTTCAGATCAATGGCTCTGCTGGGAGCTTTCTGGGGAAAGTATAACCAACTTAAAACTTCCCCATTATGGATACCATTCTCAGCTATCCCATTGACCAAACCTCTTACCAAATCCATGACAGTCATATTCTGTGACAAATGTGTTCCGGTTGGGGATATATACCACTGGTTTCAACAGAAGTGTCAGGTTCTGGGAAAACCTATATCAGTACTGGATGATGAGCAGTTCAGGACTGGGGGCTGGAAATTCCAGGTGAAATTGCACCAAACGGAGGAAGGGCTCGTTCACATCCCAAACTGTTTCTTTCTGGGCCGGGACCGAGGGTCTGGACAGTGAAGAGCTAGTTACCACTGTGGTGCACACACCCATCTCTCAAGCGTGTGTGACAAATTGCATTATAGTTTTTGCAATGAAGTGGGCCACATTAACTCTCAATGCACCAACTTTTCCAGATGCAATCTTTGTGAAGAATCAGGCCATGTATATAAAAACTGCCCATGTGGGCTGCAGCAAACACCCGTTCTGGGCTAGACCCAGAAGACCTGATTAATCAGGCCCAGAGCCCTGCGGATTATGAACCCGCCCCTCCCCCACAGTTCAGCATCCCACTCATGAGCCCAAGGTACTACCTACAGGATCTAAACTAGGGGACCATATGGAAATGGTGCTACCCCTACCCCAGAATTACTTTCTTCCCAACTACCGGATGTGGGGACAACAGCGTATCTTCAGCTGGTTTGTTACACAGATCCCCTGGAATCCAATCAATCCCATGAAACCTCACAGGCATGGCCAGCCTCTTCAGTTTGTGTCCCACTCGCCCAGAGGAGATCAACTAGAAAAATGCCAAAAATGGAGCCCCCACCCAGTGGAATCGAAAAACCCATTTGAGGTCTTGTGCACATCTGAGTGGGGAGATTCAGAGCATGAGGAGGACTTGAAGGACTTAATGGACATGGAAGAAGTCCCCTCTTCTCTTCCAGACAAACTGTACACAGGTAAAAAGAAGAAAAAGAGGAAAAAGAACTGAGATCTTTCTTTCATCATATGGACACGTTAAAAACAGTAGTGGCATCTTTGAACTGCCACAAATTGTGTAATTCGAAATGGAGACAGGCTGTTTTTCAGCTGATTGCCAGTTCCGATATTGACTGTTTATTGGTTCAACAGGCATGGTTATCTTCAGGGTTTCATGTTCTAGATAGCAAATCAGAATGGCCCTGGGGACCGTCATTTTGGTCATTTGGGACAGATCGAGCTGATGGGGTAGGTGTTTTGTTCAAGGGTTCATGTTTCTCCCTTTTTCAGCTGATAGATTTAATTCCAGGGAGGGCTCTGATTTTGGATGGGTACTGGGATGGGGAACCATGTAGATTTTTTAACATCTATGCTCCCCAGCTCAAGGCAAAGAGAACTAACTTATTCTCCCAGGTTCAACCCTTTCTCTCTACTGCACGCATGATAGTGTTTGGGGGGAACTTTAACTGTTCCCTGGATGTCCCAAAGGGATCGCAATCAGGGGCAAAGATCTATTGTGACTCCTTGGCTTTTAAACAGTGTAGTTCTACTGCTGGTTTGGTTAACTGCAATTCAAACATTACAATTCCCCATTATTTTACATATAGAAGGGCACAATATCATTCAGTAATAGACTACTTGTTTGTTTTCAAACATCTGACAGTGACCTCTACTACCCTCTGCCCCATCAAGTTTTCAGATCATCAGACGATTATTTTGACATTATCCCTGGATACATCCTTCCCAGTTTTAAAATCTAGATGGAAGTTGAATGTCCAGCCATTGGGAACTCCACAGGTCCAAACACAGGTCAGGCAAATTTTGGCTACCCGAGTCTCAGTGTTTGATATGTACGAGGACATTGGAGACTGGTGGCAGCAAACAAAAGAAGACACTGTGGTACTGTTCCAGCAATATGGAGAGTACACCTCCAGAACCCAATATTTTAAGTATTTAACTCTGTGAAGGAAACTCCAACTTTTGTTTTCTCTTCCGGTAACAAAGGGGATTGATCTCTCCCATACGATAGATGCCATTAAGGATCAAATGAAAACACTCCAATGTGATATAACAAGTACAATTAGAGCCAAATTAACATATGTGACACACAAAACCCCCTTTTTTACCTTAGTATGGCATGTAAATCTAGGAGAGTGGCCTTCTCCATCTCCAGTTTACAAGATAGCACCGGTAAATCAGTTTCTTCCCTCCAAGGACTCTTTGACATTATCACTGCCCCTATGGCTTCTGGGGGGACACAGACGCAGGGGTGGTGCCCATATATTTTGTCAGTTGATAAATATCCATTTTCAGAAGATGAATTGACTTCACTCACACAGGATATTACTTGTCAAGAAATTCTTGAATCCACTCGTACCAGAAATTCTGGTACTGTCCGTGGAGTAGATGGTCTCCCCTTCGATTTTTATAAAACCTTCACTCCAGAATTGGCTTTGTGCCTCGAAAAAATGTTTGCCTATTTTTTTCCACAAAACTGGTGCCCACCTTTTTTCTAAAAGTCTCATTATTTATTTATTTAAATCAGGTGATATGTCCTTACTTCATGATTGAAGACCTATTCGCTTAATGAATAGTGATTGTAAGATTCTGACCAGTATTTTACTCCTTCGCCTATGGTCACTGACTAAATATATCATACATTCTTTTCAGTTTTGAGGTTTACCTGACTGATTCATCCACCAGCCCTTGATAATGTTAAGAGAACTATGAGAATGGTATTCTAAACTGGGAAGAGAGGGTTGGATCCTTTCCCTAGATCAGAAAAAGGCATTCGATGCAGTAAATCACTCATTTCTGTTTCAAACACTAGAATCTTATGGATTTCCCCTGTCATTTGTCACTAAAATAAAAATATTATACCAAGGAGGCTGTTGGAGTCCGAATGTTCAGGAAGTAGTAGGGTCTGAAGTGATGGTACACACAGGGGTCCATCAGGGCTGCCCGTTAAGTCTGCTGTTGTATATTGAGTCACTGAGCCCCTTTATTCGATACCTATTGGCTAACCCAAGGATCCATGGGCTGACTGGTCAAGTGGGGGGGATGAGGTTAAAATATTAGCATATGCTGACGATACTTGCTTCTTTCTTCAGAATATGGACAGCGTTCTGGAAGCAAGCAGGGAACTAGAGAATTACTCAGCTGCTTCAGGGGCAAGTTTGAACCTCTGGATGTATTGGATGGCCTGACTGGGCTCGGATTCCAACCTTCCCAGTGACAATAGGACAATTCCCGGTGACTTCAGGCCCAGTCAAAATATTAGGACTTACCTTTGGACCCACAGATTTGGTACTCACCAACTGGCAAATGGCCCTAGCAGCTTGTGACACAAAGGTACAGATACGGAAGAGTTGGAAACTATCAAAACTGAAGAGAATTTCAGTCATTAAAACATTTCTCCTTCCCAGAATGACCTATATCCCTTCTATTTTTCCAGTACCTCTTACCTTGGAGACAAGGGTGTACAGCATTTTTTTTAGTATCCTATGTGGGAGTCAGCATAACCCTGTAAAAAGGGGGTATACTTACTTATCTGGGGGGGGCTGGGGATGGTGGATCCGATAGTTTTTTTCATACGCTTTTTTGAGTACACTCCATTAAAGGCCCATGGACCATGACTGATACCCTGGTCTACAAATGGTTTTGAACAACTGGTCAACATACACTTCTAAATGGACTGATCTCCCCCCAAAATTCTCTCAGACTTTGTCCATTCCCAACTCTATGAAATCCACCATTCAGTAAGTACATAGATGGAAGATTACTAAAAACATTTTAACTGAGCACTCCAGAATGCAGTTGCTTCAATTTGTATTGGATACCATGGGACCAATGGTTCCTGAAATCAAACATAGCTTACCTAGGTATACTGATAAAGTCTTGAAAATGTTGAGTGAGACCAGGATCCCAGACCACATGTGGGAAACAGTATGGTTGAGTG
Organism: Neoceratodus forsteri; assembly: GCA_016271365.2. Lineage (NCBI taxonomy): Eukaryota > Metazoa > Chordata > Ceratodontiformes > Ceratodontidae > Neoceratodus > Neoceratodus forsteri. The sequence goes on from CM057459.1 coordinate 1,368,590,685, forward strand.
CATATGGGAGACTATACGTGCGGAGTAATAACAAACACAAGCCAATGGAAGAACATACATGCTGATACCTACGGTGTGGCTCCCCTGTGGAGTCCATGGATCATTTTGTCCTTTACTGTGTCTATTTGAGGAACTTATGACTATTCTTGGCTAAGGCTTGGCATCTCCTCTGGATGCAGGCTCTCACTTATGGTGCTTTGGTGTTGGATAATTACAGTTTGGGGTTGTTGAAATTTGTTGGGGGCACTTTAACGGTGGTATTTGCAGTGTTGACATTTTATCTTTGGAATGCCTGGGTACAATGGGTGTTGAGACAGCAACAAATGACTTTCCCAGTTTTTCAAATTTTATGTGAAAATGCATTGAGACATATTGAGGCACAGGAGATGATTTTATATGACCATCCATTACTAATTTAAAATGGAAAGGGCTTTCCCTCCTAATTAAGTTTAAATGAGTACATCTTGATTACATAAATTTTTTTTTCTCAGAAGGTTTCTGAGTTTTTGTATTTGTTCAATTTCTTTCCTTGTTTTCTGTTTAATTATTGGATAACTTTTTTTTTTTGGCTTGACTTAATTTATGTTTGTGTGCTTTTTCTCGAGTAACATTTATTCTGGGTGGTCCACTACTTAAAGAATGAAGGCATTCTGTGTAATACCTTTGTTTTTGCTTTTTTTTCCATACTGTATTTTTCATGATATGATTTGTATTTCCTTTTGTGTTTGATTTTCTTGTCTTTCTGTTCTTTTTCTTTATATGTTGTATTGTTTACTTTCATAAAAAACATCCCTACTCACCAGCAGGGGGAAACTCCGGCTGTCTAGCGAGATGGCCACTTCGGGCCTGGAGAATAGGAGAGAGGATATGTGGGAGGCAGGGAGTTGGTCTCCTCCCTTACCTCCACAGAACTAGAGACCACGATAGAAAAGGAAATAAACTTTTCACCAAGAGAAAGCACAAATTTACAGGTTGTGCATTCAGAAGCAAACTTACCGATAGATGTAGCAAACTGTGCTATGGTAATGCAGGAGCAATCTGGGTACAATGTCACAAGTAAAGTAATAGAAACAGAAAATGAGGAGATCACAATGTCTAATAATGAGAAGTGAGCACACAAATCTATCAACTTTGATGTTTCAGAAAAAGAACTGACTCTGCGAGTACGTTTGGGAAATAAGAAGAAAGCTCTGCTTCAACAGATAGCAGAGGAGGAGAGACTCTTTAAAGCAGTAACATTTATTCTGGGTGGTCCACTACTTAAAGAATGAAGGCATTCTGTTTAATACCTTTCTTTTTGCTTTTTTTTCCATACTGTATTTTTCATGATATGATTTGTATTTCCTTTTGTGTTTGATTTTCTTGTCTTTCTGTTCTTTTTCTTTATATGTTGTATTGTTTACTTTAATAAAAAACACCCCTACTCACCAGCAGGGAGAAACTCTGGCTGTCTAGCGAGATGGCCACTTCGGGCCTGGAGAATAGGAGAGAGGATATGTGGGAGGCAGGGGAGTTGGTCTCCTCCCTTACCTCCACAGAACTAGAGACCACGATAGAAAAGGAAATAAACTTTTCACCAAGAGAAAGCACAAATTCACAGGATGTGCATTCGGAAGCAAACTTACCGATAGAAGTAGAAAACTGTGCTACGGTAATGCAGGAGCAATCTGGGTACAATGTCACAAGTAAAGTAATAGAAACAGAGAATGAGGACATCACAATGTCTAATAATGAGAAGTGAGCTCACAAATCTGTCAGCTTTGATGTTTCAGAAAAAGAACTGACTCTGCGAGTACGTTTGGGAAATAAGAAGAAAGCTCTGCTTCAACAGATAGCAGAGGAGGAGAGACTCTTTAAAGCAGAAACGGAGTGACTGAAGGGTGTGGCAGCATCCATTAGCGATGTTTCTGGTGACATGGCATATATAAAATTGAAAAATGCTACAGGTCCCTTAGCTAATTCTGGCAATGACATGACTGACATACTGATAGAAGACAAAGCAAAGAAAAAAACTTTGGGAGCGAGCAGCCGATGGCAGGAGGGCAGCAAAGGAATAAGAAAAAACACAAGCAGTACAGAGGAATGAACAGCAACTGTAGTGCTACAATGTGTGGGATGGATCCCAGAAAGGGATTGCTCATAGACGCCAGATCCTAGGGATCCTGCAGTAGTGCAGTTTGTGAACACGGAGATCACAATAAAAGGTAAAATTATCTTATCTCCTGTGAATGGGCAGACTGTTGGGCATGAGACTGTTCATTGTGATGTAGAACATACAGTTTAAGTGAAGTAACAACAAATGAGACAGTGGGACTAGGGGTGACCAAAGATGCACAAAGTGAGAGAAATGAAAGAGTGCTTAACTCCCAAGTTCCAGAAGGCATACAAATGGAAGAAGTACAGGAAAATAGGAACATGGAAGTACCAGAACATAGAAATACAGAGGGCCCTCAACAGGCAGTTGGAAATAACACTCCACAAGAAAGACTAGAACCATCAAGAGATAACAATGAATGATTTCATTTAGGTATTGGCCTAGGAGCCCAGAACCTGCAAAACCCTAATTTACAAAAGCGGTACAAACCTCTCCTGAGGATGCCAGATCTTTTCAAAAATAAAGGCTAGTCAGCACCGTGCAGAAATGTGATAGGACTAATGTATAAAGGAGGTCTTGAGGACCCACCAGACATGGTGTATATGGGAAGGACATTACTTAAGAATTCATTAAAATATTATGCCTCCAAAGTGTTTGCACTAATCCACACAGATGAACATAATTGTGATGTGAGCTTCAAGACTGCAGAAGCACTAGACAGGTTCTGAACAAAATGTAATGGCGTAAAAGATACATCACTGTGGTCAGCATTTCTCACTGTTTCCATCACCAAACTAGCAGTTAGGACACTAACCATCCTTTTCAAAAATGAAGGGGTGACTATAACAGATATAATGTTTTGGCTAAAAAATGGTGTGAAGTATTGGAGAATCCCACCCCAATAATCAATTCAGAGCAGATATGGAAAGTGAGTTGGACAGTCAAAGTGAAACTGATAATGTCAAATGCAGGAATTCTACACCTACCAAGCTGTTTTTATTTAGGTAGGGATAGAGGTTCACTTTTCTACCCAGAACAACCCAATTTGTGCCATAAATGTGACTCAAGACTTCACTTAAGCAACGCATGTGACAGTCCCAAGTGCAATCATTGTTTAGACACAGGACATACAGCTGCAACATGCGTAAATCAATTTCGATGCAACTTTTGTGAAAAAAAGGTCACTCATATGTGAGGTGTCCATAGGCCTCATACAACATGGGAGATAGCTCACCACATGAAGCGTTGGTCACACAGTCACAGAAAAAAGGCTGTGCACAGGCTTCAGAAAAGAGGATGAAAGAAATACATGCAGCAAGACAGGAACAATATATACAGGAAGAACAAGGTTTCGATACTCAAACACACTTACCCCCTTCACAAGACCCATTAGGAGATCAATCTACATCCATACAGATACAGGGATGTGCCCAAGTAACAGAAAATGAACAGCAAGAGAATTCAGGGGTGGTAAGAGAGCAACAGACAGAAGAAGGAAACATGGTAGAAAATGTATTAGAAGAAATCATCATTCTGGAACCCAGAGAAAATGACGAACAGAAGACTATGCCCCCCCACCCCCACGGAAACCAAAACCAGAACAAGGGTTCAAAACAGTAGTGTACAAAAAAAGACCAAGAACAAAAAACAGAAACAAAACAGAATCAAACAGAAAAGAGAGGAAAACGGTCAAAGGTAAATCAAAAGGTTGCTAGGTCCTGAGGATGCTAGGCATGTTGCAAGGTTTTTAGACAGCCCTAAGACTGAATGTCACCACCTGTTTGTCTGAAACAGTGAAGTACTGAACAGTACTGGACTGTACAGAAATAAATGTAAAAGCTCTCTCTCTGTCCACAACTACTGTTTGTCCTAAGGAGGGAAGTGAAGCGTCTGCTAGTCGTGCCCACTGAGTCCATGTTTTAATACAAAAAAAAGGCTTTTGGTTATAGCGTCCACTTCATATAATGGGCAAAATCATCTTGCAGATGTGCCCATTATAAGAGGCTTGCACTGTACCACTATGAAACAAATATGAGACTTTTCAGGCAGAAAAACAATCAAAGGACACGGACAAGGAGGATTCAGAATCAGACTCATCATCTATACTTTCCTCCTCAAAATAGCAGTCCTCAGGTCTAGGAGACCATGCTATAGGAGATAATGCGAAAGAAAATGGGCAATGAGATCACAACAGTAAGAACAAGTCATGTGGTACACAACCCTCTGTACCCTTATTGTAGCCTTACAGGTCCTCACCATTTATGTCAACAGCAATAACAGCCTGAATAGAAGGTGCACAGTAATAACAGAACTTATGAGACAAAACATAGATTGAATATGCTTACAAGATATTAGGTTGAAGACGTTCAGGGGAAATTGCCGGAACCACTAAACTATGGACAAAAGGGCCATCTTTTTGGTCACAAGGAAAAGAAAGCTGCGATGGGGTGGGAATATTATTTTCAAACCCAAAACTAAAAGTTAGTAGACTGATATAGTTAGAACCAGGAAGAGCTCTTATGTTAGATATCAAACATGGGGAGAATAAATACAGGCTAGTCAACACATATGCCCCCCAGACAAAGATCCTGAAAGTGGCATTATTTAGGAGCATTCAGCCTTACTTGCACACGGCAAGGGCAGTCATATGGGGGGGGGGGCAATTTCAATTGCAGTTTGCATCAAGTAGATAGAGGATTAAGAAAAAAAAAATTTTGCAATACAAACTCATCTAAAGATGCTTTACAGCATGCACAATTAAAAGATGCATACAGGTCCTTACATCCACAAGGGGGGGTTATACATACCCCAGATGGATACATCATACAATAATTGAATTGCCATTTGTGTCTCAAACACTACAAATTGAAGAAGTTTAAGTAGAAGGTCTGGCCTTCTCAGATCCATATGGGATTTTTTTTTAAATCAAGGTGGAGGGTACTTTGACCCATGGGAAAGGCCCCTGGAAACTGAATGCCACATGGCTGGAAAGGGAAGACATCAACAACAGAATGTTAGGCCTTTGGCAGGCTTGCCTACCAGTACAATGGCTGTATGAAACACGAACAGACTGGTGGGAAGACACAAACAAGCATTTTAAAACTTATTTTCAAAAAAGAGTAGGGGAAACAAATCACCCAGTCATATCTAAATTATCTAACGTTAAGGAAACAGCAACATTGACTCATATCATATACAGAAACATATCAGAAAGATTACAGTAAACATATAAACAAAATAAAGAAAAGGATGTATGATGCACAATATAACAGCAAAATATCTACAACAGAAAACGAGATTTGGAACAAATAAAAAAAAAAACTTTTGATGAGTTTAAAGAAAATGAAAGGACAGTAAAAAATAAATGAATACAAGCACTAGACGATGAACAGGGTGAAGAATACACAGGAAAAAAGGGATATTACAAATTGTAAATAAATACGTGACAGAAAAATTCAGCATACCTCCCATCATACAGGAGTATGAGAAGTATCTAGACGGACTACAATTTGAAAACCCTACAACAGAGCAGTCTTTAGAACTCACCCCCCTAAGTAAGGAAGAAGAAGTGAGTCACATGATTAAAACTCTGAACAATGACACAGCACCAGGCAGTGATGGCCTAATGTTTATATAGGGAGCTGTTAACACCACAATTGATGGAAATATATAATGAGATACTAGCACAACATAAACTCCCGAAAACCATGGCTGAAGCAGATCTGATTTTTCTATCTAAAAAAGGAAATAGAAAAGAGTTAAAAAATTGGAGGCCCATTAACCTATTAAATACAGATGTCAAGATTCTTAGTAAAAGTTTAGCAAAAAGATTGGCAAATATATCAGGTACCTTGATTTGCAAAAAACAAACATGCTCCATACTGAAAAGAGGAATTCAAGATGCCTTAATAATGATACGAGAACTTATACAAAAAAGTCAGGAGGGAATAGAGCACTGGTATTTACTCAGCTTAGATCAACAGCAAGCATCTGATTCAGTCTCACATGTGTATATGATTGCGGTGTTACAAAAGTTTGGACTCCCAGACATTTTTATTAAATGGATATACAGTATGGGTTTTACTCCATGGCTACAATAACTCTTGGAGTAAATGGGTGGGCAGGGAAACCCTCAAAAGCTACAATGGGGGGGTCTATCAAGGGTGCCCCATTTTGTATGTATACTGCATAGATCCATTGTTAAAACATCTGTAGATATAAAGGGTATACAAATGATACATACTGATACAAATGATACTGATACATACTGATACAAATGATACATACTGATACAAATGATATTGATACATATTGATACATACCAGTACTCCCTTGACAACTATGGCATATGCAGATGCTGTACTCATCATATTAAGTGATCAGACAAAAGAAGAAGCTGTTCGGAATTTGTTAATACATTTCTCCAAGGCCTCAGGGGCCAAGACCAATATGGAGAAAAGTATAGGAGTGCAATTAGGAAAGGAAAGACCTATCTATTTATCTGTATGTAAGGTAGCTCTTTATGTAAGCTACCTGCCCCCCCCCCCAATTAGAAACAAGACTATTCAGTGTTTTCTTCAGAGCCCTGTGGGGCAGACGGCTGAACCCGGTGAAAAGAGAGATTACATACAGGAAGGTAAAAGAGGGGGGCTTAGACATGCCTAATCCCGTGGCATTTTACTGTAGTATATTTATTTACTGTAGTATCACAGAATCAAAAACAAGGGCTAATAAGCTATGGGCAGAAGTGATTGGTGAATGGGTAAGATTAGAAATGTAAGCATGGGAACAGGAATCAAGGCTTTTGAATAGGGCCCGGGTGATACCACCCTATGCAAAACCAGCATTCATGAAAATGATCAACTGGAAAGGATCAGTGGAGGGGATATATAGACTGCCAAGACAACAGCTATACCAAAGGCTATTACAAACACAAATGCAGGAGAGGTTAATGTTTTCCAATTGCCCTGAAACACAGAATAACACAATTATCTCACAGGTACAGAATAAGCGAATCCCGAGCTACGCTTGGGACTCAGTATGGCTGACCAAGCACGGGAAACTGAATATTAATAACAATAATAAACATGAACCCCTAAATGACAGATACTACACAAGGCCAGACTGTCAATAAATTTTGGAAACACAGGAACATTTATTTTTGGAGTGTGCATACATGAAAGAATTATGGTCAGACTTAGTGATGAAATGGAATATTAAATTTTTCAGAAACATTAAGTATACGGAACTGGTTTACGCAGTTTTCCAACCCAGGTGAAAATCCTTTCATACAGCGACACTGCAAGTTATATTTGCTATTATAAGTATTATATATGGCAAGCGCGGTATAAATGGACCTTGCAACAACTTCATATGACACATGAAGTATTGATAAATAACATACAGACCTCCTTGCATCAAGTTTACAAGAAAGATAAAAGAATTATGACAAAAAAGAAAGTACACAGCTTATGGAATGAATGCAGCTTCATTTGGACTGAGAATGGATTAGGATACCTGAGTATTGACAGAGGCAGATGGAAAACATAAGAAAAGAGAAAAAGAAGAAAAGAGGAAAAAAAGGAAAAGAAAAGACTATAAGATGGAAAAATAAAACAAGAGAGGAAATAAGGGACAGGAAAAAGAAATTTGGAAGACAAAGGAAATACAGGACTCAAAAGAAATATGGAAAACAAAGTCACATTCATCCGAGCAGGAAAAGTGAATGGGATGATAATGCAGTTTGGGTATATATGGACATGAATGGAAATTTTTGTGAATACTACATTCCCTACTCCCCCCAAAAATTCTCCTACTCTTAGACAGGGGGCACTGTTGGCTCCCACCAAGATGGAGGACAACTCCATTAATGGAGAAGAGCATGGACATCTGCAGGCTGGTGGGGTTTCTCCCCCAGTGCTCTTTCTACCACTGTGAATGTTGGCAGCAATTTAATGCATACTTGCTCCTCATAGCTCCCAGAGGAGGAAATCTGAAATTTGGATGAAGAGTCGGAGGATGCCTTTTCTTCCGCATAAGATATGTCCACGAGCGTGGAGGAGATAGCTGACTTGGGTTTGCCTGTCAATGAGACCCAAAATACTGCAGTATGTTATCTATCAGAACCAGACTCTGAGGCAGTGACAGCCCCAGAAGCATGATCGGATGCAGTAAGTGTAGATGCCAGGAAATCCCCCGATTCCAAAAGGAGTTGCACCACAAATGGCACCAGCACGAATTGAGAAAGTGTTTGGTGTTCCCATACCTAACACACATTTAGAAGATTGGTCACTGGAGGCGGCCTTGCAACCTACCAGCTGGAAGCAAGCGGAAGCCAGGATTTGGATACCCGATCTAGACTGGTCTGTGGATGGCCCAGAAGCTACTCCATTTTGGAAACCGAGAGAAGATCTGAATCAGCCCATGGATACCGCTGCGTGACAGGCTTCGGGCCTCTACAGGTACTACTACTAATACAGTATTTGAGACAGTACCAGAATCAGTGAATCTAGAAGAGGGACATATCTTAGCAGGGAAGGTGCAAGGGGGTCCCTCTTCTATGAAAGAAAAAGTGACTCTCCCCAATACAGGGGATGGTAGCTTTGCTGAGCTGTTAGAAATACTGCCAAGGAATGATGCACCAGGAGAGGAAATGGAACATGTAGATGTGGATTCTGGGTCAGAGGGGAATGCTATATCCCCACCACCTCAACAAAAACATTTTGCTGACTTATTTCATGCTAGGCCTGAACTGTTGCCTTGCTGTAATGTTATGCAGCTCAGACATGTTGGGGTCTAGCTACAAAACCTGATAGGGTCTATGTGGGTAAAACACTACGCAAAGATTCTATGAAGATTGTCCCTTCTGAGGTATTTCCTCTCATATACATTTCAGGAGAAGAACATTTTGGACATTAGTTTTACAACTGGGCTGGATTAGGGTATTTTTGGAGTCTATGTGATACCCTTCAAGGTACCCAGTGTGGCTACCTGTTGTTGCTGTCCCTTTAACTAAACCTCTGATAAAGACAGTGACAGAGATGTTTAGGAACAAGAACGTGGATATTAATAATATTTATTACTGGCTCAGCAAACACTGTGATATTCTTGAAAATCCTGAAGCAATTGTTGACTCGGAATGCTTTTGCAGTGGTGGCTGGTGCTTTAAGTAAGGCTCAGATTGAGGGCTCAGGGGGTGATGCATATCCCTAATGGATTTTTTCTTGGAAGGGAACGTGGGGTCTGTTTTTATGCTGGTCAGCCAAAAGCATGCTACAAGTGCGGGACATGTACACACTTATCTAGTGTATATGACAATCTTCGCCATGGCCTGTGTGGGGGGCTTGGTCATAGTCAATCAATCAATCAATCAAAATCTTTATTTATTCAGGCTAACATCATTGAGCATAGCTCATTTACAAGATGGACCTGATTGGTCATAAACAACAAAATGGTTTAAACTCACAAATATACAAATATAGAATGAGTACAGTAACAAAGACTTTTAAGAATAAACAACAAAGAATGAGCAAATGCAATAATATACATATATACAAGGCAAGTAAACAGTGGTATTGGGCACCAGAGCAAATATAGAAAAAGTAATGAGTAGGGGTTTAGGAGGTAGATAATATAGAAGTTAATGGATGAATGCATGAACAGATAAGGGAGGGGGAATCTAATGGGGGTAGGGGTGAAAAGGGGTCTGAAGAGGCTAGGAATTGTGGAAGCAGTTGCATATCTCTGGGAAAAGATTTAGGTACAGCTTTTTGAAGGAGACTACAGGAATGAAAGTGTTCAGCTTCAGGGTCTTCTGTAGAGAGTTCCAGATGTGTGCTAGAAAGTAGTTGATTGCAGCCCTTCCATGTCGGGTACATGCCTTAGGTAGATTCAGCAAGATGAGGTTATTGCTTCTTAGGGCATATGGCCTTGGAGTAACAAGAGAGAAGCAATCAGAAATGTAGGATGGTAGTTTATTTTTCAGAGCTTTGTATATCCAAAGAGCAGCATTTTTGTTCCTTCTGTGATGTAGGGATGTCCAGCCAACTGCAGCATAGAGAGAACAGTGGTGGGTACTGAAAGGAAGGTCAGTGATGAACCTTAGAGCTCTATGGTACAGGGTATCCAGTTTATTTAGGTAGGACAGGGAGCAGTGGCCATATAGGAAGTCTGCAATCAAGGAGGGATATAAATGGAGCCTGGATTAATCTCTGCTTAGATTCTCTGTTTAGAAAATGTTTGATCCTGAAGAATAGGCCAGCCTTGCCTTTAGTTTTTCACAAGCTCTTCAATGTGCTGGTGAAATCAAGCCTGTTGTCAATCCAAAACCCCAGATATTTGAATTTATCTACATAATCAAGGCTCTCACCAAGGACGGTAGAAAGTTGGGGAAGAATGTTCAGTGAGTAGGTATTGGTGGAGATGAACATAGCTTTAGTCTTCTTGGCATTTAATAGAAGCTTCTTTTCAAGTAATTTGTGTTGCAGTAAGGAGAAGTCAGCTTGTAGTAGATCATAGGCCTTTTTTTGTGATGGATTGCTTGCATAAAGGACAGTGTCATCTGCAAAAAGCTGAACATTAGAATTTGTGAGGCCTAAGTCAATGTTATTGATGTAGATGACAAAGAGGATAGGGCCCAAGATGGAGCCTTGAGGAACTCCTCTTAAGAGTGGTTTTGAGGAAGAAAGGTTGCCTTCACTTTTTACCTGCTGCACCCTACCAGAGAGATAGCAATTGAACCATTTAAGAGAGATAGGGTCTAGGCCTAGGGAGTGCAGTGAGGAGATTAGAAGATCATGATCCACAGTATCGAATGCTTTACTTAAATCCAGAAATACAGCACAGATATTATTTTTTTTATCTAGTTCAGTCTGCCAGTCATTTGTAACTTTTGCTAAGGCAGAAATGGTGCTGTGTATGGCTCTGAACCCAGATTGAGCAGGGTTAAGGAGGTTGTTAGCATTGAGGTAGTCATTTAGTTGGATGCTTACCAGTTTCTCTAACATCTTGGACAGCACTGGAAGGATGGAAATAGGCCTGTAGTTGTTGAGATCCATGGGGTCCCCTGCTTTAAGGAGGGGAAACACTTGTGCTGTCTTCACAAAGAAGGAATAGAGCCAGTAGATAAGGACATGTTGAAGAGGTGAGTTAGGGGGCTATGATGGCATGCAGTGCAATTTTTAAAAGAAAGGGTCCAGAGAGTCTGCAACAGCGCTTTAGTTGTATCCAGGCGGAGCAGTAGGTCTTCTACTTGTTTTAATAAAATTGGCTTGAAAGAAAATGTAGAGGTAGCCTTCTGAGCTTCAGTGGAATGGAGAGTAAGTTGAGAGCACAGCAAGTTTGCTGGAGATGAGTCAAAAGCTAGGCCTGCTGTAGTAAAATGATTATTGAAAGCATCTAAAATGTCATACTTGTCAGTAATGATCACATTGTTGAGGTTCACTTGAGATGGTAAAGAGGTGCTAGAGTCTTGCCCTAGGATTCCCTTGATAGTGCCCCATGAATTTGGCTGGGTTGTGGTAGGTGGCATCCAGCTCTGCTGTATAGAAGGCAGCCTTAGCATCTCTCACTTTTTTAGTGCAGCTGTTCCTGGCTTGTCTGAATTGTACCCAGTCGTTTGGATCTTTGGTCTTCCTTGCCTTTTTCCAGAGCTTGTCTCTAGCAAGCAGTGTGGATTTAAGTTCAGCAGAGAACCAGGGACAAGATTTGTGTTTAATTCTGACACTGGTGACTGGTGCATATGTATTGAGAGCCCCTAAGATTATGTCATTTAGCACCTGCAGTGCTGACTCCACAGAAGCTGAGAGGTAGAATTTTGCCAGTGTTTGAGTGACACAGATTTTGAGGTACTCTGCAATGTTAAAGTTCTTTTAGACCTTCTTGGGAGGAATTTTGCAGGGTTAGCAGGCTTGATTGAAGATCTTATACCAGCTATGAGGCAGTGATCACTTATATCACTGAATAGCACTCCAGCGTGTGAATATAGATGGGGCTTATTAACTAACATAACATCAAGTAAGGTGCTGTTACTTTTGTTTTTAGGTTAATCCTTGTTGGTTCATTTATTAGTTGAGTAAAGCCATGGAGTCACAGAAAGATACTAGGGTGCAGAAACATTGGATAGCCAGTTAAAATTCAAATCGCCTAGAATAATGGTATCCTCAGGACCCAGTTTAGTTATAGTCTCCAGGTGGGTAAGGAGTTTAAGTCCGGCAGAGGGGGGCCTGTAGCAGCCAACCAGTTGAAAGGCTGACATGTTGGGAAGGGATATTTTAAGGGATAGGCATCGAATTCTTTAGGCTGAGATGAAATATTGAGGCAGGAAGCAGAGATATTTGAGTTAACATAAATGGCCACACCACCACCCCTGGATGGACGGTCTGCTCTGAAAAGCTGGTAATTAGGTAAACTTATTTCACTGTCATTTGTTGCTGGTTTAAGCCACGTTTCAGAGAATACAAGAAAGTAGTCTAGCCTGCCAGGACTGGAATATTTGAAATTTGTGTTATTCTAAAGGTCATATGTTTCAAGATTGTCCTTGGGTGGCAGCTAACAGAGATGTACCCCTCAACCACTCAGAGTTAATCTTTAGACCCCAAAGAGCAAGTTAATTTATTCAACTGCCCCCCCGCCAAGGAGCAGCCTAGACCCTAACCTCCCTCTGCTCCAATTCCAGTTCCTCAGAAATCTAAATCCCCCTCAGCACCTTTGGTCACAACAGGCTGGTAGCTTCAACAGGACCCGTAGAGGAACTTTGGGCATCTGGAACCAGGGACCCCTTCAAATGATTCCACCACTAAAGAGACCTTAGCCCCGAGGCCCATAGTGATCCTAGAACACTCCAACCAGAACGCCATGATTCTCCAGGGGAAGGTTCTAGTATGCTACCCACCATCCCAGGTGGATGGTCCTATATTGCCTGCAGAAGTGCGAGAGTCTCCAAACAGCAGCCACAATCTATGGCTATCTCCTTGATGAATAAATTCGATGCTCTACAGTCTGTAAAGGACTGGGGAGACTCAGATTGGAACAATATAGTTTCAGAAACTTCAGGACACTGTTACACAAAAGATGGTTTCTCCCATTGGCCAGAAAAAAAATAAATGAAAAAAGACTACCCCTAAAGGGAAGGGTGGTGGGAGAGGAGATGACAAGATTAGGGCATACTGATTGACTGTAGTTTTTTGGGGGTTTCACATGTTTCTGGTTTTGACAGTTTCACTTTCACATGGAACAGCTTAAAGTTTCCACTTTGAATGTGCACAGTCTGAAAGTTAAAGCCAAATGTTTGGGTCTCTATAGTGTATTGCAGCAGGAACAGTTTCACATTATATTTTTACAAGAAACTTGGGCAGCTTCAGTCTCTGACCATCAAGCCATGCAAAGGGACTGGTGGTGGGGGCTCATCCTTTTGGTCCTTTGGACAAGACAGGGCTGATGGTTTAGGAATTTTGTTTTCTGGTCCCACTGTCCAGTTGTTAAGGCTGGTGGATATCTCCCCTGGGAGAGCATTGTTACTGGATGTTTCCTATAAAAATACACTGTACCATTGTATAAATGTATATGCTTCAAAAGGGGAGGCCAATAAAGTGGCTCTTTTTAGTATTATAAAACCTTTTCTAGCTACCACTAGGAAATTATTGGTAGGTGGGGATTTCAGTTGTTCTCTGGATTTCACAATGTGGCAAGATCTTGGGAAACACATTTACTGAGCTGCAATTTCTTTAAAATCTATGATTAATACTGATGGGATTCAAGATGGTTATAGGAAGATGCACCATGTGGGAGGGAACATGTACTCCTGGGGATTATTACATTCTAGAATATATTATATTTTTCTATCACCAAATTTAGAAATTGTTAAGGCAGCTACCATGCCTGTCACATTTTTGGACCATTCTTTGCTGTTTCTCTGTCTTGGAGCCCATACTAATTCTCGTCACTCTCTGCAGACATGAAGACCGAATATGGCTTCTCTTCAAAATACAGATATGATGGAACAAGTACATTTGTTTTTTGTCACCAAGGAATCGGTACAATGTTTGTACGACTCCTTATGGGATAGGTGGGAGGACACGGAAAATGAGGTAACATCATTGTTTTCTCATATAGGGAAGCACAGGAGAGATGAAGCTTATTTAAAATATCTTTCCCCAGAGAGAGTTTACAAAAATTGATTTCACTCTCCAGTGCAGGGTATTCTGGATTAACTGATCAAATTCAATCCACTCAATGGGAAATGAGGGCTTACCAATATGACAGGAGAGTGACAGAGGCTGAAATTGGTTATGGGACTCAAAAGGGCCCACATGGAGACCCTTGTGAAATGTGCAAAACAAAAGTTGATCCTACACACATTGTAGAACTTACAGATGATTTGGGAAATCTGGTTACATCCCCGAAGGTTTTATCTAACTTAATAGACAGGTATACTAAAGGGATCTTTGACACATTTCATGAAGAGAGATCTGACCCAGGGATTTTTTTTCCAACGACTGTTCCTCCTATTTTTGAGGCAGACAAACGTGTCCTCCCCCCTTTGCAGGACTGTATTGCTGTTTACTGGTCTCTTACCCCATTGTATGTGTCCACCTCCCTGCTCCCTCCTGTTTCATTGCATTCCAATTAGGTTTCTGTTCCTGTGCCTCTATTTTCCATATCCCATCCCCTTGTCTCTGCAGTTCACGATTGTTCCTCTCCTGTACTTAGTCTGTTGTGTAGTGGTAGTGTTAGTCATCTTAGTAGTCATGGTAGTGGTTGTAGTGGTCATTGTAGTTCCTGTTGTATTTAGTGTTTGTCATTGTAGTGGTGTGTGCTGTAGGTTTCAGTGTATGTGTTTGCATTTTGTTCCATTACATTGCTTTTGTTTTGTGTTGTATTGTTGTTTTGTTGTTCTTTACCTGTTTCCTGTATTGTGCATTTGTCACATTATACATTTCTTTCTCAAATTTGCACTGTGTCCTGCGTCATTTTTGGGTGCATGGCTTTTGCAACAGGGTTGTTCTGTTATTTGGCCCTGCCCCTGGGTCCTGGTGCCCTTTGGCCAGTCCCCTGGCTGCATGTGTTTCAGTGTATGGGTTCTGCACTGCTGTCTGGTCCTGGGCTCCCTTTCCAGCCTGTGCTCCTTTGTCTGTGGTCCAGGGCATGGCTGCTCCATCTGCACTGTGTTCCTGCGGGTGTTTGCACTGCCTGGGTGGGATATTCAGTGCTGTCTTATTTGCTATATTCAGTGCTGTCCTGCTCAATGGCAATGTTTGCACTGTACTGCCATCCCGGTTTGCCTGGCTTCCTTAGCTTGTTATATTCAGCCGGTTTAGCACCGGGCTATTCCTGTTGAATATGGCTTGCATTTTGCTCTGGGCTAAGTTTGCACGCTGGGCAGTGCTAATGATGGCCGAGGCAAACCTTTGAATGTACACACCACTACAATGACAAACACCTTTGTCAGTGCCAGTGGCTTAGTAGGTAGCACACTCGCCTCCGAGGCCGGGAGATCAAAGGGCTCTGGGTTCAGTTCCCACATCTGGCACTTGGGTTAATATCCCAGTACTGACACTGTAATGCAGCATGAGAGGGATGCTGCACTTCTGAGGTGCCATCTTTCAGATGAGATGTTAAACCAAGGTCCCATCTGCCTGGATTGGTGGTAGTTCAGGTGGATGTTAAAGATCCCATGACACTTATTGAAAAGAGTAGGGGAATTTCTCTGGGGTCCTGGCCAAATTTCCATCTTGCACTGAAAATACCACCAACAGCTTCATCTGGTTCACGGTCAGTTGGCATTCATCTGTATCCCCCTCCCCCGGGTCGTGCCTGAAAATAGGCAGGATTTGTCTAGTGCACTTTCCCAGTCAACAAAAATTAAATAAATAAATAAAATATCTGGCCCTTAGTGTTATACTAGTTTCCTGGCTGGCAAATATATTTAATGAGTTGCTATCCCTAGGATGTATCCCCTCTTCATTCATAAAAGGGTTACTCATATACTTGTTTAAGTCAGGAGACAGATGTGATTTGGGCAACTGGAAGCCTATTTACATTCTAAATTCTGACCATAACATTTTGGCCAAAATACTTAACAATAGATTGCAGAAGGTGGCACCATCTCTTATCAAATCAGTACAATCACGTTCCATACCAGGAAGGAACATTAAGAGTAATCTATGTGTAATCAGGGATGCTATTCTACTATCAACAATACCCAGCAGAAGGTTTTCTGCTTTCCTTGTATCAGGCCAAGGCTTTTGATAGAGTGGAACATTACTATTTATGGAAAACTCTTCAATATCATGGCATTCCGGAAATGGTTGCGGACTGATTAGATAAATTATATAATAATGCATATGTGGCTACTTTTAATTACCAGATTGTGGGTAATACGATTTTAGTTGGTGTAAGACAGGGCTGCCCACTTAGTCCTCTGTTATATGTATTTGCTCTGGACCCTTTAGTGTGTAACATTATTACCAATCCAGGGATACAGGGCATACCTTGGTCAGGGAATGTGGGAACTCTTAAAATGTTGGTCTACGCTGATGATGTGTGTGGAATTTTATGGGATATGGCTCATGGACAGGCTTTGTTACAGGTGTTTCCAGATTTCTTTCGAGTTTCTGGAGCTACTTGGAACCTAAATAAGAGTATAGGGATTTCATTGCACGAGAACTATACTGGAGTTTTACAGACTGGAGGGATTTCTATATTGTCGGCCCTATTACAACTTTAGGGGTTACATTTGGCATTGGGGACATGACCTTTCTTAATTGGACAGAGAAATTGTGATTTCGTATAAGGTCGGTCCAAAAGTGGAAATCAGGACCCTTTTTAAACTTCAAGAAGATATGGATTCTTAAGCAATTTATTGTGCCGATATTACTTTATATCAGCAATGTGTTTCTCATACCAACCCAGTTAGAAACTACCCTGTGCAGTGTTTTTTTCAGGTGTTCTGGGGAAGTCGGTTGAATCCGATTAAGCTGGACTTCCTGTTACTTTCTAGGACAAAGGGTGGTGTAGGAATGTTGAACCCAGTGTTGTTTTTTCATTCTACATTTTTTACTAGTTTTTTTAAGCTACTATTACAGAGCATCTTATCTTTGGAAAATGTTTGTTTAAGGATTATGATGGATCCTTACCTCTCCCAGTGGGTGAATGACCCTCCAAAATTAACTAAATATCTTACAGTTCCACCCTTTGTAAAACCTACTACTCAAAGAATTACCAAGTGGAAAGTGGGGAAGCAGGATAGAATTGTATTTGGCTGAAGAACACTATATGATTCAATACTGGTAACTATTTGTAGTTTGGAACCAGAATTTAAAAACTGCCTGGTAGGAAAACAGCAGCTAGTACTAGACCAACTATAAGACCCCCGAATTCCTGAACGAATGTGGGATGTAGTGTGGCTTTGTGCCTATGGGAGGTTGAACGTACGGGGGAACTATTAACATAAGGCTATATCAGAATGTTCCTACCCGTTCCCTGAATGTCTATAGAGCTAGAGATTTGAGAGCATTTCTTTCGGCACTGTACCTTTAGTAAAGGGCTTTGGGAGTATATTGCACAAAAATGGAAGATTCCATGGTTAGAACGTCTCGCTTATGTAGGTTTATTCCTAGGTGAGTTGGTATGGCCACTTCAGAAGTATAATTCCAGAACTTTACGAGTTTTGATGGCTTGTCTAAAATTTTATTTGTGGCAAGCCAGTTGCAAGTTAGTGCAACAGCAACTGTGAATGCCATATCTCGCAATGTTTTCTTTGGTAAATGTTGCTTTACGGGGGGTGTTTTATTTAGATGCTAAGAAAACTTCACCTAGTCAATTGCAGGAATTGTGGGCACATTATTTATGGATCTACAAGCCTCCATAAGGTACAAAACATGTTTTTTGTGTCATATGATACAGCATTAGGTTGGTGTGACAATTCCTTTGATTATTGTTGGTAATTCCTTATGATTCCCCTACTGATTTATAATAATGTATGTTACAAGTGACATATTAACTTGTAGATTTATTGTATGTTTATTTTCTCTTTTCTCTTTTTTGTCTGTTTTTATTTTTTTAATCTTCTTTTATGTATTCCCCCTCTTTTTGTTTCTGTACCCTTTAATTTGTTTTAAATAAAAAAGTCCCTGTACTCTTTTTGAGAAGTGCCATGGGATCTTTAACAACCACCTGAACTACCCTCAGAACAGACAGATGGGACCTCTGTTTAACACCTCATCTGAAAGACAGCACCTTAGGAGTGCAGCACCCCCTCATTCTGAACCAGTGTCAGTACTGGAATTTAACCCAAGTGCCTAGTGAGGGGATAGTACCCACAGCCTTCTGACCTTCCAGCCTCAGAGGCAAGTGTGCAACCTGGTGAGCCACTGAAACTTGCTTAAGGTACTTTCATCAAAAGGGACCTTGTCTCTGCAACACCTTTAGGGATGAAGCCATTCTCAAGAGGGTTTGTGTGCATTTACAGCTTCCCAAAATGATAACAATGTATGCTTGGCCCTTATTGTTGATGGATTTCGATACACAGAAAAAAGCTGTTGTGGGACAGTTCAAAGGTCAAAAATGTTGTAGTATGGTAGCTACTGAACACCACTACCATACTACAACTTTTACATTCTTTGTCCAAGTGCTATCTCCCTCATGTTGTGACCAACCTCTCAGTTTTCCACATGGGACAGCGCAGTACATAACCTCTTTCAGTTTGACATTTTTTGTTTTAATTTGAAGCTTGTCAGTGACAGGCAAGTGTTTCAAATAAGGTGCTACCTGCAAAACAAAACAATGACTTGCTGAGACTCTGCAAAGCAGGTGAGCTCATAAGCATGTGGGGGTTGCAGCACAGCACGAGGAGTGGAAGCGATAGTGGCAGGGACAGTTACAAACCTTAAAAATACAGCCAACAAATACGCAATTCATCTGTGTTATTCCAAACATCAAAACCATATACTATATAAAATAATAGATAGGGAACTGTCCATAGGCAAGGCTGTTTCCATCTCGAGGGCTGATGACATCACAGGGACTGCTCAAGCTTCACTCCCGAGGTCTATAATGTCCTCAACCCCCTCGAGAAAACACAGCCTTGCTGTGCACAGTTCCATGACCATAATTCTGTATGTAGTACCTGTAGTGGGGATAGAAAACGTACGCACCTAAATAGCAGTCATGTTGCTCAGGCACTCTCCATACTACCCACTGCCCGCCCACTGCACCTCAGTGCTATCCTCCCAATCTTTATTTCCTACCATTATTGCAATACCACCAACCCATACCACTCCTTCCTCATATTCCCTAAACATTCTCACAACGGAGCTCAATGGTCCTTAGAACCTTGGTATATTCCAGAATAACAAACACCCTGAACTGTATTACCATGTTGCTCACATTTTCACCAAGATGTTTCCTTCCCCTCATATCTACTGCTGTGTAGAATCTGGAGTTCCAGTGGCAGAATTTGTGTGGAATGGATGGTTCACTTCTGAAATGCTTTTAGGAATTTCTGCTTGTAGAATTCTTTGGAAACCATGGAATACGAGTCTGTGGATTACGGTTTTTGGTAAAGGAATCTAAGGTTTATGAAAACCACTGAGTACCATTTGATTATTTAAACTGCATATTTATCCACAGTTTTAAAAATAAAATTTCTGACTAGCCCACCAGTGCAGAGGTAGCATTAGTGCCTGTGACTCCAGTGGTCCAAGTTCAAGAATGAGTCTGAGACATCGGAGGGCTGGCTGGGTGAGGAGGATTTCATATCCCAAAGGATGTGCTCCTCGATTGGGACGGAGGGACTGCAGACTCCACTGTGCTACCACCAGCTGGGTTACCCCAGGTGGTGGTGAAGGTGTGAGCAGGAGATCAAGGGAGAGAGAAAGAGGGAGGATGCCATTGGGCTCTGACATACCCTGACAGGCACCTGCATGCATGCCTGTGAATGGGCCCATTGTTGAAGCCCTAGCGGATAGACATAAAAATGGAAATACCTTCCAGGCAAAGCAGAATGAAGCTACATTTGTACCACAGGCCCTGTACCACCAATCAAAACACACAACACTGACTGAGGCACCCACTGCTGGCTGAGGCACACTCCGCAGATTGGGGCACGTGCCACCAAGTGAGGTACTCACCACCGACTGAGGCACATGCCACCAATTGAGGCACTCATCACCGACTGAGGCACACACTACTGACTGAGGCACAAGCCACTGAATGAGGCACACACTACCGACTGAGGCACGCACCACTAACTGAGGCATGCACCACTGATTTTGGCACATCACCGATGACTGAGGCACACACCACCAACTGAGGCATGCATCACTAACTGAGGCATATACCACTGACTGAGGCATGCACCACTGACTGAGGCATATACCACCGACTGAGGCACACACCATCAGCTGAGGCACACACTACTGACTGAGACTTGCACCACCAACTGAGGCAGTCACCACTGACTGAGGCATGTACCACTGATTGAGGCACACATCACTGACTGAGGCATGCACCACTGACTGAGGAATTCACCACAGACTGAGGCATACACTGCTGACTAAGGCACACACCACTGACTGAGGCACACACTGTCAACTGAGGCACACACCACCGACTGAGGCATGCACCACTGGCTGAGACACTCACCAGCAACTGAGGCACATGCCACTGACTGAGGCACAAGCCACCGACTGAAGCTTACACCACCGACTGAGGCACAAGTCGCCGACTGAGACACATGCCACCAACTGAGGCACACATCACTGACTGAGGTACACACCACCAACTGAGGCACACACCATTGACTGAGGCACACACCGCTGAGTGAGGTATGCACCACTAACTGAAGCACACACCACAGACTGAGGCACACCACCGAATGAGGCACACATGACCATCTGAGGCACACACCACTGACTGAGGAACAAACCATCAACTGAGGCATGCACCATCAACTGAGGCACATACCCACAACTGAGGCATGCACCATTGACTGAGGCAAGCAACACCAACTGAGGTATGCACCACCAACTGAGGCTCAAACTGATGACCGATGTACGCACCACCAACTGAGGCACACACCACCGACTGAGGCACACACCACCTACTGAGGTACACACCACCGACTGAGGCAAGCACCACCAACTGAGGCATGCACCACCAACTGAACCATACACTGCCAACTGAGGAATACACCATTGACAGAGGCACACCAACTGAGGCATGCACCACTGACTGAGGTGCACACCACCGAGTGATGCACACACCACCAACTGAGGAACATGCCGATGACTGAGGCAAGCACCACCAGCTGAGGTGAACACCTCTGGCTGAGACACGTACAGTACCAGCAACCAAGGTACACACCATTGACTGAGGCACACACCACTGGCAACTGAGGCACACACCACCAACCAACGCACACACCACTGGCGACTGGCTGAGGCACACACCATTGACTGAGGCTTACACCACCTACTGAGACACACACAACCAACTGAGGCACTCACCGCCAACTAAGGAACTCACCACCAGCTGAGGCACACACACCACTGATTGAGGCATGCACCACTGACTGAGGCACACACTGTCAACTAAGGCACACACCACTGACCAAGGCATGCACCACTGACTGTGGCACACACCACCGACTGTGGCACACACCGCCAACTGAGGCACACACCACCGAGGCACGCACCACCGACTGAGGCAAGCACCACAGACTGAGGCATGCACCACCAACTGAACCACACAACACCAACTGAGGCACACACCACCAACTGAGTCATGGACCCGCATCGACTGAGGCGCACACCACCCACTGATGCACGCACTACCAACTGAGGCTCATGCTGCTGACTGAAGCAAGCACCACTGACTGAGGCACGCACCACCAGCTGAAGCACTCACAGCCAACTGATGCATGCATCACCAGCTGAGGCATGCACCATCGACTGAGGCACATACCATTCACTGAGGCACACATCGCTGACTGAGGCATGCACCACTGACTGAGGCACACACCATCAGCTGAGGCACACACCACTGACTGAGGCATGCACCACCAACTGAGGTACACACCACTGACTGATGCATGCACCACCATTTGAGGCACACACCAATGACTGAAGCAAGCAGAATCGACTGAGGCATAAACCACCGAATGAGGCACAGACCGTCAACTGAGGTATGCACCACCATCTGAGGCAGTCACCACTGGCTGACCATGTACCACTGATTGAGGCACACATCGCTGACTGAGGCATGCACCACTGACTGAGGAATTCACCACAGACTGAGGCATACACTGCTGACTAAGGCACACACCACTGACTGAGGCACACACTGTCAACTGAGGCACACACCACCGACTGAGGCATGTACCACTGGCTGAGGCACTCACCAGCAACTGAGGCACATGCCACTGACTGAGGCACAAGCCACCGACTGAAGCTTACACCACCGACTGAGGCACAAGTCGCCGACTGAGGCACATGCCACCAACTGAGGCACACATCACCGACTGAGGTACACACCACCAACTGAGGCACACACCATTGACTGAGGCACACACCGCTGAGTGAGGTATGCACCACTAACTGAAGCACACACCACAGACTGAGGCACACACCACCGAATGAGGCACACATGACCATCTGAGGCACACACCACTGACTGAGGAACAAACCATCAACTGAGGCATGCACCATCAACTGAGGCACATACCCACAACTGAGGCATGCACCACTGACTGAGGCAAGCAACACCAACTGAGGCATGCACCACCAACTGAGGCTCAAACTGATGACCGAGGTACGCACCACCAACTGAGGCACACACCACCGACTGAGGCACACACCACCTACTGAGGTACACACCACCGACTGAGGCAAGCACCACCAACTGAGGCATGCACCACCAACTGAACCATACACTGCCAACTGAGGCATACACCATTGACAGAGGCACACCAACTGAGGCATGCACCACTGACTGAGGTGCACACCATCAAGTGATGCACACACCACCAACTGAGGAACATGCCGATGACTGAGGCAAGCACCACCAGCTGAGGTGAACACCTCTGGCTGAGACACGTACAGTACCAGCAACCAAGGTACACACCATTGACTGAGGCACACACCACTGGCAACTGAGGCACACACCACCAACCAACGCACACGCCACTGGCGACTGGCTGAGGCACACACCATTGACTGAGGCTTACACCACCTACTGAGACACACACAACCAACTGAGGCACTCACCGCCAACTAAGGAACTCACCACCAGCTGAGGCACACACACCACTGATTGAGGCATGCACCACTGACTGAGGCACACACTGTCAACTAAGGCACACACCACTGACCAAGGCATGCACCACTGACTGTGGCACACACCACCGACTGTGGCACACACCGCCAACTGAGGCACACACCACCGAGGCACGCACCACCGACTGAGGCAAGCACCACAGACTGAGGCATGCACCACCAACTGAACCACACAACACCAACTGAGGCACACACCACCAACTGAGTCATGGACCCGCATCGACTGAGGCGCACACCACCGACTGATGCACGCACCACCAACTGAGGCTCATGCTGCTGACTGAAGCAAGCACCACTGACTGAGGCACGCACCACCAGCTGAAGCACTCACAGCCAACTGATGCATGCATCACCAGCTGAGGCATGCACCATCGACTGAGGCACATACCATTCACTGAGGCACACATCGCTGACTGAGGCTTGCACCACTGACTGAGGCACACACCATCAGCTGAGGCACACACCACTGACTGAGGCATGCACCACCAACTGAGGCACACACCACTGACTGATGCATGCACCACCATTTGAGGCACACACCAATGACTGAAGCAAGCACAATCGACTGAGGCATAAACCACCGAATGAGGCACAGACTGTCAACTGAGGTATGCACCACCATCTGAGACATGCACCACTGACTGAGGAATGAACCACAGACTGAGGCACACACTGGCAACTGAGGCACACACCATCAACCAAGGCACACACCACTGGCGACTGAAGCACACAACATCAACTGAGGCACTCACTGCTGGCTGAGGCACACACTGTTGCCTGAGACTTACACCACCGACTGAGGCATGCACCACTAACTGAGACACACACTGCTGACTGAGGCACCCACCACCAACTGAGGCATGCACAGCCTACTGAGGCACTCTCCACTGACTGAGGCACACACACCACTGACTGAGGCACACACCACCAACTGAAGCACACACCGCTGACTAAGGCACACACACCACCGACTGAGGCATGCACCACTGACTGAGGCACACACTGTCAACTAAGGCACACACCACTGACCAAGGCACGCACCACCGACTGTGGCACACTGCCAACTGAGGCACACACCACCGAGGCACACATCACCGACTGAGGCAAGCACCACAGACTGAGGCATGCACCACCAACTGAACCACACAACACCAACTGAGGCACACACCACCGAGACATGCACCCACATCGACTGAGGCGCACACCACCGACTGATGCACGCACCACCAACTGAGGCTCATGCTGCTGACTGAAGCAAGCACCACTGACTGAGGCACGCACCACCAACTGAAGCACTCACAGCCAACTGATGCATGCACCACCAGCTGAGGCATGCACCATCGACTGAGGCACATACCATTCACTGAGGCACACATCGCTGACTGAGGCATGCACCACTGACTGAGGCACATACCATCAGCTGAGGCACACACCACTGACTGAGGCATGCACCACCAACTGAGGCACACACCACTGACTGATGCAGGCACCACCATTTGAGGCACACACCAATGACTGAGGCAAGCACAATCGACTGAGGCATAAACCACCGAATGAGGCACAGACCGTCAACTGAGGTATGCACCACCATCTGAGGCATGCACCACTGACTGAGGAATGAACCACAGACTGAGGCACACACCGGCAACTGAGGCACACACCATCAACCAAGGCACACACCACTGGCTGACTGCAGCACACAACATCAACTGAGGCACACGCTGCCAACTGAGGCACTCACTGCTGGCTGAGGCACACACTGTTGCCTGAGACTTACACCACCGACTGAGGCATGCACCACCAACTGAGGCACACACTGCTGACTGAGGCACCCACCACCAACTGAGGCATGCACAGCCTACTGAGGCACTCTCCACTGACTGAGGCACACACACACCACTGACTGAGGCACACACCACCGACTGAAGCACACACCGCTGACTAAGGCACACACACCACCGACTGAGGCATGCACCACTGACTGAGACACACACCGCCAACTGAGGCACTCACCGCCAACTGAGACACACACACCAGTGATTGAGGCATTCACCACAAAGCAAGGCACACCCCACTGACTAAGGCAAACACCACTGGCTGAGGTACACACAACCAACCAAGCCACACACCACCAACTGAGGCACCCACCACTGACTGAGGCAAGCACCACTGACTGAGGCACACATTGCAGACTAAGGCACGCACTGCCAACTAAGGCACACCGCCAACTGAGGCGTGCACCACTGACTGAGGCACACCCCTCCAACTGAGGTGCACACACCACCAACTGAGGCATGCACCACTGACTGAGACACACACTGCCAACTGAGGCATTCACTGCTGGCTGAGGCACACACCACTGGCGATTGAGGCACACACCACCGACCGAGGCACACACCACAAACTGATGCACACACCACTGGCAACTGAGGCACACACCACCAACTGAGACACACACCACCAGCAGAAGCACACACTGCTAACTGAGACACACGCCACTGGCTGAGGCACACATCACTGAGAGAGGCTATCACTGCTGACTGAGGCATGCACCACCGGAGGAGGTACACAACACCAACTGAGGCATACTCCACTGTCCAAGGCACACACCACTGAACATAGCACACATTGCTGCCTGAAGCACAAGCTGCTGCATGCAGTAGTTGTGTGTGAGGCATGAGGCACAGCTGAGTGTTTTCTGCTGCTCAGGGTGGGGGTTAGCTCAGCACAACTCAACAACTCAGAAATCCTGGATTGCGTTGTTGCACTTACTGTTATCAAAATGCATTTTAGAAAGAAATATATGTGTTTGTATTTTAACCCTTTCTCACAGTGAAACATTTTAAAAGGAATGTAGTGAGCAACTGGAATGCTTAGTGGACTGGTAGCAGGTTAAACATCTTTTCACTTCTTGGTAACTGGTTCAAATCCAGCTCAGGTTGGTAGCAGTCGAAAACCATTATCACCTGGGGACTCTTAGGTAGCCTTTGTGAAATAAGTTGTTGCGGACTCAGTCCATTTCCCAGTGGACAGGTTTCCACATCACAAAACCACATAACTGGCAGTAATTGGGACCCTTGTTGGCAGTCTCACATGAGAGGTCAATGACTGAATGAGCATGGAGTTTCAACTAATCTGTCCTTTTTGTGGTGGTCCATCCATGACAGAGTTGAGGTGCACTGGTGTGGCAGTTTGGGAAGCTTGCACTGTGATTGTGCTGTATCTGTCATGTGGGTAAGCAAAAGGCTTCAGCTTCCAGTACTGTCAATCAGGCACCTTTATGAGCACTAATTTCATACACAAAGAAATGGAAAGTTGATCTGACACTCAAGAAAACAATCACTCCTAACCCTGTGGGCATGCTTATTTGTTGTACATACAAACAGTTTTATTGCTAACATCTCCCTGCACAGTAATCTAGTCTGAATAGCAGTTTCAGAAATAAAGCAGTGAACTCTTTTAGGTAAATATGTTGAATTAGTTTTACTTTCAGGCTCCTTACAATAACCACCACCAGTTAGCAGCAGGTCAGAAAAAGTTCACCAACTGTAGTTAATCCTTTAGGTAGTCTGTCTGAAATATTCAAAGAGAATAAACCTTCATCCCATATAGGGAGGGGGGGATATATATGGGACACTATTCAATTCAAAACTACCGCTTTCTGACTATGATTTGTAACAAAATGAATATCTCGTACTGCAATGGGTGCGACATATAATAATAGGTGTTACATATAATGGTCTGAGTATGAGACATATCAAAATGATTACAAAACCTACCAGAGAGAGTATGACACATTCCAAAATGGGTATCAGCCATACTGAACTGACTATGAGACAAACTGAAAGTACACCAAATTCCAAAATGAGCAGGGCACATGCCAAACTGAGTATAACATACACCAAAGTGTGTCTAACACATGTTAAAATCTGTATAACATATACTAAGATGAGCTGACACATGACAAAGTGAGTAAAATATACTGCAGTGGTTATATTGCCTACAGAAATGAGCATTACACATACAGTATAACACATGCTAAAGTGAGTATAACATGTACTGAAATCAGCATACTGGCAACTGAGGCACACACAACCAATCGAGGCACACACCGCCAGCTGAGACACCCACCACCGACTGAGGCACACACTGCCGACTGAGGCACACACCGCCAACTGAGGCATCCATGCTGAAATGTGAAAAACACATACCAAGATTAGTGTAACACATACCAAGATTAGTGTAACACATACCAAGAGACTCATGACAGTGGAGGCCAATTGCAAGGCAGTTAGAAGAATATTTAGAAAAATATCCTGAGGTTCAGGTCTGTTGCAGAACAAAGTAGTTCAATCATATTTTATTTTCAGCAACATTGCAGTATGACTAGGGTTCGATAAAATGTATTTTCTGCTTGTAAAATTCTGGCAAAATTCTGATTTTGCTTCTGTGAAATTTTGTGAAATTGGTTTGGCAATTTGTGAAATTTCAAAAACATTACTTTCAGTTATTCCCATCTAATTTTAAAAGTATTTATTCTAATTGCACCACATTTGGTATGACGATTTTACCAAGGTCGAGACAGAAACTTAGCAAGTTTCAGATCTCTGTCTGTAAAGGTGACTGAGTCATAAGACCCTTTCAGAAATGTTAAAATGATATTTAGCAGTTATATAAACTGCAGAATTGTAAGTCCCTATAACATTAAAACTAGAGAATGGAATATCACCTGTTTTGTTATGGTCATTGACCCTAAATATTAGGTTTTGAGTCACCCCCATATCACAGCAGCAAAGTGTTATGCTGGCATGCTGACAGGCCAGCTTTGGAAGTGAGCCCAGGAAATCAAGTCAGGAGGCAGACCATGGCAGAGACAGCTGCCGCTCAGCAGGACATCTTGATCGGGGAGGGCTGGATGTGGATTCCACCAACACAGTGACCCCTGTGGTTGGGCCAGGGAGCATGTTGTTGCTGCTGCAGGAGAACTGTGGTTGTACAAGGCTTACAGAGGCACCTCCCCCATCAGGGAAGGGAGGGGAAAATATGGGAGAAAAGCTCCATAGCCAACTGAATGATGGCTGGATTCAGCCTGATGAGGGTGTATCCCTGTGAACAGAGAATACCCCTGAGAGGCGAGTTGCGGGCTGGGAGGAAGCCCAGTATGAAACAAAAGAAGTGGTGTATGTCAACTACCTAATCTCTTGTTCAAAGGATGACCAAGTTATAAGCAGCCAAGGACTACAAAATAAATTAAAGTTCAATTTCATGAATTTTCATGAACTTGTGAAATGTTACGATACTTTTGTCAAAACCATGTTCATACATTTTGTCCAGTCATACGCTTGAGTTGCCCTTGTACAAGAAGGTAAAGTGGAAATAAGACAGCATCCATGAGAGGCTCCATAATAAAAGTATAGTGGTACCAAGTGTCACGTCACCATCCTGAGTGATGAAGCATAACATTTAGCTGCGCACTAGCCTGAATTCTTGCAATATGCCAGATAACCAGTAGACCTCAGTGACATAGTGACTTCTGGAAACACTTGCACGTGCAGCATTGTTTCTGTACGGTGCCACTTGCTGACATTTCAACAACCCTGTAGATAACAATGCATATTTTTACTATTTGAAAACAGTGGCATCGAGTGACGCCAAGCCTTACAACTGGTTGCATCTCTTAGGCCACTGTGACACAAGTAACTGTATGTCTTTAGTCATGATGGAGCACGATGCTGGGCATCACTGTCACAGGAGTGTTGTAGGGGTATTGAAGGGCCTTGATGCTAGTGCAGGTAAGGTGATTCATGATGGAGCATGATGCTGGGCATCACAGTCACAGGAGTGTTAGAGGGGCATATTGCAGGGCCATGATGCTAGTGCAGGTAAGGTGATTCATGATGGAGCATGATGCTGGGCATCACAGTCACAGGAGTGTTGGAGGGGCATTGCAGGGCCATGATGCTAGTGCAGGTAATGTGATTCATGATGGAGCATGATGCTGGGCATGCCTGTCTCAGGAGTGTTGGAGGGGTATTGCAGGGCTATGAGGCAAGGGCAGATAAGGTGATTCATGATGGAGGAAGATGCTGGCAATCACTGTCACAGGGATGTTGGAAGTATATTTCAGGGCCATGATGCTAGTGCAGGTAATGTGATTCATGATAGAGCATGATGCTGGGCATCACTGTCACAGGAGTGTTGGAGAGGCATTGCAGGGCCATGATGCTAGTGCAGGTAAGGTGATTCATGATGTAACTTGATGCTGGGCATCACTGTCACAGGAGTGTTGGAAGGGTAATGAAAGGCCATGATGCCAGTGCAGGTGAGGTAATTCATGATGGAGCAGGATGCTGGGCATCACTGTCACAGGAGTGTTGGAGGGGCATTGCAGGGCCATGATGCTAGTGCAGGTAAGGTGATTCATGATGTAGCTTAATGCTGGACATCACTGTCACAGGAGTGTTGGAGGGGCATTGCAGGGCCATGATGCTAGTGCAGGTAAGGTGATTCATGATGGAGCATGATGTTGGGCATCACTGTCACAGGAGTGTTGGAGGGGTATTGCAGGGTCATGATGCTAGTGTAGGTAAGGTGATTCATGATGGAGCACGATGCTGGACATCACTGTCACAGGAGTGTTAGAGGGGGATTGCAGGGCCATGATGCTAGTGCAGGTAAGGTGATTCATGATGGAGCATGATGTTGGGCATCACTGTCACAGGAGTGTTGGAGGGGTATTGCAGGGCCATGATGCTAGTGCAGGTAAGGTGATTCATGATGGAGCAGGTTGCTGTGCATCACTGTCACAGGAGTGTTGGAGGGGTATTGCAGGGCCATGATGCTAGTGCAGGTAAGGTGATTCATGATGGAGCATGATGCTGGACATCACTGTCACAGGAGTGTTGGAGGGGTATTGCAGGGCCATGATGCTAGTGCAGGTAAGGTGATTCACGATGGAGCATGATGCTGGGCATCACTGTCACAGGAGTGGTGGAAGGGTATTGCAGTGTCATGATGCCAGTGCAGGTGAGGTGATTCATGATGGAGCAGGATGCTGTACATGACTGTCACCGGAGTGTTGGAGGAGCATTGCAGGGCCATGAAGCTAGTTTAGTTAAGTTGATTCAGTGGTGATCTGTACTTTGTGAAAGCTAAATTCCACAAGTGGAATGCCGGTGGCATTCTTATTATGTGTCCATGGATGTTTGAGCAAATATTGTCAATTAGTCATTTCTAAAGTATCCCCAATCAATGCTAACTTACTAAACCACATTTATCCAGCTTAATTAGATCCCAGGATATATTTACTTTGGTATGCATGTCAAATCTTGAGTGTATACCTGCAACAGCAGTGGTGCTATAAACATCCAAATATTTCTTGAAATTTTCACACAGTTTAAATTATGAAATGTTGAACTCCAGTAACTTTCAATTTAAACAATCAAGTACCTCTCTATTTTGCAGTTTCTTTGACACTTTCAAGAAAGTATACATATACATTTTTACTTATCTAGCTGTAAAGCTGGTTAAGTTGTAAGTATAGAAATATTTCCAGAAATGTTCACACAAATAATACATTGCCAGACTTTAAGCCCCTAAAATGTTCCTGCCCCTCACCTGAATGTCATGAAACCTAGCATCCTGTTAGTGCCTCAGTCAAGCAATACGCATGCCAAATGTAAGGGACTGAATTTTCAGCTAAGTCCCACTTCGCAACAGTTGCTGCGGTCCAGAAAATCTGCACCTGCGGAGTTCCTTATTTTCAGCTGGTTCTGCTGCTGGGTATGTTACACCAGATCCCGCCAGGCATACCTTTTCCCTGTGGCTGCACCAAAAAAACATACACAAGCTGCCGCAGATCAGAAGGTGTTCATTAACTGGCTCTGCCCTGTGAAAATACTGTGGCTAGGTGGAAAAACTGCTGCTCCGCAAGTAGAAATCCACTTGCACCAGTTTTTTCCTGCAGTCACAGAAATTTAAAGGGGCTTGAAAATCTATCACCAGATTTCTTCCTGAGTTATGACCAATTAATGAATTTTGGAAATTTCCTCCAGATTTTGTAAAATTCCTTGAAAATTCCACAAAATCAGAACTTGCTAATTTTGACAAGCCCTGTAACCATTCAGTTGAGAATTCTAAAATCAATAAAATAGTGCATTGCATTGAACATCATCTGTATATTAGGTAAATTATGTACAATCTGTAACAAAATACAGTAGCACTGAATATTGCCAATGGAAGGATGAGGGCAGACCCCTTTCGGTAGCATGTTGTAACATCAGCACTTGGTCAGGAATTATGTTCAGATTAGCTGTTCCCAGTTTTTACATTCGCTTGTGCGCATGCGCAAGGAATGTCTTGGGAGAATAGAACAGTTTGGAGGTGTGACTGTTCTGTGCAATCCACTGCTCCATTGAGCAGGCATGGCGGTCCTGCACCAATGGATGTTGGTGCTGTGTATGACAGCGGTGGTCTTCACTTCAAAGAGAACCGCCGTTGTGTGCTGGCAGCATCTCACGCCTCTTCCTCAAAGCTTTGGTGCCAGGCTAGGAGCCCACCCATATGCAAATCTTGTTTTGACGATGGGGTGCCCAATTCCCGATGGCTCCATGTCCCCAAACAGCTTTCCTGCTGCCACACTGGGAGCCCACCCCAGCGTGGCAACGCCCAGTGTCGACACGCTGTGTGCTGGCAGCGCCTCGCCCCCAAAGCTTGGTGCCATGCTGGGAGCCCACCCCAGCATGGTAAACTTTTGTTTGCTGACGGAGGTGCCCAATCCCCCGTCGGCTCCACATCCCCCCAAATAGCTTTCCCTGCTGCCACGCTGGGAGCCCACCCCAGCGTGGCAAACGTCCCGTGTCATCTGAATACAAAAAAAAACCCTGTAAATAAGAAAACATTCCATCGCAGTCTCCCCACCCCCTCCCACAACTCGCATCCACCCACTGCACACCCTGCCTCCTCACACCCCTCACCCCATACTTACCTCCGGAGCTTGCGACGATGATCTTCTCTGGACCGGGAACACATCTGCACTCTTCAAAGCCAACTGCGAACTGAGGAAATGCCGGTAAGCTGTATAATGGGCTAGATGTTTTTTTTTCAACTTTGTTGCATACCTCAGGCATTTTTTGGAATTTTTGCACCAAATTTTCAACATGGGGTTTTTGGGACCCCTTCTCATGAATGATGTCACTGTCATGGCGTTATTCGGGCCCGAAGGATGATTTTGCAGTCACTGCGTGAAATCACCTTTTGGGCCTGATTAATGAAACGACACTGCCAGTGTTCATAAGGTGGGCTCTCAAAAGCCTATTTTGAAAATTTGGTGGAAAATTCCTAAATGAGCTGCTTATCGAGTGTGCGCCATGCTATTCCTATGCACGCCATAGTTTGGTGAATTTTCAATATTTCCACTCCAGATTTTCAACATTGCCATTTTACCACACCCCTTATGAGCAGTATAGCTGCCATTTTCACATCTTGCCCAAACGTGTTTCCGCCATGTAGCACACAATGGCGCAGTCGGTTTTATGAACTCAATGTATGGGACACATTGAGAAAATCACAGTGACACTGTTCATGAGCAGAGGTCTTAAGATGGCTATGTTGAAAATTTGGTGAAAAATTCCAAAATGACTGTTTTATGAGTGTACGCTATGAGTTCCTATGCATCGCCTTCGTAGTTCGCAAATTTTCAATATTTGCACTCCAATGACTTCCACATACCTAAAAAGCAGACAGAAGCAAGCAACATTCAGTATTGACAAACGCTTGTTTATTTTTGCATTCGCTTACATGCATGTGCAAGGAATGTTTTGAGACAGTACGACTTTTTGAAGGTGTGTGACCCTCCTGTCCAACACAGAGCTCAGTGTAATATGTGAAACCCTACTTCACCAATGGATCAATGAGTTGTCTATGACAGCAGTTTGGCTGCAGTGGTCTTCAGTTAAAAGAAAAGCACCACTGCAATTAGCGGTGGTAACGTGTGTGTATTTAGCATATTGATGTCACCCTTTTCCCTCTGGCTGCTAATAAAATCCCTCCCACTTCCTCCCTCTGCTGCTGTCTACCCTGCTCCCTTGTTATTGCCCCCACCAAACACATTGTATGTGCAGATGGAGTGCACAGTCCCCATTGTCTCCAGGCCCCCCCAACAAACACCCAGGTGGCATGCTGGGAGCCCACTCCAGCATGCCCATTGTCCCTGTAAATGGGAAAACTGTCCCGCAACATCTTTTGTTTTTTTTAAACTTGTGAAAACAGAAAACCGTGTCTTGCTGTGTCTTGTGCCCCCTCCCCAAACCCACACCCACCCTCTGCTTACCCCACCTTCCCCTCGCCCCATACTTACCTCCGGAGCCTGGCGCAATGATCTTCAGTGGAGTGGGAACACGTCTGCACTCTTGAAAGCTGAACGCAAACTGAAGAAATGATGGTAAGCTGTATAATGGCACAAATGTTTTTTTTTTTCAACTTAGGTGGCTATCTTGGACATTTTTGCAAATTTTGGCACCATATTTTCAACAGGGGGTTCTTGGGACCCCACCTCATAAATTCAGTTACTGTCATGTGAGTTATTCGGTCCCCAAAGGTGATTTCATGGTCACTGCACAAAATCACCTTTTGGGATTGATTAACTAAACAATAGTGTCACTGTTAATGAGGTGGGCTCCCAAAAGCCTATATTGCAAATTTGGTCAAAAAATGTCAAAAAATGACTGCGTTATGAGTGTGCGTTGCGCAGTTTCCACGCACACTCATATCTTCGAGAATTTGAAATAATTTCACTCTAGATTTTCAACACTGCCATTTTTTCACACCTCCTTATGAACAGTACAGCTAACATTTTTCACATCCTGGCTGAAATGTGTTTTTGCACATCCAGCGCACAATGGTGTGGTCAGAGTGAGAAATCAATGCTCAGGACAGATTATGAAAATCAAAGTGACACTGTTCATGAGCAGAGGTCCCAAAATGCCTATGTTGAAAATTTGGTGACAAAAGTCCACAAAATGACTGTGTCATGCGTTCATTGTGCAGTTTCCATGTACGCTGGTAAGTTCGAGAAATTGCTGTATTTTCATTCCAGATGTTCAACATTGCCATCCCTTCACACCTCCCTATGAATGCTACAGCTGTCATTTTTCACATCCTGCCCGAACTGTGTTTTTGCACATGTGGAGCAGAATGGTGTGGTCGCTGTGGGAAATCAACGTTCAGGACAGATTAGCAAAATAACAGTGGGACTGTTCATAAGCAGAGGACTCAAATGCTTTTATGAGGTGGGGGTAACAAAAAGGTCATGCTGAAACTTTATTGTGCAAATACCAGCAATCGCACAGGGCATTAGGGTAAAGCACCATACGTGCCAAACACCACTGCAAATACCTGCAAGCGAACGTCCGGCATTGACAAATGCTTGTTAATTTAGTTACTCATCAAAAATACTTAGTGTTAGAAGTGAAATTCTGAACTGTATGTCTGTTTATAGCAAATTGCTGTTGTAGTCAGCCTTTTTGATAGATTCATATTGTAATTATTATAAGTTCTAATGTGCACCAATAACTAGAAGAAGGAAATCCAATATTGATGGCTGGGGACTCAGAAAGCAGCAAATAAAGAAATCTTAATCCCATTATAGCTAGCTTCTCTCATTGTGGCTAACAGTGCTGTTGTCTTTCATTACATAGCTGTACTAGTGTAGGAAAGTAGGACCCTGGCGAGAAATTACAGCTCAGCGCAGCTGCTGTTGGTTAATATTAAAACATGCTAATCATTTGCCAGGCTAGATTGTTTCATCAAGTTATCACAGCTTAGAGCAGGTGCTGTTTTTATAGTTTAATGAAAACTATCATAGATGCATTATATAAAGAGTAGGAACTTTTGATTCAGTTTGAGGATACTCACAATTTAATTACAGGACTTGCTCCACCTACACACACAGCTTGATTTAAACATCTAAGAATATGTATTTTCAATATTCTGACATTAGCTCCACAGAAACCTGCAGCTGAAATTCTCTCTCCTCGGTAGTATGCTAAAGAAACATGCCATATTTGGAGTTGGAAGCCACATTTAATAACACATTGTCTATGCTTTCCAGTTTACAACATTTCGATAATTACGGCTGGGAGTTTATAATGCACTGCCCAAACTAGAATTGGGGAGGGCAACTGTTCTTTTTCCTGCTATGTGATCCTAACCCTAATCCTGGCTCCTCACTCTAATAATTTATTTTTATTTTGTGTTATTTATTTGGTAATTCAGATACAACCTTTGAGTATACACTCTTTTACAAAGGTTCCACATCAGGATGTAAAACAGTAGAGACATAACAAAAACTTGACAGTTAACTCAAAACATAAGATTGCTATGTAATACAGAAAATAGATGAATAATACATTTGAGTAAACTAGACAACTGAAATTACACAGCGGGAGGAGATTCCCAATTAGCAACGTACGGCATGGCTGCTTCAGGTGGGCCTGTCAAGGCAGAGTCTCAGAAAGGGTAGGAGAAAGAAAGGGGGGAGAGTGCGAACAAGGTTTCCCAATTAGCAACATATGGCATAGCTACCCCAAGGGGACCTGTCAAGGTAGAGTATCGGAAAGGGTAGGAGAAAGAAAGGGGGGAAGAGTGTGAACAAGTGGTAGATTAGAGAGAGAGAGAGAGACAGAGAGAGAGAGAGAGAAAGGGATTGGGAGAAGGAGGATATTCAGGGTGGAGAGTGGGTGGAAAGGGAAGGTGTTGGGGGAGTATGGGGGGAAGGAATTGGAGGGAGCTAGAGAGGGGTGGATGGCAAGGGATGGCAGGTGGGGGTGCAGGGTAGGTAAAACAGGAGGAAAGCTCAGACAGATGGGGGGGTATCTGGGTTGAGAATATGGACTCAGGTAAGGGAGTCAGAGGTGTTTAAGAGGAGGTATCCCAGTTGAAGATATGGATTCAGGTAAGGCAGTTGCAGGTGTTTGAGTTCAGCAGGTAATGCTCCCCCAATATGGGGACCCTGAGACCCATGGGGCTCACCAGGACAATGCCCCATCCATGAGTCATATGGGTGCAGTCATCCCTTCTAATAGTAGGCCAATTCATATTGTGCATTCTGCTCTAATTATACACCTTGCTGGACCAAGCACTTTGAGATACTCATGAGCTGAAAAACACAATTGGGAGGATAACCTCTCAGCCTGACACTGTGCACATGCCTAGAAGTGTGATACTGAATACAAAGGACTCCACTCTGTGGAGTGAAGGTCGGCACTAAAGTAAAAGGAACAGTATCTCAATTCATCAATAATTATTTAATAAATATTGCATCAGAAAGTGTAACCATTTCAAACACAAGGCTGTAGCTCTTCCACAATGATACGGCATGGGCTTCAGCATGAACAGGGGGCAATGCAGTGTAAATCAAGTCTTGGGACCATAGTATCTACATCTAGCATGCTGAACCAAAAAGGCAGCACCACATCTTACGACACATAGCAGGCTGCTCTGTTCTAACCACAGCATGTAAAAAACAAACGGAATAGCCCTCAGTCATTGAACATACTGGCCCATGCCACGGCAGTCATGCTGTAACCTTACGTATCGATGAAAATAATCATCATCATCAGAGAGTGATTTTTGCCTTCCCATGTGAATAGTTAAAAGGCCGTCTCAGTCAACAATATGTGCACAGTGCTCAAACACGATAAAGTGGTGCAAAGAAGAGTGCAGGTGATAAAAAAGGAAAAAAAGTGAATTAAATATAATCAAAAAGAAAACACAAATTATAAATACTCTAATAATGCAAAGCATCATAGGAAGCATATGAAAATGCCCATGAATTAATTTCGAGTGGCTCATCTTTAACTAGAATTGCATGGTGACAGAAGGCCTCTCAATACAATCAGCAAAGGCTGAGAACAGCAGACACAGACACGTGTTTCATTCTTACTTAGACTTATCAGTGTGCACTGTAGGGGATCTTATTTGTTTGGGTCATGGGCAGTCTAAAGTAGAGAGAGAAGAGAACTACAAAATAGCCCCAAAGCAAATGCATTGGGGCGTGAGTTATCCCGGAGGATATTGGCCATACAGCCAAATTTTAAAGAAAATACAAATTGCACATATCCCAGTAATGCAAAGTATCATGGAAAGCAAACTGCATGTGTGCAAATGCCAGGAGCCTTAGCAACAAGATGGAAGATCTGGAGGCTGTCATGGTGCAGTCAGACCTGGACATTGTGGCCATCACTGAAACCTGGTGTAATGATAACCACGACTGGGAGATGGCCATACCTGGCTACAACATATTCAGAAGAGACAGAGCAGGCAGGAAGGGAGGAGGAATGGCACTGTATGTGAAAAATGACATAAGAGCCACAGAGATCCAAGAGGAACAAAATGGGGGAGAGATACTGTGGATTAAGCTGGAAAGGAAAATGGGGACAGCCATCCGCACAGGTGTGGTCTATAGACCACCAGCCCAGGAGGAAGAAACAGATAGGGAGCTGATGCTAGCCATCCAAAGGATGGCAGACAAGGGGGAGGTAGTACTGGTTGGAGACTTCAATATTCCAGACGTGGACTGGAGCATCCCAGCAGCAGCATCAACTAGGAGCAGATTTATCCTGGACTCCCTTCAGGGTGCCTTCCTCAAGCAACTGGTCATGGAACCAACTTGGCAGAAGGCAATACTGGACCTTGTGCTCACAAACAGGGACAGTGTGATGGGGGTAACAGTGGGGGAGCACCTGGGGAACAGTGACCACCAGTCATTGTGGTTTGAAATCACAGAAAGAGCAGAACCAAACCACACAAAAACACGATCCTGGATTTTTGAGGGCAGACTTTGGGAAATGGGAGATACTTGAAAGAGGCATTAAGGGGAATGGGACAGGAATCAGGGGTTGAGGAACAGTGGGCAGTATTTAAAATGAGGATTACAAGAACAGCAGAATTATGCATTAAGCAGGTTAGCAAAAGGAAAATGAAGAGGAGACCATTATGGTTTTCCAAAGAGGTAGCAAAGAAAGTGAAAGCTAAAAAGATTGCATTCAGGCAATACAAAAAGGCACAGGCAGAAGGGGATAGGGAGAAGTACCAGGAGAAACAAAGGGAAGCAGATAGGTCAGTAAGGGAAGCCAAAGCTCAGACAGAAGAACACATTGCAAAATCAGTGGGTAGAGGGGACAAAACCCTTTACAGGTACATAAGGGAAAAAAGAAAGACAAAGGGAGGGATAGTGAGACTGAAGGGGGAGGATGGGGGCCACGTGGAGGATGACAACAGTAAAGCTGGCATAATGAACAGGTATTTCTGCTCAATCTTTACTGAGGAAGAGGAGGGTAATGGGTCTGAAGGGAGTACAAGGGGTGAGAATGGTGCAGAAATGGACACAAGTCCCTTTACACGAGAAAGGGTCCTGAAGGAACTGGAAGTAATAAGAGTTGATAAAGTAATGGGTCCAGATGGGGTGCACCCCAGGGTCCTTAAAGAACTAAGAGAGGTGGTGGCTGAACCTCTGGCTATCCTGTTTAGCTGATCACTGGAAACAGGGGAGGTACCCAAAAACTGGAAGACAGCAGATGTAGTCCCCTTATACAAAAGTGGGAACAAAGAGGAAGCAGGGAACTACAGACCAGTCAGCCTCACCTCAGTAGTGGGGAAGATCATGGAAGCACTACTGAAGGAGAGATTGGTGGAACATCTGGTTGTCAATGGACTACTGGACCCAAGGCAGCATGGTTTCACCAGGGGGAGGTCATGTCAGACCAACCTTGTTGAATTTTTTGACTGGGTGACTAGGGAGGTGGATCAGGGGAGGGCAGTGGACATGGCCTATCTGGACTTTAGCAAGGCCTTTGACACTGTGCCACACAGAAGACTATTACACAAACTGGGGAATATGGGTATGGGCAGGACAGTAGTATGGTGGGTCGGTAACTGGCTGGGTGGCAGGACACAGAGGGTGGTGGTAAATGGCTGTCACTCCACAGAGGGAAGAGTGACCAGTGGGGTACCACAGGGATCAGTGCTAGGACCGGTCCTATTCAACATCTTCATCAGTGACATTGTGCAGGACCTAGAAGGCAGAATTTCACTGTTCGCTGATGACACAAAGCTCTGTAACACAGTAGACACACCAGATGATGTAGACAGAATGAGAAGGGACCTGCAGAAACTTGAAGAATGGTCAGGGGTTTGGCAGTTGAAATTCAATGCAAAGAAGTGCAAGATAATGCATATGGGGCACAAAAACCCTGGCACAATATATCAGTTGGGGTGAGGATATAGCATGCACCAAGCAGGAAAGGGATCTTGGGTTATCATCTCTGATGACCTCAAGGTAGGGAAACAGTGTGACAAGGCAGCAGGTAAAGCAAATAGGTTGTTGGGATGTATAAGCAGGGGCATTACCAGCAGGAAAAGGGAGGTCATAATTCCGCTATACAAGACACTAGTGAGGCCCCACCTGGAGTACAGTGTATAGTTCTGGAGATCACACCTACGTAAGGACATAGACAGGGTAGAGAAGGTTCAGAGGAGGGCAACAAAGATGGTGCATGGATTGCATCACAAGTCCTATGAAGACAGGTTGAAGGAACTGAACATGTACTCCCTGGAGGAGAGGAGGGAGGGAGAGAGAGGGTATGATAGAGACATAAAAGTATCTTACAGGGAGGAACAGGGTACAGGAATACACTATTTTTAAGTGAAAAAGATGTTCCAGGACTAGAGGGCATGGGATGAAGTTGGAGGGAGGACGATTCAGAGGAAACATGAGGAAGAATTTCTTCACAGAACGGGTGGTGGACAAGTGGAACACCCTGCCAGAGGAAGTGGTGGGGGCTGAAACAATCACAGGATTTAAGAATGCCTGGGATAGACGTAAAGGAATTCTGGAGGTCAGGGGTAAGGGGCAACAGACTTCTAGGAAAACAAACTGAACTTACAAGCTCAAATGGGCAGACTGGGTGGGCCATAGGCCCTTATCTGCCGACATTGTCTATGTATCTATGTATCTATGCACTTGTCCCAAAACTGGAGTAATTATTTTACTAACAGAGAGAACTGCTAAGGTGACCTGTAACGGTATTCGGAGGAATTTGTGGACTTATCGGGATTGGAATTTCCCTGGACTGGTCGAACTGTCCTTAAAGACTGAGGATTATGTTCCAGTGGCTCTTGCTGGATTGAGCGGACATTCGCCTGAATTTTTCTGAGACTGGAGTTCTGGTGAAAGGTGGGGGTTATTTGCCTAGACTCGGCCATTTACCTGGGTACGTTCCTTGGCATCACTGCTGGTGGGAGTGCTTGTCACAGACAAGTCCTGGGGTGGGCTGGGCTACGGGTGATAGCCCACTGCCAGGAAGTTTCTAGGGTGGCTGTTTGGCATTTCTTGGGCCTGCTCAATGACCATTGGAACTTCTGTGGTGTCTTCTACTGCCTGGTTGCTGCCGAAGACTCATTGCACCGGAGTAGTGTGCATGGTCTGGGAGCAGCGGGTTGCTCTTTTCCATCTTGGAGCAACTGAAGACATCTGTTCTCCAAGGCTCTGGAATCAGTTTGGAATTCAACACCGACAGAACTGGAATTTGTGAAGTTTGTGGGACTGTAAGGATGGAG
Organism: Neoceratodus forsteri; assembly: GCA_016271365.2. Taxonomy (NCBI): domain Eukaryota; kingdom Metazoa; phylum Chordata; order Ceratodontiformes; family Ceratodontidae; genus Neoceratodus; species Neoceratodus forsteri. The sequence continues at coordinate 1,368,631,728 of CM057459.1, forward strand.
CAGGTCAGCATTGTTATTTGACTACAGGCTAAATATCCTGAAAACAGTGGGTGGGATATTCAAAGCAGTTGCACAATGCACAACAGGGTTGCACCGGAGCAACCATGAAAATGCACCAGAGAGCTATATTCAGCCACGGCAACTGTGCAGTGCAAATCTCCATTCGCCAATGCGCAGTGGTAATGCATGCTCAAGTGCAAGGGGTGCAGCCATGATTATCCGTCGCAGTTCGATATTCAACACCTGACGGACAGTGCAAGCATGGAGCAAATGGGAAATGCGCAGAGCACACTTGAGCCCATAAAAAGAGGGAGTAAGCAGGGGAAGGACACTTGCACCAGAGGGGAGCAGGTGTGAGAGAGACACAGTGGCCAAGCTGAACAGCAGGAGGGGTGCAAGACAGGGACAGAGGCAGTGAGGGAATGAGAGGTAGTGAGAGAGTGGCTGTGTGTGTGTGTGTGTGTGTGTGAGTGAGTGTGTGTGTGAGAGACAACCAGTGAGGCTACAGCTCGAGTGTGTGCCTGTGACACCTGGCACAGAAGGGGCGGCACAGGTGCCCAGACAGGTGGGAGACAGAGGCCAGAGGTCACAGGCTGCCAGCTGAGATCAAACAAACCAGGTGTGCACCTAGTACAACCACACACACAGATGCACACAGCTGGGGGGGGACCCGAGGGGCCTGCCACCCAGGGGGATCTGGACAGCTGAGGCCAGGGCCAGTGCCATCTTCCAGATGGAGGCGGTAATGAGGGGTGTGAGGAGGCAGGAGGCAGAGCAGCGTGGCTGTGGAAGGGCCCATCAGTGGTACGCTCAGAACAGGTGGTACCGTGTCTGCACCACCTTCGAACAATACAGTGATACAGAGATTGTGGTCTGGTACCACCTGAACCGGGCAATTCTGAGGTGGCTATGTGAGCTGTGCAGTGATGAGATGCAGGCATCCACCAGACAGAGCCACGCCATGTCTATGGAGACAAAGGTCGCAGCTGTCATGTGCCTGTTCACCACGGGAACCTTCCAGAGACCAACAGGGGACACCACAGGAATAACCCAGTTGGCCTCATCATGACTCCTCACACAATTCCTCAACGCAGTGCTGCCACATGCTGTGGAATAAATCCACTTCTTCAGCACACAGGCAGAGCAGACAGTGAACATTCAGGAGTTCCACAGGGTAGCACGTATGCCTGGCATGCTAGGGGCCATCGATTGCACCCATGTTGGCATCCACACACCACCCGGCCTGGAGGGGGTAGCCTACATCAACAGAAAGAGCTACCCCAATGTTAACAGCCAGGTGGTGTGTGATGCCAGGGGGTGCATAATCAATGTCTGTGCCACACACACTGGGGGAGCACACAAGGTCTTCATCTGGCACAGCTCGGCACTGTGCCACAGGTTTGAGAGTGGGGACATCCCCACTGGCCATCTAGTAGGTGAGTATGCTGTGAACAAGGGAAGCCTGGCACAACAGGGAAAGGTGTGGAGGGCTGCCAGGATAGGGGCACCGCAGGGCATGGCCAGAAGAGATGGGTGGTGCAGCAGCACAGACCACCATGCTAACCATATATCTATCCACACAGGTGACAGTGGCTACCCACTCCGGCCCTGGCTGCTCACCCCATACCGGTGCCTGTTGACCCCAGTGCAGGAGCGATTCAACGAGGCACATACCAGCACACGGAACATCATCGAGCGTGTGTTTGGGCTGCTGAAGACACAGTTCCAATGCCTGGACAGGTCTGGAGATGCCCTACAGTACAGCCCCTCAAAGGCCTAAGGCCTATTCCTGGCCTGCTGCATACTACACAACATGGCCACTGACTGTGGGATAGCTGTCAAGGTCGAAGAGGGGAACAGCAGTGGGGACGATGCGACCCCCGGGCCATGTGGCAGTGAACAGCCCCCCCCCGGGGAAGGAAAGCCCAGCAGCACAGGATGGCCCAGTGGCACTGGGACATGATTGCAGAGGAGCACTACGGTGCATGCAGGTATGTGAACATGTCCACATGCACGGGAATGTGACCATGGCACAGAACACAGGCAAGGTTGGGCAGGCCATGTGACAGGAGTGGCTGGGGGGGGAACATGGATGGGTGAGGGTCGGGACATCACGGAACGCACAACACAGCACACCCTACCCACACACACCCACACACTCCCACACACACACATACATGCACACACACACACACACACATATGCATGCAGGCACATGCCCAGAGGCTGGTACCAGGCGTGTGTCAGACACTGAGCACCGTGGCACAGTGGCACCCGTGCTGTGCTGGCATCAGCAGCTGGGTGGGTGTGCATACGGCCTGTGTGTGGCAACATCCAAGGATGCCACAACAATGGAATGCACATGCACACGTCACACAAATGTGCACACAGGGCAGCAGCAGACAGCGGAGAGGATGGTGGGTAGTTCAGGACTGCCGTATCATCGCACGGCTACTGCAGACACGTGGGCCCCCACCAAGGCCACCCAGCAGACTCAGGCTGTGCAACTGCCACAGTGGGTGTCTGAGACGGTCCCCCAGGGGTATTACTGTGGGAACTTGACCGTGTCTTTGCAGGGGCCTGCAGGCCCCAGAACATGCCCTCCCCAGGCATGCCTGGAATGTCCACAGCGGATCCCAGCATTGACACCAAGGAGTTAGCTCGATGCTGTGACTGAGGGATGGAGAATGCACTCTGCGGGGTCTGCGGTGGATGGCCATGCACCAATGCGGACACTGTAGCTAGGCCTGCAATGACCACAGCAGTAAGCCGATCCAGGGCTGCAGTGGTGTCCACCCGCATATGATTGTTGGCTGCCAGGAGCTGCGCAAAATCCCTGTCACACTGCTCTGCAGCCTGGCGCAGCCCGGCACAGAGTGCACGTACCCCTGCCACGATCAGCACCAGTTGCTCCACAGAGGCCCCAGCAGACAGGTGTGCTCGGACAAGGGGTCGGCACCCCGAGGCGGCTTGGCATTGCGTCGGCCCATGGGTGGCATTTGGCCCCACTGCCCAACTCCCTATACAGGTGGGCGCTGCACAGCGTGGCCCTCTTGGGGCTGTTCATTCACTGGCGCACTGTTGGCAGGAGCTGCACCTGGCCCCCCTGAGTCCCTGTCCAACTGCTGCTGCTGCCCCTTTGGCTGCTGCACACCGAGCAGCACCTGTGTGGCTACTCCACCACCACCACTGCCCCTATCGGTCAGCGCCACAGTGCTACCACCCACAGCGACACCAGGGGCGGTGGCAAGACAACCACCACCAGGGCACTGTCTGTGCTGCCATGGTGGTTGAGTGGCATAGGTGCCTCCCCCTCAACGGCAACACCACTGACCAGGACCCCACCCTGATCTGTGTCTCAGCATACTGTACGCCATGGCAGGCATCATGCCGGAACATAGCCAGGGCCTCGTCCGCAACCACGCCACGGGCATCTGGCCAGTCAGCGGTGTTGGGCTGCAGCCGTTCCGGCCCCTGGACACCGGTGGAGGTGGATGGATGGTCCTCCAGGTCGAGGCTCGCCCCCATGGTGGACACCCCCACCCCTGCCACTGCATGCAGATGCTCTGGAGCTGAAAGGGAATACAGTCGCATTACTGCTGCTGTCACAGTAGCCTCCCCACGCCGACGCTGGTGTACCTACCATGCAGTGATGGGCTGCCACCCATTTGGAAGCCACTGCCAGGCACCCCCTCGACGGCGCTGCATGGTGGCCACCACCATCTCCTCCTGTGGCATCGGCTGTGGCACATCAGGCTGTCTACAGCTCATGGCTGCACGTGCAGCCCGGATATCTGCCAGCTTCTCCTTTATCTGGCGCTTGTCTGTGCCAACCTTCATTTTGCACTCCTGTACAGTCCTCTGATGGCTGCCCTGCTGGTTCACAGCCCTCGCAACTCCCTCCCATGCTGTGTACCTAGCCTCTGGGGTGCCTCCCGATCCACTCAACAGAGGCTCCTGGTTGAGGTATGCCTCAAACAGGGCATCCATCTCAGACCTTGTAAAGTTCGGCCTACGCTTCCATGCAGGCATACACTCCTCACCTTCCTCGTGATCAGTCATGCTGCATCCTGTGGGATAAGACATGTGGTCAGTGACTGCTATGAGTCACACCACCCACCAAGGCCACTGTCCCATCTCCCCCTCAGCCTTGCAGCTTACCCCCTGAAGGATGCAATACTGGTTCATGTCCTGCACTTACCCCGTGGTGCCTTTATAGCGCATCGCATGCAAATGAGGGGATGTGCAACTGTAATGAGATGCAAATGCCTCGATGTGCCGTGGATAGGCTGGTTAGCTAATCTGCATATTCTGACTGAATATCGCATTATTGCGCCTAGCGCAATGGACTGGCGCATGCTCAAGTCATGGCGCAACATTGTGACGTGCACAATAGGCCCTATTGTATGCATGTGTGCACTACTGACACTTACGCCAATGGCGCAGCAGATGGACACTGTGCAATATGCTATATGGCACTCGGCCACTATCGGGCATGAGGTGCTCAGGCGCTGTGAGCCTATAGTGCAGGGCTGCCATAGGGCTGATGGCACTCTGTCGCCATGGGGTGTACGGTGCACAGGCACTATTGTCCAGTAGCCCGTGGTGTCCACATGCCCCTATTGCACACCTTGCATGGTGGTCCCAATAGCGCAGTCACTCACAGTGTGCATACTGACCCCTGACCCCAGGTCTGCCCTTTGCCCTTCAGGGTGCTCTGCACCACGTGCCAGTGCGGCCATGCCCGTATTGTGCATCTCTATGAGCGGCACGCATCCCCAGCACGTGGGCTTGTGTGCTACAGGGTGCCATTTTGGATACCCCTACTGCAGTTTAGCTATGCTGCACTGCAGCAGAGCCAGGGCTCCTAACTGGTCTCAGATAGAACTGGTGAACCTTGTGGCACTAGTGGAGCCACACATAGGCAGCCTGTTTGGGCAGGTGCCCCTGGGTAGGCCACGTGCAGATGTGTGGTAGGAGGTGGCGGATGGGCTGGAGGAGGCCACAGGTGTCCAGTGCACCAGTGAACAGTGCCACAACAGCTACGGTGACCTACAGCGGAAGGATCCAGAGTGGCTCCAGGCACTGCAGGCACGTGTCCAGAGGGGTGACATGCCACAGCCAGGTAAGTGTGCATCACACATGTATGTGTCCATACAGTGTTCTGTGGGGCCAGCAGGGTGGCACACCATGCTGCAGGAGGGGCTCTGGGGCTGCATGCACCGTAGCATGGGCCGGTGCACCAGGTGTGTACTGCGCCAACACGCTGGGGCCATGCTGGGCCGGGGAGTATGCTGGGGGGGGGGTCCTTTGGTGATGCCAGGTACTGATGTGTTCATCTCTATATTACCTTCCTAGGCCCTGAGAACAAGAGGAGAACCCGACTGGCAGGTGCTGCGGGTGGGCCAGGCGGGACACAACATGGGCTCCTAAGTGGGATGCAGGCCACATGGGCGGTGCAGCAGGACCAGGGCAGGGTGTGCCACAGCATGTAGGTAGGCACTGTTACATGCTACATTACTGTGCAGGGTGGGCAGCGGGGGGGTGGGACACGGCCCCCTGTGTGCATAGCCATTGCAGCTGTGCACTGCCCGCAGTGGCTGTTGTGCTGTGCTGTGGCTATCGCACATGTGTGTGGCTGCCGTAGGTGGGCTGTGGGTGCATCCAGCCACTGGCTGTGCCACTGCTGTCCTGCCACTTAACCATGCCACCACCTGCCTGCCTTGGTGGTGGTGTGTGGCTCATGGGCAGTGGTGGTGTGCTGTGTTCTGCATGGCTGCAGTGTGCCATGTTGGCAGCACGTGTGGGCACACTCACTGCGGGTGGCTGTGTGCCATCCCAAGGGCACGTCACCACTGTCTGCAGCGCACGGTGGGTGGGCTGGGGTGTTCCAGACATGCACCAATTCCATGTACCCTCCTTTGCCCTAGGTGCCAGCCATGAACATCCGCCTTCTGAGGAGGATACTGGAGGTCTCCACTGCCACACTGCGGGTGGCGAGGATTATGCTGAGGGCCATTCGCAGGCTACAGCACCAGTCTGCAGTGGGGCATGGCAGCCCATAGGGCCTGTTGGTCCCCGACTGTTCTACAACCCTGTCCCCCCCTTCCCTAGCCCTCCCTTGTCCCCTTGACCTGCCCTGACCCCTGTCCCTGTCCCTCCCCTCCCTGGCTTAGCCTTCTTGTACATAGCTACCCCATCCCTGTTCCCTGTTTTTATCTGTATATAGTTGTGTTTTATTGATTTTGTAAATACACATTTCTATGGTTACACATCTGTATCTAGGTCTGCTTTGCGGCTGGCATGTGGAGCCATGCTGCAGTGGTGTGCGTAGTGGCTGTGGTGTGTGCCTGGGGTGGCCAAGGGATTTGTCTGATGGCGTTCACCCATTGTTCAGTGGATGTTCCGTGGGGCAGTCATGGTCTTTCTGTCCCAGTTGTGTGACATGTGCATTGTGTGCTGTCTGCCTGTGTGTTGCCAACTGTGGTCCTGGTGGTATGGCGCGTACATTCCTGTGGGGGGTTACCAGTGGCTGTTCACCAGTGGCCATTGGTGCCACCCTGCCTCCATGCACCACTGTGGTACATGTAGGTGGGGGCCTGCTGCCTACCCACGCACACTGGGCAGTGTTCCGTTGTGTGATTGTTGTGCCTCACTCCTGGCACTCTTGGCAGCCTGGTGGTGGGATGTCCCACCCCAGTGGCTTGCTCCTTGCTGTGCCTGTTGCCGGTACATATGTGCCCTTGTGCAGGCACCCCTTCCCCTTGCGCATCCTTGATTGCGCTGTTGCATATGTTGGGTTGCTTCCTGGAGCAGCCCTGGTTGCACTGTTGCGCATGTTGGGTTGCTCCCTTGAGCAGCCCTGGTTGCACTGTTGCGCATGTTGGGTTGCTCCCTGGTGCAGCCCTGGTTGCGCTATGGCACATCTGTGTGATATTCAGCTGGGTTGCGCTGGCACATGCCATCATGTGCAACCTTTGAATATGCTTGGTGCTCCATGGCGCACTGGATTTGCACTGTGCAGGTCTTGCGCCTGGCTTTGGTGAATTTCTGAATATCCTGCCTCATGTCTATAAATAAACCCATACTAAACTTGAAAACGGGTAGTAAGAGCATCAAGAATAGCATGATTATTTTGTTTGTATAGTGGAAACACCCAGGACAAGGCAATGAGAGTACCCTAGATCTGGGTGACTGCAGGGCTGCACAGAAGGAGGTGAGAGCTCCTTGGGTGACCATTTCTACAGAGGTTTAAAGAACTACATATAAGACTCCTTAATAAGACTTTACAACAAGAGACTAATTAACCCCATTATACTCACTGGTGATTAACCTGTCTATGAACTCTCCTGATATCATATTTATTATTAATAGGGTGGGTGGGGGGATATTGTTGTTTTCTATTTTTAAAGTAATTTGAACTGAGTGTATGAGTGAATGGAGTGTTAGGTGTGTGGTATGGAACTGTACTTAGCTTTGATATATTGGTTTAATATTTTATAAGTAGCCTGGGTTGTATAATTACCTACCCGGTCAGGACAGCGTTACAACCATAGCGTATGCTAACACAGTGTGGTCTATACCGCTCAACCATGGACAGCGACAGGGAAGTTACAGTGCTATGCAGTATGCGCTACCCTGGTTGGTGTCTGTGTTACTAGTACCCTGCACTGGTCACTGTCCAGGGTACTAGTAGCTGGGTCAAGAATCGGGGACTGGAGAAGGCTGGCCAGGTTGCTCTTGTGGTGTGGAGTGGTAATGCAGGAGTAGCTCAGCCAGAAATGTGGTGGAGACCTGGGTTCTAATCCTGGTTTCCACAGTTTTACATTTTCCCCCCACAATGCATTTCTGACTTGGAGTTGATTATTTTAATTATGAAGGGTGCGGGGGGGAAAGAGTCCCCACAAAAACAATGATTTCCGGTGGTAGCGATCACAAATCGCAGTTGCAATCGCTACCACTGGCATTGATTTAGTTGGTGGCATTATCTCCTGTCGCTTTTGTTGTGAGCACTGTTTGGACGGCGCTGTTTTTGGCAGCGCTGTTTATACAGGCACTGTTCTGATCTAGTGCCGTATTATTGTTGTGTGTGAGAGGGTGAGTATGCATGTGTGTTGTGTAGCTGTGTGTGATTTTGTAGACAGTTTGTTAAAATTGTTTTGTGGTAGGTGGGAGTTGAAGGTTGGGAAATTGTGTTTAAATTGGGGGTTAGAACCTGTATTGGTTGGGTGATTTGATATTTTGGGGATTATTTTGGGTAGTGAATTTTAGCTATGATAATGTGTCTGGCACAGAGGCCCTTAAGGCGCAGCTACTTGGAGGATTATCTCCATGACCTTCATCCCTTTGAGCTTCCAACACTCCCCGCTGAGGCCTACTAGAGGTGTAGAACCTTGGGAATAACTTGAAGGGGTGGTGGGACCTGAGTGGCTTCTGGGGTGTCCAGAATTCAGGTGGTGAGGCCAAGGAGACGCCATGGGGCAAAATTGAAACTTGAGAGGGGGTTTCCATGCTTAGTTCCCATACCCAAGGGCTCCACAATAGACCATGGGCAGCTGGCTCATCCAGATGTTCCACCTCATCCAACTCGGGTTGTGTTATGCAGTGCCAGGTTGATGAGGAACAAGACTAATATAATGGCGGACTTGATATCCTCAGTCGACTTGGCTAGCATCATGGAAACCTGGCTGGATGAAAATGCTGCCCCCATTTTGAAGGCAGTGGTATCGGCTAGGTACTCTGTGATACACAGCCTGAGGGAGGAACGCAGGGGTGTGTGGGGGGTGGTCATTTGTTTTAAATCTGACCTGAACCTCACGGTGCTACCTGTAGGTCATACATGATCTGTTGAGTGTGTGACCACCCGAGGGGGCGTGGGTGAGGGTTTCAGAGTCCTTGTGCTCCTATTTGCACCCCTGGTTTAGATGGGGATTTTTTACAGGCGATTGAAAAGCCTGTTGCCGGCATGGTGTTGGAGTTTCCCAGATGGTTGATCCTGGGGGGACTTCAATGCCTGGGTCGACATCGGGCTCTTGAGTTTTGGGAACGATCTCCTTGGGAGCATGAGGGCCCTGGGCCTACAACAGAATGTAACAACAGCTATTCACTTAAGTGTCCACGCACTCGATTTGCTCCTTTCTTTATGATTAAATGTGAGCAACCTCAGAGTAAATCCCTTGATTTGGTCAGATCGTGGCACTGTGGGGTTCACTCTTTGGGGCCCGCCCAGATGATCCTGCCCTTGTGGTGATGGTCTGGTACCACCCTTTAAGAGGAGTTTTATCTATGGGACTGTCAGTGGTACTGGACCTATTGAGTGTTGGGGCAGCTTGTGTGGTTGAGATGGAGGAAGCAGTGGCAGCCTGTAACTGGGCTGTTGCGGCGGCCTTCAATTTCATTGCAGCCATTCATGTCCCCCCTTGTCTACTCACTGGAGCTCTTCTTGGTATGATGAGGATCTCCGAGGTTTAAAAACTAAGGGGTGGAAGTTAGAGAGGTGCTGGAGGAGATTCGGCCTGCTGGAGGATAAATAGGCCCTGAAGTCATATTATGTCAACTATTGGGGGCAATCTCCCATAGGAAGGCTGATTTTGTTTCCAGGGAGATTGCTACAGTGAGGAACAAACCAGCTCAGCTCTTCCACATGGTAGATGGGCTTTTACAACCTGCCTGTTATCACTGTAAGATGAACAGGTTCTAGCACTAGGTGCAAGGAGCTGGCTCTGTTCTTCACTGACATGGTGTCCACTATCAGGGATGAGGTCTCTTCAAGTACCTCTTTAAAGAGAGGCAGGGTCAGGCCTGAGTTGTGCCAAAACACTCCTCCTGTCTTTGATGAGTTTAAGCTGCTTGAGGTAGAGAAGATGGTGGAGATAATTTTGAAGCTGCAGCCAACGCAATGTGATCTGGACCCAGGTCTAACCCAGCTTTTGGTCAGATATCTGGACCTGATTGGACTTGTGGTTGCTGAGCTCATCTAGAGTTCCTTGAGGAGTGGGGTCTCCCCATTTGCCTTGAAAGAGGTCTTGGTTAGACCCCTTTTGAAGAAACCCTCTTTGGATCCATTCTGCTTCAGCAACTACAAGTTGGTCTTGAACCTCCCATTTTTAGGGAAGGTAATTGAGAAGGTGATGACCATTCAGCTCAAGAGACATCTTACCTCTTCCTGCACTTATGAGCCTTTCCAGTCAGGGTTCCACGCAGGGCATAGTATGGAGACTGCCATCATGAGGGTACTTAATGATCTCCTGATGGTGAGGGACAGGAGAGACCATACCATCTTGCTCCTCCTGGACCTCTCTGTGGTGTATGACAAAGTGGACCATGAGGTGCTACTATACCATCTGTGATTCTGGTTTGGTCTGTCCGTTAATGTCATCAACTGGTTCAGGTCATACCTGACAGAGTACAAAGGGTGACGATGGGGTTAGCCTCATCTAATCCAAAACCTCTGTGCTGTGGGGTTCTGCATGGTTCAGTCTTGTTGCCCTTGTGTACATGCTGCCATTGGGGGACATTATCAGGTGGTACGGGCTGGGTTTTCACTGCTATGCAGCTGATACCCAGATGTGCTTGTTCTGTGCACTCAATATCCAGGTGTCAACTTCTGTATTTAACAGCTGCCTCAAGGAAATTCAGTTCTGGATAACTTATAACTGGCTTAAGATTAACCCAGACAAGACAGAGGTATTGGTTGTGAATCCTGGTTGTTGGGGTGAAGGGGGGATTACCTCACTGGTCTAGTGTTGTGGATGTTCCCCTTGCTTCATCTTGACAGGTGAAGGATTTGGGCATGATCCTGGATGACAGCTTGATGCTCAGGTTTTGGCTGTGGTTAAGAATGGATTTTACCATCTCAAGAATATTACCCAAATCCGAGCCCTGATCCCTCCTGAGGACCTTCCCACACTGGTGCATGCTTTCATCACTACCAGGCTGGACTATTGCAATGCCCTATACCTAGGGTTATCTGGATGCAACATCCACAGGCTGCAGCTGGTGCAGAATGCGATGGAAAGGTTGTTGACTGGGGTGCGAAGGTGTGAACATATCACCCCGGTCCTCCGTGGACTGCACTGGCTGTTGGTCAGGTGGAGGATTGTCTTCAAGGTAGGGCTCCTGACCTACAAGATCCTGCATGATCGGGGACCTGTCTATTTGCAAGATCTCCTTGTTCTCTACCATCCATCAAGGGCACTCTGTTCTGCAGGGGAGGCCTCCTTGGAGTTCCCAGGGTTAGGTTGTAACATTCCTGGACAGGGCATTCTCTATGGCAGCACCTACCCTGTGGAACTGCCTTCCTGTTTATTTAAAGGAGGCCCCCTCAGCAGAAGCCTTTAAAAATGGTCTAAAAATGTATCTGTTCCAGAAAACGTCTATTGATTGATTGCTTGCTTTAGTGTGATAGATAGATGACGTTTCAAATACAGGATAATACATGTCGTAAGGGTAAAATACCATTTTCAAGACAGTCCTGTTTAGATGTTCTTCAATGCATAAAAAATAAATACCTAAGTACACAAAACATTGTTATATATATATGTTGTTTGTTTTTATTGTACAGTGCCCAGAGTCTTTGGAAATTCCTACCACCACTCTGGAATAATTCACAAAAAGTTCTGAAACTCTTCCGCCTGCCCAGCCCTTAAGCATTCAAATGACTGCTTCTTAGATGCCTGAAAACTATGTGCGCCTGTCTCAGGTAATCTTTGATACACTATTTGAACATATACTTAGCTCATGGATCCTTCTGGCCTCCCTATTCCCCCTGTAGACCAGCAGCCCCTAGGGTAACTACACCTCCCCAGGCTCCCTCCCCACTTCCCTCACTGTGGCAATCCCCTCTGGGGGACTCTAACATAGCATGGTTACCCCTCCTCCCCTTTATGTGTTTTCTATCCCCCTTCCCACTGTATCCCATGTCCCGCTGCCATCCTCTCACACCTCGCTCACCTACTGTCCCCAAACATTCTATGATGAAGTATCTGTGTATACATATTACCCTTGCTACTTAAGATATGTTCCTGATATCACCTATCCGGTAATGTTATTTATAATTATACTGTTTTCCTGCATGATATGTCTTGATATGTTGTCGTAAACTGTAAATGGAATTTGTTCTGTGTGTCCAGGACCACCTTGCAAATGAGCTTGCTCAATGATGTAACTGCCTGGTTAAATGAAGTTTGATTGATTGATTGAAATGGGTGCTTTTATAAATAAAATTATCTATCTATCTATCTATCTATCTATCTATCTATCTATCTATCTATCTATCTATCTATCTGTGTAGGTGATGCCAGGTTGACTACATGCTCTCGGGACTTGAGGAGGAAGACTGAGAAGCAAGGAGATAAAAGATTTTCTTGTTTTACAAAAAGGAATGCCACCTATGCCTCAAATATTTATCTCCTTACCAGACCAGCTTATTGCCGACTGCTAGTCTGCAGAGTTCCCCCAGTGTCTTTCTCTTCTGCTGACAGCTGAAGGCCAAAGCTATGGTGGATCAAGGAGTCTCTTCGAAGTAGAAGCCGGATTGCTGGCGGGAGAAAATGGCCAGTTGAAGTGGCTGATCACACCTTGGGAGAGGGTTCACTGCACTGTTTGCACTGAGCTTGTACTGAACCGATATAGAACCTGCTTGTGAACTGAAAAAGAGGACCACCACCAAAAACAGAATTTAACTTTTTCTTGGAAAACTTGAGTCTGTTGAAGTATCAGCTTATTTTGTGTGTTGTTTACTCTCTTCTTTTAAATATTGTTGTGAGAATAAATGTTAGGGAAAAAAGTAAGCAACTGTATTATTACTATCCAGCTTTTATTTTTAGTGTGGGGCTTAATGCTGGATTTGTGTGTGAATATATTTTTAATGAAAAAGGGGATTTAGTTTTAACTTAAAATTTAGTTCTATTTTTTGCGCCGTATGCTTATTTAAGTCATCTGACCTCTGGGGATAAATTGAGCAGCTGCAGGCTTCTTGACATTCAGCTTTTGATCTGGTGCTGCACGCTGCAATACTATGCCGTGGTTCTGCTACTTTTTGATTTCTTTAAACATTGACACAATTGCTGCAAGTCCCTTGTAGCACTTGCCTTTAAAGCTATTTTCTTGTGTATCGTGGTCATTAGCTCTTACTTAGGAGCATTTTAGCTGAACTCTTTTTATGTTGGCTCGCGCTTGTGCAGCCAACAACTTGCGGTAGTAGCAGATTTGGAGGTGCGGTCACTGTGGGCCAATGCAGGGCATGCTTCAGTAGGTGCATCCCTCATTCACCAGTAAGCCAGCAGCAGGCGCTGACATCATGTGGCCTCCCGATCTAAGAAAAGGTCCACTGCAATGAGAGCGAAACCCTCATGCAATGGACCATAACATGCCTCCCTACATGCAGGCAACATGGTGGCAGTGACTGCCGCTGCTGCCACCTGTTACAGTGCTGACGGGGGAAGGCCGCCCCCCATCGGCATAAAGACCCACCCATTTACAATGTATGCCGAGGGGGTGCTCAGTCCCCCTCGGCATCATGCACGCCCCCCCAACACTCTTTCTTTGCTGTTGGGGGACCCAATCCCTGTCAACTTTGATCCCCCTTCCCCTTATGCTGCTGACAGCATTGGCATAATGTCCCCTTTATTTTGTTGTAGCCAAGGGGGTGCCCAATCCCCTCAGCCCATGTACCCCTTCATATATGTGCCGATGGGGGTGCCAATCCCCATCGCACAGCATCCCTCCCCAAAAATCCTGAGCTGGCAGGCTGGGAGCCCACCCCAGCATGCCAAATCACCTGAAAAGGGAAAACCATCCCGCAATGTTTTTTTTTTTAAACTCCTGTAAAAAAAAATGGTCCCTCATGGTCTCCCTGCCTACTCCCACAACCCACGCCCACCCTCTGTGCACCCTGCCTCCCCACACCCCCCTCACCCCATACTTACCTCTGGAGTCCGGCGTGATGATCTTCGGTGGACCGGGAACACGTCTGCACTCTTCAAAGCCAACGTGAACTGAAGAAATGCTGGTAAGCTGTATAATGGCATAAATAGGGTTTTTTCAACTTTGTTGCATATCTCAACCATTTTTGGGAATTTTGGCACCAAATTTTCAACATGGGATTTTTGGGACCCCTCGTCGTGAATTCAGGCACTGTCATTTTGTTATTCGGTCCCAAAAGGTGACTTTGCAGTCACTGTACAGAATCACCTTTAGGGGACTGATTAACAAAATGACAGTGCCACTGTTCATGAGGGGGGCTCTCAAAAAGCCTATATTGCAAATGTGGAAAAAATCAAAAAAATGACTGTTTTACGAGCATGCATTTCACAGTTTCCATGCACGCTCATAACTTCAAGAATTTATATTTTCACTCCACATTTTCAAAATTGGCATTTTTCCACACCTCCTTATAAACAGTACAGCTGTCATTTTACATATCCTGGCCAAAATGTGTTTTCACACGTCTGGCACAGAATAGCATGGTCGCTGTGCAAAATCAGTTTTTGGGACAGTTGAGGACATGACGGTGACACTGTTCATGAGCAGAGGTCCTAAAATGCCTATGTTGAAAATTTGGTGATGCAATTCCATAAATGACTGTGTTATGTTGCAGCTGGAGCAGTTTGCACACCCTTGGTACTGCGTAAATCTGCAATATTTTCATGCCAGAGTTTCAACACTGGCATTTTTTGACACCTCCTAATGAACAGCGCAGCTGTCATATTTTACATCCTGGCCTAAATGTGTTTTCGCACCAGTGCCGCACAATGGCATGGTCACTGTGGAAAATCAAAGTTTGGGACAAATTAACAAAATCACAATGCCACTGTTCATGAGGGGAGGTCCCAAAATGCCTGTTAAAAATGTGGTTAAAAAAATCCCAAAAATAATTGGGTTACAGACGTGTGTTGCCCAGCTTCTATGCATGCTCATGACTTTACCAATTTTCCATATTTTCACTCCAGATTTTCAACGTTGCCATTTTTTTACATGTCCTCATGAACAATATAGTTGTCATTTTCCACATACTGCCCAAAATGTGTTTTCACCCATGTGTCACCAAATGGCATAGCTGCTGTGCAAAATCACCTTTCAGCTAACAAACTGATAGTGCTCCTCTTCATGAGGTGGGCTCACAAAAAGCCCATGTTGAAAATTTTGCAGTGAAAATACCAACACACGCCTACGGTGTTATGGTTTCCAACTGTAGTACCTCACCCTGTACAGACCGACAGGCACCATGGGTGTGATTTGGGATCATCAGCTGTCATGCTCACACCATTCCACCCCCAACCCCCTGCAGCCAGTGTCAGGCATTGTGGTGTGCCTTGCACTGTTTGGCCACAAAGCTTACCCCATTCTCCTATACTGCACCCACCTCAGTGTATTTCCT
The DNA here is from genome assembly GCA_016271365.2 of Neoceratodus forsteri. Lineage (NCBI taxonomy): Eukaryota > Metazoa > Chordata > Ceratodontiformes > Ceratodontidae > Neoceratodus > Neoceratodus forsteri. The sequence continues at coordinate 1,368,647,107 of CM057459.1, forward strand.
TATGGGATGGGGTAAGTATAATGCCCAAAGACCCCATAGCACACCACGACACTTGTCAGTGTCTACAGGGTAGGGTGAGGTAAAATGGCATGAGCATTATAGCTGATGACCCAAAGGTACACCCCAATGCCTGTCAGTTTCTGCAGGGTGGGGGTGGGGTTGGCATCACTTCAGTACTTCACTGCCATTCCTATTATGTATCTCTAACTCCAGCACTACCAATGCCAATGCCAGCGAGACAACATTCGGCATTGACAAATGCTTGTTTAGTAGTTACATAAACTTTTTAAACGACCGGCAAACTGGCTGGAGCTTTCTGTCCAAATTGAAGCTCCTGCGGTGATTAGCATTTGTGCTGCTGTGGATTTGCTGTAACACATTTTTTGGTAGCTTTACATCCGGTGCTAGAAAGTTTATTATATTTAAACCACTAAATTATTCCTTTTCTCTTCCAGTTTTTTTGTTTTTATTAGATTTTTTGATTTTTGGCGCACTGTTTTGGATTAATACTGGATATTGAAAATTATTAAAATGGCATTTAGACTGACATTTTCTGGTTGAGTTATTTGCAAAGTAACAGACAGCCTATTGAGACAGCTGATTCTGCTTGACTCAGTTAATTAATTTACTTACAGTCTCAGCTTCAATCCATTCTATGATTGTGACAGGATACTTGTAGAAAATCTGGCAAGTTAAACTTATAAAAGTATACATAGAGGGGATTGTAGCTTATGGGGCTTGGTCTGTTTTTATTTTAAAATTGTATCTTTTTTGCAAGCTAGCATTGGCCTGGGTGGAAATTCTAAAGAAACGGCGACTGCTGTTTTGACTGCTATCTTCGGATGTCAAGGGTAAAGATTGGTGACATTAAATCAAGCAGATATCATTAAGAACTCAAACTGAAGTGTAAGCTTTATGGACTTCTGTGGTCTTTGGCTCTGGAATTGGAACTGTGGATCGGAGAAAATCACAAACGAGGTGAAAGACCGGATAAGTACTGAAATCCTTCTCCCATCTCTCACTGCTAGAAATTATTTCCTTGACCTTCTGGCATGGACTCAAAATATAAAACACTTCATTACCACTGTTTTTCTTTTTTGTTGCGGGTTTTGCTGCTGTTGTTATTGTGACAGATTGTTGGACTGATTTTCTTTTTTCCCCCTTTTTTTCTGCTGTGTGTATATGCTTAGGCCTGGCTTCTTTCTGTCTTGTTTCTTTTGCTAAAAGGAAAAGATAAGTGCTTTTTAAGATCTGACATATTTTTCTTTGTTGGTGGTATTACTACTAAAAATAACATGGCACAAACTAGAAGGCAGGCTCGTGAATCTGAGAACAGTGTGTTGTGTTATGGTGAAGTAGCACAGGTTACGTCACCACCTAAAACTAATATTAGACATACAAAGAAAAAGGCCATTATTGAGTCTGAGTAAAAATTTAGTAATGCACAGAAGGGTAAGAGAAAAAAAGCTATAAAAGATACAAATAAAATCAGCAAAGATGCAACTAAGGCCCTTAATAATTCACAAAAACAAGGCGTATTAACTCAGAAAAGATGCACTTAGTCTGGGAAACAGACTAAGATAAATAAGCATTTTGAATTCTTAGAATTATCTAAGTGTCCTCAAGAAATAATAATGGTATTAGACACTCAGACTGTTACAGGCATTATGTCACATCAGATAATAGTCCCTGAAAGATTACCCATTACACCCAAAATCTTTGAAGCCAGTTATGCATTCACCCCCAACTGCCCTAAGACCTTAAATCAAATGGAAGAAAGGGGAGTTCAAGCTGTGGGAGCTAAGGAAGCTCCTCTCAGCATGATGTTAGACTGTGGGTCTGAGTGACTTACTTCTCTAGACGTCTCCCCAGAATACTTCATTGGCCCAGATATTCAAAAGGGTTGCGCATGGCGCAATGGTGTTGCACCATGCACAACCCACTGATGCGCCCCAGTGCGATATTTAAAAGGGAAAAGTGTGCTGCACAAATCCCGAGGCACTGGGGCGCATCAGCAATGTATGCAGGCACAGGTGGGGGGGTGCCCATGCATAAACTTCACAGCCCGATATTCAGCCCGGGCCATGCAGAGTTATGCAGGTGCAACCCTTAGCTGTGCCTGCACAAAGTTAGGCCTAAAAAAAAAAGGAACAAGTCGAGGGCCACCCACAGGTGAGCTGCCGCATTGCAGGGCACAACACAGCAGCTGCCACCTGTGGGTGGCCATCACCTTTTCCCGCCGCACCTGGCGGCGCCCCCCCATGCCCCGATCATGGGCATCAGTCATCCCCTCCAAAGTCCAATATCCCTGGTGGTCCAGTGGACTGAGATGAGCCCAATCGCAGGCATCACTGTATCCCCCCCCAAAGTCCAATATCCCTGGTGGTCCACTGGACCGCACGGAGCCCGATCGCAGGTGGCATTCCTCACCCCCCCAAGTCCAAAATCCCTGGTGATCTAGTGGACCCCCACCCCACCCACCCACTAGCCCCAACACCCGCTCCCCGTCAGCCTGCGGGCAGCAACCTCCACCACCTGCCGCCCCGCCACCTGCCAACTGACAGCTCGGTAGGGCTGCACGCCCAGTGGTTCAGAGCATGAGCCAATGGGCATGCAGCCCATACCATACTAGTCAGTCCAGATATGTGAATGAATTAATTCACATATCTGGACTGACTAGTACGGTATGGGCTTAGATAGATACTGCAGATAGCTAGATAGATACATACTGTCTGTAGATAGATAGATAGGTACTGTCTGTAGATAGATAGATAGAAAGACAGATACTATCTGTAGATAGATAGATATGATAGATAGAGACTGCATGTAGATAGATAGATAAACAGATAAAAAGATAGATAGATACTGTAGATAGCTAGATAGATATATACTGCATGTAGATAGATAGAAAGATAAATATTGTCTGTAGATAGATAGCTAGATAGATAGCTAGATAGATAGACAGATAAATAGATAGATACATAGATACTGTCTGTAGATGGGCAGATAGATAGATAAATAGATAGATAGATAATGTCTGTAGATGGATAGATAGATAGATAGACAGATAATGGCTGTAGATAGATAGAAAGATATATAGATACTGTAGATAGATAGATACTGTAGATAGCTAGATAGATACTGTCTGTAGATAGAAAGACATACTATCTGTAGATAGATACTGCAGATAGCTAGATCGATACATACTGTTTGTAGATAGATACTGTCTGTAGACAGATAGATAGATAGATAGAAAGACAGATACTATCTTTAGATAGATGCATAGATAAAAATATACGATAGATAGACAGACAGAAAGAAAGATAGATAGATACTGTAGATAGCTAGATAGATACATACTGTCTGTAGATAGATAGAAAGATAGAAATTGTCTGTAGATAGATAGATAAATAGATAGACAGCTAGATAGATATATAGATACTGTCTGTAGATGGGTAGATAGATAGATAGAGCCTATAGATAGATAGATAGATAATGGCTGTAGATAGAAATATAGATAGATACTGTAGATAGATTGATAGATACTGTAGCTAGCTAGATAGATATATACTGTCTGTAGATAGATAGAAAGGTAGATACTATCTGTAGATAGATAGATAGATACTATAGACAGAAAGATAGATAGGTAGATAGATAGATAAATACTTTCTGTAGATGGATAGCTAGCTAGCTAGATAGATACTGTAGATAGATAGCTAGAGATAGATGCTGTCGGTAGAAGGATAGATAGACAGACACTGTCTGTTGATAGATAAATAGATAGATAGACAGACAGACAGACAAACAGACAGACAGACATATACTGTAGATAGCTAGATATATACATACTGGCCCAGATATTCAAACTGCACCCAAAAAGTGCGCAATAGCAGGAGCAAGCGCAAGTCCATTGCGCCCATGTGCAAGAGGCGCGATATTTAAAAACTGAGCTGGCCAAGATTCGCCTACAGCCAACAACTGAATATCGCACCACCTGTGCCATAGCGCAACTAGGGAGGGGAAGCTGAGCATATCTGATGTGCCATAGTGCAACAAGAGATGTTCAGCTGAGCAGTCCAGAGGTGCCATAGCGCAACCAGGGATGCCCCCCAACAGCAGGGCAGCAATTCAACTGCACAACCAGGGATGTAGGGGCCCATGCCACAGATGGGCAGAGGAACACATAGCAGAACAGACATCGTCCCCCCACACCCCATGCACTGCACAACTGGGGGAGGGCTGGAATAACCACTGGCCCATGGAGACAAGCAACCAACCCACAGCTGGGCCATGGTGCCCCATCACACTCCCTGGCAAGCTGTGACCAGCACACAAGGAGGGCCGACCACCCTATGCCACACCATCCTCCAAATTCAGAGCACGCCCTGCACCATGACCCCCAGACACCCTGCCAGGAGCAGCGTCCACCACTGCAGGATACCCCATGCATGCCACCACCACCACTGTGACAATGTAACCCTGTGCACCACAGAACCATGCAAGGCAGCCCCACCACGAGCACCCATCAGCGGGTGGCAGAACACAGTGATGCAATGACAGCATACACAGTGCTACCATGCACAGCACCCCCCCGAGGTACAGCTGAGAGACCGACCATGCGTCGGCACACGAGGCACCCCACACGTGACAGGGCATGCCCCGGACCCCACCACCAGTGGCACAGCACCTTGCACACCCTCCCAAGGACACACCCCAACCCAGCACTGGCCACAACAGCCAGTGCAGACACCCACAGTGGTGCATGGAAGCATGCACCACACTGGATGCAACACAGTGCATGGACAAACACCCACCCATACCCAAGGGTACACCAACACAGGGACGCAGTAGCGGGGCAACCAAGCCCCCAGCATGGGCCCATGGAAACTGTGTACACACGGCCAGCAGTCCTCCATGGCACAGGAGTGCCAGCCACCCTGTGCAGGCATTGTGGACCTGTACACCACTATCATTTGCCCAGAGCACAAGTCACAGGCAGTGGTGCACATCCTCTGCAACACACACAAGCCACAGCATGCCGGTGGGACAACAACTGCGGAGGCCACAGTGTCACCTGAGGCAGACATGCACCACACCAGTGACAGGAGGCAACCCAGCATTGTGACAGGTACAGTGGCTGCCCTGCATGGACAGCCACCACTGACGTGCCAGCAGACCGTGCAGGTCACAGACATGCAAGGGTGTCAGCTGCACAGGCCATGGACGGGCTGACAGGTGCGCCATGGACACAGAGCATGCACCATGGACCACTGCACACAGTCATCCAGTGCACAGGGAACAATACACACACCACAGACACTGACTGATAGCTACTCCCACACCATAGTCACCTCCCCACAGACACACACACATACCCTTGACTGCACCACCGCTGATGCCATGCACACCACTGCAGCTGAGCACCTATAGCCCGCTGCAAATCAGAAACCACCACAGTATTCATATAAAAAGATTTGTAATCAAAAATATCAAACAAAACTATATACAACTATGTACAAATGTGTGGGGGGAGGGCCACAAACAAGGTGGGGGTGGGTAAGGGGCCGGGGTGAACAAATGGGACAGGAAAGGAGGGGTGTGAGGGTGAGTCTAGGGGGTAGGGGAAATCAGGGGCATATAGATTTTCAGTGGGAGCCCTGCTCTGGCTGCTCCACCTCCCGTGTCTCCTCCGGACCCCCAGCCGCTCAATCCTTTGCAGGATGTCCAATGATGCCCTTGCCTCATTTAGGATCTCCTGCAGTGCCTCCCGGATAGCCTGCAGCTGGCGGACACCTAGGACAAGGGAGCACAGTCAACAGGTGTGAATGCAAAGCCCCATACAGTCCACCCACAGTGCATGGCATACGACCGTGGGACATGCCTCTGTGATGGTGTGTGACCACCCACAGTGATCACGTCCACAAGACCTGCCCACCCAGGCGCATACAACCACGCAGACCGCTGCACACACCCACCAGCCAAGTCCTGCACAGCACCACCATGGCTGTTTAGTGACATGACTGTGGTGTGAAGGCAGTGGCACAGCCATGTACACGGTGCACGCATGGACCACCATTGATGCACTCCCAGACATGCAGTGCCACTGGACAGTGCTGACTGTAACAAGTTACGTGCATGGCAGTGGTGTCAATGGATGGTGGCCATGCCCCGCTGCCTGCCCTGTTACACAGTATGCAATAGTAATCATGGAGGTATGGCACTCACCATCATCAGGCCAGTCTCTCTGGCACTGTGGACCTTCACCCCTTCTAATGGCCCTGTCTTCCTGCTGGTGCCTCTGCTCCCTGGCCAGCCATCTCTCTTCTGGCCCTGTGGTGCAAACATGGAGACAGGCACATCAGTACAATCCTGTAGCAAAGTCCCCCTGCCCCCATGTGTGTGTGCAATCCCACCCAGCCAGACCCACCCACCCCACACCCTGATAACACCACCAGCCAACACCAGATGGTCCCTCCCCATGTTCTGGACACATGCAACTGTGGAACTCATATGGAAGATAAAAGTGTGTGAACGTCACACTTACCTGGCCATGGCACCGTGCCCCTCCTGGCACGTGCCCGCAGGTGGGCAAGCAGGTCTGGGGTCCCTCTGCCTCAGGTCCCCATACCTGTGGTAGCACTGCTCTGCCATCCACCCCATTCCTGTGGCCTCCTCCAGGGCATCAGCCACCTCCTGCCACACCTGGCTCCTGGACCTGTCCAAGGGTGCCTCCCCAAACAGTGGGCCATAAAGTGGCTCAGCAATGGCAATCAGGTTTGTCATCTCAATCTGGCTCCACTGGGCAGCTCTCCTCCGCGCCATCTCTATTGCTCAGTAGGTTCAAAATGGCGCTCTGCAGCGTGGTTCCACCATGTGCAGATGCTGTGTGGTACAGCACTGCCATTCCCTGTCACAGTGTCACCGAATAACGCGGACGTGGTGCACCCATGCCTGATGCATGGTGCCTAGGGGGGGCCAAGGTCAGGCACAGGGTCAAGGGTCTCTGGCACACAGACAGGCACAGTGCCATTTGAATCCAATGCATGTAGTGCGATTGGGTGCCTGTGTGCTACCTCCAGTAGTGGCCTACCGCTGTTGCCCCAGTGTGACTACGATGCCCCGGTGCTACAGCGTCATATAGGTGAACATCACTGTAGCACCACTGGCACAATGGTGGCCATGCCCTGCATTGCCTCCCGTGCACAGCACGTCAGCAGCGCAGCAGGCATCTGAGTCAGAAACCTGGGCATGCACAGTTAGGTGTGTACTGCGCATGTCACAGAACTGTGCCCTTGGCTCAGCACGTTCAACACAATTGCGCAAAGCGCAACAGCGCGATATTCAGCTGTCATATGCAAATCAGCTAATCAGCCATTCAATTGCACAGCACTGCAATTTGCATCCACTTAAAGTTGTGCTTCACCTCATTTGCATGGGTTGCACTATAAAAGTGCAACATTGGGCTGCACTGGCCATAGTCGATTACTGCAGTCTATTGGTGAGTTGAATGCTGTTTGGGAGTGTGGACTGTGGAGTTTGGGACATGCATGGGACTGCACAGTCACAGGTAACAACTTTCATTCTCACAGGCTAAATCATGACTGAGCGAGTTGTGGATGAAGAGGAACAGAGTGGTGGGAGGAGGAGGAGGCCTAATTTCACCAAGGCTGAGACGGATGCTCTGTTTGAGGCCTACCTGGATCAGGAGCCGCTTCTCAGTGGACGGTAGGGAACACCACACGCTGGTGCTGCTGCATGGGAGGACTTGGTGTGCACAGTGAACCTGCATGGCAGCCACCAGCGCTCCGTGCAGGAGTGCAACAAGAAGATGGGCACAGACAGGAGGAGGATAAAGGAGAAGGTGGCTGCCATCAGGGCAGCATGAGCTGTGACAGGTGGGGGACAGCCGGAGGTGCTACGCCTGACCCTACAGGAGGAGAGGGTTGCTGGCAGCATGCAGCTTTTTGCTATTGAGGGTGGTGCCTTCCAGACAGGTGGTAGCCCATCACTGCATGGTAGGTCATGGTCTGTCTATTGGGGGGGCAGGGTAGGTCACCTGCAGTAACGCGACTTTGTTTTCCCTTACAGATCCTGAGCATCTGCATGAGTCAGCGGTGGTGGGCCTGTCCACTGAGGCTAGTCAGATGGAGATGGAGGAGGGGCCCATCCACCTCCACAGGTATACGTGGCTCAGTGCGACAATGGGCCTGCCTGGCTGTCCACACTGATGTTGTTGGAACAGATGTGGAGGAGGCCCTGCCCGTGTCCCAGTGTGCCAATGTCCATGGATGCCAGCAAGCTGTGACTCTGGCTGGTGCCGGCTCCATCACTGATGATGATGTCGCTAATGCCATGGGCAGTGACATGTGTGTGCCATGGGATGGCCACACAGCAGGTAATATTGTGGCCATGGCTGTGGGTGGTGCCACCGTGGAGGACTGCATGTCATCACAGTCCCAGCCTGTGCCTCTCAGCACCAGTGGGGCAGCACTGGTGTGTGTACAGGACAGTGGGACTGTTGCGGCCACTGCGGCAGCACCCATGAGCCCTGGGGAGCAGCAGCTGGAGGGGCAGCATCAGCAGTCTCCCAATGGGTTTGGGGGTACAGTGTCAGGGGGCGGCGTCAGTGCACCACCTGTGGACATGCCCAGACTTGGTCCTGGTGTGCAGCACCCACCCTCAAAAGGTGATGAGCATCAGGGCCACACACACCCCTGAGGGACAGGATGCCGAGGAGGCAGATGACTTCTTGGATGAGCACACCTGCATACTGCAAGCATCAGTCAACCAGCAGATGCAGCTTGCGACTTCAGTGGATGCACTGCATGTGGCTCTGGAGCAGGCAGAGGAGCATCGCAGCAGAGACACTGCTCTGATCCTGGCAGGGATGGACCGGTTGCGGGATGATGTGACTGCTGCCATTGACAGGCAGACACAGGCATTCACTGCTGTCATGGCCACAATGGGCACACAGTTATTTGCCCATGTGTCGCAGACACCACGCAGTTCACTGTCCACCCCCCGTTCCCGGAGTTGTGCGACACCATCCTTGTCGACACTGGGTTCAGCTGTGGGCATCCCAAGCACACCTAGCGCAGGCATATTTGGTGTGCTGCAGACCCCTGTATGAGCATGGTCACATTCACGCAGTGGAAACCCTGGGATACCATCAGTGCCACCCCATGAGGCCAGTGGTCAGCCTGTCAGTGCTGGCTGGTCTCAGCAGGGCTGCCCATACATCCGTGGTTGCCAGGGCACTGTGGCGTGTGACTGACCTGCCTCCCAGTGCGGCTACTGTCTGGTGCTGCCCTGTGTGCATTGTGTCATTCAGCGGGCAATGCATGGGTGGGTACCCGGCCCTGCATGTGGACACACAGTCCATCTGCACACCCTCCCGGCTGCTGTCTGCAGTTGCATGTGCATGATGATGCCTGCATTGTGCTGTACACCAATGTGCAATGGTGCTCAGCATCTGACACACGCACAATGACAGACAGTGGGCATGGTGGTCTGTGGACATGTGTGTGGCTAGGGGTGGTGTTCTGGGTCAGTGTGCCTCCTACCCTTTGTGCATGTCTGGTGCGGGGTGTGTGTGTGTGTGTGTGTGTGTGTGTCCATGTGGCATGTTAGACCTCACCCATCCCTTCCATGCCCAGCCAGTTCCCTTGATGGCATGCACCCCTGGTGTGTGTCCATGCATGTTTGTGGGTTGTGCCTTAGCCACTGTTGGTTGCACATGGCCCCATGACTTACCTGTGTTGGCTGAAGTGCTCCTCTGTGATGGTGTCCCAATGCAGCTGTGCCAGCCGGAGTAGCTGGGGGTCCTGTTGCCCAAGGGGGGGCTGTCCATCACCATTGTCACTGGCATTCCCATCGTCCCCATCGCTGTCCCCCTCTTCAACCTGTATGGCTATCCCACATTCATTGGCCTTGTTGTGCAGGATGCAACAGGCCAGGAATAGCCCACAGGCCTTTGAGGGGCTGTACTGTAGGACACCGACGGAGGTGTCCAGGCAATGGAAACATGCCTTCAGCATCCCGAACACCTGCTCAATGACATTACATGTGGTGGTGAGTGCCTCATTGTAGCGTTGCTGCGATGGGGTCATGGGCCGCTGGTAGGGTGTGAGCAGTCAGAGATGGAGTGGGTATCCACTGTCACCTGTGTGTAGAGGGTGGAGGTTAGTTTGGTGATCAGCATTGCCCTGCCCTGGGCCATGTAGGCCACTACCCATGCCACCTCTGACCATGCCCCCCAGGCCCTATGATTGTCCATGTGGTTTGCATACTCACCCACTAGGTGGCCAGTGGGGATATCCCCACTCTTGAATCTGTGGCACAATGCTGACTGGTGCCAGATGAAGGCATCATGTGCTCCCCCAGGGTGTGTGGCA